>CM061066.1:104249013-106702519 GCA_030762895.1 Sophora flavescens | reverse complement strand
TTCGAATCGATTGAGTTCTGGACTTTTTAGAGAGGGTTTTGAAATTGGTTTTTGAATTGAAAGATAGATGAGCAGAGAACAATTAAAACAGAAAACAATTGTTTATGGGGTTTTTATCTAAAACGGATTCCTAGGGATTTGGGTTACCTTTGAGGCTGTTTATGTTGCTAACAGATTTACCTTTGTTGATTACCGAAATTGCCTTGAAGGCGAGTTTATCCTCCGATAGCTTAAGCTCCTCTCGGGTTACAAAGCCGTGCCCAATTGACCCGACCCCCTACTCGTGGTAGTCGATCCCAGATTGGACCCTTTGCGTTCAGTGACAACTCGTTGCTCCTCGAGGGACGGCTTCTAACTCTCGTGATTTCAGTCCCAAGTCTGACTTCTATAGGTCCGACACCCAAGTTCACCGCTAGGTTCCTCCTTGAAATGTCTCGGTCATGCAAATAACCTAAGTTCACCGCTAGGTTCCTCCTTGGATCATTCACATCTCACAAACCAGTGGCTGCCGGGCTTTACGAGTGAATCACCCTAGAGATCCTAAGTTCACCGTTAGGTTCCTCCTTAGAACGTCTATGTCACGTAAATAAACGGTTGCCGAAATTTATGAGTGATTAACACACTAGAAATCAGATCTAAAACAATTATGAAATCAACAATGGTTTCAACATCAAATTAACATCATTTACAAGCCTTGGGCAGAGCCCTAATCCCTAGAAACTATGCTACTACTCCAGTCTTGCCATGGAGATGACAAGCTGGGATGACAACATAATAAAAATCAGAAAAGAGAAGAGAGGAGAAGAGAAGAAGAGATCCTAAATCTATGCCTAGAGTAGTAGCCCCTGATGTGTTCATCCTCCCAGATCTGATGCCTTGGTCCATATTTATAGAAATGGGGAAGTTAGAGTCCCAAACCAACTCAAAATCTGATCTATTTCGGTTTCTTCAGATCCAAGTAAAGCGCGTCACGGCCGGTGATGGCCATCACGGCCTGGCCGTGACGGTCTCTGCCTCCGCGCAGTTCTGGAAAATTCAATTTCTCGCGACGCGAGATGCTTTGCCGCGACGCGAACCTTCCTTTCATGGCCCGTGATGAATTTCACTACCGGGCCGTGATGTGCTCCGACTTGTGGTGGTTTTGGGTCACGGCCGTGATGGCTATCACGGCCAGGCCGTGATGCACTCGACTTCGCCTTTCTTCTTTTTCAGTTTTGCTCGATCATGGCCGTGATGGGCATCACGGCTAGGCCGTGATGGGCTCTGTTTGGCTCATTTTCTTCAGTTTTAAAGCTCCATCTTCATCCAAACTTCATCATGGTTGATCTTGAGCAATTTACCCTTGATATCTGCAAAACAACACATGAAAACCGCCTTACCCGTTCCAAAGGAAAATTAACCTAAAATCTAATAAAAATATGCCTAAACTACATGAAAATGCATGCAAAATGATGGACAAAGATGAGGTGGAATCACACTCATCAAGGACGTGGTAGACATGGTGGTGGTAGAGCTATAGAGGGAGACCCTAGAGTGGGCTTTGAGCATGAGCATCAGCCTGAAGTAGGAGTTGTAGGTGGAAGGGAGTCATCTGAGACTCTCCAGACTATACGTGAGTTAGCCACAACTATACTACAGCAAACCCAGCAGAACGTACGTATGCTACAAATAATTACGGAGCAGTAGGACCAGCTTAATCAGAGACAGCAGCAGAGAGGAGGACCTATGAGAGCAGGGCATCAGCGGAGAGGAGATAACGGTTCTCAGTGGAGGAGAGCACCCTATACCAGGCCAGCACAGAGTGTTCAGACACATGTAGCAGCGCCATTGGATGAAGTAGGTCTGTAGCAGCCAGGCCCAGTTTGTTTTGGATGCGGGGGACCGCATTATATTCGAGACTGTCGAGAGAGACATGGTTGTTTGTTTGTGGTAAACCAGGTCATCTGGCTCGTGACTGCAGGCAGAGAGCTAGGCAAAGAATGTAGAGTCGCTGGACGAGGATTCGGAGCTGATGAAGGTGGATTCAGACCTCAGGCCACGGGAAGGGTGTTTACAATAAGAGGATCTGAGTCCTCTCAATCTGCGAATCTTATTCTAGGTATGTGTTTACTATCTGGCAAACTCTCATTTGTGTTGTTTGACTCAGGCACTACACATCAGTTTGTTTCACATGTGTGGATCATTTACATTTGCCCGTTTCTCAACTACCATATACTTTGACAGTATCTACCCCTGAGATACCCCGTTGTGTCCCTTTATGTCATTTAGTTTAAAACCTCATTATTTAATTACTTAATCGCACGCTTAACGTGAAAATTACGTAAAAATTGAAACTTAATTTCTTAAGCAAATAGATTCATATAGAACAGAAAATGAAAACATAAATATATTAAACATACTTAAAGCATCAGAGTTATCAAAACATCAGCTTTGAGGGCATCCCATCAATAGGATCCCAAACTGGTGCATAGTTATACAAAACATAAATGGAAAGATAAAACTTCACGACATAGACGCACTAGCCATAACTAACTAGACCCTAATCACCATGGGTCACAGCTCGTCCTCCGGCATCTGGTTCGTAGGGAGTTCCATCCAACTCCTCCTGGTTACGTTCATCCACAAGGTCTTCTCGTATGGTTCCACAAGGAGACAAAATACAACATACAGAAATATGCAGGGGATAAGAAACAGTTCTATCATCAAAAGCGGAAAAGAGTCATAGTAAACTATACAGTAATTATCACAGACACAACATCAGTCAAGTCATCCATCTTCCATAAAATTCTTATATCCATCCTACCCTCACTCCTGCAACTAAAACTTGACACTGAAAATGGCTATGGTTTCCCTATCATAGCTATGGTTATCGGTCAGTCGTCCAAGCGACACGTCCCATTCCCGGTGCACATCCTTGGTCATGGTGAGAATGCTCATGCAAAGCAATGACACTATAGCTGCACATTAAACCCGATGCACACCCCGGGCCGTGGATGCTCATGCAAAGCAATGACACTATAGCTGCACGATTATCCCGGTGCACACCTTCACCATGGTAAGAACGCTCACGCAAAGCATGACACTACAGCTGCACGATGATCCCGGTGCACACCTCGTCCACTCCTAGAGGTGCTCATGCAAAGCAATGACACTCGTAGCTGCACAAGTTAAGTTTACCCTTTGGACGGTCCCACAAGGACTTCGGGTCTTGTATGTGTCCCACATACGGTTATAGAAACAACACAACTTATGAACCTTGCAGACTCCTATGGTCATAACCTAGTACCGTAACCTCTCATCAAGACCTCAACACATGCTCTATGTCACAACACCTCTTTAACATATTTCATGTAGGTTAGGCACCTCTAAAAATCATCATGATCCTCACGCCCAAAACAACTCATCTCTTAGACCACATATATATATTCGCTTAATCCACTAAGCATAAAGTAAATCCCACACAGATCATGCATAACATCAAGTCAATCAAAGATATTTCAAAACATCAACATAGCACTAAATCAGTTCAATAAAGGTAATAAAACTCAAATCAACCATCAACAAAGATAAACATCAACCTAATATCGATCAACCTACAATCCCCGAATCACCATGGATGTTTTATAAAAGCAATTTAAAGCGATTCTGGTCTTGTCGATTATTCGACTTCTAGTAAGGTTTAGGTCGCCCTACATAATTACTACATAATCTACTACTTATCGATTCCGACGATAGGTTGATTCTTTCCCCACCTGAGTTATCACCGAAAGCTCGAATTCCCAGCTCCTCGCTATCCGACCACGAGGTGTTAACACCACCTTCAACCAAACAACATAAAAACAACTAAATCAAATAAACTCATCTATGTTCTCATTATGTAGGTTCGGCCATTTAAATCTAATGAGAGTTAGGTTTCATTTCACACTCTAAGATTTTAGATACTTAACTCTTAGGTTCTAGGTGACTTAGTTAATTTGTTACAACTTGAAAATATTGAATAAAATCATCCAAACTATTAGGTTAGGTTTCGGCCTTGTATAGTAAAATAGGTTAGAAAACTTTAAACCTTCCAATCTCTTAGATTTTACATTCCAATGTATTTAGGAGCTCAAATCCATGATCATATTGACAATAAAAGAAAACAAAATATCCTAGGTCCATAAACCTCATAGGTTCGGCCATCATAAGATAACTAGGTTAGAAATCTCTAAACTTTCCAATCTTTTAGACTTAGCATCCTAATGTCTTAAGGATCTTCAAGTCCATGATCATTTTGGAAAATGAAAACTCAAACATCCTAGCTCCAAGACATTGAGTTTCGGCCTAGCCTAGGAGAATGAGTAAAAGCCTTTTGTTTGATGAAAAATCCTAGGTTTGGCATTACAAAGTATTAAGAGGACTAAATCCATGATCATAGTTAGAAAGTTGAACTCAAGCATCCTAGGTCGAAAACCCTACAGGTTTGGCCATCCTTGGATAAATAAGCTAGATATTTTCAAACCTTTCAAGACTTTAGATTTAAGATGAAGAGGGATCTAGAAGCTCAAATACATTATCATCTTTCAAAAAGTTGAAACAAAACTTCCTAGGCCACCATGTATAGGTTTCGGCCATCCTTGGAAATAAGAAGTAGAAATTTTTTTTTATAAAAACTCTTAGTATGTGAAAATATAAGTTAATACAAGACTATAGAAAGTGGTTTCAACTCAAAAGAATTTTTCTACAATTTTCTAGAGATTTTAGAAGTTGAAAACCCATTAAAAACACTTAAAGAAAAAGTAGAGTGAACCATAAGGTAAAAGAAAAAACATGCAAAAAGATTGACATAAGAGTATTACCCTTGATACAAGGATCAACTTTTGTGAAGAACTTGAGTTGAAAAGATGAATAAAAATGCAAGCTTTATGATTATGAAGTTTGAAGAGAAAGGAAGAAGATGAAGAAAATGAAAGTGTGATATATAGGGAGAGAGAGAGGGCTGATAAGCCTCTGGCTTATCTAGTTTTATAACTAGATGGACTGTGGTTTCTGTGCTAATTATTCGAGTTCAATCTCGTTTTCGCCCAAATTTAGCCTTGTTTTGTTCCCAAGTTAGGCTTTGACTCGTTCTAGGCATTTTTAGTAGTTTTTAGTCCATTTTGAATAGAATTACGCTTTTTGTTTCTTTTTATTGTTTTAGGTTAGAAGTGAAGCTCTGAGAGCCAAAGGAAGTCAAGAAACAGTGGAAATTGCCATTCTGGAGATACTCGCCCCGCGAGTGGATGCTCGCCTCGCGAGCCTGAAGATCAGCTAAGCAAAGAATAAATCATCCTTTCTGTCTCGCCCCGCGAAGATACCACTCGCCTCGCGATCCTGAAGGCCTGACTGTGCCAGAATTGTCATCCTCTCTGTGTCACCTCGTGATAGTCTGCTCGCCTCGTGAGAGTCCAATTTGAAAGTGCGCCAATTTTAATATTCGCCTCGCGAGAGCTTGCTCGCCTCGCGAGCGAGCGCAGATCCTGAATCCTATATATTGCTGTTTTAGGGCAGAATTGAGGAGCTTTTGATTCTCCACTGATTTTGTAGCATTTAGGCCGAATCCTTGTTACTCTGGAGCTGCGTCTCCCTCTTTTCTTCTTTTATTTTACAATGGTGGTTAATTCCGATTGTTCGTTTGTCGTTACGGGCATGAGGAGCTAATCCCCTCGTCTAAGGGATCAATGAAACCACCCATGGCGGTGTAGAATTTGATGTGATGTATGTTTCTCTCCCTTTTCTCAATTAGTGTTTTCCAATTCTGATTATATTGCGTTGATCATATACATGCATGATTGACTAGTTAAACGTGTTGAGGCTTATGAGGCAATTCGCGTTTTAGAACTTGAATTGGGATCATCGATCGACTATTGCACGAGAGTGAATAGAAGATCAGTGCAACCTTATAGGGAACAAGAATTAATAGAGTTTGATGATTAGGGTTATGAGACCTAGTAAGTAATTAACTCAATCATCGAATACGTCCTATTGAGCACGACAGTGGATATAGGAGAATTTGGGGGTCCTGGTTGACATTGTAATTGAACTTAGGGAAGAATCATCATCACTTGGGTACTATGCATGATTGGGTAGGTGGATTTGAGACCTTAGATATTTTAATTTCAGATTTTAATACCTTAGTTTTATTAGATTTGTTAATTGAATAGCAATCCTATTTTCTCTCTCTCAACCATCTGCTGTCACTTAACCAACTTATCGAATTTCTCGCGAATTAGTTGAATTGGTAGCCCAATCCTTGTGTTCGACCTCGGTAAATTCTCACCGTGTTTATTTTATTACTTACGATGACCCGGTACACTTGCCGGTGACTCAACAAGTTTTTGGCGCCGTTGCCGAGGATTCGCACAACCAGTTTTCCTAATTTTTGGGAAGGTTGATTATTTGGTTAAGTTATTTTTATTTTTATTTTTATTTTTATTTTTTACTATTTTTATTTTTATTTTCTATTATTTCCATCTGCTTCTTTGATCCCACTTGGTCTTGGCCCTGTTTTGTATGCGAGGTACCCTTTCAAGGTGGATTGCAAATCATGGAGACTATTTATTTTCCAGCCTTGGACGATGATTACAACCGTGGTAGGGAAACCTCAAGTGGAGTTAGTTCCGCGACAATGGAAGCCATTCTAGAGCAAAATAAACTGTTGAAGATGTAGAATGAGGCTTTGTCTGGGAACAATAGGGTTAATGTGATACACGAGGGAATGCCTCCGGGTTGTGATAATTGTAATGGAAATCATGACATTCAGAGCTGTCCATTCAACTTCTCTTGGGAACATGTGGACTCATGCCATAATTTCTATGACAGCATGCCCCAGAACAACTATCAGAGGACCAGTCAGAGTCAGAATAGGGGTTATATGAGGAGAACCATCCGGGTTTCGCTTGGAGTAACGCTAGTGGTGGTCTAGCCGGTCAACCACAACCTCAACAGAATTGGCAACCACAGCCTCAACAGCATTGGCAACAACAACCTCAACAGGATGGTGGAAGGCAACCTTGGGAGTTGAGTTTTGAGAAGGCGAATGCGGCAATAGAGAAGTTGGCTCAGCTCGCAAAGCAACTAAATGAGCGTCTCCCAGGCACTTTCCCAGGTGATACCGAGAACAACCCTAAGAACCAATGCGATGCCATAACAACTAGAAGCGGTAGGGTGTTGGGATCTAACTGGGGTGCAACTAGTTCTCAGGAAATTGAAGACAAGGCCCCGGAACAACCACATGTTGAGGAAGAGCAACCGGAGAAAGATGAGTTGACAAGTGACAAGGCACCAAAGCAAGTGGGGGAGATTTTCAAACGGCAGGTACCATACCCACATGAAGCATTGTTTGAGCAGAATATGGTTGGGGGGATGGATCAAGGTGCAGATGATGCGGTAGTGGATTTCACCATGCTTGCCAAGCAACCTGAAATTGCTGCATTAGATAAATATGTTGGCTTACATGCATGTGTGGACACTGGTAAGTTAGACCCTCCCACTTGTCTGGCATACTTCCTCGAGAAAACACCATTTG
This sequence comes from Sophora flavescens, assembly GCA_030762895.1. NCBI lineage: Eukaryota > Viridiplantae > Streptophyta > Magnoliopsida > Fabales > Fabaceae > Sophora > Sophora flavescens. The sequence continues at coordinate 106,694,973 of CM061066.1, read as the reverse complement.
ACCCGAGAGGAAGTGAGTTCATAATTGAAGGGGTCAATGGAGTTTTCACACACGGTCTAGGTGGAATTGTGGATAGATTCGTATTGCTTCTGCAATTGCCACTTCACAAACCATGGGATCCGGGTGGAGGATCTCACATGATGAGCATCTTTTGGCCCTTGTGCCACAGGCTATGGGATCCAGGTGGATGCTTCTTAATAAGTCAAGCTAGTGACGTTAAAGAAGCGCTTATTGGGAGGCAACCCAAGCTAGGATTTCTTCCAGGAGAGGCCTTTGGCCCAGCAGAGGGGTGCCCGAGAGACCAATTGGATGAGGATGCAACCATAGAAGAGCTTTGCGTGAAAGCGGCCACCTCCACTAGTATTTGATCAGGGAGCACCCTCTCCTTTCCTCACTCTTATTTTATATATGTGTTCTTTCATTGAGGACAATGTATGCTTTAAGTGTGGGGGAGGGAACCAATTGTTTTGTTTCTGTTTTTGTTTTTGTTTTTGTTTTTGTTTGTCACTCTTGAATAATTTGAGAAGATCAAGAGTATGTGTATGAATGTTGTGTCGGCAAACTTGTTGGATTTTAATTAAATTTAGCATAGATTGATTGCATGAATTATTTTGACCATTGATGATTTCCCCCTAGGTTCTGAAAATAGAAAAGTTGATCCCCATGAAAAAAATTGAAAATTGAACTTTGAGAAACTTTATTGTGATTGCTTGATTTATGACAAGTTTGGGGTGAAGGGGTGCACATACTAGGAATTGTATCTCGGTCAAACAATTTGTAAAAAATGTCCAGGTGAGGAATTTGAGCCTCCAACTTTGTTTTTGATTGTGTGGATCACTTTCAAGTTGCACTTTCCCGAATTTGATTGAATTTCTTCATGGTTTGCATGTTTATGTGTTGCATCAAATGATTTAGGCAATTTTCTTTGAATAGCTACTTGGACTAAAAAGAACCATCCCTAATACATGTTCCCTAGTTAGCCACATTGAGCCTAATTAGCCTATTGTTTCTTGATGACCCTATATTATAAGCCAAAAATCTGAAAAACTATGTTAACCCAATCTTAGGATTAGGAGAGCATGGAAGCTTAGCAAGAGAAGGGTTGTGAGAAACTAAGTTTGGGGTGGCTACAAGGTGATATGTCATTTTGGGTTGAGAAAAATAAAAATAAAGGTTGAAACCCATGGAAAAAAAAAAAAAAAAAAAGAGGAAAAAAAAAATTGCCAAAAGAAAAGGGGCAAAACAGAAAAAATAGCAAGGAAAAGGCTGTAGTCACCCGAGGCAAAAAGAAAAATGGAAAAAGGAATTTGAGTGGAATATGTGTCAAATGCTCATGCTCTCTTAGTTCCTAGGGACTTAAGCCTAGTATCCTTGAATATCCTACCCTTAGCCAGGCCCATTTCAACCTTTAAAAGACCTTCTGATGTTGCATACATGTTTTCGTGGGAACTATTTTTGAGATGAAAATCAAGTTCATGGGAATTGCTCTTGGAATGTGAAGTTGAGTGAAAAGTTGATAGCCTAGACAAATTGAGTGAATGAGTGAATTACTAAATGCCCTTGTGAGGAAGGTAATTGTTTGAATTTGGTGATCTCCCTTTTGTGTGTAACTTGGATCCTCAACTTAGATTAATGATTGCATGAATGATGAAGTTCTCAATTGTTTAAAGTAAATGAATGTGGGGATTACATTGATGTAAGGGGGGAAATCATTGAATAAAAACTGTTTTGTTAAGATTGCATGAAATTTGTGCGAAATCGATTAAATCCCTTAAGCTTGCCAAGTCTTGAGTCCTTTTTGAGTTTTAGCTTGCTTGGGGACAAGCAAGGTTTAAGTTTGGGGTGTTTTAATAAGCCTCTGGCTTATCTAGTTTTATGACTAGATGGACTGTGGTTTCTGTAATAATTATTCGAGTTCAATCTCGTTTTCGCCCAAATTTGGCCTTGTTTTGTTCCCAAGTTAGGCTTTGACTTGTTCTAGGCATTTTTAGTAGTTTTTAGTCTATTTTGAATAGAATTACGCTTTTTGTTTCTTTTTATTGTTTCAGGTTAGAAGTGAAGCTCTGAGAGGCAAGGGAAGTCAAGAAACAGTGGAAATTGCCATTCTGCAGATACTCTCCCCGCTAGTGGATGCTCGTCTCGCGAGCCTGAAGATCAGCTAAGCAGCAACAGTCATCCTTTCTGTCTCGCCCCGCGAAGATACCACTCGCCTCGCGATCCTGAAGGCCTGACTGTGCCAGAATTGTCATCCTCTTTGTGTCGCCTCGCGAGAGTCTGCTCGCCTCGCGAGAGTCCAATTTGAAAGCGTGCCAATTTTAATATTCGCCTAGCGAGAGCTTGCTCGCCTCGCGAGCGAGCGCAGATCCTGAATCCTATATATTGCTGTTTTAGGGCAGAATTGAGGAGCTTTTGATTCTCCACTGATTTTGTAGCGTTTAGGCCGAATCCTTGTTACTCTGGAGCTGCGTCTCCATCTTTTCTTCTTTTATTTTACAATGGTGGTTAATTCCGATTGTTCGTTTGTCGTTACGGGCATGAGGAGCTAATCCCCTCGTCTAAGGGATCAATGAAACCACCCATGGCGGTGTAGAATTCAATGTGATGTATGTTTCTCTCCCTTTTCTCAATTAGTGTTTTCCAATTCTGATTATATTGCATTGATCATATGCATGCGTGATTGACTAGTTAAACGTGTTGAGGCTTAGGAGGCAATTCGCGTTTTAGAACTTGAATTGGGATCATCGATCGACTATTGCACGAGAGTGAATAGAAGATCGGTGCAACCTTATAGGGAACACGAATTAATAGAGTTTGATGATTAGGGTTATGAGACCTAGTAAGTAATTAACTCAATCATCGAATACGTCCTATTGAGCACGACAGTGGATATAGGAGAATTTGGGGGTCCTGGTTGACATTGTAATTGAACTTAGGGAAGAATCATCATCACTTGGGTACTATGCATGATCGGGTAGGTGGATTTGAGACCTTATATATTTTAATTTCAGATTTTAATACCTTAGTTTTATTAGATTTGTTAATTGAATTGCAATCCTATTTTCTCTCTCTCAACCATCTGCTGTCACTTAACCAACTTATCGAATTTCTCGCGAATTAGTTGAATTGGTAGCCCAATCCTTGTGTTCGACCTCGGTAAATTCTTACCGTGTTTATTTTATTACTTGCGACGACCCGGTACACTTGCCGGTGACTCAACAAGGGCCACGGTTTTGAAGGAGAGAAATGAGTGCTTGGAGGCCAAGTTTTGAGTTATGTCATGTTTGGTTGGCAAAAGTTGAAAGGAATGGCTTAATTGATTATAAAATAGTAAATTTTGAAAAAAATTAATGATGGTACTTTTATGGATGTGACATAAAGCTTCTACAAGCATGCCTCATTTCCCTAACAAGTCACCTCATCTCTTTTGTGTCCCCTGGTTTGCTCCATTTCGTACCCGGTTACAGTTCCGATCGTATATTCCCGACGTGTTCACCCGAATAAAATATTTTATTTTATTTTATTTTTGAACGAAAATTTTTAAAATAATCAAAGTTGAAGGAAACATGATAAAAACACTAACCGTATCGTTCATGGGTCAAAAATAGGTTTTCTGCTCAGTAAACTTATACTAGCCGTGAAAACGCAGACCGACGTTCGTCTGAATTTTCAACCGAAAATTTTACTGTGACTTCATATGATAAGGTGAATTAGGAATATGATTTTATTTTATTAAAACAAAATATTTTCTACTTTCATATTAAAAATATAATTACTTATATTTTAATTGATTAAACAGTATAATGAAAATCAGGCTGTTACAACCCCTACCAGTGATCCTTTGATCACTATGTCTGTTTGCTTACAGTGTCATATAGTTGTTGAAAATAGGACATTTCTAGTAGATCTCATCTGTTTGCCTATGCAACAGATAAATGTTATCCTTAGCATGGATTGGCTTTCGGCTAACCATGTAGTGTTAGACTGTGTCCGAAAGACCTTATCTTTTCTTGAGCCTTCTAGCATAGTATCTGCCAATGAAGGAGCAGCTAGGAGGAGTGACGATTCTCAGCAGTATGTGATGCTTTTCTCTTTGGAAGCTAAGGAGACTTCGAGTATAGATTCCTTGCCTATTGTGAGAGATTTTCCGACGCTTTCCCTCCTGATGTTCCAGGTTTGCCACCAGAGAGGGAGGTGGAGTTCACTATTGATCTCATACCAGGGACCGGACCTATATCAGTAGCTCCTTATCGGATGTCACCCATGGAGTTGGCAGAGTTAAAGAAACAACTGGATGATATGATGAAGAAGGAATTCATCGGGCTCGAGTGTGTTTCCATGGGGTGCATCGGTGTTGTTTGTCAAGAAAAATGACGGAAGTTCTAGGTTGTGCTCGGATTATAGGCAGTTGAATAAGGTTACAATCAAGAATAAGTATACATTGCCTAGGATAGATGAACTGATGGATAAGTTGAAGGGAGCTTCAATGTTTTCTAAGATATATTTAAGATCAGTATACCATCAGAGTAGGGTGAAGAAGGAGGATATACCTAAGACCGCTTTTAGGATGAGGTATGGACACTATGAGTACCTGGTTATGCCTTTTGGTGTAACTAATGCTCCAGTGGTGTTCATGGATTACATGAACAGGATCTTTAGACCGTTCCTCGACAAGTTTGTAGTGGTGTTTATAGATGATATTCTTATCTATTCCCTGTGGCCGGAAGAACATGAGGAACAATCGAGATTTTGTTGCAAGTGCTAAAAGATAGGCAGTTGTACGCTAAGCTATCCAAGTGTGAATTTTGGTTAAAGGAAGTGCAGTTCTTAGGTCATATAGTCAATAAGGAAGGTATAGCAGTGGATCCAGTTAAGGTAGAGGCAGTAATTAAGTGGGAGAGGCCTAAGTCAGTAAGTGAGGTGAGGAGTTTCCTAGGTTTAGCAGGGTATTACATAAGGTTCATTGAAGGTTTCTCTAAGATTGTGTTGTCTATGACACAATTAACAAGAAAGGGTATGACGTTTGTATGGACGAAAAAGTAGCTTTCAGAAGCTAAAGGAGAAGTTGACTACATTTCCAGTGCTGACATTACCATATCCATTAGGGCAGTTTGACGTGTACTGTGACGCGTCATATCAAGGTTTGGGTTGTGTTTTGATGCAAGAGGTAAGAGTTGTTTGATCAAAAGGATCTGAAAATGAGGAAGCATAGATGGATGGAATTCATTGAGGATTACGACTTTGATCTTCAATACCATCCAGGGAAGGCTAATGTGGTGGCTGATGCACTGAGTCAAAAATCTTTGCATGTGTCCGCGATGATGGTGAAAGAGATGGAGTTGGTTGAATAGTTTAGAGATATGAACCTAGGTATGGATTTGTTTGAGGATAGAATATGTTTAGGTATGATCACCATCAGCAGTGAGTTTCTGAGAGATCTTAAGGCTAAACAGGTTCAGGATGAATATTTGCTAGATGTGAGTCGAGGCATAGATGAGGGTAAAAGTTTCAGTGTTTAGGAGAGGATCCGATGGTGTGTTAAGGTTTAGAGATCGGATATGTGTGCCCGAGGACTTAGAGATTAGGAAGATGATCTTATAGGAGGCACATGAAAGTAAGCTGAGTTTTTACCCAGGAGCCACCAAGATGTATCAAGACTTGAAGAAAATGTTTTGGTGGCCCAAGATGAAGAAAGAAGTGGTGGAGTATGTTATATCATGTTTGGTGTGCCAGAAAGCTAAGATAGAGCATCAAAAGCCCGCAGGGTTGTTGCAATCTTTGGATATCCCAGAATGGAAATGGGATAGTATAGCGATGAACTTTGTGGTTGGATTACCACAAACTCCAAAGAGGTGTGATGTGATTTGGGTTATCATTGATAGGTTGACGAAGTGTGCTCACTTCTTACCTATTGGTGAGAGTTACAGTCTTGAGAGGTTGGCCCAAATCTACATCAAGGAAGTTGTAAGGTTGCACGGAGTGCGGTCGAGTATTGTCTCCGACCGAGATCCTAGATTTACACTATATTTTGGAGACAGTTACAAAGTGCTTTGGGAACAAAGTTGAGGATGAGTTCTGCTTATCATCCTCATACGGATGGTCAGTCAGAGAGAACAAATCAGTCACTGGAGGATCTTCTAAGAGCTTGTGTGTTGGAACACGTTGGTAGTTGGGATGAATTCCTACCTTTGATTGAGTTCACTTACAATAATAGTTTCCACAGCAGTATCTTGATCGCTTCGTATGAGGCTTTGTATAGGAGAAAGTGTAGGACCCCGTTGTATTGGTATGAGACTGGCGAGAGCCAAGTGTTGGGTCCTGATGTGGTACAGCAAACCACAGAACAAGTCAGGAAAATAAGAGAGAAAATGAAGGAAGCGCAGGATAGGTAAAGGAGCTATAGTAACAAGAGGAACAGACCCTTAGAATTCCAAGAAGGTGCTCGCTTTTTGAGAGTCACTTCGAAGACCAGAATTGGCAGTTATAAAGTCTAGAAAGCTCACTCCCTGATTCATTGGACCAATTCAGATTCTTTAACGAATTGGTACAGTAGCTTACCATAGACCCTTACCGCCTAACCTTTCCAACCTTCATGATGTCTTCCATGTGTCCCAGTTGAGAAAGTATTACCCAAATCCTTCCCATGTAATTGAGCCAGAGTCCATAGAACTCAGAATCTAGAATATGAGGCTTTACCATCTAAGATTGTAGATAGAAGTATTAAAGAACTCCGTGGTAAACATATTCCCCTGGTTAAGGTCATCTGGGATAGTGTTACCAGAGATGCTACCTGGGAGCGTGAGGCAGACATGCAGCGGTAGTATCCACGTCTTTTCTAAGGTACGTAAATTCTGAGGAGAGAATTTATTTTAAGGGGGTAGTAATGTAACACCCCATTTTCTGAATTAGTATATGAGGAAAGTGGTTAAGCATATTTTAAGCCTTAATCACGTTTCTTAGGTGTTAGTGAGTTGTGTTTCTAGTTTGAGAGGAATCAGAGTTAAAACGGGTTCATAACACAAGGGAATGCAAATCGAGAGATTAGTTAATTGACTAATTAATTAATTGAGAATTGGAATATTAAAATTAGATCGGGCTTGAGTATAAAAGCCTTTTGGGAATGGCCTAAAATAATCAGAGAAAAATATTCCAGCAGTAGGTTATACAGGAAGATGCGGAAGAAAACAACCAGTTTTGCAGATGGAACAACACGCAGTGACACGTGTCGTGACTAGGAGGAAGGTGGCCATGGTGACGCCACCTCACACTCCACTACCCTTTTGCATGTATGACACCTAACCCCTTTGCATGTACGACACCTAACCCCTTTGCATGTATGACACCTATCTCCACTACCCCTTTGCATGCATGACACTTGTTTTTCCACTAAGTTACCTAAAATCCACCTAAGTCATCTAAACAAAACCAAGACATTAGCTAAGTGAAAGAAGAGTGATCAGACTTTACTTCCTTCTCACTTTCACGTAACATGAGAAAGAAGAGTTGGAGAAGAAAATTCCCAAAAGTACAAGACAACCATTGTTGGAAGCTTTGAAGCTTAGTTGGAGTGGTCACTGTGAAATCGTCACCACACTTTTTTTCCACTGTTAGATCGTATTGAAATTTCATAGAGAGGTTCGATGTTGATAGTATTTCATATCCAACGGTTAAAATTTCATAAAAATCCCCAGAGTGTGAGTTATCTAACTCCAAAGAAGGAGATAAGCTCAACTCAGGTAGCCCCAGACCAATCACATTGGGAGGTTCATCCTAGGCTCATCCACCATTGGGTCGAGCTGAAGGTTTTGGAGAAGGTAAAGAAATGGTTTCTTTTTAATCGCACTGTTCACATTTTTAAACAACGATCTAGATTGTGAGATATAGAGCCGAAACAGTGGCGGATCTTGTCGTGCTTACTGCAGATTTTTAGTTTCTTATTTGATGTCTTTCAAAATGTGATGCTTAGGTGGGATATCGGAGATTTGGGGGTCTTGTTCAGTGTGAGGCAGATTCGAGAGGAGTTGAGTAGGAGTGATCTTGTAGCGTTTCCGAGGTCGTACATTCTTCAGGTGGTGGAAAGAAATTATTTAACGTCGGAAATGGCACGGTGACGTTTGATTCGATAATGGTGTAAGGCGACCTAAACCCTACAGGATAGCGAGTAACGGACAATGTCAATATCACGCAGGGGACTACTTAGTGGTACCCGTGATGATATTGATATTGTGCGTTTATCACCGTTACGTTTATTATATATTATTTTATTATTTAATTTTTGCCTGCTTGGACTGCTTGATTGGTTGAGTGAATATTGGTGATTGATGGATGATGATGTTATGAGTGTTGTGATTATTTTATGAATATGTTATATTATTATTTTATTAGATTTTGATAATGATTATTATTTTGGAAATGATGATATGAATGTAATGATGATTTTATGACATGATGATAATGATGATGATTTTGATGATATGATGGTGTGATGTGATGAGTGTTATGATTATGCTTAGAGGTTGAGTAAGGGATAAGTTATGTTGAGATTTGATGATGTATTAGGGGATTCATATTATATATGTGTTAGTAGTGCCTAACCGAGATGATTACTGTGATATGATAATGAGGTTGATGAGACGAGATTATTATTGAGGTTATTTATGAGATTATGATGAACGGTTAAGGCACTAGCGGGTGACCTGAAACATGGTCTGTGATATGGTTGACCTGAAACATGGTCTGGTGGACCTGAAACATGGTCGTGTGGGGTCTATTCCTCAGAGGGAGAATTCATGGGGTTTAGGCTAATGGCGGACCGTCCCAGACATGATTTCATTTTAGTTGCAGCTATAGTTCATTCATTGCATGAGCACCCTGTCCGTGGTTCAGAGGTGAGAATCGGATTGTGTAGCTATAGTGTCATTGTGTTGCATGGGCATCCTCCATTCAAGGACGAGGGTGTGCGCCGGGGCCTCTGGGACATGTCATTTTGTTGGATATCCGGATATGACCGGTACCTGATGAGATGATTCATACAGCATTTGCATTGCGTCATGATAGAGGGTAAAGGAAAGATCCTAGATGTTGATTGATGATGATTGTGTCATATATATATATATATATATATATATATATATATATATATATATATATTTATATATATATATGTATATATATATATATACTTTTGGAGACGGATGTTTGTGTGATGTTATAAAATTAAATATTGCTAAACCCTTTCCACGTTTGACGTTATATTGTTTCTTGTCCCTTTTCTTCTTGCTGTTGTGTGTATGTTTTATTTATATGATCGCTATAAGAAGACTCGGTGGAGGAGATAGCTATGGAGGAGCTAGATGGAACCCCTTATGAGCCAGATACTGGAGGATAAGCATTGGATCCGAGTAGTTGAGTAGAGAGTCTATGGCCAGTGCGTCTTGTCTCTTTGGGATGTTGCTTTTACTTTCAGTTTGATTATCAATTTGTACATATTTGGGGTCCTACTGATGGGATTCCCTCGATAGTACTGTATGACTGTATGCTGGATATGATGTCTATCTATGTATGTATATATATTGCTTATATTTTAAGTTTTTGATTTTCCGTTGTTTTAAGGTAACCGCTTACACTAATAACACGATTAGGTTTAAATAAATTTGGGTTTTTATTTAATGGGACGTCGGGGCATCTCACACAGCATTAAAAGAATCATTACTCTGTGCATTTATACCTTCATTCTTCAATCTGTATTCTTCAATCAATTGAAGTTATTACGCTGTCTTTCCTAAGCTTACATTTAATCCAGTCTGAGTGTTAGTGAAAGAACTGTCTGTCTGATTGTATTTATTACAAACAAACTTCTCAAACAAACCTGAGTGAGCCTGAAAAGGCTAGGTGTGCAAAGAATAGTTGTGTTGGAGCCTAAAGAGGCTAGGTGTGAAAACAGTACTTGGAGTCTGTAACCTGATCAGTTATAGTGGATAAAACTTTGTGCTGTCAAGGACTGGACGTAGCTCTTTGTGTTGAAGAGTGAACCAGGATAAATAGCTTTGTTAATCTCTCTCCTCTTAAACTCTTTAGTTGCTTTGATTATATTATCTGCTTTCTAACTAAAGGGGTTAAAAGTGTGAATATCAACCTTGTGGATCATGGATCCGTGTTACTGGACTGTGTGTCCTGTAAAAGTTGTTGTGGACTTTGTGCCCTATAATTGATATGGTGAATGTTGTATCCCATATCTGTGAGCCTAAGATTGGTGCATCAGTTTAGGGCTTCGTGATTGAGCACTCGGACTGTGTGTACTGTGTTTGAAGTTGAAAAGACATAATATTAAATTAAGCATGATCGTCACGCCTTTGAGCCTCGATAAGGAAAGAATAAAACGAAAAATAAAATGAAACGAGAATAAAAGTTTTTTTTACATGCATTATTTGGCAGACGTACCTGTGTTGACCATTGTGTCATAAGTGTAGATCATTGTGTCATGTGTGCTGGCCAATGTATCTTATTGACAATGTTTCCATTTATTGTGATAACCATTGTGTCCTGTGTGCTGTCCAATGTGTTTTATGGAAATTATTTCTATTCATCGCAATGACCATTGTGTCCTGTGTGCTGGTCAATGTGTCATATATTTGTTGGGCATTGTTTTCTTTCGTTGACAATGGGCCATATAAAGAGCTTGATCTGATTAAATGAAAAGAAGTTTTGGGATCTCCGAAGATTAGATATCAAATTAGATCCAGAATACTGAAGTGTCATGCATTTGTTTTATTATAAAATCGCGATGACTGTCGGGTATGAGTCCCGTTGACAAATTATTATGCTGTTTGATAATTTCCATATGTTATGAATATCATGTATATGTTGTTTTTTGTGTGTCGGGCATGTGGTTATCTTATCAAAACTCATATATTGGTATCTCACCCTTGCATGTTTCTTGATGTTTTCTCTACTATATGGTATATATATGAGTACAGATGAATCCAGAGGAGATCGAGCTGTCATACTCAGGGATCGGATCCCTGACCTTTGAAAATGATGATGACGGTGGGGCTTGGATGATTAACCCAGGGGCCCGGAGTGCCACCTATACTGGTCATGTAAGGACTCTCTCTGGAACTCTGGCAGCAGGGCCACAACATCGCACTCATAGTATGGAGACTGTGGAGGTCTCATTACCTCCCATATGGATGATTCTACAGTATTTGGTTCAGCAGGGAGACTTAGAGCATCATCCTCCCCCACATGTCCAGCCTTTATAGGAGGTAGCACCAGGATCACCTCCAGCACCTATAGTGTTAGTTCCGGAGGAGGTGTAGGAGGGGATTGAGGAAGATCCTGAGGAAGATCTAGTGGAGGACCCAGACTATCATCCTCTTGAGGATGGTGTGGTCCCAGAAGTAGGAGAGCGAGTTGTGGTATCCTCTCCGGATACTCCTCTTGAGGGAGTTAACGGAATTATTTTCGCTGAGTAGAGACTCCTTTACGTAAAAATCTTTTTCCATTAAAATCATTTATAAAACGTTAGACCATAGAGAAATTCCTTTTCTCCCATTTCCTTTATTCTTGAAAATATTTCTCATGAAAACATCAACTTTTGAAAAGTCAATCCCAACACAATTCATTTTAAAAAATAAAATCGTTTTCTCAAAATATCGCCGTAAAATTCTTTTATAACTCAAAATGACTTTTCTGTTGTAAATAATTTTTCCAACGTCAAGATTGCATTATTTTTGTAACTTAATCACTTGAAATAATTTTTTATTTTATTATTGAATTTATTATGGAAAAACTAAAGCCTGTAAAAAAAATTCACAGTTCCGCCCTTACAGTCACTCATTGACTCATCTTTCACCGAAATATCATTAAAATATTATTATTTTTCACTTTTCTTCAACTTTCCAAAATTAAATTATTTTAATTAAATCTTTAAGCTTATCAAGCTTTTAACCTTAATTCACATTGAGCACTGACCAACGTCAAAGCTTCTCACCCATCAATCAACAACAGATAATCCAGTACAACATAGTAATAGCATACTTCACATTTATAGCATACTTCACAGTTATAGCATGCATCACAGTACGGTTATAACAAAACAACTAAATAAATCACCTCAAACCACATAACCAATTAAGCAATAAATAATTTAAAGCCACAGAAAACTACAACAGATAAATTACAGACAACGCTAAGATAGCATATGGCTATCTAAAACCCCTCAAGTAAACTCCCCTTACCTCTTGGAGTTTTTAGGTTTCGTTCTCGAAGTGCTTGTCGATTCGATTCCAGATTCCTCCGCACAACTTAGAACAATCAAACACAATTTTATCCTTCACAACAAATCGCAACTAAAATTAACAAAATCAAACAATGAAACCCTCCTAAACCATATGATATGGTTTGACCTTCACTAGTTAATTAGGCTAGGAATGTTAAAATTTTACAAACTCTTGGATTAATGATCCTTAAGCATTAGAGAGACATAATCAATTATCACTTGACAATGATTGAATCAAAAACTCATCCAACCCTTATTTTTCGGGTTTCGACCATCACAACAAAAATGGCTAGGAAATTCATTTTGATTTTCAATCTCTTGGATTTAACATGTATAGGTATTAAAGAGATGAAATCAAGTGTCACGTGACAAAAATTGAAGCAAAACCCATTTGCACCAAAACTTAGGGTTTCGGCCCTCAATGAAAAAAATAGGAAGGAAAATTCTTTTATTTTCATGCTTCTAGATAGTCAATATAGACATCATACAGAGTTCATAGAAATTGATCTCACATCAAAAGGATTTTTCTATGATTTTTTTGAAATTTTTGAAGAATGGCTCTAGAAACTTGAAAATGATGTTCTTGACTTGTTTTTCATGAAAAGAATGAAGAAGAATACATGATTGATCATGGAGAGAAGTTGTTAACTCTTGTTGATGAAGATGATCATGTTCTTCAAGGTTTAACAATGGAAGTTTGAAGTGGCTTTTTTCTTAAGAACATGTGAAGATGATGAAGTGAATAAGACAAAATGACTAAGTGTGGTTAATGGAGGTGGAACCGTGTGGGGGAGGGCTTTTTGGTCCAAAATTTGTGATGGCAAGCCTTGTAATTTTCATGGAAAACCAAGGGCAATTTGGTCATTTCATCACAAAAATATCCTAAGGCATTTATGTGCCATTATGACCATTAAGACTCGGATATGATCACCAAAAATGCTCGTCATGTCACCACATCACCACCTCAACTCCATATCTAGCTACGTCGCTTACCCGACTTAGGTTTTACGCAGTTATTTTGAAGTTTTCGCCGTATAAAATATAATATTTTATTTTTACGCGAAAATTTTAAAAAAAGACCAATATCATTGCAAATACAATATAAACCTTAACCATTTCGCTCACAAGTCAAAATTAGGTTTTTTGATCAAGAAACTTTACCACGGTGAAAACGTAGACCAGGTTCCGTCTAAATTTTCAACCAAAAATTTACCTGTAACCTTATAACAATAAGTATAACATGAAAATGACCTTTATGCAAAATCGTTTTCTAAGTCTCGAATAAAAATATAAATATTTATATATTTATTATCGATATTAGAAAACAGAAAAATCGGGATGTTAGAATCATTGCTCTTTATATAACAGATTATGGTCAAAATAAGTTATTCTTTACCATTATAAGGAATTGTGTTAGAGATATTACATGTATATTTTTAAAAATTCTTGCTCTCTTTTTTTTTTTTTTGTACATGATGGTGAAGACACGAACCAAAATGAACCGGTGTTTCAAAATGAACGATTTACAAGTGGTGGACATATTCAATCAGGTAATAGTGGTAACTTCTCTTCTTAAAAATAATGTTTGAAAAAGTATGATGAACTTCAAATTGCCTATTGTACATCAACAAAAATTATCATTTCGTAAAAACTTATTGCCAAAAAATACTTCACAACCCCAATTGTAATATATATTCGATCTTTATATATTGTTTACAAAGATATATATATATATATATATATATATATATATATATATATATATATATATATATATATATATATATATATATATATATATATAGAAAACGACACAATAATTTGTTGAATCCATGTGACCATTTGTAATTCATTATTGTTAAAAAATACACAAAGGCACTGAAGTTCAAAAATTAAAGGAATCATATATAAAAGAAGGGAAGAATGAAGAAATACAGGCATGTTATTTGTTGTTTAATACCACTAACACTAATTCTTCTAGATCTGCGCTCACTGATATTTAAAATTTTATTATCATTTATGAATCTATTATTTTTTTATATTTTTAATTCATTATACAATGATATATACTAAATATCTATATATTTTAGATGCCCTCTATCATTTTCAAGCAATTTAAAATACTTGAATAGTCGACTAATTTTATCAATTTAGAATAGCTAATAGCTATGAATAACAAAATGATTATAAAAACCATTCTATTAAATCCCAATTATACATTAATTTAGTAATTCAATTTTTTTTCCGATTATATCTAATGTAATAATAATTCAATATCTTTATCAAAACACTAATTACTTTAAAAAATTAAATTTAAAATCCAGTTTTTAAGAATTCTAATGCGTAAATAGATGCATTACACATATATAATCTTAATGTATAAAAATATCATAACATAAAAGTGTAGGCAATATTGACTAAATGGTTTTTATTCCCATATTATCACTAACACGTTCTGATAACAAAATTTCAAATTTTAGTATAGGCAATTTCCTACTATTGTTTCGTTTGCAATGACTTTAAATAAAAGGACAATTGCTCCAGCATGTCGGAATTTATCTTCCTCAACTAGTTTTTACATGGAAAATTGTATGTCACAACCTTCTATAGTGGATTGAAGATACTAATATGTGATTATGAAGGGCAAAATTAGACACAAGATGAGTCAAAAAAAACTTGAACACAAGATGAGTCGAAAAAAAATTGAACACAAGTTTTACCAAAAAATTAAATTGAACACAAGTATTCTGGTATTAATATCAAACTAATATCCATTCTCTTTCTTCAATAAATTAATAAAATTATAATTAAAATTGGGTTTGATTCCTAGGTCTCTCCTATTGGTAAGCAATATGTAAATTCCACTATAAATCCTCATAAGGTTGGTGGTATTCCCTGACCTTGCAAGGGGCACTAGTGTAGGAAGTGTTTTTTATGTCAGTCAAAATTGATTTTGGACGTCTAAATAATCCTGATGTTATTGGAGCAGTCGTTAAAAGTGTAACTTTTTACGCTAGTTCAAAACTGACGTTAAAAGCCAGTTGATTACATAACTGACGTTAAAAGCCAAGCTCATGCTCATGAAGTGGGCGTGCCAGCCAACCATCATGCTCTAACTCCCATTGAAAAAGCACGGACGCATAATCCTCGTCAATCGAGAACAACCGAGTCATGAGAGACATCTTACCCGCATTTACCTTCAATATTAAATAAATCAAGTATATAAGTTGTTGATAATTAAAACAAAACATAAGTAATTAATTGATAAATTTGGACATTAATAATGAATATATACCTTTCGTGCCAACTCGAGCTCCCGCTGCGCCTGCTCAAACTCCCGCCGTTTTGCTTCACACTCAAGCTCATGGCATTGGACCTCCAACTCCCGCTCCCTCTCTGCTAACTCATCCACCTCCACATGTGTCCTATTATAGCTCTCTTTTGTTCTCACATGTGAAGGGTTGGCAACTCCTGCGGTGTCCTAGGAACCCACGGAGGCAAGCTCCCTAACAAGAGCCTGCTTGAAATCTGGGTTGGATAAGAAGCGGCTCGTCACCGGGTCTCAGAACGACCGGGTCGAAAGGAGCTTTTGTGTAATGGTTTTTATAAGTGCAGCCTCATCGATGACCCGTCTTCGTGAAGTAGACTTGCCTAGAGCAGTGAGCAATATGTCCCTGTCCGAAGGGGGACGAATGAGCCCTGGGAGCAATTTTCCTTAAGCTCCATCTACAATGAAGAATTGAAAAAACGTGTAAGAGAAAGGTGTTCCTTAAAAATATCAACCATATACAAATATCAACTATAAATACATATAGTTAGTTACTAACAATCTTATCTGCCACATCGCGAGTGGATTCATCTTTAAAAGAGCATTTCTTTGTCATCCGGTCGGCCAACCAGACATCCTCGCGCGGGATAGGAGACAGAGGATCAACAAGGGTACCCTCAGGCATCTCTCCAGCTGTTATCCTCGCAGCCAGCTCCTCCTGCTTCACCCTAAGCTTCTCTGTCATCATCTCGTCGATCCTAGTGGCATACCCACCTTGAGACAAGGTGTGGGTATGGACGTTCTTAGCTTGATTTTGGCTACCCCTCTCCGTCTTAGCCTGTTTAAACAAAAACACATAATTAATAGAGTTAAATACATTTAATTTCTTTACTTAAATGATCTCTAAGAAGCATAAATAAATTAACTTCATCAACTAACCCGAAATTCGTCTCCATGTCGAATCCTAACAAATTTATCCCACGTCTCCCTATCAATCCAGGGGTAATCCAAAAACATCTTATCAAGCTTCTTCTTCCTAGATACATAGTGCCTAGTAAGATCATGCTTGAACCCACTCCAGTGCCTTTCCCCCAATGAGAGCCATTTCGCCCGATGATGCTCGTCATTCGGTACAGTCCAAGCTATCTACACATTAAATACATAAAAAACAAGATGAATTAGAACTCGAATAATTATTTAATAATGTACATCAAAAGAATGTAAAAGTAAAATACCGTGACAGCCTCCCAAATCTGATCCTTAACGTTTTGTGGAACGCCATCCCAATGGTTGTATAGGATGCTAACGTGTTGCTTGGTTTGTAGAATCACCAACGATTTAAATTCTCTAGCACGGGGGCCCTGTGGATTTAGTTTAACATCAAAGGACACCTCAAGAGGCTGACCACTTTGCCTAGCCTTCTCTAATTTCTTCAATGACGTGGCTCCTCTACCCCATTTCCTCCGAGACTATGATGTCTATTTCGACAAAAATATGTTAAATTAGAGGGTTATGTATAACAAAGATAAATAAAGAATATATAAAGAACTTAAACTTACATTATAAATAAAGAATAAAGATAGTATATAACATGTAAACTTACAGTATCATCAAAGCGTAGTCCCCATAGTGTCCTGCGTAGGCCCCATAGTGTCCTCCCGTGCATGCGGGTCCGAGTGATCCATGTGTATGCCTATTCAGAAATGGTAAATATTAAAACCTAACAACCATATATATACACCACTACACTCTATCCCTCTTGAAAACCTATTTGAAAATCTAACAACCATATATACACACCACTATCTAAATCAACATTTCATATGCAAAGCAAAATTAACAAAACATTGGCTTATCAAAATAAAAAGAATGATCCAATTGAAATAGATATTGGGATTGTAATGTTTCTGATCAATTACATAATTATGCTAATGTCAAAGGATTACAAAGTAAAAACCATCCAAGGGCAGCAGCTTTGAAAATTATCAATATTAACAACCTCTACTTTTGAGCCCAAAAAGATTTCTTTAATTCCAAAGTAAACTAGATAAAGTATTTGTCCTAGTAGCTGCACAAAATTAGTGAGTGTACGGACTGAGGATATAAGGCCGAGGATTGACAACACGACCGAGCTCATTCTTATAGGTGGGTCGTGACCCGAACTCCCATAAAGTCGAAAACCTATTAATACACTTGACACCCGAGGATAACTATTCGGGCCTATTCCACAAAGAGGCCACTGAAGAAGATATCTCGCCCTAAGCTATCTAGTCACAACCGATCGGGCCGAATATCTCGCTGGTCCTAATATCCCTCCGCATAACTCTGAGCCTTATCCTTATTAGTGTCTAATCTGCAATAACAATCCGATCCTAACAAATAGGATCTCAATAATGATCTCACTCAAACTCACACACAAAAACATCTCTATAAATAGGGGTCCAACCCCCTCACTTAGAACTACGTTTGCTTTGATTCCCATTTGGATACGTAGGAGCATAATTCCAATTCTGTCAAGCTAATTCCAAACACTCCCACTAGACCTTCTCCGACCGAGTATCTCCCATCTAAGATATTTGGACGGAACATTTGGCGCCGTCTGTGGGAATCGAAGCAAAACTTTCCCATACCACAAACGATGGTGAGAACAAGGAGCGGAAACTGCAGAAGCCAGGGAGGACCAGAATGAAAGGCGAGAGGAGGATAAGGTGGTCCGAGGTGTGGTAAACACTATTTCAGGTGGATTTGCAGGGGGAGGTACGACAAGTTCAGCTAGGAGAAAGCACCTGCGGGCTATTCGGGCTGTCAACTCGGTATCTGGCAAACCCCCGAGGGTTTCCCCACCGATTATCTTTTTTGACGAAGACTTCTTGGGGGTGGATCCTAATCAGGACGACCCTATGGTAATCACAGTATAGTTGGCCAACTTCTCGGTCAAGAGAACTCTCGTCGACCAGGGGAGCTCGGCGGATATTTTATATTATTCAACATTTCAGAAGCTTGGGATCCCAGAGAAATCTATTCAGTCATACGACAGTAAGCTCGTCGGCTTTGCAGGGGAACAGGTGGATACACGAGGATACATTGACCTCCTAACTACTTTTGGGGATGGCAAAGCATCCAAGACTATCATGGTCAGCTACGTGTTGGTTAATGTAGTAACATCGTACAATATCCTGATCGGAAGACCATCTTTGAACGAGTTAGGAGCTGTGGTCTCTACTCCCCACCTCACAATGAAGTTCCCTTCCAACTCGGGAGACATAGTTCCTGTCCGGGCTGATCAGAAAATGGCCAGATAGTGCTATGCTGATAGTTTGCGTGTAAGCAAACTCAAACCTACACCTGCAGAAACACTAGACAGGGGAAAAGACAAGTCTGTGAATTTTGTTAACTCTGTTGAACTGGACCCGAGAATGGACATGCAGGAACAACAACCACAACCCATTGAGGAGTTATAAAAGTTCCAGATCGGATCACAACCCGATCAGTGCACCAAGCTCGGCGGGCAACTCGAACCGAATTTAAAAAAGAGAATAAAGGAAGTGCTCCGCAGCAACGCCGATTTGTTCGCCTGGACCACATCTGATATGTCGGGGATTGACCCCGATTTCTTATGCCACAAACTGGCAATCTGTCCTGGGGCAAAACCAGTAGCCCAAAGGAAAAGGAGACTTGGTGAGGAAAGGAGAAAAGTGGTGGAAGAGGAAACAGCAAAGTTGGTCAAAGCCAACTTTATTCAAGAAGTAGAATACACTACTTGGCTGGCCAACGTAGTTCTGGTCAAAAAAGTAAATGGCAAGTGGTGCATGTGCACCGATTACACAGATTTAAATAAAGCTTGTCCAAAGGATTCCTATCCTTTACCGAGTATTGATAGACTGGTGGATGGTGCCTCCGGATACAGAATTTTGAGTTTCTTGGATGCATACTCGGGGTACAACCAGATCCGAATGTATCCCCCAGATAAGGAGAAGACAGCTTTCATAACTGGAGGTTCGAATTATTGTTACCGGGTAATGCCATTTGGACTGAAAAATGCTGGAGCTACCTACCAAAGGCTCATGGATAGGGTGTTCGAAAAACAGATCGGAAGAACTATGGAGGTTTTTGTGGATGATATGGTCGTAAAATCCGATGACCACAACAACCACCCGAAAGATTTGGAGGAAATTTTTCAGCAGCTGAGGAAGTATAATATGAGGTTGAATCCGGAAAAGTGTGTTTTCGGTGTTCAGGGTGGAAAATTCCTCGGCTTTATGTTGACACACCGGGGAATCGAGGCCAATCCTGATAAATGCCGAGCTTTGATTGAGATGCGAAGCTCACAAAATATTAAAGAAGTGCAAAGACTTGCAGGACGACTGGCATCATTATCTCGGTTTCTCCCCAGATCTGCAGAGAAAGCTCGGCCTTTCTTCAAATTATTGAAGAGGCCTCAAACCTTCACGTGGACCGAGGAATGCGAGAAGGCCTTCGTCGATTTCAAGGCCTTTTTGTCTTCACCACCAATATTAACTCGACCCATCCCAAGGAAAGAGTTATACTTATACCTGTCAGCCACCGAGTATGCCATCAGTGCGGTCATTGTACAAGAAATAGAGAAAGTTCAAATGCCGGTGTACTTCATCAGCAGGGTTCTTCATGATGCCGAAACCCGGTACCAAGTCATAGAAAAGCTGGTTTTGGCCCTGGTAACTGCAGCCCGGCGATTGCGTCCGTATTTCCAAAGTCACCAGGTGATTGTCAAAACCGATCACCCGATAAAGCAGATTCTCAAAAAGCCCGAGTTGGCAGGCCGTATGATTGCTTGGTTGGTGGAGTTATCCGAGTTCGGCCTGAAATACGAGTTGAGAGGTCCTCTGAAAGCTCAATGTATCTCCGACTTTGTAGCCGAGCTCAATCCCCTGCCGGAAACGGAGGATATATGGTGGAATTTGTATGTGGATGGATCCTCGAATCTCAGAGGCAGTGGAGCTGGGGTGATACTGGAAGGCCCGGGAGAGCTGATCCTGGAGCAGTCACTAAAGTTTGAGTTCAAAACCTCAAACAACCAAGACGAATATGAAGCCTTGATAGCAGGGTTAATGCTGGCAAAGGAAATGGGGGCAAAGGCTGTTAGATGCCGAAGTGATTCACAGCTAGTCATAGGGCAAATCTCTGGGGGGTACCAAGCGAAAGAGCCAGCTTACCCGGTATTTATGTAAAGTCAATCAATTAATTTCCAGCTTTGAGAAATTCGCTATTGAGCACATTCCCAGAGAAGAAAATACTCGGGCCGATCTCGTCATTCCAAATTGGCAAGATCTAAGAAGCGGGCCAGCATAGAACAATTATTCAAGAAACCCTCAATGAACCGAGTATCACGTTTGGGGAGGTGATGGCCAACGAGCCGGTTGACCGAGAATGGATGACACCCATATGGGAGTATTTATCCTCAGAAACTCTGCCCCCAGATCACGCTGAGGCCAGGAAGATCAGGCTCAGAGCAAGTCACTTTGCTATCGTTTCCGGAGAATTGTATAAACGGGGATTCTCGGTACCGTTGTTAAAATGTCTGACAAAGGCACAGTCAAAATATGTCATGGAAGAAGTTCACAGAGGAATCTGTGGTTTTCACTGCGGGGGCAGATCAATGGCCTCCAAGGTAGTCCGAGCAGGGTACTATTGGCCTACCATCCGAGCAGATTGCATCGAGTGGACGAAGCAATGTGATGAGTGCCAAAGATTTTCCAATGTAAGTCGTACCCCACCCGAAGGACTTCACACGTTAAACTCGCCTTGGCCCTTTGCTATGTGGGGAATGGATATACTTGGGCCATTCCATGTAGCCAAAGGTCAAGTCAAATTTCTCCTGGTAGCAGTGGACTACTTCACAAAATGGATTGAAGCAGAGCCTTTGGCGAAAATTACCGCCGAGAGGGTACAAAAGTTTGTGTGGAAAAGCCTCATCTGGAGGCACGGAGTTCCCTTTGCAACCGTCACAAACAACGGGAGACAGTTTATAGATAAGATATTGCGAGAATTTTACGTCAACCTCGGTGTTAAACACCAAGTCACATCGGTTGAACATCCCCAGACCAATGGGCAAGCCGAGGCAGCCAACAAGGTCATTCTCGGAGAACTGAAAAAGAGAGTAGGAAAATCCAAAGGAGCTTGGGCAGAAGAGTTGCCAAGTATCCTCTGGGCCTACCACTGCACGCCTCAATCCACTACTCAAGAAACACCCTTCAGGCTGACATATGGAACAGACGCCATGTTCCCAGTTGAGGTTGGTGAGCCGTCTTTCCGACGTATGCAACATGAGCAGAATGAGAATGAAAGCAACTTAAGGGTCGAACTCGACTTGGTAGAGGAAATCAGGGAGGAGGCTAAAATCAGGGAGGAAGCCTGCAAACAAAGAGCAACTCGGAGGTATAATTCAAAATTGAAACCGAGGAGTTTCCTGCGTGGAGACTTGGTGCTGAGAATGAAAGGAGAAGCCAGGAAGGATCATACAGAAGGCAAACTAGCGGCAAACTGGGGAGGGCCATTCCGAGTGGTAGAAAACTTGGGAAACAAAGCATATAGGTTAGAAGAATTGTCTGGGAAGCCTATCCCGAGAACTTGGAATGCTTCTCATTTAAAATTTTATTATAGTTGATGTATATAGTCAGGTGATGTACTCTTTTTCCTACCTCGGTATTTTGTCCCAAAAAGGGTTTTGACCGAGTAGGTTTTAATGAGGCACACCGTAGACTTCCTTTTTTATCCAATAAAATAATTTATTATGGACATTGTTCCGTTTTCTTAATTTGCCGATGTATTTATTCCGCTAAAATTAAATTGTTTAGGGCCGAGTACGAGCCATTAAATTTTTAAGGCCAAGTTTGAGCCTGAAGGCCGAGTTCGAGCCAATTAAATTGTTTAAGGCCGAGTACGAGTCATTAAATTTTTTAAGGCCAAGTTTGAGCCTGAAGGCCGAGTTTCGAGCCAATTAAATTGTTTAAGGCCGAGTACGAGCCATTAAATTTTTAAGGCCAAGTTTGAGCCTGAAGGCCGAGTTCGAGCCAATTAAATTGTTTAAGGCCGAGTACGAGCCATTAAATTTTTTAAGGCCAAGTTTGAGCCTGAAGGCCGAGTTCGAGCCAATTAAGTTTTAAGGCCAAGTCTGAGCCCGAAGGCCGAGTTCGAGCCTTTGAGATTATTTAAGTAAAATAGAATACGAACAGTAAGATGAACAAAACTTTGATCTAAAGGCCGAGTTTGAGCTATTTAAATTTTTAAATAAAACCGAGTACAATGCCGTATGTATTAACATGGTACTAGTCGAGTTCTAGAAAGTACTACGGCTTAGATAAAGAGCTGAAATTGAAAATAAGGCCTGCCCGGCTTGCCAGTAGTCCCCCCAATTAGGGCAGGGGCAAGACCAGTTGGCCAGTAGTCCCCCCAATCGGACACCACGACTTTCCCTCAAGGGGGAAAGCAATCACTTCCCCCTGCGAAAGCTGGACGATAAGGTGCTCGGCCCGCTCCTGGAGTAGACGGCCTCTACCCCTTTCTCCACGCCCGAAGACTGCTATTCTCCCAGTTGACATCCTTTCTGAAGGATTAAAGCATAAAAGGAATTCTGGATCCCATCTCCCACTTACATCCTTTTTGGTAGCTATAAAGCTCAAAAAAGGATGTTAACTGGGAGAGAGGAGCGTAAACCCCTAACACTATTACAGAACTACTCGGGTGAAGGAAGACGAATTTGGCTGGTAGAAAAGAATGAAGAATGAGTAAGTGAAGCAGTGAAACAGCCCTATTTATAAGGGGTGAGAGGCGTTGGAAAGGAAAAAAATATAAAGGGGAAAAGGTTTGTTGAAAAAACAAACCTCGAAACTCAGAAAAAACAGTAATTGCATGAACCCAGTCAAGGGTTTCCAAAGCACATAATGTATGACCACATACGTAAAGCGTGAACCATGTGTTTCACGTGTGACAACTACTAACCGTTTTTACGGACGGCAGAATACCTCGGCCTTAGCCGAGGACTTGTTGAACATAACATCGGAATATAAAAATATTTCGAAGGATATCTCGGCCAAACAAAAACTGCAAGAGGAACAAGAAGTCATCAAAATAGTGGAGGAATTCTCATTAAATCAACCAAGGTTACAAGGGCAAAAGCCCATTACAAGGAATGAAGAAAACAGAAACAAAGAATACAGTCACTCATCCCTATGACTCTCTTCGACCTCAATGTGATCCTCGGGAGAATCTTCTGCCCCTTCCACCTCCTCTTCCTCTTCGGGAATAATGGGAACAAGTTCCCCGTTCAGCACCTCTTTAGTCACATCGTCACCCGAAATATCAACCCCCGGGGCGAGAATTTCAACTTGAGCAATGGCCTTGTCAAAACCTTTCCGATGCCCGACAATAATGCAGTCAGTGGCCTCTTTTAGATCCTCCTGGAGCTCCATCCTGTCCTTAGTCTCGGCCTCCAGGGCAGCTTTAAGTTGCTCGATTTCAGCTTGAGCCTTCTTGAGCTCCTCTTCAGCGCGAGCTCTACCTTCTTCAGCCAGAGCTTTACTCTCCTCAGCAAATTTTGCTTTGGTGTTAAGCCCGGAGTTCTGGCCATTCAGCTCGGTAATGGTAGTATTCAAGAGATTATTAGCCTTGGCCAGCTTGTCACGCTCCATGGAGGTCCGGGTAAAATCCCCCTTCAGCTTCTCAATAGAAGCAAGTTCAACTTCTAGATGCCGGGATTTCCTCTCAGCCTCCACTAAATCTCGGCTGCAAAAGCGGGCCAGGGCAGCAACTCGGATGCAGTAGGTTGAGAGAGCCTCCATGCTAGACTGAGCCCCTTGTTGCCTCATTAGCCGGAGATCAGCGGGCTTTAGGAAGTTCGACTCGAAAGAAGGGAAGGGGTTCAAGTCTTCGCCCTAGAGAGATGAGGTCCCTGCTTTTAGAGAGGTGTTGTACCACTTCAACTCGGTGGAAGTAGGGGGTTGTCCTTCTCGCCCCGTAGTTCCTGTCTCGTGAGTGGTAGGGTGTGGGGAACTTGAGCGAGGAGGGGAAGAATCTTCGGCATCAGCCACTACCTCTACCCTCTTTCTTTTTTGAGGGGCGGATGATGAAGCCCCCTTGGCAGAGGCCTTGGCAGTGGCTGGAAGAAGTCTTTTCTTCTTCTTCTCGGTCGTGGAGGGACCCTGACCCTCTTTCGCGGCAGACTTCAAAAGCTTGGAGAAGTCGAATTTCCCCATAATGACTGCCAAAAAGAAGATTTGTTAGTACAGCAACACATACAAAAAAGATTTAAAAACTAAATTGCCGAACACTTACTTTTTAAGTCGGTTCTCGGAGTAGATGAGAATGGGAGTTTCAGAAGACGCCCACAATGGAGAGGCCGAGGAAGTTTTTCTAATATATCTATATCTCGTCTATCCTCGGCAGGAAGGGATTGGTATTCGAAACCGACGAATTTGGTGGGAGATGATTGCCAGTATAAAGGAAACTTGGCGCATCTATTTTCGTCAAAGAAGTGGGAAGAGTGAGAGCCCGAGGGGCGAACTCGGAAGAAGACGACTTTGAAGTCTTTATACGATGATGTGTATAAACTAATCGGTCCTCTTGCTTCAGCCCATTAAGGGAAATCCATCCCGCTTTCTCACCAAACCTTGTTTGGTAAAAATACAAAAATTTTGGAGTAGTGGGCTCCATCCCGAGGTATTTACACAGAATTTGAAAGGCTTTCATAAAAGCCCAACTGTTGGGATGAAGCTGAGTAGGTGCGACATTCATGGTTCTCAGAACGTCACACTCGAACTCAGTGAAAGGAAGAGAGACGCGCAGCTGGGCAAATAGTGTCTTATACATATAGGTGAAAGGGGGCTCAGAAGGACGAGCCCTGAGAAAGACATACTCGGTACCCGAGCATGGGGAACAAATAAACTCGGATTCGTCTCTGGACGCCGAGATATTAATCTGGGACCGAAGTTGAGCAATTGAATCTGAAGTCTGAAAGTCAGAGAAAAATGTCCCAACCTCGCCTTTAACCCAGGTATACCCAGGTATACCCAGGAAAGGTAATATCGGGGACAGGGTCTTTTGGAACCCTTAGGAGTTGTTTGCGAACGGCGGGTTTGGAAACTTGGGGGGAGGGAGAGCCAGACCCAGAAGAAACAGACCCAGAGGAATCAGACTCGGTGGAAGATGACCTGGAGGAGGACAGTTCCACCTGTCTGATGTTCGGTTCCAGTGAAGGAACGGAGGAAGTGGAAGGAGAACCTCCAATGGGGGAAACCTCGCGCTCAATCAGAGGCGAGGTGTTTGACTCAGAAGACTCGGACGAACTCATATCTGGGAGCAGAAATTAAACTTAGAAGCACGAAGGAGGGAAGAAGACTGGGCGTACCTGGAGAATGACAGACAGGAGAGTGATGGCAGAAACTTGAAAAATGGAGACGAAGGGCGAAGGAAGATAGGCAAGGTGGAGGGGAGTTGGAGTTAAAGGGGATATTTATAGCTGCTGCAGTTGATATGATCAACAGCCCACGTTTCATGAAGCCCAAAGGCGCGACTTTTGATTTCCCCTCATTAAATGGGCGCGGAACTCTAGGGTTACTCACTTGTAGCGTGCCGCAGAAGGATTAGGGGAAATGATTGCCTTCTTTGACAGCAGGGAAGGTTCGGTGGAATTGACAGCTGGGAATACGGAAGTCTATATGGCCGAAGAATAAGCTCGGTTCCGAAGAATAAGCTCGGTTTAATACTTGTCAGCTCTTTCGCTTATTTAAGCTCGGAGCTCGGGGGGACTTGTGTACGGACCGAGGATATAAGGCCGAGGATTGTCAACACGACCGAGCTCATTCTTATAGGTGGGCCGTGACCCGAACTCCCATAAAGCCGAAAACCTATTAATACACTTGACACCCGAGTATAACTACTCGGGCCTATTCCACAGCAGGCCACGGAAGAAGATATCTCGGCCCCGAGCTATCCAGTCACAACTGACTGGGCCGAATATCTCGCTGGTCCTAATATCCCTCCGCATAACTCGTAGCCTTATCCTTATCAGTGTCTAACTGCAATAACAATCCGATCCTAACAAATAGGATCTCAATAACAGTACCACTCAAACTGTTACACAAAAATATCTCTATAAATAGGGGTCCAACCCCCTCACTTAGAACTACGTTTGCTTTGATTCCCATTTGGATACGTAGGAGCAGAATTCCACCCACTGTCAAGCTAATTCCAAACACTCCCACTAGACCTTCTTCGGCCGAGTATCTCCCATTTGAGATATTTGGACGGAACAGTGAGAAATCAACGTTTAGTTTGAACTAAAAAAAATGTTTCCATGTTTCTCTTAACACTGACTGCAACAAACTATACAATGTAATGAATGTGTTAGGCTCAACTGAGTTAATAGATGGGGGGTTACTTAGATGAGTGGTTAGTTAGTTGAGTTAAATAGTTTAATAGATGAAAGTGTAGATGAGAGGGTCATTCATAGAGGGACAAAGCCTCTTGCAATAACTATTGACATTTACTTCATAAGCACATTCATAGAGGGACAAAGCCTCTTGCAATAACTAACTGAAGTGTAAACAATGGCAAGTAGAATGAAGCATGATGAGATTATCTCAATGTAATCTTGTGCTAAAATCTAAATATGGATAAATTAAACAAGAAGAGTTTATCTCATCAATAGATGGCAGAAACATATTTGTAGAAACCATAGAAAAACCACCCATAAAGCAAAGAACAGAAAGCAAACAAACATAAAGCAAAGAACATGGTTAGGGCATTACGGGTTCACAGAGAGGAGCTCAATGTTCGAATGGGAGATGAAGTTGTGACCGAGGCTCTCGTGTGGTGGTGGGGAGAGGAGCTTGTGTGGTGGCCGCCGTTCAAAGTGGTTGCTAATAGTGAGGGAGACAGAGATAGTTAGGGCGTACGAGAAAGAGTGTAAAGTTGAGATAAAGAGAGAGATAGTATGTACCTCGCGGTGGTGGTGGAGAGGAGCTCGTGGTGGTGCGGGTGGAGAGGAGCTCATGGTGGTGGTGGTAGTGACCGCTAAGAGAGGAAGGGTTAGTGCAGAAAGAGTTAAAGTGATGAAGAAGATAAGGAAGGCATGCGAGTAACGTAAAGTTTCTTAAAATTGGAAATCACTTTTATGTCAGTTGTTTAAACAACTGACGTTTGACGTTAAAGATTAACTTTTAACGTCAGTTGTTTAAACAACTGACGTTAAAAGTGATTTAAGTGACTTTGTTAATTACAGTTTTGCCACATTCTCCTTTTTAACATCTATGATTTGGTTAACTGACATTACTCTTGCCCGTTTATTACATATTTTGCACTAGTAGGGGACGTGTCAACCCCCAATCTAAACTTTTTGTATAAAAAAATTATAATCAATTAGAATGCCAATAAATTTCAGTCGTTTCTAAAAGAATATTAAAAAGGTTTTTGTCCAAAACAAAGATGCGAAGGTTATAAATACATATAATATAATATAATATAATGAATTGAAATAGTTGATATATATATATATAATATTAATTTAAATAATTTTTTTTGAAAGTAATATTAATTTAAATAGTTGATATATGTTATACACAAACTAAATTCAATGAAACGTTGCCATGTTATACGGCTCATTTTAAGGAGAAAAATAAAAGCAAGAGTAGAATTCCATACCAGTTATTCAATACGCGAAAATTATTAATTCATTTAAGAGACTTCTAACCAGTAAGTTGCAAACGATGAGCTGTACTTCTTGACTCTTACCATCACCCTTTTTTACTTTCTCATTTTGACACCGTTGGATGATCAGTTACCCCTTCTTGACAGATGTGTTCTGCTCATACTTCTTTCATATACTTTCTCTTTCTTCAATAAATTAAAAACAAAAGCATAATTAATTATAATGCCAATAAATTTAAGTTGTTTCTAAAAAAGTTTGCAATTAATTTTTTAGACAATACCATGTTAATATTTGATTAAATTATACTTTTAATCCTTTATCTTTATTTTAGGTTTTAATACGATCCTTTTCGTTTAAAATGATATACGAAGAGGACCAAATTGATATAACTTTTGTAAACTAAGTGATCATTTTGGAAAAAAAAAATAAGGGAGGGATCATTTTGGAACCAAAAAAGGGGATCACATTGGTTTAACTTTTGTAAAATGAGGAACCATTTCAAAACAAAAAATAAAAGAGAGACCACATTGGTGTAACTTTGAAAAATAATGGATCATTTTGAAACAAAAAAATAAAAGAGGGACCAAATTGAAACCTAACATAAAGATAAGGGATCAAAATTATGAATATATTTTATTTTTGATTGATTTTATATTAATTACTAAGATGACACGTGATATAATTTGTGGAAAAATTAGTAAATGTTAATATAAATACATACAAAATAAACTCATAGCATCTCTTATATCATATCCGGTGTAACATCCGCAAATGTATGTTTGCAAATATTACTAAAACAATATCTTTTAATCACATAGTGTAAAATTATTTTTCAAATTTGTTAAGAAATTGTCTGCATCTTACCATTCTATCTTTTTAGGATAAAGTTCCTTTAAAATAAATTTATGTGTGTCAAAAGTGGACGAATGTATTTATTTTTAGATTAATTAGTAGAATGAGATATGAATGTATGTTAAATTATTAATAATAAATATATCTTTTCTTGCTCACTTTAGATACATCTTTACATTAAAGGAGTTTGTTTTTTAATTTTTTAATGCATGAATTAATGATTTCACATTTTTTTTCCCCCCAACATAAATGCAAGGAGATGTTACCATGTTGTATATGGCTTATTTTAAGGAGAAATAAAAGCAAGATTAGAACCACAGATCAGTCATTCAGTATGCGAAATTATTACCTCATTCAAGAGACTTCTAACAAGTGAGTTACAAATCATGAGTTGTACTTCTTATCTCTTACCATCACCCTTCCTTACTTCCTCCTTTTTACACCGTTGGATGGTCAGTTACCTCTTCTTTGAAGATGTATTCTATTCGTACTTCAATTTCCAAACCTCCTACTTTATCTGACACCAGTCCCTAAAAATGCGGGATATTTCTCTCTCTCTCTCTGCATGGTCAGTTACCTGCGATTCAAATTTCTGACAAGTAACAAACCATGCTTCTTATTTTCTAGCTTCTTAGTTCTTACAACCCCCCTTATTTACTTTATCTCTCATTTTTCATCTTTAGATATTCTTCTATAAATACCGCTTCAAAGTATAGTGATCATCCACAGCCACAACTAGCACAGGTTCACATAGCTTGCATTCCCTGCCTCTCTTCCTCTTCTACCATGGCTTTGCTTCTCCTTTTGTCCATAGTAATCTGTTTGAGTGGTGGTGTTTCTCCCATTGATGTCCCAATAATTCCAACTTATGGTTGGCAGACTAACGAGCCAATAATCCCAAGTCCTTCTAATGCTAGGCACACTAATGAGCCAGTGATTCCAAGTCCATCTCATGCTTTGTCCACTAACGAGCCTGTGATTCCAAGTCCGTCAAATGCTTGGCACACTAATGAGCCAGTGATTCCAAGTCAATTTTATGCTTTGTCCACTAATGAGCCAATAATTCCAAGTCCAAACACTTGGAAAACTAATGAGGCAATGATTCCAAGTCCATCTCATGCTTTGCCCACTCATGAGCCAGTGATTCCAAGTCCAGCTCCTGGTTTGTCCATCAATGAGCTAGAACCTCTGGATGCATTGATTTACATGGAAGGAGAAACCTTGGTTGCTTCTGATAAGCATGAACATCACAAGCCAAAATTTCCAGCTAGTGAGCCGGAACCACCAAGTCATAAGCCAACACCTCCAACTTCTTCAATGTCTCTCAATTCTATTGGGCTGACACAATCTATGGGGCAAGACACTCCACAAGCACCAAGTCCTTCAGTCTTTTATTCTCGGAAGATTCACTTTAAATATGGAAAAGACTAGATTCAAATGTTGCAATCCTTTTCTGAAGTAGCTACCAACAATAATGTATAAGCTGGAATCTTCAATTTTAATAAAACAACTATTAGCACATTATTTACCCTCTTTCTTTATTATATTCGTCGGACTTAGATCTTCATCAACATTTCTTAATGTGTTCATGTCTTGGGCTTTTTTCTCGCTCAAAATTGATTTTGGACATCTAAATAATGCTTAAAGTTATTAGCGTAATCGTTAAAAGTATAACTTTTTACGTCAGTTCAAAACTGACGTTAAAAGTCAAATTTTTTTTACAAAAATAACTTTTAACATCAATTACTTCGATCCAATTGTTTAATACAACTGACGTTAAAAATCAGTTTTTTTAATTTAAAAAAAAAATATCTTTTAACATCAGCTGTACTAAACAACCGAAGTTAAAGTCTTTGTTTTTTTTTTTTAAATTATGTTACAATATGTCCCTTTCCTCAGTTATCCCTATATTCGATAAACAGTCCAGTCCAATAAACAGTCTAGTAATAGTCCAATATTTCACTTAAATTTCATTAATAAAAGAAAAATGTATATATACAAAGGAACAAATGGGGGATAAAAAAACCAAAACCAAAAAATATAACTATATGTTTGTGGGTCCGAGTGATCCATGTGTATACCTGTTCAAAAACGGTAAATATTAAAATATGTTTTTTTTAACATGGATAACTAAAGATAAAGATAAATACAGATGAATAAATAAAAATAAATCAAAACTAACATGGATAAATAAGACGTTTGCTTTAAAAGAACAAAACTCACACTATAATCAAGTTTAAATTACATATATCAATATCTCTTCGTGATGATCATCACGAGTGGCATATACATCGTCCACGAGAATACGAATAAACTAGTTAGTAGTCATGCAAGATTTTTTTATTTAATTATTATTTATTGATTAAAGTTTGATTATGTATTGAAAATATAATTTAACATGATATACATATAAAATATATTACAAATTTAAACAGTTTGATTTGTTAATATGTATTCTTTGAAGAAAAAAAAATGTGAAAAATGATATATAGTTGATTATATTTATAATAGAATGGTGAACAAACATATGCGTTTTTAGAGTTATTATTTATAAGAGTTATAAAAAATAATAATGTTATTAGTAATTGAATTAATTTTAAAAAGGTAGTAATTTGAATAAGATGTGATGACAATTAATTAGAAATATGTTCTGAAAAATAAAATAATTAAATTAAAATAAGTAAATGATATAGTAAATAATTAAGGTCAATTTTTTTTTAAAGCAAAAATGACATGCAGATGCATCACTATAAGACTGAAGAAACCAACTAGGTTGACTCCTCAAGCCCTATCAATCATCTACAGCACACAAGGATTATTATTAATAATAAAGAAAAATAAAGAATACAAAAAACATGGGGAGACATGAACCAAAACCCATGTAAGAATATAAAATCAACCAAACCTATAGTTTGGTAAACCAAACCTATCTCTAAATAAATCAAATCTAATAAAATTAGGGACTAATCCCACCAAGGGACAAGACAGGAATAGATGTTTGTTGCTTTCCACAGAACTGAAAAATAAGCTGCAGGCAGAGGCCATGATGCAACCTTTTGATTGTAAATGTTTCATCAGGAGGCATGAAGGAGTCTCCAAGCAATGAAAGATCTTGAAGGGGGATATTTGAATTCCAAATCAACTTGCTCTAGGACTGATGCTGAACAGGAGGTTTCATAAACAAGAAAGCCTCTTTATGGATGAGAGAACCGGATTCAGAAGCAGACCAAATGACCTGGTCTGAAGCAGAACAGATAGGGATAACAACTTTGGAGATTTCTGAAACTAAACTAGGAAACCTGCTGGCAAAAGAAGATGGAAAAGACCAAGAGCCCTCTTTGATGGAATCAGAAACTGAGGCATGAAGAGATGAGTGGATATCGGGAGGGATATTCAGTTGGTCCACAACTGGCTTATCCAACCACCCTTGGCACCAAAAATTGATATCCCTGCCATCACCAATTATCCAGTAAGAATTGTCTTGGACAACTTCTATATTGCACTTGAAACCAGACCAAAGGGAGGATTGAATATAGCTTGAACACCAAATGCCTTTCCTGATGAACCTTGCTTTTAGAAACTTAGCCCACTGCTTGTGAGAGACTATCATATCCCAGCATAGCTTATGGACAGAAGCATGATTAAGATCCCTTAAAGACTTGATCCCTAAACCACATTCTTGCAAAGGTAAGCAAACTTTATCCGAAGTAACAGTAGATAGTTTCTAACATTAATGTCACCTGCCCAAATGAAGTTTCTGATGCATTTGTCCAAGTTCTTAATGAGAGAAAGAGGCCAAAGATAGACATGAAAACTGTGGAGCAGCATGCTATGTATAATAGAGTTTACCAACTGAACTCTCCCCATTAAGGATAGCAAGGAACCTTTCCAATTAGCTAGTTTGGCTATAATTTTGTCAGCAATAGGCATTAAATGACCTTTCCTTAGATTTCCAATAAAGAGGGGTACACCCAAATAAGTGAAAGGAAGGTGACCAGCTTGAAAACCAAGAGCATTTGAGATTGCAACAACTCTATTAGGCATCAAATTTCTATAATAACACTTGCATTTACTTAAGCTAAGAAACTGGCCAGACGATTGACTATAAGCATCAAAAAGAGACATTAAAGCATCAATGTTCTTCTTAGTACCCTTGCAGAAGACAAGTATATCATCTGTATACAAGGAGTGGCTTGGTACTGCTAAGCCTCTAGCACCAGACATAGGAGAGAGCATACCCTTTGAGACCAACATTGAGATCCCTTTACTCAAGACATCTTCAGCAATGCAAAAAAGAAGACGTGATAGGGGGTCTCCTTGCCTAACACCTCTCTTACAAGAGAAAAAACCCACTGATCTACCATTTACAGAGAAAGACAGTTTTACAGACATAAGAATGACTTTGATACAGCTGCAGAACTTATCCCCAAAGCCAAAGGCAGCAAGAACCTTGAGAAGAAAATTCCAATCCATGGTATCAAAGTCATTCCTTATGTCAAATTTGATTACAACATTTCTACCAAAAGTCTTACAGTTTAAAAGGTTAATGGATTCAGAAGCAATACAAATACTCTCAAATAAAACTGCCTCTAACAAACCCTCTTTGTTGTTCAGAAACAAGCCTAGGAGCAACAATGGCCAATCTTTCAGCTAGGACTTTAGTGATCAACTTGAAATGAACATTGGCCAAAGCAATGGGCCTAAAATCCTCAAGTCTGTCAGCACCAGGATGCTTTGGAATAAGGACAACTGTTTTAGAGTTTAGATTAGGCAAGAGCCACCCTTGAGTGAAGAACTGACAGATTGACTTGCCAATATCAGCACCAATGATCTCCCAAAAAGCTTGGTAGAGACAACCACCAAAGCCATTAGGCTTGGGGGCACCTACACCATTCATGTCAAAGACAGCATGTTTGATCTCATCAACATTTGGAAATCTGGTCAATAAATCATTATCTTCTGCACTGACCAGAGAGGGGATGACATTCTGAATTAATTCGTTTGGTAGACAATCATTGCTGGAGGCATACAAATCAGAGAAGTAATTAACCACATGCTGAGCCAAGGCCTTTGGATCATCAATAATATCCTCACTATTCTTAGAAGCTTGTCTTATCTTAGTAACTCTATGGAAATAGCTTGTCTTCCTGTCCCCATTAGTCTGCAAATACAATCTGGATTTCTCCTTCCAAAAGGCTTCTTGGAAATTATGGGCATGCTGCAATTCCAATTGAGCCAAATTCTCTTCCACCTGCACATCATCAGAGAATCCCTCATCTTCAATTTTCCTCTGAATATCCTCTAAGTTAGCTAAAGAAGAATTGACCTTCAAATTGACATCACCAAAGACCTGTTCATTCCAATGCTTTAGTGCAGCTTTAACAGCCTTCAGCTTCTGAGAAACAATAGACATAGGAAAACCATCACAAGGTCTATTCCATACATCTGAAACAATTCTGTGACAGTCAGGATGAGCCAGCCACATTTTCATAAACTTGAAAGAAGAGGGAAATGACCTTTCATTCGAATTGGAGATCAACAAAACTGGATAATGGTCTGACTTACTTCTTACTGAAGTGCAGCAAGTAGTGGAAGACCAGAGATTTAACCAATCATTGTTGCAAAGAGACCTATCAAGCCTTTTTCAGTGTGGTGGGAACCTCTCCTACCATTGCTCCATGTGAAGGCAACACCTTTTGTAGGTAAATGAATGAGATTGCAAGAGTCAGACCAACACTTAAAATCAGAATAGGAAGGTTGAGATGGTAAGGAAGAACCTCTCATTTCATCGGAACCTAAAATTACATTGAAATCACCAATTATGGACCAAGGCACTGGATTAGAAGACTGAACAGCAGCAAGCTCAGACCATAGGGCCCTTCTCTCCCTATGGCAAGTGCTAGCATACATAGCAGAAGAGAACAGAACTTGATCCTTCCAGTTGACAGAGAAGGAAACCTGCTGAGAAGAATTTGAGATAACAGATGGAGAAAGGTCTGGCTTGCAAAACCCCCAAAGATTAGGCAAGAGATCATTCTCATCATTTAACACAAACATTTTTAAATTGATGTTGTTCCAGAAAGAAGGATGAACTTGCTGGAATGAGATCCAAGGCTCAGCAATGAGTAGGAAGTCAGGCTTGTGAATAGTGCAAAGCTTTTTAAGAACCACCCTGGAATCCGGGTTACCAATTCCTCTTATATTCCAAAAGAGGACCTTCATTGATTAACAAGCAAAGAACCAACCCTTGATCGGGTATTATAACAATCATCACCTGCCTTGGCATTTTTTTTGTTCTTCCTATTTTTCTCTTTCCTTGACTTAGAGATAACAAGAGTAAAATAATCACTAGGAACATTATGAACAATATTCCCTGTAGAAGAAGATTGGATAGGATAATTATTTTCAATATCATCCTCCTTCTCATTATCATCATCCTTATCATCAGCCCACAATCTTCCCACAATCCTAAGATCTTTTTGAACAACGGGTGGGGCTGTTTTATCTTGAATAACATCAACATTGGCAACCACTGCAGCATGAGAAGCTGGACTTTCTGGAACTGTATGAGGACTATCATGAGAAAGTATAGAAGAGTTAGAGGTTTGAGAACCCTCAATTTCAGGAGAATTCAAAGATTCATAAGCATTTTCAATATAATCACCATTGGCTAATCCACCAATCTCAGCTGAATTATGGCAAGGCATTATAGGATCAGTCAAATCCTTATTTTGACCATTCTCATGGTATATAATTCTATCAAGATCAGATATCTTTTCCACCACATAAGGCACATCAATAGGTAAAAACTTGGAAACAGAAGTTGGTTTGGCTAAATTACCAACTTCAACAACAATATCAGCATCAATATCGATCCTATTACTGCACTCAGGTCTATGGCTACCCTTTTCAAAACAATTAACTCTATTTGCAGAAGGAGTAATAGGAGAATTTTCAATTAGGATACCTTTACCCTTGTCAATTAGCTTCGGCCTCTGAATAGGATCTTTGTTGGGATCAGCCTCCATCAAAACTTGCTTTGGAACATATTGTAGAGAAGCCTTTTTGACAGGTTTTCCAGCAGCAGCATCCTTGGAAAGATTACTTTTAGTGGTGATAGTGGATACAATGTCTCCTTTACCAAGAATGCTTGTATAGTCAAAGATACAAATGACAAAGTTCTCTTTTCAACAAACAGGCAATAAAATCTGGATAAGATTGATCTAACTGAATTGTCAGATCAAAGTGTAACTTGCTTTGTGTCAACAGAAGATGAAAGATGGATCTGGCATAAGAAGCTGGGGCATGCAAGTATGAAACTAATATCAAAGCTTCTGAAAAATATCATTGTGAAAGGTCTACATGACATTAGTTTTAAAAAGGATGTCATATGTGACTCTTGTCAGAGAGGCAAGCAAGTTAAGTCTAGCTTCAAATCCAAAAATCTGGTATCTTCTTCTATACCACTATGAGAACCCCGATGACCCATTAAAGAAGGCCATAATTAACTAAGCCCTAAACCGTAATTAACATTAACGCGATTAACGCAGATGAAAAATATATAATTATTTGGAAGCGGAAAAGTAAAAACATTTAAAACATGCACAAAGGAATAAAGTAGAAACGACATATGTACAAAATATTTAAATACCGTCATCAGAGTACGAGTTGTCCCAACATAGGGACCATACCTAGGAAAACTATACAGACACTGGTAACACAAACTGAACATCAATACAAGAACTGGTCATAGAAACAGAAGAAAAGTCCTAAAGATACTCGGTCTGCCTCGCAAAATACATTAAAAATACAAAAATAAGGTCATAGAGGTTCACAACCTAACAGGCACATCGGACCAAGCCATATCACATACAATATGGGTGCCTGGAGCTACCCTCTCCCTCTTCATAGTGTCATCGACAGACTCTGCAGAATTGGGTCCTCGGCTCCCAAACCCGCTCATCGTTGCTCATCACAATGTGTCGGTAACGATAATGGTGTGTTGTCTAGACACTCTGCTGCCTCCGACCCCATTGCCCCATGCCAACGACCACATCTCTGGGAAAGGTAACCTCTGCGAGATCCGATACGGGTCGTCCAAGTGAAAGTAAGGACCATTGCCCATCCGTATGTTTAAGCTCAGCAGGCCGATGTACGTCATGAAGAATCGTGAATGGTCAATCTGCCATTTACGATCGTCATGATCGACGATCTTAACGTCTCAGAGTATCGGGATCCTGGGACAGACCCTATGAAGATAGTCTCTCGGCTGGTAACCTAGGTCCACTGTTGTCGCCGTCCTGCTGGCGCTGCTCATCTATCGATTATACATACAGAAAAATATAAAGGGAAAGAGGGAGATAAACAACACTGACATAATCATGAAATGGGGTAGGGGACACATAAAATAAATAATCATATATACATATACACATACAACAAGTAAAATCAAACATCTCCCAATACAATCCAACACCGTACATCCTCGATATTCGCTCTTAGATCAATCCTCTAAGGAGTCTCACTCTTATACATATCGGCCAATATCTCTCATCCGGGTCTTAGCTCCAAGACATTCTCCTTATCGAGCCTCACTACTCAGAGAACTTCAGTTAGTTTGTCCAGGTAACCCTTCCGCTCGCCGTCACCCATAAGAGTGCATCCCTCTATGAGCTCAACTCCATTAGAGATATCTAGGTCGCCTCGAAACATCCACCTGCGACGTGGATACTCATGGTAAAGTGGGGAAAACCAGGCTATAACGTGGTACACGACACAATAGGATCTACCTACTGGTCACTTTGAGCCTCCCGACTCCAGTTCGTACATCCCCAAGGTCTCTTCACAGATCGGACCCTCCGTAATTCGTACTAGCACTCGAGTACAACTAACCTCGTATGACACCCAGTCATATGGCTCACTACTTTCGCAAAATGCAATGCAACATCGCTCTGGTTAACACCCGAAACCTTCTAACACATTCACGCTCTCACAACAGGTGCCCATACATCCCTGACCTCAAAGCCACAGTATCAAGGCATTACCACGGTCTTAACCCTCTACTCAACAGACAAATATTCATCAAAATATCAACCAATCATCAATCTCCGTATACAAACATATAATATTCATAATATCATGTCAAACATAGCAATAATATCAACAATCACATATAAGCATAAATTATTCAAACTGCATAGGAGCATGCAATCCAGACAACCTCTAAACCCGAGACAACATTTAAATATTATTTTATTAAGGTTTAGTCGTTGTCGATTATTCAACAATCTTAGTAGGTTTGGGGAACCACGCACATGCATATATAATTATTTTTCTAAGCTTTCCTTCCCGACGATGTCGGTTACTTTCTCCCCACCATAGCTCAATTGGTACAATTGCCACGTACTTATAAAGCGATAACATAGAAGGAAATAATTTAATTTTTCAAAATAAGATAAACACATGCATATCATTTATTAGAGTAACTGGGACAACATCCCTTAAATCTCATTTCTCATTGTTAACGTATTTTAACGTCTTTTAACATCATTAACCAGACCTATTAATTAATTAGAGACTTATTAACATCATTGTTTGCATTAACATCCTCAACAATCAACACTCTTTTAAGAGCACAACATCATCATCATTATCATAACAACATTCTCATCAAAACAACATCATCAGCATAGCATTCATCATCATGAACATTCACTCATGGCATTCATCAAACATATCAACATCACCATCATAGTAATAAGTCTAAACACGCCAAACATAAACACTTAAACATGTAGATATCAAATAGGCAAATATAAACATGTTATCAAGTAAACAGTCATATAGGCATTTAATCAAACATCAGGGTCATGGGTTAACCCTTCATCTTACGCTATCCCATAACCTACATGTTCATACTAGCCATTCTCCCTATACCTGGTATGAAGATTCCCACTACGACAGCGAAAGCAAACTATCCTCGTCACTACAAGAATTTTTGGAATTACCTACTAATTTTAGCTACCCATTTTATTAGTAGCTAATTCTTAATTAATTAACAACAGATTAACTACTGATCATCTTCACTACACCAAATTTTATATTTAACGGTAATTTTTTATTGGCCATAGAGCTAATGGCATTGATTATGGACAGCTTTCACGGCCATAAATTGCCATCGAAAGTAAAGTTTATATATATATATATATATATATATATATATATATATATATTTATATATTTATTTTATTAATTTTATCTCCTCTTTATTTTTTATTCTTTTTCTCAATTTGTTGCACTCAACAGTGAACATTGTCTCCAACGAACTGTCAAGTTGTCAACTCTCTCTTGTTCTCTCTGCTTGCTGCATCTTTAGAAACCCTTGAACTCTCAAATTCATTTTCAGGTGTCATTCGTTTCTTTCATTGATTTAGTATCTTCTCTGATTTCTTTCTCTTTGATTAGGTTTTTCAACCCCATAAATTAATTTCATTTATCTTGTTCTTAATGGATTTCCAAAATTTCACTAAGGTTCTTGATTCTTCTCCTCTAACGATGTGGAATTCATAGTTTCTTAAACTTGATTCAACCTCTGATCATTTGATTTCTACCCTCTAGGTTTTTCTAATGCGGATCACTTGGAGCGTAATTTGCTTCTTGTCCCTCCCAAAACTTTCGAGATCGACCTCAAAGCTGGTCCCAACGAACAAATTCAGTGTCGGACTTGTCTCGAAACTTATGGTAATTGTTATTTCATCATCTTATTTTTATTTCAAATTTCATTTTCACGTTAGGGCAAATTGTATTTCGATAATCGTCGTGAGAATCTGTTCTTAGTTTTGGAGATAAATAAATTGTGATTTGAAATTTTTTTATGCATTCACTTTAATGTATTTAGTTTGTTAATTTTTGAAGTCCTGGAAACTTGAATAGTGAAGTTGAAGCTTAGTTTTAGGATTGTAGGAAAGCTTAGTTGAATTGTCATGGTAGCATTTTAGTTGAAACTGGAAAGTTGATGTATAATATTGAAGCTATATCTAAACTCTAAAGCCTATGATGTAGCTAGGTTGATGAAAGATGATGATCATGATTGTTAATTTGTATTGTAACTGAACTAAAGTGGAATGGGAGAAGGAGTGAGATCTATGCTTCTTTTCTTCTATCTTTTTTGTTGTGCAAAGGATGAAAATGAATGGAAGAGTGTGGTAGCAGAAGAGTTTCACAGGTTTCTTTGTTTGTTCAAGTCCAATGAAGGGTTTGATGTACATCAAAAGCTGCAAAGCCTACATGGTAATGAAGTGTAAGATGTAAATGAAAATTTGTGATTGGAAATTTTCTTTATTTCTGAATTTTTATGAATTGAACTTCCTAGCATGCACATTAGATATGGAACTTGCTGGACATTTTAATTTGGTTTCCACCTTGTATAGTTACTCTGTTTGAGGTTGAATTAGTTTTACTT
Organism: Sophora flavescens; assembly: GCA_030762895.1. Lineage (NCBI taxonomy): Eukaryota > Viridiplantae > Streptophyta > Magnoliopsida > Fabales > Fabaceae > Sophora > Sophora flavescens. Next base: position 106,654,433 of record CM061066.1, on the reverse strand, counting down.
GGTTTGCACATATACTATTTGGTAAAATGCCAAACTTATTTTGCTGAAGATCTTTTAGACATATATTTCTGTTTATGCTGAGGTATGGATTCCAGAACCTGCGGATGAGTTATGGGATTCCAGAACATGCGGATGAGTTATGGGATTCCAAAACCTCATGTTTCTCAACACTTCTTGAGTTTCAATCTGGTTTCCTTTCTATATAGAACTTTTATATAGAATTTCCTAACTGAAGGCACGTATATGTCAAGGCTAAACTGGAATTTCTGTTTTCACCACCTTCTTTTTCTCCTTTTGTTTCCTATGTATTTTTCTCCTGTTGGTGCAGCTGTTGTGTTCTAGCCTTCTTTGTTCTCTTCCTTAAATAATCAAAATATTAGAAAAGTTAGCTGAAACAATTTAGTACTTTGTATTTATTTTGCGTTTACATGCGTTTACTTTATAAATATGTATGTGAATAAGTACATGCATATCTGTATATGTATCAAGTGTTTAAAGTCACTTTCACACACTCATTGCCTCATGCTCTCCCCATCCATGTATATCTTGTATTTTCTTAATATTTGGTTATAGATCAGTTGAATGGTTATCTTTGGTTCGTATCATTTAACTTTATTGTTGCAATTGTTTGGAGACCCTCAACTCCAAGTATATATGGATGCAGGGTTCCATTTTATCTTTTCAACAAAGATGTCACTCTAAAGGTGAATTGCCATTTTCAATTTCCTTATTTCATTGTTTGACCTCATGCTCTCCCCATCCATGTATATCTGTATGCTTGTAGAGTAAGAAGTCTAAAGTTCCAGTACTAATTGTTCAATATAGTTATTGACATTTTTGAAATATTGAGTTCAGTATTACCTTTTTAGTAGTCTGGGTTTTTATAGCAATACTTTAGATGCAGAGGCAAAGCTTGTAAATGGTAATTTTATAAAAAAAATTTTTAAAAATAAATAGTTGTCAATAAAATGCTCACTGATGGGGTAGAATATAAATGCCCTTAGTTTAAAGAAGTTCTTTTATCCTTATGGGGAGATCAAATTGGTCTTTGGTTTCAATTTGTTATTTTATTGAAATCATTATCTTTTGAAATATTTTGTCTTCCGACCTTTTGACTGAAACCTTCGTATCCTGATTTTTGTTTTAATATGCATCTTGGACTTGTTTGTGCAGGGTTATCCCAAGAAGTCTCATGTCAAGAGAGGTAAATCACCGTGTCATTTGCAGTGCTGTTAGGATTGCGAGGAAGATCGCAAGATCGTGCGATTCCTCGATCTTGAGTGACTTCCGCGAGCTAAATCGCACCTAGGATCGCCACTTGGCAGGATCGGGCTAGAATCGTCGAGCTTGATCAAAAAATCGCAGGAACGACGATTTTTCCGTGTCTCACGAGCCAGTTCATTTTCTTTTCGGGTTGGACTTTTTACTGGCCCATTTCGAAAAACAAGGGTTTTTACAACCCAATTAATATTTTCAACGGGTTAAAGTAAAAAAAACCCTAAATCCCGTCCCACACAGCAACTCCGTTCGATTTGGAAGACTCCTGTTCGAGAAATCTTCCCTTCGTCGTTCGAAGATCCGTCGTCTTCTTCCTCTCTCAGGCGCGCCGCCGGCGCCGCCCCTTCCCTCTCTTCCTCTCTCATTCGTGCCCCCGCTCACTCAACCAAACAGCTCACCTGTTTTCTCTTCTTGGTCTCTACTTTTGTTCATTCGCCCCTCTCTTTGTGCTCTGCTCTATTCTTACTTGAAGAGACAGCAATGGCTTCAAGTAACCCGGCTAGTGGTGATGTTAATAGGAACGAAGTGGCAAGACTAATCTGACTTGATTAGATGACTAGAGTTAGCTTGACTCTCTTAGATTAGATGGCTAGACTTGATTAGATGACTTGATTAGATGACTAGAGTTAGCTTGACTCTCTTAGATTAGATGGCTTGACTTGATTTTGATTATAAACTTATTATGCTTTTGTCTTATTTTATTATGAACTTATGTTTATGAACTTATTATGCTTGTGTTATGTATTGGATTTGGATTCTTATGAATTATGATTATGGATTTTCCTTATCTACATTGTTTTTCATGCATATATACATGTACAAGTATAGTTTCTACTGTACAAGTCTTCTTTTCTACTTTTTCTAGGATCTTACGATCCTTGTTACGATCCTCCGAGTTACGATCTTCCATCCCCCTCCCGATCCTCACTAGGATCTCGATTTTCACAGCAATGGTCATTTGCTATTATGTTGTCCTTTATGTAGTGATGACATAATCAATTGAGCTAGAATCAATAAACACTGACGATATATACATTTGCAATTTGCAATTATAGATAACCGGTGATCCTATTGGGAAGTGAGAGCCGTATCTGATATGCACCAAAGGTACAAGACTCTAAGCATATAGAAAAACACTTGTTGAGGTCAGTCTCCAAACTACTTTATTTGTTTTATATTGGAATTTGCAAGTATTTTAGCTTTTAAATACACACACAACATCAACAGTACTAATTACTTTATACTGACAGTTAATTTTCTAGCTGTTACTGCTTATTACCTTTAAGTAGTAGAACTGATCTTGTGTTTTTAATTTTCTTTTCCTTGTTATTGTTTCATCTTGTAATTGTGATATTAAGATGATGTGTTAGTTTGGCTTTTTTTTTTTGTTACAGAGTTTGGCTTTCATAGTGGATGGTATAAATTGATGTTATAAAACTAAATTGTGGCAGGACTTCGATGGCCCAAATTTTATGTTGCCCCTATTCAATTTGAAATATGTTTTGGTGTGGTGGTTATTGGTCCACTTGTTACAGGGCAGAGCCTCAAGGTAATAAGATGACATTTACTCATTTTCCCATTACAGCAAGCATATGAGAGGAACCATTCCCATTATTGAGAAGCTACTATGTTTAACATCTTGTTTCAATTTTCTTATGCTGTGCAGTACATTTACTTGCTCTACAACCCACATGGAACAATGAAGCTATACCAGTTTATCACTATATGTGGGGTCATAACATTGGTTATGGCTCAAATTCCATCATTTCACTCCCTTAGGCACATTAATTTGATTTCTCTGCTTCTTGGCCTGACTTATGGTACATGTATCACTGTTGGTGCTACATACATTAGTAAGGAAAGGAAAACACAGTGTTATTCTTAGCAGAAATTTATAAATTTGTAATTTACTTAATTTCTTGTTTGTTAATCATATGATTTGTTACTTATCAGTTTTACTCTTTTATTAGTTTCATTTTATGTACCTAAACTGTGAAGGTGAATGGTATTTGTTATAGTGGTGATTGTATATTTCAGTGGAATTCTTGTTTTTATGCAGATGTTCTATATGAATGAAACCAGTTTTTTTGAGGGAGTGGCTGTTTTTTGTGAGAAAGAACATATTTTGAGTGAAACACTTGTCAGGTGGTGGGTACTTTTGTGGAGGGTGATCCTCATCCTCCTTTCTAACAATTGCTTTGTGGTGGTGTAGTCAGTGTGATAGCTCTTAGCAGCCTTTTTGTCCTAATGACCCAGTATGGATTAGAATACCCAAACTTCTATGAAAAACTTTATGCTCTCTTAGTTCCATCTATCTTCATGGCAAGAAATCGATTTGCTGATTTTTTGGTATCTTCTGGTTACTCCTATAATTTTTTGATTTTTGTCTACACTGTTTAAGTTATGGTTTGCTGTCATTAATAATTTTCTGGTTGCTGTCTAGTTTGTAGTAGATTTTAAATCCTAAACTACTTTCCGAATTTTTTTATCTCAACATGTGGTTTTACTCACTAGTTCTTGCTAAAGATACAAAAAGGAAGGGGGAGAGAGATCTTTGTAAGGATTGATGCTGTTTAGTAGTGAAAAGAGGAGAAAGAATTCCTCTTCAATTTGACTTTAAGGATCTCAATGTAACACACCTTTTTTTTTGTTATTTATCTTGCATTGTAAAATTTTGTTTGACTTTCCAAGGCGTTGCTGGTCTTTTAGTCCAAAACACACTCAAACTCTTGTTTGGTTTTGGTCAAGTCTCTCCATATTTGGTAGCTACACTACTGCATCAATGTTCCCCCTCTATTCTCCTTTTCTTTGAATTGTTGCAATTTATTCCTTTCTTCTTCTATTTAAAAAAAAAAGTATCATTTATCCTTCAAAGAGGTATCTGTTGAGGCCATTATGAAGAAAATCTGTTTTATTTTTTCTAGGGATATGACCATGCAAATGAAGCCCAAAGTGTTCAAATATAGTTTGCTTGAAAAGACAGGTAAGGTGCTTACAATCATGCCTATGTAGCAAAATTTAGTTCCAAGTTGATGGAACAACTTATCTGGCCTTGTTTCTAATGCTGGTGCATCTTAGAGACTAGGCAAAATTGTAAAAATTTGTTTTCTAAAAGACTTTTTCTTTTCAACAGTTGTTGCTGCCATACTTTATCTCTTGAAAGTTTCTTATGCTTGCCCTATGCTTCTACCCTGATCTTGAATGCTATAGGGTACTACTACTTGGTGTTGCCTCCATGATGATCACCTTGTAAGGGTGCTTATATAGTCCCACTTGTTTTTCTAATTGATGGGGTTTCTACCCTTTTTTCCTCCCATTTCTCAGGCCCCTTCACTCCAACTAGAGTGTTTGACAAACTATATCACGGGTGCTTGTTAGCTCCATGCTGGTAACTGATGCTATTCCTTTTACTTAGTGATTGCCCATATTTCAGTGTTTATATGGAAATGATTTTTCATGTTTTTCAGTTCTCTCCGTAAATGCAAGTGTGCTTGTAGCTGCCACTTGAGAAGTAAAACTTATGCTATGCTACAATATGTATGATGGTATTTGTTTGACAAGTGATATAGTTGTATGTATTGGACTTATTTCTTCATAATGAATTATATTTAAATCCATGTAGTTCAATTTCATATTAAGCTTAGTATCTTAGGTGCTACTTTCACTTCTATTGTTTTATAGATACAGGACTTGCCCACTATTTCCACTTTGAATGTCAGGTTGTACATGGGTCCCCAGCGCTAAAGTGGTCCCCAAAATAGGTATCTGGGACCAATTTAGCGATTATTTTTTTATTTTTTTTAATTAGCTAGAAAATAACTACAAAATAACTACGAAATTTCAGCTATAGATTGGCTACAAAATTGTTACGACAATATCATAGCTATTTAGCAGAAAAAAACCATTCATAACAACATATTACTAGGGAATAGCTACCAAATAGCTTGATCTTTTTTAAGATTGGCTATGAATTAGCTAAAAAATATTTCTAGCTAATTTGCCACTCAATTTATGCTACCACCAATTTTGTAGCTATTTTGTAGTTATTCTGTAACTAAATTTGTTTACTAGAGATTGGCTACGAATTAGCTATAAAATTTGTCGTAGTTAATCCCATAATTTCTTGTAGTGCGTTCCCTCGAGCGGCTCGATGAGTTCCTCAAGCTTTGGCCAAACACGAGAGAATTAACCAATTAATCCCCAATTCAAAAGAAAGGTAAAAGGAGATTAAGGAGGGATAATTATGTTACCTTAAACGATGCTAACACGCGTAACTTCTCTCCCAAACGGACTCACAAACTCCAAGAACTTCAAGAGGTTCAAGGTAAGAGAAAGGGAAGAAGTTTTTGTCACACTAGGATTGCCCAAAGTGCCAAAAAGAGGATTTAACTTGCAACCCTCACGGAATTGTTCTATTTATAGATTATGTGACCTGAGCATAGTCGTGCTCCATTTAAGCACGGGACGCTCAACGATTTCGTTGTGAAACCATCTAAACGATCGAATTGGTCAAAACATATAAAATAAGACATGTAGATAATTCTCTTAACTTTCCAATGCATCAAAGAACACCTCAATCGGACATTGATGATGCTCGAATCTGCAAGCGAACGACTTCGTCGTCAAGTAATAAAAAGATCGAATCCACAGGGACTATGATCTTGAATAGCAATCAATTATTAAATCAATTAAATTGGACTAGAAAAAGATTTGGTTTTTAAAATATTAACTAATAAATCAAATATCTAAAATGCAATCAAGAACAAAATAGGAAAGTAAATCGAATCTGAGATTTTTTCAATATCAAAAGAGATATATAGGAATTGGGTTACCAACAAGACTGCTCATGTTACTAATTTGACTACGCCTCTTGTTAATTATCGAAATTTGCTTTGAAGGTGAATTTATCCTAAATAAGTTAATGTTCCCTCTCGGGATACAAGAACCGTGCCCAATTAAACCAACCCCTACTCTCGTGGTAATTGAATTTAAATCGAACCCTTTGAGCTTTGTGACAATTCAGTGAATCCTCGAAGGACCGCTTATTACTCTCGTGATTTAAGTCCTAAGTTTGATTCCTATAGATCCGATACCTAAGTTCACCGCTAGGTTCCTCCTTAGAGTATTTATGACATGCAAATAAGTGCGCACCAGTAATTCATGCAATAGGAATCGAATCGAAAGAAAAATTGAAATTAACAAGAAGTAAAAAGTGAATTCATAACACAAAACAAATCTTGGGCATAGCCCCAATTCCTAGAAATAAAAACAACTACTCAAGCATTGCCGTGTTCATAGCAAGCTTGATTAACAAAAGCATAAAAAAAAAACCTAAGAGAGAAGAAGAAATTGAGAAGAAGAGAAATCCTAATTTTTGCCTAAGGTAGCAGCCCAAGGGATCCTATTTTCGAGCCTCTATGTCCTATTTATAGAGTAGGTTAACTTGAATCCCAAGCAATTACAAAATCAGATCAAATCAGGTTTTAAAATTCCAGATATTGCGCGTCACGGCCGTGATGCCTGTCACGGCTAGGCCGTGACGGATTCTGACTTGGAAAACTTGGCACTGATGGCCTGTCACGGCCGTGACAGGTTCTGACTTTTTCGTTATTTTCTTTTCAGCCTTGCTCGATCATGGCCATCAGCTATCACGGCTAGGCCGTGATGGGCTTTGTTTGGCTCATTTTTCTTACTTTTCAAGCTCCATCTTCATGCAAGTTCCATCATGGTTGATCTTGAACATTTTAATCTTCAATTCCTGCACAACAATACCACAAAACCGTCTTACCCGTTCCAAGGTAAAAACTAACAAAAATCAAATTAAAAATGCCTAAACTACATGAAAATACATGCAATATGATAAAGAAATATGAGGTGCAATCACACTCATCAAACTACCCCAAGCTTAAGATTTTGCTAGTCCTCAAGCAATAACCAAGGCCGGAAAAGGCACATTATTTACCCTCTTTCTTTATTATATTCGCCCGACTTAGATCTTCATCAACATTTCTTAACGTGTTCATGTCTGGGCTCTTTTCTCCACTAGTGTAGGAAGTGATTTTTTATGTCAGTCAAAATTGATTTTGGATGTCTGAATAATGCTTGACGTTATTGGAGCAGTCGTTAAAAGTGTAATTTTTTACGTCAGTTCAAAACTGACGTTAAAAGTACATGTTTAACTTCAGTTGATTACATAACTAACGTTAAAAGTCAATTTTTTTTTAAAAAAAAACTTTTAACGTCAGTTGCTTCATCACTTGTTTAATACAACTGACGTTAAAAGCCAATTTTTTTTTAAAAAAATTTGCTTTTAACATCAGTTGTTCTAAACAACTGATGTTAAAGTCTTTGTTTTTTTTAATTGTTACAATATGTCCCTTCCCCCAACTATCCCTGCATTCAGTAAACAGTCTAGTAACAGTCCAATATTTCACTTAAATTTCATTAATAAAAGAAAAGTATATATATACAAAGGAACAAATAGGGGGATAAAAAACCAAAACCCCATTGTTAGAAAAAGCATAACTATTTGTATGCGGGTTTAGGGTAAATTACATATACTGGAGATGGAGTTGATTGATGAAAGATCAATATGAGATTTGATAATACCTTCCAACCAGTTCCGCAGCCGAATTGCAAAGGGACAAGACAGGAATAGATGTTTGTTGTTTTCCACATAATTGAAAAATAAGCTGGAGGCAGAGGCCATGATGAAACCTTTTGATTGTAAATGTTCATCAGTAGGCATTCTATCATGAAGGAGTCTCCAAGCAATGAAAGATCTTGAAGGGGGATATTTGAATTCCAAATCAACTTACTCTAGGGCTGATGCTGAACAAGAGGTTTCAGAAACAAGAAAGCCTCTTTAAGGATGAGAGAACCCGATTCAGAGCAGACCAAATGACCTGGTCTGAAGCAGGACAGATAGGGATAACAACTTTGGAAATTTCTGAACTGAACTAGGAAACCTGCTGACAAAAGAAGAGGGAAAAGACCAAGAGCCCTCTTTGATGAAATCAGAAACTGAGGCATGAAGAGATGAGTGGATATCAGGAGGGATATTCAGTTGGTCCACAACTGGCTTATCCAACCACCCATGGCACCAAAAATGGATATCCCTGCCATCACCAATTATCCAGTAAGAATTGTCTTGGACAACATCTATATTGCACTTGAAACCAGACCAAAGGGAGGATTGAATATAGCTTGAACACCAAATGCCTTTCCTGATGAACCTTGCTTTTAGAAACTGAGCCCACTGCTTTATTGTTTTGGCTTCAAGGACTCAAGAGGGGGGGGGGGGGGGGGGTGAATTGAGTTTTCAAAAAATATTTCCCTCTTAAAACTTTTTTCACAAAGCTTTATAAATCAGAGTTGCGGATTAGTGTTCTCAGGATCTTTTACAAAATATTGAATAGAAGGTGATGAGGATAAGAAAGATTAATTCATAAAGATTCAGAATAGGTTCGAGTTTAATAACTCAGTAATAACAATATACAGTTTATACAGATCAAGAACAGATATTATATTGAACTTTAAACATCAAAGTTGCAGGCTCTTGAACATAAACAGAAAGTAAAGGAGTTTGAGTTTAGGGATACCACACAAGCTTTACTAGGTAGCTTGAAAAACCTTCACACCACAGAGCACTCATTCACCTCGAGATACCACACTCTTATGAAGAGCCTCAATGTTCAACCTTAGGGATACCTCACCCTAATCACTCAGAGAGACTCCCTCTCTCTTTACAGTCACCTCCACTGTGACCTACATCCAGTCCCCACTCCACCTATGGGATTTCACACACTAACACACAAGCTTTACCAGGTAGCTTGAAAAACCTTCACACCACAGAGCACTCCTTCACCTCGAGATACCACACTCTTGTGAAGAGCCTCATTGTTCAACCTTAGGGATACCTCACCCTCATCACTCAGAAAGACTCCCTTTCTCTTTACAATCAAATTGTAAAACAAAAGTTGATTTCTAACTCTCAATAGTCAGATAAACAAATTGAAGCACTTATGAGTACTGAAACACTCTTTTCACAGTAAGCTCAAGAAATATGACGAATGATTTTCACAATTAATTTCTCAAAACGATTTCGTAAAACTGTGATATGTTATGATATTCATATATGTTGTGAAAGTGTTCCTTTGATCCGTCTTTATAAAGAAAACAAATTATAGTCGTTGGGATCAATCAAAACAGATTTGGATCTGATTAACAAAATCTGTTTTCTTGATTTTGGTTCTTGAAATAAGATTCTGATTGTTCTTGTAAAATTCGCGTCCATCTTGAAAATAACCGCGTCCATCTAGCCATTAAGATTTTACATTCGGATGGGCTAGTAGACGAGATCCATTTAGTAACTAGCTTCATATGATAGACGAGCTCCATATGGCAAGTCAACAAACGGGAGTACTAAAACACAAAGTAATTGGACGTGCACTTCTGTCATTTTAGTAGACGTGCACTTTTGTCATTTTAGTAGACGTACGCTTCTGTCATTTTAGTAGACGCGTGCTTCTGTCACTTTAGTATTCTGTAACTTTAGTAGACGTGCGCTTCTATCACTTTAGTAGACGTGCGCTTATATTATTCCAGTGTTGGACAAGTGCTTTGAAATCTTATTTCAAAAATCATTTTCATTTACGAAAACTTATTCCTTTTAATGCAGGTTATGAAAAATGATTTTCTTCGTGCGTATTTTCAAATGAGCTTTTTGTGAATAAGAGATTTCATCTCTTACAAATCATCTATGGCTTAAAACTAATTTCTCCTTTAAGCTCTTGTCTTGATGATTCCTTGATCTTCATCTTTGCTCTTTGATTCCTTCAAGTTGTTCCTTGAATATTCTCCTTTGATTGCTCACTGAACTTGTTGAGTATTGCTTGATATCTATCTTTGTAATTTGACACTAAAAACACTTGCATACACATTAAGTTGTATTTGTCATATATCAAAATCTCTAAGTCATTGAGTTTAACAATATCCCCCTTTTGATTATGACAAACCTTTTAACAAATTATAATATCAGAGTATAAGTGTAGCAGACGCTAAGTGTTTTGACAGATTTATATCATGGTATCAAAGCAGTCAGAGCAGAAGTATATCAGAGCAAAAAAATATTATCAGAGCAGAATTTGATTTACTCCCCATTAATCATGTAAGCTTTTAAGCTCCCCCTCAACATATGCATGTATAATTCGTTTTCTCTATATCATATTTTTTTTCATGTATAATTTGTTATTATCCATTTCTCTATATGATACTTTTTCTCCCCCTTTTGGCATTATAAAAAAGGTAAAGAAAAGAAACATTCGAAGCAATAGAGTAGGTAAGCACTTAATCATTCAAACATAGCATTTAAAATTGTTCATGATAGAGGGATAGGTGCAGGGGCAAATCAAAAAGATGCGTCCAACTCGCATAGATGTTCCAAAGCTCTCTTCTGATCATTCATAGATATTCCAAATTAAATAATACAAGAATCAAAGCATATTTATACGAAGATACAGTCATATAATCAGTTTCTTTAGATATTAGATATAGGATTGATCGATTATGCCCAATTCTCTTCTAATGAAAAAGAAGTTTTCCTTGTTCAAGGGCTTGGTAAAGATATCGGCAAGTTGTTTAGTTGTATCAACATATTCAATCTCAATTTCTCTACTTTGAATATGGTCTCTAATGAAATGATGTCTGATTTCTATGTGTTTAGTTCTAGAGTGCATTATGGGATTCTTAGTTAGGTTAATTGCACTCGTATTGTCACATATAATAGAAACTTGGTTTAGTTGCACACCATAATCAACTAATTGTTGTTTCATCCTTAAAACCTGTGCACAACAGCTACCAGCTGCTACATATTCAGCCTCTGCAGTGGATAAAGCCACACTAGATTGTTTCTTACTGAACCATGATACTAATGAGTTTCCTAGTAAATGGCAAGTTCCACTAGTACTCTTTCTGTCTAGTTTACAACCAGCAAAATCAAAGTCTAAATAGCTAATTAAAGTACATGTAGCTCCTTTGGGATACCTTAATCCCATGTCTTTTGTTCCTAACAGATACTTAATTATCCTTTTAACTGCTGTTAAGTGTGATTCTTTTGGATTTGCTTGATACCTAGCACATATGCATACACTAAACATGATATCTGGCCTACTAGCAGTAAGATAAAGTAGTAAGCCTATCATACCTCTGAATTTAAAAACATCAACAGGTTTACCTTGCTCATCCTTGTCCAGATAACATGAGGTACTCATTGGAGTAGCCATCTCCTTAGCTTTTTCCATGCCAAACTTCTTGATGAACTCATTGCAGTACTTGGTTTTGCTAACAAAGATTCCATTTTCAGTTTGCTTTATTTGCAGTCCAAGGAAAAAGTTCAGCTCACCCATCGTTGGCATTTCAAACTCACTCTGCATAAGACTTGCAAACTCATTGCACAACTTCTCATTAGTAGCACCAAAAATTATATCATCCACATATATTTGTACAAGTAATATGTCGTGTGCCTTTTTCTTAGTGAACAAAGTTGTGTCAACTTTACCTCTTTTAAATCCTTTTTCAATGAGAAAATTACTTAACCTTTCATACCAAGCTCTAGGAGCTTGCTTTAAGCCATATAGTGCTTTAGACAGTTTATAAACATGGTTAGGCAATTCATTATTCTCAAAACCAGGTGGTTGACCAACATACACTTCCTCTTGTATAAATCCATTTAAGAAAGCACTCTTAACATCCATTTGATACAATTTAAATCCCATTATGCAAGCATAAGCAAGTAGCATTATTATAGCTTCTAATCTTGCTACTGGTGCATATGTTTCATCATAATCTATGCCTTCTTCTTGGTTTTACCCTTTGGCTACCAATATATCCTTGTTTCTTACAATTATACCATTTTCATCTAGTTTATTCCTAAAAACCCATTTTGTACCTATTACTTGACAGTTCTTGGGTTTAGGCACTAGTTTTCAGACTTGGTTTAACTCATCTTGCATAGCCATCATCCAATGTTCATCAATTATAGCATCATCTATGTTCTTAGGTTCTACTTGAGACACAAATGCCATATGATTACAAACATTTCTAAGAGATTGTCTAGCAGTTACCCACTTTGTAATTTCACCAATGATGTTATCAAATGGATGATTTCTGACAGTTCTCCATTCCTTTGGTAGTGCAGGCTGTTGTTCTGTTTGCTCCTGCTGCAGTGATTCGTTCTTTAAGCTTTCATCTTCTTCATTGTCTTGTTTCTCTTCTAGGGAAAGTTTTCTCAATTGAATCTGCAAGATCATCAATAACACAATCCTTTCCCAACCTTTTAGGGTTAGACTCATCAAATGTCACATGCACAGATTCCTCAATAGTTTGTGTTCTCTTATTATATATTCTAAATACTTTACTAGATAGAGAGTATCCTAGGAAAATTCCTTCATCAGCCTTTGCATCAAATTTTCTAAGATTATTCTTTTCATTGTTAAGAACAAAGCATTTGCAACCGAAAACATGTAAATGTGCTATATTTGGTTTTCTTTCTTTGTAAAGCTCATAAGGGGTTTTCTTTAAGATTGGTCTTATCAAGACTCTATTTAGCACATAGCAGGCCGTATTGACAACATCTATCCAAAAATGTTTTGGCAAGCTAGAGTCGTTCAACATAGTTCTTGCTATCTCCTCTAATGATCTATTCTTTCTTTCCACTACTCCATTTTGTTGTGGAGTTCTAGGAGCATAAAAATTATGTTGAATGCCATGCTTATCACAAAAGTTTTCAAACACTTCATTTTGAAATTCTCCCTCATGGTCACTTCTTATAGAAACAATTTTTACATCCTTTTCATTTTGCACAATTTTTGCCATTTTCTTAAATGTAGCAAATGAATCACTCTTATGAGATACAAATATGTCCATGTATATATAGAGTAACCATCTACTATTATCAATGCATACGAGTTACCACCAAAGCTTTTGGTTCTAGATGGTCCAAATAAATCCATGTGTAAAAGTTGCAAGGGTCTAGTTGTTGAAACAATGTTCTTTGGTTTAAAAGAGACCTTAACTTGCTTTCCTTTTTGACATGCATCACATAGTCCATATTTCACAAATTTTAGTTTAGGCAAGCCAACTACAAGATCTTTACGAATTAGTTTATTCAAGTGGTTCATGTGAATGTGTGCAATTCTTCTATGCCAAAGCCAATTCTCTTCCTCTTTTGAAATAAGACATCATGCAGTATTTGAAGAGATATTATCTAAATCAAGCATATAGATGTTATCTGTCCTATGTCCAATTAATTTCAAATTTTCATCATGCTGATTTTCTATTAAGCAACTATTGGAATTGAATTTTACCTTGAAGCCTTTGTCACATAGTTGACTGATACTTAATAGGTTATATTTCAATCCCTCAACATATAGTACATCCTCAATGATTGTTGTTGAGTCACTTCCAATGTTGCCAATGCCAAGTATTCTCCCTTTATTATTGTCTCCATAGGTAACACTACCACTTGACTTAGGGGTAAAGGAAATGAACTTGCTTTTGTCTCCAGTCATATGCTTGGAACAACCACTGTCAAGATACCATTTCACATTCTTGGCTTTTCAACACACCTACAAAACAGAATCATGTTTTTGCTTTAGGTACCCAAATCTGTTTGGGTCCTTTTGAGTTAGTTGCAGCAATAGTTCCTTTAGGAACCCATATATATTTAGATTTATTATATGTTGATTTTTTGTATTGGCGTGTAGAGCTGTGTGACCTTTTCTAGCACAGAAATATCATTTAAAAAATGGTGTGTTTGATGTCATAGGTGCAGCAAAAAATTTCTTGAAAGATTTCTCATGTATCTTAGGTTTATAGCCTATTCCAGCCTTATCATAAACACATTTTTGCTGTCCTAACAATGCATCCAAATTATCTCTACCATTTGTGAACTTGGCTAAGTCATTTTTCAGTTTTTCAACTTCTTTAGTCAATGTACAGCTAGATGCATTCCAGATTTCTTTATCACTAGTAATTCTAGATAGATCACCATTCAAATGATTTATATGTTTCTCCAACTTAGGACATTTATCACATATAGGTGCATCTAAAACAGTAGCTAGTTTTTCTTTTAAAGCACAATTTTGTTTTAAATTGATCTACCTCTTTGTTTAAAACAGAAGTTTTCTCCTCTAAGCATGTGATGGTTTTCTTAGAATTATTTAGCAATCTAGCAAGTCTAATGGATTCTTTATGAAGTTCTTCAAAAGAATTTTGCAATTCATCATAAGAAGGTTGATAATCAGAACTTACTTCACTTTCTGAATCACTGTCATTTCTGGTCATCAAGCACAAGTTTACCTCCTCATATTCAGATTCTTCAGTGGAATCTAGATCATTATCATCCCAAGCAATGTAGGCCTTTCTTGGCTTTCTCCACTTCTTGAACTTTGAGTCAAATTTTTCAGTTTTGTCCTTCTATTACAGCTTTGGACAGTCAAGCTTCATGTGGCCAATCTTTCCACATTCAAAGCATGTGATGTTGTTGGAAGAGTTGTCACCTTTGCTGAAGTTTCTTTTTGGAAAAATGGATGTCTTTCTTAGGGAGTTGCCTTTCTTCTTTAGGGAGTTCTTGAATTTTCTAACTAGCAATCCCATCTCTTCATCAGATTTTGCCTCTTGTGATGAATCATCATCATCACCGTCTTCTGCTTCTCTGACTTGTGATTTCAGAGGCATCCCTTCTTTCTTTTATCAGTTTCTTCACTCTCATTTAGTATGTTCAACTCCAATTCATGTTCTTGTAATTTTCCAAACAGTGTGGCAATGGTCATTGATGAGAGATCTCTGGATTCTGAGATTGCAGTGACTTTAGGTTGCCATTCTCTGCTCAAGCATCTCATGACTTTGTTAATTTGATCCTCATTTGAAATTGTCTTTCCAAGACTAGCCAATTGATTTACGATGTGTGTGAATCTCTTTTTCATTTCAGTCATAGGTTCTCCTCGATTCATTCTGAACATCTCATACTCATGTGTGAGGGTGTTCATTCTTGCTCTTTTGACATCTGAGGTTCCTTCATGTGTTACTTGCAATGTATCCCACATCTCCTTTGCTGATTTGCAATTTGAAACCCTGAAAACCTCATCACAGCTTAAAGCAGATGTTATAATATTCTTAGCACGTGCATTATATTGAATTCTTTTTTTATCATCCTCATTCCATTCAGTTTTAGGCTTATTTCTTGGAGCACCATTAGCATCTACAGTAGAGGGGACAAATGGTCCATATTCTACTGCATCCCATATGTCAACAACTACTGCCTCAAGAAAGATTACCATTCTCTCCTTCCAATAGATATACTCAGATCCATTGAAGGCAGGAGGGTGTGCAAGGGAAGCACCTTCATTTAAACAGTCATTGTAAGCCATGCTCTTATAGCTATTAAGCCAAACTTAAGAGTTTAGCTCTGATGCCAATTGTTGTTTTGGCTTCAACGACTCAGGAGGGGGGGAGGGGGTGGATTGAGTTTTCAAAAAATATTTCCCTCTTAAAACTTTTTCACAAAGCTTTATAAATCAGAGTTGCGGATGAGTGTTCTTAGGATCTTTTATAAAATCTTGAATAGAAGGTGATGAGGATAAGAAAGATTAATTCAGAAAGATTCAGAATAGGTTCGAGTTTAATAACTCAGTAATAACAAAATACAGTTTATACAGATCAAGAATAGAAATTATATTGAACTTTAAATATCAAAGTTGCAGGTTCTTGAACATAAACAGAAAGTAAAGGAGTTTGAGTTTAGAGATACCACACAACCAGATTTATCCTGGTTCAGTCACCTCCACTGTGACCTACATCCAGTCCCCACTCCACCTGTGGGATTTCACACACTAACACACAAGCTTTACCAGGTAGCTTGAAAAACCTTCACACCACAGAGCACTCCTTCACCTCGAGATACCACACTCTTGTGAAGAGCCTCAATGTTCAACCTTAGGGATACCTCACCCTAATCACTTAGAGAGATTCCCTCTCTCTTTACAATCAAATTGTAAAACAAAAGTTGATTCCTAACTCTCAATAGTCAGATAAACAAATTGAAGCACTTATGAGTACTGAAACACTCTTTTCACAGTAAGCTCAAGAAAGACGACGAATGATTTTCACAATTAATTTCTCAAAACGATTTCGTAAAACCGTGATATGTTATGATATTTGTATATGTTGTGAAAGTGTTCCTTTGATCCGTCTTTATAAAGAAAACAAATTATAGTCGTTGGGATCAATCAAAACAGATTTGGATCTGATTAACAGAATCTGTTTTCTTGATTTTGGTTCTTGAAATAAGATTCTGATTGTTCTTGTAAAATTCGCGTCCATCTTGAAAATAACCGCGTCCATCTAGCTATTAACATTTTACATTCGGATGGGCTAGTAGACGAGCTCCATTTAGTAGACGAGCTTCATATGGTAGACGACCTCCATATGGTAAGTCAGCAGATACTAAAACACAAATTAATTGGACGTTCTCCAACTAGTAGACGAGCACTTCTGTCACTTTAGTAGACGTGCGCTTCTGTCATTTTAGTAGACGCGTGCTTCTGTCACTTTAGTAGACGTGCGCTTCTGTTACTTTAGTAGACGTGCGCTTTTGTCACTTTAGTAGATAGTTTCTAACATTAATGTCACCTACCCAAATGAAGTTTCTGATGCATTTGTCCAAGTTCTTAATGAGAAAAAGAGGCCAAAGATAGACATGAAAACTGTGGAGCAGCATGCTATGTATAATAGAGTTTACCAACTGAACTCTCCCCATTAAGGATAGCAAGGAACCTTTCCAATTAGCTAGTTTGGCTATAATTCTATCAGCAATAGGCATTAAATGACCTTTCATTAGCTTTCCAATAAAAGGGGACCAGCTTGAAAACTAAGAGCATTTGAGATTGCAAAAACTCTATTAGGCATCAAATTTCTATAACAAAACTTGCATTTACTTAAGCTAAGAAACTGGCCAGACGACTGACTATAAGCATCAAAAAGAGACATTAAAGCATCAATGTTCTTCTTAGTACCCTTGCAGAAGACAAGTATATCATCTGTATACAAGGAGTGGGTTGGTACTGCTAAGCCTCTAGCACCAGACATAGGAGAGAGCATACCCTTTAAGACCAACACTGAGATCCCTTTACTCAAGACATCTTCAGCAATGCAAAAAAGAAGAGGTGATAGGGGGTCTCCCTGCCTAACACCTCTCTTACAAGAGAAAATACCCACTAATCTACCATTTACGGAGAAAGACAGTTTTACAGACATAAGAATGACTTTGATCCAGCTGCAGAACTTATCCCCAAAACGAAAGGCAGCAAGAACCTTGAGAACAAAATCCCAATCCATGGTATCAGAGGCTTTCTTTATGTCAAATTTGATTGCAACATTTCTACCAAAAGTCTTATAGTTTAAAAGGTTAATGGATTCAGAAGCAATACAAATACTCTCAGAAATCAAAATGCCTCTAACAAACCC
This sequence comes from Sophora flavescens, assembly GCA_030762895.1. Taxonomy (NCBI): domain Eukaryota; kingdom Viridiplantae; phylum Streptophyta; class Magnoliopsida; order Fabales; family Fabaceae; genus Sophora; species Sophora flavescens. The sequence goes on along the minus strand of CM061066.1, from coordinate 106,636,631 downwards.
TCTTTGTTGTTCAGAAACAATCCTAGGAGCAACATTCGCCAATCTTTCAGCTAGGACTTTAGTGATCAACTTGAAATAAACATTGGCCAAAGCAATGGGCCTAAAATCCTCAAGGCTGTCAGCACCAGGATGCTTTTGAATAAGGACAATTGTTTTAGAGTTTAGATTAGGCAAGAGCCACCCTTGAGTGAAGAACTGACAGATTGACTTGCCAATATCAGCACCAATGATCTCCCAAAAAGCTTGGTAGAGACAACCACCAAAGCCATCAGGCCTGGGGGCACCTACACCATTCATGTCAAAGACAACATGTTTGATCTCATCAACATTTGGAAATCTGGTCAATAACTCATTATCTTCTTCACTGACCAGAGAGGGGATGACATTCTGAATTAATTTGTTTGGCAGACAATTATTGTTGGAGGCATACAAATCAGAAAAGTAATTAACCACATCCTGAGCCAAGGCCTTTGGATCATCAATAATATCCTCACCATTCTTAGAAGCTTGTCTTATCTTAGTAACTCTATGGAAATAGCTTGTCTTCCTGTCCCCATGAGTCTGCTAATCAAATCTGAATTTCTCCATACAAGGCTTCTTGGAAATGAAGGGCATGCTGCAATTCCAATTGAGCCAAATTCTCTTCCACCTGCACATCATCAGAGAATCCCTCATCTTCAATTTTCTTTTGAATATCCTCTAAGTTAGCTAAAGCAGAATTGACCTTCAAATTGACATCACCAAAGACCTGCTTATTCCAATGCTTTAGTGCAGCTTTAACAGCCTTCAGCTTCTGAGAAACAATAGACATAGGACAACCATCACAAGGTCTCACTACAGCAGAAAAGGCTTTAGATAACATTTCCGAATGCCTTTTAATAGCGTTCTTAAGCGCTATCTATGCCACCGCTATTAAAAGTAGTTAGCAAAGATAGCATTTAAGAAGTGCTATTAAAAGATGACCTTAGATAGTGTTTCCGCGTATTTATAAACGCTATCTTTAGTGTGTGTTTTATGGCATCATTGGAAGGTCATCTGTGACTTTAGATAGCGTTTGTTTTTGTAAACGCTGTCTAAAGGCAGACTTTAGATAGCGTTTGTTTTAGTAAACGTTATCTAAAGGCTGCCTTTAGATAACGTTTTTTTAACAAATGCTATCTAAAATCTGCCTTTAGATAGCGTTTGTATATGTAACCACTATCTAAAGACATGCCTTTAGATAGCGTTTACTAAAACAAACACTATCTAAAGTCTGCCTTTAGATAGCGTTTACTAAAACAAACGCTATCTATTCCCCTTTTTTTTAGTTTACCTATTTCTTAACTTTACCTCCATCCTGTATGTTCATAAAAAACAGAAGGTTTAAACAAATAATTGAAGCACAATCCAAATTATAGGTAGCAAATAAAACCCAGACACCTAAGTTACTTGTATCAAACCATGCATAACACAATACAAAGTTTAGACCATATATAACAAGTATAATCAAATAAACTTTTCAACAATATAGCGACATCAATCTTCCTTGACTTCAGATAGTTGAGCAGTGGAGTATGCGAAGCATTTGAAGTCAGGGAAGTACTGCGACATAAAAATTAAATAAAGTAAGTTACAATTACTAAAACATTTGAACAGTCACATTTAAAAGCTATGTAAACAACAAGCATTGAAACTACATACCGCCATTGGTATTTTAACTTGGTTCTGTAAGATAATTTCCTTCATGAAACGCATGACATAATACCCACAATCTGTATTTTTGGGTTGTCTTGGGCACTATAAAAAATAAAATAGTAAATCAATATAGTTTTTTTTAACTAATTGCTCATTAAGTTTTTGCAAATATACCTCTATCCGAATCCATTTAATGTTGGTTGCTTTTAAACGAGGCACCTTAGCTCCGCTACGTGCGCGATAAACTTGCAAAGCACTAATCACAAAATCAAACAGACTTCATTAAGAAACATATTTTCAATCATCACAAACACACGCATGGATTTTCCAACAAAAATTCTCAATGGTAACATCTAAATATAAAATGAAGGTTCCGGTTGCTTTTTTTTATTTTGAACCACAACAGCCACAACCCAGTATATGCCAATTCAACACAGTTATTCTAATGTCAAAAATCAAAAGCACATTAGGACCATGACAACTTGCAACATGTATCTACCATGGAAGCCATTCGACAGAATCATAGAAAATCAGAAAAATAAAAACATGCTTACTTATAGAACAAATTCTTTAATTCTGGGTGATTCCTAGAATCAACATGCAAGGAATCTAGATAGTAAACAATCTCTTCAACAGTATTTATCGCTAACAGCACCCAATGATTCCTACAAAAATGTTGAGATAACAAATCCTAAGCACCTCAACTTTTATATAATTCATTATTGTGAATTAAGTCCTATAGGAAAAGTGACTCACCCTACATTGCACGGCGCTAGAAACAAGGGCTGATATTCTCTCTCTGTAATTGCAAAGCGGTCAGCTATATACTTTGTTTGTGAATCCCCCCCGAAGAAGTCGTATGTATCTGTTTGGTGTGGGGACAAGAACAGAAACCTCCTTGTTCTTTCCTTTGGAAGCAAAAATTCTTCATACAAATACCTTCAATTAAAATATAAAAATGGATTACACCAATGACATCAATATTTAAATGGAAAGACTAAAAAAATATTGTACACTTTAAGCCTGATTTAGTACCTGATATATACGGAAATAACGGAGGCAGATACCCATTCATGATTTACAATTTCTCTGATATTTTCAGCATTAATTCTATCAATGATATGATCACCAAAAATATTTTGTTCTATCTCTATGTCCAATGGGTCATCATTTTTCATATTCTTTCGTTCATGTATTTTAAGAAAATTGAAATATTCCAGAGAAATGTTATTTGAACCAGTTGTAGGAGGGTTGGCCTCAGATTTGCCTTCTTTCTTTACCGGGGTTGTAATTGACTCCTTTGTATGTTCAGACACTCTGCCCTTGCCTTTAGATTTTGCAGGTGCCTGGAAATTTTGCATTTCAATATGCCAGTTAGTGATCAACTAAGGTAATAAATATACGCCGTATATGACAAGGTGGAAAAATCCAATTACATACCATATTAATTACAACCACGAGATCAATTGGCCATGCCACATAAGTACCTATTGCATCTCTTATTGTCATTACATCTGCATCATCAATAGGTACCAGCAATGGCGCATCCCCCTCAGTTGCAACATCAACTCCAACTTTCACATGGTTATGGGGTAGTGGTCCGATGTGCAGTGTAACACCCGGCTCATTATATACTTTACCCATACCAACCATACGACGGGTTGGGGTTGATAAATATAGATGACATGAGTTGACGCCCTAATCCAATGATAGATGAATAAGCTGTGAATTAAGGCATTCAATTGAATGTACTTAATTGTGAATGCAATACTAGTTAAAAAAAAACATGCATTACCTCTGGAAGCTTGATGGCAGATGCTAGAGTGCAACTATCTTTGATGCTTGGGGCTGTGAAATTAGCCTGACTCTCCTCATCCTCCTTTTTTTTAGCTTATCTTCCAAATTGTTCAATCTTTCTGAGAGTTGAGTGTTGGGTGGGTCACTCCTAAGTGGGTCCCACATTAATTAGAAGAAAAAAAAAAGTAATAATAAAAGGTTGTTAATGGGCCAAGCCCATGTGGTATTAAGGAAAAAAAAAGAACTAAAGTTCCAAATAAGAAAGAAAGAAAGAAAGGGTTTTAGTGTGTGTGTGTGCCACTAACGTGAAACATAAAAACAAAAACAGAGGAGAGAAAAACGGCGGCAGGGAGGAGAAGAAGAATAGGGAGGAACTTTGTGCTCTTCATCAGATGAGTAAACTATCTCCATTTTTTATGAAATTTTAGTATGTTGTTCCTGGTGTTGAGAGCAATATTTTGATATCATTATATTGTTGGTTTGCCTTCTCTTTGAGCTGAGTTGTTATACCCATTGTTGTGGGGTTTCTCTTTTGTTGCTTGCTTGTATCCACCTTTTGGGTGATGTGTTGCTGATTTGGTGTTCCCTAAGATTTCTAGGAAGACTTGGTGTACCCATTATTATTTATAGTGGAAGTTTTTGCTGGACTTGGTCCCGTGGTTTTTATCCCTACACTGGGGAGTTTTCCACGTTAAAAATTGTGGTGTCATTGCTATTTATTTTCTGCCATTGATATTATTCTGTGGAAGAATATTTTTGTTGTGCCTATTTATTTGCACAGGTGAAGGGAAAAAAATATTTGCTTCATTAGAGATTGTTATCTCTGGTTTTTTTCCCAACATTGGGCCACCAATGTCTCCCACCTTTTCGTATCACATTTATGTTTTGCACGACCTTCAGGTGGGAAGCAGACTCTTTGAGAGACACCAAAACCCACACCCCTAACACGACCAGGGTTCTCTGGCACACCTAGGGCTTTAGCAAGAATATCTTGGCGACCATAATCTTGTATCTCTCCCTCTGTTGCAGACTGTGACAGTTCCTCCTGACATATAGTTATTGGTGAAATGCAAATGTTAACATTATTATATATTGTCATAAGAAAATAACAAATGAAAATGTAAACGTTATTCTACTTACACATTTATTCCACACGTTCTGCGTATTTTTGTTGTCAATTACACCCGCCTTGTTCTCGCGGGCTTTCCTCCACACAATATGGCGTTTAATTTTTTTAGCTTCTGGCCCTGCCTCCTGTATCTGTATATTGAGATAATATATATTAACCAAACATTTTAAAAGTCATATTTACCACACATGCAGTTAATTATATATATACATACCAATTCATCCTCAATGTCAGCATACCCCTTACGTGATGCTTTATAAGGGCATGCATGATCTAACGCTCTCTTGCGATTTTCATTGCTTAATTTCTATTCAGGAACATATAAGTAATATTAATACATGGTTAATGTCATATGTATATATAATTATAAGGACTAACGTGATATTAAACATACCAAAAATCGTGCATCTCCTGTGCGTATTGCTACAAAATCTACCCACTCATCCCTTGATATGTGTGCATATTGTGATGGAGGTTCCTCTTTGATACTCCCGTTAGCATCTCTTAGAAATTTTCTTGTCAATCTAGTTCTGAATGCCCGATGTAGGTTACCGGCTTCTTGAAGTACAAATTTTCGTCGAGATTCATCAACATTAAAAGACATATGCAAAACAATATAAACATGTCAAAGTAAGTATGTTTACATAGTTTACAATATAATTCACAAATTTTAATAATTACGTGTACATCAGCCCATATGTTCTCTTTGAAAGCATCCAAAGCTTCATCTGTCCAATTAGAACAGATAATTGGGACCGTTTGCCGAACAACGGCCCCAATGTAACTCTTCAATCTTTTTCCATTGGCACGAATTGGTTGGTCCAAATAATTCCATTCAACCTAATAAAAATAATAAAGTAATTAAATCTAGATATCAAACAACATAATGAAATCCTTAGATTAGTAAGTAAATTACCTCAAACTTTTGTCCTTTACTCCTAGCACGGATGACCACCTTCATAACAGTTGGCCTACACCGTGTCACTTTGGCAACACTAGCATTACTGGAAGATGCCATTTACCTAAAAAAAAATTAGACACACAAGTAAAACGTCATTGGACATTAATATAATATTAACTGATGCAAAATATAAAACATCACTGGGTAACAAAATCAACACTAGCATTACCAGAAGATGCGAATTATAATATAAATGGATCAGAAAGTTCATTTAAACACAAACACTACATACATGTTTAAGTCAACCTTTTTATTTTCTTCATTGGATTGAGATTTGTTTGTCCTTTATTAGTACGAAATGGTGGATTGACCAAAAGCCCCTCATCATGATCATCTCTCATATACATACCATCATCCCTAGTTGGATCAATCTCAAGTGATTGTAATGTCTCGACGAAAGAATCATCTTCAATATCAACATCTCCATGGTCTTGATCATCAATCTTAGTAATTATTTTGTTAGTCAAAAGAACAATGGACCTTTTCATATCAGCTGGATCAGTGACATAGAACACTTGTTGAGCTTGAGATGCTAATATAAAAGGCTCATCTTTATACCCCACCCTGTTAATATCCACCTGCATGAACCCTGACTCATCAATCTGAACACCGTTATTATTGTCAACCCACTTACAACCAAACACACCAACCTTAAACTTTGTGTAATCCAACTCCCATATGCGTTCAATGACGCCGAAGTATGACATATTTGCATATAAGGGGTTTGTCTTTGGCACTTGAGATATGCATAGACTGAGCTACAAGAGTCACACCACTGTTTTGCATTGTACTCCAACCATCTTGTTCTTTTGTATAGAATGTGTACCCGTTAATTTGATAACCGTGGTAAGAGAAGACATGCAAACTTGGACCTTTGGCTAATCATCTCAATCTTTTTGAAACTGGAGTAGCATTTTCAGTCAACTCTGCAAAAATGTGATCTCTTAGCAACGTTATAAAACAACGATTGTGTTCTCTAGTTATCCAATTTTGATTCTTATTTGGATACAAACTCTTAAGCATGTCCTTGTGTTTTTCAACATATGGCTCAACCTCATCGGCATTGTGCAGAACATATAAGTGTGCTTGCTCCCATTATGTCCTTAATATAGTCACTATTTCAGTTCCAGTAATTCCTTGCCCCATCATTCTCCATGTGTGACGAGACTTTGGCAGCCCTATAGAATCAGCATTGGATAGGTATTCGGTACAGAATTCAACAGCTTCTTCGACAATATACCGTTCAACAATACAACCTTCTGGTCGTGATCGGTTTTTCACATACCCTTTTAATATCTTCATATATCGCTCAATCGGGTACATCCATCTCATATAAGCTGGCCCACACAGTTGTGTCTCTCTAACAAGGTGAATGGTTAGATGGACCATTATGTCAAAAAATGAAGCTGGAAAGTACATCTCAAGCTCGAATAAAGTCACAACAATTTCTCTTTTCAATGATGGCAACTTCCTAGAGTCAATCACTTTGCTGCAAATTGCCTTGAAGAAGAAACATAGTTTAGTTAAGGCCCCCCGCACTTTGTTAGGTAAAATAGACTGTACACCAATTGGTATCAACTGCTCCATGAGAACATGACAATCGTGGGACTTTAGACCTTTTAACTTGAGATCTTTCATCGATACGAGGTTCCTAATGTTTGAAGAGTACCCTTCCGGAACCTTAACTCCGTCAAGAAACTTACAAAAACAGTTTTTTCTTTTCTAGATAGAGTGTGAGCAGCCGGAGGAAGATATGTACTTTTACCCTTCTTCGTCGGTCCCAATTCTCTTCTTATTCCCATACTAACCAAGTCCAACCTTGCAACGATGCCATCTTTAGTCTTCCCTGGCACATTGAGTAACGTACCAATGACACTATCACATATATTTTTTTCAACGTGCATCACATCGAGGAAATGTCTTACATATAATGATTTCCAATATGGCAACTCAAAGAAAATCGACCTTTTCTTCCACCCTCTTGTGACAATATCTCTCGCAAAAGGTTTACCGAATTGGATATTCAAATCCTTTACCTTTTCAAAAAGTTGATCACCCGTCAATGGTGAAGGAGCTCTACCTTCTTCCGAGTTCCCATTGAATGCCTTTCTCCACCACCGGTAATGATGACTTGGATGTAAAAATCTACGATGCCCAAGAAAGACATTCTTCTTACATTGTTCTAACCGCATCCAATCCGTACCCTCTTCACATATAGGGCATGCACACTAACCCTTGATGCTATATCGTGACAGATTATCGTAGGCTGGAAAATCATTAATTGTGCCAAACAACATAGCTATCAAATTGAAACTTTCTTCCTTATACCCATCATACACCTCCACACCTGTCTCCCACATTTGTTTCAAGTCTTCAATCAAAGGAGTCAAATAGACGTCTATATCGTTTCCTGGTTGTTTGGGCCCATAAATTAACATAGATAACATAATAAATTTGTGCTTCATGCATAGCCATGGAGATAGGTTATAAATCACCAAAATCACAGGCCATGTACTGTAAGAGCTACTTTGAACACCATGCGGGTTAAATCCGTCAGTAGCCAATGCAAGTCATAGGTTTCTTGATTCTTGCCCAAAATCAGGATAATCATGATCAAATTTCTTCCATTGAGGAGAATCTGCCGGGTGCCGCAGCTTGCCATCTTTGATCCTTTCATCCTCATGCCATGTCAAGTGCTTTGAATCTTCTAAACTATGGTACATGCGCCTAAATCTGGGTATTATGGGAAAATACCACACAACCTTCTCTGGATCTGATTCTTTCTTCTTATATCGTGAGGCATTACATTTAGGACACATCTTTAATGATTCATATTCATTCCGAAATAAAATGCAATCGTTAGGACAAGCATGTATCCTCTTGTAGCTCATGCCAATAGAGCATAACATTTGTTTAGCCTCATATGTCCGACTAGGAAGCACATTATCCTCCAACAACATGTCTTTCAATAGTGTGAGTAAGTCCGTAAAGCTCTTATCAGTCCATCCATTGCCCGATTTCAAGTTATACAACTTTAACATTGCCGACAATCTTGTGAATTTAGTACAACCATCATACAATGGTTGCTCTGCATCACTTACCAACCTCTCAAACATTTGAGGACAATCCCGAAGATCCTCTTCAACAGCATTTGCAATGTCTTCAAAATGATCACCCTCATAAGTATTTGTGTCGGTATCGTTTGATGAATATCTCACACGATTCCTCATTTCACTAGACTCATCTCTTGTCTCACCATGTTTTGTCCAACATGTATAACTTTGATCGATTCCATTACACACTAAATGTTCTTCCAACTCGGTTGCACTAACTCACCTTGCATAACAACAATCTAAACAAGGACATATGATTGTACTAGGGTTTTCCGCATGCCGAACTGCAAACCTAATGAACTCTTTCACCCCATCCTCATACTCCTTCATTAAACGATTGGCAGACATCCATTTCTGATCCATGCTTTCCCGATCTACAAAAATATTTATTAAACATATTTACTTTGAGTTTAGAGTGGTTGGTGTCTACATGCAATGTATACAAATTAAAATAAACATCCCTAATGCTACAACTAAAGGATTAAAAAAAACAAATACCTGGTAGAAGAAATCCTTTGTGGTTGGGGAATGATAGAAAGCAAAGTAGCAATGCCAAGCTAAAGTAAAACAACACTAGAATGGCAGAATTCAAGGTCTTCCTTGGTCTGTGAGGCAGATATGCAGATTCCCTGTAAAAGAGTGTAAAGCATGATTGGCTCTACTTGAAAATCATTATTTTCAAGATATTCAAAACCCATCTTCATCTCATCTCATCTCAAGAAATTCAAAATCATTATTTGTTTCCATGCAGCCATTTAAAGATATGATAGAAGGAATGAGAATGGATCTGTGCTAGTCGAGATGTTTACTCACTGTGGCAGCAAAGAGAGGATGGTTAATTCACCAATTAGATGTGAATTAAAACACCCAAACACTAACTTGAATGATATGCCAACAATTCAGAACCAGAATAATATAGTTAAGCCAGTGTAACAACTTAGAATCACCACACTCTCTTATCCCTGATTGGTCGTTCAATGCAAAATAGAAGCTCTCAAAAATGTGCTTTCATCAGCAGGATAAGTTACATGTGAAACACAAATGTTAAGGTTAACACAGGAAGAACAACAGACTTTATCATTGATGAAAAACTAATCAAATTCGAAGGCAGTGTAGTCAAAGGCACCAAAAGGCACACCTAAGGTGTAAAAAGTGTCAGCCTCTCATAGCACTTTAGGTTTAGGAGTGCCTTTCTGGATAACAGTTTAAATAATCTCTGAAAGACCAGCCATATAACTTGCTAACTGTGGTGCTAAAGGGGGAAAATAGTTAGAATGCTAAAAGAATATTGTCAAACTTTGGAACTTTTAACACAGCTTCGTAAATTGAACATCACAATCTTTTATCTTTACCATGAATGTCATGCTTGAGTGGCTAATTTATATGAAAAATCGTGGAAAAATAAAATATTTTAATGCTTCCATTTTCTAATATTAACTCATTTCTTCAGTGAGGCGTGCACTTTTTGGCTCCTCTTGCCTCAAGGTGTCAAGACCCCCTAGCGCCTTTTGCCTTTAACTACCTTGTTTAACGGGTATATATAATGATTAATGAGATGAAAATTAGAGCTAGTAATTATTCGACAGAGACTGAATACACTGTGAAATAGACAATGAGACTAAGGTAGTCTTACCCTTCCATTAGTGAAGACAGCATTGACACCAGATTCAAACCCAAGTACCCTATTCAAAAAAATTTCCACCTGATAACAATAAGCCTCATTTAATACAAACTTTTATGATTTCCAAACAAAAAGGGAAAAAAAATGTTAGTGAGAGGCTCTGAAATTGAGTCTAGAACTGTGAAAACCTCCACCTTAATAAATAAATGAGGGGGAGAAGCAAAGAAGGAAAGCAACAAAAGTAGAGAATAACTTTAATTAGGTACTAGCATCAAATGAGAAAAAGTAAAAGTGGACCAAAATATATTTTTTTTAATCACAAGGCAATCAAAAATACCTTACTCAAATACTCTCTCACTTCTTCAGTAGAAAATTCAGAGAGAGAAGACCTATAGCCTTTAGACGGTAACCCATTAGCCTCAGAAAGCTCGCAGACCTTATCAATAAATGCTTGAGTGCTATCAACTTTCACAACTGAGATAGCAATGTATTTCTGCTGATAGAATGAGCACAGCTGATCCAAGAAGTCTAATATGTTCTTCTTGTGGCTACATAAAACAACCCATGCACACCACTAGTATAAAAACCGTTTTCAACTTTGAAAAGGAATTCAAAACGTTGATACGAAAACTGTACTTACACTTCAAAAGGAATTTGCAAAACTACAAAATCATATACTAATCAATGTACTAAAATTCGAACACTTACTAGTTTTAAAAAAAAACCTATATGAGGATGCAGTCAAAAACCTTCACAAAAAAGAGGCCAAATAAATCAGTACTCTGATTGGCACTAAACAGAAGACCTAGACAAGCATTGTTGGACCCTTCTATCTGCAGCAAAATGTGCAAATAAAAATCAAATCTGTTTAAGCATTGAATAACAGAAAAAGTAGGTTCAACTCATGAAAGACATTAAGCATATATATATATATATATATATATATATATATATAAAGAATATTCAAAGGAAGTGCAAATCAGTATTAACCAGGTAATTTAAGCCATGGCGAAGCAATTTCGTCCCACTTGTAATTGTATGGGAAAAAATTCCAACTAGGCATGTGGTGTTCAACAAAAATATTTTCATAGAGGCATTTTATCAAACAGAAGTGATGCATGTGAAATCCTTCTAACATAAATGCATGGTTAGCATATCAATAACTCCCCAAATTGGAAAATGAAATCAGAAATCACATTATCAACCAAGGAGTATCAAACCAAATCACATTAAAAAATGGATCCCCAGAGATTTTCCCCATTCTCATGGTCATATGTATACGGCAATTGATAAGAGTGGTGTAGGAACCCCATCAAAGTTGTGAAATTGAGACTGCAAGGGAATTAAGATGCATACATGATATGGGATGAGTGCAAGGAAGAGAGGGATTTGTTACACTACTTTGAACTGATGAGTCTTAGGATGAGAATTGCATACGATGTGAACAAGAAACTGGATTTGTCTTAGGATGAGAATTGCACGAGATCCGCCACGCGACGAGAGGCAGTAGCTAAGGAGTTGGAATTTCGCCTAGCAGAGAAGCGGTCTCGCCTTACGAAGTCAGTCGGAAAGCTCCAGTTTGGAATTTCGCCTGGCAGAGAAGTGGTCTCGCCTTGCGGTGGGGATCAGAGAATACCCAATCCACATTTCACCTTGCGATGAACAAGCTTCGCCATGTAACGAAGGTAAGTGATGAACTGAGATTAATTTGCCCTACGATGGTGCTTTGTCCGCGTTAGGGTATACACAGAAACTGAGAATGTTAGGGTATACACAAACTGAGAATCGAAGGATCAAAGCATACGCGTGCGCGGGTAGTTCTAAAATCAGCAAAGGTAATCACCTAAGATAGTGTTTCTAACTTTAAACGCTATCTAAAGATTATCTTTTAATAGCATTTCCTAAAACAAATGCTATTAAAAGTTGATCTTATTTTATTTATTTATTTCAAATTAGAAAAGATAGCAGTTCAACATAAAAATGCTATCTTATGTGCACTCTTTAATAGCACTTATTTTAGGAAACATTATTAAAAGGGCACTACAATTTTTAATAGCAGTTCCGCAAAACAAATTCTATTAAATAACTGCTGAGTCATTTATGTTGTAGTGTCTATTCCATACTTCTGAAACAATTCTGTAATAGTCAGGATGAGCCAGCCACATTTTCATAAACTTGAAAGAAGAGGGAAAGGACCTTTCATTCGAATTGGAGATCAACAAAACCGGATAATGGTCTGACTTACTCCTTACTGGAGTGCAGCAAGTAGTGGAAGACCAGAGATTTAACCAATCATTGTTACAAAGAGACCTATCAAGCCTTTTTTCAGTGTGGTGGGAACCTCTCCTACCATTGCTCCGTGTGAAGGCAACACCTTTTGTAGGTAAATGAATGAGATTGCAAGAGTCAGACCAACACTTAAAATCAGAATAGGAAGCTTGAGATGGTAAGGAATAACCTCTCATTTCATAGGAACCTAAAATTGCATTGAAATCACCAATTATGGACCAAGGCCCTGGATTAGAAGACTGAAAAGCAGCAAGCTCAGGCCATAGGGCCCTTCTCTCCCTATGGCAAGTGCTGGCATACATAGCAGAAGAAAACAGAACTTGATCCTTCCAGTTGACAGAGAAGGAAACTTGCTGAGAAGAATTTGAGATAACAGATGGAGAAAGGTCTGGCTTACAAAACCCCCCAAAGAGTAGGCAAGAGATCATTCCTATCATTTAACACAAACATTTTTAAATTGATGTTGTTCCAGAAAGAAGGATGAACTTGTTGGAATGAGATCCAAGGCTCAGCAATGAGTAGGAAGTGAGGCTTGTGAATAGTGCAAAGCTTTTTAAGAACCACCCTGGAATCCGAGTTACCAATTCCTCTTATATTCCAAAAGAGGACCTTCATTGATTAACAAGCAAAGAACCAACCCTTGATAGGGTATTATAGCAATCACCACCTGCCTTTAGCAATCACCACCTGCCTTGGCATTTTTTTTTTGTTCTTCCTATTTTTCTTTTATATGATCCTAAAAAGGATCATGTAAAGTTTCGGATCTATCCTTGAGTGACCAAGCAAAATTATAGAAGAAGAAGAAATAGGAAAATGGATGAGATGAGAAATGGGAGGTAGGCGCCACAAATCCAAGGGGATTTGATAAGCCAATGTGAGGTTCGCCACAAGAATCTTGGATTCTTGATAAGAACAAGGGTTGGCTCAATGAAGAACCCAAGAGAGAAAACACTCTCACAATTGGAATCAATCCAAAATGAACTCAAAGTTATCATTTCATGTGGTATGGCAATGATACATATACAAGGATGGCTGCCGACTTTTGGGTTGCCTTGTTCTCTCAATATTCCATAACCGATACCTAATAACTCACATAACTCACCAACTAAATGACACTAAAAACACTCACTAACTCCCACTACCATGCATTTACCACATTAATTGATAAATGCATTTACATTACCTAAATATGCATAAACATGATAATAAATTCCTACTAGTCATTATTATGACTAAGAGCACTACTAGGAAGCATTTAGTGAGGCCAGGGGAATACAAAAGGTCATCTTAAAATTCAGCCCAAAAATAATACGAAAATTATAAATAAAAATTATAAAAATATAATAATCTGAATATGCTTCTTTCCACATGCTCAAGCCATCCATGTTCCTATCATTCCCCTCTTCTTGAAAGTGATTTGTCCTCAAATCCAAACCGGCATTATAAGTCAGTGGATTATCTAATAAAAATTTTCTTTTGTGCTTTCCACCGTTTGCTTGATAATTGGCTCTTCCATCCTTTTTTCTCTCATAATTCTTTTTTTTCACGAGATATCTCTCATTGTTCTCTTTTTCTTCATCTTTTATCTCATGGTTCTCCTCTTCTTCTCTCTCATAGGTTTCTTTTTTCTTTAATTCTTCTTTTTCCTCATGGCTTTCTTTTTTCTCCTCTTCTTTTTCACCACTCTCCATTTCCTCCTCCTTTCTCTCATGAGTTTCGTTTTTCTTTGCTTCTCCTTTCAAGTACATTTGATCTTCATACACTTGTTTTGGTGACAATGGTACAAGAGTAATTTTGCGATTATTAAATACAAATGAGTACTTGTTGTTGTCGGCATCATATCTCGCTTGTCGTTCAATCCTCCAAGGACGCCCAAGTAACAAGTGCCTCGTTTCCATGGGCACCACATCACATAACACGTCATCTTCATATCTCCCAATCCGGAATGGCACTTGTTTGTTCACCATCACGTCACCGAAATCACTAAACTCCGGGATGCTCCAAATGACATACGGTTGTGGATGCTCTAGAAGAGGAAGTCCCAACTTTGGCACCATGGTGGTACTAGCAAGGTTAACATAACCCCTTCTATCAATGACCAAGCTACATATCTTGTCCTTCACATAGCATCTAGAATAGAAAAGATCCTCCCTTTGCTTGGCATCATTTTTCTTCATTAGTGACTCCATGAAGAACCCACTAACAAAAATTCAAACTTCTGGAAAAATTGAAAAATAAAATCAAAGGTCACTCTAGGAAGGATGGCTCTAGATACCAAATGATATGATCCTAAAAAGGATCATGTAAATTTTCGGATCTATCCTTGAGTGACCAAGCAAAATTATAGAAGAAGAAGAAATAGGAAAATGGATGAGATGAGAAATGGGAGGTAGGCGCCACAAATCCAAGGGGATTTGATATGCCAATGTGAGGTTTGCCACAAGAATCTTGGATTCTTGATAAGAACAAGGGTTGGCTCAATGAAGAACCCAAGAGAGAAAACACTCTCACAATTGGAATCAATCCAAAATGAACTCAAAGTTATCATTTCATGTGGTATGGCAATGATACATATACAAGGATGGCTGCCGACTTTTGGGTTGCCTTGTTCTCTCAATATTCCATAACCGATACCTAATAACTCACATAACTCACCAACTAAATGACACTAAAAACACTCACTAACTCCCACTACCATGCATTTACCACATTAATTGATAAATGCATTTACATTACCTAAATATGCATAAACATGATAATAAATTCCTACTAGTCATTATTATGACTAAGAGCACTACTAGGAAGCATTTAGTGAGGCCAGGGGAATACAAAAGGTCATCTTAAAATTCAGCCCAAAAATAATACGAAAATTATAAATAAAAATTATAAAAATATAATAATCTGAATATGCTTCTTTCCACATGCTCAAGCCATCCATGTTCCTATCACCTTGACTTAGAGATAACAGGAGTAAAATCATCACTAGGAACATTATGAACAATATTCCCTGTAGAAGAAGATTGGATAGGATAATTATTTTCAATATCATCCTCCTTCTCATTATCATCCTCCTTCTCATCAGCCCACAATCTTCCCACAATCCTAAGATCTTTTTGAACAACATGTGGGCTTGTTTTATCTTGAATAACATCAACATTGGCAACCACTGCAGCATGAGAAGCTAGACTTTCTAGAACTCTATGAGGACTTTCATGAGCAGCTATAGAAGTGTTAGAGGTTTGAGAACCCTCAGTTTCAGGAGAATTCAAAGATTCATAAGCATTATCAACATAATCATCATTAACTAACCCACCAATCTCAGCTGAATTATGGCAATGCATTATAGGATCAGTCAAATCCTTATTTTGACCATTCTCAGGATATATAATTCTATCAAGATCAGATATCTTTTCCACCACATAAGGCAAATCAATAGGTAAAAACTTGGAAATAAAAGTTGGTTTGGCTAAATTACCAACTTCAACAACAATATCAGCATCAATATCAATCATATTACTACACTCAGGTCTATGGCTACCCTTTTCAAAACAATTAATTCTATTTGCATAAGGAGTAATAGGAGAATTTTCAATTAGGATACCCTTACCCTTGTCAATTGGCTTCTGCATCTGAATAGGATCTTTGTTGGGATCAGCCTCCATCAAAACTTGCTTTGGAACATATTGAAGATAAGCCTTTTTGACAGGTTTTCCAGCAGCAACATCCTTGGAAATATTACTTTTAGAATTGTGGCTGAAATCCTCTAAACTATGGTCAATGCAACGACAGAAAGAACAAAAGGAAGGCAGCCACTCATATTCAATATCAACAAAGAAAGCAAACTCTTCCCTTTCAACCATAATCCTATCCTTTAAAGGATTTAAAAGATCCATATCAATCAAGATACAGGTAAAGTGATCGAATGTTCTCTTCCTTGTGGCTTCATCCAAAGCAATTGGATCCCCTATCACTCCACCAATCTCAAAAAAGTGTTTTTGGGCGCCAATACTCTTTAGAAAGACCATGAAATCTAACCCAACCTTGATAGGAAGTTTCCTTGATCGAGTATGGGTTAAAATCATGTGTCCAAGAAAAGACATGCAAGACCCTAGGGTTCAAACTCCAAGATCCAATGGATCTTAAGCTTCGCAAATCATCCAGAAGATCAAATTTGAATTCATAAAAACCTCTGCCAAAGGACACCATAAACCAAGAACCAAAGAGCTTCCAAATCTTGGATAACTTATTGTGCAAGTCAACAGCCTTCAATGGAGAATCACCTTTGGAGAGAATAATTCTGCCATGAATGATGTTTTTGCAGTCTTTAACCCCTGCAAGATACTCTTCTTCTGAAATCTTAATAGACAAAGCATCCCCTTTCAAACATGGGCGTGGAAGTTGGTTTAAGGGGATGTCGCATAAATTTTTTAGGGCTTGGGCGAAGGATTTCTTCTGCTCCAAGCAAGAGGTAGGAGACGTCTGGACAGAAGATTCAAGAACTGGGTGCTGAGAAGGAGAAGGGGGAAGAGCAATCGGACGTTGAGCAGGAGGAGGGTAAGGACCGACATGGGAGATTGAATCTGAAAAGACGAAGTACCATGGACAATCGGAGGAGATTGCCATGGTACAATCAACAAGAAACCCTAGCTTTTCATGCAAACCCTAGCAGAGCTCATTTCATCTAAGGTAATTAAGATAAGGGTCAAATATGTTTAACTCACTATGTAATAAAACATTTACTGACAATACAGATCAATTCAATTAAGGCCGTTGAAAAGGATATAAAGTTATTTCATAAGAAATTAATGATTTAGCAACCGAATTTAGTGACTAAAACACAACGGTTACTAATAGCTACGACTTTAGAGACTGAGTTTTTTAATTTTAAAAATGCTCACTTATTTTCAATATGCGACCGTTCATATTGGTCATGAAGCAGTTGGTCGCTAACTCGGTTGCTTGTTTGAAAATTATAAAATTCAAATACTTTCCCCATTTTGTTACCGAATTATTGACTGGTCAACGAATTATTGGATTTAGCGACCGATCAATTCGACTGCTAAATCTGAAATCCATAAAACATTGTGAAGTACCCTTCCCCCTTCACTTTTCACATTTCACGCACAGTGTTCACCTTCTTCTTCCCCTCTCATCGGAGCTCCACCTTGCGAACAACTCTTCCCCCTCCCCTCTCCTTCGCTCCCACCTTACGAACCTCCCCCTCCCCTCGCCCTTCTCCTTATCTGCAGGCACAAAGTAGAAACATAAACCTCCGGCGAAAACCCCTCCCTCTCCTTTTCCTTCTCCCTCTCATAAAGAAACTCCGGCTAAAAGCCCTTCCTCTCAAGTGAAGAAAACTCTCCACCGCTCTCTCTTTATCCTCCCCATCGAGCTCCTCCATTGTTGTGAACTCTTGGTTTTTGAACTCTAGGTAGATTTATGAATACATTTCTACTGTGAAATCCTCCATTTTTAGGGTTTTAATTTTGTGTTTGCGTTGTGTCTAAAAACAATGTGCTCTTTTTCTATTTGCTGCTTGGGATTTTGCTGCCATTCAGCCTCCAATACTAAAAGGTGATGCTCAAATCAGATACCTTTGCTCTTTTTGTTGACAAATTTTTTGGTGTTCCAGTTTTTTCTTTTAATTTTATTTTTTTCATTACTATTGATTACTCATGGTCTACTTCTGAAGTTTGTTTGGTTATTTGATGTTTCTGGAACATACTTCTGAGTTGCTTACTTTCTTAACATGAGCTATCTTTGCATAATTTTTTTATACTTCTACACTTTTTTGTAAATAACAAATAGATTTACACTTTTTTTGTTCTTTTTTATTTTTGAGTTTTTTATCACATTCAATTTTTAAAACACACATTGTTGTTATGTAACACAATTTCTTTGAATTGTGTTCTTTATTGACGTACTTTTTTATAAAAAAATTGGTTACATGTTTGATGATGTATTGTACTCTATTGAATTTTTTTATTGCTTATAGTTTTTTCTTTATTGTTGATCCCCAGTCTCAATATCTATAATTTATAAGTAAAATTATAAAGGTGCCAATTACACAAGCATTTACTGGCTTTTGATTAGTTATGGTTGTTGATTACCTACTTTGTAACATCCGTGTTTTAGAACCCTAGTTAAGATGGTTTTTATGTATGTTTAACTATTTGAGAATAATGTTTAAAAGATGTGGGATTAGTTGCTTTGAATCAGACAAACATGTGTGAAAATGGCACTTCTGGTCAGGCAGCACGCTCAAGGGTGTAAAGTCTCCACGTTCTAGTGTGGGCACGCTAGAGCATGGCCCTTGTGAATGCTAGAGCATTCTCGATGATCAGTGGTGTGTATAACACGTGTCAAGCAGTGGCAAGTGAAAAAGGGATGCATGGCGAGAAGATTTCACCCAGAAGTCGTTGACCAGACTCCACGCTAAAACGTGGGAGGTCTCCACGCTAAAGCATAGGCCCGCTAGAGCGTGGACCTCCAGCACTCTCTAACATGGGCAGTCAGACAGCAAACATGAAGGCTTTTAAGTGATTTTCTAAAGGGGCCAAATTCGTTTCGATAGAACTAGAATTTCCGGAGCTTAGTTCCCTCAATCCGGCTAGCGAAACTCAAAATCGATCGTCCCGACGAGATCGTAGCAGTGTCAGCTTCTTTACCCTACCTTCCTTTCTTCGATTAGGCTAAGGTAAGCCTATGCTCGTATCATGCCAATGATGTCTGTATTGAGGTTTTATTTTCGTTTATCTATCGGCTTCGAGTTCTATTTTCATATTAGGATTACCGACGAGGTCTGCTTCATATGTATATGTTCATGATAAATTTTTGAAGCCCCATAGGTCCTTAGTGGGCACGTGGCAGTATCTATCAGAGAAGGAAAGTGCTCGGTTCGTGGTCCTTGATACATCTAAGTATGCCTCAGGTGGGAGAAAGAAGCATCATATGATGGGAATCGTTGAAATAGCGTAAAGTGAAATAATGGTTGTAGGGCGACGTAAACCCTACTAGTGAACGAATGATATACAATACCAAAATCACATTGGTGACTACCCCGTAGTACTAATGATGATTTAGGGATTGTAGGTTTATCGCCATTAGGCTAATTTTATCATTATCGAGGATGTCTGATTTTATTGTTGAGCTGGTTACCATCTGCTGGTGGACTTGATATGCTTAACATGCTATATATGCCTTGCGATGATAACCTCTTAATTTTATTATTATTTAATGTGTGTAACATGCTCGGTGTGCTTAACATGCTCTGTTTACTATTTTATGCTTAGTTGGCCTTTAGGCGATGATATATGGTATCATGGAGATGTTTGTGTTGGGGAGAGTGTAATATGAGACTTAGAGGTCCCTAGCCTAACGAAGTATAATTTTATATATCATGAGCTTATGTGATATGATATGAGATCTTATATGAGTTTGTGGTAAAGGTTGAGGCACTACGTTATGACCTGGTAAGAGTCATTGAGACTCATATTAGAATGCATGATGTTGTTCACAGCCGTGTGGAGGGAACACACGAGGTTAGAGTATTCGATTACAGATGTCGGACATCATGGGCTAGTTCCCTAATGGGAAGAAGGGAGACTATTGTGATACTCTTATAGTCCTTGTCGAGTCGCCTCGTGTATCCTAAACGGAATGGGGATACTATATTAAATTGGATGCTTGGATGACTGGCTAACATCCCCGACGGGAATGGAGGATATGTGACAGGATCGTAGGTGGCCATGTCAGCATACAGGCTTAGTTACATGAGTGCTTAAAGGTATAGGATGACACGGTAGCTTGAGGATGGTTGCTATCTATATGTGTTGTATGTCTTTGCACTGTTATTCTATTTTATGTTATTTACCCTTTTCCACTGCATGATGATAGTAAAGTTTCTTAACTCTCTATCCCTTTCTCTATTTGTTTCGTTATCGACTCATGGAGCAGAGATAGTTGAGGAGGATGCCTCACTTGCATCACCCTTGGATGTGCGAGCCGACGAGGGTCCCGATGATAGTGGTTGGCGGATAGACCCGACTACCTTCCTCTCTGTATATACAGGGTCAGTGACTGTATATATGTTTTTTTGGGATGCTCCGTACTCGTGCTTCATTGGAGTTTTCCGCATGGGACAATGCCTTCCTTTACATCAGTTTTGGCATCCACCACCCATGCCGCAGCCATACTCATGGGATTTATCACGGAGTTCTGAGGTCGTTGGACCTGTTGGAGTGGTCCCTCGAGGGAGTGCCCGATGTAGCCTTTAATACCAGCGCATGCACCAGTGACATCAGGTGATTATCTCTTATAGTTGTGAGGCTACCGCACCCGCACCGCCACAAAGACCACTTTCGAGGGTATACAGACGTAAATTGTTAAGTCTAAGTTTTTGACATCTCCAATTTTGACGAATCAAAATAAAGAATTATTTTAATTGAACCCTTTGAAATCTATTAATATGTGTATTAAGTATGCATGACAATAAACAAAAGCATTTTAGTAAAACAACGAGTCTAAAAAATGTATCTGTGTTTACTTATAAAATGTGTCTGACTTTAGACCCAGTGGAAATGTGTTATCAAAATGCATCTGACCCTCAAAGTGTCTAAAAGTGCTTCACGATACTTTAATTCGATGGATAAGCATTTTCCTCGGCATTTTCAAATCAAAGAATATTGATTCAAGTGCACAAAGTATAAAAGTACATAGCCCTGCTGCAAATTCTTTTTGTTACAAAAAGTTAAGACACCTTTACGTGGTCACATACCCGTGTTGCACACATAAGGAAAGTCGCGCTACCCAAGTCAGAAAAGCAACTGCAACTGCTCTAAATCATGCTGCACTCTGATAAAGCTATGCAAGGAAACTCGTTCAACTTGTCTTGAATCTCTCCAAGGATCATAAACATTAAATGGAGATTCATAACGGCTCTTTGACATTAATGAATGAAGAATAAAAATATATTCATCCCTCAACGAATTTATTTCTTATAAGTATAAAAGGAAGACTTTGAAGACTGCTTGAAGACATCAATCGAAATTTAATCATCTAGCATTCAAAATTCTTCTCGCATTCAAAGCTCTCTAAGTTCTTCTTTCTAAAAATACTTCTTTGCTCAATCATTCGTATTTATTGAGAAGTTATTAATGTTGTCACACCAATCTTATTTCTTTTTCACTGATTGAGTGTTACTCTGGTTGAGTTGCAAAGTTGTAAATTTTGAAGCTGGTGCTTCCTTTATGTCTTACCCTTTGTAGAGCCTGAAGAGGCTTCCTAAAAGAATACTTGTAAGGAGCCTGAAGCGGTTAGGTGTGCAAACAATACTTGTTGAAGGAGATGGAGGAGGCCAGGTGTGCAAATCTTACCCTCTGTAACTTGATTAGTTATAGTATAACACTTAGTGAAACCAAGGACTGGATGTAGCCCAAGGTTTTGGGGCGAACCAGTATAAATCTCTGTGTCAACTTCCTTACCCTTATCTCTTTAAGTTTGTTTTATATATTTATTGTTATAACCGGGGTTAAAAGTGTAAAGATTTAAATTAACTTGTTCTGCAGCAAAGGCATTAAATTGTCTGATCTTGCTTTTTTGAGAAAACTTTCATATTTTCGAAAAGTTTAAGTAAAACATAATTCAACCCCTCTTCTCGTGTTTTCATCTGTTCATTTCAGTTGGAATCAGAGCTTAACCTCTAGTTTGAGCACTTGACAATGTTGAGGAAAGATCCAGTTGAACAGAAATCATGACAGCTAGAGCTAGCACAAGTGGATGCTACTTAGGGATGGAAGGAACATCCATGACCAGACCTCCCATCTTCAATGGAGAAAACTACATGTATTGGAAAGAAAGATTCCAATGGTTCATCATGTCTACTATATGGATTGTATGGATTGATATATGCGTTTTAATTTTATTAAAACATGTTTGCTATACATATACCTCGAGATATTTACACATGTTGATGTGTAATTTATTTATCAGTATTGACTTTGTTGAATTATTATATGTGATGATATGTATTAATTCTTTGATAGATGACATTTGATTGTCCATTCCAAATGTAAGATGCATTCAGTGTATATAACAATTTTTGTGACATTTGGAAATTTTATATTATAAAATATGATGATATTCATTGTCTAGTTTTCTATATTTCTTGCTTACAAGGAGCGGCCTGACAACCAGGAGACTTGTGTTTTTGAAATAAATAAAAATAAATAAATAAATATTGCATGTGATGCATATACTTACAAAGGAATTAATTTGTACTAAGCGCCTGGACTACCCAGGTTGTATAAAATTTAATTCATTTAAATATGCCAATAGTTGTGTTTTTTGAAAGAAAAATAAATAAATTGCATGTGATGCATATAGTTACAAAGGAATTAATTTATACTAAGCGCCTGGACTACCCGGGGAGTATAAAAGTTAATTCATTTATTTATGCCAATAGGAATGGCCTGACAACCAGGTAACTATATGGTGTGAAATTTTTATTTTAAAGTTGTATATGATACGAAACTTTATTTAAATTATACGTGCATGGGAAATGACTTGACTACCAAGGGGATCATTCATATATATTTTAAGAGATTCTTTTTAATTCTACTAAAAGAAACATAGATTTCTAAAACTAGCTTAATAGTAATGTAGTTAGTGGAAATATTATGAAAGTTTGTTCCAGTGTTTTCTTTTCTTGGTTTTAGATTTCTCAATATGTCTTCCTTGTCACTGCACCACATTATTGATGCCAGCAAGCTGGTTAGAGTCAATTATGATGATTGGTACCGCAATTTAAGAATTGTTATTATGCATGAAAAACTAATCAATGTGATCGATAAGTCTGCCATAACCACTCCTACCGACATAGAAAATGCTGAAGCAACCAAGGCTTATGAAAAGTACTTGGAAGAGTGTCTTAGTGCTAAATGCATTATTTTGGCATCTATGTGTTCTGAACTTCAAAGACAACTTGAGGATATGGATCCGCCTGCAATCATTGAACATCTTGAGAAGATGTATGGTGGACAAAGCAGGACAACTAGGTATCAGTTGTCCAAAACTTTATTTAGGTTCTCATTGACTGCATGTTCTCCAGTTGGGCCCCATGTTCAGAAGATGATTGATCTTATTGAACAACTTGAGAAGTTGGGGTGCAAATTTGGTAAAGAGATTTCTCAAGATTTGATATTGCAGTTACTTCCTAATTCATTTCCATAATTCACTGTTAATTTCAACATGAAGAAGATGACCGAGCTTCATGAGATACTTAATCCAATGATTGATTATGAGAATCAGGTTGCATTTGAGAAGAAGAAAGCAACTGCTATGGTGGTTGGTAAATCCTTCAAGAAGTGTAAGGGTAAGTATAACTCAAAAAGGAAACCCCTCGGAGCTAAAGGTGGTGTGACCAAACCTAAGGTTAAAGAGGGTAAGCCTAACAAGTCTGGTGCCGAATATTTCTTTTGTAAGGAGAAAAGGTCATTGGAAGATAAATTGCAAGAAATTTCTTGCTTCTCTAAAATAATGGAAAAAAGGTGAGACTTTAATGAAATTTTTTTTTTCATGATTTCTTTAAATGTTACTGATTCTTCAATGTGGGTATTAGATACCGGCGGTAGCTTTAACATATGCAATATGTTATAGGGACTACGAATTAGTAAAATGTTAAAGAAATGAGAAATAAATCTTCAAGTAGGAAATGGAGCAAATGTTGTGGCCCTACCTGTAGGATCAATTTCTTTAATAATGCCTACTGGCAAAGGTTTAATGTTGGAAAGTTTTTAATTATGTTCTGAAATTTGGTTCGAACATTATTTCAATTTCTATGTTGGACAAATGTGGTTTTCGTATTGTTTTCAATAGTAACATTTACTCAATTTATCATATTGATGATTTATATGTGAATGGTTATATCCAACATGGTATTTATGTCTTACCTGATGTGAATGCAAAACCATATATGCATGTTTCTGGTCTTAAAAGAGAGAAATGATCAAGTAAATCGTACACACCTTTGGCATTGTATACTTGGTCATACAAGAGAGAAAAAAATTAACAAGTTACACAAGGAAGGTTACCTTGGCCATTATGATTATGAATCATAAACGACTTGTGATTCTTATCTCAAAGGAAAAATGACCAAATGTACATTTACCAGAAACGGAGAAAGAACTTCTGAATTATTAGGTCTAATCCATACAGATGTTTGTGGGCCCATGAGAATTCAAGCCAAAGGATGACATTCCTGTTTTATCACATTCACTTATGATATGTCAAGATATGGTTTTGTGTATCTTATGAAACACAAATCCGAGTCATTTGAAATGTTCAAAAGATTCTGTAGTCGGCAAAACTAAAACTGGTGCTGATGTTAACCTAGCCTTCAGGGCTTGGAAACTCTCCTCACATTTAGAGTCCCACACAAACAATTGTCCCTTCTTTGTGAGATGGGTCAAGGGTAAAGTTAACTTAGAAAAGCCTTCTATAAACCTCTTATAGTACCCTGCTAAACCCAAGAAACTTCTAACCTCGATCATTGACTTTGGCGCTTCCCACTAGAGCATCGTCTCTACCTTAACCGGATCTACGGCTATCCCTCCTTCAAAGATCACATGACCTAAGAAACTCACCTCCTCTAGCCAAAACTCGCACTTAGACAACTTAGCATACAACTACTTCTCCTTAAAGGTCTGCAAAACAACCCTCAAGTGCTCCTCATGTTCCTCCTTGGTCTTGGAGCATACTAAGATGTCATCTATGAAAACCACCACAAACGTATCCAAGTAAGGGTGAAAGGTATTGTTCATGTAATCCATGAACACAACAGGAGCATTAGTCATACCAAAGGGCATAACTAAATACTCATAGCGACCATAGCGCATCCTAAACGCTGTCTTCGGGATGTCTTCAGAGTTAACCCGAATATGATGGTATCCTGGCCTCAATTCTATCTTCGATAAAACACAAGCCTCGATCAACTGATCCATAAGATCATCAATCCTAGGGAGGGGATACCTATTCTTAACGGTCACTTTGTTGAGGTGTCGATAGTCGACACACAACCTCATACTACCATCCTTTTTCTTCACCAACAACACTGGTGCTCCCTATAAGGATACGTTAGGCATGATGAACTGCTTCTGCATCAGATCTTATAACTGTTCCTTTAACTTAGCTAGCTCTAGAGGAGACATTCCATAGGATGCTATGGATATAGGCCCAGTGCCAGGCACTAAGTCTATGGCAAACTCCACATCTCTCTCTAGGGGTAGTTCGTAAACATCCCCCAGGAACACTTCAAGAAATTCTCGCACAACAGGCACGCTGTCGACATCAGGAGGGCTCTCGACTTCCAGGGAAGATAGCATCATGTACACTTGGGCTTATTCTTTCAACGAAGCTTTAACTTGGTTGGCAGAGAGAAAGGTCGGATCCTTAAACTCCACTAGAGTTCCAAAAACTATGATTTTATCAAAGCAATTCAGAAGGACGTGGTTGGAAGATAAGCAGTCCATGCCAAGAATAACATCAAGGTCTTTCAAAGGTTGGCATACAAGATCAACGATAAAGTCTCTACCATCTATGGTTATAAGAATATTCTTGCATGCATAAGAAGTAAGAACAAGTTTATTCGTGGGTGTGACAACAACTAAATCACACTCAAGAAGTGTCACAGGCAACTTAAGACACTTAGAACATTCATATGACACAAACGAGTGAGTCACACCCGAATCAAACAATACAGTCAAACGAACTTTATTAATGAGGCACATACCTTGGATCAAATCTTCGGATTCGGAGGCCTCGGCTCCACTGAGAGTAAAGACTCTCTCTGTGGTCTTCAGTCGATTGGCTTGAGGCTTCTGACCCTTGCTCGCACTCTGTGGTCCTGACTTTCCTCCCTCGCAATTCCGGTCGATGTGGCCATGCTTGCCACACTTGAAGCAGATGATGTCTGTCTCTTTGCATTGGGTAGTAAAGTGGATCTGTCCATATTTGCCGCATCGAAGAGGTCTAGAATCGGAAGAATCCCATCTCCTGGACCTGTCTGAAGAAAATTGAGACTTCTTGCCATCCCGCTTGAAGTCCTTGCCAGCTGGAGCGAGATGCATCTTCCACTTGTTTCCCTGATCATTCCTCTTGTTGCTCTGGTTGTCTGATCCCTTGGAGACTGACCCTCTAGACTTGCAGGTATCTTCATAGATCCGGCACTTGTTCACTAAAATTGGAAAGACTCTGATCTCCTGGTAGCTGATAGCCTGCTTGATCTTTGGACGCAGACCATCCTCAAACTTCACGCATTTGGAACGAAAGTCCGCGACATACTGATACAGTGTGTAGTAACGGGCGAGCTCCTCAAACTTAGCCGCATACTCTCCTATCGACATGTTGCCCTGCCTCAGTGCCAGAAATTCCATCTCCTTCTTATACTTGATATCTGCTGGAAAGTACTTCTCAAGAAATCTTTCCTTGAATACATTCCATGTGATCATAGTACCCTCTGCCTGCAAGTGCTGACAATAGTACTCCCACCAATGATTAGCCTCCACAGTCAGCATGAAAGTCCCAAAGATGACTTTCTACTGATTGTTTCATCCCATGGCTCGGAAGATCTTCTCGGTCTCCCTCATCCATTACACGACACCCTTAGGATCGTAAGCTCCCATGAAAGATGGCGGATTATTCCACTTGAACTTGTCGAGACCCTAGAACTCAGCTAGTCCCCCGTTGTTGTTGACATTATGATTCTGGCCTATTGTGTTGGCAAGGAGTGCCAAAGCATCTACGATAGCCTGGTTGTTTCTGCCTCCTCTTCCTGCCATAAGTTCCTGTAAACGCCCAAGACAACTCGTTAAATACAGGGAACTCAAAGCAAGAAAAGCTACGACTCCTAACATATAACATCATTTCCTATAACAAGTATAGACAATTCAAACAAGAGCACACAACAGACTCACAACATACTCATACCACGTCCGGACAGGGCCGAACTGCGCTGATACCACTAAATGTGACACCCTTTACCCCGCATACATATAAAGCATTAAAAGATGGGGTAAATTAAAATAAAACATCTTTTATTGAAAATAATCAGAACTAAGGTAAAAGGTACCACACCGTATCAAGTCTCAAAACATGGAAAATAACCATAACATAACATAAAAGAAAAACACAACCCCGAAGTCACGTTACAAAGCTGGTATAACCAATCCGGAAAACAACCTCGAATACAAACTGAACAAACTAACTAACTACTGAAAAACTGGAAGTCCTAACTACGAGGCGCAGCTCCTCAGAGTCACTCCTCAACCGGCTGCTCGCCGTCATCTGCATAAAAGATACATGCCACTACAAGAAACATAGAAATAGGGAGTAAGAAACATGAATATGAATATAAAGGCAAGGAAGCAGTTAGCAAGACGAGCATACATCAAACAAACATGTTATAGCAGGCAACAATATAACATATCAATATCATTATACAAACGTGTATGCTATGCAATGCAAACTCTACTCCACTGCTCCCTTATGCACTTGGATCCATCTATCTCGGGAAGTCAACTTTAGGGTTACATTTCCACATTGGCCAATAAGCACCAACGTCGGGGCAATCCACCAAACCTTGGGTGGACCCCTAGGATAGCCGACACATCTTACTCACGGATGTGCCACCACGGTTGTACATGATTCACTTGAATCGCCGCATATGGCCAGACCGCCTTACTCTCGGACGACCTTCCTTATGTTGAACATCCTCCACTATCATCTCTGATACGTGAATGTAAGCTCAACACAACACACAAGCACAATCTCCACCTCTGCTTGGGCCCATAGGCTACCCAAGTTTTAACACCATCAACACCTCGACCTCTCGGCTATCGAAGATTATCGTCAACTTTAGTATTTATTATTTAAACACTCTAGTCGTTCTTCACTAGAGATTACCACCTTGATCAACGAGCATCAAGGCCCCCTTGGCCACTAGGCTACCAAGGTACCATATCAACATTAACACTCTAGCAATTAAGCACTAGAGATTACCACCTTGACCGTCATGCATCAAGGCCCCCTTGGCCACTAAGCTACCAAGGTACAACAATCGTATCACTTGTCTTTGGTCTTCATGTGTCGTTGGTATTTTATCAAGTCTTTTAAAGCATTTGGGGTCAACACCTCTGACTCAGCATTCTGCATCTATTCTGTTTTTTGTCTTGGACAGGTGAGCACGGGCGTGCTCACCCTCAGCACGGGCGTATTGGTCCTACAGGCAAGCACGATCGTGCTGCCTGTCAAGCATGGGCGTGCTCAAAAGCACACCCAGTTTCTGGGTTTGAATGGGAACCCGGGTGTGCTCCATGTTAAGCACGACCGTGCTTAATGGAGCAAGGCCATACTGTTCTAGGCAGAAGGGTCGCAGACCCTTTGCCAATTTCTTGGGGCAATTCAAGATTCGATCCTAATGGGTTCTACTAATCCATTGATCATTAGTCTCATTAATCTTAATTAATATCCATGTCTTATAAAAGGGGAATTAATCCCTTAATCTCAAACCGTTAAACTGTCCCTAATCACTCATAAATCAATACCTAGTGTTCTTAACTAAACCATTGACATAATCCTCACTCATTACTATCGTTCAGATTTATGAACAGGGTGAACAACCTCCCTTAACATTATTAACAGATTTAACGTTTAACATTAACGCATCACAACATCAATTAATAGCCAATACATCACAATATCATAATTATGATAAAACACTTAGTCATGGCATCATCACATTAACATGTTCATAATAACATTAAATCAATAATAATAGTCATGCCAATCATTAACATTGTAAACAGTTAGCCATCATATAGCAAACAGGCATAAGGCATATAGACATGTTATCAAAGGAAAGGGTTATGGGAACCCTTCGTCTTACGCTACCCCCAAGCCTACATATTCATACTATTCCTTGTCCCCATACCTAGTATGAAGAACTCCCATTAAACCGAAAACGCTCCTAAATTGGTTCCCTGGAATGGCTCGACGAACGATCCCAAGCCTTGGTTAACACAAACAGGGTTAACCCATTAGTTCCCAATTCAACAGAATGAAAAGGAACACAAGAGGGAAGAACGTTTACCTTACCTTAATTGGCACTAGCGTGCGATTATCTCTCCCAAAGAGCATGAACACCAAGAACAGTTTGGGTTCAAAGGGAAAGAGAGGGAAGACTCAGCCGTCACCTTAAGGATGCCTAAAGTGCCAATTTGTGGGATGTAACTCGTAACCCTCACAATCTGATCTCTATATAAAGACTCAGACCCGAGAACGGTCGTGCTCCCAAATGAGCACGGGCGTGCTCAACTTAGCATTAACGAGACGTGTCTGACTGCTAAGCAAGGTCGTGCTCCTTAATGAGCACAGGCGTGCTCACATCAGCGTCAACGAGACGCATGCAGCCTTAAGCATAGGCATGCTGGGCATGAGCACGGTCGTGCTCATGTACTAGAAAGGGATTTTAAGGCTAAAACCCCACTTAGCCCACTCTCAACCTTTCTAATAAACAAGGCACACACAAAAGCACTTATACGAAAAACGGGGTGTTACAAGATAACTGTTGTGAAATGAACCCTTTGATGGAATCACTCAAATGTTGCTTGTACTCTCAGCTCACAAATGAATTAAAGTGAATAGATTTGGAAACAAAAGATTTAGAAACAATGAGAAAGAATCAACACACAAGGAAGGTTATCATGGTTCAGGGTCCATGGAGAACCCCCAACATCCACACTGAGGCGAGCTTCTTTACTATGATGAATTCAAGAACAATTACAAGTGTGTCAAGTATCTAATACTTCACTGTGTTTAGTTCTATCAGCTTGACATCTATTTATACAACATGTCAAGCTATTCATCTTAACCATCTATGACTTCCATGCTAACTAACTAACCGAAAACTGACAGTTACAAATTCAGTTACAAAGCAAAACATTTATGCCTTAACAGATAAGTAACCAACTAGCATCACATAGACTTCAAGCTGCTCTTTCTTCACTGCTTCAGCTAACTGCACATTGATGATCCACTTGCATAACAATAACAAATAAGATCGATGACATAAGGCACGTCCCGATGCACAAGAAAACGATTTAAACAGGCACTGGAAGTAGTAAGATTATCCCCATAGAAGTAGAAACACATGAATTAAAGGGGTCTCCACAAGTCTCCACATTAGTATGATATTGTCCACTTTGGTCTTAACCCTTATGGATTTGCTTTTAATTCTTCATTTCATTTTTTGTTAGTATAAAATTTATTAGAATTGGTTAGGAACTAAAAAAGGAATAATAAATTAAAATATATATATATAAAAAAATGAAATGAAGAATTAAAAATAAAGAAATATATATAAAAACATAAGTGGCATGTAGAGAGTAGCTCATAAGTCAAGTGGGTCTTTTTTCTTTTATAATATAAAAAAAAATGAAGAAAGAGAAAAAAAAGAATTATAAAACCTAAAAACCTATGTGTTACGCTGTCTAATACCCTATATATAAATATACTTAGTCACTGCACAAGGTCAATAGCGCTGCAGGGAAATAGTATTCATAGAGAGGGATAGGTTCTGAGATAGTTCTTTTATTTGGCAGTGCAATCGTAGCAGTGAAGGGAAGAAGATTTTTTTAGAGAAACATTAATTTTTATCATACATAATATTTGGAGTATTTTGGAGGTCTTCGAGAGGTGAGTAACAATACCGTTTTCGAACCCTTTCCATGGTATACATGATGTGTTTGATTGTCTCAATGTTTATGATTAATATATATTATATGTTTATTTGGTATGCATGATAAGATTAAATATTTAATTTATGGTAGATGAGTTGTTATATGTATGAGACACGAAATTTGTGCCTTATGATATGTTGTATGATATTTGCTGCATACCGCCTATAATAGGGGTATCGAATAGTAATATCGCCTTAACGGGGTATCGAAAGTAACATCGCCATATAATTGGGATGTCGAAAATGAGCAATACCACCTAAAATGGGGTATCGAAAATAACATCACCACAAGTTGGGGTGTCGAAAAGGGAGAAATACCACCATGTGCACATAGGAGGTATCGAAAAAGAAATGTCCCCGATAGGAGGGTGACATTGAAACACTCCTCGTGAGTAGGGGTGGCCAATGGGATGCCTTTGTCGTGTGATGTGTGAGATTTATGGCATGCCGGCAAGAGATCAATCTAAGTATGAGGTCTTCGAGCCACTTGGATTAAATTTGAAAATTAATTGGTATGTGATTAATTTATAATTTATTTGATATGTGGAATATGATGCATTGAGATGAGTTGTTCTTATGTTATATGGGTTGAGTTGATGAAATTATTATTACTATTAAAAGTATTTTTTGTATATATTATTTTGGAAAATTTAGCGGATACCATGGACAGTTTTTCCGGTTACCGCACCGACTGAGAACAATGTTATTTTCGAATCATTTTATAACTTTATTGTTATTCACTGGGATTTAAGATCTCATTATAAGTGTTGTTTTCAGAGTCCGAGGACATCACTGTTGAGGACCCAGAGATCTGAAGAGTTATCCTTTTTATTAGCTAGTTGGCTAGTAATGTAGCATGGTTGAGAGTATCATATGGACGACGTTTATTGGTTTACGTATTATTTTTCCCGGATTGTAATTAGACGCCCGGTTTTGAGGCTTTGGTTTTTATCTATTTATTATTTATTATTCGAACGTATGGATCTTTATTTTATAGTTATTACTTGGATACTTTATTACTATCTTATTTAATATGAGGTATTTTCAAACTTTAATTATTCAAAATTTTTTTATGACATGTATGTTTTAATTAAATATTTTTAAAGGATTTTATTGAATTTATTTTGGGTTACTAATGTAACGAAAGGCGTTACATTTTTTATACCATTTGTAACATCCCAGACACGAAAAAAAAGCGGCTCCTGCCAGGCTTCTAGGTCGAGGGACACGTGAATGAACCGATTACACACCCGAATGAGAGGGATCCCGAGACTGTGTAGTTATGGGACTGCATAGTTGAGGGATTCTAAGGATTTACAGGTATGGAACTGTACAGTTAAGGAATGCTTACAGGAATTGATTGGTACTACCCATACTAACAAGATGCATCTTCTTTTCGAAAGCCCATCACTTTAGAACTCCACAATTAAGCATGCTTGGCTTGGAGAATTTTGGGATGGGTGACCTCCTGGGAAGTTTTTCCAGGAAGCGTGTGAGTGAGGACAAAGCACGCAGAAAAGTCTCGTGTTAGTTTGTGGGGACAGTCGTCAACCCGTAGAGTAGCCAGGGATGTTACAAATGGTATCCGGGCGGCACCTCTCCCAGTACGGTGTGGTTCGGGGACGAACCAAGTGGAAGCTGGTGGGCATATAACACCTGGGTACCGATGAGGGCGGGGAGTGGTCACAGGTACAAGAAGGCACGGATAAGGAGCGGCTCCTGGAAGGCTTCTAGGCAGAATGACACATGAATGAACCGATTACACACCCGAATGAGAGGGATCCTGAGACTGTGTAGGTATGGGACTCATAATTGAGGGATTCTGAGGCTGTTCAGGTATGGGACTGTACAGTTAAGGAAGGCTTAAAGGAATTGATTGGTACTACCCATACTACCAAGATGCATCTTCCTTTCGAAAGCCCATCACTTTAGAACTCCACAGTTAAGCGTTCTTGGCTTGGAGAAATTTTGGGACGGGTGACCTCCTGGGAAGTTTTCCTATGAAGCGTGTGAGTGAGGACAAAGCACGCTGAAAATACCCGTGTTGGTTTATGGGGACAGTCGTCAACCTGTAGAGCAGCCAGGGATGTTACAACATGTGACACACGGGGCTGACGAGGGCAGGGAGTGGTCGCCGGTACAAGAAGGCACGGACAAGGAGCGGTTCTTGGCAGTTTTCTAGGTGGAGGGACACATGAATGAACCGATTACACACCGGAATGAGGGTGATCTTGGGACTGTGTAGGTATGGGACTATACAATTGAGGATGGCTTATATGAATTGATTGGTACTACCTATACTAAAAAGATGCAAACCAACACGGGTCTTTTCAGCGTGCTTTGTCCTCACTCACAAGGTTCTTGAGAAAACTTCCCAAGAGGTCACCCATCCCATAATTGCTCCAAGTCAAGCATGCTTAACTGTGGAGTTCTTAACTGATGGGCTCCCGAAAAGAAGATGCATCTTGTTTTTTAAGTAGCAATAATCAATTCATATAAGTCATCCTCAATTGTATAGTCTCATACCTACACAATCTCAGGATCCCTCTAATTCTGGTGTGAAATCGGTTCATTCATGTACCCCTTCTCCTAGAAGTCTGCCAGGAGCCGCTCATTGTTCGTGCCTTCTTGCACCGGTGACCACTCCCCGCCCTCGTCAACCCCTGGTGTCACATGCACACCAACTTCCGCTTGGTTCATCCCCGAACCATACCGTACTAGGAGAGGTGCCGCTTTGATACCGTTTGTAACATCCCTGGCTACTCTTTGGATTGACAACTGTCCCCACAAACCAACACGAGTCTTTTTAGTGTGCCTTGTCCTCACTCACACACTTCATGGAAAACTTTCCAGGAGGTCATCCATCCTAGAATTGCTCTAAGTCAAGCACGCTGAAAAGACCCGTGTTGGTATGTGGGGTCAGTCGTCCATCCATAAAGCAGTCTGGGATTATACAAATGGAATTAGAGCAGCATCTCTCCCAGTACGGTTGTGGTTCAGGTACTAACCAAGAGGAAGCTGGTGGGCATGTGACGCCCGGGGCTGACGAGGGCGGGGAGTGGTCGCTGGTGCAAGAAGGCACAGACAAGGAGCGACTCCTGGCATGCTTCTAGGCAGAGAGACACATGAATGAACAGATTACACACTGGAATGAGAGGGATTCTAAGACTGTATAGGTTTGGGACTATATAGTTGAGGATGGCTTAAATGATTTGATTGGTACTATCTATACAAACAAGATGCATCTTTTTTTTCGGGAGCCCATCACTTACGAACTCCATAGTTAAGCATGCTTGACTTGGAGCAATTCTGGGATGGGTGACCTCCTAGGAAGTTTTCCAGGAAGCGTGTGAGTGAGGGCAAAGCATGCTGAAAAGACCCGTGTTGGTTTGTGGG
Source organism: Sophora flavescens (assembly GCA_030762895.1). Classification (NCBI taxonomy): domain Eukaryota; kingdom Viridiplantae; phylum Streptophyta; class Magnoliopsida; order Fabales; family Fabaceae; genus Sophora; species Sophora flavescens. The sequence goes on along the minus strand of CM061066.1, from coordinate 106,601,861 downwards.
GACAATCATCAATCCAAAGAGCAGCCAGGGAAGTTACAATGATGCGCTAGAAACAACAACATATTTGTTAAATAAAGTTCCCACAAGGTCAGTCTTTACAACACCATATGAGATATGGAAAGGTCGAAAGACAAGTTTCAAGCACATTGGAGTTTGTGGATGTCTGGCCTATGTTAAGTGATTGCAAACAGAAAAACTTGATGCAATGTCTGATAAGTGTAGATTCATTGGATATCCCAAGAAAACAATGGGGTATTATTTCTATCACCCTCTGACCCAAACTGTTTGTGGCAAAAAAAGGAGCAACCTTTTTAGAAAGGGAATTTCTTTTAGAAGGAGGTCATGGTGAAGAAATATAACTAGATGAAGTTCAAGAAACCAATGAAATGACACAGACTCAAGAGCCTGAGGTACAAATTGAGGAACCTTTGCTGGATGTTTTGAAATTGACACGAAGGCCATCACCTTCGATGATTGAGGTTCAAGAACAAGTTAATCAACCAGTTTTTGAACTGGTTCAACAACTAGTAGATCCAGTACAAGGTGAATTAGTTGCAAATGAACCTCTTAGAAGGTCTAATCACACGCACCGTGCACCAAATAAATTAAATTTACTAGTGCAAGACGATGTGTTGAATGAGGTTGATCATAATGATGATAACCCTAGAACCTATGAAGAGACAATGTAGAGTTATGACTACAAGAAATGGCAAGAAGCCATGGAATCTGAAATGGAATCCATGAAGATCAACAAAGTATGGACTTTAGTTGAAACTTCAAAGGATATAAACCTATTGGTTGTAAATGGGTTTTCAAGAAAAACATTGGAGTGGACCGGAAGGTAGAGACCTATAAAGCCCGTCTTGTTGCCAAGGGATACCGCCAAAAGGAAGTAGATTATGATGAAACTTTCTCTCTAGTGCAAATGCTCAAATCAATTAGGACTCTACTTGTTATAGCAGCATACTATGATTATGAAATATGGTGAATGGACGTGAAAACAGTTTTCCTAAATGGTGAGCTCAAAGAGGAAGTGTATATGACACAACCCAATGGTTTCATATCTTCGTCAGATCATGATAAAATTTGCAAGCTACAACGATCCATTTATGGATTAAAGGAAGCTTCAAGAAGTTGGAACATCCGATTCAAGAAGACAATCGAAAAGTTCGATTTTGTAAGGTGTGAAGAGGAACCTTGTGTCTACAAAAATTTAGTGGGAGCACAATTATTTTCTTATTGTTATATGTTGATGACATATTGCTTATAGAAAATGATGTACCAGCATTACAAAGTACAAAGATTTAGGAGAAGCAACTTATATTTTTGGGAATAAAGATTTATAGAGATAGATCTAAAAGGTTGCTAGGTCTCTCACAATCTTTGTACATCGATACCATATTAAAGAGGTATAACATGAAAAATTCCAAAAGTGGGTATCTGCCAATGGGTGCAGGAATCTCTCTCAGCAGGGAGGATAGTCCTAAAACCTTTGAAGATAGAGAGCGAATGAATGGAATACCATATGCAAATGCAAGTCGGGGACACTGAGATTCAAATGGTTGATGCAAAAGAAAATGTTGCAGACCTATTCACTAAAGTACTTGGTCTAAAAGTGTTTGACAAGAACAAGTGGGAATCAAGAATGAAACACATGAGAGATTGACTGCAGTGCAAGTGGGAGATTGTTGGAGAATAATTGGTAAGCCCTAGATCCAATCTGTTATGTAATTTTTAGAATGCATTGTAATGATTTTATTTTGATAAAATAACTTGGCATTCTACTAAGTTTGGTTTTTTTTTTGTCATATTCATTAATTGGTTATTTAATTGATATGATAGAGTCCTTGATTAAATTTAGATACTTGTCATCATGATAGAGATCATGTTAATGAGAAGCAAGCATTTTATGATTTAATCTAAAGTATATATTCTTGATCGTGAGATTATTAAGAATAGAACATTAGTAATCCAGAAAGATCAATATATATATGATAGTCTCTATTGGATAGAGATTAATAGATCTCATTAATTAATTCACATATATGGATGATTCATATAGAGATATGATTATTGAATTGACTCCATTGAGAAATCCTAATGGTTTATTTTACCGTTAAATTGTCAATAGGATATTCTCTTGAAGGACGTAGTGTAAATGTGTCCTTTGACTTGAGATTATCATTGTAATTAACAAGTTGCTTGCTATACTTTGATTCCGGATACCTACTGCCTTAGGGCGATAGTTGAATGGATATTGGGTATGACTAAGTACTTGTAGAATTAATGATATATCAAGAAGGAATCCATCAACCCTTGGTAATGAGTTTGAGCTCTATGATTATAACAACGAATTTAGACCTTGGCCAAGGCAATTGAATGAATGAAGAAATGAGTTTCTTAAATCATTCACTAGTTGGTTATAAAATATAAAAGAGTTTACTATTTAGAGTTTGACATTTATACCATACTCTAATTAAGGATAATTCAGAGCGGGAAATATGGAAGGAAATATTGCATTGTTCTTCTAGTGGTTCTTGAAGAGTAAAAGATATTACATCATGTTATCCGGTTGTTAAGGAGTGTTGCTAGATGCCAACCTTGATTAGTATTTTAGTTGGGACTAATTTATTACCGGCTTAGTATTGAACCTATGGGGTCACATACTAACGAGTGTTCTAATCTTTGCTAAAGAATTATTTTGTTATTTGATAATTAAATTGGAGAATTTAATTTAGCCAAATAAATAAAAAAATTCTAAAGTGGAATATTATTATATTCTATGCTAGCACTAAGAATATAAATAATATGTAAATCAAGCATATTTTATTTATTTAGAATATATAAAATTAATAACTTGCTGACTTGGTCAATCTTGTTTCAAGTGCTACAAGTTAGCAACAGAAAGAAACAGATAGAAAAGTTTGGTTGGTTTGAAGATAGGATAAAGTGATGAAACAAAAAATGAAAAAGGATATGATCAAATCCTAATCCTACCAAAGTAGGATGATGGTTCCTATTTGATAGGGATAGTAGTTGTTAGTGAACTCTACATAAAACTTCCATCTCTACGTTGATGACAGACTTACTACTATCTTTTCTTTTTCGTCACTGACATCTTGCTTTGTTTTTTTAGTTCCACTCATGAAAGGGTTGATAGCAGATATTGGTCTCGGTGTGGATACACGTAGAGTCTTCACACAATTGAAGAAATTTTATGATTCAAGAACTCATATCCAGATCATGTTTTTGAAACTTTACTGTTGTAGTATATTTTGAACACAAAAATAAATCCATATTTTTCCGCTGCATGTGTTATGAACACTCAACTATCAAATGATAGGAAGATTCCACACCATCACCAACAGTCTGAAAGCATTGCTCAAACGATAGGAAGATTCCAGACGATCACCAACAGTCTGAAATCTCTGGGAAAAACCTACACCAATGCAGAGAAGGTAAACAAAATTCTGAGAAGTCTTCCTAAACAATAGAGACCTTCTGTCACAGCAATATCTCAAGCTAAAGACCTCTCAACTCTTCAAATAAGTGATTTTCTTGGAACTATTCAAGTTCACGAACAAGAACTAAATGAAGATAGTTATACTAAGAAAGGAAAATTCATTGCTCTGAAAGCTGACAAGACCCCTTCAAAAGCTCTGAAGGTTGAGGAGCCAGATTCAGAAGCGGACGCATCTGAAGACGACTCTGATAGTGATGATGAAATGTCATTAATAACAAGAAAAATGAGGAAGTTATGGAAAAAAAAAGAATTTCAGAAAGGATAGACCACCTTTCAAGAAGTTCAACCAAGAAAAGTTCTTCAAAGAAGGTAGTGATATAGATAAAAGTCTTATTGTCTACTATGAATGCAAGAAACCTGAACACATCATATCTGAATGCCCTCAACTGAAAAATAACCCCAAAAGAAGTTCTTCAAAGTGAAAAATAAAGGGATGATGGCCACCTAGGAAGATCTAAATGGCAGTTCCTTAGAATGTGATGCAGAAAGTGAGGAAGAAAATCTTTGTCTTAAAGACAAATGCTGACTCTGATTCAGGGGTAAATTCTGATCACTTAAGAGGCAATATGTGAAACTATTAAAAGAGCACGAGCATAAAACTCAAGAGTATGCTAGAATGTCTCAGGAAAATAGTGAGGTAAAGGCTGCAAAACCTAAAGCAGGGATCATAGCTAAGAATCTACAGTCTGAAGAAGTTGTAAAACTTCAACAAAAAGTGGAAGAGCTCACCTCAAATCTTGCTCATTTTTTCAATGGTAGAGATAATCTGATTAAACTTTTGGGAAGTCAGAGACACTCTGTTGATAAAACTAGTATAGGATTCATTGACCAGATGCATCATAAAGTATCTAACAGAGTCTTAGGACAAAAGAGTAAACATATTTATGATAAAGTCAATTTAATTTCAAATAAAAATAGTTGCAAGAATTGTGGTAAAACAGGACATATCACGTCTGATTGTATTCACAAAAGGAAGAGGTTGTCACAAACTTCTAGAACTAATAAGAAAGGACCCAAGAAAATATGGGTACCTAAATCCTTGATCATTCCTATTGCAGATATCCATTATAGGACAAAGGGCACACCTATCATGGTACCTGGACAAATGCTGCTCACAACACATGATAGGAGAAAGGTCTATGTTCCTAGCCCTTCAACCTAAAGGATGTCACCTTTGGAGGAAACCAAAAAGGAAAGGGTATAAGGATAGGTAAAATTGGTGGAAGATCTCCTCTACCATCTATCTCTAATGTTCTTCTGGTTGAAGTATTTAGTCATAATCTGCTTAGCATAAGCCAATTATGTGATAGTGGATACAATGTCTCCTTTACCAAGAATGCTTGTATAGTCAAAGATACAAATGACAAAGTTCTCTTTTCGGCAAATAGGCAACAAAATATGGATAAGATTGATCTAAATGAACTGTCAGATCAAAGTGTAACTTATTTTGTATCAACAGAAAATGAAAGATGGATCTGGCATAGGAAGCTGGGACATGCAAGTATGAAACTAATATCCAAGCTTCTGAAAAATAGCATTGTGAAAGGTCTACCCGACATTAGTTTCAAAAAGGATGTCCTATGTGACTCTTGTCAGAGAGGCAAGCAAGTTAAGTCTAGCTTCAAATCCAAAAATCTGGTATCTTCTTCTAGACCACTATGAGACACCCCGATGACCCATTAAAGAAAACCATAATTAACTAAGCCCTAAACCGTAATTAACGTTAACGCGATTAATACAGATGAAAAATATATTATTATTTGGAAGCAGAAAAGTATAAACAATTAAAACATGCACAATGGAATAAAGTAGAAATTATATATGTACATAATATTTAAATACCGTCATCTGAGTACGAGTTGTCCCAACACGACCATACCTAGGAAAACTATACAGACACTGGTAACACAGAAACTGAACATCAATACAAGAACTGGTCGTAGAAACAGAAGAAAAGTCCTAAAGATACTCCATCCACCTCACAAAATACATTAAAATACAAAAATAAGGTCACAGAGGTTCACACCCTAACGGGCGCATCAGACCAAGCCATATCACATACAATATAGGTGCCTCGAGCTACCCTCTCCCTCTCCATAGTGTCATCGGTAGACTCTGCAGTACTGGGTCCTAGGCTCCCAAACCGACTCATCGTTGCTCATCACAACGTGTCGGCAATGATAATGGTGTGTTGTCTGAACACTCTGCTGCCTCCGACCCCATTGCACCATGCCGACATGACTCATCACCTCTGAGAAGTCCACCATGTTCCACAAATCATCAGGGAACTCCTTCTGACGAGGTGGAAACCATATCTGGGAAAGGTAACCTCTGCAAGATCCGATACGGGTCATCCAAGTGATAGTAAGGACCATTTCCCATCTGAATGTTTAAGTTCACCAGGCCGATTTACGTCATGAAGAATCGTGAATGGTCGACCTGCCATTTACGATCGTCATGATTGACGTTATCAACGTCTCAGAGTATCGGGATCCTGGGACAAATCCTCTGAAGATAGTCTCTCAGCTGGTAACCCAGGTCCACTGTTGTCGCCTTCCTGCTGGCGCTGCTCATCTATCGATTATACATACAGAGAAATATAGAGGGAAAGAGGGAGATAAGCAACGCTGACATAATCATGAAATGGGGAAGGGGACACATAGAATAAATAATCATATATACATATACATATACAACAAGTAAAATAAAACATCTCCCAATACAATCCAACACCGTACATCCTCGATATTCGCTCTTAGATCAATCCTTTAAGGAGTCTCACTCCTATACATGTCGGTCGATGTCTCTCATCTAGGTCTTAGCTCCAAGACATTTTCCTTATCGAGCCTCACTACTCAAAGAACTTCAGTTAGTTTGTTCAGGTAACCTTCTGCTCTCCGTGACCCATAAGAGTGCATCCCTTTATGAGCTCAGCTCCATTATAGATATCTGGGTCGCCTCGGAACATCCACCTGTGACTTGGATACTCAAGGTAAAGAGGGGAAAACCAGGCTATAACGCGGTACACGACACACTAGGATCTACCTACTGGTCATTGTGAGCCTCCCGAGTCCAGTTTGTACATCCCCAAGGTCTCTTCACAGATTGGTCCCTCCATAATTCGTACTTGCACTCGAGTACAACTAACCTCGTATGACACCCAATAATATGGCTCGCCACTTTTACAAAATGTAATGCAACAAACATCGCTCTGGTTAACACCTGAAACCTTCTTACACATTCACGCTCTCACGACAGGTGCCCATACATCCCTGGCCTTAAAGCCATAGTATCAAGGCAATACCACGGTGTTAACCCTCAACTCAACCATACAAACAAATATTCATTAAAGTATCAACCAATCATCAATCTCCGTATAAAAACATATAATATTCGTAATATCATGTCAAACATAGCAAATATATCAACGATCACATATAAGCATAAATTATTCAAACTGCATAGTAGCATGCAATCCAGACAACCTCTAAACCCGAGACAACATTTAAATATTATTTTATTAGGGTTTAGTTGTTGTCGATTATTCGACAATCCTGGTAGGGTCTGGGGAACCACGCACATGCATATATAATTACTTTTCTAAGCTTTCCACCTCGGCGATGTCGATTACTTTCTCCCCACCATAGCTCAACTGGTACAATTTTCCAAGCTTAGAAACATATTCCTCCTTCAATCACAACCGCTGCCACGTACTTATAAAGCGATAACATAAAAGGAAATAATTTAATTTTTCAAAATAAGATAAACACATGCATATCATTTATTAGAGCAACTGGGACAACATCCCTTAAATCTTATTTATCATTGTTAACATATTTTAACGTCTTTTAACATCATTAACAATACCTATTAATTAACTAGAGACTTATTAACATCATTGTTTGCATTAACATCCTCAACAATCAACGCTCTTTAAGAGCACAACATCATCATCATTATCATAGCAGCATTCCCATCAAAACAACATCATCAACATAGCATTCATCAGCATGAACATTCACTCATGGCATTCATCAAACATATCAACATCACCATCATAGCAATAAGTCTAAACACACCAAACATAAACACTTAAACATGTAGATATCAAATAGGCAAATATAAACATGTTATCAAGCAAACAGTCTTATCGGCATTTAATCAAACACCAGGGTCATGGGTTAACCCTTCATCTTACGCTACCCCATAGCCTACATGTTCATACTAGCCCTTCTCCCTATACCTGGTATGAAGATTCTTACTACGACAGCGCAAGCAAACTATCCTCGTTCCCTCGAGCGGCTCGATGAGTTCCTCAAGCCTTGGCCAAACACAAGAGGATTAACCAATTAATTATGTTACATTAAACGATGCTAACATGTGTAACTTCTCTCCCAAACGGACTCACAAACTCCAAGAACTTCAAGGGGATCAAGGGAAGAGAAAGGGAAGAGGTTTCTATCACACTAGGATTGCCCAAAGTGTCAAAAAGAGGATTTAACTCTCACAACCCTCATGGAACTGTTCTATTTATAAACTCTGACCTGAGCACAGTCGTGCTCCATTTAAGCACGAGATGCTCAACGATTTCACTGCGAAACCATCTGAACGACCAAATTAACCAAAACATATCAAAGTAAGACTTGTAGATTATTCTCTTAAATTTCCAACGCATCAAAGATCACCTCAATCGAACATCTAGAACTCGAGATATGGCCAAAACGGTGAAACAGATTACTAGGACTCTAAAAGGATTGAACCTTTCTAGAGCTAAACTTCCCCACACATGAACTTAGGCATCAAAAACAAACATAACAATCATATACAAACATATATATAACATATATAAATGCATTAAGCTGATTTACGAAAAACGAGGTGTTACAATTCCACCCCACCCCCACCCCCCCCCCCCACCCCCGTGGTAAAGATTTCGTCCTCAAAATTTCTATCACCATGATTGGTTAAACTTTCACCAATTAGGCACATACCTGGGGTCAGGTCCTTGGACTCGGAGGCTCCAACCAAGCAGTAAGAACTAAATGTTCTTAGGACTAAGCATCATTATCTATAGTAAATATAGATAATCCAAACAAGAACACACAAAAGACTCGCAACAGACTCATACCTCGGCCAGATAGGGCAAACATGCTCTGATACCACTAAATGTGACACCCTCTACCCCACACGTAATTATAAAGCGATAACATAGAAGGAAATAATTTAATTTTTCAAAATAAGACAAACACTTGCATATCATTTATTAGATGAAAACCAACGGGTAAATGATACCACATTGTAACAAGGTCTCAACGCGAAAAATAAAACATAACAAAGGTTTTTAAAAAGAAAGCCATAACATAAGCATAACGAAAGATATAAACGAACCCTAACCATGATGTCACATTACAGAGCTGGTATAACCAATCCGATAAACAACTCGGATAAACAAACTGAAACTAAACATAACTAAACTACGAGTAGCGGCTCCTCAGAATCACTCATCGGCAAGCTGCTCACCATCCTCTACATAACCAAAAAGATACATGCATAGCAAACAACAAAAGACGGGGAGTAAGAATCATAATATAAACATAACGGCAACATGATAGTTAGCAAGATGAACATACAATAAAGAAACATCATACACATCATATCATCAATAATAAGTATATCACATATCACATTCATCCATCATATAATAAAATGCGACTCACTACTCCGAATGCATGCGGATCCATCTACACCCAGCGTACGACTTCGGAGTTACATTTCCACATTAGCCAATAAGCACCAACATCGGGGCAGTTCACCTTACCATGGGTGGACTCCTTGGAAAACCGACCCTCCATGCTCTAGGATGCGCCACCACGGGGGGACCACGATTCACCTAACTCTCGGATGAATCACCAGGGATGGTCAGATCACCATTCTCTCGGACGACCTCCCCTATGTCGTACCTCCCCCTAATAACTTCATGCATGATGCATGCACACAAACAACCAACCGTTTATCCACCACCTTTGTCAACACCATTTATTATGGCTTAACATCTTTGGCCAACAAGCACTAAAGATAACATCATCTTTAACCTTTTAATTTTAAACGTTAAACAACACTCTGGTCAAAAAGTACCAGAGCTCAACACCTTGACCATTAAGCATCAAGGTCCCCTTGGCCACTCGGCTACCAAGGTACAACATCATCTTATCACTTGTCTTTGGTCTTCTTGTTCGTTTGCTATCATATTAAATCTTTTAAGGTGTTTAGGGTGAAACCCCTGTTTCAGCATTCTGGTCTGCACAGGTGAGCACGGGCGTGCTGAGCTCACAGCCAAGCACGGTCGTGCTGACTGTTGAGCACGGGCATGCTTAAGCAGTCCGCCCTTTTCTGGGATTCAACTAGAGCACGGGCATGCTCCTTGGTAACCACTATCGTGCTCAATGGAGCGTGACCGTACTAATCTAGGCAGAAAGGTCACAGACCCTTTTGCCAAATTCTTGGGACATTTCATAGATTCAATCCTATTGCCTTTTATTAATCCATTAAACATCAGCTTCATTATTCTTAACAGTTCTTCATGCCTTATCATTATGGGGAATTAATCCTTTAATCACACCTTCGTTATTAACGTCCTTAGAACACTCACTAATCAATCCTAGGGTCTTTAACTAAGCCCTATGAACATTAGCTTGCCTCTCATACTGTATTACAACATCCATTAAATCTCATTTATCATTGTTAACATATTTTAACGTCTTTTAACATCATTAACAAGACCTATTAATTAATTAGAGACATATTAACATCATTGTTGGCATTAACATCCTCAACAATCAACACTCTTTAAGAGCACAACATCATCATCATTATCATGGCAGCATTCTAATCAAAACAACATCATCATCCTAGCATTCTTCATCATGAACACTCACTCATGGCATTCATCAAACATATCAACATCACCATTATAGTAATAAGTCTAAACACGGTAAACATAAACACTTAAACATACAGATATCAAATAAGCAAATATAAACATGTTATCAAGCAAACAGTCTTATCGACATTTAATCAAACACCAAGGTCATGGGTTAACCCTTCATCTTACGCTATCCCATAGCCTACATGTTCATACTAGCCCTTCTCCCCATACCAGGTATGAAGATTCCCACTACGATAGCGCAAGCAAACTATCCTCGTTCCCTCAAGCGACTCGATGAGTTCCTCAAGCCTTGGCCAAACACAAGAGGATTAACCAATTAATCCCCAATTCAAAAGAAAGGGAAAAGGAGATTAAGGAGGGATAACTACGTTACCTGAAACGATGCTAACACGCATAACTTCTCTCCCAAATGGACTCACAAACTCCAAGAACTTCAAGGGGTTCAAGGGAAGGGAAAGGGAAGAAGTTTCTGTCGTACTAGGATTGCCCAAAGTGCCAAAAAGAGGGTTTGGCTCGCAAACCTCACGGAACTATTCTATATATAGACTCTGTGACCTGAGCATGGTCGTGCTACCTTTAAGCACAGCTGTGCTCAATTCTTGAGCACGGGGCGCTCAAAGATTGCACTTCGAGACCATCTAAACACAACTGAATTGGCCAAAACAAATAAATTAAGACTTGTAGATAATTCTCTTAGATGTCCGACCATCATAGATCACCTCAATGGGACATCTAGAACTCAAGATATGACCAAAACGGTGAAATAGGTTACTAGGACTCTAAAAGGATTGAACCTTTCTAAAGCTAAACTTCCCCAAACATGAACTTAGGCATCAAAAACAAACATAACAAGCATATACAAACATATATATAACATATATAAATTCATTAAGCTTATTTATGAAAAACGGGTTGTTACATACTCATCGTCCTGATCACAATGGTGTAAACAAAATCGCGATAGGACAAACGAATTTCTCCCGGGATCGGTTTCTCTCTCTAACTTCCCTCCTCTATCTCTCTCTACCCTTAGCTCTCTGCTATCTATTTCAAACTTTTGTTTTTCTCTTCGAGTTTTGCAATTAAAAGGACAAAGGGGGCCTTCAGCACTGTGCACACTCGAGTGCTGGGTCTTCCACGCTCAAGCACTGGGTCCTCCCACGCTTGAGCATCGCCCTTTAAATGCCACGTCTCAGCCACGCATTGAAAAACAAGCCAAGTGTCCACTCCTCAGCATGATCGAGCGCCCATTACCCAACACTTGAGCATGCCCATGCTGGAACGTTGGGTCCTCCAACGTTTGAGTGTGGCCCTTGCTGTCATTATCCGCCTCTCGCGTGTTTCATCGCGTTCTGAGCTCGTTTGAAGTCCGATTGACCTCAAATTTGTAACATAAGTCATCAACACCTTGAAATGGCACAAAATAACACTAGAAGAGGGGTTGAATAGTGTTTTCAAAAATCAAAGATTTTCAAGCATAAAACAAAATTCTTTCCAGATAAGACGCTTAGATACAGACGCCTTTTTAAGCAAACTAAATAGTAGCTAATAACACTCCCCAGTTAATTACCAAGATAGTTAAATAAACTAAAGAATAAAGTAAAGAGCTACGGAAAGAAAGTACTCAGATTTATCCTGGTTCACCCACAATCTAAGGGCTACATCCAGTCCTTGGCTTCTCTAAGCTTTAGCACTATAACTGATCAGGGTTACATACGAGTATTATTTGTACACCTAGCCTCTCCAGGCTCAACACAAGTATTGTTTGCATACCTAGCCTCTTCAGGATCAACAAGTATTCTTGAAACAAGCCTCTTCAGGCTCAGAGAGTTTGAGGATTGTTTGAAGAACGGCTTCAGTATTTACAATAGCAATCTAACCGAACCACACTTCAAAGAGTGAATATGACTTTAAGATATGGTAAGTTGCAGATGAATTCTTCTCTAAATGATTTTTGAACTTTGAGAGAAGATGATGAGAGTAATGAGAACTTTCAGCTTTTTGTATTCTTAGTATGTATACATTTCTTTCGTATGGATTTTTCCTCAGAATATGTTGAGTGTTGTAGCTTTTCTAGTTGTTCAACTCTTTTCTATATATTCTCATCTCTGCTACTTCAGGTCTTTGACTTCTTCAATTTTATACTTGAGCACAAGAGATCCATTGATATGGAATCAGAGGTCTTCTTCTTTATCCTACAGATGATAGGCGTTCTGACTTGGAAATAAATGCTAAAGAACGTTGGAAATCCTTTGGTTGACTATAGAGCATAGCAGATATGTTTTTTTTTGCTTTGGGCAACGTTTCTTTCCTCTTTTATGCAACACTTGGAAAGGCTCAGATAAAGTAGCTTTTCTTTTTATTTCATAAGTGACATTTCTGCAGCATTTCCCTTTGCCTTTTCTTCTTTCTTCTGATCTCGATAAAAGACAAGAAATAGATTAATATACTCATTTCGAGTTAATTAATCCTTTCTTTAATCAAAATACTTTCATCTAGATTCCAAGCAATTTCTTCATAAAGTATTTCCTTCTTTTGAATGTTGCTTCATCCATAAGAGATAAACTGTAGCTTCATAATGTAATGCTTCACGTCTTTCAAATCAGAGATATGAGCTAAAACTTTCTTCAGGTTCATCGAGTATTTCCGACAGGAGTGAAGTTCTTGATTCTGACAAAAGTCTAGACACATCTTGATGTGATCAGACGCTTCTTGATCTGAGTCTTCAATGAAGATCCAGTCTGTAATCTTGATCCATCTTCTTTCATATACTGACAGGTGTAAAAGAGATCTTTGAGTAGATCATTCTTTGATATGGTCTTCTCACAAACAACTGATTAAGTTGATGATGTGCTATCATCATCTTTCAATCTTGCAGATGCTAGATTAGGAGTGACATTTTGTCTTCTTGCTACTTAATACTTTGTAAACAAGGAGTCTGATATATGATATTGGCCTTAGTTTTAGCTTGAGTCATTCTTCAGATGCATTGCTCTTAGTTATGCCTTTATATCAAATGCATATACTTATGCTTTGATATTTTATTATCCTTTAGTTGAATTGTCCTGCTAAGACAGTGTTATCTTTCTGCACAACTCAAGTAGATGATTAGAAGAATTCACACAGTTCAATTAAAATCATTTGCTTAATATTTAAGTTCATCAAAACACATATGGGCTAACCGGAGTATGAGTCGGGGCATGACAGTCGTGACGTATTGTGACTTAACACACCTAAGGAATAATATCAAGCCTTTAAACATGCATAATCCCTTCCTTAAACATGAATTGAGAAAACGGAGCGTTACATTACTACCCCCCTTAAAATAAATTTCATCCTCGAAATTTAAATTAAGTTACCTCATGCGAAAAGGTGCGAATATTGTTGTTGCATATCTTCTTCTCTCTCCCAGGTTGCATCACCAGTGGTTGCATCCCAGATGACCTTGACTAAAGGAATATGCTTCCCGCGGAATTCTTTTATCCTTCAGTCCTCGATTCATACAGGTAAAGCCTCATACTCAAGGTTTTCTCTTAACTATATTGATTCAGGCTCTATGACGTGCGATGGATCGGGATATTATTTTTTAAGTTGGGATACATGAAAAATATTGTGAAGGTTGGAAAGATTGAGCGGTAAGGCTATTTGATAAGAAACTGGACCAATTCGGCGAAGAATTGAAATCGTCCGATGTAACACCATGATTTTGCATAAGGGTATATGTTACTTTGGATGCCTAGATGTTATTGTCGTTGTTATTAGTATTTGATAATAATATTATTATTTATTTATTTTGATCAAGTTATTATTATTTTTGTTATTATTATTATTATTATTATTATTATTATTATTATTATTAATGAAATTGGTATTATTATTAATATAATTGATAATGTAATTGTTTTGATTGTTATCTTTTTTAATAACCGTGTGTGTATATATGTATGTATGTATGTATATATATATATATATATATATATATATATATATATATATATATATATATATGTATGTATGTATGTATGTACATATATGTGTGTGTGTGTGTGTGTGTGTGTGTGTGTGTGTATTGTACACCCTTGCGAGTGTCACATGGAATTAAGCACACCTCTTTGATACCACCATTATTAACTATTCCTTAATACGTTTAATTAGAGTTAGCGCAGATATATATCTGAAAATATTATAAGTTTGGGGAAACGTGAAAAACAAAACTTAAAACATACACAGCAGAAGAAAGATAAAACAGTAGATATGTATATAGTATATACATCATTCTCCAACAATGCCATCGATCCCAATAGAGGGATCAGAAGCCTACCATATATACAAACCGGGTCAAAGAAACAGTAACTGGTCATAGAGAAAGACACATTGTTGAGATGAATCTAGGCAAGTATACCTAGTCGTACAAGTAATACGGTGGTGAGACCGTTTTATCGTTCCCACGAGGATTGTGACAAGTACTAGCACGTACCGAATCAATTACTATCTAAGCGAATATTTGGATTGAAGGGGGCTGAATAATAAATACCAAGCCAAATCATATTCAAAACCTAAAATAAACAATTTAAAAAGAAAAGTTCTTTGAGAATTTCTGTCGAACACTTGGAAGGCAGTTAAAAGAATTCTTCAAATCTATGAACGATGTTGGGATTAGGTTCACTAAACTTCATCCCCATGCAATGAAATGACTAATAAACAGTTTCTACTTCAATTATGACAATCAATCCACTAGATTACTCAAGCCCCGATTCCTCGGATGATAAGAGCCTAAATCCGTTAATAGACCCTAATTCCTTAGGTGGCCTAGATTAATGAATTTGCATGATGATTAGGGATTACACTTGAAGACTTGGAGACTTGGAGACAAGCTTTAGAAGCACATGGCTTCTGCTTGAGTAGAAGCAAGATGGAGTATATGGAATGTAAGTTTAGCAAAAGGCGAAACACCTCTAGCTTAGAGGTGAAAGTTGGAGACCACAACATACCACAAGTCACACGGTTTAAATATCTTGGGTCTATTATACAAAATGATGGAGAAATTGAGGGAGATGTAAACCATCGAATTCAATCAAGGTGGTCGAAATGGAGGAAGGCTTTGGGTTTTTTGTGTGATAAAAAGGTACCTCTTAAGCTAAAGGGAAAATTTTACCGTACAGCTATTAGACCGGCGATGTTGTATGGGACGGAGTGTTGGGCGGTAAAAAATCAACACGAGAGTAAAATCGATGTAGCGGAGATGAGAATGTTGCGTTGGATGAGCGGAAAAACTAGACGTGATAGGATAAGGAATGATAGCATTAGAGAGAGAGTTGGGGTAGCACCTATTGTAGAAAAGATGGTTGAATCTCGACATAGGTGATTTGGGCATGTATGGAGGAGACCTTTAGATTCTGTAGTAAGGAGAGTAGACCAAGTGGAGGGCAATCCAATAGCTAGAGGCAGAGGTAGGCCAAGAAAAACTATAGGAGAAACTATTAAGAAAGATTTGGAGGCCAATGATTTAACTATTAACATGATTCATGATAGAACATTATGGCGCCGTATGATCCATGTAGCCGACCCCACCTAGTGGGATAAGGCTTGGTTGTTGTTGTTGTATTAGGGATTACACGATTGCTAATAAACCTAAATCCATTCCTAGATACAAGGTTTACTAGGTGGTTGATTTCAGTTCTCGTTCTAATACGAATTTTCCAATTGCATATCAAAACAATAATCAAGTCATGGGGGTGCTAGCCACAACAAGCATTAGGCATAGAAATCAATCACTCATAAGGAAGCAAAAACTGTATTACAAGATCAAGTCAAATACATGGATAATTCAGAAATAGCTACACCTAACCCCAACAATGGGAGTTTAGCTACTCATGATCATAGCCAAAACCAAAGAAATCAAGATGAAGAGGAGAATAGACTCCATGGAATCCTTGTGCAACTGCCCCTGGTTCAGAGAGAGTGTTTGAGGGTTTCAAAAAACTGCCCCCTTCTGTTATGCCCGTGCCTTTTTATAAATCAGGATTTGCGTCACGACCGTGATGGCCATCACGGCCAAGCCGTGACGCTTTCTGCCTTGGGCGTGCTTTCAAAATATGTTTGTCACGACCGTGACACTCGTCACGGCTAGGCCGTGATCTCTTCTGTCTCCACCAATTGGTCTGTCACGGCCGTGATGGGCATCACGGCTAGGCCGTGACAGATTCTGCCTTTTGCCTTCTTTCTTCTCAATTATTGCTCGATCACGGCCGTGATAGTCATCACGACTAGGCCGTGATGGGCTCTGCTTGGGTCATTTTCTGCACTTTTCAAGCTCTGTCTTCATCCAAGCTCCATCATGGCTACTCTTGAGCATTTTCCCTCAAATTCCTGCAAAACAACACCAAGAAACCGCCTCACCCGTTCCAAGGTAAAAACTAATAAAAATCAAACTAGTCATGCCTAAACTATATGAAAATGCATACAAAAATGTACATGAAATATGATGCAAAATCACACTATCAAATCACCCCAAGCTTATTCAATTGCTTGTCCTCAAGCAATCACTAAGGCCAGAGGAGATAAATAATCAAAGCATGGATAGTGAACTAAGAACCCAAGTAAACAATCCAAGTAACAGGCATTTCAAATAATTCAGTAAGAGACAATCAATATCAAGTCCAATTAGAAGCTTAGGTTTCTTAGACTCATATTCTCACTGATTAGGGCACTTTTTCTCACCTGAAACTCACCCCAAGCTTGTTTATTTGCTTGGCTCTCTTTCTCGCCTCACTCAAGTGTTCAAGGATATATGACAATTCGCTCCATTTTCCTCAAGGAATGAATTCTACCATAGGCTTGACTATCAACCAAATCTCTACTTTATTAATGAAAACAATTAAAAATCAAGAGGTCTTTTGCTTTGGTTGTAACGGGGCCATGGGATTAATCGTTAGATGGGGAATTCAAGAAAAGGACATTTCAAAAGGCTAAACACAATATCAAGCATTGCAAATCATGACACCATCTAAAATCTCCTTTTGGGTTTCGATTCACTTTTGCCACCTTTCTTACTTTCTTTTTCTTTTATTTCTCACTTTTCTTTTTGTCATCCCCTTCTCTATTTATATTTCTTTTTCTTTCATTTTTCTTTTATTTGGAGAAGGGAGATTTTTCAGCTCAAGAGAAACATTTTTCTAATTTTCTCATCCTATACTTTTTCAACTACCTTTTTACCCTTTGTGCAATACTTTAGAAGGTCACCTATCAATCATCATTCATTAAAATGTTTCAGGGTACCAAGAAAAGTATTTTATTCATGTAGGCTCAAAGTTGGGCAACTAAGGGGTAGCATTTAGTCATTCAAAGCTCAGAAGGCCGGAAAAATACCTAATGCCTCAATCATTTTCAAAAATGTTTTCAAAAATCTTTAAGCTTCAAAACGGTTTCAAGTCAAGTTCTAGATAATACAATCCAAGAGGAATAACACTAACACAAGGAATGGGGTAGATTTAGTGAGTACCCCTTTTTGGCTCAAAGTCTCATCTTTTAGTAGTTCAAAAATCAATGAGAATTACAAATCTACGGAACCACATGCTAATTATCAACTATCACAGATCATCTCAAAAGCATTTTCATTTGCTGCCTTATCACAAGAAAAAAATTGGGTTCAAGAATTCACTATCACAAGTTATTTGGCACTTAGTTCTCACAATTTGGATGCAACATCTAAACAAGGAGCAATCTAATCATGTGATCATGCAAACCTATACCTATGTGAATGCAACATGCAAAATGCAAATGCAAAATACCCCTACCCCAAGCTTAAAAATTTACATTGTCCCCAATGTAAACAATCAAGTTGGATAGAGAAAAGAAAAATTGGAACGACTTACCGAGGCGGTAGCGAGTGCTGGCTCACATACCTAGTCAAAAGGAATTGCGTGAAAATTTTGGGTCATGGTCGTGATGCTTATCACGGGCAGACCGTGATGCATTCTGGTCCATAGGGGTAGCCTGTCACGGCCGTGACCTCCATCACGGCTAGGCCGTGATGCTCTCTGATCTTCAGGGTCCTCCCATCATGCCCGTGATGGAGCCGTGATCCTTTCTGATATTCATGACTGGCCCATCACGTCCGTGACCAGTGTCACGGCCTGGGCGTGATGGCTGCTGACTGTGCTAGTCCTTGCCCTTTTGCATCTCCTTCCTTCTTACCTTGAAAACACTTAACAAACCTATTAACAAATCTCTTGATCTTCTCAAATTATTCACGAGTTAAAAATCAAAAACAAAAGAAAAATGAAAAGGAAACTTGGGTTGCCTCCCAATAAGCGCTTCTTTAACGTCACTAGCTTGACGGGTAGGTGATCTCAAGGATCATGAAGGCGCACAGCTGAGACCAATCTCTCGATGTCACCACCCAATTAGGCCTTGAGTCTTTGGCCATTGACTTTGAAGATCCTTTTTGAAGTAGGATCCTCCACTTCTACAGCTCCATGAGGTGAGACTTCTTTGACAATGAACGGTCCCGACCACTTAGACTTCAACTTGCCCGGAAACAATCTCAGCTGGGAATTGAATAATAGAACTTGTTGTCCCGACTGAAATGTTTTCATCACAATCTTCTTGTCATGGTAGGTCTTGACTCGTTGCTTGTAAATGGCTGCATTCTCATATGCATTACGGCGCATTTCCTCTAATTCATGCAGCTGATTGACTCTTTTCTCACCCGCCAGAGTGGCATCAAAATTCAAGAACTTCAATGCCCAAAAGGCTCGATGCTCCAACTCTACGGGTAGATGACATGCCTTCCCATAGACCATCTGAAACGGAGATAACCCCACAGATGTTTTCAGTGCAGTCCGGTAATCCCACAAGGCATCGTCAAGCTTCCTTGCCCAATCTCTTCTTGAAACGGCCACAGTCTTTTCCAGAATTTTCTTAATCTCCCGGTTGGAGACCTCCGCTTGCCCATTTGTTTACGGATGATATGGGGATGCCACCTTATGCCTCACATCATATTTGCTCAACACATCCCTCAGTTGTGAGTTGCAAAAGTGAGATCCCCCATCACTTATAAGGACCCTTGGGACACCGAACCGGGCAAAGATGTTCTTCTTGATGAATTTAATCACTGTCTGGGCATCATTCTTCTGTGTTTCAATGGCCTCCACCCATTTGGAAACATAGTCCACCGCCACCAAGATATATTGATTGGAGAATGAAGGTGGAAGTGGACCCATAAAGTCTATGCCCCAGCAATCAAATACCTCAACCTCCAATATGTTCTGCAGTGGCATCTCATCCCTTTTTGAAATGTTCCCGGTCCTTTGGCACTTGTCACAACTCTTCACATAATTGAAAGAGTCCTTGAAGATTGAGGGCCAAAAGAGCCCATATTGGAGGACATTTGCAGCTGTCCTATCCCCATTGTAATGTCCACCATATGGCAAGTTATGACAATGCCACAAAATTTTCCTTGCTTCCTATTGACTAACACACCTCCTCCATATGTAACACCCTCCCTTGGGCATTACCTTCTAAACACGTACGAAAATAAAATTAAAAGATAATTTGCTGGTGCTTTCGGAAAATAACTTATATAAGTACATAAGAGTCTGAAATTGGGTATAAAATTTTTTTTTCTTTTGTCATGACTCCATACCTAAGCCATAATCAACACACAAACTTACTATCATAGCTTGGCAAGCCTATTTAATTTAAAGGGTATACTTAAATACAAGATAGTGGTTTTACAAAAATTTCGACAGAGTCTCCTCTGTAATTCGGACATCTCAAATAAAATAACACCTGTTAAAATGATTACATTTTCACTCCAGAATTCTAGCTACACCAAATTCAACCAGGCATCAATACATAAAAATAATAGTTATAGCCATAAGCTTTACAAAACCAAAAGAAATAGCTTAGATTTTCATTCAAAAGATAGGCTCTCCGAGCCACAAACATTCCATTATAAAATAAAGGCTCTCTGAGCCAAACTCATACATACTATCAAAATAATCTAAGTCTTAACCCTAAGCTGGTCGTTCTAAGAGTTATTCCGCAAGTAATACCTCATCAAGCAACTACATCTAAGTCTCGGAATGACTTAGACAGACTCCTCTGCACCATCTGTGATAGAGTACCCAGGGTACAATATCGAACTTAGAAAAATCCTAAAATGTGTGTGTGTAAGGGTGAGACGCCAATATATAGTTTTAACCCAATAACTAAATGCTCGACACCACATAACACATATACATTTACCACACATGCATTTATAAGCTAATAGTTTATCAGTGGGTTTAACACCCCAAACATCATCCATAAAATTATGCATGACACTTCTATTCATCATCTAATTTTTGTCCTAATCTCATGAGATATCCCAACATCATATGAGTTGATCAGACTCCAAAGCCACACTGGCTAACTTGGCCAACTGCCAACAAAAGCAACCTCTTCCCATCTTAAAACAACAAAGGCATACATAGCCAGGCACACAAGGCCAAACACCTTGCTAATGTCCACAATCAGTGGCCACACCATTAGCAAGTAAGATGGGGTCTACATCTCCATGTCCTCCCTAGGCACATGAGATAATGCATGTCGTAATTACCTTTCGCCGATGGTAATCAATGCATTTGTGTCACAAACCGCAGGCACGTCTGCCAAATGCATGCAAAACACTTTTGTTTTCTTCTTTTCTTTGTGCTCACTCTTTCTTTATCGAAGCTCAAAATGGCTTACGACTCACAATGTTTTAAAACACTTTTTAAAACTTTAATTACAACACAGGACCTTACTGTCCGTAAAACTTTTATCAAATTATAGGACCTCACAGTCCATAAAACCTTTATCAAAACATAGGACCTCACAGTCCATAAAACCTTTATCAAAACATAGGACCTCACAGTCCAAGTGCTCAATCGCGACACCTCTCGACCGGTGCACCAATCGTAGGTTCGTGGCACTAGAAACATCTTCAATGTTTCAACACAGTATACCTCATGTATACAATTCATCACAGTATACCTCATGTATACAATATAGGCCCTCAAAGTCCAAATGACTGAGTCCCTCACAACACAGAACCTTAGTACGCCGACATCTCGGTTACTAAGTTCCACACCACTATTAACACGAAATCAGTTTTGCTTTCATAAATTCTTTTTCCAAAAATTGGAAATTCATCAATAAAATCCTTAAATAATAAAACTTGGTTTTCACAAATATGAGTCACGTGAGGTTTTAACTTCCCTAAAATATGTACTGCCGTTTCAAAATACTTGCCTTCTACGATTTTCCAAATCTGTCATCACTCTTTTCCAAATCATTCATCAATTATCACTTTTAAAGCTTCTCAAACCAATACTTAACTTTTTCCACCGAAAACACTTTCTAAAATCATCTTAACTTCTTTTCAACAATTAATTTCATAAAATAAATTTGTATAATATTACAAACTTTATTACATAAAAATTAGCAGTACTTAACATTTTCACAATTTCGCTCTCATTGTGACTCGAGTTACTTTTACACTAATAAATTATCATCATCAAAACTCCTTAAATTTCCAAAATAATACTTTTCACCACTATTATATTCCAACGTTTCCCATAAAACATTGAATATAATTTACACAAACTTTATTAAAGCTTTTATCCGATTAGTCGGTTGTGCATTGACCACAGTCAGGCTTCTCAAACAACACTCACAAGCAACATTCAACAACAAACCACTAGACAGATCATGTACCATAGCAATATCATATTCAAATAAATAACTTAAAATAGATCAAACACTGATACTCAGATATACAACACAACATAAACCACATAATCAGATAACCACAACCACATCAATTACACAGAATACACAACAAGTAAATGGTCACAAACAAATGGTTATTGAGAAAAATCCATCAGGCAAGCTCCCCTTACCTTTGAAGACAAGTGAAGGATCCTCGTTCTAGTGCCCACGTTAGCTCATATCTACTCCATCAAGCAAGCATAGCCGTGTCCAAACGTCTCAGAGAGTATATTCAACATCGCGCAACAACCAGAAATCAAGAAATCAATTTCACATGATCAAACACATATTCTAACTTTA
This sequence comes from Sophora flavescens, assembly GCA_030762895.1. Taxonomy (NCBI): domain Eukaryota; kingdom Viridiplantae; phylum Streptophyta; class Magnoliopsida; order Fabales; family Fabaceae; genus Sophora; species Sophora flavescens. The sequence goes on along the minus strand of CM061066.1, from coordinate 106,579,296 downwards.
TCTAAACACTTAATCTAATTACCAAACAAGGTTAGTTTTAAGGAAAATCATGTTTGAAGCTCACGCTTCCCAATACCCTTTAAGTAGACTTTGTTTTGATTAAAAGATCTTGAAAAAGAACTTTGGAAATCATCCATTAAGAGTCCTAATTGCACTAAATCATAATTAATTTCACAAAAACATACCCAAATTTAAATCAAATTAAATTGGGGTTTTAGGGCTCATTATTAAAATTTAGGGGAAACTCAGAATAATGAAATTGGTTTAGGGAAACACAAACTCACAGTCCCAATCTCATAAAACAACCTTAAATTTCAAGATTAAAATCTGAAATTAAAGGGTTAGGGTTAGGGTTTCAAAAATCCATTTGAGGGTTTTGAATCTGAGACACTTAGAGAGGGTTTTGACTCACCCAAGCTTGAAGACAACTTGAAGGTGATGCTGTGGTGCTCCACGCGGCGGCAAACGGCGGCCATGGAGGAGGACGGCGGTGGATCGAGGTTCTACAACAACCATGGACAAAAGAGATGAGAGAAAACATAAAAGAAGGAGATTCAACACTTAAGGGTGGTAGAACCACCATGTACGGCGGTTAAGGGAGCTTACCGCGGCTGGGAACGGCGGTGGGTGGCGGTTCTGACACAAGACAGCAGCAGCCGTGACGAGGAACGGGTCATCTGCTCTCGTCGTGCGGTGGCCAAACGGCGGCCTCAGGGGTGGTCGCGCGACGGAGAAGAAGGAAGGAAGGTGGGTGATGAAGATGATGTTGAGATGGGAGGAAGAAGAAGAAAAGAAAAGGAAGAAAGAAAGAAGAAAAAGTTGCAGAGAAGGAGAAGAAAAAAAGAGAGATGGCGTCGAGAATGAGAGAGAGAAAAGTGAGGAATTTTCGTTTTTAAACTAGTTACTTAGTGATAGGTACAAAATGAGTGATAAATATTAGTCCTAAAACAAACATGTTTTTACTTTTTAGAATCTAAAATAAAGATTGATAAGGATATATTTTCGAAATTCAAGTTAGAGTAAAGATTAATAGTTGAACTGATCCACTAAGAAAATACTCAGTCCAATATTTAATCTCCGAAAATTACCAAACCAAAATATTCTTAACTCTAAAATTAAATAGAATAGGAATATGAAAATACTTTTCTCTTAATCATATTATTAAAAATATTTTTCTGTACTGGTTTAATAGTGACAATAACGTAATTATTGTCTAGTAAGCGTGCATTCACTTAACTAAGTCAGTGCTAACGCACCCAATAAATAATTTGAAGAGAGTAATTTAATTACTCAGACTAAACCACATAACATAATAAACTTAAACATCCAAATAAAATAATTAATCCTAGGTGTAAAAACTAGGGTGTTACATTACTACCCCTCTTAAAAAAATTTCGTCCTCGAAATTTCGTGGCTTAAAACTAAACAGGATGTTGTAATCATATCTTAACCCTAAAATCTTGCTTTGTATTATCATCGCTTCATTCGTTTCATCTATAACATTATAACAGGATCAATTCCTATGCCATTTTATTTATCCTCGAAACTTTTCACTACCGCATTCTGTCCATTACCTTTGATATTTCATCTTAGTCTATTACACTTCAAAGAACAAAATCAACGCTTAATCTCTTCATTTAACTTCCTCAATACAAATCCATTAGGAAAAACTTTCTCCAATATCTAACTTTCACAGATAACATCAAAACCAACACTAACTTTATATAACATCAATTAACATTCCACTCAAGAGATGCAATCATAGTCTTAATCCAATTGGCTTAGTCTATTTTTCTAGTCATATCCAATTCACATATTTCAAGCCTCCAATTAAAACGTCATACATTCCTGAATTGCACATGATAAACTTTGCTCCAAGAACCTAAGAAATTCAATCTTATTGAAATTGAACCTTACCACATCCATCATAATTCGTTCTCTTATGAATTCCACTTGAATCTTTTGCCTACTTCGATGTCATATCCTCCATTTGCCTCTCATTTTCAATTTGATTCTCAATCCCCGTTAGTATCCCTGATTTAAGAAATTTCTCATGCACATCTACCCTATTGTCCAAGGAAATACACAACTCCTAACAATTCCTCCATTCAAAGTCTTAGCTCTATCACTTATACAAGGAAGTGCTTGTATCCTGATGAGTGTGATTCCACCTCATCTTTGTCCATCATTTTGCATGCATTTTCATGTAGTTTAGGCATATTTTTATTAGATTTTAGGTTAATTTTCCTTTGGAACGGGTAAGGCGGTTTTCGTGTGTTGTTTTGCAGATATCAAGGGTAAATTGCTCAAGATCAACCATGATGAAGTTTGGATGAAGATGGAGCTTTAAAACTGAAGAAAATGAGCCAAACAGAGCCCATCACGGCCATGATCGAGCAAAACTGAAAAAGAACAAAGGCTGAAGTCGAGTGCATCACGGCCAGCCGTGATAGCCATCACGGCCGTGACCCAAAACCACCACAAGTCGAAGTCGCCGGGGCCAGGCCATGATGGCCATCACGGCCGTGATGGCCGTCACGCCAGGCCGTGATGAGCATCACGCGCCATGACGGACCAACCGGGAAGAATTTTCAAGGCGAGAATCCGTCACGGCCAGGCCGTGATAGCCATAACGGCCGTGGCCGCGTATTACTTGGCTCGAGTAACAGGTGGATCTAATTTGAGTTGGATTAGGACTCTAACTGCCCAATTCTATAAATAAGGGACCAGGCGGAGGCGAAAGCATCGAGACCTTTGGGGCTACTACTCTAGGCATAGATTATAGATCTCTTCTCTCTTCTTCTCCTCTCTTCTCTTTTCTGATTTTCACTATGTTGTCAACCCAGCTTGTCATCTCCATGGCAAGACTGGAGTAGTAGTTTGTTTCTAGGGATTAGGGCTCTGCCCAAGTTTGTTTATGATGTAAATTTGATGTAAACTCTTTGTTAATTACGATTTGCTTTAGATCTGATTTCTAGTGTGTTAATCACTCATAAATTTCGGCAACCGTTATTTGCGTGACGTAGACGTTCTAAGGAGGAACCTAGCGGTGAACTTAGGATTTCTAGGGTGTTTAACTCGTAAAACCCCGGCGTGCTGGTTTGTGAGATGTGGATGATCTAAGGAGGAACCTAGCGGTGAACTTAGGTTATTTGCATGACTGAGACATACTAAGGAGGAACCTAGCGGTGAACTTAGGTGTCGGACCTATAGAAGTCAGACTTGGGACTGAAATCACGAGAGTTAGAAGCCGTCCCTCGAGGAGCAACGAGTTGTCACGAAACGCAAAGGGTCCAATCTGGGATCGACTACCACGAGTAGGGGTCGGGTCAATTGGGCACGGCTTTTGTAACCCGAGAGGGAGCTTAAGCTATCAGAGGATAAACTCGCCTTCAAGGTAATTTCGGTAATCAACAAAGGTAAATCAGATTAGCAACATAAACAACCTCAAAGGTAACCCAAATCCCTAGGAATCCATTTAAATCGAAAACCCCAAAAACATTTGTTTTCTGTTTGTTTATCATTTAAATTCAAATTCAAATTCAAAAACCCTTTTTACAAAACCCTTTCACAAAGTCCAGATTCAATCGATTCGAAATTAATTGCGATTCGAGAACACAGTCTCTGTGGGTTCGATATCTTTTATTACTTGACGGCAATCCGGTACACTTGCCGGAATCGCACGAGCGCGCGTCCGCGCGCGACACCAAGTTTTTGGCGCCGTTGCCGGGGACTGTGCCTTTTCGAATCTCAATTCAAATTTTGAATTGATTTTTCTGGACCTTTTCTTTTTATTTGATTTTTATTTCTGAAATTTAAAAAATTAAAAAAAAATCAAAAATTTCTTTTCCTTCTATTGTATCCATCTCTCTGTGTGTTATATGCAAAGATCTCTAAGTCTTGGGAGCCTTAGTGAGATTGATCCGGAGATCGAGAGGACCTTCCACGAGGCGTAGAAGACTACAAAGAGAGGGAGAAAGGTTGAGTCCCGTTCCACTCATGGCGAATCAACCGGATACAAAACCTTTGAAGGATTACGCAGCCCCAAATGCGAGAGGCTTGCGAACCGGGATTGCAAGGCCGAGAGATTGAGGCGGAAAACTATACCATACCGCCCATGCTAATCAACATGATTAGGCAACATCGAGTTCGGAGGATTGCCTTCGGAGGACCCGACCGATCACATAGAGACATTCTTAGAGTTCACCGACGCAATCGGGATTAATGGAGCCTCGATCGATGTTGTTCGTTTGAGATTGTTCCCCTCATCTCTCACTGTAAAGGCGAAGTCCTGGCTTAAGCAAATCCCCGCTAACACTTTGACTACTTGGGACCAATTGGAGCAGGCGTTCTTGGAGAAATTCTTCCCTCCATCCAAGATGACCTACATAAGGACCCAGATCACCGCTTCTTCCAGAAAGACGGAGAATCATTATCGGAAGCTTGGGATCGATACAAGGGACTGCTGGAGTCGTGCCCACATCACGGACTCGAGAGGTGGTTAATAGTGCATACCTTCTATAACGGATTGGACTACTCTTCGAAGGTGTCACTAGATTCTGCGGCCGGTGGAGCGTTTATGAATAGGCCTCTCACCGAGGCATTCAACATCATCGAGAATGTCGCCACCAACTACCACCAATGGGGATCCGAAAGAGGTAATAACCCGAACAAGATTTCGGGGGGTAAGTTTGAGGTAAATAGCACAGATCTTATTATGTCAAAGATAGACTCACTTAATAAACGTTTTGATCGGCTGGAAAGAGCTAATGTGAGTGCATTAGGTGCTACTAACCTTGTTTGTGAGATTTGTGGAATGCAGGGACATGACATGATGGGATGCCCACATGGATCCGGCGTTTCGGGTGAACAAGTGAACTCTTGTAACAACTACTATGATACGAACCCGAAGCTGCCCAACTATGCTCCCCCAAATCCCTACAACCAAAGAAGGAACAACCCTTACCTCTCCTACGGCAACTACAGCAACACGCTCAACCATGAGTTCCAAGAAGGTCAAGGTAATAAGAGAACCACACCGGGTTACCCTCAGGTACAAAGATCTAAACTCGAGACTTTATTTGAAAGTTTTGTCGAAACTCAGACAAAACAGAATGAGGAGTTTAGACAACAAGGAAGGGCAGTGAGTGAGGCAATAAAGGATCTAGCATCTAAGGTAGACAACTTAACAACTCATAACAAGATGCTAGAAAACCAGATTGCCCAACAAGCCAAAGCACGTACTCGAGACCTAAGGGTGCATTCCCGGGCAACCCAAGCAAATCCCAATGAGCATTGCAATGTCATACACTTGAGGGATGATAAGCTTGGGGTGGGGGTAGCTGAAATGGACGTGGAACCGGAGGAGGACACGAGCGAAAAAGAAGAGCCAGAACCGAAATATGTCCCTCCACCACCGTACCAACCCCCGATACCTTTCCCACAGAGGTTGGTCAGGAAAAAGCAAGTAGATGTAGAGACTAAAATGCCTACTAAACTGAAAGACCCAGGTAGTTTCTCCATCGCTTGCTCGATTGAACAAGTGCAAATTGACCAAGCCTTATGTGACCTAGGGGCTAGTGCGAGCTTGATGTCCCTCACTATCATGGAAAGGTTGGGAAGCAAAGAGTTGAGACCATTCAAATTCCCCTTACAAATTGCGGATGGCTCAACTAGGACTCCTCTAGGCATACTAGAGAATGTTCCTGTAAAGGTAGGGAAAATTCTCATCCCTACCGACTTCCTGGTATTGGACATGAAAGGGAATTCTAAATTCCCCATCATTTTAGGAAGGCCATTCTTGGCAACCGCTGGAGCATTAATAGACGTAAGGAATGGCAAACTCTCTCTAAATGTAGAGGAAGGTAGGGTAAATTTTAAGTTGATTAACTCTTGTAACAACCCTCCTTTTGAGAGCCATGTGTGCAGAATTGATGTAACGTCTCCAGCGGTAGAGAAAGAACTTAGCATGGAAGAAACCCCAAAGATATGCATGGTTGGAGATGCACCCAGTGGTGAAGTTGGAATTGCTGTCCATGCAGAAACAATACTTCCGCCGGGAGGAAGGAAGGCTAGGAAGCTCCGAGAGAAAAGAGCAAAGCGGAAGCGTTACTGGCCGTATGAGCAGAAACGGCTATTTGAAGGAGCTCCATGGAAAAGAAGTGTTCCTGCACTTCTACGCCCAGCCGACCCCGGTTGACTTGAGGAAGTATGGTTAAGCTTAAGACCATAAATAAGCGCTTCTTGGGAGGCAACCCAAGTTTTCTTTCCCTTTTTCCTTTTGTTTTTGATTTAACCTCTTGAATAATTTGAGAAGATCAAGTGGCAAAAATATCATTAATAAGTTTGTCTAGTGTTTTTAGGTTGAGAAAGAGAAGAAGAGCATAAAAAAATAAAGTCAGAGGCCATCACGCCCTGGCCGTGACAGTGGTCACGGCCGTGATGAACTAAACAAGAGCACAGAGAGCATCACGGCCTAGCCGTGACAACCATCACGGGCGTGATGAGAAGGATGCCAAGTTCAGAGAGCATCACGGCCTAGCCGTGATGTAGATCACGGCCGTGACAGGGCAACTCCTGAGGATCAGAAACGATCACGGCCTGCCCGTGATAAGCCTCACGGCCGTGATACAATTTCTACCCAAGTTTTGACTGGAATGTGAAGCCAACACCCGCTACCGACTCGGTAAGTTGTTCCATTTTTCTCCTCTCTCCGACTTGATTATTTACATTGGAGACAATGTAAGTAATCAAGCTTGGGGTAGGGGTATTTATTTTTGCATTTGCATTGTTGCATTCATATTGCATTCACATAGGCATAGATTGGTATGATCACATTCTCTAGATTTCCCCTCACTTAGAACATGCATCCGATTGTGAGAACTTGGAGCCTAATGAATTGAGATAGTGAATTTTGAACCCAATTTTTCATTATTCTTGTGATAAGGCTAAAAATAAAAATTCTTGAGATAGTCATTTGATAGTTGATAATTAGCATGTGGTTCCTTAGACTTGTGTACCTCACTGATTTTTGAACTACTAAATGTAAGATTTTGAGCCAAATAGGGGTATTCACTAAATCTACCCCATTTCTTGTGATAGAGTGATTTAATTCCTCATGGACTGTATTTTCTAGAACTTGACTTGAAACCATTTCAAAACTTAAAAATTTCTGAAAACATTTTTGGAAATGATTGAGGCACTAGGTATTTTTCCGGCCTCCCGAGCTTTGAATGATAAATGCTACCCCTAGTTGCCCAATTTTGAGCCTAAAGATAAAATACTTTTCTTGGTACCTTGAATTACTAATGCTTGGTATGACACCTTTTAAAGTATTACAAAAAGGGCAAAATGGTAGTTGGAAAAAGAATGGGATGAAAATATTTCTCTTGATGCTAAAAAGCTCCCCTTCTCCAAACAAATAACTGGAAATAAACGAGAAAAAAAAAAATGGAGAAGGGGATGACAAAGAAAGTGAGAAATGAAAATAAAAAGAAAAAGAAAAAAAAATAGAAGTAAGAAAGGGTGGAAAAGTAAATCAAAGTCCCCTAAAAGGTATTTTAGAAGGTGTCATGCTTTGCAATGTTTGATGATTTGTCTAGCCTTCTTGAAATTCCCTTTCCTTGATTTTCCCACCTTACAATAAATCCCATGGCCACAATACAACCAAAGGAAAAGACCTCTTGATTCTTAAGTGTTTTCATAAATAAAGTAGAGATTTGGTTAAAAGTCAAGCCTATGGTAAAATACTTTCCTTGAGGAAATGGAGTGAATTGTCATAAACCCTAAAACACTTGAGTGAGGTGAGATGAGTGCCCAAATCAGTGAGGACATGAACTTGAAGAACCTAAGCTTCTAATTGGACTTGAACTTGATTATCTCTTGAATGCTTATTAAAAATGCCTATTACTTGGATTAGCTTCTAGGGTTTTTGGTTCACTATCCATGCTTTGAATGATTTATATCTTATGGCCTGAGTAATTGCTTGAGGACAAGCAAAGTTTTAAGCTTGGGGTGATTTGATGAGTGTGATTCCACCTCATCTTTGTCCATCATTTTGCATGCATTTTCATGTAGTTTAGGCATATTTTTATTAGATTTTAGGTTAATTTTCCTTTGGAACGGGTAAGGCGGTTTTCGTGTGTTGTTTTGAAGATATCAAGGGTAAATTGCTCAAGATCAACCATGATGAAGTTTGGATGAAGATGGATCTTTAAAACTGAAGAAAATGAGCCAAACAGAGCCCATCACGGCCTAGCCGTGATGCCCATCACGGCCATGATCGAGCAAAACTGAAAAAGAACAAAGGCTGAAGTCAGAGTCTGTCACGGCCTAGCCGTGATAGCCATCACGGCCGTGACCCAAAACCACCACAAGTCAGAAGCTGTCAGGGCCAGGCCATGATGGCCGTCACGGCCAGGCCGTGATGAGCATCACGGCCATGACAGACCAACCAGTGAAGAATTTTCAAGGCAGAATCCGTCACGGCCAGGCCGTGATAGCCATCACGGCCGTGACGCGTATTACTTGGCTCAGAAGTAACAGAATTGGATCTAATTTGAGTTGGATTAGGACTCTAACTGCCCAATTCTATAAATAAGGGACCAGGCAGAGGCAGAAAGCATCAGACCTTTGGGGCTACTACTCTAGGCATAGATTATAGATCTCTTCTCTTCTTCTCCTCTCTTCTCTTTTCTGATTTTCACTATGTTGTCAACCCAGCTTGTCATCTCCATGGCAAGACTGGAGTAGTAGTTTGTTTCTAGGGATTAGGGCTCTGCCCAAGTTTGTTTATGATGTAAATTTGATGTAAACTCTTTGTTAATTACGATTTGCTTTAGATCTGATTTCTAGTGTGTTAATCACTCATAAATTTCGGCAACCGTTATTTGCGTGACGTAGACGTTCTAAGGAGGAACCTAGCGGTGAACTTAGGATTTCTAGGGTGTTTAACTCGTAAAACCCGGCGGCCGCTGGTTTGTGAGATGTGGATGATCTAAGGAGGAACCTAGCGGTGAACTTAGGTTATTTGCATGACTGAGACATACTAAGGAGGAACCTAGCGGTGAACTTAGGTGTCGGACCTATAGAAGTCAGACTTGGGACTGAAATCACGAGAGTTAGAAGCCGTCCCTCGAGGAGCAACGAGTTGTCACGAAACGCAAAGGGTCCAATCTGGGATCGACTACCACGAGAGTAGGGGTCGGGTCAATTGGGCACGGCTTTTGTAACCCGAGAGGGAGCTTAAGCTATCAGAGGATAAACTCGCCTTCAAGGTAATTTCGGTAATCAACAAAGGTAAATCAGATTAGCAACATAAACAACCTCAAAGGTAACCCAAATCCCTAGGAATCCATTTAAATCGAAAACCCCAAAAACATTTGTTTTCTGTTTGTTTATCATTTAAATTCAAATTCAAATTCAAAAACCCTTTTTACAAAACCCTTTCACAAAGTCCAGATTCAATCGATTCGAAATTAATTGCGATTCGAGAACACAGTCTCTGTGGGTTCGATATCTTTTATTACTTGACGGCAATCCGGTACACTTGCCGGAATCGCACGAGCGCGCGTCCGCGCGCGACACCAAGTTTTTGGCGCCGTTGCCGGGGACTGTGCCTTTTCGAATCTCAATTCAAATTTTGAATTGATTTTTCTGGACCTTTTCTTTTTATTTGATTTTTATTTCTGAAATTTAAAAAATTAAAAAAAAAATCAAAAATTTCTTTTCCTTCTATTGTATCCATCTCTCTGTGTGTTATATGCAAAGATCTCTAAGTCTTGGGAGCCTTAGTGAGATTGATCCGGAGATCGAGAGGACCTTCCACAGACGTAGAAGACTACAAAGAGAGGGAGAAAGGTTGAGTCCCGTTCCACTCATGGCGAATCAACCGGATACAAAACCTTTGAAGGATTACGCAGCCCCAAATGCGAGAGGCTTGCGAACTGGGATTGCAAGGCCAGAGATTGAGGCGGAAAACTATACCATACCGCCCATGCTAATCAACATGATTAGGCAACATCAGTTCGGAGGATTGCCTTCGGAGGACCCGACCGATCACATAGAGACATTCTTAGAGTTCACCGACGCAATCAGGATTAATGGAGCCTCAGTCGATGTTGTTCGTTTGAGATTGTTCCCCTCATCTCTCACTAGAAAGGCGAAGGCCTGGCTTAAGCAAATCCCCGCTAACACTTTGACTACTTGGGACCAATTGGAGCAGGCGTTCTTGGAGAAATTCTTCCCTCCATCCAAGACGGCCTACATAAGGACCCAGATCACCGGCTTCTTCCAGAAAGACGGAGAATCATTATCGGAAGCTTGGGATCGATACAAGGGACTGCTGGAGTCGTGCCCACATCACGGACTCGAGAGGTGGTTAATAGTGCATACCTTCTATAACGGATTGGACTACTCTTCGAAGGTGTCACTAGATTCTGCAGGCCGGTGGAGCGTTTATGAATAGGCCTCTCACCGAGGCATTCAACATCATCGAGAATGTCGCCACCAACTACCACCAATGGGGATCCGAAGAGGTAATAACCCGAACAAGATTTCGGGGGGTAAGTTTGAGGTAAATAGCACAGATCTTATTATGTCAAAGATAGACTCACTTAATAAACGTTTTGATCGGCTGGAAAGAGCTAATGTGAGTGCATTAGGTGCTACTAACCTTGTTTGTGAGATTTGTGGAATGCAGGGACATGACATGATGGGATGCCCACATGGATCCGGCGCTTCGGGTGAACAAGTGAACTCTTGTAACAACTACTATGATACGAACCCGAAGCTGCCCAACTATGCTCCCCCAAATCCCTACAACCAAAGAAGGAACAACCCTTACCTCTCCTACGGCAACTACAGCAACACGCTCAACCATGAGTTCCAAGAAGGTCAAGGTAATAAGAGAACCACACCGGGGTACCCTCAGGTACAAAGATCTAAACTCGAGACTTTATTTGAAAGTTTTGTCGAAACTCAGACAAAACAGAATGAGGAGTTTAGACAACAAGGAAGGGCAGTGAGTGAGGCAATAAAGGATCTAGCATCTAAGGTAGACAACTTAACAACTCATAACAAGATGCTAGAAAACCAGATTGCCCAACAAGCCAGCACGTACTCGAGACCTAAGGGTGCATTCCCGGGGCAACCCGAAGCAAATCCCAATGAGCATTGCAATGTCATACACTTGAGGGATGATAAGCTTGGGGTGGGGGTAGCTGAAATGGACGTGGAACCGGAGGAGGACACGAGCGAAAAAGAAGAGCCAGAACCGAAATATGTCCCTCCACCACCGTACCAACCCCCGATACCTTTCCCACAGAGGTTGGTCAGGAAAAAGCAAGTAGATGTAGAGACTAAAATGCCTACTAAACTGAAAGACCCAGGTAGTTTCTCCATCGCTTGCTCGATTGAACAAGTGCAAATTGACCAAGCCTTATGTGACCTAGGGGCTAGTGCGAGCTTGATGTCCCTCACTATCATGGAAAGGTTAGGAAGCAAAGAGTTGAGACCATTCAAATTCCCCTTACAAATTGCGGATGGCTCAACTAGGACTCCTCTAGGCATACTAGAGAATGTTCTGTAAAGGTAGGGAAAATTCTCATCCCTACCGACTTCCTGGTATTGGACATGAAAGGGAATTCTAAATTCCCCATCATTTTAGGAAGGCCATTCTTGGCAACCGCTGGAGCATTAATAGACGTAAGGAATGGCAAACTCTCTCTAAATGTAGAGGAAGGTAGGGTAAATTTTAAGTTGATTAACTCTTGTAACAACCCTCCTTTTGAGAGCCATGTGTGCAGAATTGATGTAACGTCTCCAGCGGTAGAGAAAGAACTTAGCATGGAAGCAACCCCAAAGATATGCATGGTTGGAGATGCACCCAGTGGTGAAGTTGGAATTGCTGTCCATGCAGAAACAATACTTCCGCCGGGAGGAAGGAAGGCTAGGAAGCTCCGAGAGAAAAGAGCAAAGCGGAGCGTTCGGGCGTATGATGAGAAACGGCTATTTGAAGGAGCTCCATGGAAAAGAAGTGTTCCTTCACTTCTACGCCCAGCCGACCCCGGTTGACTTGAGGAAGTATGGTCAAGCTTAAGACCATAAATAAGCGCTTCTTGGGAGGCAACCCAAGTTTTCTTTCCCTTTTTCCTTTTGTTTTTGATTTAACCTCTTGAATAATTTGAGAAGATCAAGAGGCAAAAATATCATTAATAAGTTTGTCTAGTGTTTTTAGGTTGAGAAAGAGAAGAAGAGCATAAAAAAATAAAGTCAGAGGCCATCACGCCCTGGCCGTGACAGTGGTCACGGCCGTGATGAACTAAACAAGAGCACAGAGAGCATCACGGCCTAGCCGTGACAACCATCACGGGCGTGATGAGTAGGATGCCAAGATCAGAGAGCATCACGGCCTAGCCGTGATGTAGATCACGGCCGTGACAGGGCAACTCCTGAGGATCAGAATTGATCACGGCCTGCCCGTGATAAGCCTCACGGCCGTGATAAAATTTCTACCCAAGTTTTGACTGGAATGTGAAGCCAACACCCGCTACCGACTCGGTAAGTTGTTCCATTTTTCTCCTCTCTCCGACTTGATTATTTACATTGGAGACAATGTAAGTAATCAAGCTTGGGGTAGGGGTATTTATTTTTGCATTTGCATTGTTGCATTCATATTGCATTCACATAGGCATAGATTGGTATGATCACATTCTCTAGATTTCCCCTCACTTAGAACATGCATCCGATTGTGAGAACTTGGAGCCTAATGAATTGAGATAGTGAATTTTGAACCCAATTTTTCATTATTCTTGTGATAAGGCTAAAAATAAAAATTCTTGAGATAGTCATTTGATAGTTGATAATTAGCATGTGGTTCCTTAGACTTGTGTACCTCACTGATTTTTGAACTACTAAATGTAAGATTTTGAGCCAAATAGGGGTATTCACTAAATCTACCCCATTTCTTGTGATAGAGTGATTTAATTCCTCATGGACTGTATTTTCTAGAACTTGACTTGAAACCATTTCAAAACTTAAAAATTTCTGAAAACATTTTTGGAAATGATTGAGGCACTAGGTATTTTTCCGGCCTCCCGAGCTTTGAATGATAAATGCTACCCCTAGTTGCCCAATTTTGAGCCTAAAGATAAAATACTTTTCTTGGTACCTTGAATTACTAATGCTTGGTATGGCACCTTTTAAAGTATTACAAAAAGGGCAAAATGGTAGTTGGAAAAAGAATGGGATGAAAATATTTCTCTTGATGCTAAAAAGCTCCCCTTCTCCAAACAAATAACTGGAAATAAACGAGAAAAAAAAAATGGAGAAGGGGATGACAAAGAAAGTGAGAAATGAAAATAAAAAGAAAAAGAAAAAAAAATAGAAGTAAGAAAGGGTGGAAAAGTAAATCAAAGTCCCCTAAAAGGTATTTTAGAAGGTGTCATGCTTTGCAATGTTTGATGATTTGTCTAGCCTTCTTGAAATTCCCTTTCCTTGATTTTCCCACCTTACAATAAATCCCATGGCCACAATACAACCAAAGGAAAAGACCTCTTGATTCTTAAGTGTTTTCATAAATAAAGTAGAGATTTGGTTAAAAGTCAAGCCTATGGTAAAATACTTTCCTTGAGGAAATGGAGTGAATTGTCATAAACCCTAAAACACTTAAGTGAGGTGAGATGAGTGCCCAAATCAGTGAGGACATGAACTTGAAGAACCTAAGCTTCTAATTGGACTTGAACTTGATTATCTCTTGAATGCTTATTAAAAATGCCTATTACTTGGATTAGCTTCTAGGGTTTTTGGTTCACTATCCATGCTTTGAATGATTTATATCTTATGGCCTGAGTAATTGCTTGAGGACAAGCAAAGTTTTAAGCTTGGGGTGATTTGATGAGTGTGATTCCACCTCATCTTTGTCCATCATTTTGCATGCATTTTCATGTAGTTTAGGCATATTTTTATTAGATTTTAGGTTAATTTTCCTTTGGAACGGGTAAGGCGGTTTTCGTGTGTTGTTTTGAAGATATCAAGGGTAAATTGCTCAAGATCAACCATGATGAAGTTTGGATGAAGATGGAGCTTTAAAACTGAAGAAAATGAGCCAAACAGAGCCCATCACGGCCTAGCCGTGATGCCCATCACGGCCATGATCGAGCAAAACGAAAAAGAACAAAGGCTGAAGTCGAGTGCATCACGGCCTAGCCGTGATAGCCATCACGGCCGTGACCCAAAACCACCACAAGTCAGAAGCTGTCAGGGCCAGGCCATGATGGCCGTCACGGCCAGGCCGTGATGAGCATCACGGCCATGACAGACCAACCAGTGAAGAATTTTCAAGGCAGAATCCGTCACGGCCAGGCCGTGATAGCCATCACGGCCGTGACGCGTATTACTTGGCTCGAAGTAACAGAATTGGATCTAATTTGAGTTGGATTAGGACTCTAACTGCCCAATTCTATAAATACGGGACCAGGCAGAGGCAGAAAGCATCAGACCTTTGGGGCTACTACTCTAGGCATAGATTATAGATCTCTTCTCTTCTTCTCCTCTCTTCTCTTTTCTGATTTTCACTATGTTGTCAACCCAGCTTGTCATCTCCATGGCAAGACTGGAGTAGTAGTTTGTTTCTAGGGATTAGGGCTCTGCCCAAGTTTGTTTATGATGTAAATTTGATGTAAACTCTTTGTTAATTACGATTTGCTTTAGATCTGATTTCTAGTGTGTTAATCACTCATAAATTTCGGCAACCGTTATTTGCGTGACGTAGACGTTCTAAGGAGGAACCTAGCGGTGAACTTAGGATTTCTAGGGTGTTTAACTCGTAAAACCAGGCGGCCGCTGGTTTGTGAGATGTGGATGATCTAAGGAGGAACCTAGCGGTGAACTTAGGTTATTTGCATGACTGAGACATACTAAGGAGGAACCTAGCGGTGAACTTAGGTGTCGGACCTATAGAAGTCAGACTTGGGACTGAAATCACGAGAGTTAGAAGCCGTCCCTCGAGGAGCAACGAGTTGTCACGAAACGCAAAGGGTCCAATCTGGGATCGACTACCACGAGAGTAGGGGTCGGGTCAATTGGGCACGGCTTTTGTAACCCGAGAGGGAGCTTAAGCTATCAGAGGATAAACTCGCCTTCAAGGTAATTTCGGTAATCAACAAAGGTAAATCAGATTAGCAACATAAACAACCTCAAAGGTAACCCAAATCCCTAGGAATCCATTTAAATCGAAAACCCCAAAAACATTTGTTTTCTGTTTGTTTATCATTTAAATTCAAATTCAAATTCAAAAACCCTTTTTACAAAACCCTTTCACAAAGTCCAGATTCAATCGATTCGAAATTAATTGCGATTCGAGAACACAGTCTCTGTGGGTTCGATATCTTTTATTACTTGACGGCAATCCGGTACACTTGCCGGAATCGCACGAGCGCGCGTCCGCGCGCGACACCAAGTTTTTGGCGCCGTTGCCGGGGACTGTGCCTTTTCGAATCTCAATTCAAATTTTGAATTGATTTTTCTGGACCTTTTCTTTTTATTTGATTTTTATTTCTGAAATTTAAAAAATTTAAAAAAAAAATTCAAAAATTTCTTTTCCTTCTATTGTATCCATCTCTCTGTGTGTTATATGCAAAGATCTCTAAGTCTTGGGAGCCTTAGTGAGATTGATCCGGAGATCGAGAGGACCTTCCACAGACGTAGAAGACTACAAAGAGAGGGAGAAAGGTTGAGTCCCGTTCCACTCATGGCGAATCAACCGGATACAAAACCTTTGAAGGATTACACAGCCCCAAATGCGAGAGGCTTGCGAACTGGGATTGCAAGGCCAGAGATTGAGGCGGAAAACTATACCATACCGCCCATGCTAATCAACATGATTAGGCAACATCAGTTCGGAGGATTGCCTTCGGAGGACCCGACCGATCACATAGAGACATTCTTAGAGTTCACCGACGCATTGTCCGGGATTAATGGAGCCTCGATCGATGTTGTTCGTTTGAGATTGTTCCCCTCATCTCTCACTAGAAAGGCGAAGGCCTGGCTTAAGCAAATCCCCGCTAACACTTTGACTACTTGGGACCAATTGGAGCAGGCGTTCTTGGAGAAATTCTTCCCTCCATCCAAGACGGCCTACATAAGGACCCAGATCACCGGCTTCTTCCAGAAAGACGGAGAATCATTATCGGAAGCTTGGGATCGATACAAGGGACTGCTGGAGTCGTGCCCACATCACGGACTCGAGAGGTGGTTAATAGTGCATACCTTCTATAACGGATTGGACTACTCTTGAAGGTGTCACTAGATTCTGCAGCCGGTGGAGCGTTTATGAATAGGCCTCTCACTGAGGCATTCAACATCATCGAGAATGTCGCCACCAACTACCACCAATGGGGATCCGAAAGAGGTAATAACCTGAACAAGATTTCGGGGGGTAAGTTTGAGGTAAATAGCACAGATCTTATTATGTCAAAGATAGACTCACTTAATAAACGTTTTGATCGGCTGGAAAGAGCTAATGTGAGTGCATTAGGTGCTACTAACCTTGTTTGTGAGATTTGTGGAATGCAGGGACATGACATGATGGGATGCCCACATGGATCCGGCGCCGGGGTGAACAAGTGAACTCTTGTAACAACTACTATGATACGAACCCGAAGCTGCCCAACTATGCTCCCCCAAATCCCTACAACCAAAGAAGGAACAACCCTTACCTCTCCTACGGCAACTACAGCAACACGCTCAACCATGAGTTCCAAGAAGGTCAAGGTAATAAGAGAACCACACCGGGTACCCTCGGTACAAAAGATCTAAACTCGAGACTTTATTTGAAAGTTTTGTCGAAACTCGGACAAAACAGAATGAGGAGTTTAGACAACAAGGAAGAGGCAGTGAGTGAGGCAATAAAGGATCTAGCATCTAAGGTAGACAACTTAACAACTCATAACAAGATGCTAGAAAACCAGATTGCCCAACAAGCCAGCACGTACTCGAGACCTAAGGGTGCATTCCGGGGCAACCGAAGCAAATCCCAATGAGCATTGCAATGTCATACACTTGAGGGATGATAAGCTTGGGGTGGGGGTAGCTGAAATGGACGTGGAACCGGAGGAGGACACGAGCGAAAAAGAAGAGCCAGAACCAGAAATATGTCCCTCCACCACCGTACCAACCCCGATACCTTTCCCACGAGGGTTGGTCGGGGAAAAAGCAAGTAGATGTAGAGACTAAAATGCCTACTAAACTGAAAGACCCAGGTAGTTTCTCCATCGCTTGCTCGATTGAACAAGTGCAAATTGACCAAGCCTTATGTGACCTAGGGGCTAGTGCGAGCTTGATGTCCCTCACTATCATGGAAAGGTTGGGAAGCAAAGAGTTGAGACCATTCAAATTCCCCTTACAAATTGCGGATGGCTCAACTAGGACTCCTCTAGGCATACTAGCGAATGTTCTGTAAAGGTAGGGAAAATTCTCATCCCTACCGACTTCCTGGGATTGGACATGAAAGGGAATTCTAAATTCCCCATCATTTTAGGAAGGCCATTCTTGGCAACCGCTGGAGCATTAATAGACGTAAGGAATGGCAAACTCTCTCTAAATGTAGAGGAAGGTAGGGTAAATTTTAAGTTGATTAACTCTTGTAACAACCCTCCTTTTGAGAGCCATGTGTGCAGAATTGATGTAACGTCTCCAGCGGTAGAGAAAGAACTTAGCATGGAAGCAACCCCAAAGATATGCATGGTTGGAGATGCACCCAGTGGTGAAGTTGGAATTGCTGTCCATACAGAAACAATACTTCCGCCGGGAGGAAGGAAGGCTAGGAAGCTCCGAGAGAAAAGAGCAAAGCGGAAGCGTTACTGGCCGTATGAGCGAAAACGGCTATTTGAAGGAGCTCCATGGAAAAGAAGTGTTCCTGCACTTCTACGCCCGGCCGACCCGGTTGACTTGAGGAAGTATGGTCAAGCTTAAGACCATAAATAAGCGCTTCTTGGGAGGCAACCCAAGTTTTCTTTCCCTTTTTCCTTTTGTTTTTGATTTAACCTCTTGAATAATTTGAGAAGATCAAGTGGCAAAAATATCATTAATAAGTTTGTCTAGTGTTTTTAGGTTGAGAAAGAGAAGAAGAGCATAAAAAAATAAAGTCAGAGGCCATCACGCCCTGGCCGTGACAGTGGTCACGGCCGTGATGAACTAAACAAGAGCACAGAGAGCATCACGGCCTAGCCGTGACAACCATCACGGGCGTGATGAGAAGGATGCCAAGTTCAGAGAGCATCACGGCCTAGCCGTGATGTAGATCACGGCCGTGACAGGGCAACTCCTGAGGATCAGAAACGATCACGGCCTGCCCGTGATAAGCCTCACGGCCGTGATACAATTTCTTCCCAAGTTTTGACTGGAATGTGAAGCCAACACCCGCTCACCGGCTCGGTAAGTTGTTCCATTTTTCTCCTCTCTCCGACTTGATTATTTACATTGGAGACAATGTAAGTAATCAAGCTTGAAGTAGGGGTATTTATTTTTGCATTTGCATTGTTGCATTCATATTGCATTCACATAGGCATAGATTGGTATGATCACATTCTCTAGATTTCCCCTCACTTAGAACATGCATCCGATTGTGAGAACTTGGAGCCTAATGAATTGAGATAGTGAATTTTGAACCCAATTTTTCATTATTCTTGTGATAAGGCTAAAAATAAAAATTCTTGAGATAGTCATTTGATAGTTGATAATTAGCATGTGGTTCCTTAGACTTGTGTACCTCACTGATTTTTGAACTACTAAATGTAAGATTTTGAGCCAAATAGGGGTATTCACTAAATCTACCCCATTTCTTGTGATAGAGTGATTTAATTCCTCATGGACTGTATTTTCTAGAACTTGACTTGAAACCATTTCAAAACTTAAAAATTTCTGAAAACATTTTTGGAAATGATTGAGGCACTAGGTATTTTTCCGGCCTCCCGAGCTTTGAATGATAAATGCTACCCCTAGTTGCCCAATTTTGAGCCTAAAGATAAAATACTTTTCTTGGTACCTTGAATTACTAATGCTCGGTATGGCACCTTTTAAAGTATTACAAAAAGGGCAAAATGGTAGTTGGAAAAAGAATGGGATGAAAATATTTCTCTTGATGCTAAAAAGCTCCCCTTCTCCAAACAAATAACTGGAAATAAACGAGAAAAAAAAAATGGAGAAGGGGATGACAAAGAAAGTGAGAAATGAAAATAAAAAGAAAAAGAAAAAAAAATAGAAGTAAGAAAGGGTGGAAAAGTAAATCAAAGTCCCCTAAAAGGTATTTTAGAAGGTGTCATGCTTTGCAATGTTTGATGATTTGTCTAGCCTTCTTGAAATTCCCTTTCCTTGATTTTCCCACCTTACAATAAATCCCATGGCCACAATACAACCAAAGGAAAAGACCTCTTGATTCTTAAGTGTTTTCATAAATAAAGTAGAGATTTGGTTAAAAGTCAAGCCTATGGTAAAATACTTTCCTTGAGGAAATGGAGTGAATTGTCATAAACCCTAAAACACTTGAGTGAGGTGAGATGAGTGCCCAAATCAGTGAGGACATGAACTTGAAGAACCTAAGCTTCTAATTGGACTTGAACTTGATTATCTCTTGAATGCTTATTAAAAATGCCTATTACTTGGATTAGCTTCTAGGGTTTTTGGTTCACTATCCATGCTTTGAATGATTTATATCTTATGGCCTGAGTAATTGCTTGAGGACAAGCAAAGTTTTAAGCTTGGGGTGATTTGATGAGTGTGATTCCACCTCATCTTTGTCCATCATTTTGCATGCATTTTCATGTAGTTTAGGCATATTTTTATTAGATTTTAGGTTAATTTTCCTTTGGAACGGGTAAGGCGGTTTTAGTGTGTTGTTTTGAAGATATCAAGGGTAAATTGCTCAAGATCAACCATGATGAAGTTTGGATGAAGATGGAGCTTTAAAACTGAAGAAAATGAGCCAAACAGAGCCCATCACGGCCTAGCCGTGATGCCCATCACGGCCATGATCGAGCAAAACTGAAAAAGAACAAAGGCTGAAGTCAGAGTCATCACGGCCTAGCCGTGATAGCCATCACGGCCGTGACCCAAAACCACCACAAGTCGGAAGGCGTCGGGGGCCAGGCCATGATGGCCGTCACGGCCAGGCCGTGATGAGCATCACGGCCATGACGGACCAACCGATGAAGAATTTTCAAGGCGAGAATCCGTCACGGCCTGGCCGTGATAGCCATCACGGCCGTGACGCTTATTACTTGGCTCAGAAGTAACAGAATTGGATCTAATTTGAGTTGGATTAGGACTCTATCTGCCCAATTCTATAAATAAGGGACCGAGCGAGGCGAAAGCATCAGACCTTTGGGGCTACTACTCTAGGCATAGATTATAGATCTCTTCTCTTCTTCTCCTCTCTTCTCTTTTCTGATTTTCACTATGTTGTCAACCCAGCTTGTCATCTCCATGGCAAGACTGGAGTAGTAGTTTGTTTCTAGGGATTAGGGCTCTGCCCAAGTTTGCTTATGATGTAAATTTGATGTAAACTCTTTGTTAATTATGATTTGCTTTAGATCTGATTTCTAGTGTGTTAATCACTCATAAATTTCGGCAACCGTTATTTGCGTGACGTAGACGTTCTAAGGAGGAACCTAGCGGTGAACTTAGGATTTCTAGGGTGTTTAACTCGTAAAACCCGGCGGCCGCTGGTTTGTGAGATGTGGATGATCTAAGGAGGAACCTAGCGGTGAACTTAGGTTATTTGCATGACTGAGACATACTAAGGAGGAACCTAGCGGTGAACTTAGGTGTCGGACCTATAGAAGTCAGACTTGGGACTGAAATCACGAGAGTTAGAAGCCAGTCCCTCGAGGAGCAACGAGTTGTCACGAAACGCAAAAGGTCCAATCTGGGATCGACTACCACGAGTAGGGGTCGGGTCAATTGGGCACGGCTTTTGTAACCCGAGAGGGAGCTTAAGCTATCAGAGGATAAACTCGCCTTCAAGGTAATTTCGGTAATCAACAAAGGTAAATCAGATTAGCAACATAAACAACCTCAAAGGTAACCCAAATCCCTAGGAATCCATTTAAATCGAAAACCCCAAAAACATTTGTTTTCTGTTTGTTTATCATTTAAATTCAAATTCAAATTCAAAAACCCTTTTTACAAAACCCTTTCACAAAGTCCAGATTCAATCGATTCGAAATTAATTGCGATTCGAGAACACGGTCTCTGTGGGTTCGATATCTTTTATTACTTGACGGCAATCCGGTACACTTGCAGGAATCGCACGAGCGCGCGTCCGCGCGCGACATCATATCCTACGTGCCCTTATCTTATATATTTGCAACCGAGAAAAGATATTATAAAATAGAGTTTCTCTATGGCCATTACCCCTAAGAGTTGCACTAAAACAAAGCCAAGAAATCCAGGTGAACGCTCCCCAACGGCAATCTTGAATTTAAGAATGTCCAATTCCTACTATGGATCATCAATCACATATTACCAAAATAAGACCTCAAAGATTATAAACATTTCATCATAGCTTATCACACGCAAAAGACATAATCAAAGCTTAATCACTTCTTGTCTCCAAATTAGTCTGCTAACAAAACTTCTTCCACACCTTATCCTCACAACGAATATCAAGTTCAACACTAACTTTACTTTACTACATATATTAACTTTCAACCCAAAGCACACAATTGTAATCTTAGTTTCCTTTGAACATATTCCACCACTCCAAATTATATCATAGTCCTTCATTTCAATCTTAAAGAATACAATTACATTTCTCCATGCAACTACAACCAAAAGGAATCACTTCAACTTGAATTATCCAAAATCATAATTCTTAAACTTTTCTAACAACTTAGTTTCACTCAAGAACTTCTGTTTACTAATTTCGTTCAGCTTAAGAACAACTACCATATTTTTTTTTTTTAATTCTCGGACTCACTAAGTCAACATTAACCATAAATATTGATCACTACTCTAAATTCCTTTAATGATATATCTACCTAGATCATAAAGTCCATTGTAATCATCTCACTCAAAAATGTTGAACTTAAGGGTTCTAATAATACCATTCACATCTATACACTAACGAAACTCCTATCAACTCTGGTTCGTCCTATCATAGAAATGACAAAAATTTAGGTACCACACTATCTCCCAGCTAACCAGCTAAAGATAGGTCACCTCATTCCTTATCCATCCCACTAAGGATGATCAGCTGGACTTAGTCTCAACTTAGTCCTCAACACTTAAAGTAAACTTAACCGATACACTTTGATAAACTTCCGTTTTTCATTTGAAACAACACTTGAATATACGCTATGAAGTCTGAACAATTCTCTGATATACTATTTGGTTCACTAACTCTGCTTGTGGATCTTAACTCGTAAGAAGATGTAAACTTCACCAGTCGATCAACGATCACTTGAATTCAAACAAGACTCGTACAGGTCTTCAGAAAACTCATAACAAAGATTGAAGGAATACCAACATCTTAACAAGGAAGGTCTCAATTGTACATCTTGATGAAGAGACATTCAACTCATGACTGATGAGATAAGTCACACATCGACAACATTTGAAAAGTACATAGAATTAAGATGATCAATGACAACAAGTACTTTCGAACCACAATAAAACATGACCTTGGTGATCATAAAAGAATTTCTCAAGAAAAGAAATTTTTCTGGATTCCACTTTCACATAAGCATAGAAAAGAATTTCATTAATTTGAAGAATATCGGAACATCCAGTATGGAAAAAGATCATTCCATCAGGTTCGTGGATGTAAAAATGCATGATCAATACACATTTACAAACATGAATCTAATAAAGTTCATTCTTCAACAAGAATCTTCCAACGGATTCAAATAATCAAGGAGTGAATAATGTCTAATCCCAAGAGGATTAATTCTTATTCTTAATACAAAGAATTTACAAAATGATGACTTTCACCTCTATCAAAAATAGAAGTGACGAAACTAAGTTTTACCAAGAAACTTCTGCTATCACGAAATTATCTGGGTTATAACTCAAGAAAAATAGTCATAACCACTTCTCTCAACAAAGTGTGAAAATATCTAGACCAATCGATTTCCTTAACCCAATTCACTCAAATGTCTAATACATCGAGAATCATTTGAAAGTGTGAGTACGACTTTTCACAAACAAAGAAATGTATAACTGGAAATTTATGAATCAGCATAACTAATTCATAAGTCTTAACAGACTGTAAATTAAAATCAGAAAATATGTCTGACACATACCAACTTCACCGTTGTGATTATCTAATACAATCATAGGATTCGAGAAATAATTGTCAACTGACAAACACAAGAGAATCAAAGGGTACAATGAAGAATTCCTCAATCACGAGACACTCACCCAAGATCGAAAATCCACTCAATTCGTCTTGGTTCCAACCAACATACACATCTTTCTAGCCAAACTTAGTATGACCACCTTGAATTAGGTACGATTCCGGACAACTTAACCAATCGATCCAACATACAAAAGGTTGATCTTTCCTCATAAACTGAGTTGACGATGCAAAACCTTAGATAACTCCAATCTGGTACTAACTTGTCTTCAAGTCGATCTTTGAGTAGATGACAACTCCTCGCAATTAATTTACCAAATCAACTACGCAAGTTAGAGAATACTTATTCATAATTCGTCCTTTTACCTAGTCGTCAGAAATATAGACGGTGACACGAACCTCCACACAACGTTGGTGCTTCACAAGGAAAACACTCGATCTAACAAACGATTCAGACCACCGATTGAACTCGTTTCAATCTTTGTAGGCAACATCCTACACAAAAGAACAGAGATCTGACCGCATCCAGAAACTAGATCAATCAAAAATCAAAGTCCTTTGCTAACCCTAAACCTAGAATATTTCCAGGAAACACTCCCGGAAAAATCCTATACACATACATCTTGTTTCGAATGTCTGACACGATTCACAAAATAATCGAATGTCATATTCGAACCCAAGTAACATTCAAGATCTACGGTCTTCCAGGACATAAAACCCTTGGAAAAACCATCAACAAAACATATACTTGTGTGTCAACACACATTGCTTCAACAAGAAACAATTCATACAAGAGCCAACCAGAGAGCACACAACAAAAACTTAACAGACCTATTCCCCAAAGATCCCGAAAGACTCGACCAGCTCTGATACCACCTTGTAACACCCTCCCTTGGGCATTACCTTCTAAACACGTACGAAAATAAAATTAAAAGATAATTTGCTGGTGCTTTCGGAAAATAACTTATATAAGTACATAAGAGTCTGAAATTGGGTATAAAATTTTTTTTTCTTTTGTCATGACTCCATACCTAAGCCATAATCAACACACAAACTTACTATCATAGCTTGGCAAGCCTATTTAATTTAAAGGGTATACTTAAATACAAGATAGTGGTTTTACAAAAATTTCGACAGAGTCTCCTCTGTAACTCGAACATCTCAAATAAAATAACACCTGTTAAAATGATTACATTTTCACTCCAGAATTCTAGCTACACCAAATTCAACCAGGCATCAATACATAAAAATAATAGTTATAGCCATAAGCTTTACAAAACCAAAAGAAATAGCTTAGATTTTCATTCAAAAGATAGGCTCTCCGACCACAAACATTCCATTATAAAATAAAGGCTCTCTGGGCCAAACTCATACATACTATCAAAATAATCTAAGTCTTAACCCTAAGCCGGTCGTTCTAAGAGTTATTCCGCAAGTAATACCTCATCAAGCAACTACATCTAAGTCTCGGAATGACTTAGACAGACTCCTCTGCACCATCTGTGATAGAGTACCCAGGGTACAATATCGAACTTAGAAAAATCCTGAAATGTGTGTGTGTAAGGGTGAGACGCCAATATATAGTTTTAACCCAATAACTAAATGCTCGACACCACATAACACATATACATTTACCACACAAGCATTTATAAGCTAATAGTTTATCAGTGGGTTTAACACCCCAAACATCATCCATAAAATTATGTATGACACTTCTATTCATCATCTAATTTTCGTCCTAATCTCATGAGATATCCCAACATCATATGAGTTGATCAGACTCCAAAGCCACATCGGCTAACTTGGCCAATCGCCAACAAAGTGCGCAACCTCTTCCCATCTTAAAACAACAAAGGCATACATAGCCAGGCACACAAGGCCAAACACCTTGCTAATGTCCACAATCAGTGGCCACACCATTAGCAAGTAAGATGGGGTCTACATCTCCATGTCCTCCCTAGGCACATGAGATAATGCACGTCGTAATTACCTTTCGCCGATGGTAATCAATGCATTTGTGTCACAAACCGCAGGCACGTCTGCCAAATGCATGCAAAACACTTTTGTTTTCTTCTTTTCTTTGTGCTCACTCTTTCTTTATCGAAGCTCAAAATGGCTTACGACTCACAATGTTTTAAAACACTTTTTAAAACTTTAATTACAACACAGGACCTTATCATTCCGTAAAACTTTTATCAAATTATAGGACCTCACAGTCCATAAAACCTTTATCAAAACATAGGACCTCACAGTCCATAAAACCTTTATCAAAACATAGGACCTCACAGTCCAAGTGCTCAATCGCGACACCTCTCGACCGGTGCACCAATCGTAGGTTCGTGGCACTAGAAACATCTTCAATGTTTCAACACAGTATACCTCATGTATACAATTCATCACAGTATACCTCATGTATACAATATAGGCCCTCAAAGTCCAAATGACTGAGTCCCTCACAACACAGAACCTTAGTACCCCGACATCTCGGTTACTAAGTTCCACACCACTATTAACACGAAATCAGTTTTGCTTTCATAAATTCTTTTTCCAAAAATTGGAAATTCATCAATAAAATCCTTAAATAATAAAACTTGGTTTTCACAAATATGAGTCATGTGAGGTTTTAACTTCCCTAAAATATGTACTGCCGTTTCAAAATACTTGCCTTCTACGATTTTCCAAATCTGTCATCACTCTTTTCCAAATCATTCATCAATTATCACTTTTAAAGCTTCTCAAACCAATACTTAACTTTTTCCACTGAAAACACTTTCTAAAATCATCTTAACTTCTTTTCAACAATTAATTTCATAAAATAACTTTGTATAATATTACAAACTTTATTACATAAAAATTAGCAGTACTTAACATTTTCACAATTTCGCTCTCATTGTGACTCGAGTTACTTTTACACTAATAAATTATCATCATGAAAACTCCTTAAATTTCCAAAATAATACTTTTCACCACTATTATATTCCAACGTTTCCCATAAAACATTGAATATAATTTACACAGCTTATTAAAGCATTTATCTGATTAGTCGGTTGTGCACTGACCACAGTCAGGCTTCTCAAACAACACTCACAAGCAACATTTAACAACAAACCACTAGACAGATCATGTACCATAGCAATATCATATTCAAATAAATAACTTAAAATAGATCAAACACTGATACTCAGATATACAACACAACATAAACCACATAATCAGATAACCACAACCACATCAATTACACAGAATACACAACAAGTAAATGGTCACAAACAAATGGTTATTGAGAAAAATCCATCAGGCAAGCTCCCCTTACCTTTGAAGACAAGTGAAGGATCCTCGTTCTAGTGCCCACGTTAGCTCATATCTACTCCATCAAGCAAGCATAGCCGTGTCCAAACGTCTCAGAGAGTATATTCAACATCGCGCAACAACCAGAAATCAAGAAATCAATTTCACATGATCAAACACATATTCTAACTTTATCTAAACACTTAATCTAATTACCAAACAAGGTTAGTTTTAAGGAAAATCATGTTTGAAGCTCACGCTTCCCAATACCCTTTAAGTAGACTTTGTTTTGATTAAAAGATCTTGAAAAAGAACTTTGGAAATCATCCATTAAGAGTCCTAATTGCACTAAATCATAATTAATTTCACAAAAACATACCCAAATTTAAATCAACACCTCTGACTCAGCATTCTGCATCTATTCTGTTTTTTGTCTTGGACAGGTGAGCACGGGCGTGCTCACCCTCAGCACGGGCGTATTGGTCCTACAGGCAAGCACGATCGTGCTGCCTGTCAAGCATGGGCGTGCTCAAAAGCACACCCAGTTTCTGGGTTTGAATGGGAACCCGGGTGTGCTCCATGTTAAGCACGACCGTGCTTAATGGAGCAAGGCCATACTGTTCTAGGCAGAAGGGTCGCAGACCCTTTGCCAATTTCTTGGGGCAATTCAAGATTCGATCCTAATGGGTTCTACTAATCCATTGATCATTAGTCTCATTAATCTTAATTAATATCCTTGTCTTATAAAAGGGGAATTAATCCCTTAATCTCAAACCGTTAAACTGTCCCTAATCACTCATAAATCAATACCTAGTGTTCTTAACTAAACCATTGACATAATCCTCACTCATTACTATCGTTCAGATTTATGAACAGGGTGAACAACCTCCCTTAACATTATTAACAGATTTAACGTTTAACATTAACGCATCACAACATCAATTAATAGCCAATACATCACAATATCATAATTATGATAAAACACTTAGTCATGGCATCATCACATTAACATGTTCATAATAACATTAAATCAATAATAATAGTCATGCCAATCATTAACATTGTAAACAGTTAGCCATCATATAGCAAACAGGCATAAGGCATATAGACATGTTATCAAAGGAAAGGGTTATGGGAACCCTTCGTCTTACGCTACCCCCAAGCCTACATATTCATACTATTCCTTGTCCCCATACCTAGTATGAAGAACTCCCATTAAACCGAAAACGCTCCTAAATTGGTTCCCTGGAATGGCTCGACGAACGATCCCAAGCCTTGGTTAACACAAACAGGGTTAACCCATTAGTTCCCAATTCAACAGAATGAAAAGGAACACAAGAGGGAAGAACGTTTACCTTACCTTAATTGGCACTAGCGTGCGATTATCTCTCCCAAAGAGCATGAACACCAAGAACAGTTTGGGTTCAAAGGGAAAGAGAGGGAAGACTGTCGTCACCTTAAGGATGCCTAAAGTGCCAATTTGTGGGATGTAACTCGTAACCCTCACAATCTGATCTCTATATAAAGACTCAGACCCGAGAACGGTCGTGCTCCCAAATGAGCACGGGCGTGCTCAACTTAGCATTAACGAGACGTGTCTGACTGCTAAGCAAGGTCGTGCTCCTTAATGAGCACAGGCGTGCTCACATCAGCGTCAACGAGACGCATGCAGCCTTAAGCATAGGCATGCTGGGCATGAGCACGGTCGTGCTCATGTACTAGAAAGGGATTTTAAGGCTAAAACCCCACTTAGCCCACTCTCAACCTTTCTAATAAACAAGGCACACACAAAAGCACTTATACGAAAAACGGGGTGTTACAAGATAACTGTTGTGAAATGAACCCTTTGATGGAATCACTCAAATGTTGCTTGTACTCTCAGCTCACAAATGAATTAAAGTGAATAGATTTGGAAACAAAAGATTTAGAAACAATGAGAAAGAATCAACACACAAGGAAGGTTATCATGGTTCAGGGTCCATGGAGAACCCCCAACATCCACACTGAGGCGAGCTTCTTTACTATGATGAATTCAAGAACAATTACAAGTGTGTCAAGTATCTAATACTTCACTGTGTTTAGTTCTATCAGCTTGACATCTATTTATACAACATGTCAAGCTATTCATCTTAACCATCTATGACTTCCATGCTAACTAACTAACCGAAAACTGACAGTTACAAATTCAGTTACAAAGCAAAACATTTATGCCTTAACAGATAAGTAACCAACTAGCATCACATAGACTTCAAGCTGCTCTTTCTTCACTGCTTGACTAATCGCACATTGATGATCCACTTGCATAACAATAACAAATAAGATCGATGACATAAGGCACGTCCCGATGCACAAGAAAACGATTTAAACAGTAATCGAAGTAGTAAGATTATCCCCATAGAAGTAGAAACACATGAATTAAAGGGGTCTCCACAAGTCTCCACATTAGTATGATATTGTCCACTTTGGTCTTAACCCTTATGGATTTGCTTTTAATTCTTCATTTCATTTTTTGTTAGTATAAAATTTATTAGAATTGGTTAGGAACTAAAAAAGGAATAATAAATTAAAATATATATATATAAAAAAATGAAATGAAGAATTAAAAATAAAGAAATATATATAAAAACATAAGTGGCATGTAGAGAGTAGCTCATAAGTCAAGTGGGTCTTTTTTCTTTTATAATATAAAAAAAAATGAAGAAAGAGAAAAAAAAGAATTATAAAACCTAAAAACCTATGTGTTACGCTGTCTAATACCCTATATATAAATATACTTAGTCACTGCACAAGGTCAATAGCGCTGCAGGGAAATAGTATTCATAGAGAGGGATAGGTTCTGAGATAGTTCTTTTATTTGGCAGTGCAATCGTAGCAGTGAAGGGAAGAAGATTTTTTTAGAGAAACATTAATTTTTATCATACATAATATTTGGAGTATTTTGGAGGTCTTCGAGAGGTGAGTAACAATACCGTTTTCGAACCCTTTCCATGGTATACATGATGTGTTTGATTGTCTCAATGTTTATGATTAATATATATTATATGTTTATTTGGTATGCATGATAAGATTAAATATTTAATTTATGGTAGATGAGTTGTTATATGTATGAGACACGAAATTTGTGCCTTATGATATGTTGTATGATATTTGCTGCATACCGCCTATAATAGGGGTATCGAATAGTAATATCGCCTTAACGGGGTATCGAAAGTAACATCGCCATATAATTGGGATGTCGAAAATGAGCAATACCACCTAAAATGGGGTATCGAAAATAACATCACCACAAGTTGGGGTGTCGAAAAGGGAGAAATACCACCATGTGCACATAGGAGGTATCGAAAAAGAAATGTCCCCGATAGGAGGGTGACATTGAAACACTCCTCGTGAGTAGGGGTGGCCAATGGGATGCCTTTGTCGTGTGATGTGTGAGATTTATGGCATGCCGGCAAGAGATCAATCTAAGTATGAGGTCTTCGAGCCACTTGGATTAAATTTGAAAATTAATTGGTATGTGATTAATTTATAATTTATTTGATATGTGGAATATGATGCATTGAGATGAGTTGTTCTTATGTTATATGGGTTGAGTTGATGAAATTATTATTACTATTAAAAGTATTTTTTGTATATATTATTTTGGAAAATTTAGCGGATACCATGGACAGTTTTTCCGGTTACCGCACCGACTGAGAACAATGTTATTTTCGAATCATTTTATAACTTTATTGTTATTCACTGGGATTTAAGATCTCATTATAAGTGTTGTTTTCAGAGTCCGAGGACATCACTGTTGAGGACCCAGAGATCTGAAGAGTTATCCTTTTTATTAGCTAGTTGGCTAGTAATGTAGCATGGTTGAGAGTATCATATGGACGACGTTTATTGGTTTACGTATTATTTTTCCCGGATTGTAATTAGACGCCCGGTTTTGAGGCTTTGGTTTTTATCTATTTATTATTTATTATTCGAACGTATGGATCTTTATTTTATAGTTATTACTTGGATACTTTATTACTATCTTATTTAATATGAGGTATTTTCAAACTTTAATTATTCAAAATTTTTTTATGACATGTATGTTTTAATTAAATATTTTTAAAGGATTTTATTGAATTTATTTTGGGTTACTAATGTAACGAAAGGCGTTACATTTTTTATACCATTTGTAACATCCCAGACACGAAAAAAAAGCGGCTCCTGCCAGGCTTCTAGGTCGAGGGACACGTGAATGAACCGATTACACACCCGAATGAGAGGGATCCCGAGACTGTGTAGTTATGGGACTGCATAGTTGAGGGATTCTAAGGATTTACAGGTATGGAACTGTACAGTTAAGGAATGCTTACAGGAATTGATTGGTACTACCCATACTAACAAGATGCATCTTCTTTTCGAAAGCCCATCACTTTAGAACTCCACAATTAAGCATGCTTGGCTTGGAGAATTTTGGGATGGGTGACCTCCTGGGAAGTTTTTCCAGGAAGCGTGTGAGTGAGGACAAAGCACGCAGAAAAGTCTCGTGTTAGTTTGTGGGGACAGTCGTCAACCCGTAGAGTAGCCAGGGATGTTACAAATGGTATCCGGGCGGCACCTCTCCCAGTACGGTGTGGTTCGGGGACGAACCAAGTGGAAGCTGGTGGGCATATAACACCTGGGTACCGATGAGGGCGGGGAGTGGTCACAGGTACAAGAAGGCACGGATAAGGAGCGGCTCCTGGAAGGCTTCTAGGCAGAATGACACATGAATGAACCGATTACACACCCGAATGAGAGGGATCCTGAGACTGTGTAGGTATGGGACTCATAATTGAGGGATTATCGAGGTCGTTCGTGGTATGGGACTGTCTGATTAAGGAAGGCTTAAAGGAATTGATTGGTACTACCCATACTACCAAGATGCATCTTCCTTTCGAAAGCCCATCACTTTAGAACTCCACAGTTAAGCGTTCTTGGCTTGGAGAAATTTTGGGACGGGTGACCTCCTGGGAAGTTTTCCTATGAAGCGTGTGGGTGAGGACAAAGCACGCTGAAAATACCCGTGTTGGTTTATGGGGACAGTCGTCAACCTGTAGAGCAGCCAGGGATGTTACAACATGTGACACACGGGCCGACGAGGGCGGGGAGTGGTCGCCGTACAAGAAGGCACGGACAAGGAGCGGTTCTTGGCAGTTTTCTAGGTGGAGGGACACATGAATGAACCGATTACACACCGGAATGAGGGTGATCTTGGGACTGTGTAGGTATGGGACTATACAATTGAGGATGGCTTATATGAATTGATTGGTACTACCTATACTAAAAAGATGCAAACCAACACGGGTCTTTTTCAACGTGCTTTGTCCTCACTCACAAGGTTCTTGAGAAAACTTCCCAAGAGGTCACCCATCCCATAATTGCTCCAAGTCAAGCATGCTTAACGTGGGAGTTCTTAACTGATGGGCTCCCAAAAGAAGATGCATCTTGTTTTTAAGTAGCAATAATCAATTCATATAAGTCATCCTCAATTGTATAGTCTCATACCTACACAATCTCAGGATCCCTCTAATTCTGGTGTGAAATCGGTTCATTCATGTACCCCTTCTCCTAGAAGTCTGCCAGGAGCCGCTCATTGTTCGTGCCTTCTTGCACCGGTGACCACTCCCCGCCTCATCAACCCCTCGGTGTCACATGCACACCAACTTCCGCTTGGTTCGTCCCCGAACCATACCGTACTAGGAGAGGTGCCGCTTTGATACCGTTTGTAACATCCCTGGCTACTCTTTGGATTGACAACTGTCCCCACAAACCAACACGAGTCTTTTTAGTGTGCCTTGTCCTCACTCACACACTTCATGGAAAACTTTCCAGGAGGTCATCCATCCTAGAATTGCTCTAAGTCAAGCACGCTGAAAAGACCCGTGTTGGTATGTGGGGTCAGTCGTCCATCCATAAAGCAGTCTGGGATTATACAAATGGAATTAGAGCAGCATCTCTCCCAGTACGGTTGTGGTTCAGGTACTAACCAAGAGGAAGCTGGTGGGCATGTGACGCCCGGGGCTGACGAGGGCGGGGAGTGGTCGCTGGTGCAAGAAGGCACAGACAAGGAGCGACTCCTGGCATGCTTCTAGGCAGAGAGACACATGAATGAACAGATTACACACTGGAATGAGAGGGATTCTAAGACTGTATAGGTTTGGGACTATATAGTTGAGGATGGCTTAAATGATTTGATTGGTACTATCTATACAAACAAGATGCATCTTTTTTTTCGGGAGCCCATCACTTACGAACTCCATAGTTAAGCATGCTTGACTTGGAGCAATTCTGGGATGGGTGACCTCCTAGGAAGTTTTCCAGGAAGCGTGTGAGTGAGGGCAAAGCATGCTGAAAAGACCCGTGTTGGTTTGTGGGGACAATCATCAATCCAAAGAGCAGCCAGGGAAGTTACAATGATGCGCTAGAAACAACAACATATTTGTTAAATAAAGTTCCCACAAGGTCAGTCTTTACAACACCATATGAGATATGGAAAGGTCGAAAGACAAGTTTCAAGCACATTGGAGTTTGTGGATGTCTGGCCTATGTTAAGTGATTGCAAACAGAAAAACTTGATGCAATGTCTGATAAGTGTAGATTCATTGGATATCCCAAGAAAACAATGGGGTATTATTTCTATCACACTCTGACCCAAACTGTTTGTGGCAAAAAAAGGAGCAACCTTTTTAGAAAGGGAATTTCTTTTAGAAGGAGGTCATGGTGAAGAAATATAACTAGATGAAGTTCAAGAAACCAATGAAATGACACAGACTCAAGAGCCTGAGGTACAAATTGAGGAACCTTTGCTGGATGTTTTGAAATTGACACGAAGGCCATCACCTTCGATGATTGAGGTTCAAGAACAAGTTAATCAACCAGTTTTTGAACTGGTTCAACAACTAGTAGATCCAGTACAAGGTGAATTAGTTGCAAATGAACCTCTTAGAAGGTCTAATCACACGCACCGTGCACCAAATAAATTAAATTTACTAGTGCAAGACGATGTGTTGAATGAGGTTGATCATAATGATGATAACCCTAGAACCTATGAAGAGACAATGTAGAGTTATGACTACAAGAAATGGCAAGAAGCCATGGAATCTGAAATGGAATCCATGAAGATCAACAAAGTATGGACTTTAGTTGAAACTTCAAAGGATATAAACCTATTGGTTGTAAATGGGTTTTCAAGAAAAACATTGGAGTGGACCGGAAGGTAGAGACCTATAAAGCCCGTCTTGTTGCCAAGGGATACCGCCAAAAGGAAGTAGATTATGATGAAACTTTCTCTCTAGTGCAAATGCTCAAATCAATTAGGACTCTACTTGTTATAGCAGCATACTATGATTATGAAATATGGTGAATGGACGTGAAAACAGTTTTCCTAAATGGTGAGCTCAAAGAGGAAGTGTATATGACACAACCCAATGGTTTCATATCTTCGTCAGATCATGATAAAATTTGCAAGCTACAACGATCCATTTATGGATTAAAGGAAGCTTCAAGAAGTTGGAACATCCGATTCAAGAAGACAATCGAAAAGTTCGATTTTGTAAGGTGTGAAGAGGAACCTTGTGTCTACAAAAATTTAGTGGGAGCACAATTATTTTCTTATTGTTATATGTTGATGACATATTGCTTATAGAAAATGATGTACCAGCATTACAAAGTACAAAGATTTAGGAGAAGCAACTTATATTTTTGGGAATAAAGATTTATAGAGATAGATCTAAAAGGTTGCTAGGTCTCTCACAATCTTTGTACATCGATACCATATTAAAGAGGTATAACATGAAAAATTCCAAAAGTGGGTATCTGCCAATGGGTGCAGGAATCTCTCTCAGCAGGGAGGATAGTCCTAAAACCTTTGAAGATAGAGAGCGAATGAATGGAATACCATATGCAAATGCAAGTCGGGGACACTGAGATTCAAATGGTTGATGCAAAAGAAAATGTTGCAGACCTATTCACTAAAGTACTTGGTCTAAAAGTGTTTGACAAGAACAAGTGGGAATCAAGAATGAAACACATGAGAGATTGACTGCAGTGCAAGTGGGAGATTGTTGGAGAATAATTGGTAAGCCCTAGATCCAATCTGTTATGTAATTTTTAGAATGCATTGTAATGATTTTATTTTGATAAAATAACTTGGCATTCTACTAAGTTTGGTTTTTTTTTTGTCATATTCATTAATTGGTTATTTAATTGATATGATAGAGTCCTTGATTAAATTTAGATACTTGTCATCATGATAGAGATCATGTTAATGAGAAGCAAGCATTTTATGATTTAATCTAAAGTATATATTCTTGATCGTGAGATTATTAAGAATAGAACATTAGTAATCCAGAAAGATCAATATATATATGATAGTCTCTATTGGATAGAGATTAATAGATCTCATTAATTAATTCACATATATGGATGATTCATATAGAGATATGATTATTGAATTGACTCCATTGAGAAATCCTAATGGTTTATTTTACCGTTAAATTGTCAATAGGATATTCTCTTGAAGGACGTAGTGTAAATGTGTCCTTTGACTTGAGATTATCATTGTAATTAACAAGTTGCTTGCTATACTTTGATTCCAGATACCTACTGCCTTAGGGCGATAGTTGAATGGATATTGGGTATGACTAAGTACTTGTAGAATTAATGATATATCAAGAAGGAATCCATCAACCCTTGGTAATGAGTTTGAGCTCTATGATTATAACAACGAATTTAGACCTTGGCCAAGGCAATTGAATGAATGAAGAAATGAGTTTCTTAAATCATTCACTAGTTGGTTATAAAATATAAAAGAGTTTACTATTTAGAGTTTGACATTTATACCATACTCTAATTAAGGATAATTCAGAGCGGGAAATATGGAAGGAAATATTGCATTGTTCTTCTAGTGGTTCTTGAAGAGTAAAAGATATTACATCATGTTATCCGGTTGTTAAGGAGTGTTGCTAGATGCCAACCTTGATTAGTATTTTAGTTGGGACTAATTTATTACCGGCTTAGTATTGAACCTATGGGGTCACATACTAACGAGTGTTCTAATCTTTGCTAAAGAATTATTTTGTTATTTGATAATTAAATTGGAGAATTTAATTTAGCCAAATAAATAAAAAATTCTAAAGTGGAATATTATTATATTCTATGCTAGCACTAAGAATATAAATAATATGTAAATCAAGCATATTTTATTTATTTAGAATATATAAAATTAATAACTTGTCGACTTGGTCAATCTTGTTTCAAGTGCTACAAGTTAGCAAATGAAAAGAAACAGATAGAAAAGTTTGGTTGGTTTGAAGATAGGATAAAGTGATGAAACAAAAAATGAAAAAGGATATGATCAAATCCTAATCCTACCAAAGTAGGATGATGGTTCCTATTTGATAGGGATAGTAGTTGTTAGTGAACTCTACATAAAACTTCCATCTCTACGTTGATGACAGGACTTACTACTATCTTTTCTTTTTCATCACCGACATCTTGCTTTGTTTTTTTAGTTCCACTCATGAAAGGGTTGATAGCAGATATTGGTCTCGGTGTGGATACACGTAGAGTCTTCACACAATTGAAGAAATTTTATGATTCAAGAACTCATATCCAGATCATGTTTTTGAAACTTTACTGTTGTAGTATATTTTGAACACAAAAATAAATCCATATTTTTCCGCTGCATGTGTTATGAACACTCAACTATCAAATGATAGGAAGATTCCACACCATCACCAACAGTCTGAAAGCATTGCTCAAACGATAGGAAGATTCCAGACGATCACCAACAGTCTGAAATCTCTGGGAAAAACCTACACCAATGCAGAGAAGGTAAACAAAATTCTGAGAAGTCTTCCTAAACAATAGAGACCTTCTGTCACAGCAATATCTCAAGCTAAAGACCTCTCAACTCTTCAAATAAGTGATTTTCTTGGAACTATTCAAGTTCACGAACAAGAACTAAATGAAGATAGTTATACTAAGAAAGGAAAATTCATTGCTCTGAAAGCTGACAAGACCCCTTCAAAAGCTCAAAGGTTGAGGAGCGTTGATTCGGGCGGACGCATCTGAAGACGACTCTGATAGTGATGATGAAATGTCATTAATAACAAGAAAAATGAGGAAGTTATGGAAAAAAAAAGAATTTCAGAAAGGATAGACCACCTTTCAAGAAGTTCAACCAAGAAAAGTTCTTCAAAGAAGGTAGTGATATAGATAAAAGTCTTATTGTCTACTATGAATGCAAGAAACCCGAACACATCATATCTGAATGCCCTCAACTGAAAAATAACCCCAAAAGAAGTTCTTCAAAGTGAAAAATAAAGGGATGATGGCCACCTAGGAAGATCTAAATGGCAGTTCCTTAGAATGTGATGCAGAAAGTGAGGAAGAAAATCTTTGTCTTAAAGACAAATGCTGACTCTGATTCAGGGGTAAATTCTGATCACTTAAGAGGCAATATGTGAAACTATTAAAAGAGCACGAGCATAAAACTCAAGAGTATGCTAGAATGTCTCAGGAAAATAGTGAGGTAAAGGCTGCAAAACCTAAAGCAGGGATCATAGCTAAGAATCTACATGTCAAAGAAGTTGTAAAACTTCAACAAAAAGTGGAAGAGCTCACCTCAAATCTTGCTCATTTTTTCAATGGTAGAGATAATCTGATTAAACTTTTGGGAAGTCAGAGACACTCTGTTGATAAAACTAGTATAGGATTCATTGACCAGATGCATCATAAAGTATCTAACAGAGTCTTAGGACAAAAGAGTAAACATATTTATGATAAAGTCAATTTAATTTCAAATAAAAATAGTTGCAAGAATTGTGGTAAAACAGGACATATCACGTCTGATTGTATTCACAAAAGGAAGAGGTTGTCACAAACTTCTAGAACTAATAAGAAAGGACCCAAGAAAATATGGGTACCTAAATCCTTGATCATTCCTATTGCAGATATCCATTATAGGACAAAGGGCACACCTATCATGGTACCTGGACAAATGCTGCTCACAACACATGATAGGAGAAAGGTCTATGTTCCTAGCCCTTCAACCTAAAGGATGTCACCTTTGGAGGAAACCAAAAAGGAAAGGGTATAAGGATAGGTAAAATTGGTGGAAGATCTCCTCTACCATCTATCTCTAATGTTCTTCTGGTTGAAGTATTTAGTCATAATCTGCTTAGCATAAGCCAATTATGTGATAGTGGATACAATGTCTCCTTTACCAAGAATGCTTGTATAGTCAAAGATACAAATGACAAAGTTCTCTTTTCGGCAAATAGGCAACAAAATATGGATAAGATTGATCTAAATGAACTGTCAGATCAAAGTGTAACTTATTTTGTATCAACAGAAAATGAAAGATGGATCTGGCATAGGAAGCTGGGACATGCAAGTATGAAACTAATATCCAAGCTTCTGAAAAATAGCATTGTGAAAGGTCTACCCGACATTAGTTTCAAAAAGGATGTCCTATGTGACTCTTGTCAGAGAGGCAAGCAAGTTAAGTCTAGCTTCAAATCCAAAAATCTGGTATCTTCTTCTAGACCACTATGAGACACCCCGATGACCCATTAAAGAAAACCATAATTAACTAAGCCCTAAACCGTAATTAACGTTAACGCGATTAATACAGATGAAAAATATATTATTATTTGGAAGCAGAAAAGTATAAACAATTAAAACATGCACAATGGAATAAAGTAGAAATTATATATGTACATAATATTTAAATACCGTCATCTGAGTACGAGTTGTCCCAACACGACCATACCTAGGAAAACTATACAGACAATCTGTAACACAGAAACTGAACATCAATACAAGAACTGGTCGTAGAAACAGAAGAAAAGTCCTAAAGATACTCCATCCACCTCACAAAATACATTAAAATACAAAAATAAGGTCACAGAGGTTCACACCCTAACGGGCGCATCAGACCAAGCCATATCACATACAATATAGGTGCCTCGAGCTACCCTCTCCCTCTCCATAGTGTCATCGGTAGACTCTGCAGTACTGGGTCCTAGGCTCCCAAACCGACTCATCGTTGCTCATCACAACGTGTCGGCAATGATAATGGTGTGTTGTCTGAACACTCTGCTGCCTCCGACCCCATTGCACCATGCCGACATGACTCATCACCTCTGAGAAGTCCACCATGTTCCACAAATCATCAGGGAACTCCTTCTGACGAGGTGGAAACCATATCTGGGAAAGGTAACCTCTGCAAGATCCGATACGGGTCATCCAAGTGATAGTAAGGACCATTTCCCATCTGAATGTTTAAGTTCACCAGGCCGATTTACGTCATGAAGAATCGTGAATGGTCGACCTGCCATTTACGATCGTCATGATTGACGTTATCAACGTCTCAGAGTATCGGGATCCTGGGACAAATCCTCTGAAGATAGTCTCTCAGCTGGTAACCCAGGTCCACTGTTGTCGCCTTCCTGCTGGCGCTGCTCATCTATCGATTATACATACAGAGAAATATAGAGGGAAAGAGGGAGATAAGCAACGCTGACATAATCATGAAATGGGGAAGGGGACACATAGAATAAATAATCATATATACATATACATATACAACAAGTAAAATAAAACATCTCCCAATACAATCCAACACCGTACATCCTCGATATTCGCTCTTAGATCAATCCTTTAAGGAGTCTCACTCCTATACATGTCGGTCGATGTCTCTCATCTAGGTCTTAGCTCCAAGACATTTTCCTTATCGAGCCTCACTACTCAAAGAACTTCAGTTAGTTTGTTCAGGTAACCTTCTGCTCTCCGTGACCCATAAGAGTGCATCCCTTTATGAGCTCAGCTCCATTATAGATATCTGGGTCGCCTCGGAACATCCACCTGTGACTTGGATACTCAAGGTAAAGAGGGGAAAACCAGGCTATAACGCGGTACACGACACACTAGGATCTACCTACTGGTCATTGTGAGCCTCCCGAGTCCAGTTTGTACATCCCCAAGGTCTCTTCACAGATTGGTCCCTCCATAATTCGTACTTGCACTCGAGTACAACTAACCTCGTATGACACCCAATAATATGGCTCGCCACTTTTACAAAATGTAATGCAACAAACATCGCTCTGGTTAACACCTGAAACCTTCTTACACATTCACGCTCTCACGACAGGTGCCCATACATCCCTGGCCTTAAAGCCATAGTATCAAGGCAATACCACGGTGTTAACCCTCAACTCAACCATACAAACAAATATTCATTAAAGTATCAACCAATCATCAATCTCCGTATAAAAACATATAATATTCGTAATATCATGTCAAACATAGCAAATATATCAACGATCACATATAAGCATAAATTATTCAAACTGCATAGTAGCATGCAATCCGGACAACCTCTAAACCCGAGACAACATTTAAATATTATTTTATTAGGGTTTAGTTGTTGTCGATTATTCGACAATCCTGGTAGAGGGTCCGGGAACCACGCACATGCATATATAATTACTTTTCTAAGCTTTCCACCTCGGCGATGTCGATTACTTTCTCCCCACCATAGCTCAACTGGTACAATTTTCCAAGCTTAGAAACATATTCCTCCTTCAATCACAACCGCTGCCACGTACTTATAAAGCGATAACATAAAAGGAAATAATTTAATTTTTCAAAATAAGATAAACACATGCATATCATTTATTAGAGCAACTGGGACAACATCCCTTAAATCTTATTTATCATTGTTAACATATTTTAACGTCTTTTAACATCATTAACAATACCTATTAATTAACTAGAGACTTATTAACATCATTGTTTGCATTAACATCCTCAACAATCAACGCTCTTTAAGAGCACAACATCATCATCATTATCATAGCAGCATTCCCATCAAAACAACATCATCAACATAGCATTCATCAGCATGAACATTCACTCATGGCATTCATCAAACATATCAACATCACCATCATAGCAATAAGTCTAAACACACCAAACATAAACACTTAAACATGTAGATATCAAATAGGCAAATATAAACATGTTATCAAGCAAACAGTCTTATCGGCATTTAATCAAACACCAGGGTCATGGGTTAACCCTTCATCTTACGCTACCCCATAGCCTACATGTTCATACTAGCCCTTCTCCCTATACCTGGTATGAAGATTCTTACTACGACAGCGCAAGCAAACTATCCTCGTTCCCTCGAGCGGCTCGATGAGTTCCTCAAGCCTTGGCCAAACACAAGAGGATTAACCAATTAATT
Source organism: Sophora flavescens (assembly GCA_030762895.1). Classification (NCBI taxonomy): domain Eukaryota; kingdom Viridiplantae; phylum Streptophyta; class Magnoliopsida; order Fabales; family Fabaceae; genus Sophora; species Sophora flavescens. The sequence goes on along the minus strand of CM061066.1, from coordinate 106,538,386 downwards.
ATGTTACATTAAACGATGCTAACATGTGTAACTTCTCTCCCAAACGGACTCACAAACTCCAAGAACTTCAAGGGGATCAAGGGAAGAGAAAGGGAAGAGGTTTCTATCACACTAGGATTGCCCAAAGTGTCAAAAAGAGGATTTAACTCTCACAACCCTCATGGAACTGTTCTATTTATAAACTCTGACCTGAGCACAGTCGTGCTCCATTTAAGCACGAGATGCTCAACGATTTCACTGCGAAACCATCTGAACGACCAAATTAACCAAAACATATCAAAATAAGACTTGTAGATTATTCTCTTAAATTTCCAACGCATCAAAGATCACCTCAATCGAACATCTAGAACTCGAGATATGGCCAAAACGGTGAAACAGATTACTAGGACTCTAAAAGGATTGAACCTTTCTAGAGCTAAACTTCCCCACACATGAACTTAGGCATCAAAAACAAACATAACAATCATATACAAACATATATATAACATATATAAATGCATTAAGCTGATTTACGAAAAACGAGGTGTTACAATTCCACCCCACCCCCACCCCCACCCCCACCCCCGTGGTAAAGATTTCGTCCTCAAAATTTCTATCACCATGATTGGTTAAACTTTCACCAATTAGGCACATACCTGGGGTCAGGTCCTTGGACTCGGAGGCTCCAACCAAGCAGTAAGAACTAAATGTTCTTAGGACTAAGCATCATTATCTATAGTAAATATAGATAATCCAAACAAGAACACACAAAAGACTCAGCAATGCACTCATACCTCGGCCATATAGGGCAAACATGCTCTGATACCACTAAATGTGACACCCTCTACCCCACACGTAATTATAAAGCGATAACATAGAAGGAAATAATTTAATTTTTCAAAATAAGACAAACACTTGCATATCATTTATTAGATGAAAACCAACGGGTAAATGATACCACATTGTAACAAGGTCTCAACGCGAAAAATAAAACATAACAAAGGTTTTTAAAAAGAAAGCCATAACATAAGCATAACGAAAGATATAAACGAACCCTAACCATGATGTCACATTACAGAGCTGGTATAACCAATCCGATAAACAACTCGGATAAACAAACTGAAACTAAACATAACTAAACTACGAGTAGCGGCTCCTCAGAATCACTCATCGGCAAGCTGCTCACCATCCTCTACATAACCAAAAAGATACATGCATAGCAAACAACAAAAGACGGGGAGTAAGAATCATAATATAAACATAACGGCAACATGATAGTTAGCAAGATGAACATACAATAAAGAAACATCATACACATCATATCATCAATAATAAGTATATCACATATCACATTCATCCATCATATAATAAAATGCGACTCACTACTCCGAATGCATGCGGATCCATCTACACCCAGCGTACGACTTCGGAGTTACATTTCCATATTAGCCAATAAGCACCAACATCGGGGCAGTTCACCTTACCATGGGTGGACTCCTTGGAAAACCGACCCTCCATGCTCTAGGATGCGCCACCACGGGGGGACCACGATTCACCTAACTCTCGGATGAATCACCAGGGATGGTCAGATCACCATTCTCTCGGACGACCTCCCCTATGTCGTACCTCCCCCTAATAACTTCATGCATGATGCATGCACACAAACAACCAACCGTTTATCCACCACCTTTGTCAACACCATTTATTATGGCTTAACATCTTTGGCCAACAAGCACTAAAGATAACATCATCTTTAACCTTTTAATTTTAAACGTTAAACAACACTCTGGTCAAAAAGTACCAGAGCTCAACACCTTGACCATTAAGCATCAAGGTCCCCTTGGCCACTCGGCTACCAAGGTACAACATCATCTTATCACTTGTCTTTGGTCTTCTTGTTCGTTTGCTATCATATTAAATCTTTTAAGGTGTTTAGGGTGAAACCCCTTTTTCAAGATTCAGTGCCGCACAGTGAGCACGGGCGTCTTGAGCTCACGCCACCAAGCACGGTCGTCTTGCCGATTGCTGAGCACGGGCATGCTTAAGCAGTCCGCCCTTTTTCGGGATTCAACTAGAGCACGGGCATGCTCCTTGGTAACCACTATCGTGCTCAATGGAGCGTGACCGTACTAATCTAGGCGAAAAGGTCACGAGACCCTTTTGCCAAATTCTTGGGACATTTCATAGATTCAATCCTATTGCCTTTTATTAATCCATTAAACATCAGCTTCATTATTCTTAACAGTTCTTCATGCCTTATCATTATGGGGAATTAATCCTTTAATCACACCTTCGTTATTAACGTCCTTAGAACACTCACTAATCAATCCTAGGGTCTTTAACTAAGCCCTATGAACATTAGCTTGCCTCTCATACTGTATTACAACATCCATTAAATCTCATTTATCATTGTTAACATATTTTAACGTCTTTTAACATCATTAACAAGACCTATTAATTAATTAGAGACATATTAACATCATTGTTGGCATTAACATCCTCAACAATCAACACTCTTTAAGAGCACAACATCATCATCATTATCATGGCAGCATTCTAATCAAAACAACATCATCATCCTAGCATTCTTCATCATGAACACTCACTCATGGCATTCATCAAACATATCAACATCACCATTATAGTAATAAGTCTAAACACGGTAAACATAAACACTTAAACATACGGATATCAAATAAGCAAATATAAACATGTTATCAAGCAAACAGTCTTATCGACATTTAATCAAACACCAAGGTCATGGGTTAACCCTTCATCTTACGCTATCCCATAGCCTACATGTTCATACTAGCCCTTCTCCCCATACCAGGTATGAAGATTCCCACTACGATAGCGCAAGCAAACTATCCTCGTTCCCTCAAGCGACTCGATGAGTTCCTCAAGCCTTGGCCAAACACAAGAGGATTAACCAATTAATCCCCAATTCAAAAGAAAGGGAAAAGGAGATTAAGGAGGGATAACTACGTTACCTGAAACGATGCTAACACGCATAACTTCTCTCCCAAATGGACTCACAAACTCCAAGAACTTCAAGGGGTTCAAGGGAAGGGAAAGGGAAGAAGTTTCTGTCGTACTAGGATTGCCCAAAGTGCCAAAAAGAGGGTTTGGCTCGCAAACCTCACGGAACTATTCTATATATAGACTCTGTGACCTGAGCATGGTCGTGCTACCTTTAAGCACAGCTGTGCTCAATTCTTGAGCACGGGGCGCTCAAAGATTGCACTTCGAGACCATCTAAACACAACTGAATTGGCCAAAACAAATAAATTAAGACTTGTAGATAATTCTCTTAGATGTCCGACCATCATAGATCACCTCAATGGGACATCTAGAACTCAAGATATGACCAAAAAACGGTGAAATAGGTTACTAGGACTCTAAAAGGATTGAACCTTTCTAAAGCTAAACTTCCCCAAACATGAACTTAGGCATCAAAAACAAACATAACAAGCATATACAAACATATATATAACATATATAAATTCATTAAGCTTATTTATGAAAAACGGGTTGTTACATACTCATCGTCCCGATCACAATGGTGTAAACAAAATCGCGATAGGACAAACGAATTTCTCCCGGATCGGTTTCTCTCTCTAACTTCCCTCCTCTATCTCTCTCTACCCTTAGCTCTCTGCTATCTATTTCAAACTTTTGTTTTTCTCTTCGAGTTTTGCAATTAAAAGGACAAAGGGGGCCTTCAGAACTGTGCACACTCGAGTGCTGGGTCTTCCACGCTCAAGCACTGGGTCCTCCCACGCTTGAGCATCGCCCTTTAAATGCCACGTCTCAGCCACGCATTGAAAAACAAGCCAAGTGTCCACTCCTCAGCATGATCGAGCGCCCATTACCCAACACTTGAGCATGCCCATGCTGGAACGTTGGGTCCTCCAACGTTTGAGTGTGGCCCTTGCTGTCATTATCCGCCTCTCGCGTGTTTCATCGCGTTCTGAGCTCGTTTGAAGTCCGATTGACCTCAAATTTGTAACATAAGTCATCAACACCTTGAAATGGCACAAAATAACACTAGAAGAGGGGTTGAATAGTGTTTTCAAAAATCAAAGATTTTCAAGCATAAAACAAAATTCTTTCCAGATAAGACGCTTAGATACAGACGCCTTTTTAAGCAAACTAAATAGTAGCTAATAACACTCCCCAGTTAATTACCAAGATAGTTAAATAAACTAAAGAATAAAGTAAAGAGCTACGGAAAGAAAGTACTCAGATTTATCCTGGTTCACCCACAATCTAAGGGCTACATCCAGTCCTTGGCTTCTCTAAGCTTTAGCACTATAACTGATCAGGGTTACATACGAGTATTATTTGTACACCTAGCCTCTCCAGGCTCAACACAAGTATTGTTTGCATACCTAGCCTCTTCAGGATCAACAAGTATTCTTGAAACAAGCCTCTTCAGGCTCAGAGAGTTTGAGGATTGTTTGAAGAACGGCTTCAGTATTTACAATAGCAATCTAACCGAACCACACTTCAAAGAGTGAATATGAGTTTAAGATATGGTAAGTTGCAGATGAATTCTTCTCTAAATGATTTTTAAACTTTGAGAGAAGATGATGAGAGTAATGAGAACTTTCAGCTTTTTGTATTCTTAGTATGTATACATTTCTTTCGTATGGATTTTTCCTCAGAATATGTTGAGTGTTGTAGCTTTTCTAGTTGTTCAACTCTTTTCTATATATTCTCATCTCTGCTACTTCAGGTCTTTGACTTCTTCAATTTTATACTTGAGCACAAGAGATCCATTGATATGGAATCAGAGGTCTTCTTCTTTATCCTACAGATGATAGGCGTTCTGACTTGGAAATAAATGCTAAAGAACGTTGGAAATCCTTTGGTTGACTATAGAGCATAGCAGATATGTTTTTTTTTGCTTTGGGCAACGTTTCTTTCCTCTTTTATGCAACACTTGGAAAGGCTCAGATAAAGTAGCTTTTCTTTTTATTTCATAAGTGACATTTCTGCAGCATTTCCCTTTGCCTTTTCTTCTTTCTTCTGATCTCGATAAAAGACAAGAAATAGATTAATATACTCATTTCGAGTTAATTAATCCTTTCTTTAATCAAAATACTTTCATCTAGATTCCAAGCAATTTCTTCATAAAGTATTTCCTTCTTTTGAATGTTGCTTCATCCATAAGAGATAAACTGTAGCTTCATAATGTAATGCTTCACGTCTTTCAAATCAGAGATATGAGCTAAAACTTTCTTCAGGTTCATCGAGTATTTCCGACAGGAGTGAAGTTCTTGATTCTGACAAAAGTCTAGACACATCTTGATGTGATCAGACGCTTCTTGATCTGAGTCTTCAATGAAGATCCAGTCTGTAATCTTGATCCATCTTCTTTCATATACTGACAGGTGTAAAAGAGATCTTTGAGTAGATCATTCTTTGATATGGTCTTCTCACAAACAACTGATTAAGTTGATGATGTGCTATCATCATCTTTCAATCTTGCAGATGCTAGATTAGGAGTGACATTTTGTCTTCTTGCTACTTAATACTTTGTAAACAAGGAGTCTGATATATGATATTGGCCTTAGTTTTAGCTTGAGTCATTCTTCAGATGCATTGCTCTTAGTTATGCCTTTATATCAAATGCATATACTTATGCTTTGATATTTTATTATCCTTTAGTTGAATTGTCCTGCTAAGACAGTGTTATCTTTCTGCACAACTCAAGTAGATGATTAGAAGAATTCACACAGTTCAATTAAAATCATTTGCTTAATATTTAAGTTCATCAAAACACATATGGGCTAACCGGAGTATGAGTCAGACGCATGACAGAGTCAGACGTATTGTGACTTAACACACCTAAGGAATAATATCAAGCCTTTAAACATGCATAATCCCTTCCTTAAACATGAATTGAGAAAACGGAGCGTTACATTACTACCCCCCTTAAAATAAATTTCATCCTCGAAATTTAAATTAAGTTACCTCATGCGAAAAGGTGCGAATATTGTTGTTGCATATCTTCTTCTCTCTCCCAGGTTGCATCACCAGTGGTTGCATCCCAGATGACCTTGACTAAAGGAATATGCTTCCCGCGGAATTCTTTTATCCTTCAGTCCTCGATTCATACAGGTAAAGCCTCATACTCAAGGTTTTCTCTTAACTATATTGATTCAGGCTCTATGACGTGCGATGGATCGGGATATTATTTTTTAAGTTGGGATACATGAAAAATATTGTGAAGGTTGGAAAGATTGAGCGGTAAGGCTATTTGATAAGAAACTGGACCAATTCGGCGAAGAATTGAAATCGTCCGATGTAACACCATGATTTTGCATAAGGGTATATGTTACTTTGGATGCCTAGATGTTATTGTCGTTGTTATTAGTATTTGATAATATTATTATTATTTATTTATTTTGATCAAGTTATTATTATTTTTGTTATTATTATTATTATTATTATTATTATTATTATTATTATTATTAATGAAATTGGTATTATTATTAATATAATTGATAATGTAATTGTTTTGATTGTTATCTTTTTTAATAACCGTGTGTGTATATATGTATGTATGTATGTATATATATATATATATATATATATATATATATATATATATATATATATATATATATGTATGTATGTATGTATGTACATATATGTGTGTGTGTGTGTGTGTGTGTGTGTGTGTGTGTGTGTATTGTACACCCTTGCGAGTGTCACATGGAATTAAGCACACCTCTTTGATACCACCATTATTAACTATTCCTTAATACGTTTAATTAGAGTTAGCGCAGATATATATCTGAAAATATTATAAGTTTGGGGAAACGTGAAAAACAAAACTTAAAACATACACAGCAGAAGAAAGATAAAACAGTAGATATGTATATAGTATATACATCATTCTCCAACAACGCCATCGATCCCAATAGAGGGATCAGAAGCCTACCATATATACAAACCGGGTCAAAGAAACAGTAACTGGTCATAGAGAAAGACACATTGTTGAGATGAATCTAGGCAAGTATACCTAGTCGTACAAGTAATACGGTGGTGAGACCGTTTTATCGTTCCCACGAGGATTGTGACAAGTACTAGCACGTACCGAATCAATTACTATCTAAGCGAATATTTGGATTGAAGGGGGCTGAATAATAAATACCAAGCCAAATCATATTCAAAACCTAAAATAAACAATTTAAAAAGAAAAGTTCTTTGAGAATTTCTGTCGAACACTTGGAAGGAAGTTAAAAGAATTCTTCAAATCTATGAACGATGTTGGGATTAGGTTCACTAAACTTCATCCCCATGCAATGAAATGACTAATAAACAGTTTCTACTTCAATTATGACAATCAATCCACTAGATTACTCAAGCCCCGATTCCTCGGATGATAAGAGCCTAAATCCGTTAATAGACCCTAATTCCTTAGGTGGCCTAGATTAATGAATTTGCATGATGATTAGGGATTACACTTGAAGACTTGGAGACTTGGAGACAAGCTTTAGAAGCACATGGCTTCTGCTTGAGTAGAAGCAAGATGGAGTATATGGAATGTAAGTTTAGCAAAAGGCGAAACACCTCTAGCTTAGAGGTGAAAGTTGGAGACCACAACATACCACAAGTCACACGGTTTAAATATCTTGGGTCTATTATACAAAATGATGGAGAAATTGAGGGAGATGTAAACCATCGAATTCAATCAAGGTGGTCGAAATGGAGGAAGGCTTTGGGTTTTTTGTGTGATAAAAAGGTACCTCTTAAGCTAAAGGGAAAATTTTACCGTACAGCTATTAGACCGGCGATGTTGTATGGGACGGAGTGTTGGGCGGTAAAAAATCAACACGAGAGTAAAATCGATGTAGCGGAGATGAGAATGTTGCGTTGGATGAGCGGAAAAACTAGACGTGATAGGATAAGGAATGATAGCATTAGAGAGAGAGTTGGGGTAGCACCTATTGTAGAAAAGATGGTTGAATCTCGACATAGGTGATTTGGGCATGTATGGAGGAGACCTTTAGATTCTGTAGTAAGGAGAGTAGACCAAGTGGAGGGCAATCCAATAGCTAGAGGCAGAGGTAGGCCAAGAAAAACTATAGGAGAAACTATTAAGAAAGATTTGGAGGCCAATGATTTAACTATTAACATGATTCATGATAGAACATTATGGCGCCGTATGATCCATGTAGCCGACCCCACCTAGTGGGATAAGGCTTGGTTGTTGTTGTTGTATTAGGGATTACACGATTGCTAATAAACCTAAATCCATTCCTAGATACAAGGTTTACTAGGTGGTTGATTTCAGTTCTCGTTCTAATACGAATTTTCCAATTGCATATCAAAACAATAATCAAGTCATGGGGGTGCTAGCCACAACAAGCATTAGGCATAGAAATCAATCACTCATAAGGAAGCAAAAACTGTATTACAAGATCAAGTCAAATACATGGATAATTCAGAAATAGCTACACCTAACCCCAACAATGGGAGTTTAGCTACTCATGATCATAGCCAAAACCAAAGAAATCAAGATGAAGAGGAGAATAGACTCCATGGAATCCTTGTGCAACTGCCCCTGGTTCAGAGAGAGTGTTTGAGGGTTTCAAAAACTGCCCCCTCTGTTATGCCCGTGCCTTTTTATAAATCAGGATTTGCGTCCACGACCGTGATGGCCATCACGCCAAGCCGTGACGCCGCTTCGCCTGGGCGTGCTTTCAAAATATGTTTGTCACGGCCGTGACACTCGCCACGCTAGGCCGTGATCTCTTCTGTCTCCACCAATTGGTCTGTCACGGCCGTGATGGGCATCACGGCTAGGCCGTGACAGATTCTCGCCTTTTGCCTTCTTTCTTCTCAATTATTGCTCGATCACGGCCGTGATAGTCATCACGCACTAGGCCGTGATGGGCTCTGCTGGGTCATTTTCTGCACTTTTCAAGCTCGTCTTCATCCAAGCTCCATCATGGCTACTCTTGAGCATTTTCCCTCAAATTCCTGCAAAAACAACACCAAGAAACCGCCTCACCCGTTCCAAGGTAAAAACTAATAAAAATCAAACTAGTCATGCCTAAACTATATGAAAATGCATACAAAAATGTACATGAAATATGATGCAAAATCACACTATCAAATCACCCCAAGCTTATTCAATTGCTTGTCCTCAAGCAATCACTAAGGCCAGAGGAGATAAATAATCAAAGCATGGATAGTGAACTAAGAACCCAAGTAAACAATCCAAGTAACAGGCATTTCAAATAATTCAGTAAGAGACAATCAATATCAAGTCCAATTAGAAGCTTAGGTTTCTTAGACTCATATTCTCACTGATTAGGGCACTTTTTCTCACCTGAAACTCACCCCAAGCTTGTTTATTTGCTTGGCTCTCTTTCTCGCCTCACTCAAGTGTTCAAGGATATATGACAATTCGCTCCATTTTCCTCAAGGAATGAATTCTACCATAGGCTTGACTATCAACCAAATCTCTACTTTATTAATGAAAACAATTAAAAATCAAGAGGTCTTTTGCTTTGGTTGTAACGGGGCCATGGGATTAATCGTTAGATGGGGAATTCAAGAAAAGGACATTTCAAAAGGCTAAACACAATATCAAGCATTGCAAATCATGACACCATCTAAAATCTCCTTTTGGGTTTCGATTCACTTTTGCCACCTTTCTTACTTTCTTTTTCTTTTATTTCTCACTTTTCTTTTTGTCATCCCCTTCTCTATTTATATTTCTTTTTCTTTCATTTTTCTTTTATTTGGAGAAGGGGAGATTTTTCAGCTCAAGAGAAACATTTTTCTAATTTTCTCATCCTATACTTTTTCAACTACCTTTTTACCCTTTGTGCAATACTTTAGAAGGTCACCTATCAATCATCATTCATTAAAATGTTTCAGGGTACCAAGAAAAGTATTTTATTCATGTAGGCTCAAAGTTGGGCAACTAAGGGGTAGCATTTAGTCATTCAAAGCTCAGAAGGCCGGAAAAATACCTAATGCCTCAATCATTTTCAAAAATGTTTTCAAAAATCTTTAAGCTTCAAAACGGTTTCAAGTCAAGTTCTAGATAATACAATCCAAGAGGAATAACACTAACACAAGGAATGGGGTAGATTTAGTGAGTACCCCTTTTTGGCTCAAAGTCTCATCTTTTAGTAGTTCAAAAATCAATGAGAATTACAAATCTACGGAACCACATGCTAATTATCAACTATCACAGATCATCTCAAAAGCATTTTCATTTGCTGCCTTATCACAAGAAAAAAATTGGGTTCAAGAATTCACTATCACAAGTTATTTGGCACTTAGTTCTCACAATTTGGATGCAACATCTAAACAAGGAGCAATCTAATCATGTGATCATGCAAACCTATACCTATGTGAATGCAACATGCAAAATGCAAATGCAAAATACCCCTACCCCAAGCTTAAAAATTTACATTGTCCCCAATGTAAACAATCAAGTTGGATAGAGAAAAGAAAAATTGGAACGACTTACCGAGGCGGTAGCGAGTGCTGGCTCACATACCTAGTCAAAAGGAATTGCGTGAAAATTTTGGGTCATGGTCGTGATGCTTATCACGGGCAGACCGTGATGCATTCTGGTCCATAGGGGTAGCCTGTCACGGCCGTGACCTCCATCACGGCTAGGCCGTGATGCTCTCTGATCTTCAGGGTCCTCCCATCATGCCCGTGATGGAGCCGTGATCCTTTCTGATATTCATGACTGGCCCATCACGTCCGTGACCAGTGTCACGGCCTGGGCGTGATGGCTGCTGACTGTGCTAGTCCTTGCCCTTTTGCATCTCCTTCCTTCTTACCTTGAAAACACTTAACAAACCTATTAACAAATCTCTTGATCTTCTCAAATTATTCACGAGTTAAAAATCAAAAACAAAAGAAAAATGAAAAGGAAACTTGGGTTGCCTCCCAATAAGCGCTTCTTTAACGTCACTAGCTTGACGGGTAGGTGATCTCAAGGATCATGAAGGCGCACAGCTGAGACCAATCTCTCGATGTCACCACCCAATTAGGCCTTGAGTCTTTGGCCATTGACTTTGAAGATCCTTTTTGAAGTAGGATCCTCCACTTCTACAGCTCCATGAGGTGAGACTTCTTTGACAATGAACGGTCCCGACCACTTAGACTTCAACTTGCCCGGAAACAATCTCAGCTGGGAATTGAATAATAGAACTTGTTGTCCCGACTGAAATGTTTTCATCACAATCTTCTTGTCATGGTAGGTCTTGACTCGTTGCTTGTAAATGGCTGCATTCTCATATGCATTACGGCGCATTTCCTCTAATTCATGCAGCTGATTGACTCTTTTCTCACCCGCCAGAGTGGCATCAAAATTCAAGAACTTCAATGCCCAAAAGGCTCGATGCTCCAACTCTACGGGTAGATGACATGCCTTCCCATAGACCATCTGAAACGGAGATAACCCCACAGATGTTTTCAGTGCAGTCCGGTAATCCCACAAGGCATCGTCAAGCTTCCTTGCCCAATCTCTTCTTGAAACGGCCACAGTCTTTTCCAGAATTTTCTTAATCTCCCGGTTGGAGACCTCCGCTTGCCCATTTGTTTACGGATGATATGGGGATGCCACCTTATGCCTCACATCATATTTGCTCAACACATCCCTCAGTTGTGAGTTGCAAAAGTGAGATCCCCCATCACTTATAAGGACCCTTGGGACACCGAACCGGGCAAAGATGTTCTTCTTGATGAATTTAATCACTGTCTGGGCATCATTCTTCTGTGTTTCAATGGCCTCCACCCATTTGGAAACATAGTCCACCGCCACCAAGATATATTGATTGGAGAATGAAGGTGGAAGTGGACCCATAAAGTCTATGCCCCAGCAATCAAATACCTCAACCTCCAATATGTTCTGCAGTGGCATCTCATCCCTTTTTGAAATGTTCCCGGTCCTTTGGCACTTGTCACAACTCTTCACATAATTGAAAGAGTCCTTGAAGATTGAGGGCCAAAAGAGCCCATATTGGAGGACATTTGCAGCTGTCCTATCCCCATTGTAATGTCCACCATATGGCAAGTTATGACAATGCCACAAAATTTTCCTTGCTTCCTATTGACTAACACACCTCCTCCATATGTAACACCCTCCCTTGGGCATTACCTTCTAAACACGTACGAAAATAAAATTAAAAGATAATTTGCTTGGTGCTTTCGGAAAATAACTTATATAAGTACATAAGAGTCTCAAATTGGGTATAAAATTTTTTTCTTTTGTCATGACTCCATACCTAAGCCATAATCAACACACAAACTTACTATCATAGCTTGGCAAGCCTATTTAATTTAAAGGGTATACTTAAATACAAGATAGTGGTTTTACAAAAATTTCGACAGAGTCTCCTCTGTAATTCGGACATCTCAAATAAAATAACACCTGTTAAAATGATTACATTTTCACCTCCAATTCTAGCTACACCAAATTCAACCAGGCATCAATACATAAAAATAATAGTTATAGCCATAAGCTTTACAAAACCAAAAGAAATAGCTTAGATTTTCATTCAAAAGATAGGCTCTCCGAGCCACAAACATTCCATTATAAAATAAAGGCTCTCTGAGCCAAACTCATACATACTATCAAAATAATCTAAGTCTTAACCCTAAGCTGGTCGTTCTAAGAGTTATTCCGCAAGTAATACCTCATCAAGCAACTACATCTAAGTCTCGGAATGACTTAGACAGACTCCTATGCACCATCTGTGATAGAGTACCCAGGGTACAATATCGAACTTAGAAAAATCCTAAAATGTGTGTGTGTAAGGGTGAGACGCCAATATATAGTTTTAACCCAATAACTAAATGCTCGACACCACATAACACATATACATTTACCACACATGCATTTATAAGCTAATAGTTTATCAGTGGGTTTAACACCCCAAACATCATCCATAAAATTATGCATGACACTTCTATTCATCATCTAATTTTTGTCCTAATCTCATGAGATATCCCAACATCATATGAGTTGATCAGACTCCAAAGCCACACTGGCTAACTTGGCCAACTGCCAACAGGTGCGCAACCTCTTCCCATCTTAAAACAACAAAGGCATACATAGCCAGGCACACAAGGCCAAACACCTTGCTAATGTCCACAATCAGTGGCCACACCATTAGCAAGTAAGATGGGGTCTACATCTCCATGTCCTCCCTAGGCACATGAGATAATGCATGTCGTAATTACCTTTCGCCGATGGTAATCAATGCATTTGTGTCACAAACCGCAGGCACGTCTGCCAAATGCATGCAAAACACTTTTGTTTTCTTCTTTTCTTTGTGCTCACTCTTTCTTTATCGAAGCTCAAAATGGCTTACGACTCACAATGTTTTAAAACACTTTTTAAAACTTTAATTACAACACAGGACCTTACTGTCCGTAAAACTTTTATCAAATTATAGGACCTCACAGTCCATAAAACCTTTATCAAAACATAGGACCTCACAGTCCATAAAACCTTTATCAAAACATAGGACCTCACAGTCCAAGTGCTCAATCGCGACACCTCTCGACCGGTGCACCAATCGTAGGTTCGTGGCACTAGAAACATCTTCAATGTTTCAACACAGTATACCTCATGTATACAATTCATCACAGTATACCTCATGTATACAATATAGGCCCTCAAAGTCCAAATGACTGAGTCCCTCACAACACAGAACCTTAGTACGCCGACATCTCGGTTACTAAGTTCCACACCACTATTAACACGAAATCAGTTTTGCTTTCATAAATTCTTTTTCCAAAAATTGGAAATTCATCAATAAAATCCTTAAATAATAAAACTTGGTTTTCACAAATATGAGTCACGTGAGGTTTTAACTTCCCTAAAATATGTACTGCCGTTTCAAAATACTTGCCTTCTACGATTTTCCAAATCTGTCATCACTCTTTTCCAAATCATTCATCAATTATCACTTTTAAAGCTTCTCAAACCAATACTTAACTTTTTCCACCGAAAACACTTTCTAAAATCATCTTAACTTCTTTTCAACAATTAATTTCATAAAATAAATTTGTATAATATTACAAACTTTATTACATAAAAATTAGCAGTACTTAACATTTTCACAATTTCGCTCTCATTGTGACTCGAGTTACTTTTACACTAATAAATTATCATCATCAAAACTCCTTAAATTTCCAAAATAATACTTTTCACCACTATTATATTCCAACGTTTCCCATAAAACATTGAATATAATTTACACAGCTTATTAAAGCTTTTATCTGATTAGTCGGTTGTGCATTGACCACAGTCAGGCTTCTCAAACAACACTCACAAGCAACATTCAACAACAAACCACTAGACAGATCATGTACCATAGCAATATCATATTCAAATAAATAACTTAAAATAGATCAAACACTGATACTCAGATATACAACACAACATAAACCACATAATCAGATAACCACAACCACATCAATTACACAGAATACACAACAAGTAAATGGTCACAAACAAATGGTTATTGAGAAAAATCCATCAGGCAAGCTCCCCTTACCTTTGAAGACAAGTGAAGGATCCTCGTTCTAGTGCCCACGTTAGCTCATATCTACTCCATCAAGCAAGCATAGCCGTGTCCAAACGTCTCAGAGAGTATATTCAACATCGCGCAACAACCAGAAATCAAGAAATCAATTTCACATGATCAAACACATATTCTAACTTTATCTAAACACTTAATCTAATTACCAAACAAGGTTAGTTTTAAGGAAAATCATGTTTGAAGCTCACGCTTCCCAATACCCTTTAAGTAGACTTTGTTTTGATTAAAAGATCTTGAAAAAGAACTTTGGAAATCATCCATTAAGAGTCCTAATTGCACTAAATCATAATTAATTTCACAAAAACATACCCAAATTTAAATCAAATTAAATTGGGGTTTTAGGGCTCATTATTAAAATTTAGGGGAAACTCAGAATAATGAAATTGGTTTAGGGAAACACAAACTCACAGTCCCAATCTCATAAAACAACCTTAAATTTCAAGATTAAAATCTGAAATTAAAGGGTTAGGGTTAGGGTTTCAAAAATCCATTTGAGGGTTTTGAATCTGAGACACTTAGAGAGGGTTTTGACTCACCCAAGCTTGAAGACAACTTGAAGGTGATGCTGTGGTGCTCCACGCGGCGGCAAACGGCGGCCATGGAGGAGGACGGCGGTGGATCGAGGTTCTACAACAACCATGGACAAAAGAGATGAGAGAAAACATAAAAGAAGGAGATTCAACACTTAAGGGTGGTAGAACCACCATGAATGGCGGTTAAGGGAGCTTACCGCGGCTGGGAACGGCGGTGGGTGGCGGTTCTGACGCAAGACAGCAGCAGCCGTGACGAGGAACGGGTCATCTGCTCTCGCCGTGCGGTGGCCGAACGGCGGCCTCAGGGGTGGTCGCGCGACGGAGAAGAAGGAAGGAAGGTGGGTGATGAAGATGATGTTGAGATGGGAGGAAGAAGAAGAAAAGAAAAGGAAGAAAGGAAGAAGAAAAAGTTGCAGAGAAGGAGAAGAAAAAAAGAGAGATGGCGTCGAGAATGAGAGAGAGAAAAGTGAGGAATTTTCGTTTTTAAACTAGTTACTTAGTGATAGGTACAAAATGAGTGATAAATATTAGTCCTAAAACAAACATGTTTTTACTTTTTAGAATCTAAAATTAAAGATTGATAAGGATATATTTTCGAAATTCAAGTTAGAGTAAAGATTAATAGTTGAACTGATCCACTAAGAAAATACTCAGTCCAATATTTAATCTCCGAAAATTACCAAACCAAAATATTCTTAACTCTAAAATTAAATAGAATAGGAATATGAAAATACTTTTCTCTTAATCATATTATTAAAAATATTTTTCTGTACTGGTTTAATAGTGACAATAACGTAATTATTGTCTAGTAAGCGTGCATTCACTGAACTAAGTCAGTGCTAACGCACCCAATAAATAATTTGAAGAGAGTAATTTAATTACTCAGACTAAACCACATAACATAATAAACTTAAACATCCAAATAAAATAATTAATCCTAGGTGTAAAAACTAGGGTGTTACACCATAAGCCATCCGGTCCAACCTTAAACAGAAACGGGTCATCCCACATGAAATGGTTGGCATCCCGGAAGAATTTCTTCTTTTGTTGCCAAGTGAGGTGCTCTGGAACAATATTGGCTGCCTTGAAATTTGCCATGTCGGCGAACCATGGTCTTTCATGCACCAGAAATAAGGCCTCTTCCGAGAACTCATCCCGAATGTCCTTTTCTTTTGCAGCCACCTCTTCATTCACCAACCGGGACAAGTGGTCAGCCACCACATTCTCGCTGCCCTTTTTGTCCTTGATGACTAAGTCAAACTCCTGCAACAACAGAATCCACCTTATGAGTCTTGGTTTAGAATCTAACTTAGTCAACAAATATTTAATTGCAGCATGATCAGTAAAAACAGTGACTTGTGAACCAATTAAGTAGGAACGAAAATTTTCCAATGCAAACACTATGGCTAGCAACTATTTTTCGGTTGTTGCATAATTTACTTGGTTCTCATTGAGAACCTTGCTAGCATAGTGAATGACATGGAAAAAAATTTCCCTCCGCTGTCCCAAAACTGCCCCAACTGCGTAGTCACTGGCATCACACATTAATTCAAATGGTGACTCCCAGTTGGGTGCAATAAGAATGGGAGCGGTGATCAACTTTTCTTTCAAAACCTGAAAAGACGTAAGACAAGCAGTATCAAACACAAATGGTGTGTCTTAGTTCAAAAGGCCCCACAACGGCTTGGCAATCTTTGAGAAGTCCTTGATGAACCGCCGGTAAAAGCCTGCATGACCAAGAAAACTCCTCACACCCTTGACATTCACTGGTGGAGGTAGTTTCTCAATCACATCAATCTTGGATTTATCCACTTCGATCCCCTTAGCTGAAATTTTGTGCCCAAGCACAATGCCTTCCTGCACCATAAAATGACACTTCTCCCAATTTAAGACTAAATTGGTGTCCGTGCACCTCTTTAACACAGCAACAATGTTAGACAAACAATTATCATAAGAGGAACTGAAAACAGAAAAATCGTCCATGAAAACTTCAATGTATTTTTCTACCATATCAGAGAAAATGGAAAGCATGCACCTTTGAAATGTCGCAGGCGCATTACAAAGTCCGAAAGGCATCTTCCGATAGGCAAAAACTCCAAAAGGGCATGTGAATGCAGTTTTCTCTTGGTCTTTCGGGTTAACCGCAATTTGGTTATACCCCGAATAACCATCCAAGAAACAATAATACGCTTGCCCGGCCAACCTCTCAAACATCTGGTCCATGAATGGAAGTGGGAAGTGATCCTTCCTAGTAGCTTGGTTTAGCTTCCGGTAATCTATACATATTCGCCAACCTGTGACCGTTCTAGTTGGGATCAACTCATTCTTCTCGTTGTGCGCGACGGTCATGCCACCTTTCTTTGGAACCACTTGTACTGGACTTACCCAAGCACTATCAGAAATAGGATAGATCATTCCGGCTTCAAGGAGTTTCAGCACTTCCTTCCTTACCACTTCTTTCATTGTAGGATTGAGCCTCCTCTGCGGTTGGACCATCGGTTTAAATTCAGCCTCCATCATGATCTTGTGCATACAAAACGTGGGGCTAATACCTTTCAAATCTGAGATGGACCATCCAATAGCTGTTTTATGCTCTCGAAGCACCCTTACAAGTTTCTCCTCTTCCAATTCTGACAATACATTGCTCACTATGACAGGGTCTTCATCATTCTCACCAAGAAACACATACTTCAAGTGGGGAGGCAGAGGTTTGAGCTCTAACTAGAGCTTCTCTTGGACTTCATCCTTTTTGAGCTCTTCTTTCTTAGTGCTCACAGCAAGTTGCTTGGGTTGAGCTTCCAGATCACACAAACAGTCTTCTATTTCCTTCTCCTCTTCCTCATCAAGATTTTCAATAGAATTCACAATTACCTTCTCAAGAGTAGAGGAATGGTGTTGTTGTGCAAAGGCTTCTTTAGCCACTACTTCCACAAGGTCCATGCGGAAACAATTCTCTTCATCACTTGGGCGATGCATAGCTTCAAATACATTAAAAGTGACCTCTTCATCTTGCACTCTGAGTCGAAGTTGGCCCTTTTGTACATCTATCAAAGCACGACCAGTTGCTAGAAAAGGTCTCCCCAATATAAGTGGAACTTCTGCATCCTCCTCCATGTCTAATATCACAAAATCCGCTAGGAAGATAAACTTGTCCACTTTAACCAAGACATCTTCCAGAATACCATAAGGACGCTTGATTGATCTGTCTGCTAGTTGCAATGCCATCCTTGTTGGCTTCACCTCACCACCTCCAAGCTTGTTCAAAATTGAAAGCGGCATCAAATTGATACTTGCTCCCAAGTCACACAAGGCCTTCCCAATAGCAACATTCCTAATAGTGCAAGGGATTGTAAAACTATCAAGATCTTTAAGCTTTGGAGGTAGATTCCTTTGAAGTATTGCACTACACTCTTCTGTCAAGGCAACAGTCTCACCTTCTTTGAACTTTCTTTTCTTCGTGATCAACTCCTTCATGAACTTTGCATAAGTGAGCATCTGCTCTAGTGCTTCAGCAAAGGGTATGTTAATCTGTAGCCTCTTGAAAATGTCAAGGAACTTGGCAAACTGTTCTTCCTTCTCCTTTTTCTTGCTCAAATGAGGATACGGCAACTTCACATAAGAGGGGATCTCTTGGGGCTTGTCTCCATCTTTCAAAATCTGACTTTTAGTCCTCCTCAAAATTGAATTCTCATCCACTAGCTTCTCCCTCTTGTCTTTTTCACTGTCTTTTTCTTCCCCCTCTACTATAACATCTTTGCCTTTTTCTTTATTCAAATCAGATTTTTCAGCAATCACCTCTGTTTTCTCATCAACTCTCTAATTTTTCACCAAAGGCTCGCCACTCTCTTCCTCAAGGCTTTTACCACTCCTCAAAACAATAGCCTTACAATGCTCCTTAGGATTAGTTTGAGTATTACCTGAAAAATTGCCGCTAGATTGCTCCGCTAGTTGCTTTGCAATCTGTCCAACTTGAACCTCCAAGTTCTTTATAGAAGCATCGGTGTTTTTCTAGTTTGACATGGACATTTGCATGAACTGATTGAGGGTGTTCTCCAAGATAGAAGTCCGGTCTTGAGGCGGTTGTGTAGGAAGAGGCTAGCTTGCTTGTCCGGCATCTTGTTTCCAACCAAAACTCTGTTGATTCCTCCACCTTTGGTTGTAGTTGTTGGAGTATTGGTTGTTGCCTTGCCGCCCATAGTTCCCCATATAATTAGCTTCCTCATGGGGACTAGGTGGTGCCTCACATCTTCCATTATCATGATCTCCTCCACAAAAATCGCATCTCATTACCTGCTGAGGTGGCTTGGTGCATGGTTGTCCCTTGAACAGTTTGGAGTTGTTGTGGGAGTTGAGCTAGTTGCTTGGTGATGGACTCAAGTTGTTGTGTCATAATCTTATTATGAGCCAAAAGTGCAGTTTGTGAATCTAACTCCAACACTCCCCTTCTTGATGTGGGACCCCGATCATGATGCATCAAATAGTCATTAGATGCCATAGCCTCTATCAAAATCAGTGCTTCCTCCGCTGTCTTTGTGTTCATGGACCCTCCAGCTGAGGCATCCAACATATACCTGGTTGACGGCCTCAATCCATTGCAAAATGTTTGCATTTGGGTATGATCGTCAAACCCATGATTTGGGCATCTTCGGAGTAATTCCTTGAATCTTTCCCAGGTGTCATGAAGGGTCTCACCCTCTTGTTGAGCAAAGCTTATGATGTCACCCCTTGTCTTCACAAATCTTGAGGTGGGAAAGAATCTTGCCAGAAATTTTGCCTCTAAGTCATCCCATGTAGTGATGCTCCCCCTTGGTTGAGATTGGAGCCAAGCCTTGGCCCTCTCTCTTAGAGAGAAGGGAAATGCCCTTAGGCGAATTGCATCCTCAGAGGCACCATTGTGCTTCATAGTATCATATATCTCAATGAAGTTGGAGATATCACTATTAGCATCCTCATTTTCCAACCCAGCAAATTGATTTTGTGAAACCAAATTCAAGAGAGTTGGCTTGATTTCAAAATTGTTGCAGTTAATTGGGGGCCTCACTATGCTAGTGACATGCCGATTGACATTTGTATTGCCGTAGTCCCCAAGTGTCCTCCGTGGTGGAGAACCTTCACCATTGCCTGCCATCCTGAGTTTTTCTTGATGAACTTGAGAGGTGGAAGTCTCTTGTTCTTATTCTTGTTGTTCTAACAGTTTCTGCTCTCTTGCTTGCCTCCGATTCCCCCTAGATGTTCTTTCTATTTCAGGATCGTAGAGGAGTTGGCCAGCCGGGGTAGTACCTCGCATGCACAAACAGTCTAGCAACCAAGAGTGTTAGCAGTAAATGTCAGTAAACAGAAACAGCAAACAAACCAGAAAAAAAAATGACAGCAAAACAAAACAGAAAAATATTACAGCAAAAAGATTACAACAAAAAAAAATTGCTTAAATTAGTAACCGAAATGGATATGCTAATATTAAAACACAATCCCCGGCAACGGTGCCAAAAACTTGTTGAGACAAATCTAGGCAACTATACCTAGTCGTACAAGTAATACGGTGGTGAGACCGTTTTATCGTTCCCACGAGGATTGTGACAAGTACTAGCACGTACCGAATCAATTACTATATAAGCGGATATTTGGATTGAAGGGGGATCAATAATAAATACTAAGCCAAATCATATTCAAAACCTAAAATAAACAATTTAAAAAGAAAAGTTCTTTGAGAATTTCTGTCGAACACTTGGAAGGCGGTTAAAAGAATTCTTCAAATCTATGAACGATGTTGGGATTAGGTTCACTAAACTTCATCCCCATGCAATGAAATGACTAATAAACAGTTTCTACTTCAATTATGACAATCAATCCACTAGATTACTCAAGCCCCGATTCCTCGGATGACAAGAGCCTAAATCCGTTAATAGACCCTAATTCCTTAGGTGGCCTAGATTAATGAATTTGCATGATGATTAGGGATTACACGATTGCTAATAAACCTAAATCCATTCCTAGATACAAGGTTTACTAGGTGGTTGATTTCAGTTCTCGTTCTAATACGAATTTTCCAATTACATATCAAAACAATAATCAAGTCATGGGGGTTCTAGCCACAACAAGCATTAGGCATAGAAATAAATCACTCATAAGGAAGCAAAAACTGTATTACAAGATCAAGTCAAATACATGGATAATTCAGAAATAGCTACACCTAACCCCAACAATGGGAGTTTAGCTACTCATGATCATAACCAAAACCAAAGAAATAGAGATGAAGAGGAGAATAGACTCCATGGAATCCTTGTGCAACTGCCCCTGGTTTAGAGAGAGTGTTTGAGGGTTTCAAAAAACTGCCCCCTTCTGTTCTGCCCGTGCCTTTTTATAAATCAGGATTCGCGTCACGGCCGTGATGGTCATCACGGCCAGGCCGTGACGCTTTCTGCCTTGGGCGCGCTTTCAAAATATGTTTGTCACGGCCGTGACACTCGTCACGGCTAGGCCGTGATCTCTTCTATCTCCACCAATTGGTTTGTCACGGCCGTGATGGGCATCACGGCTAGGCCGTGACAGATTCTGCCTAGGAGGGTTCTGATTCAATTAACATGTCACGGCCGTGATGGGCATCACGGCTAGGCCGTGACAGCTTCTGACTTTTGCCTTCTTTCTTCTAAATTATTGCTCGATCACGGTCGTGATAGTCATCACGGGTAGGCCGTGATGGGCTCTGCTTGGGTCATTTTTTTCACTTTTCAAGCTGTCTTCATCCAAGCTCCATCATGGCTACTCTTGAGCATTTTTCCTTAAATTCCTGCAAAACAACACCAAGAAACCGCCTCACCCGTTCCAAGGTAAAAACTAATAAAAATCAAACTAATCATGCCTAAACTATATGAAAATGCATGCAAAAATGTACATGAAATATGATGCAAAATCACACTATCACACATAAAGACCTATACAGACAGCATCTACCCGCCCGCCTCTCGCAGAATAAATTAAAAATCAAGAGATCAAAAGAAGACTATGCTCACAAAGGCTCTCCCTAGAAGATGCTGCCGATGAACCATATCACAGACGATATGGGCGTTTGGAACAACCCTCACTCTCGACAAAAGCACGGCGATAATCTCTGGCATCCCTGGTATGAACCCGGGGCTCCCACACAGACTCATCGCTGCTGATACCGATCCTATGGTGCTGATAGCGGTGCAACATCTACGTACTCCTCCTCCTCCTGCCTCTGTAGACTCTGCCAACTCTATCCTGAATCACGGAATGCTCCCTCCTATTCCACCTGTCATCCGGTAACTTGCGCTGACGTGGCGGATACCATATCTCTGTGAAGGGCAGTCACTAAGAGATCCTATAAGAGCCTAGCATGGTGAAGTCGGATCCTCCTCCGAGATAGACATAGATGCTGACCGGGCCGACGTAACACATGAAGAACTGTGAGTGGCCGACCTGCCACCCATGGTCGTCATGATATACGATCTCAATGTCCCCCAAGGTCTGGACCCTCGGCAAAACGATCTGCAGTTAATGCATCTGACGATGCTCCGGTCCGATCGCCATTGGCGTATGGCTGCTGCTCATCTTACGAACCGATACATACACAGAAAGAGTAGGAAGAGGAGGAGGAGGATTAGGAGGAGCAGAAGAAGAAAGGAAATAAGAATCTCAACACCACCATAAAACAGGGATAGGAAAACATAGTAAAGCATACTATCAAACAACAATCAACACATGCAGCAAACATCTCCTAAATCATACTTTCACAGTCAACCTCGATTATCCAACTAGGATCAATCCTCTAAGGAGTCACACACCTATGCATGTCGGTCGATCTTTCAGAATAGGGATACTGATCCCCTGGACCTTCTCTATCTCTCTCTCTCGGGCCTATCAATGGCCCAGAGAATGTCAGTTGGTTTGTCCTGGTAACAGTTCCGCTCGTCGTGAACAATAAGGGTGTTTCCCCCTATGAGCTCCACTCCAATAGGGGTATCTTGGTCTCCTCGGAATGTCCACCATAGACTGGAACACTCAGGCCCAGACGTCAAGATAGTCGAGTACTGAGACACCCCGATGTCCCATTAAATTAAAACATATTTTATTTAAAACCTAATCGTATTATTAGCATTAAACGGGTATATATACAACAGCAAAAAAAATAAAACTTTAATAAAAACGATTATCAGGTATAAACATACATTACATACTGCATAACATCACATGTATATACAGATATATAAGATCATCTAAGTACGGTCATCAAGTGTTGTAGAGGGAATCCCATCAGTAGGATCCCATATATATACAAATCGGGTAACAAAATAAAATACATAGAAAGATCTGATAAAATATACCTCGCTGCCACTCTACACCTAGTGCTATATCTCAAATACATCAAAATCCTCACCACACCACTATGTACACCTAATTGGATAACACTGGCCGGTACTATCACATACGACTACTGCTACCCTCACTGTCACCCTTGGGTCTAGATGGTCCCACTACTCCTCTGCTGCTGCAAGAAGAGCTCCTCCCATAAGGCCTCTGAAACAAGCTTCTGTATGCCAAGCTGTTCCTAGATGATAGACGGGAAGACTCAGAAACAACTGGTCTAACATCTGGCATCTGTGGAACCTATGGGGCAAGTATGTGATCTACATCAGGAACCACCTGATCATCGTCATGTGCCGGTGCGATAACAGGTACCAGTGCGGGTGCAAGTGCGAGTGCGGGGACAGGATCTGGCACTGGAACTGGAACTGGTACAATCTCAGGCATCTGTGGCATCTGTGGAATCAGTGCTGCTGGAAACCCGATAGGGAATGGGAAGGTCTGGCCCACTCTAAAGGTCCCGACCATATCAAGCGGTGCTTCATTCCCTAAGCCCGTCGTCACCGACACAGGACCCGTATAAACATCAAAATGAGTGACTGGGTCCAGAAGCCACCCATTCTCATCGAGAAACTCAAACTCAAAGGTTCTCGTCACTGGGAACCCTGCTAGAGTCTCCATCCATGGGTGCCCCTAGTGAGCCATCTAAACTATCTGGGTCTGAAGATTTAATAGTAGAAAGGCAAACACAAAAGAAGAGAAAGAGGGGATAAGAAACTATTTAACATCAAAACATGAAAAAGGGGTCGTAACATTTAATCAATAAGGCACACAAACATTCATCACAACATATTTATATATGCAAACATCCTCGAAACACATTATTTTCCTCTACCCTTCACCATGATGCAAATGATATGTATGATAATGTGGTTGCCACCAATCCGAATATATATATCCCTCATCTGCTCAGTCAGTCGTCCAAGCAACACGTCCCCAAACCCCGGTGCACATCCTCATCCGCGGTGAGAATGCCCATGCGAAGC
This sequence comes from Sophora flavescens, assembly GCA_030762895.1. NCBI lineage: Eukaryota > Viridiplantae > Streptophyta > Magnoliopsida > Fabales > Fabaceae > Sophora > Sophora flavescens. Next base: position 106,513,903 of record CM061066.1, on the reverse strand, counting down.
AATGGCATTATAGTCACACATCTCCCGTCGATGCACACCCTGGTTCTCTCGCGAGGGTGCACATGCAACCCAATGAAACTATAGCTGAAACCCCAATAATAAAATAGGATGGTCCTATAATAATTATCTCAGTTAGGCACCTCTGAAAACATGTATCATGTACCCCCACATACGTCACCATAACTCATAATGTATTAACACTTAGAAATCTCTAGGCACAATATAATCACCAATAATGTTATCATTTCCAAGCATCTCATAATAACCCAATAATAAAATAAACACGATCAATCCATGCAAATCATCATATTTCAAACAGCACACCATGAACAGTTAAACAGACAAAACCATGCAACCTCGAATATCATATTTTTAACCTAACAGTAATAAACCTACAATTTCAATATCATCAAGTATCACTAAGTAGTTCCCAATGTGATATTAATATTGTATGTTACTCACTCACTAGTAGGGTTTAGTTCGCCCTACGCCATTATTGAAATAAATGTCACTTAGCCATTTCCGACGTTAGATGGCTTCTTTCCCTACCTTAGCTGTCGTATGATAACATAAATGTAACGAATGAGGCACTCCTCTACTCCTCTGGATTCTGCCATACAAGCAACACGGGTCTCCGGGTCTCCGAAAAATTACCTGAATACCACATTACAAAGCGTACGTTACAGGTAACCCTAATCCGAAGTGGGAATTGAAAACCGATAGATAAAACGAATGATAAGTCTAATACTATTACTGACGGCATTTCGACATAAAAGGGTATAGATTTCCTTCACTTGGAGAAGAATAGGAAGCTAGGTTTGAGAAGACGTCGTTGCCAATATCACAACGGCGTACTTGAAATTCCGTAGGGACGATCGGAATGCTCGAACTCCCGACCCGAAATTCTCTCTCTAACTATTTCTCTCTATCACTCTCTAGCTCTCTCACTTTCTGTTCTCTGCCTTCTGTTTTTGTGTTGTCTTAAGTGAACTAAAGTTCACTTAAGCCCTTTTATTTTTACCCATTCACGTGCCAATGCTGGAGCGTGGGAATGGTCACACTTGAGCGTTGGATCCTCCACGCTTGAGCGTTGGAGGTAGGTAACGTCACCACACATGCAACCAATCAGATTGTGCCACGTGGAATCAATGCCAGAGATGGTCGGGTTGACCTCAACTCTTGAGCGTGGAGTAGGCCACGCTTGAGCGTTGACCGTTGGCCAGGAAACCTACTTCCACGTTTCATCGCGTTCTGAGTCCGTTTGACATCCGATTGATCCCAAATTTGAGATATAGACTCTCTTCGACCTAATAAACAGTCTCAAGCCCTCAAAAATGCCTAATCTCTTTCTTAAACCAAAATTCCTTATTTCAGATACTTAATCTCTTTTTAAATGATATACGAGAAACCCTAGATTACTTTTACATTCGATTTCACACCGGTGGGTTACGTACTTTCCATGCAAAGGTTCCTAGACCTTTATCAACATATTATTCATCTAATCCAAGTCTTAAACCTCATCATCATACGTAAAACAAAATCATAAAAGCACGACTGTTACATTTCTACCCCCCTTAAAAGAAATTCCGTCCTTAGAATTTACATACCTGAAAACAAATGTGGGTACTGATGTTTCATGTTTGCCTCACGCTCCCAAGTAGCATCTCCGGTAATGTCATCCCAGATGACCTTGACCAAAGGGATCTGTTTACCGTGGAGTTCTTTAATCCATCTATCTACAATTTTAACCGGTAAAGCTTCATATTCCAGATTCTCTCGAAGTTATATCGACTAAGGCTCAGTTACATGAGAAGGATCTGGGTAATATTTCCTTAACTGTGAGATGTGAAAGATGTCATGAAGATTAGAAAGGTTAGGTGGTAAGGCTATATGGTAATCTACTGGACCAATTTGTCGAAGAATCTGAAAAGGTCCAATGAATCGAGGATTAAGCTTTCTAGACTTGATAGCTATGCCAATTATAGTCTTCGGAGTGACTCACAAAAACAGGTGATCACTTTCCTGGAATTCTAAGGGTCTCCTCCTCTTGTCACTGTAGCTCCTCTACCTATCCTGTGCTTCTTTCATTTTCTCTCTTATCTTCCTGGCTTGTTCCGTTGTCTGCTGTACCACTTTAGGACCCAACACTTGACTCTCACCAGTCTCATACCAACATAACGGAGTCCTATACTTCCTGCCACATAAAGCCTCTTACGGTGTCATCCCGATACTGCTATGAAAACTATTATTATAAGTGAACTCAATCAAAGGTAGGAACTCATCCCAACGGCCAATATGTTCCAACACACAAGCTCTCAAAAGGTCCTCCAGTGATTGAATTATTTTTTCTGACTATCCATCCGTTTGAGGATGATAAGTAGAACTCATCCTCAACTTTGTCCCCAAAGCATTGTGTAACTGCCTCCAAAATCTAGATGTGAATCTAGGATCTCGATCGGAGACAATGCTTGATGGCACTACACGCAACCTGACAACTTCCTTGATATAGATCTGGGTCAACCTCTCTAAGCTGTAACTTTCACCGATAGGCAAGAAGTGAGCACACTTCGTTAACCTATCAATGATAACCCAAACCGCATCATACCTTTTCGGAGTTCGTGGTAATACAACCACAAAGTTCATAGCTATACTATCCCACTTCCACTCTGGGATATCTAAGGATTGTAGCAAACCAGCAGGCTTCTGATGCTCTATCTTAGCTTTCTGACAAACTAAACAAGATAGAACATACTCTGCCACTTCCTTCTTCATCTTTGGCCACCAAAACATCTTCTTCAAGTCTTGATACATCTTGGTGGCTCCTGGGTGAAAACTCCGCTTACTGTTGTGTGCCTCTTCCAATATCATCTTCCTAAGCTCTAAATCCTCTGGCACACATATCCGATTTCTAAACCTCAACACACCATCTATTACCTCTACTGAACTCAGAACTCTTACCCTCATCTATACCTCTAATCACTACCTGCAAATACGGGTCCAGAACTTGTTTATCCTTAAGCTCTCTCAAAAACTCACTACTGATGGTAATCATACCTAAGCACATTCTATCCTCAACCAATTCCATCCCTAAGCTAAAATCCCTAAAATGTTCAATCAATTCCATCTCTTTTACCATCATTGCAGACACATGTAAAGATTTCCTACTTAATGCATTCACCACTACATTCGCCTTCCCAGGATGGTATTGAAGATGAAATTCATAATCCTTGATAAACTTCATCCATCTACGTTGTCTCATGTTCAGCTCCTTCTGATCAAACAGATACTTCAAACTCTTATGATCACTGTAAACATTAAACTTAGATCCATAAAGATATTGTCGCCATATCTTCAATGCGAACACTATAGCTGCCAATTCCATATCATGGGTCGGATAATTCCTTTCATGAATCCTCAACTGTCAGGAAGCATAAGGCATAACTCTTCCCTTTTGAATCAGAACACATCCCAACCCTTGATATGACCCGTCACAATACACGTCAAACTATCCTAAAGGATCTGATAATATTAGCACTGGAAATGTAGTTAACTTCTCCTTCAATTTCATAAAAATCTTTTCACACTTTTATGTCCAAACAAACGATGTACCTTTTCTCGTTAATTGCATCATAGGCAACGCAATCTTCGAGAAACTCTCGATGAACCTCTGATAATATTCATCTAAACCTAGAAAGCTCTTCACTTCACTTACTGACTTAGGTCTCTCCCATTTAAGCACAGCTTCTACTTTAGCTTGATCAACTGCTATTCCTTCCTTATTGATTATATGACCTAAAAATTGAACCTTCTCTAACCAAATTTCACACTTAGACAGCTTCACATATAACTGTCTATCCCTCAACACTTGCAACACAACTCTCAGATGTTCCTCTTGTTCTTCCTAGCTACAAGAATAAATAGGAAATGTCATCAATGAAAACCACTACAAACTTGTTGAGGAACGGTCTAAAGATATGGTTCATATAATCCATAAACACTGCTGGAGCATTAGTCACATCAAAAGGCATAACCAAGCACTCATAGTGTCCATACCTCGTCCTGAAAGCTGTCTTAGGTATATCCTCCTTCTTCACTTTAATTTGATGGTATCCGAATCTTAAATCAATCTTAGAAATTACCGAAGCTCCCTTCAATTGATCCATCAGATCATCTATCCTAGGTAATGGGTACTTGTTCTTAATCGTCACCTTGTTTAACTGCTTGTACTCTGTACACAACATAGAACTTCCATCATTCTTCTTCACAAACAACACCGGTTCTCCCCAAGGCGAAACACTAGGTCTAATGAATTCCTTCTTCATCATATCATCCAACTGTTTCTTCAACTCAGCCAACTCTACAGGTGACATCCGATAAGGAGCTATTGATATAGGTCCTGTCCCTGGTATGAGATATATGGTGAACTCAACCTCCCTCTATGGTGGCAAACATGAAACATCAGGAGGAAAAACCTCATGAAACTCTCTCACGATAGGCACAAAATCTATACTTGGAGTCTCCTTAGCTTCCACTGAGAAAAGATAGAGTCTTTCTGGAACAGTCTAACGCTAGAAGGCTACATGGTTAGCCGAAAGCCAATCCATGCCAAGAATAATATCTATCTACTGCATAGTATTCCTCATAGATATTCCTTCATTGGCAGATAGTATGCTATAAGGCTCAAGAAAAGATAGAGTCTTTCTGGAACAGTCTAATGCTACATGGTTAGCCGAAAGCCAATCCATGCAAAGAATAATATCTATCTGCTGCATAGGCAAACAGACAAGATCCACAAAGGATGTCCTATTCTCAACAACTATAGGACATTGTAGAAAAACAGACATAATAATCAAGGAATCATTGGTCGGGGTAGATACTGTAAGAGTATAAGGTAACTGGGAAATAGGCAAACATAAATGATTCATACATTCATGCGAAATAAAAGAATGTGTAGCACCTGAGTCAAACAACATAGATGAGAGTCTACCATATATTAAACACATACCTTGGATAAGGTCTGCAGATTGATAGGATTCATCCCTTCTCACGGTAAACACTCTCCCTGTGGCCTGAGGTCTGGCCGCCTGTCGTCCTGTTGCTGAACTCCTCTCCCAGCTCTACCTCTGTAAGCACTAGCTCATCTACCCACGATTGTCTGTTGTTGTACTCCTCTCTACCTGCACTCCCGAGCCATGTGACCTGGTTTACCACAGATATAACAAGCAGGTCTCTCCCTGCACTCTCTAACATAATGCGGGCCTCCGCACCGGAAACAAACTGGGCCTCTTTGCTGCTGGCCCTCTCTATCAACTGGTGCTGATGTGACTGGTACTAGTGCAGATGTCTGAACACTCTGCACTGGCCTGGTATAGGGTCCTCACCTCCACTGAGAACCACCACCAGCTCTCCTCTGAAAACCTGATCTCATAGGTCCTCCACTCCGCTTCTGCCTGTACTCTACAGCCTGCCTCTGATCCATGCTCTCAATGGCACTGCATCTCTCAACTAACTCAGGGAAACTCAAAATGTCCAAGGGCACTGGCTCATGCCGTAGCCCCTCCTCAAACCTCCAGCACTGCTAGTTTCCATCAGGGAACCTCTGATAGAACTCAGAACTGTATCAAAGCCTCGAATCTAGCTGTATGGTCTCCAACAGACATGTTACCCTGTCGGAGACTCATGAACTCTCTATCCTTCTCACGTCGAACTAACCGTGGAAAATACTTCTCTAAGAAGCACTCTCTGAGTAACTCCCAACTAATAGCTCTGCCCTCGGCCTCCAGCAATCTCCTCTTGCCTCTCCACCATGACTCTACTCCCCCAGTCAACATAAAAGCAGCATAGTCACCTTCCTATTATCCCTGCATCTCATAGTATCAAAAATCTTCTCTAATTCCTGGATCCACCACTCTGCTCGCTCTAGATCATAATCACCTCTGAAATGGGGTGGCTTTCCTTTCAGGAAGGTAGCAATCAGTGCGTCCTCAATCTCTGCAACTCTCCTCATGTCTTGCTGCTCCTGTAACTCTCCGTCTCTCTGCATCCTCTGAGCATTCTGTTGCACCTGCTGCAACAGTGCGGCAGCCATCTCACGAATGGTCTGAAGAGTATCAGATGACTCTCCTCCACCTCCAGCTCCTCCTACAGTCTGAGAAGTCTCACCAGCGACTCTCTCTGGGTGCTACCACCCCCTCGTCCCCAACGTCCTCGACCTCTACCTCGAGCCATGATCTTTTTAAAAGAAATCATTAACTCTCATTAATATGACATAATACTACATAAAATTATAATATAAATACTATATGTCACATCAATGACATTAATTATCGCGTCCGGACTCACTACACAACTTCTAAGCATAGTCGATATCCGATGTGGATTCAAATAAAATTGCCAATACACCCTAACCTCACAGTCTGAACAGAATCAAACTGGCTCTGATACCACCCAAATGAGACACCACGATGTCCCATTAAAGTAAAACCTATTTTATTTTAAACTTAATTGAATTATTAGTGTTAAACGGATATATATATACAACAGGAAAAAATAAAACTTTAACAAAACCATTATCAGGTATAAACATACATTACATACTGCATAGCATCACACGTATATACAGATATATAAGATCATATAAGTACAGTCATCAAGTGCTGTAGAGGGAATCCCATCAGTAGGATCCCATATATATATATATATGTATATACAAACCGGGTAACAAAATAAAATACATAGAAAGATCTGATAAAAGATACCTCGCTGCCCCTCTACACCCACTCCCATCTCTCAAATACATCAAAATCCTCACCACACCACTATGTACACCTAATTGGATAGCACTGGCCGGTACTATCACATACGACTACTGCTACCCTCACTGTCACCCCTAGGTCTAGATGGTCCCACTACTTCTCTGCTGCTGCTAGAAGAGCTCATCCCAGAAGACCTCTGAAACAAGCGTCTGTATGCCAAGCTGTTCCTAGATGATAGTCTGGAAGACTCGGAAACAACAGGTCTAACATTTGGCATCTATGGAACCTCTAGGGCAAGTATGTGATCTACATCAAGAACCACCTGATCATCGTCATGTGCTGGTGAGATAACAGGTACCGGTGTGGGTGCGGGTACAAGATCTGGCACGGGAACTGGAACTGGTACAATCTCATGCATTTGTGGCATTTGTAGAATCGGTGCTACTGGAAACCCGATAGGGAATCGGAAGGTTTGTCCCACTCTAAAGGTCCCGACCATACCGAACGGTGCTCGATTCCCTAAGCCTGTCGTCACCGACACAGGACCCGTATAAACTGCAAAACAGTGACTAGGTCCAGAAGCCACCCATTTTCATCGATGAACTCAAACTCAAAGGTTCCTGTCAGTGGGAACCCTGCCAAAGCCTCCATCCATGGGTGTCCCTAGTGAGCCATCTAAACAATCTGGGTCTGAACATTTAACAGTAGAAAGGCAAACACAAAACAAGAGAAAAAGAGGATATGAAACTATTTAACATCAAAACATGGAAAAGGGGTCGTAACATTTCATCAATAAGGCACACAAACATTCATCACAACATATTTATATAAGCAAACATCCTCGAAACACATTATTTTCTTCTACCCTTCACCATGATGCAAATCATATGTATGATAACGTGGTTGCCACCAATCTGGATATTATATATATATATATATATATATATATATATATATATATATATATATATATATCCCTCACCTGTGTAAGTGACTTAGAGATTTTGTTATATGACAAATACAATTTAATGTGTGTGCAAGTGTTTTAGTGTCAAATTGCAAAGACAGGTATCAAGCACTGACCAACAAGTTCATTAACCAAATTCAAGGAAGAACTTGAAGGAATCAAGGAGCTGCATGTAGAAATCAAAAGAGCATAGTCAAAGATCAAAGGATCATCAAGACCAAGCTTAACGGAGAATTTTAGATTTAAGTCTTAGATGATTTGTAAGAGAAATAAATCTCTTAGTCACAAAAAGCTCATCTAAAAAGATGCATGAAGAAAATCAATTTTCATAACCTGCATTAAAAGGAATAAGTTTTTGTTAATGAAAATGTTTTTTGGAAATAAGAAGCATTCGTCCACTAAAGTAATAGAAGCGCTCGTCCAACACAAGTGATAGAAGCGCTCATCCAACACAAGTAACAGAAGCGCTCGTCCACTAAAGTAATAGAAGCGCTCGTCCAACAAAAGTGATAGAAGTGCTCATCCAACACTAAAGTGACAGAAGCGCTCGTCTACTAAAGTGACAGAAGCGCTCGTCCACTAAAGTGATAGAACCGCTAGTCCACTAAAGTGACAGAAACGCTCGTCCACTAAAGTGACATACGGAGCTCGTCTACTACGTTACGTTCAACCAGTTAAAGAAGCTCCGTCCAATGACATGGCATATGGAGCTCGTCTACTATCAACTACGAGCCCTGAGGATTGAAGAGGATGCCAATGTAAAATCTTATTTCAAGAACCAGAATCAAGAAAGCAGATTCTGTTATCAGACTCAAATCTTTTTTGATTGATCCCAACGACTATAACTTATTTTCTATCTATAGAGGGATCAAAGGAACACTTTCAACATATCAAAACAATATACACAATATCATTAACATATCATAATTAAACGAAATAAATTTGATAAATCAATTGTGAAAGCCATTCATCATCTTTCTTGAGCTTATTGTGAAAAAGAGTGTTTCATTCTCATAAATGCTTCAATTTGTTTATCTGACTATTGAGAGTTAGGAATCAATTTTCATTTTATTTGATTGTAAAGAGAGAGGGAGTCTCTCTGAGTGATTAGGGTGAGGTGTCCCTAAGGAAGAACATTGAGGCTCTTCACTAGAGTGTGGTATCTCGGGGTGAAGGAGTGCTATGTGGTGTAAAGGTTTTTCAAGCTACCTGGCTAAAGCTTGTTGTGTTAGTGTGTGAAAACCCATAGGTGGAGTGGGGAGTGGATGTAGGTCATAGTGGTGGTGACTGAACCAGGATAAATCTAGTTATGTGGTATCTCTAAACTCAAACTCTTTAATTTCTGTCTTGCGCATATAACGGTGATCTTGAAGTTCTAATTATTCAATTGATATCAGTTCTTGATCTGCATAATCAATATTGAACCTTGAGTAAACTGTAATAATAACTGTGTATTTAATTCTATTCTCAAGGATCAATATTTGAATTGAATCTTGCATCATATGTGATCAAATTCGAATAGCTGAATTTCTGTTTCTTGATCACTGAAACTGAGACCTGTAAGTTTGTTCTTGATTGTTAATGTTTGTATCTGAAACTTGCAAAACTTGTTCTTAATATTTAAAGGCTTAATCAGTTTCCGTATTTTGTTATTATTGAGTTTTGACCCTGAACCTATTCTGTGATCTATTAATTTAGAATCAATCTTTCTTATCCTCATAACCTTCAATTCAAGATTTTATATAAACCCTTCATTGATTTTGTAAATGATCCTGAGGCCGCAACTCTGATTTGAAAAAGTTTTTTAAGAGGGAAATATTTTAAGAAAACTCAATTCACCCCCTTCCCCCTCTTGAGTCGTTGAAGCCAAAACAACAATTGGCATCAGAGCTAAACTCTTAAGTTTGGCTTAACAGCTATAAGAGCATGGCTTCCAATGACTGTTTGAATGAAGGGGTTTCCCTTGCACGCCCTCCTGCCTTCAATGGATCTGCGTATATCTATTGGTAGGAAAGAATGGTAATCTTTCTTGAGGCAGCAGGTGTAGACATTTGGGATGCAGTAGAGAATAGACCATTTGTCCCCTCCACTATAGATGCTAATGGTGCTTCAAGAAATAAGCCTAAAACTGAATGGAATGGGGATGTTAAGAAAAGATTTCAATATAATCCACGGGCTAAGAATATTATAACATCCGCTTTAAGCCGTGATGAGTTTTGGTTTCAAATTGCAAATCGGCAAAGGAGATGTGGGATACACTGCAAGTAACACATGAAGGAACCACAGATGTCAAAAGAGCAAGAATGAACACATTGACACATGAATATGAGTTATTTCGCATGAATCGAGGAGAACCTGTGACTGAAATGCAAAAGAGATTCACTCACATTGTGACTCAATTGGCTGCACTTGGAAAGACAATCTCCAATAAAGATCAAATTAACAAAGTGATGAGATGCTTGAGTAGGGAATGGCAACCTAAAGTCACTGCAATCTCAGAATCTCGAGACCTCTCATCAATGACCATTGCCACATTGTTTGGAAAATTGCAAGAACATGAATTGGAGTTGAACAGACTGAATGAGAATGAAGAAACTGACAAAAAGAAAAAGGGATTGGCTCTGAAATCACAAGTCCGAGAAGAAGACGATAGTGATGATGATGATTCAGCACAAGAGGCAGAATCTGAAGAAGAGATGGGAATGCTAGTTAGAAAATTCAAGAACTTCCTAAAGAAGAAAGGCAACTTCAAAAGTAAGCCATCCACTTTTCCTAAAAGAAATTTCAGCAAAGGTGACAACTCTTCCAACAACATCACATGCTATGAATGTGGAAAGATTGGCCACATGAAGCTTGACTGTCCAAAACTGCAAAAGAATGACAAAATAGAAAAGTTTGACTCAAAGGACAAGAAGTGGAGAAAGCCAAGAAAGGCCTACATTGATTGGGATTATAATGATCTAGAATCCACTGAAAAATCTGAATCTGAGGAGGCAAACTTGTGCTTGATGGCCAGCAATCATAGTGATTCAGAAAGTGAAGTGTGTTGGAAAGCCAAGAATATGAAATGATATCTTGACAGTGGTTGTTCCAAGCACATGACTGGAGACAAAACCAAGTTCATTTCCTTTACCCCTAAGTCAAGTGGTAGTGTTACCTTTGGAGACAACAATAAAGGGAGAATACTTGGCATTGGCAACATTGGAAGTGACTCAACAACAATCATTGAGGATGTACTATATGTTGAGGGACTGAAACACAACCTATTAAGTATCAGTCAACTATGTGACAAAGGCTTCAAGGTAAATTTCAATTCCAATAGTTGCTTAATAGAAAATCAGCATGATGAAAATTTGAAATTAATTGGACATAGGACAGATAACATCTATATGCTTGGTTTAGATAATATCTCTTCAAATATTGCATGCTGTCTTATTTCAAAAGAAGAAGAGAATTGGCTTTGGTATAGAAGAATTGCATACATTCACATGAACCACTTGAATAAACTAATTCGTAAAGATCTTGTAGTTGGTTTGCCTAAACTGAAATTTGTGAAAGATGGACTATGTGATGCATGTCAAAAAGGAAAGCAAGTTAAGGTCTCTTTTAAACCAAAGAACATTGTTTCAACAACTAGACCCTTGCTACTTTTACACATTGGGATTTATTTGGTCCATCTAGAACCAAAAGCTTTGATGGTAACTCGTATGCATTGGTAATAGTAGATGATTACTCTAGATATACATGGACATATTTTCTATCTCATAAGAGTGATACATTTGCTACAAGAAAATGGCAAAAATTGTGCAAAATGAAAAGGACATGAAAATTGTTTCTATAAGAAGTGATCGTGGGGGAGCATTCAAAATTAAGTGTTTGAAAACTTTTGTGATGAGCATGGCATTCAACATAATTTTTCTGCTCCTATAACTCCACAACAAAATGGAGTAGTGGAAAGAAAAAATAGATCATTAGAGGAGATAGCAAGAACTATGTTGAACGACTCTAGCTTGTCAAAACATTTATGGGCAGATGCTGTCAATACAGCCTGCTATATGCTAAATAGAGTCTTGATAAGACCAATCTTAAAGAAAACCCCTTATGAGCTTTACAAAGGAAGAAAACCAAATATAGCACATTTTCATGTTTGTGGTTGCAAATGCTTTGTTCTTAACAATGGAAAGAATAATCTTGGAAAATTTGATGCAAAGGCTGATGAAGGAATTTTCCTAGGTTACTCTCTATCTAGTAAAGCATTTAGAATATATAATAAGAGAACACAAACTATTGAGGAATCCGTGCATGTGACATTTGATGAGTCTAACCCCAAAGGGTTGGGAAAGGATTCTGTTATTGATGATCTTGCAGATTCAATTGAGAAAATTCTCCTAGAAGAGAAATAGGACAATGAAGAAGATGAAAGCTTAAAGAATGAATTGCTGCAACAGGAGCAAACAGAATAACAGCCTGGCCTACCAAAGGAATGGAGGAAATCATCCAATTTATAACATCATTGGTGAAATTACAAGGGGGGTAACTACTAGACAATCTCTTAGAAATGCTTGTAATCATATGGCATTTGTGTCTCAAGTAGAACCTAAGAACATAGATGATGCTATAATTGATGAACATTGGATGATGGCTGTGCAAGATGAGTTAAACCAGTTTGAAAGAAACCAAGTTTGGAAACTAGTGCCTAAACCCAAGAACTGTCAAGTAATAGGTACAAAATGGGTTTTTAGGAATAAACTAGATGAAAATGGTATAATTGTAAGAAACAAGGCTAGATTGGTAGCCAAAGGGTATAACCAAGAAGAAGGCATAGATTATGATGAAACATATGCACCAGTAGCAAGATTAGAAGCTATAAGAATGCTACTTGCTTATGCTTGCATAATGGGATTTAAATTATATCAAATGGATGTTAAGAGTGCTTTCTTAAATGGATTTATACAAGAGGAAGTGTGTGTTGGTCAACCACCTATTTTGATAATAATGAATTGCCCAACCATGTTTATAAACTGTCTAAAGCACTATATGGCTTAAAGCAAGCTCCTAGAGCTTGGTATGAAAGGTTAAGTAATTTTTTCATTGAAAAAGGATTTAAAAGAGGTAAAGTTGACACAACTTTGTTCAATAAGAAAAAGGCACACAACATTTTACTTGTACAAATATATGTGGATGATATAATTTTTGGTGCCACTAATGAGCATTTGTGCAATGAGTTTGCAAGTCTTATGCAGAGTGAGTTTGAAATGTCAATGATGGGTGAGCTGAACTTTTTCCTTGGACTGCAAATAAAGCAAACTGAAAATGGAATCTTTGTTAGCCAAACCAAGTACTGCAATGAGTTGATCAAGAAGTTTGGCATGGAAAATTCTAAGGAGATTGCTACTCCAATGAGTACCTCCTGTTATCTGGACAAGGATGAGCAAGGTAAACCTGTTGATGTTTCTAAATTCAGAGGTATGATAGGCTCACTACTTTATCTTACTGCTAGTAGGCCAGATATCATGTTTAGTGTATGCATGTGTGCTAGGTATCAAGCAAATCCAAAAGAATCACACTTAACAGTAGTTAAAAGGATAATTAAGTATCTGTTAGGAACAAAAGACATGGGATTATGGTATCCCAAAGGAGCTACATGTACTTTAATTAGCTATTCAGACTCTGATTTTGCTGGTTGTAAACCAGATAGAAAGAGTACTAGTGGAACTTGCTATTTACTAGGAAACTCATTAGTATCATGATTCAGTAAGAAACAATCTAGTGTGGCTTTATCCACTGCAGAGGCTGAATATGTAGCAGCTGGTAGCAGTTGTTTTATGGATGAAACAACAATTAGTTGATTATGGTGTGCAACTAAACCAAGTTCCTTTTAGATGTGACAATACAAGTGCAATTAACCTAACTAAGAATCTCATAATGCACTCTAGAACTAAACACATAGAAATCAGACATCATTTCATTGGAGATCATATTCAAAGTAGAGAAATTCAGATTGAATATGTTGACTTGCTGATATTTTTACCAAGCCCTTGAATAAGGAAAGCTTCTTTTTCATCAGAAGAGAATTGGGCATAATTGATCGATCCTATATCTAATTTCTAAAGAAACAAAAGAAAATCAAAAAGGAACAATTTTAGATGGACGCGTTTTTTTTTTATTTATCCCTGCACCTATCCCTCTATCATGAACAATTTTATATGCTATGTTTGAATGTTTAAATGCTTGCCTTCTCTATTGATTTGAATGTTTCTTTTCTTTACCTTTTTTATAATGCCAAAAGGGGGAGGAAAAAGTATGATATAGAGGAAGGGGATAATAACAAACTATACATGCATATATTGAGGGGGAGCTTATAAGCTTACATGATTAATGGGGAGTAAATCAAATTTTGCTCTGATAATATTTTTTTGCTCTTATATACTTTTGTTCTGATACCATGATATAAATCTGTCAAAAATACTTAGCTTATGCTACACTTATACTCTGATCTTATAATTTGTTAAAAGATTTGTCATAATCAAAAAGGAGGAGTTTGTAAGACTCAATGACTTAGAGATTTTGATATATGACAAATACAATTTAATGTGTGTGCAAGTGTTTTAGTGTCAAATTGCAAAGACGGGTATCAAGCAGTGATCAACAAGTTCATTAAGTAAATTCAAGGAAAATATTCAAGGAAGAACTTGAAGGAATCAAGGAGCTGCAAGTAGAAATCAAAAGAGCAAAGTCAAAGATCAAAGGATCATCAAGACCAAGCTTAATGGAGAATTTTAGATTTAAGTCTTAGATGATTTGTAAGAGAAAGAAATCTCTTAGTCACAAAAAGCTATTCTAAAAAGATGCATGAAGAAAATCAATTTTCATAACCTGCATTAAAAGGAATAAGTTTTCATTAATGAAAATGATTTTTGGAAATAAGAAGCATTCGTCCACTAAAGTAATAGAAGCGCTCGTCCAACACAAGTGATAGAAGCACTCGTCAACCACAAGTGACAGAAGCGCTCGTCCAACACAAGTGATAGAAGCGCTCGTCCAACACAAGTGATAGAACCACTCATCCAACACTAAAGTGACAGAAGCGCTCGTCCACTAAAGTGATAGAAGCGTTCGTCCACTGAAGTGACAAAATTGCTCGTCCACTGAAGTGACAAGCGCTCGTCCACTAAAGTGACATATGGAGCTCGTCTACTAGGTTACGTTCAACCAGTTAAAGCAGCTCCATCCAATGACGTGGCATATGGAGATCGTCTACTATCAACTACGAGCCCTAATGATTGAAGACGACGCCAATGTAAAATCTTATTTCAAGAACCAGAATCAAGAAAACAGATTATGTTATCAAACTCAAATCTGTTTTGATTGATCCCAATGACTATAAGTTGTTTTCTATATGTAAAGGGATCAAAGGAACACTTTAAACATATCAAAACAATATACACAATATCAATAACATATCAGAATTACACAAAATCAATTTGAGAAATCAATTGTGAAAATCATTCATCATCTTTCTTGAGCTTATTGTGAAAAGGGTGTTTCATTCTCATAAGTGCTTTAATTTGTTTATCTGACTATTGAGAGTTAGGAATCAATTTTTCGTTTTATTTGATTGTAAAGAGAGAGGGAGTCTCTCTGAGTGATTAGGGTGAGGTATCCCTAAGGAAGAACATTGAGGCTCTTCACAAGAGTGTGGTATCTCGAGGTAAAGGAGTGCTCTCTGAGTGATTAGGGTGAGGTATCCCTAAGGAAGAACATTGAGGCTCTTCACAAGAGTGTGGTATCTCGAGGTGAAGGAATGCTCTGTGGTGTAAAGGTTTTTCAAGCTACCTGGCTAAAGCTTGTTGTGTTAGTGGGTGAAAACCCACAGGTGGAGTGGGGACTGGATGTAGGTCACAGTGGTGGTGACTGAACCAGGATAAATCTGGTTGTGTGGTATCTCTAAACTCAAACTCTTTAATTTATGTTTTGCGCATATTACTGCGATCTTGATGTTCTAAGTATTCAATTGATATCAGTTCTTGATATGTATAATCAGTATTGAACCTTGAGTAAACTGTAATAATAACTGTGTATTTAATTCTATTCTCAAGGATCAATATTTGAATTGAATCTTGCATCATATGTGATCAAATTCGAATAGTTGAATTTCTGTTTCTTGTTCACTGAAACTGAAACCTGCAAGTTTGTTCTTGATTGTTAATGATTGTATCTGAAACTTGCATAACTTGTTCTTAATCTTTAAAGGCTTAATCAGTTTCCGTATTTTGTTATTATTGAGTTTTGAACCTGAACCTATTCTGTGATCTATTAATTCTGAATCAATCTTTCTTATCCTCGTCACCTTCAATTCAAGATTTTATATAAACCCTTCATTGATTTTGTAAAAGATCCCGAGGCCACAACTCTGATTTGAAAAGGTTTGTGAAAAGTTTTTTAAGAGGGAAATATTTTAAGAAAACTCAATTCACCCCCCTCTTGAGTTGCTGAAGCCAAAACAACAACCTGTTGAGTCAGTCGTCCAAGCGACGTGTCCCCAAACCCCGATGCATATCCTCATCCGCGGTGAGAATGCCCATGCAAAGCAATGGCACTATAGTCGCACATCTCCCACCGGTGCACACCCTGATTCTCTCATGAGGGTGCTCATGCAACGCAATGAAACTATAGCTGCAACCCCAATAATAAAATGGGACGGTCCTGCAAGGACTCCGAATCTCGTGAATACACACCATCATAGGAGTAATATCACTGACATATCTCGAGTCATCCCCTAGTGCCTTAACCTCTCATCACTATCTTATAGATAACCTCAACAATCATATATCATCATGTTACCACAATAATTATCTCGGTTAGGCACCTTTGAAAACATGTATCATATACCCCCACATACGTCACCATAACTCATAATGTATTAACACTTAGAAATTTCTAAGCACAATATAATCGCCAATCATGTTATCATTTCCAAGCATCTCATAATAACCCAATAATAAAATAAACACGATTAATCCATGCAAATCATCATATTTCAAACAGCACAACATGAACAGTTAAACAAACAAAACCATGCAACCTCAAATATCATATTTTTAACCTAACAACGATAAACCTATAATTTTAATATCATCATTGGTACCACTAAGTAGTTCCCAATGTGATATTAATATTGTCCATTACTCGCTCACTAGTAGGGTTTAGGTCGCCCTATGCCATTATTGAAATAAATGTCACTTAGCCATTTCCGACATTAGAGCTTCCCCCACCTGAGCTGTGTACTCTAACCTAAACGCAACGAATGAGGCACTCCTCTACTCCTCTGGATTCTGCCACGCAAGCAACACGGGTCTCCGGGCCTCCGAAAAATTACTTGAATACCACATTACGAAGCGTACATTACAGGTAACCCTAATCCGAAGTCAGAATTAAAAACCGATAGATGAAACGAAAGATAAGTCTAATACCGTTACTAACGGCATTTCGACATAAAAAAGGTATAGATTACCTTCACTTAGAGAATAAAAGGAAGTTAGGGTTGAGAAGACGTCGTTGCAACGATCACAACGGCGTACTCGGAATTTCGTCAGGACGATCGGATTGCTCGAACTCCCGACCCAAAGCTCTCTCTGTAACTCTTTCTCTCTATCACTCTCTAGCTCTCTCACTTTCTATTCTCTGCCTTCTGTTTTTGTGTTGGCTTAAGTGAACTGAAGTTCACTTAAGCCCTTTTATTTTTGCCCATTCACGCGCAAACGCGTTGGATCATCCACGCTTGAGCGTTGGAGGTAGGTAGCGCCACCGTGCATGCAACCAATCAGATTGTGTCACGTAGGTCAGCTTGTGCCACGTGGAGTCAACACCAGAGCTGGTCTGGTTGACCTCAATGCTTGAGTGTGGAGTGCCACACTTGAGTGTTGACCGTTGTCCAAGAAACCTATTTCCACGTTTCGTCGCATTCTGAGTCCGTTTGACGCCCGATTGAACCCAAATTTGAGATATAGACTCTCTCAAGCCCTCTAAAATGCCTAATCTCTTTCGTAAACTCAAATTCCTTATTTCACATACTTAAGCTTTTATAAACGATATACGAGAAACCCTATATTACTTTTACGTTCGATTTCACACCGGTGGGTTGCGTACTTTCCATGCAAAGGTTCCTAGACCTTTATCAACATATTATTCCTCTAATCCAAGTCTTAAATCTCATCATCATACGTAAAACAAAATCATAAAAGCATGACTGTTACAAGTACCAGTGGAGACCACGACAAAATGGGTGCAAACCATTGGCCATTGTCAGTCAATCCAAACCCGGCTACATCCCCAAGGTTCCTAGAACCATCTAGCTCTCATTTTGTACCCGCACTCGGGTACACCAACCTCGCATGACTCCCAGTCACACGGCTCGCCATTTTCCAAATATGCAATGCAACATAAACTAAGTTGACACCGGCACCGTTACTCACTTACACGCATTACGATGCACTCGGTATCCACAATATCAACTCGATACCCATATACCACTTTCAGGATCCATTCTCATCATAACTCGACAGCATACCCTCAGGTGTCAACTAGGGTTTCCAACATCACAAACAGACAATCCAGTCAACCTCAACGGCATCAACGCCAACATCATAATATCATCATCCTCAACATCAATAATAACTTAACATAATTAAAAAACATAGCATTAAACGTCATCATGCATAAATAGCAAACAACACACGTCAACCAGCAGCAAAACCATCAACAACAATAAAAGCAAAACAGACAACCTCAGCATATGCACGTAAAACGATAAAGCAGTCCTAAACATCGATAAGTGTGCCATAATTAAATCACGTATACAGCTTTAAAAATCAATTCCAATAGGGATTTAATTATCGCAAGCTACTCGACAACTAGTAAGGTCTGGGGCACCTTTTGCATACATCATAATATACAATACTACGCTTGCCTCACCCGCGTGTCAGATACTTTCTCCACACCTTACACAATCGTAACATCGTTTCCACACCTCGAAACTCACACCCCTCTCCCTGGAACAGCTGCTGGCTCAGTCACGATGAACGCCTTGGTGCTCCGAAATTCGTCCTGAACACATGGATAGAGTCCCGACAATGTCATAAATCCTAACTTGCATCAGATTCACAGACAAATCCAGAATCGAAAAAAGATTCACAAAACAAAGTAAATGACAATGTCGACGTGTCGATGAGTTAGGGACTCGAGCATTACCTCCACTGTTTGACGAATCGAAGGTATGTACTTGACGTGCTCGTCGCCCTGAACGTGTATCCGAAGTCAGAATCGAAAGCGGTCGAGTGAATCTCTCTGAACCTCTAATTTCTCTCACTAGGAAGCTCTCCCTTCTCTCTACACTGGTTCTAGTTCGAGCAAGAAGTGAGAGGATTGCATGCAAGTGAGTGGAGAAGAAGAGATAGTGGGGTTAGGTGGCAGCGCCGAGCACTGAGCGCTGGCTCCAGCTCAGTCACGTGTCATCCATTTTGACATATGTCGCCACATGTCACCTCACCCCGGAACGTTTGAGCGTTGATCATGCAGTGTTTGAGCACTCTTACTGATGTCGATTGCTCGATTCCGCACGTTTCGATGTACTCAAAGTCCAGTTTAAATCCGATTGACTTCAAACTTGGTATACCGACTCACTAGCACTTAACAGACAAGATTAAGCCATCACGCATGCTTAATCCTTGTCCGATTCCTTAATCGATAAAACGAGATGTTACATTACTACCCCTATAAAAATAAATTTCGTCCATGAAATTTAAATTAAGTTACCTGAAACGAAAAGGTGGGGGTATCGTTGTTGCATGTTAGCTTCCCTCTCTCATGTGGCATCTCTTGTAACAGCATCCCAAACAACATTAACTAATGGAATCTGCTTTCCGCGAAGTTCCTTTATCATCTGGTCCTCAATCCATACAGGTAAAGTTTCATACTCAAGATTATCTCTTATCTAGATTGATTCAGGCTCTATTATGTGCGATGGATCATGATGGTATTTACAAAGCTGATATACATGATAAACATCATGAATATTTGAAAGATTGGGCAGTAAGGCTATTTGATAGATTTATATAAAATAGAAAATATATTTTATATATAAAAATAAAATTTATATAAAAATCATATTAATATATAATTTATTTTTATTATTAAGTTTTATTTATTAAAAATAATTAAAACTAAAATAATATTAATATTAAAATTAAAAAATAATATTTTAATTTTTGAAATGATAAATATTTTTTTTACAAATGATAAATAATTGAAAATACATTAAACTGTTAAAAGTGATAATTATTTTAAAATAAATAATATATATATATATATATATATTAAAAAAATACAAATATATCCTTTTGAGTTAAATTGTTGTATACTGTCGGTGTAAAGTTTTTTACATCGTCAATCAATCACAAATCATGATATTGATTACATTTAAGATAATTAAGATTAAAGTCAAAAATTTTCAATGATGTGGCAACTTATGATTGGTTGACAGTGTAAAAAACATTTACACTGACAATAATATATATATATATATATCAATTAAACTCTATCATTTTATATCATTTTACATTTATCAGCTAATCCAACTGTTAGTTTTACAAAAAAAATCAAATTCAATCCGCTAGCTTATTCGCTATCTGCTATCTAATAAAATATCTGTTATTCGCTATCAACTAACTTATCCGCTATCCATTAGCTTATCCGCTATCCGTTAGAGCCATTGTTTTGGCAATTCCGCCAACCTCTGTTTTTCTTTCATCACCATTGGTTCTGGTTGCATTGCTTCCTATTTCTTTTCTTTGTTCACCATCCTTGTCACTTTTGTTAGTTTTCGATTACTTTTAGATTGATATTGAATGAGAAAATTACACATCATGCAAAAGAGTTTATAAGAACCTTGTACCCAACTGGTTTTGTTGTGTTTGTTCACTTTTGTACCCAACAACCTTGCACCTGACTGCTTTTGTGTGTTTATTCACTTCTTGAATCTGATTTTATTTTTCTCTTTATTTTATCATATAAAAGATTTTCTTTTGGTATATTCATGTGAAATATTTTATATGTACTTGTTTGTAGTGAAATTTTGTCAAATAGAAAATCTCGGTTACAGTAAGATATAGGAAAGATAACTCTTTCTGTAGGATTCTCAAGTACTTTACAGGCAATTTCTATGGTGGATCACCTTCATAGGAGGTATCACGGTACACAAGTAACGTAAACCATTAGATTCATGTGGACTATAATAATATGATGCACCCGTCCTCATTGAATTTTTTTCCTTTTCCTCATCAACATTCCTCCCTTCCCACCACCTGATCTGCCGCCCGGACATGAACGCGGCTCCACCAGACAGATGCCGTCCCCCCCTCTGTTCGCTGCCACTGGCCACTACATGTGGCCTCGGTGACAGAAACGTCGCCGTCATGGGCTGCTCTTCCAACAATCCAGCAGCATGGAAGCCATGTAGCAGCCACGACTGCAAGGGGCTTAAAGGGAGTGGCGGCGACGGTTATGGATTGGTAAACACTGGCGGTTACAGGGAAGGAAGAAAACAGAGGTACTTCAAATGGCGGCGGTGCTGAGAAATGGAGTATAAAAAATATAATTCAAATGGAGAAAATTGATCAATACCAGCAGCCTGATTTTTGTAAAAGAAATTAAACAAACCAGAAATTGTATGATGCTCTTGAATGAAAAATATGTTAAATAAGACGTCTTGAAAAATTGGCGGAGAAAAGTTGGAAAATATGGGTTGGAATATTTCTGAAGTGAAAAAATCATTCTACCTATCACCATATCACACTATCACATATAACTGAAAACTTGTTTAAGTGCCGCATTTACCTATGCAAATTACAGGCATAAACGGGTTTTAAAAAATAGAAGCTTACCAAGGGGTTAGGAATCCAGAATTTAATGTAGATGTCACGCCTCTCTCAACAAGAACTTCACGTACACGTGCAAAATACTGGGCAGCTGATAAACAGATTTCCGCTTAATCATGGAGAATCGGCACCAGATCTTGGTCAGGGAGGTGGCGGAGGAAGGGAAGAGGGAGAACGGGAGGAAAAGAGAAAATATCATGTGTAGAAAGTCCACTGTAAGATACTATACACTTTATGATCAAACGGCCAATAATGTAAATGAAACTTGTGCATGGTGGTCCACCATAGAAGTCGCCGTACTTTATATTAATTTTCAAAAGATGCAGAATGTTAAGTAAGTGAAATTCCAATCAAAAACCGAAAGTATAATATTAGTGTGGAATCAATCAAAAATGTTAAAAGCAAAGGTAGAAAATACTTAAATAATAGGTGCAATTGAAAATAAAATACGTGAAGTAGTCAGTTGGATGAAATAATACAAAATAACTATCTATGTGTATGATTACAACACATGTTTACCTTATTATTGGTACTTAACTCCTAATAAGTAATAACTAACTTAATTCAAGTTCAATTTCCGAATTTGAATTTGTAAGTATTTAAGATGGAGTAAAACCCCAATTTGGTCTCTGAAATTGTAACATCGTATCAACCTAGTCTCTGAAATTAACAAAATTCCACAAACGTCTCTGAAATTGCAAAACGTTAATCAATCTAGTCCATCCGTCAACCCCAATTACCTCACACCATTAACAGTGCTGATGTGGCATGTTAAGCGCCCGATTAGCTTCCATGTCATTGTACACGTTTTGTTCACGTCAGAGGAGTCACTTGAGAAGCTAATTCCATGAACTAAATTGATACTTTTGCTTGTTAAAATACCTAACGACTCTCTCCCTTGTTTGCACTCAACATCTATTTCTCACCAACACCCACCCCCCCCCCCCCCCCCCACACACACACACCCATCTCTCTCTCCAACCCTAATCTTCAATTGCTCAAAATTACAAGTGTATACTTGTCATAAGACTCTAGGTAAAAAACCAAGCTGGTTAAAAGCAATACAGACTGAGATCCCCGTGATAAAAATCTGATGAAACGGAGAAGAAATCATTGGGATCATCTACAAAAATATGATGGAGGACCACCACCCGTCGTCATCACATTTTTGAGCGATTGAAGGTTAGGTTTGCAGAGAGGAAGAGACTTTGAGTGCAAACAAGGGGGAGAGTCGTTGGGTATTTTAACAAGCAAAAGTATGAATTTAGTCCCTAAAATTAGCGTCTCAAGTGACTCCTCTGATGTGGACAAAACGTGTACAGTGACGTGGAAGCCAACAGGACACTTAATGTGCCACATTAACACTGTTCACGATGTGAGGTAACTGGGGTTGACGGAGGGACTATGGGTTAATTTAGTCCCACATTAACATTTTCGTAATTTCATTAATTTCAGGGATTAGTTTGACATGATGTTACAATTTCTGGACCAAATTGAGGTTTGGGCAGTGCTCCTAAACCCTTGACATCTTGTGGGTTTTGGAACCCATAACCATGGACCACTGAATAGCTGACCAGTAAATTATAAAGTTATTTGCTTTTATTTATTAATTTGATATATAAGTTTTTTTATTGCATTTAAGTCCTTATCTTCACATTTCCACTCCATATAATATCCCTCCCACTCAGCCATCGCAACGGAATCTTGTAACCTTTGGAAGGGTTAACCAAACACCTGTCGGCTCCCACTACAAGAAATTAAGCTATTTCCCAAGGCTTTTACCCAGGGAAAAAATCCCTAGAAAATTTTTACATTTCCCACGGCCAAGACCCTCAAAAAAGTCTCGCTTGATTTCCCACGGCTTGGTCCCTAGGAAAAAGAGGCGTCAAACGTTCTCGCTTTATTTCCCATGGACTGGGCTGTAGGTAACAGAAGGCGCTGTTTCCCACGGACAGAGCCCTGGGAAATGGTTCAGTTTTCCCACGGACTTGGCCGTGTCAAGTCAACAAGGAGTTTCCCACGGATGGGCCCGTCGCAAAATCCAGCAGGTTTCCACTACCGTGGATCGCATAAAAATAAGCGGTGTTTCCCACGGCCAAGCCCGTGGGAAAATGATGTTAACCTACTGTGCGCCTTCCTCCTCTTCACTCGGTCCCTTCGCGCCTCCAGTCATTAACAGTGCCGTCCAACCCTCCTTCGCGCCTTCAGCTCCTTTCCGGTCCGCTCCGGTCGCGCCACCCTCGTCCGGTCCCACCTCCGCGCCTGCTCGTCTTCTTTCTCCACTGAAACCTCTTTCTCCTCCATTCTTCCTCTGCTAAAGGTAAGCATTCTTTAACTATTCATCACTTTAGAACTCGAAGAGACCGAACCACAAGTGTACGTTTTCTATTCTCATGATTCCAGTTTTAATATCTACCAAGCTCACACCCTTTCCTCTCTTTTGATTTCAGGCACAGAAGCAGAAGCCGAAGTCGCTCTCCGAGCCACAAGCGCCGCCGAAGCAGAACTCTGAAGCGGAGAAGCAGAAGGTACAGAAGCAGGAGTAGTTCATCCCTCTCCCCTCCCCCTAAATCACGCAGTCCTAGCCTTGTCTCCAAAGAAAATTTAAATTTAGTATCCTAAAAATGATATTGCTCAGTGTTACAACAATTAGCTAAATTACCCTAAATCTCTGTAGAACCAAAAGCGAGAGAGTGCTGCAGCCATTCAATAGAACTCCTGCCCATACTGGGATGTGGAAGAGTATGTTCAACGCAAAGGCTGTGCCAATCACTGCCGCAATCAAGTTGGGACAAAATTAATGAGAAATTGAGAATAGAAGACTAATTAATTAGGAAATCAAATTAATGTATCTTGATTTTTAATCCAAAGGGAAATTAAAGAACAAGGGGATGGAACAATTATAGAAAAACCAATAAGGACCTTCAGGTATGTCTGCTGCTATGACAGCAAGCTCGGCTAGTAACCATAAGCAATACTTGACAAGTAATGGGTACTCAGCTTTACATATTTCTGCAAGGTGTTTTCCTGCCAAATTCGAATAAAAAAGATTACATTTACACATTACAATGACAATTACAATGACAATTTAAATATTATATATATATAGAGAGAGAAAACAAATCTATCAATGTGTAGCAATTTAAGTACACTGAAACACATGCATTGTTGTGTTTGTTTCGGATCTTACCAGTGGTCACCCATAGCAGCTGAACTCAGCAGCAACACATATATAGTTTCAATTTTACAGCTTATATTTTATTTAAGCTAGTAGAAAATAAATAAATCGATTAATATTTATATATCTCTTAATTATTTGGGCTGTATCCTTTCTTCAAATTTCAAACTATTTGGTTTGGTTCATATTTTCCTAGTTTGTTGGCCAATTGCGCTATACCTGAATGAAAATGTTTCATGAACATCTCTATTCTCAACGTTTTAAGACAACATAAAGTTGTTTTAATATATATATATATATATATATATATATATATATTGTACAAATATCATTACTCATGTTCTCATACCTCTTATAACTATTTACCCTTCTTGATTTAATGTTTTACTTTTGAATCAGCAAAGTTGTTTAAATCATGGCATCTTAGTGACCTAGACATCACTTTAAGGTTCACCTGGCCCTCCAAATTCCTCATTACAATTATTTAAGTTGGTCAAATTTACCATCCCTTTCACATAGATAAGAGAGATAGAATGAAAGGTAAAATGCTTTATGGAATATCTGTTACCTAGGATTTCCTCTTGATTAGCTAAGCTAATTACTGGTGGATGATTTGATGAATTGAATTGGACTAATTTTGGCACTTTGACTTGTCATCATTACTTCTATATTTTTTGTGTATACTTTAATAACTGAACATGTTGAAATTTGGTATAGTCATTTTAGCTCATTGCTTGTAGTTGTACCTCCCTATTCACGATGCTAATACTATCTCTAAGTGGACATGTTGAAATTTAATGTTAAAATTTATCTGGATTTTTTTATTAATATGCAGAAGATGGATTGTTATCCTTCGAATCGTAGTTGGGTGTATGATAGGCTATATCCGAAAAGAAGGGGTTTGAAACCAACTTTCGTAGATGGGGTTGAAGAGTTTGTTACCCAAGCAAAGCGACAAAAGTGTTTCATCGATGATGGAAACCGAATTAGATGTCCGTGTGCTAAATGTCGATGTCAAAAGATTAAGAGTGAAGACCTTGTGAAGACTGACTTGTATAGGAATGGGTTCCAGGAAAATTACTGGATTTGGACTCTCCATGGTGAAGAAGTGCCACATGTTGATTTAGGGGTTGACAAGAATTGCACGGGTGCCTCAAGCACTCGTGCAGATATGGGATGTGGGGAACAGTTTGTGTCAATGCAGGAGATGGTGGTTGATGCTCTCGGGGTAAACGAGGCGCATGATTACGATAACACTGAAGATCTTCCGAATGAGGAAGCACAAAGATTTTATAATCTTTTAACTGAGACAGCAAAAAAGCCATTGTTTGAAGGGTCCTCAGACTCTAAATTATCGCTGTGTGTGAGGCTTTTAGCTTGCAAGTCCAATTGGAATATTCCTGAAAAGTGTTTGGATTTTTTTATGAAAATGCTTCAGGACGTGACACCTATAAAAGGAGTTGTACCAAAGAATTATTATGGTGCAAAGAGGTTAGTGTCGAAGCTGGGATTGGAAGTCAAGAGGATTGATTGTTGCATTAATGGATGCATGTTGTATTACGACAATGAATTCGGCATAAATGATGGAGCTTTGGTCAAATGCAAATTTTGTCAAGCTCCGAGGTATTGCCCTCCCAAGTCTGGGACAAGTAATAACAAACCAATTCCCGTAAAGGCGATGTTCTATTTGTCAATAGTTCCAAGGCTACAGAGAATTTTCGCATCAATGCAAACTGCAGGAAAAATGACATGGCACTTTGAGAACAAAAGAACTTCAGACGTCTTACGGCATCCATCTGATGGCGAAGCATGGAAGCACTTTGACCGGGTACATACTGATTTTGCTTCGGATCCACGTAATGTACGACTTGGTTTAAGCTCCGATGGTTTTACCCCGTATATCCAAGCGTCAGCTTCACCATATTCTTGTTGGCCCGTAATTGTTACTCCATACAATCTTCCTCCTAATATGTGCATGTCGAAACCTTATATGTTTTTGACATGTCTCATACCGGGACCATCCAATCCGAAGGCTGGTATTGATGTTTATTTACAACCTTTGATTGATGATTTGAAGAGGTTGTGGAGCGGCGTGTTGACATACGATATCACAAGGAAGGAAAATTTTATAATGAAGGCAGCTTTGATGTGGACCATTAATGACTTCCCTGCTTATGGTATGTTGTCTGGTTGGGGGACTCATGGTAAATTGGCATGTCCACATTGCATGGAGTATACAAAGGCCTTTACCTTGAAACACGGGGGGAAAAGTTCTTGGTTTGGATCGCATCGTATGTTCTTGGAAATGGATCATTCATTTAGACGGAATAAGAATGCCTTCAAAAAGGGGGAAGTTGAAAAAGATGCACCGCTGCCTAGGTTCAAAACGGAAGAGATTTGGAGTAGAGTAAGAGAACTACCAAAAGTCACTGGCAACGGTCGTGTGTCCAAATTACAAGGATACGGGGAAGGCCATAACTGGACAAAAAGAAGTACTTTTTGGGACCTCCCGTATTGGAAAGATAATTTGTTGAGACACAATCTCGATGTTATGCACATAGAGAAGAACTTTTTTGATAACATAGTAAACACTGTCATGAATGTCAGTGGGAAAACCAAGGACAATGAGAATGCAAGAATGGACTTAGCTTTGTACTGTAGGCGACCGGAGTTGGAGCTAAAGTCGCAGGCTAATGGGAAGATGTTAAAACCTAAAGCTAGTTACACTTTAACTGTCGATGAAGCAAAGACCGTTTGTCGCTGGATAACAGAACTTAGGATGCCAGATGGTTATTCTTCCAACTTAGCAAGATGTGCCTATGTTAACAAAGGAAGGATGCATGGGATGAAAAGCCATGATTGTCATGTATTCATGGAATGTTTACTTCCTATTGCTTTTAGTTCATTGCCCATGCATGTCTTGAATCCGCTTACTGAATTGAGTCAATTCTTCAAGGATTTGTGCTTTGCAACGTTGAGGGAGAATGACCTGATTAGGATGGAGCAAAATATTCCCATCATTCTATGCAACTTGGAGAAAATATTCCCCCCTGGTTTCTTTGATTCTATGGAACATCTCCCAGTACATCTCGCGTATGAAGCGAGGCTTGGTGGACCGGTTCAATATAGGTGGATGTATCCATTTGAAAGGTAATATAACCATCATAGAATTTTAATTAGACTTTTTTCCATTCGAAGTGAAAGGATATGACTATGAACTTCTTGTTGTTTTATAGATTCATGGGTGATTCGAAACGATCGGTGAAAAATAAGGTTAAGGTTGAAGTATCAATCTGTGCGTCTTACTTACACCGCGAGACAACCCATTTTTGTTCCCATTATTTCAAGAACTTCATGTTGTCACCAAAAAATAGTAGGAATGAAATGGAAAATGAAAGTGAAAGACATCCGTTAACCTTGTCAGTCTTTTGCCAGCCTGGTCGTGCTTCCGGGAAGGAGACCTCTCACAGGTTATCGGACAAAGAGGAAGTCGGCTCATGTTCATGTGTTGATCAATTGTACCGAAGTTAAACCATACCTTGAGTACGCATTTCGTATCTTTTTCTTTCGAATACCTAATAGTATATATTTTTCTGCTTATAATATATATTGTCCAACTTTACAGTGCCTTCTTGATATCTGCAAACAGCGAGCAAGAACAGTCCACTCGTATACATGTTGAATTTCCAATCTGGTTTAAGAAACAAGTTAGTATCTTAAAAATCTTTGAATTACCCATTGTGAGTAAAATGTAGACATGATTTTTTAGAACTGACATATGTAGAAACCGTGAGAAACCAACTCCCATCAACAAACACTTAAGGAACTTAGCCGATGGTCCTAATACAGAAGTCAAAGAATGGCACACTTACTTCGTGAACGCATACAAATTTCATACCCAATCATGGACGGAGGCAAAAAAACCATCAACAGCGGGGTCCATGTAAAGGGTCTCACAGAAGGAACTGAAGATGACTTCTACGGCGTGATCCAAAATATATATGAACGGGTGTACCCTTCTTTAGATTATACTAAAAGAATAGTTCTATTTTATTGTAACTGGTTCGATCCGTCCGGTAGAGGCACAAAATTTAACCCGAAATGTAATATTGTGGACATCCGAATGAGTAGAAGATATCAAAGGGATGATCCATTTATCATAGCACAAAATGTGAGACAGGTGTATTATGTACCTTATCCACCAACTCGTAAGGACAAACGAGGTTGGTCCGTCGCCATCAAGACAACACCAAGGGGTAGCATCAAAGTGGATGATTCAGAGGGAGAGGTGCCTTATCAAGTGGATGTAATGTCACATGTAGCTGAAGTCATTGAAGTTGACCCTATTGATGGCTTAGGGGACTTGCAAGTCGTGGTGAAGAAGTGAATATCGCCAATTTGTCATCCATCCAGGAGAATTTGGATGAAGAAGACGATAATTCCACTGAAGAACAAGAAGAGACAGGATCTGAAGATGATGAGGAAGAAGATAATGACTCAACAGGAGCTGAAGACGATGACTCAAATTCTGAATAAATCGTAGTTAATTTGTATTAGATCTTCTGAAGACTTTATGATTTGGATGATTAAGTTATTTTTGGCTGTTGGATTATTAGTTAGTTATACTTGTTGACTTTATGACTTAGATAACTTATTTTTGGCTGTTGGATTATTAGTTATTTATATTTGTTGACTTTATGACATAGATAACTTATATTATTGCTATATCTGATAACTTTTGTTTTAACATTAAATTGCTCTATAGACATGTCTGCAGGACGTGACCCACCTCCACCCATCAATAAGGGTTAGGGTATTATGGTTGATACTGACCCCCGTCCAACTCCCCGTCGTCGTCGGAACAGACCTTCCACAAATTTAGTGATTCGTGAGTCTACAGACGGATACTCACGTATGCCTTCAACTCTTACCTCAGCAGCGTCAGCACCACACCCACATGTACCTACATCGCGCCCACCACAACAAGCACCTTCACTGCCTCCATGTGTTGCACCTACATCGCCTCATTTGGATATGATTCCCACCCCGGGGGTCACGACACATGCACGCTATAGAGCATATCCTTCAGCATGTGTGGATGAGGAGCAACAATATAGTCCAGGCTATTCACGCTCACCTTCAGTTGCAGATGTGCATGAGCAGCCAGAGGAGCCGGTGGAGCCAGTGGAGCTAGAGGAGCTAGATAGGTCAGAGGTAGTTGATCTCATGCCTGATGGTCGACCTATTATTAGGCCTAGTGGTAACGGGTAAGAATTAATAAAATTTCTATGTGTTTGGTTGATTCATGCATTTTATCATAATTTATTACCATGTGTTTGATTGGTTCATGCGTCTTTACTGTTAAGGTTCCTTCCTTGTAAGAGAGCAGCGAGTGCCATTGCGTTTGTTATCCAGCAAAGGTATCATAGGGCATTTACATCATGGGGAAAACTCACTGACAATGAGCGGATTAGTATGTTTGATGCGTTTAGAGTAAGTAGCAAATTTCAATTTACTTAATGTGGTTTTTATTATTTCATAAACTATTAGTATAACAATTGTTATTTTATCTTAAAACAGGGTCAGGCGGCATGGAGGAACGAAGATGAGTCAGAGATCCAGAGGATCTTTCACCATAAAGCCTCCGAACGCCTTTATGATATGCTTAGGGAGGCTCGTGAGAGTGGCATACAGCGATCCTGGATTGGAGATGGTATTTGGGAGGAGTTACTTCGTTATTGGGCTTCTGATCAATTTAAAAAAATTTCTGCTCAGGCAAAGAAAAATAGAGCATCAGAAAAGGGTGGGAGCCTGCACATGGGAGGAAGCATTTCCCAGTCGCAGTGGGCAGATCGTATGGTATGCTCATACTGTCATTCTTTATGCATTAAATGTATTTATTCCAACATCATAGTTCATTAATTGTTATCTTAATCATCTATGCTTGTGTTATAGGCTCACCGGTATAATCCAGGAGTACAAATTCATGAGGTTCACAAACGCACCCATACTAGGAAGGATACCGGCGAGTACATAGATGAGCGCTCCGAGCGCACTCAGGTAATATGCCCTTTTGATTTTTGAAGAATCTATTGACTTTAATAAATATTGTAACACTCATACTTTACTGGACTTGAGAGGCAGAGAGCCTCAAATGTTATGACTAGTTTGAGCATTGGCTTTTAGGGAGTTTAATAAGAAAGCAAGATTGTATTTCACATATTCTTTACTGAAGTGAGTATCTTTTTCAACTTTCACATTCTAATTTTAGTGTTGTTAATCAATTTCATTGGACAAAGACAAATGATGTAAGTATGTGGTTGTTGCTTTGGCTCTCAAGCCAGTTTGAATATATTGCTTTGTGTGAATCTTATTAAGCTTTTGATGACTTGCAGTTTTAAATTGTGGTGTTCAATTTGTAAAGTTTGAGGTTTAGGGGAAACTCTGTCCAATTTTCTGCATAATTAATCGTGTAACATACTATTCATGTTTTGATTACTGAAGTCACAAAAGTCACTTTATATTTGGACCTATTGATACTGCCTGACATTGGAAATATTATAACTAGTTTGGACATGATAATTTGTGTGCATCCTATTGAGCTTTTGATGATGATTTATGGATTTAAATTGCAGTGTTCTGTTTGTAAACATTGGGATGTTGTAGTTTTAGGGGAAACTCTGTCCATTTTTCTGCATAATTTATCTTGAAACATATTGTTCAAATTTTGATAATCTGATGTATTGTAACAGGAGGAGTTTCATGAGAGGATGAGTCAACAAAGGTCTCAAGCATCAGCCTCTTCACCATCCACCCCAGCTAACCCACAGGAGGACGAGCAGCTTGCGCTGAATGTTTGGGTAGAAGTCGTCGGCGGCAAGTATAAGGGTCGTTTGTACGGTGCTGGAGACCTTGCCGGTAACTATCGGAAAGGGCCCTCGCGCAAGTTAGAGATTAGGGTTGGAGCGTCCACCACTTGCAGTCGTTACCCTCAGGAGTCTGCGGAGATTGCTCAGTTGAGGCAGATGTTGGTCGCTTCCCAGGAGAGGGAGCGGTAGAGGGATGAGAAGCATCGTCTGATGATGGATACGATGCGACAGCTGATGGAGACAGTCACGGCGATTCAGCAGCGGCAGTCCCACACAAAGAACGACAGCCTAGTCAGACGACCCAGCGTGCTCAGGAGGACAACGACTCTCTTGATCATTTTGTTGAGGATCCTTATAATGGGGATTCTTAGACTTTTGAATGAATTTATACGTTTATTTTACTTATCATGTTAATTATGGTTTGAAATAATTTTTTCGTTGAACAAATATGACTTGAATAACATTTTGTGTTGAACAAATTGTTTGCTTGAATTATGATGTTAATTTCTTTGTTGATGCATTCATATAAAAATAATAATTATTTATTTATCCACTTTAACATTAATGTTAAGTTATAAGGTTTTATAATTTAAACAAAACATATATTTCCCAAGGTTAGAACCATGGGAAATGTATCCCTGGGAAATATTTCCCAGGGTTAGAACCCTGGGAAATTTCTCAAGGCTGTAACCGCGGGGTATTTCCCAGGGCATACCCGTGGGAAACGTTTCCGACCAGCTGAAAATCGAGGGATCTGAATCCGTGGGTCATCCCTGGGAAATGTGTATTTTCCCACGGATTTTATGGATTTCCCAGGGCGATAGGCCTTGGGAAACAGCGAAAATTCTTGTAGTGTCCCCTCAACAGTTCGGAATGTCGATCAAACTCCTCACCTTGCTCAAACCCCGATAATGAATTCGCCGTGACATTGTGGCAAGGTACAAAATTTTCCCTTTCCTTGCCACAAAGTCCTAGTTCCTTTTGCCTAGTGCCAACTGACACAAACCTTAAGGGGTGTATTGGATTGAGATTTCAAAAGATTTTAATGAATTTTTTTATGATAAAAAGGTCTTGTGGTATTCAATCAAGACTATCAGTATTTTTTAAAGAGAGAATCCAAATATAGCGGTATTCAATCATGACTTTTTACAAGTGATAAAAAGTCTTGTGGTATTCAAAAACTTCCTAATTTCGATGGATTGTTTTCTAAGGCGGATTTCGTGGGACTTTGTGTGACTTTTTAGTGATTTTTTAGTAACAAAAAATCTCACCTCAACACATGAGATTTCTCAAGGTTCTCCGTTCTTATTTCTCTTCACCTTATGCCTTCACCTCTCTCCCCTTCCTCCCTCCATCTCTATCCCCCCCCCTCCCCCTCCATCTCTATCTTTTCTCCCTCTCTCTCCTCCCTCCCTGCCCCCCTCCATCTCTCCATTCTCCCTCCCTCTATCTCCTACCTCCCTCTCTCCATCTCTCTCTCTCCCGTCTCCCCCCCCCACGGTTGCCGTTCAGCCCAACATAAGTTACCAAATAACTTTAGAGTGAGTTTGTTACAGATTATTTGACCAAAAAAACAGTTTTTTTTAATTGAAAAAATTATTTGTAATAAGTTTGATTGTGTTTGTTTAAGCTTTTCATTAAAATCATTTTTAAAAAAAATCGTTTTTAAGGTTAAAATCAGAAGCTACAAGATTTTGCAGGTAATGGTAATGACAATCAAAATGAAAATGAATTGTTCAATCTTCGCCATGCGTCCTTGAGGAATGTGGTCGAGAAAATATTTGAGATTTTTAAATCGTGGTTCACAATTTTTAAGTCAGCACCTTCATTTCTATTTAAGACAAGCTTGTGTTAGCATGTGTAGCACTACATAACTTCCTTTGTAAAGAATGTTGTTCTAATGAATTTCCAATTGAACCAATAGACGAATCTTCATCTTCAATATCACCGGCTAATGTAGACAACAATTGTGAACCTATTGTTCAAACCCAAGAGCGGGAACGAGAAGATGCTAATGGCATGACTTTAGATATGTGGAGAAATGCAACATAAGAGAACATGAAGCTACATCAATTTGACTATTAATTAAAAGATTAGAAAATTTGTTTTGGGTTTTACTTTTTTTATATTATATTATTCATTTCTTTGTTACTTTTTTCATTGGCTATTGTAACTTTGAATATTTGCTAAAAATTCATGTTTTCATGTCAAATCTTATAAATCCATATAGTCCATTCAAATCTTATAAAGTCTTATGATATAAATCCTTTAAAATCCACAAATGAGAATCTTGATTATAACAATCTTTAAAAAAAAGTTTGTTTAAAATATTATAAATCATTACATTCATACATAGTCTTTTAAAATCTGCAAGATTTTTAGGGTAAAACAATCTTTTAAAATCTCAATCCAAATACATCCCTTAATTCCAAAAGTAATCAACAGCTGCTTGCTCTTTTATCCTTCTATAGTTTGTGTAGATGAGAGAAACCGGTCTACGAGATTCTGAATCGATAGAATTGGAAGATGAAGAACCTAACACTTCAATTAGAGCGAGAACACTGATTAGGTTCAAGGTTAACCAGCTCAATGGCGGTTTAGGGCCTATAATCATGGACAATTTATTGAACCAGAAGCTTCTCATGTCCAAAATCGTATCGCGATAATGCTTCTGATACAAAGATCCAATTCAAACGCTAAATTGCTAAAAGTCGTCAACCCTAATTTTCCAACCATAAACTATCGTAAAACCGTGAATCCTCACTGTCCCTGCAAGCATTGAAACAATAGCTCAAAGAAAATGAATGAAAACGTGCTGATTCAACTACTCGATGACTTAGTACTGCGAAATCTGGTGAAGTTCATAGAATTTTGTTTAACGAACACAGTCCTTCTTTTGTGTGCATTTTTATTTTCAATGGTTTTATCATCGTGGATTCGTGAGTGAGCAATTTGGACAAAAAAAGTAATTCAAAGTAAAAATAGTAATAATATTAAATTAATAGGGACTATTTTGTAAAAATAAAAACTTGACTGTCTCATTAAAAAATACAATGACTTGGCATCATTAAGAGCCCGTTTGTTATTGCTTATTTTGCTAAAAAGATCATTTTTTAAGCATAAAATCATTTTTTAAATTTTTTAGTGTGTTTGTTTTTGCTTCTGAAAATAATCAAAAGCAGAAAAAATCATTTTGGGGTTAAAATGAAAAGCAACTTTCATCTGTTTTTGAAAAAAAATCAGTTTTTTTAACTAACTACTTTTAAAAAAAATTATTTTTATGATTGTAAACAAACGTAAATCTGCTTCTATTTTTTTAAAAAATCTCTAAACATAATCATTAAATTACTTTATAGCAAAATCATTTATTTTTTAGTCTTAAACAAACGGGCTCTAAATCAGGTATAAAATAATTATTGGTCCACATATCTTGGGTTCCAAAACCCATGATTTGTCTTGGGTTTAAGAGAAATTCTCTTGAGGTATATTTAAGACTCTATCTAACACCATGTACTCCCTCCGATCAACGATATAAGCAAAAATTTACAAGTTTTTTGGTCTAGAATATAAACAAATTTCAACTACTTTCATCTTATCTAATGAAGTTATTCTCAAAATGTCCTTTATTTAATACAAATTTTGTTTTCCAATGGCTCCTTTTATTCTCAACAACACGAGCTTAATAAATAAGAGGAAGGGTAATTTAAGTAACAAACTTAATTTTTTATTCCCAATAACTCTTTTAAATGAGAACAACTAACTACCTTAATATATATGTTTTATTCAATTTTTGCTTATAATACTGATCGAAGGGAGTAAGTGTCAATAGGGTCGGTCTTTAATGTTATCAGGTTATCTTCTTTGAAGAAGTTGAATTGTAAAAAAAACTAGAGCCGCCTCTCTTTCTCAACATTCCCTCTATTCCTGTTTTTCTTCTTCCTCATCCACCGGAAGGGGGTGATTTTGGGTCATCTTTTGGCCTGGAATCACCCCTCTACATCGTTTTTTCTCTCCTATTATCTAAATAAGTGGTTGTTCCACATGAATCTGGTTTTTCTTTCGTATTTTTCTGTGTTTTCGTCGTCTGCGTGCGTGGTGTTTTGTTCGACGTCTTGTTGCGGCGTCGTTTGGTTTCCCGTCTTGTTGTGGTGTTCGTTTAGTTCAGATTGGCATATCAGCTTCGGCCCATTACAGATTCAATAAAGACTTGGATGTCAACGTTACAGATCCGGAAGCATGGGTATTCCGGTCACCTCGATTTTGTCACATTTGTAGGTATTTTGTCGTGTTATGCTATTAACCTAGGTGCTGTGAGTTTGTTCGCATATTCATTCTTTTCAGTTTTTAGCGATGTTGGATTTATGTTGTTTTCGATATATTTTACCGATTTGAATGAATGAATATCCTTTTTTTTAGTATATAAAAAAAAGTTATCTTCTTTGAAGTGAGTCCATCTATAATCTTCGACACAATCTTCGTTAATTAGAAATCAATAAATCATGTTCCAAATTTTTTAGTCATGCAAACTAATTCTTGAAAATACACACAAATCATCAAAAAATGTTTTATCAAGTCAATATATGTTACCCTCTAAAATCTCAATGACCCTCTCATTCCAATCCATTGGTTGCATTTTGCACCCAACAAGTACCCCTCGTTATTATTATTAGAGATCTATTAGAGGTTTAGTTGGTTACATTAATTAGAAAGTTAGTTACTACTCTCATTTGTTATATAAGCACCTCTTGTACTCTTGTAATTTTACTTAATCATTTTACAATTCTCAATCAATACATTTTCATACTTTTCTCTCTTCTTCTCCATGGATGCCATAATATGACATCAGAGCGATATCATCCTCTTCTCCATGGATGCCATAAATATGACATCAGAGCGATGTCATCCTCTTTGAAGGTTTGTTTCCGTTGCATATATTTTTTCTTTTTTTCTTTTTCCCTTTCTTTCTTTCTCTTCCGTTTACTTTTACTTGTCAACTTTCACGATATAATCCAATACTCTTTTTCTTTTTTCCCTAAATCTTTCCCTCCTAATCCAATCACCAAAAGTTATCGTTCTCTTGATTCTATTGAACTTGCAAAGGCCAAAGAAAAGAACCCAACCTTCCCTTTTCTACCCTGTATCTACCAACATGTGCTGCATGTCAATTGCTGGAAGGGTCTG
Organism: Sophora flavescens; assembly: GCA_030762895.1. Lineage (NCBI taxonomy): Eukaryota > Viridiplantae > Streptophyta > Magnoliopsida > Fabales > Fabaceae > Sophora > Sophora flavescens. The sequence goes on along the minus strand of CM061066.1, from coordinate 106,477,019 downwards.
CATGTCAATTGCTGGAACTGCTGAGTGTAAAATAAAGAATCCTGATCTTGCTGAGAAGGCTAGCTGGGAAGACTACCGGCCAAAGAACTCATCTTTATTATATTATTTCTTGCGTAAAGTTCCATTGATGAGGGATGGAAAACACGCGTGTGAGGAAGTCCTCATTTTTCTCTGTGACAGAATTCTTGGCAAAAGAAGATTGGTAAGCATAGATTCTGGTGGTCTCGGGTCCTAGGAACCACATCCTGCGAATGGTTGGGGCTTGAAGGTCCATCATCATCACTTCTACACTACTCAGTCAGATAGTGGGGCCCCTTCAAATTGGATATTTACCTGCTGCCATAGCCAAGTAATAGCCAATTTTAATTTCTGGTTCTTGGTGTTTCTTTAATGTCCAAACTTTTTAAATTTTTTAATATTACTACAGGTAAGCCTTTGTGGTTAAGCAAAATTGATATTTGATTCCTAAGCTTCTGCCCATAGTGGTGGTCAAGCGTTCATAATTGTTTATTGTTTATTCCTTCATAATGTTATTATGTTACTCATGGTTTTAATAGTCACGGTTTTAATAGTCATTATATGAGTACATAGTGATTGTTAGAAAAATGTGTCATATATAATTTAGATTCTCGTAATTAAATAAGTTTGTATTTATATTGGTAATTTTTTATTAATTTAAATCATTTTCAAGTGGAAACATGATTATTTTAAAGAAGTTGACACGGGCAAATACAAGAAGGGGGTTGGATTGTGTTTGTTAATAATTTTCTAAAAACAACCTCTAAAACTATTTTTGCACACAAGAAGGTTAAATTAGAAGCAAGCACAAAGAAATAGATCTTTAAAAAAAAAAGCTTTAACAAAAGCAATATCAAAATCCCCCAGTCAGTAAAAACAAATAAAGCAGTAAGAGTCTAGGGATAGAAGAATCACACAAGTTGTTTTATCCTGGTTCACTCTCTTCCAACCAAGAGCTACGTCTAGTCCCTTCTACTTGAAGGTTTTTCTCCACTATTTTCCAAAATAGATTACCACCAAGTATTCAACACATCTTCAAGCTTACAAGTATTTCTTTCTTACCAAACCTCTTCAGGCTCTAACTCTAACAAAGAGATTTAACTTATGATCTTCTTAACACACTGTGTGTGAGGATATGAAAGTTAAAGATCAAATGAATATTTTCACAATATTCAAACTAAAGAATACAGACTCTTGCTTTTAAAGAAATATGAGTATTAATGATTGTTTATTGACAAAAGTTAAGCTAACAAAACTTGTGCAGGAAAAAGTTGCTCTTCAGTATGTGAGGTCTTCTATTTATAGTGACCTTCTTCTTCACTTGTATTTCTTTAACGGTTATTTTGAATATTCCCGTTTAGAGATAGCATTGAATGCATGATATCCATTGTGACTAATAGCTTGATTGTGGCAATGCTGAATAGTACTCTTGGTTATCGAGATAGCATGAAATGGAGGCTCACTGCTGGGTATTGCAGCTTGAGAACTTATTGTTCCTCCTTTGTGTACAATCCAGCTTTTTCCAGCCATAAAGTTGTCATCGTCCATATCGTTTTGCAGTTTCTCATTGTACGATTCTTCTTTTTGCATATCTTTGATGGTACTATGTTTCTTTTACAACAATGTAAAACATTAAAGCAGATAAAACAAATATGAAGAACAAAAATTCTATTGAAATAAATATCAATCATTTGAAATAAACTCAAGAGATTCGGATTGCATTTATTCATTCAAAGATGGAGCTCGTCTACTTAAAAACTCCGTCTACTTAGTTATATGTAAGACTAAGTCTGTTCATTATTTTATTTTGCTCATCTGCTGACGTGGCATATCCTCTCGTCTATCAAGTCTTTGGACTTGCTATACCTCTAAGAGTTATCATAGTCTCCGTCTGGTGATGTGGCAGTTAGAGCTCTCTACTTGCTTATTTTATTTTTCAGTTCATTCAATTTTACCAATTACTTTCGTCTACTGGTGTGGCAAGCTAGACACATTTACTATAAAGTCTTTGGACTTGCTGTATCTAAGAAGTTATTTTGATTTCCGTATAGTAAGCATTTAGTCCCTAGTCTAATTAAAGAAACCAGTCTACTTAATTAAATAAATAACTTTACCAAAACATTGAGTAGCCCGTCTACAAGAGTGGACGCGTATTTTTCTCAAGGAATCCAATGAAAACTTATCCCAAGTTTCTATTACTTATATTTAAATATTCCTGCATAACTGAAAGCACATGTTAGATTTCAATTAACACTTTGCCAAGCAAATTTAATTCTTTTGTTAACATCAAAACATAGAGATTATTTAATCCAAAACTACTTTGGTTCCAACAATCTCCCCCTTTTTGATGATGACAAAAACTAATTAAATTTGAAAAGCAAAGTCTAAGAGAGCCTGCAAAGCTCCCCCTAAGACAAAACATTCAGATAGGTAATCAGTAAAAGCATATGAGACAAACTGCATATAAGCTAATAGATCAATGCATCTGCTTATCACACTTAGAGTATATATGAAGGAATAAATAAGCATCATAGCAAATAGGCAAACAGGAGTATCAGAGTAGTTATAAACTAGAAAACAGAATATGCATATGCAGACGAATATGAGCTTTTCAAAACCGAGTTTGTATTTATAAAAGAAATCTCTTTTCTTTCATTTCTCCCCCTTTTTTGTCATCAGACAAAAAGGTAAAAAGGAGTGGACCATCATTGTCAGTAAGGAAAACAAATTCAAGGTTAGGCAGGAGGAGGTGGTGGAGGTGGTTGATTCTGAGTCTGGGTTTTCTTGAAACCAGTCAGAAATTCTGGCATTTTGTTCACAACCTCTAAGGTTGGAGCCATAGATACTTGAACTCTCTAAGAGACTTCCTCAGTGATTTTCTCAGTCATCTTTTCAACCTTCTCTTCAACCAGCTTGCCAACTCTTTCATCAACTATCTTTCACTACAACAGATTAGACTTTAGATAGCACACCTTTTATAGCATTTCCGTGCAGAAATGCTATTAAAAGTGATGGGGGGACTTTTAATAGCGGTTCCTTAAGGAAACGCTATCTTAGGTATCACCTAAGATAGCGTTTCCTTAAGGAACCGCTATTAAAAGTCAACCTGCAGGAAAAGATAGCACTTCCTTTAGGAAGCGCTATCTTAACTAACCACCTAAGATAGCGGTTCCACACGGAAACGCTATATTTTCTAATTTGTAATAAATAAATAAAATAAAATCAACTTTAGATAGCGTTTAAAATTAGAAACGCTATCTTAGGTGTTTGCTGATTCGCGGGCGCGCGTTTTATCCTGCCATTCTCAGTCTAGGGTTGCCTCCCTTCACTCTCTGACTCACTCATCTCACTACCGCGCTCCATTCCTGCAGAGTTAAACCCAAATGAGGTTCCCTTGCCAGAGCCGCCGTTCATTCCGCTTCCACCCCTCTCCTCTGTTTCCTCTTTTGCTTTCTCTCACCCAAGAACGCTTTCCTCTTTTATTGGCCGCAAGCTCCACTCCTCCGTCGTCTCTTTCTTTGCGTCGTCTTTCTGCTTCCAAGCCGCAAGCTCTTCCAGGTACCATGTTTGCTTTAATTCTGGGTTTCAGAATTAATTCGCCTCCAATCTTCCTCTCTACTACTGTTTTGTTTGCATTTAGGGGGAATTTAGTTCTATTTTTACGGGTTGATGGCTGATTTCATAGTGATCTTGAATTTGATTTCCTATATTGGGGCTAGGGTTTAATGGGAGTTTAATGTGGAATTTTCCTTTTTGTTTTGCTACTCTTGTGTGAATTTGTTTGAATTGGGGGCGGGCTTTTGATTTTTGAGAGGGTTTTTCTCATTTTTGGTTCTCCCTCATGGTACAAAAAAGGAGCTGACTGCAATGAATAAGCTGTTAATGGAAGAGAATGACCATCTCAGAAGGTGTCTCCCATCCCGGTTTATGAAAATGGTTTTATGAAACAACAGATACATACTTTTAAGCCCCATCTCTTCATTCATGTTGTCATTGCTTTTTACTTTTCTGGTTTCGAGTATTCATGGATAGCACCATGTTTGTTATCTTTATGTATTGAAGGGTGTCATGTATTGTGTGAACAGGCATATGCTACTACCACTACGGACAATAGCTGTGAGTCTCGTGGTGGTGGATCGGTCGAACCAACAAGAAAACCCAACACCTCAAGACACCCTCAAAGGGATGCTAACAACCCAGCTGGGTAAGTAACTCCATTTTTTTCCAGATAACTATTTATACAATATGTTTTCATTCTAAAAGCGTCACCTCACTTAGCAGGAAATAGCTTTTGATTGTTCTTGTTTTCATTTGTATGTCTTCACATGCCCTTGATTCTTTGTTCTTGCCAGTCTACTCGCTATTGCTGAGGAGACCCTGGCAGTTCCCGTCCAACGCCATCGAACTGGCTGGCGATCCGGGTCCAGATGATTGGGATGAAGGTATGACCTATAGCTTTTATGTCATTTATGTACTTTTATTTATATTTATGCATTTGAATGTGAACATTCATTCATTTTGTTATTTTTGTTTGCCACCTCATGATATGTTCCACATTGTGTAGCCTGGTCCGGATTTTATTGGTATCGTTCTTGTTTCCCCGCAATCGTAGTGGGGTAGCAAAGACGACGAGCTCGTGGGCCTTGTGAGTCTAGAGCCCACAAAGGTATGATCTTGTCTCCATGTTACCACTTGGTTTTTTGACTCCTTGCTGAAAAATGATAACATGTTTATTTTTTTTACTTGACCTCATTGCTCATTGCATGACTATACGTCTCAGGTTGCTGAGATTCTTAAAGATCGATCATCATGGTATCGCGACTGTCGATGCCTTGATGTGCTGAGTATAGTCCCTACAGGGAATGGGGGCACAATAGAGCTCATGTACATGCAGGTTAGTGGTTATTTTTATCCACCAAAGAAGTTATACTGCAGCTTTAATTAATTTCTATTCATTTCCTCAATGTTGGACACTGCACCATACTCCACACATACCGAGAATTACAATTTCAATTTCCTTGACAAAGTGGCACCATCTGCATCCATTTTGGTTAATTGTCTGTATTGGGAGAACATAATTCCTCTGTTGTTGAGCTATAAACAGATTCCCTAATAAGAATTATCATGGACCTCCTTTACTTCTTGGTGTAGTAAGGGATGATGAGAAGTTTGATTTCTGCATGTGTAATCCTCCATTTTTTGAAAGTTTGATTTCTTATATTTCAGTGTTTATTTGCTTCATTACTTGTAATAAATATATGCTCATTCAAGTGGCTGATTGCTAGGTTAGGGGTTCAGTCGTCAATTAGGTGAAGGGTGTGCATATTCTGAGATAACAAGTGTGGTTGCTAACTTGAAAAGACTTCCTGTTAGATGGAAGGGCCACTAATAAGTTCAGAAGCTTATCAACCAATTTAGAACAGGAAGGCACATGATTTTGGGCATATCATATGAACCTTGTACAGGATTTTTTTCTTCCCAATGAGTGAATGTATGAGTCATATGGTTATCCTTTGTGATTCCAATCTATTAAATAGATTAAGAAATTTTCTGATGCACACTTATAGATGGTTGAGCATTCAGTTCTAGTTAGTGCACCCAGCCTTCATGTACAAGGTTGTCAGGTAGGAAAACTGAATAGCTTTGTGTGTTTCCAATATGGGCAAAAGTTTCTATTTGATTTCCAATATGGCAGATGTCTTAATTTATTTGACATACATGTAAAATTGCCTTGAAATAATCATCAATTGCACTTGTAACACGTGTTCTTGTGTGTTGTGTCACTTTTGCTTTCCTCCTAATCTTAGATGTCATGAAGCAACTATACTTTTCAGGGTCTTCAATGTCAACATGGTGCCATTAATGTGTTGGAAGCTATCAAGTCTTGCTTCTCTTTGCATGGCCTTTCCTGTACATTGAATACCTCCTCTTTCACCTGTGGGATGTAAGACTAGTTACTCCATGTTAGAACATTAGGATTCTTATCGTTTTAGGAATTTTCTTATGAAAGTAACTTGGTTGTCTTGTTGGGTTGGATACTTGGATTTGTACTAGTTGTACTACACCTACTTATGAAGCAATGGGGCAACAACAATCAAACTCTTAACCACTTGGTCATATAGGCTCTGTGCATAATGTCAAAGATCAATTTTCCTAAATGCTTAAGTTGTTACCACAAAAGTTTTCATATCTATAACAAGGAGTATTAGATTTTTGTTTTGCATTATTTATCTCACTTTAGATCACATTATTAATATCTCTCTTTTCTATTTTTCCCTATAACTTCAACAGTTCAGTTCAACTTTCCTCCAAAGAATGTCTCATGTGGTTCTATTTTTTGTGGTTGCATTGAACTTTTTTTGTTGTTAATGTGCATTAAACGTCTTCAACTAAATTTTGTAGTATATACTAATTGAAATTGAACCAATATTCTTTGAGAATTGAGATTGCTAGACCAAATGATTTCATGACAATTTATGTTTCCAACTTGCTTTTGTTACTAATATTCGAATGTAGGGCAAACGAATGCATTATTGCATAAACAACTCATTATCGAGTTTGTAACAATATTTGCTTATGCAGGCTGGACGGGATCTAAGATTTATAAGTCTGTCAACGAGTGGATGCTTTTGTCTGGGTGCACTCGTATTATCGGTAACAACTTTTTCCTTGTCTCATGGTGTACAAATATTGCTTGAGCCATTTTGCCAGTAACACCCAATTCATCTTGATGCCCGGATCGCAAGTAGTAGATATGGTTTGCAAGGTTGTTGGTTTACCCTCGCTCGATTTCAGTGGGTAAGACTCCGATCTAGAACTTGCATAAGAAAGTGCTAGTATTATTTCTTTAAATATTCTGACTTGCAATTCTGTTATGGTCTCATTAGGCTCGGTTTGCAATGGCTCTTGTTCGCCTTCTCTCTCCCAATGGCGTTTTATACTCGGAAGATTTAGGCCAGCATGAGCTTAAGGACTGCCTAGTTTTAGGAACTCCTTTTTATATTTATATACAGATACTTATAAATTAATATTGTATTTACATCTTGTAATTTTATTCCTTTCAATTAGAGTTTCCCTAGAAGTTCTGTAGAATCTTCAAATGCTTAGAATTCACAGATGATGATGATGATTTCAGTTTATTGATCATTGTTAATATTATCAATGAGTATGAATTGTCAAAGTAGCTTGTTATATGCATATGGATTGTGCTTCATTTCTTTGTGTAAACCTTCTGTTATTTATAAACAATAAGCATGAATAGGTAAAGTTAAAAAATAGGTAAACTAAAAAAAAAAAAAAGGAAATAGATAGCGTTTGTTTTAACAAATGCTATCTAAAGGCAGAAAACTAAAAAAAAAAAAAGGGAATAGATAGCGTTTGTTTTAACAAATGCTATCTAAAGACAGACTTTAGATAGCATTTGTTAATACAAATGCTATCTAAAGTCTGCCTTTAGATAGCATTTGTTAAAACAAACGCTATCTAAAGGCTGACTTTAGATAGCATTTGTATTAACAAATGCTATCTAAAGTCAGACTTTAGATAGCGGTTCCGTGTACAAATGCTATCTAAAGGCTGACTTTAGATAGCATTTGTATTAACAAATGCTATCTAAAGGCATACTTTAGATAGCGGTTCCGTGTACAAACGCTATCTAAAGGCAGACTTTAGATAGCGTTTGTACACGGAAACGCTATCTAAGGTCACCTTTTAATAGCATTTCTTAAATGCTATCTTTGCTAACGACTTTTAATAGCGGGGGCATAGATAGCGGTTATAAACGCTATTAAAAGGCATCAGGAAACGCTATCTAAAGTCATTTCTGTTGTAGTGTTTCCAAGAACTTCTTCAAGATTTGGTGGCGAAGTATGTTGTCCTGAACTTTCAGCAGATTCTTGAAAGGTGCTTAATGCTCTGGAGTGTTCAAGATGATCTGAAGGGAGAACTACAGCTAGAGCTTGTGGTTGAGAGGAATGCTTTCCAGATGAGCTTTGTTTGGAAATGGACTCAGCAGTTTCTTCTTCATGGCCACCTGAGCCAAAAATAGTGGCATTCATGCCAGGTCCTTCAATGACAATTTCATCTTCTAGGAGCTCAGAAGGAGGTGAAGATGGGGCAGGATTAATCACAAGAATGGGTAAAGGGGTCACTGATACTTCCTTTGCCCATATGATGGGGTAGGAGAATTCCACATTTCGACTTGTTATGGGAAGTCCCCAAAGATCTTTGTAGATCATGTACCGTAAGTTTGAAAGACCACACTTGCCTCTGACTTTAGGAATTTCCTTTTTCTCTTCTTGGGTCAGTCCGGAGGAAGATGCTTCTCTTGTGTAGTGGATGATGTGGGATTTCCAGAAGTCTACAACACATTGTTCATTGATCAACCCAATAGATTCAGAATGCAAATAGTAGTCTAGCATGGAGTAGTCAAAAGTTTCTTGATTCAGATCAAGAATGACTGATTCAGCTTCTAGCATAACTCATTTGAATCTTCTATTCTTCTTGTCCTTGTCCTTGTTCAGATCAACCATATGTAGTCTTGGATAGATTCTGTAAGGCATGATTCCAATTCTTGTTGCTGTATTATGTCTCAGCCATGATGGAGGGACAAAATGTGCGGCTCTATCAACTCTGAAATGACTGAATTCCCACTTCAGCATTTCATAGATGAGCTGATCCACAAAGAAATCAGAGGCCCTCCCATAGACACTAGGATGTTCGAAGGATACCGATCTTGTGTTATTGTACATGATTATAGGTACATGTTTTGAAGATCTTACTCTTCTTTTAAGGATGGAAGGAAGATTTTTCCTTAGAGGGTCTATCTCCCATTTAGATATTACACGTCTCTCAACTCCATCAGTGAAAGGTATGAGAGGTGGAGTTTTGACAAGGTTATGATAGATTTTTCTTGGGGGGGGGGGGGGGGGGTGATTTGTTTAGGGGCAGGTGAGTGACTAAAGATCTTATGTTGTTGTGCATTTGTGAAGGCACTATTGTGATTAATTTGCAGTCAGGATGGGGTAAATGGAAGGGTTCAGCTGGTGGGTCTACTTCTTCCTCATACTCAGCTAAGGGGTACCACCTGTCAAGAATGTGTTCAGGTTCAGGCTGGTGAGTGAGAAACAGAACTCTCCATTTTCTTTTTTGCTTTGGCCCAATCCTCAGATTTGCCATCATAAATAACAGAAATTGGGGTGAAGGGAAATAAGGTTCTTAAAGGTTTTGGGAAGGGACCACCGGGGAAATGCCATCATCTGGTTGATTGAACCAGGGATAATTGGCAGGGATAATTGGTTGAAATTGTGGTCTGGATGAGGAGGCTATTTGTAAGTTGGTCAGTTTGTGTTGGTTGGGGTGAAAGAGGTGTGGGAATGTATACATCATCAGTCATGTTTTGGTTGAACACTTCATTTGGAGCAGAGACAGCAATATTATCATCAAAACCAATAGTACCAGGGAGAGAATCACCTCTATTTTCTAAACTAGATATTAAGGCATCTACTGCTATTTGAACATGATCACTAGCAGAGATGGTTACCTTAGAAGTCTTAGTTGTTCTGGCCTTCCTTGCAGGTTGCCTTCTAATTTGAGTTGAGACAGGCACACGGGCCTCAGCAGCAGTGACAACAGCGGAAGTTTTTTGTTTCTTCAGGATGGTACTGATAGGAACTCTGTCCTCATCAACTTCCTCGTCCTCATTGTGTGAGAAGATGACTCTTTTTTGCTTCTTCACAGCAGGAGCAACAGTAGGTTCCCTAATAACAATGCCATCAGCTAGCCTCTTGGGGGCAGGTTTCCTTTCTGCAGTGGTCTTTTGCCTAGTTACTCTTTTTATTCCTAGGACTTCAGCATGGTTTGCCTCAATCATTTCTTCCTTGATTTTCATAGCTTCTTCTGCTTTGGCCAGGGCAACTTGTTTGTACGTGCTTAGTTGCATGCCTGAGAGATTGCTTCTCCCAAAATCAGCAGCTGACATTCCTTTCTCAGACAAAATTTTATTCTGATTTTCACATGGCAGTAAGGACTTCATATACACCTTGATGCCTGAAGATTTTTGACAGAAGATGAGTGTAGGGAATGGCAGGTAGATTTTCTCTATTTTGCATAGCATGTTTGAATCTGTTAAACAGAATTCAGGAAATGTTGATTTTGGTTTCCCAGAAGAGATTGCACAGGTAGAATTTGTGGAGAGCAGAGAGGTTGTCTTTGGAGCCAGTCTTGTGTAAGACAGTCTTGTTCAGAATCTGATGGAGGATTCTGATTTCATCCTTCATTTCAGCAGACTTCCAGGAATGAGTTCTTATAGTGTCTTCTTTCATTAGGGTGACAACAATGGTCTCAGAACCACCCAAGTCTTCTTCCCAAGTATCAGTAATTACCAAACCCACTTGGGCACAAGCGATAGCTTCGGAAATGGCCTTTTCAGAGACAATCACCTTCTTTCCCAACACGAAGCTAATAATCTCAGTTTCAGTGATTATTGGTTTCCTCCATAAGGTCCTAATAAGGTTTGGGAAGATTGATACTTTCTCTAAAAACAAACCGTCCCAACTAGCTGCATTTATATACTTCCTTACATTCAAGTTGTACTCCTCCAGAACTTTAAAATTAAAATGATGTTCAACCTCTAAGTTCAGAGAATCAGTGATGTAGGAATGAACATGGAGTGAAGATGAAGTCATTTTTGAGGTTTGAAGGTCAGGGTTCAAAGAAGCAAAGAAACAGAGGTTCGCGAAAAATTCGAAGGCAATGAAAAGTTTTTTCAAGGGAAGAGAAGTTACTTTAAGTGTTTCTGAATTTCAAAGATTTTTTCTTTAAAAAAAATTTGAAAATAAAATGTCATTATGGATAAAACGGTGTTGGTATTTTGGAACTCTAAAAAGGTTTTGATGGGATTGATGAAAGTACTAACTCGGCAAAGAGAATAAAGGATAAATTTGTCATTGAGACAAAATAAATATATTTAAAAATATGCTTAGATGCAGGCAGATGTGGACTCGTCTGAAATTACACAATGGACACAGTAAACAACACCAGTAGACGCGACATATAGTAGACGTGCAACACAACATGCAATAGATGCACAACTTTTAATAGGTATTAGACGTGTATAGGTAATAGACGCAAGATTATCAAAACAAATTTTTCTCAAGGTTGGAAGCCTAAATTAATCCACACATATCATGTTAAGATGCTTCCTAATAAAGATAAATTTGTCCTCTGCAAGAGGTATAGTAACGCTATCTGCCCATTGATGGTCAGTATCTACAAATTGAATATCAAATACACCTTTTTGCACATAATCCCTAATAAAATGATGTTTAATCTCTATGTGCTTAGCTCTATAATGCAAAATTGGATTCTTAGATAGATTTATTGCAACAATATTATCACACATAAGTGGAATACTACTTACAAACACATTGTAATCCTCCAATTGATGTTTGATCCAAAGAAGTTGTGAACAACAACTTGCAGCTGATATATACTCAGCTTCAGCAGTTGATAAGGCAATGGTACTTTGTCTTTTGCTTGACCATGAGACAAGATTAGCTCCAATGAAGTGACATCCTCCACTAGTGCTTTTTCTTTCAATTCTATCTCCAAAGATAGTCAAGATCACAGAAACCAACTAATCTGTAATCTTCATTTTTCTTAAAGCACAAACCAATATTAGTAGTACCTTTTAAATATCTAAAGATTCTCTTAACTGCTGATAAGTGAGATTCTCTAGAATCAGATTGAAATCGAGCACACAAACATACACTGACCATAATATCTGGCCTAGACGCAGTAAGATATAAGAGAGATCCTATCATACCTCTATATACCTTTTGGTCTACCTTTTTCTCTTTATCATCTTTGTTCAGTATAGAAGTGATGTGCATAGGAGTATTCATTGGCTTACAATCATCCATCTTAAACTTCTTCAGAAGCTCTTTTGTGTACTTAGTTTGGTGGATGAGCACCTCGTCCAAGGTTTGTTTTACTTGAAGTCCAAGGAAGAATTTGAGTTCTCCCATCATGCTCATTTCAAATTCTTTCTGCATTAACTTAGAGAATTATTTGCATATAGACTCATTAGTACCACCAAAAATAATATCATCAACATATATTTGTACAACTATGAAATTAGACTTAATGGACTTTCTAAATAAGGTTGTGTCAACATTTCCTCTATTGAATCCATTTTCCATAAGAAATGAACTTATTCTGTCATACCAAGCTTTTGGAGCTTGCTTAAGTCCGTACAAAGCTTTCTTAAGCTTATATACATGTTCAGGATGGGTTTTACACTCAAAATTCGGAGGTTGCATAACATAAACTTCTTCATTAATAAAGTCATTTAGAAAAGAACTTTTAACATCCATCTGAAAAAGCATAATACTATGATGTGCAACAAATGAAAGTAGAATTCTAATAGCTTCTAATCTAGCAACAGGTGCAAAAGTTTCAGTATAATCTATACCTTTTTCGTGAAAGAAACCTTGAGTAACAAGTCTTGCTTTGTTTCTTATTACCTTACCATTTTCATCAAGTTTGTTTCTGTAAACCCACTTTGTTCCAATCACTGATTTGTCTTTGGGCAGGGGAACCAGAGTCCAAACTTCACTTCTTTCAAACTGATTGAGTTCGTCTTGCATAGCTATAATCCAAACATCGTCCAGCAGAGCCTCGTCTATTGTCTTTGGTTCCAACTCAGAGACTAGTTCAGAAATATCTTGTTCTCTGAAAGCCGATCTGGTTCTTATCTTGTTATTGGGTTTCCAATGATCTGATCTTGTGGATGATAATTCTTGAAGTAACAAGATTTTTGAACTGTATCATGTTGAGAAGTGGAAGTTTCTAGGTTGTTGAGTGGGGTCATCTGCTTGATCATCAACTTTTATCTCTGGTGAGTCTCCTAGGATGTTTAGATCAAGATCTGCAAAAGTTTCATCTGTTGGGAATTTGCGTATAAAACAAAATAACGCAGAGGAAAAAAAATTCCCATCGAAGGATCCTTACGAATGGTCATGATTCATGGTTAGAAGATTTACCTCTTGAAGCGATGAGAATTGATTGAAATCGTCTATCACGAACACCGCACGAACGATGTCTCTAAGGTATCCACACGAGCAGATCCCGTGAACGTCCAACATCACGAACACGAAGCGTCTCTGCCTCACAGTGCTAGCTTCGAAAACCGAGACCTGCTGCTCACTGTCACTCTCTATGTGGAGCTAGGGTAAAAACCGTGTAGGCACAATAGCTTAAGTGGTCTACTTATAGTAGCACCTCCTTAAGTGAGTTAGTGAGCAGCGTTTGAACTAAGCCCCATGTACTATGCGCTAGGCCCAATAGAAGAGTCCAACACTCCTTTTAAAGCTTCTTTTGATCCGCTCTTATGTGTGTGACCCTATAGGTTCCCAAAACGTTAGTAGTAATATTAAATCCCATTTAATATTACAAACAGTGAGCGGTATCTAGAAATACATCACTGCCACCTAAGTAGTGAGAAAGTCAGTGATTTGACGAAACCTTTCTGTGACAAATATTCATGTGCATTATTATCCCTTTGTCCATATATCTATATTGAACACAAGACATAGAATGTGTCACCCTAGTATGGTTCAATATCATGTTCCCTGATACCCGAGTAGACTTAACAACAAATAAGGTCAATATCTCATATTGACTCATTTCAGCACGGCCATGCATTTTACAGTCTCACTATATCAGGGGCCCCACAGATATTACTCCTGTTATGTAGGAGGGGCAAATTCCATCTAGGTCACTCACATCCCTCTGCATGGCTCGTGGTATGCCCAATGACCGTCTTTATAATCATCCTATTACAGATGATGTTTGACGATATTAAAGCACACGACTCCTCGTGTAGGGATCGTAGCGATTTCAGGTCGAAGGATTGCATACATCATTGTCACTATGAGAACTACTTATGACACTCACATAACGCTCCATGTAGTGTTCTCATGGTGGGTCAATCCAGTACATCATTACTCTAATGTGTACCTATGTGGCGACTCGATATCTCATATCCATGACCCGTGAGATATGGTCATCAGTCTGCACACATAATAGTCTCAATGTATTATTATTGTCCTTATTAATAAAATACTTGACTACGGATATTTAAGAATAGGATTTCATTGTTCAATAGTGTCTCACGATCAAGTCATGTACTTGATATTCTATTAAACTGAAATTTATATTCTAAGGACTTTATTATGTTTAAACAAGTAACACAATAAACTGGAATGCCTCATATCATATATATATATATATATATATATATATAATGGCAAGATACAAATGTAAGTCTCAGAAATACACTGGCCTCTAGGGCTTACACCAACAATCTCCCACTAGCACTAGAGCCAATCAGGCATAAATCTAATGCCCATCGATCTAGTGTGACCTTCGTGCTTCTGTTGAGCAAGAGGTTTCGTAAGTGGGTCAGTAACGTTATCAAGTGTTGGTACTCTGCATATTTTCACATCTCCTCTATCGATAATCTCTCGAATGAGATGGAAGCACCTAAGTATATGTTTGGATCGCTGATGAGATCTAGGTTCCTTAGCTTGTGCAATGGCCCCATTGTTATCACAATAGAGATCAATGGGGTCCACAATACTAGGAACTGTACCAAGCTCAGCAATGACCTTCCTGATCCAAACAGCCTCCTTTGCTGCATTGGAGGTGGCAATATACTCAGCCTCTGTAGTAGAATCGGCGACTGTCTCTTGCTTTGAACTCTTCCAGCTCACCGCCCCGCCATTCAGGCAGAACACATAACCAGATTGCGATCTGGAATCATCCTTATCGGTTTGGAAGCTAGCATCGGTGTAACCTTTTACAACAAGCTCTTCCTCGCCTCCATATACCAAGAACGAATCCTTAGTTCTTCTCAAGTACTTAAGGATGTTCTTGACAATGCACGTGACTTTCACCGGGATCGGGATCGGTACCGCCGTTATGCTTAAAGCATACGATACATCTGGTCGAGTACATAACATGTCATACATGATAGATCCAATTGCGGATGCATATGGAATCTTATTCATGCGATCCCTTTCTTCTTGAGTGGAAGGGGATTGTGCCTTTGATAGGCATATACCATGTGACATAGGCAAGAGTCCTTTCTTGGATTCATGCATGTTAAAGCGTCTCAACACTTTGTCTATGTATGTACTCTGACTTAGGCCAAGCAATTTCAGCGATCTATCCCTATAGATCCTGATTCCCAATACATAGGTAGCTTCACCCAAATCTTTCATAGAGAAGCAATTCCCTAACCATGTCTTTATATTTTGTAGTGTAGGGATGTCATTTCCAATGAGTAATATGTCATCTACATATAACACCAGAAAAACAACAATGCTCCCACTAACCTTCTTGTAGACACAAGGTTCATCTTCATTTTTGATGAATCCGCATCGCCTTACAAAGATCATCAAAACGAAGGTTCCAACTTCTGGAAGCTTGCTTCAATCCATAGATTGATCGCTGCAATTTACATACCTTTCCGGCATCCTCTGAAATGCCAAAGCCTTCAGGTTGTGTCATGTACATCTCCTCAAGAAGCTTTCCATTAAGGAAAGCAGTTTTGACATCCATCTGCCATATCTCATAATCATGGTATGTAGCGATAGCAAGTAAGATCCGGACGGATTTAAGCATCGCAACGGGCGAAAAGGTCTCATCATAGTCGACACCATGAATTTGCTTGAAACCCTTAGCGACCAATCGCGCCTTAAAGGTGTGTACCTTACCATCCATGTCAGTTTTCTTTTTGAAAACCCACTTGCACCCTATGGGTTTCACCCCTTCAGGTGGCTCTACTAAGGTCCATACCTGGTTGGTGTACATGGAATCCATCTCAGATTTCATGGCCTCAAGTCACTTCTCCGATTCTGAGCCAGTGATGGCCTCCTGCTAAGTCACAGGCTCATCTTGATCCATGAGCAATACATCACCTTGTGGAGTCATGAGAAATCCATATCTCTCAGGCTGGTGACGTATCCTGTTAGACCTATGCTGGTCTTGTGCTACTGGAGCAGGTTGTTCCTCCACAACATTTTGTGAAGGTTGCTCATGTTCCACCAATGGTAGGTCACTACTCTGTGATTCTTGAATTTCTTCAAGTTCTATCTTCCTCCCACTGGGTCCTATGGAGATAAACTCCTTTTCTAGGAATACACCAGTCCGTGCGACAAACACCTTGCCTTCAAAAGGATTATAGAAATAGTACCCCTTGGTTTCTTTGGGATACCCCACAAAGAAGCATTTATCAGATTTGGGAGCAAGCTTATTAGAAACTTGACGTTTTACGTATGCTTCACAACCCCAAATCTTCATAAAAGACATGCCGGGTCGTCTACCAGTCCATATCTCATATGGAGTCTTTTCTACCGCTTTGGATGGAACACGATTAAGTGTAAAAGCTGCTGTTAATAGAGCATGTCCCCAGAAAGAGTTTGGAAGGTTTTCATGACTCATCATAGACCGAACCATGTCCAACAAGGTTCGATTTCTCCTCTCAGAAACACCATTCCATTGTGGTGTTCCAGGTGGAGTGAGTTGAGATAAAATTCCACACTCTCTCAGATGATCATCAAACTCTAGGCTCAAATATTCACCACCTCGATCTGATCGAAGAGTTTTAATATTTTTACCAAGTTGGTTTTGTACCTCATTTTTGAATTCCTTGAACTTTTCAAAGGATTCCGATTTATGTTTCATAAGATACACAAATCCATATCTACTGAAATCATCAGTGAATGTGATGAAATACTGAAAACCACCTCTAGCTAATGTGTTTAGGGGTCCACATACATCGCTATGTATAAGACCCAAAAGATCGTTAGCTCTTTTACCTTTTCCGGTGAATGGAGCTTTAGTCAAATTTCCCAATAAACAAGACTCACATATCTCATATGATTCATAATCAAATGAGTCCAAGAGTCCATCTTTATGGAGCTTCGAAATGCGCTTCTCATTTATATGGCCTAAACGACAATGCCAAAGATAAGACGGGTTCAACTCATTTGGTTTGAACCTCTTAGTATTTATGTTATAGATGGGCATTTCAAGATCAAGGACATAAAGCCCATTACTCATGTGTGCACTAGCATAGAAAATATCATCCAAATAAATAGAACAACTTTTGTTCTTTATTATAAAAGAAAAACCAATCTTGTCCAAACAAGAAACGGAAATGATATTCCTGCTAATTGCAGGCCACGAAATAACAGTTCTCTAATCGAATAGTAAGCCCAGTGGGCAAAGTCAATACATAAGTCCCTACACTAAAGCAAGCAACCTTTGCTCCATTTCCAACTCGTAGGTCGACTTCGCCCTTTACCAATGGTCTAGTCCTGTTTAGATCCTGCACATTTGTACAAATGTGAGAACCACATCCAGTATCTAATACCCATGATGCAGAAGTAGATAAATTGACTTCTATAACAAACACACCTGAAGTGGAAGTCTCACTTCCCTTCTTCTTCTTGATTTCTTCCAGGTATTTTGGGCAGTTCCTCTTCCAATGTCCGGTCCGACCACAATGGAAGTAATTGCCTTCCTTAGCCACACCACCCACAGGCTTCAAGCCAGAAGCACTGGGCTTGATCTTGTTGATGGCCTTGCCCTTGCCCTTGCCCTTTTGTTTGTGCGTGGGCTTCTTGGGCTGCTTCTTGCTATTTCCAGCCTGGACCATCAAAATGGCCTTCCCCTTTCCTTTGTTAATATTTTGTTCAGCAGTTCTCAACATGATCAACAATTCTGGCAAAGGTTTGTCAAGATCATTCATATTATAGTTCATGACAAACTGATTATAGCTCTCAGGCAACGATTGCAAAACTAAGTCAGTGGCCAACTCTTGGCCTAAAGGAAATCCCAGTCTCTCGAGATTCTCAATGTACCCGATCATCTGGAGTACATGAGGACTCACAGGGCTTCCTTCTGCCAATTTACACTGGAAAAGGGCTCTGGAAACTTCGAACCGCTCATGCCTTGCTTGCTCTTGGTAGAGCAGCTTGAGGTGCACGATCATATCGTACGCCTCCATGGTCTCATGTTGCTTTTGCAGCTCAGAGGTCATGGTAGCAAGCATAAGATAGCCGACGTCTAAGGCGTCATCCTGATGCTTCTTATAAGCATCCCTGTCAGCCCTAGGAGCACTTAAAGCCGGTGGCTCCTCAGGAATAGGCTCCTCAAGAACATACAGCTTTTTCTCATGTTTGAGGACAATCCTCAAGTTTCTGTACCAGTCTAGAAAATTTGTTCCGGATAGTTTGTCCTTCTCAAGGACGGATCGCAATTACAGGTTACTTGATGTGTTTGATGCCATGGTAATCTACAGAGATAAATATGCAAAATATAAGTATCACGCCATGAAGTTATTTAATAAGGCCTTTAATTAAATACGCCTCCCACTATTTTACTCAAAACAATGACCCTTATCATTGATTCGAAAAATCCTATTGGAAGATTTTCTAGTGGGCCAAGATCCATATTTCACCTAGCTTTAAGTCAGCTTTGGCTGATCACTCAAAATTCGGTTATATAGGTAAGAAACACTTTCCGATTGCATCTTATGCAACTCTTGGACAGTTGGGTGAATAACTCTTATTCTAATCCATCACATGGACTAAAGCCCAACTTTTAAGCCTCTAAGCCTTTCAATCCTATTGAAGTTGGCTTAGTTAAGTCAGACCCAATGGATAGCAGTTGAACATTACATTTGTCCCATCGCGTCTTACTAGTATAGATAAAGGTACCCCGCTTTGGCGGACCCACACTTAATCGATCATAGTCTTGACGAGTGCCATGCATTGGAAGGCCTTTAAATGTGACTTAATATTTCCTTTTGAGGGATTTGATTAATATTTGATCTCATCATTTGTTAAACTCTTTAACTTACTATTTACATACATGCATCTCATACATATATTAGTTAAACCCCTTTTAACATACTATATACATACATGCATCTCATACATATATAAGGCAAATAAATGTGATATGGTTATGGCCCCTAACGCATTGATTCTCCCAAGCCAATGAGAGAATCTAAATTGAAACCTAGGAGCGTCCAGGCTTCTCCAAGCATGATCTCCCACAGGATAACGTCTTCTTGTCTCCATCATTACATTACATAAACAGAAACCTCATTTTACATATGAGAGGAGTGAGATGAGAAAAGAATATACATATGGAATATAAGAGAAAGGCACGGCACGCATGCCGAATTTCAAAATATAAACCAAAAGATTAAAGGACTAAGTCCATAACCATTCACCATACATTACCAAATAAATAGTAACAACCAATAATAATACACAATTATTATTATTATTATTATTATTATTATTATTATTATTATTATTAATTAGAGATTTCAAAATCTGAATTTTGAAAACATAACATATATATAATAAATCACATTTATTGTAATTGATGTTACTATAAATCACATTTATTGTAATTGATGTTGTTATTAAATGGTGACATAAAAAATTTCAAAAACTGAATTTCGAAATAACACACTACGCAGAAGTAGCACGGGGTTCCCGCTTCCTTAGCGGCTAGGGCTTCAACCTCTCAACCCTAAAACCGCAAGGCCCGTGAACACTTCACGCTGCAAGGAACGGCGGCTAGGGTTTCAACCCTTGGAACCTCAGCCGCAAGAACATGAACTTTTCATGTCTGACACCCTTTAACGCCGCCAACAGAGAACTGAAACCGATCATGTTTAACATCAACACTTGACGCCATCGAAGAACATAATAAGGATTCCAGAACCAATGTACATATCGTATATATACATATAAATGTGCTATAGACGCATATATCATATACATACGAAAACTACAGAAACAAGGTTTCGCAAAAACGGATGCAAACGATTTTCAGAAAACAATTTTCAGAAAAACGATTCACATTATTAACATGTTATCATACATAACAAGTAAACCACGTAACAGAATCATGGTTTCGTAAGCGGCTCTGATACCACTGTTGGGAATTTGCGTATAAAACAAAATAACGCAGCGGAAAAAACATTCCCATCGAAGGATCCTTGCGAATGGTCATGATTCATGGTTAGAAGATTTACCTCTTGAAGCGATGAGAATTGATTGAAATCGTCTATCACGAACACCGCACGAACGATGTCTCTAAGGTATCCACACGAGCAGATCCCGTGAACGTCCAATGTCACGAACACGAAGCGTCTCTGCCTCACAGTGCTAGCTTCAAAAACCGAGACCTGCTGCTCACTGTCATTCTCTATGTGCGGCTAGGGTAAAAACCGTGTAGGCACAATAGCTTAAGTGGTCTACTTATAGTAGCACCTCCTTAAGTGAGTTAGTGAGCAGCGTTTGACCTAAGCCCCATGTACTATGCGCTAGGCCCAATAGAAGAGTCCAACTCTCCTTTTAATGCTTCTTTTGATCCGCTCTTATGTGTGTGACCCTATAGGTTCCCAAAACGTTAGTAGTAATATTAAATCCCATTTAATATTATAAACAGTGAGCGGTATCTAGCAATACATCACTGCCACCTAAGTAGTGAGAAAGTCAGTGATTTGACGAAACCTTTCTGTGACAAATATTCATGTTCATTATTATCCCTTTGTCCATATATCTATATTGAACACAAGACATAGAATGTGTCACCCTTGTATGGTTCAATATCATGTTCCCTGATACCCGAGTAGACTTAACAACAAATGAGGTCAATATCTCATATTGACTCATTTCAGCACGGCCATGCATTTTACAGTCTCACTCTATCAGGGGGCCCACAGATATTACTCCTGTTATGTAGGAGGGGCAAATTCCATCTAGGTCATTCACATCCCTCTGCATGGCTCGTGGTATGCCCAATGACCGTCTTTATAATCATCCTATTACAGGTGATGTTTGACGATATTAAAGCACACGACTCCTCATGTAGGGATCGTAGCGATTTCAGGTCGAAGGATTGCATACACCATTGTCACTATGAGAACTACTTATGACACTCACATAACGCTCCATGTAGTGTTCTCATGGTGGGTCAATCCAGTACATCATTACTCTAATGTGTACCTGTGTGGCTACTCGATATCTCATATCCATGACCCGTGAGATATGGTCATCACTATGAGAACTACTTATGACACTCACATAACGCTCCATGTAGTGTTCTCATGGTGGGTCAATCCAGTACATCATTACTCTAATGTGTACCTGTGTGGCTACTCGATATCTCATATCCATGACCATCTCATATCCATGACCCGTGAGATATGGTCATCAGTCTGCACACATAATAGTCTCAATGTATTATTATTGTCCTTATTAATAAAATACTTGACTACGGATATTTAAGAATAGGATTTCATTGTTCAATAGTGTCTCACGATCAAGTCATGTACTTGATATTCTATTAAACTGAAATTTATATTCTAAGGACTTTATTATGTTTAAAAAAGTAACACAATAAATTGGAATGCCTCATATCATATATATATATATATATATATATATATATATATATATATATATATATATATATATATATATATATATATATATATAATGGTAAGATACAAATGTAAGTCTAAGAAATACACTGGCCTCTAGGGCTTACACCAACATCATCTAGCTCTGATAATTTCTTATCGGGCTGTTTGTCATCAAACTTGACATGAATACTTTCCTCTACTATCAGAGTCCTAGAATTATAAACTCTAAAGCCTTTAGATGTTTCAGAATATCCTAATAGTATTCCATTATCTGTTTTAACATCAAACTTACCAAGTTGATCTTTAGTATTCAGTATATAGCATTTACAACCAAAAGGTTGAAAATAAGATATGTTGGGTTTTCGTCCTTTCCACAGTTAATAAGGAGTCTTATTCAGGATAGGTCTAATGTATATTCTGTTCTGAATGTAGCAGGCGATATTAACAGCTTCAACCCAGAAGTGTCTAGGGACAGGGTTGTCATTGAGCATAGTCCTAGCCATCTCTTGAAGAGATCTATTCTTTCTCTCTACCACACCATTTTGCTGTGGTGTTCTAGATATTGAGAAGTTGTGAATGATACCACTTTCTTCACAGAACTTATGAAATAGCTCATTTTCAAACTCTCCCCTATGGTCACTTCTGATTGAAGTGATAGACATGTCTTTTTCATTCTGTACACGTTTGCAGAATACAGAAAAGATCTTAAAAGACTTATCCTTATGAGTTAGGAACATAGTCCCATGTCCATCTAGTGTAGTCGTTTACTATGACAAAACCATATTTCTTACCACTGACAGAGGCAGTCCTTGTTGGACCAAAAAGATCAAGGTGTAACAACTCTAGTGGTCTATTGGTACTAACAACATTCTTAGATTCAAAAGAACCTTTGACTTATTTTCCCTTTTGACATGCATCACAGAGAGCATCAGATTTGAACTTAAATTTTGGTAGTCCTCTCACGAGATTATGCTTGTTTAGTTTTGAAAATAATTTCAAGCTTGCATGACCTAACCTTTTGTGTCAAATCCATCGCTCATCTTCAATGGACACTAGACAAAAGACACTTTGATTTGAAAGGTCCTTCAAGTCAACCTTATAGAGATTGTTTTGCCTTTTAGCAGTGAATAAAAGTGATCCATCATCTTTCTTGACAGTACATGTGTTCTTATCAAAAGAAACTGCATATCCACTGTCACATAATTGACTTATGCTCAGCAGATTGTGCTTCAAGCCATTTACTAAAAGAACATTATCAATGGAGGGAAAATGGTGTTTACCAATTTTACCTATACCAATGATTTTCCATTTCTGATTTCCTCCAAATGTGACCCAGCCACCATCTTTGGGCTTAAGGTTTTGGAACATAGACCTTTCTCCCGTCATGTGTCGTGAGCAGCCACTGTCCAAGTACCAAGACATCTATTTTCTTCCTGTTGTTAAGCAAATCTGCAACAGGTATTATCTTATCTTTAGGTACCCAAACTGACTTGGGTCCTTTCTTGTTAGTTGTCACTGGACGAGTATGCTTAGCATGTTTATTGTGTATGCATCTAGATGTAATATGCCCACATTTTCCACACACTTTGCAAAAGGTGTTGGACGAGCTAGACTTAGCTTTAGCATATTTATCTGGAACTTTTGAAGCTCTATGTTGTGTATGTGATTTTGACTTTTTGTGAGATGCTTCTTGCTTCTCTTTGTCATAACCAAGGTTAGATTTATCATGAGATGACCTAGAGTACCTTCAAATGAGACTAAGCTTATCTGAGTCACCTACAAGCTTTGACAGAGAATCTGTCAGATATGTTATATCTTGTTTCAGTTTTGCAACTTCATAAGAAACATCAAGTTCACACTCCATTTTGTTAACTAGACTGACATTCACTGATTTTAGTATGCCATTTTCATCTTTAAGGTTTTATTTCTCAGTGTAGACCATATCATATTCTCTAGACAATTCAGAAAATTTCTTTTTGAGACTCTTATATTCTCGTGATAGTATCGACGACTCATGCAACAGTTCATCAAAAGCATTTTGAAGAGTGGACGGGTCAGAGTCCATTACCTCATCATCAGTGTATTCACTTTCTGATGCAGTGTCTGCCATGAGACAGATATTTGCCTCGACCTCGGCTTCATTTTCTTCATCCAATGAAGACAGATCAAGATCCTCCCATGTAGCCATTAAGCCTTTCTTCTTTTTGAAGAATAATTTTTTATCCTTTAGCTCAGGGCAGTCAGCTTTGAGATGACCAGGTTTCTTGCATTCAAAGCACAAGGGTGGACCTTTTTCCTTGGAGTCTGACTTCTCCTTGGAAAACTTTTTGTTGAATTCCTTCCTTCTGAAGCCACCTTTCTTTCTTCACATATGTTGAATCTTCCTGGAGATGAAGGACAACTCATCCTCGTCTGATCCTTCATCATTGTCAGAAGATCCAGACTCATCTGATGACTCAGCAGCTTTGAGAACCTTTGATGAGCTTGCTTTCTTTGCCTTTAGGGCAATAGATTTTCCTTTTCTGGAATTTTCTTCTTCATTAAGTTCAAGTTCATGAACCTAAAGAGATCCAAGAAACTCTTCTAGAGAGAGAGTATTCAGGTTTTTGGCTTCCTGAATAGCAGTAACTTTGGGTCTTCATTGCTTGGATAGACTTCTCAGGATTTTTCTAACATGATCCCTATTTTCATAGACTTTTGCAAGAGATCTGAGACTGTTGGTGATGGTTTGGAATCTTCCAAACATTTGGTCTATTGTTTCATGTTCACCCATCTTGAACAGCTCATACTGATGAACCAACATGCTGATCTTTGATTCCTTTACTTGTGAGGAATCCTCATGAGCTAGGGTAAGAGTATCCCAGATTTCTTTAGCAGTATTGCAGCTGTGAACTTTGTCATGTTCAGATCTGGTTATAGCACACATGAGATAGTGTTTATCCTTCAGATTCAGCTGATGTTGGTTTTACTGCTCTTGAGTCCATTGGGTTCTAGGAACAGCAGCTCCAGCTTCATTTCTTGGTTCTGTGTAGCCGGATCCAATCAGCTCCCAAATATCTACTTTCTACGCATCCAAGAAGGCCATCATTCTCTTCTTCCAGTACTCCCTCAACACTTGTTAGATGCTCAACCCTTTTGAGGCTGAGCTCTGATACCAACTGAAGTTAACATAGGCAAACACAAGAAGGGGGTTGAATTCTGATTATTAATAATTTTCTAAAAACAACCTCTAAAGCTGTTTTTGCACACAAGGTTAAATCACAAGCAAGCACAAAGAAATAGATCTTTTTAAAAAAAGAAAAGCTTTAACAAAAGAAATATCAAAACCCCTCAGTCAGTAAAAACAAATAAAGCAGTAAGAGTTTAGGGATAAAAGAATCACACAAGATGTTTTATCCTAATTCACTCTCTTCCAACCAAGAGCTACATCCAGTCACTTCTACTTGAAGGTTTTTCTCCACTATTTTCCAAAATAGATTACCACCAAGTATTTAACACCTCTCCAGGCTTACAAGTATTTCTTTCTTACTAAGCCTCTTCAGGCTCTAACTCTAACAAAGAGATTTAACTTATGATCTTCTTAACTCACTGTGCGTGAGGATATGAAAGTTTAAGATCAAATGAATATTTTCACAATATTCAAACTAAAGAATACAGACTCTTGCTTTTAAAGAAATATGAGTATTAATGATTTTTTATTGACAAAAGTTGAGCTAGCAAAACTTGTGCAGGTAAAAGTTGCTCTTCAGTATGTGATGTCTTCTATTTATAGTGACCTTCTTCTTCACTTGTATTTCTTCAACGGCTATTTTGAATAGTTCCGTTTAGATATAGCATTGAATGCATGATATCCGTTGTGACTGATAGCTTGATTGTGGTGAATAATACTCTTGGTTATCGAGATAGCATGAAATGGAGGCTCACTGCTCTGAGTATTGCAGTTTGAGAACTTGTTGTTCCTCCTTTATGTATAATCCAACTTTTTCCAGTCATAAAGTTGTCATCGTCCAGATTGTTTTGCAGTTTTTCATTGTACGATTATGCTTTTTTGCATTTCTTTGATGGTACTATGTTTCTTTTACAACAAGGTAAAACATTAAAGCAGATAAAACAAATGTGAAGAACAAAAATTCTATTGAAATAAATATCAATCATTTGAAATAAATTCAAGAGATTCGGATTTCATTTACTCATTCATAGATGGAGCTCGTCTACTTAAAAACTCTGTCTACTTAATTATATGCGAGACTAAGTCTGTTAATTATTTTATTTTGCTCGTCTGTTGACGTGGCATATCCTCTTGTCTATCAAGTCTTTGGACTTGCTATACTTCAATGAGTTATCATAATCCCCGTCTGGTGACGTGGCAGTTAGAGCTCGTCTACCTGATTATTTTATTCTTCAGTTTATTCAATTTTACCAATTACTTTCGTCTGTTGACATGGCAAGCTAGACACGTTTACTATAAAGTCTTTGGACTTGCTGTATCTAAGAAGTTATTTTGATTTCTGTCTAGTAAGCATTTAGTCCCTAGTTTACTTAAAGAAACCAGTCTACTTAATTAAATAAATAAATAACTTTACCAAAACATTGAGTAGCCCGCCTACAAGGGTAGACGCGTATTTTTCTCAAGGAGTCCAATGAAAACTTATCCCAAGTTTCTATTACTTATATTTAAATATTCCTGCATAACTGAAAGCACATGTTAGATTTCAACTAACACTTTGCCAAGTAAATTTAATTCTTTTGTTAACATAAAAACATAGAGATTATTTAATCCAAAACTATTTTGGTTAAGCGTTCATAATTGTTTATTGCTTCATAATGTTACTATGTTAGTCATGGTTTTAATAGTCACTACATGAGTACATGGTGATTGTTAGAAAAATGATGCCATATATAATTTAGGTTCTCATAATTAAACAAGTTTGTCTTTGTATTGGTAATTTTTCATTAATTTAAATCATTTTCAAGTGGAAACATGATTATTTTAAAGATAATTTAAGTAATTAACTATTTAATTTGTTTTTTGTTTTTTTGGCGGGCCAACCCGCCACAGGGTGGGGGGTGATTTTCAACCCACTTTCATAATTCAACCCGCCCCGTTTTAGGCGGGTTGGCGGCGGGTTGGTCCGCTTTGCACCTTAGTTGGGTCTATATATCTTTATGATTTCTGTTTATGAGTCGGGTTAGGATTTTATGTAAATGATTTTCGAACCTATAACCTTAATTATAATTATGAAATATTTTATTGCACATTTGCTTGAATCAAAGCATTTATATTTATACCTTGCGAAAAAGAAAAAAAAAATTACCCCATTATATTAGCGAATTTTAATTAACCCACTTTTCGACCTTAAAGTGTCACGGACAATGTAGCGTACTCAAAAAGGGAAAGAGACCGAAGTCCGTCCAGTCTATAGTAATCCTGCCTGAGGAACGACCTAGGGATAGCTAGGGAAGTGAGGATGGCAGTAATCGAGAAGGGTGTTACAGCAGTGATGAAAGAGTATGAGATGACAAATCTTGGATTGATCAAGTATATTCTTGGAATTCAAGTGAAGCAAACAAAGAGAGATATTTTTACCACTCGAGAATAGTCATTCATGATTTGCTTAAAAAATTCAGAATGGATGACGGTGCAAAAAAATCAAATTGAAAAATCTATAGAAGCCTTTTTAGTTCCTTGATTTACCTCACTAATACAAGGCTGAATATAATGCATTTAGTTAGCTTGGTTTCCAGATTTATGAAAGAACCATGTAAGCTTCTTTTTGCAGCAGCTAAGAGGATTCTTTGCTATCTTCAAGGCACTAGAAGCTGGGGATGAAGTATGTGAAGAAATAAAATACCAAGCTAGTTGGCTTTACTGACAGTGATTGGGCTGGAAGTTTTGATGATAGAAAGAGCACTTATGAAAGGCTGAATATATTGCAGCAAATGAAGCTACACGTGAAGCTGTTTGGTTGAAAAGAATTTTGAATGATTAACAGCAAAACTGCAAAAGGTTGAAGATATCAGACTTATATTTTCTGTGACAATCAATCTGCGATTTTTTTTTTATAGGTAAATGTTTGTGTTAATGTTAGTATTTTGTTAGTGGGTGGGATTTGAACCCTTCACCTCCTACTCCACTCCGTAACTCCCCCATCCTAACCACCTTGACCACCTTATGACTCCTATCAATCTGCAATTTCAATGTCCAAGAATCAAGTTTTTCAAGGAAGATCAAGGCACATTGAATTGTCCACAACTACATTGTGACATGGTTCAAAAGAAGGAAATCTCCTTGGAATTTATCAAAGACCACAGAACAGCCAGCAAATGTTCTCACCAAGGCAGTGTCCATTGAGAAGCTTCAACAGTTAAACGATTTTATGAGAATTACAAATTAAGAGGGGGTGTTGGCTTATCAAAAAAAAAAAGAGGGGGTGTTAAATGTTAATTTGTAATTTAACTAGTCTTGGTTCATTGGGTGGTTCCTAGGTTCTTTCATGTATTTCCCAAGATACATTCATGCATTTACAATTTCTAGAGAAGTCCTTTAGTATTACTAGATGTATATGCATGTGAAATTTATTAGAAACATTCACTACACTTCTCTATGCAATAGTATAAATAGAGAAGTCTTGTAAGTTATGATTGAAGAAGAGAAAATACAAGAAAAGCAATACTAAGGGCATAACAGTTCTCTCTGTTATTCTTCTACTCTTCCTTTGTCTACAACAGTTTTTTACTGCTATATGTAATGCACCATAAAATATATACAATATCTACAAATTACAAATACGTCAACACTTAACCTATGACTCATACTGTTTGAGATGAAGTTCAGAAAAGTATAAAAGGAAATTGTAGAGTTTTAAGAAACTAACCATGATGAACTTTGAGCTGCTATGCATTTTGAACAAAATCTATGGGCACTGCTAGATATTTTGTTTTAATGAGCTGATCTGCATTCCACGTTTCAAAAGAGATCTATAAGCTGGACTTCTTGACCATTCATCAATTTCACTAGCACGTAGAACAGGTAGAGGATGTGACAGTTGCCTTGTTTGTGCATTCCTAATCAGCAAAAAAAAATAAAAAATTAACTTCTAAATGAGAAAGCTGCAACCCAACTTTATAATGACATACACTGGTCACTACAAACCTTATATACCAACCAACTGGGCTGGAAGCAGCTTTTTCATAAGAGCGAGCTTGCTCCAAGAATGCATCCGCATTTAGTTGATCAGCCATAGATGGGCATCCCCCAGCTAATTTCATGAGGACAGAGATGACAACCTCTTGTAGGGTTGGGAAACCAACATATTAAACCCATTAATAATACAGAAGTTATACTTACAATTAAACCAATGTACATATAGATGATGAATTTTGACATCAGCATACCTTAGGATCTTGAGCAACAAGAAGAGCTGCACGATCACAAGTAAACTCGGCTGCTCTAAGCCAGCGGAATAATTGCTCTTCCAAAGTCCGAGCAATCATCCCACCAATACCTACAACAAATGGTGCTAGTTATGAAAGAATAATTTGGCTGATCTGAGTATGAAAAATCTGTTTGTTCTCATCAGCACTAAAACAAGAGCTGCAACAGCTATTGTTAGAGCTAGATATATGTCCATTATCTGTAGAAGCTACACTTCCAAGGTGAAAGAAAATGGTTCAAAATATAGCACCATAGCCAATGCTTCACGGTTGTTATACTCACGGACTCACCTAGTGGTTAGAGCGACATGGATTTCATCCCAAGTTTAGTCATAGGAGTCGGACAAATAATGTTTCTCCAACATTGATCATCCTACCTAGTTAACTACTTTACCATAACTTCTATGATATTTTAGGCAAAGAAACTAAAAATTGGTCCAAAATCCAAATTCCCCAATGGAATTTAGTTCTATCTATATTATCTGGGGTTGTAGGAGTGCAGATTAGCTACTTATCTTAATCATTTAGTGAGCATCGTGTATTTCATAAAGATTGCAGGGCAATATTATCTTTATGCAAAGGCTATGCTATCCAACTTTCGGGCATTATAATACTTTTCAGATGTGGATGGTTATCATAAGAGATTCCCAATATATTTCAAGATTCCTTGCCATTATTGAAAATCCGCACTTTTCCAAACAGATGAACAAATCAAAAGATAAGCAACATTAATGATATCATATACGCATGTGCGTGTATGCGCATATTATTAACAAATAAAAAATGCTCCATATCACCTACCAGGTACAGTATAGGCTCCAAGGG
This sequence comes from Sophora flavescens, assembly GCA_030762895.1. Lineage (NCBI taxonomy): Eukaryota > Viridiplantae > Streptophyta > Magnoliopsida > Fabales > Fabaceae > Sophora > Sophora flavescens. Next base: position 106,447,222 of record CM061066.1, on the reverse strand, counting down.
TTAGGATATTTGCATAGGTAAGCCATACCCCATGATCACATTTTAGGTGACCCAACTCATGAGCCAAAACAGCCTGTTAAAGTAAATTGATAACAAGTTAATAGCATGTTGGAACCAGAACAATGGATAAGATAGAAATTATGGTTTGACTAACAAACTGATCAGGCATGTTAGAAGAGAAGAATATATATATAACGGTTCCTATATCAATCACTCATGCACCTCAAAGTTCCAGAATCCTATCACTTGTAGATCAGGCAGAATAGGGGATAAACTTCTTGGAAACAAGTTTAAGGAGTGAAGTTGAAAATTTAAACGATTGTGGCAACAAAATAAATTAGGACCTGCAACTCTGCTCTTGTCAGTAGTTCCACAAGGCTAGTATGAATAACAACAAACGGCCGTTTACCACTTATAGCTAATGTATATGCATTTGGCACAGGACTTTGACGAACATATAAATCAGGGGCATCAACATTTAGTATTTCTGCAGCTTCGACCATTAGGTGGTGAAGATCAGGAAGCTGACATGACATGTAGAAAAGTTTAGTAACTTATCTGAACTGATATTAGATAACAACAATTGTTGACTCAACTTCATATTAACATTGTTGACTTGCATACATGAAAATCGACTAAACTAAATATAACTGAAAGATAAATTATGTCATAGAGCTCAACTGAGTGGAAATGGCAGAACTAGGAAATATTAAGTGCAGATACTTCACGTCTCTCATATATTTAATAAGAACAATCATTGCTAAAGTTGGTAACAACTAGACGGACAAGTTTATTTACTGTTTTTTCAAAAATGCCTATACAGATGCACTTGCAAATTTATAAATAGAAGTACACAAGTAACGAACACCCATTCTTCCTTTGTCAGGAAAAAATGAAACAAAGTGGCATTCATGCAAATTATTTCAGAGCTTCGCCAACATGCATGTGTTTTTTACTTTTTTATATGTATATACATGGACATATGTGAACTTTTGTATATATGTAAATGCATGTACATTTGGATTACAACAAAATAGGGCACTTCCCCTAAGAAGACAACTGTTCAGTGCAGGTATATTTTATCTATTATATTATTACATGCCTTCCCAAAATTCTCTTTATCAAGTACTCCTTCAACAAACCTTTTCTAAGTGTTATCAGTACCTGATTTTTAGAAACAAGGACAGATGTCCCTATATTCTCAAGGAGCATGACCTGCTCTGCTACAGTTCCTGCAATTTATTTTAAGTGAACAATGTCACAAAGCAACCCCACCAATTTACAGTGCAAGAACATTCAAAGATATCATAGACCATAACACACTTGAGTAACTGAAACAAAAGCTATGCATCTGAAAGATGCATAACAGCATCAACAAAAGCAGTTACCCACTAAGATCTGAAAGAATGCATATAAGCAGTGAAAACTCATATGAGTGCAGCACAAAGTGGTGGTGTTTTGTGCTACATATGTACAGTTGATCATCAATAACTGCATCAACACAGACAAAATTCTGTATTTATTATATGGAAAATAATAACTACTAAATAACCTTGCACATGAAATCATGAACAGATGGGGAGTCCTTGCTGTCAGAGATATTCTCACCATCACTTTATATCTGTCTTCTTAAAAACTCTGTTTTGTCTCAAATGATCTGTCACTTGAGAAAATTAAGAAAATATGAACTCTTCCCAACTTTACCCTAATCATTTATTATCTCAACTAAACTCACTAACTACGCATATTAGTGGTGATTGGGAATAGAGTAAAAAGGAGTGAGAGAAAAGGGTAATTTAGTCATATTAAACCATATTTCTCTATATTTGAGGCAACTTAACAGTATCCCTAATCCTTGTACTTTTTTTTTTATAAGCTAAATATATTGATAAGAGGCAATTGGGGTGCCCCAACCCAATTACAAGAGAGCCAAAAGGGCCTATGTAAACATGATACCACCCCTTTAAGGAACCTAGAATCATATCTACAAAAGTTCACCCAAAGCAAATGACTATTCCACTATTAATAACCCCGACCACCCAAAAAGTGCATGCCAAAGAGGAACCAAAATTACACAAAGAACATGCCATCATAAACACCACATTAGAACCACCAAAAAATCCCCAGAAAGGAAGAAGAAACCATCAAACCAACACTGCAGCTAGGAAGTTAGTAAAACCCATCAAGAAACATCTAACCCATCAAGAACCATATAGTAGCTAGTTAGCAAATCCACTGAAGCCATCACTGCAAGACCCAGATGTACGCTGAAGCAAGACAACCAAATTCTAATTGGCTTCATCTCAAAACAGGAGCATTGTCCAAATGAATGAGAAGTGATAAATGAAAATAAGATCAAAAAATCCACTGGTGTAATAGTTAGAGACAGGTGCAGTCAACTGAAGCACACCAAAAAAAACAGCTCCAATCATTGTTAAATGAGAGTCAGGAACTTGTATCAGACACCAAACCTTCCTTCTAAATCCCAACCAAGAGCATTGTAATGTCATAACCAAGTAACCGAAAGGAAAAACCGAATTATACTTTCCAGAGCCAGATACCTAAGAGGCAAGTAACCAAGTTGCGATGAGGTTGCATTTATCATAAGTGCAATAACTGCAGAAATGCAGCTGCAATTACTGTCATGATATGATTGCGGAGATTACCGAAATCCATCAAAACCTTGCATAAGAATATGTGATGGGTGCTTTATAATTTGTGCAAGAATCAATAAATAAATTTCTATCCTCTGCCAAGAAAAGAAAAAAGAAAATCCACCTAGAAGTTATCATGTAAACTAAGGGTCAACAAAAACTTAAGGGGAACACTCCATTATTTTCACAGATATCAAACATCATAACATAAACTCATATTTGCAAGATTTTCTAATAATCAGAAAAACCAAAATTGATGTTGGAGAAGTTCCACTATCAACTACCAGTAAAAGGCTGCTTTAAAGTGAGTAAATAAGAGTATATCTACTCTTTGATTGTATATTGGATTGAAATCTCTATGCACTTTACCAAATTAAAAATGAATACACTCTTACTTATTCACTTTAGAGACAAACTCACTTTAGATTAGCTTTGCCACAGCAACGAGAAGTAAGAGAAACTCCTTGTAATTTACCAAGGCTTATTGTCAGCAAAATCAAAGGTCAAGTATTTCAGTACAATCCAACTGAAAACCACACTACTTAAGACATGAGGCATCTTTTAAAATACCTAGAAGAGCTTTTCCCAATTCATTCAATCCTGGAATTGCTCTCAAAATCAGTGTATTCTGGAGATTAAAAAAACAAAACAAAGCATTAGCACTTGTTTTTAAAAAAAAATGTGGAAGAAAAACACTAACAGTACGAAACTACTTCAATTCACAAGTTGAGCTGAGAAATTGGAAATGAAGTAGACCTGTTTATCAAGAGGGTGGCGAAAATCATCGGCATCGAGGTCTCGGAAGGCAACAGAAGCTGCTCTGCAAATGGAAATTCCAGTTTTCCTGTTCTTCCCGAACCTTAATTTGTCCGAAGCACGGAAGGTGAGGGTAACAGAACTGGGTTTGTGAAAGAGGCAGAAAGTAGAGAAAGGCATGGAAGCCATTGAAGAACAAGATGCAAACGTTAGTAGAATGGTGTTTCTTTTGTTTTTGTTTTTGTTTTTTATTTTTTTTATTTTTTGTGCGGGCGAATGAGGGCGCAATGCACACCGTGACGGTGTTCGTGTGAAATTTGGGGCCACAGCCGTACCTATGGTAACCGTTTCGCGCCACTTCATTTTCTGTTGACTTTGGGGTTCAACTAGCCCTGTACACTTATATAAGATCTACCAAAAAAGTTTTTATATCATAATTATTTTTTAAATTATTTAGTGTTTGGATACATACTTTAAATTTTTTTTATCAATAGAGATTGGCACATGCTGTTAAGGATCGGGAGTTGAACTCTCACTCTTCGCATGGATGCATGCTCGAATCCCCCTTACGCTACCAAAATCCCCTTGGATAGGCAACCCTCCTCAAGGAGATCCCTTGGTGGCCGGTGACTAGTTGAGTAGCTGCAACTAGGTGAGATTGTTTGTGGTCTAGGTCGGTGCAGTAATCCTCTGAGTTGAGCCTCTGCTGGTGTGAACACCCATTTTTATTCGTCTTCATTTTATTTTATTCTAATTTTATGTTATTATATTTCAGGGAGATTAAAAAATAATAGTGAAGAAAGAAAGAAGAAAAAGAAAATAATGTTGGACGAGGAGGTTCCATCCACTACAATGATCTAATTTTCCGTTGGACGAGGAGGTTCCATCTACTGCAATTTTATAAAATAAAGTTGGAGGAGTAGGTTCCGTCCACTGCAATGATCTAATTTTCTTTTGGACGAGGAGGTTCCGTCCACTGTAATGATCTAATTTTCTGTTGGACGAGGAGGTTCCGTCTACTGCGATTTTATAATTTAATGTTGGACGAGGAGGTTCCATCCACTGCAATGATCTAATTTTCTGTTGGACAAGGAGGTTCCGTCCACTACAATTTTATAATTTTCTGTTGGACGAGGATGTTCCGTCCATTGCATACCTAATTTGCTGTTGGACGAGGAGGTTCCGTCCACTGCAATTTTATTTTCAAACTGGACACTAAAAAATAATAGTGAAGAAAGAAAGAAGAAAAAGAAAATAATGAAGAAAGGAGGAAGAAAAAAAGGAGAAAATAACAATCAGCAGAGAGAGAAGAAAGAAGGTTGAGTTACCACTCCTAACCCTAAAAACCTCATTTTACATATCAGACAAAACCTCTCATCTCCTCCACTCTCCAACCGTCCCTACACCTCCTCTACCCATTGGTCCTTCTTCTCCCTCATCTCCTCCACTCTATTAACGGCACCACACTTCCTTCTCTCTTCAAACACGCAACCTTCACATCAAATCGCCTCCTTTCCTCTGCTCGCGCAACCTCCACCTGGACACACGCGATCTCAGAACCGTCCAAGCTCCGGATTTCGTGGTACCAACCTTGAAGCTCTTTGGGTAAGAAGAAGCATGAAGCCCTCGCCTCCATCTATAAAAGGAGAGGGGGGAAGAACGAAAGGGGGAACGAAAAAAGAAGGTTACGAAGACAGAGGGAGAGAGAGATTTTTATCTGATGTTTTCTTTGTGAAGAAAAAGAGATTGAGTTTGAGTTTTTCTTTTCTTTTCTCTATCATTAGAGTGGCTCCAAGTTTTTAGAAGAAGAGAGAGTTAAAAGAGTCAGTGAAACTGAAATGTAAGGGTTTTGCTCTTAAAATTTTACTACTGGGAGAAAGCAAAATCATTGTTATTCTGCTCTCGTTTCATAACCCTTGTTCTCTTTGTTGATATTATTCGTGAGTTTTTCTTGTCATTCTTATTATTCGTGAGTTTTTCTTGTCATTCTTATTTTTGTGTCTCTGTTTATGACGAAAAGAAAATCCATGGATATTGAAACTGAATGAGTTAATATGATTTTTGTTATATGAGTTCTTATGTTTGTTTCAGAAATGGTGTATCGTAGGGTTCCTATTTCATTGATTGTCGTCATATGCTGAAATGCGTGATACACTAGTAATCTTCATATGGCTATACTATTACTAAACACTTAAAATGTTTCATTTTTGCTCTATTTTCATAAGGCAAAACTTTTTTTTACGTAGAAATAAAAGATGATCACTTGAATCCCCTTCAACCGGTTCTAAATACTTAATTAAATCAATGTTATTTTTGGATTGCTCTATGACAAATGTCATGCTCAACCCTTTAGATTTTGAGGTTTCCCTGTGGACTTACGTGCCATGTTCAACCTCATTTAGGTTTAATAAAAAAATTTCACAAATATAAAATCAATAAAAAAATACAAAATATCTTAAAATTAAGAATTATTTTTCCTTTAAATGATTTTCGGGGTAAAATAAATATTTTTAAAGTTACTAATAATTTACACAACTAAATTTGGGTAACCATTTTTATGGCTGTTTTAGGGTGCCGTGGGGTTAAGTCCCCATACCTTCCCTAGACGTAATCGACTCCCGAACCCAAAGTTTTTTTAAAGGGTTTTCCAACTTTCCCGAAATTAAATAAAGTTGGTGGCGACTCCATGTTTATTCAGAAAAAGAAAATTAGGATTTCTTTTTGTTCGGTGTTGCACCGCGATTACGGTCGCGACAGATGGCGACTCCGCCGGGGATCCTTTTAAGAGAGTCAAGCCCGTAAAAATTAGTTTTGTAAATTTTTAATAACTTGTAGCTTATTTGTTTTACCTTTTCTTATTGTTATATCTTGCTGTTTTCTTTGCTTACAATAATTAACAAAAACGAAAAAATGTTTTATTTTTAGTGATGTTTGTTTGGATTGTCCTTTTGTGTGGGTTTTCCTTTTATTTAAATAAAAATGAGAAAAATTAGTTGTATATACATTTTGACTCATGTTATTTTTTTATATGTTTCACTAACAATGTTTTTGTTTCCTCCTCCTTTCTTTCCTTTTTTCCTATGTTTTAACAACATGGTAGAGGACTTATAACCATTTTTATATATACCTATGTTTTTATTTTGCAGGTTTTTCTTGTACTTTCTTTTCTTTTTATTTTTTAAGTATTACAGGTTTGTATGCCCCATTCACACACATCACTATCACATATTGTACACACTCTTGGCTCTATACCCGAGCTTGCTCAAAAACTCAAGGATTAGGCCGTGCTCCGACATTGTCATTGAAGGGGTCTTGTACCTTCCTGATACTTGTCGGTTCACCACTCATATTGTACATGAGATCATGGAATAGTCGTATCGAGAGGGTTTATCCCTACTTGTGGCTAGATTCATGAATCAGACCCTTATAAGGGCAATCTGGCGACCATGACTTTTAGAGGTCTAGACTCTTCCCAATTTTCACTAATAGAGCAAACATGACCGACCTGTTTAGAGTCCTAACTTTAGGGTGTGTCCGTCCTTAGGTTTTACCTGGCTTAGGACCAATGGGGGCGTACTTTTATTTTCTCTCTCTATCATCATAAGCATAAATTGTCATGCATGTTCATTGTGAAAATTCACAAAACTAGGGGCGTCACATGGCCGCCTCAAACCTGAATGACATATTCGAATATTATTGCACATCTAATAGGCGATATGTCATAATGAAGGTGATGCTTTGGCAGCATTCCCATCAGGGTTTTCAACCCCATTGGGTCTCATACAACATGAATCATGCAAGATATATTTGTTTCACTATACTCATTTTTGTTTGTGCCTCATTTGTTGGAAGACTTTGGTATTCGTCTTATAGCAAGAAAATGGAAAAGTTTGGTTCCGAAAAGAGTACTAGCAATGGAAAAGAAATACGAGGACATGATGGATAAGCTCCAATATCACACTTCCCAGCTGGTGGAGCGATTTGAAGAAGCATTCATCCCCATTCGTATGAACCATTTCCCTTAGATAAGGCCAAAGGTGACAAAGTTTTTCAATCATTTTGGGAAACTTGCCAAAGGGTTCAGGAAAAAGAAAACGAGACTCTTAACATAGTGCTTTGTGGACCTCGGAGAGAGATGGAAGCTATCAATGCATTTCTTGTGATCAAAGACTCATGATTTGTATCGAAATATTTATAATGGAATGGAAGTTTTCATCAATGTCTGTCGAGCGTGTTTTAGATGATATCTATCGAGGAGTGTGTTCTCCCTTAGATACGTCATCAACTATATTTTTACCCTAAAAATGATGTATTTTCTGCGTAAAAATAAGAACGTTGCTAGTACGAGTGTGGTCTATCGAGGAGTGGATTCTCCCTTGGACTTGACACCAACTGCATTCAAGCTAGAGGGAACCATACCAATAGATTTGATTGCAGGATGAGTATTCTTGCTATAGGTGTATATGACAGTCTTCCTAAGAGAACTCTCGTGATCAAACAAAGGGTGTTAACTTGCACATGCATACACACACACACACACACACAATTTTTTGGGTTTACTAATGAGATTCTTGGATGCTTTACATAGTTACATCCTTCTGAGAATTCGGGAACCATTGCGCGACCTAGGAAAGGTGACACCAATCAAACCCGAGTTCACAATACGAGATCTTGGACCAGGATGGCTGCCAACATGCCTGAGGAAGGAAGAAACTTAAGCTCTGAAATAAATGAAGTTCTCAATAATTGGTGATCTGAACCGTTTCTTGATGTTATTTCCATGAAGTAATTATCTTATTTTCTGTTGGACGAGGAGGTTCCGTCCACTGCAATTTTATAATTTTCTATTGGACGAGGAGGTTCCGTCCACTACAATTTTATAATTTAATGTTGGATGAAGAGGTTCCGTCCACTGCAATGATCTAATTTTCATTTGATTATTTGGATTTTGATGTTTAAATTTAAAGTTTAATTGTTATACATTGACAGAGTAAATTTTTTTATACTGTCAATCAATTACCAATCATGTTATGGATGTATTTTAATGTAGTTAGAATAAGAGTCAATAAAATTTATTAATGTAACAATTTATGATTGGATTTGGATGTATGTGTAAAAGAGCTTTACACTGTCTGTATATAACAGTTAAACTCTTAAATCTATACTATGAAGACTTATATTTGTTATGTATATTTTTATATACCTATATATGTATTATATAATTTGTTTATTTATTTATTAGTTATTTGGTTCAATTATTGGTTGAATCGATTGAACCAATTGAACCATGATCTATAGGTCTTGTTGGTTCGATCTCCAGTTCGATTCTTTTTTTTTTTAATCCTAAAGATGCTTATTTCATTTCATTAATGATAATATATGCAATACATAAAGGAACATAATAAAAAAACACAGGGGTAAAAGATATAGTCACCCTTACAAGAGTGTGGGTAATTATATTAGCTTGCCTCCTAATAAGCTACATTAACAATCACATATATGAAATTGATGGGTTAAACATATATTAGTTTGCCCCTACTGTCCCGAGGTCCTAGATCGATCACCGGGTCTGAGGATGTCAATGACAAGGATCGTAAGAGTTGTTTTATTCGTCTAAAAGAAATATGAACCGCACTCTTTCTTAAGGCCGAATTTGGAGTTCTAATCGAACCCTTTTTTTGTTCTTGATAGATATTATTGCGAGTAAATGTTGATTTTTTTTTTGATCGGAGTAAAGGTTGAAATTGATCTCTAAAAAACATAAAACACATGTGATTCTTTCAAAAATAAAAAATTTAAGGTTTAAATATTGAGTTGGTCTTTAAACTATTTGAAAATTTTCAAATAAGTCTCTGAACTAACAAAGTTTCTAATTAGGTCATTGAACTTATATAAAATTATCAATTGGGTCTCTTAACTAAAAAAATTCTTATTGGGTCCCCGAACTTATATAACATTTTCAATTGGGAAAAATGACAGATGATGAAATTTAGAAAAAATTTACTGTTTGACATAATAGTAAAATAATAAAAGATGAACATAAGAGAAAAAACTCACTATTTAAAATATTAATAAAATTAAAATTTAGTGATAAAAGCTATTGTTTAGCATAATAATTAAATAAAAATAGATAAATTTGAGAGACAAAATTTAGTTCTTGAAATGATAATAACAAAATAATGAAATTTGAAATTGTGATAGAAAATTCATGTTTTACACAAAATATTAAGAGATTAAACATGAATTTTCTAGCACAATTTCATATTTCATTATTTTGTTATTATCATTTCAAGAACTAAATTTGTCTCTCAAATTTATCTATTTTTATTCAATTATTATGCTAAGCAATAACTTTTCACGGTAAGTTTTATTTTTATTATTATTTTAAATAATTTGTTTTTTAATCTCATATTCATTTTTTGTCATTTTATTATTATGCCAAATAATATTTTTTTTCTTCTAAATTTCATCATCTATCATTTTTTTATTTTATACATCACATTTCTACTTTAGGGACCCAATTGAAAATTTTATATAAGTTCAGCGACCTAATTAATTTTTTTTTTAAGTTTAGGGACTTACTTGAATATTCTCAAATACTCCCTCCGCTCCTTAATATAAGAAATAAATGGATACTTTTTTGGGTCAAAAATATAGGAAACATGCATCAGTTTTCACACATATTAAATGATAATTTTCAATATTATCCTCATTTATAATATAATTTATATTTACAAGATATATCAAACTTTCCATACAAGTGAGTGAGTTTGTTCATTAATTAGAAGGGGTATTTTTGAACATTTATATGAATATTAATTATAATTAGCTCATTTTAATGCATTTCCTTGATTTATGTGTTTTAGGGTTTTGTTTCTTATATTAAGGACTGGAGGGAGAAGTTCATGGGCCAACTCAAAAATTAAACCAAAATTTAAACTTGATACTAAAAAATCATAAATGTTGATCAAATTAATCTTTTTAAAATAAGTTTTATAAATATTTTAATTTCCATTAAAAGTTATTCTGATCTAGACTCAAAACTATTGATAAATAAATTAAGAATTTTTTTTTTATAAAAAATTTCCAGGAAATAAATATGTCTCCATGTTTAAACTTTAAACTACATAATTTATCCTCAAGCTTCTTTAATTTATGCGGGCTCAACTCAATGAAGCAGAACTCCTTCAAATGTTTGCCGCCAAATCTGCAATCCTTGGGCGAACACTGTACATCCCACTCACCAATATGGCTGCTAAGAACCTTCTCAACCACAGCAGCACCAAACCATCTTCGACTCTCATTTCTGGCTGACAGATGCACCAGCACGGAGCAGCTAAAACAGGTGCACGCCCAAATGATAGTTTCCACTCGCATCAACGACCCCTTCGCTACTAGTCGCTTAATCTCCTCTTCGGCTCTTTCCCCCTTCGGAGACCTCAACTACGCTTCTAGAATCTTCTGCACCATCCATCAACCCAACACATTCATGTGGAACACTCTTATTCGTGCCCACGCCGCTGGTCCCAACCCTCGCAACTCTCTTTCCCTTTACATAAACATGAGGAGGCTGGGCGCTTTACCTGGAAAACACACCTTCCCTTTTCTTCTCAAGGCATGTTCCAATTTGAAATCGTTTATTGCTTGCAAACAGGTCCATACCCATGTTTTGAAATTCGGGTTAGGATCCGATTTGCACGTGGTTAATGGTTTGGTAAGGGGTTATTATCTTTTGGGGGATTTGGTTGATGCACGCTATCTGTTTGATGGAATGACTGAGAAAAGTTTGAGTCTTTGGACCACTATGATTTGTGGGTATGCTCAGAATTTCTGTTCCAATGAGGCTTTGGTGCTTTTTAATGAGATGCTTGTTGAGGGGTTTGAGCCGAATGATGCGACCTTGGCTTCGGTGTTGTCTGCTTGTGCCCGATCGGGTTGCCTCCAGCTTGGGGAAAGGATCCATGAGCTTATGAAAGTGAAAGGAGTTCAGGTGGGAGTGATTCTTGGGACAGCGTTGATTTACATGTACGCGAAGAATGGAGCGATTGCGATGGCTCGGAAGTTGTTTGATGAAATGAATGAGAGAAATATTGTTACTTGGAATGCCATGATCTGTGGGTTGGCTGCTCATGGACATGTTGCAGATGCTCTTAGTCTCTTTGAGAAGCTGAAGAAGGAACAGGTTGTTGTTCCAAATGATGTGACATTCATTGGGGTTCTATCAGCTTGCCGTCATGCTGGCTTGATTGATGTTGGTTGCGAATTTTTTATTTCCATGAAGACAGTATATGGAATTGAACCCAAGATTGAACATTATGGGTGCTTGGTTGATCTTCTTGGGAGAGGAGGTAAATTGCTAGAGGCAGAGGAACTAATAAAAGGAATGCCATGGAAGGCTGATGAGGTTATTTTAGGTGCTTTGTTGGCAGCTAGCAAATATAATGGAAATACCAAGGTTGCTGAAAGGGTGGTAAAAGAAATTCTTATTCTTGAACCTCATAATCATGGAGTTCATGTTGCTTTGTCAAATATGTATGCAGAGGCTGGACGATGGCAGGAAGTATTGAGACTGAGGAAGGTGATGAAAGAAGAGAGACTCAAGAAAGCTCCGGGGTGGAGCCTTTTCGCACTTAATTGAGTTTCTGCCATGGCTTGTATATAATAAATAATTATCATTGTGGGAAAAAAATTATTCTTTCATCATTAAGAAAGGATGGGGAATTGAGTTATAAATAAATTTATCTGATTCAACTATAAACCTTTGCATACTTCCTGTTCCACTGCTGCAGTCATTCTGAAAATAGTTGGTGCTTAAGAAAGAAAAGTAATGTTAGACTGCTACTTAACCATAAAGTTGGATTATAACAAGGTGAATTCTTTGGTACCTGCAAACAACGGAAGGGTACCGTTTACCCTTCCTACATGGCCCAACCAGAAAATGTCACCTCAATTTTAATTTGACATCTCATTCCTGATTGGACAGTCCATCACTGTTTATTTAAAAAAACCCTAACTCCCACTGTGACCACCAGCATGTACCACTGTTCTTTGCTTGCAGTAAGCGTTTTAAGGTTGGAGCAAGCACTCCTCCCATTCAAAGCCAAGTGCGGAGGAAACCGGAATCGAAACGGAAAACACTTTGAGAACGAAACTTGAAATCTTTAAGAGGTGAGGGGAGTTTACCTGAGGGGTCTTAAATAGTCATATGCTATCTTAATGAATGACAAACATTAATAAAATGCAAAAATTTTTCTTATAACATGCAGCAACCACATGCACAAAATGCAAATTATTATGATGTACCAAAAATGTAAGTATCAAGACCGGAGACTCCAATGGGTAAATTAATAGGTCCTAGATATTTTTGTAAGAGATTTATTTATTTAGGTTCTGATATAACTCAAGGTGTTAATGATGATAAGCAAAATATTTTCAAAACTAATCTTAAAATATTTTGAATTCAAAGATATTCTTTCTCAATTTTAAAATTTAATTAGTTTCCATTTAAATGAAATTAATTTTGAAAATATTTTTCCAAATGCAATCTGCTGGCCCATCCTTCCTTTCCAATTAAGTTGCAAACGGTGCTTTCATTTTCAATCTTTGGAATTACGTTCCAGCAGTAATGTTTGAAATTGATGATAATAAAATGGTTCCTTTAGTTGGTCTAAATAATGGCCCAATTCTCTTTAAGTATATATGTATGAAATCTGGTGCAATACGTGAAGCAAGTGTTCCAACGTTCAATTTTTTCAAAAAGCTTTTAAAGCCTAAGCAAGTGTTCCAACGTTAAAATTTTTCAAAAAGCTTTTAAAGGGCTTTTCATTGTCTTAAATAATAAGAGGATAATACGTGAGCGTATTTTCATATGAGCATCTAAGAGCTTTTGTTAAAAAAAAAAAATTAAAAAAATTGAAAACACCTTGAGCTCTTACTAGTCCCTGTTCTATCAATTTCATAGGACTTAAATTTGTATTTTTTTGAACTATTTAGAATGCTTCAGTATCAACTCAGAAATAGGGTGTGTATCCCTAGGTTGAGGGTGATGATGTATTTCCCTGGTTAGAATGTGAGGTATCCTTCTGTGGCAAAGGATGGGACATGTTTTTGGTGTGCGACTTTAGTCTCAAAAGCGTGGGTGGGGTATCCGGAGGCGTGAGGGAGAGTGATAGAAATCGTTGAGGCTCTTACACGTGGTGGGTAAGGTATCCAAGGAGGCATGATTAGAATGATCTATTGTGTACAAAGGTTAAAAGCACCTGTTTATAAACTTGTTTATTAATGGAAGAAAATCTCATAAGATGAAGTGGGGCCAGGACTAGGCCATTGGAGGCGGGGGCGCTGGAGGGAAGGGGTACTCAAATTAAACTACAATAGGTATAATTTCAAACAATTTTATCTTCACTTTTCCAAAATCATAGGATAAATACAATTGTTTTATTACATTAAAAAGAAATTGATGAAAAATATACCACATATGATAATTGATTAGATTATTTTTATTCCATGAAATATCATCGTGCTTAATTGAAGAAATGAATGTTTTAGATATATGTTATTTGATTGTAAATCTATTTAAGTAATTTATATCATATTAAGTTGTTAACTATACATATATCAAATTTGTATCATATAATTTGTTTTTATATATTAGCTATTTTTTTATTATTATTAGATTTTGGCCCCCTTCATTTCAATTTTGTGGCTCCACCCGTGACTGGAGGTGGGTGATTGAATCGGGATAAAATCATGTTACGCAAAGGTCGCAACTGAAGAGTCAATCTTGTTAATGTCCAATATTGAACTTTATCATCCGGATGTTTCATGCCCTCAAAGAAATTGAACACCACATCTTCATCTTGCACTCCCATGGGAAACTTGTCGAAAATCAATAAGAACCCTTCTAGTAGCCAAGAATCACCTATCCAATATAAGAGATATTTTTGCATCTCATCCATATCAAGAACCATAAAATCCACCCAAAAAAAGAACTCGTCCACTTTAACTAGATGATCCTCCACCACAGCATATAGATATTTAATCCAACAATCTAAAAGTTGAAGGGATATCATAGTCAAGGTTTTAAAAACCGAATTGATCATTCCCAAAAAAGGAAAAATGAATTTTTTTAACATTGATGATTGATACAAGTAGGTAGATATTTGAGAAAAAAGGAACAAACAGGAGAAGAAGCGTGTCTCAAAGAGCGCGGAGGAAAAGGATAAGTGCCTGCGAATGCCACGTTTGAGGAAGCACGACATCCCTTGGACTGGTTTCAGCAGCTGCGCCTCTTAAATAATAAGAGGATAATACGTGAGCATATTTTCATATGAGCATCTAAGGGCTTTTGTTAAAAAAAATAAAAAATAAAAAATGAAAACAACTTGAGCTATTACTAGTCCCTATTTTATCAATTTCATATGACTTAAATTTGTATTATTTGAACTATTTAGAATGCTTCTGTATCAACTCAGAAATAGGGTGTGTATCTCTAGGTTGAGGGTGAGATATTTCTCTGGTTAGAAGGTGAGGTATCTTCTGTGGCAAAGGGTGGGACATCCCTTTGGTGTGTGACTTTAGTCTCAAAAGCGTGGGTGGGGTATCTCGGGGGCGTGAGGGAGAGTGCTAGAAATCGTTGAAACTCTTACACGTGGTGGGTAAGGTATCCAAGGAGGCATGGTTAGAGTGCTCTATTATGTACAAAGGTTGAAAGCACCTGTTTATAAACTTGTTTATTAGTGGAAGAAAATCCCACAGATGAAGTGGGGACTGGACTAGGCCACTGGAGGCAGGGGCGGTGGAGGGAAGGGGTACTCAAATTAAACTACAATAGGTATAATTTCAAACACTTTTATCTTCACTTTTCCAAAATCATAGGATAAATACAATTGTTTTATTACATTAAAAAGAAATTGATGAAAAATATACCACATATGATAATTGATTAGATTATTTTTATTCCATGAAATATCATCGTGCTTAATTGAAGAAGTGAAGGTTTTAGATATATGTTATTTAATTGTAAATCTATTTAAGTAATTTATATCATATTAAGTTGTTAACTATACATCAAATTTGTATCATATAATTTTTTTTTTATATTAGCTATTTTTTTTTATTACTATTAGATTTTGGCCCCCTATTTCAATTTTCTGGCTCCACCCCTGACTGGAGGTGGATGATTGAATCAGGATAAAATCATGTTACGCAAAGGTCGCAACTGAAGAGTCAATCATGTTAATGCTCCAATATTGAACTTTATCTTCTGGATGTTTCATGCCCTCAAAGAAATTGAACACCACATTTTCATCTCGCACTCCCACGGGAAACTTCCCTTGTTGAAAATCAATAAGAACCCTTCTAGTAGCCAAGAATCGCCTACCCAATATAAGAACTATTTTTGCATCTCATCCATATCAAGAACCATAAAGTCCACCCAAAATAAGAACTTGTCCACTTTAACTAGATGATCCTCCACCACAACATATAGATATTTAATCCAACGATCTAAAAGTTGAAGGGACATCATAGTCAAGATTTTTAAAAACGGATTGATCATTAAACCAGTGAAGGCACCAATTCAAGGTTCAATGATTCAACCATGGTTGAACTGGTATTAATTAAATAATATTTTCAAAATTTTCATATAATAATATATATATATATATATATATATATATATATATAACAATTTGAAAAAAAAAACATAATATTGGAAACTCCATAATATTAAAAGCTAAATTAGGTAAATTTCACTTTAAAATATCATAAAAGGAGTTCTGTAGCAATGCCTGTACTCCTGCTATGGACTCATGGGACAATTTTAATTAACTTTTATTTCTTATGTCCAATCTTCTTACTTGTACAAGCTTTTCACATTTTTTTAATTATTAAAGAAAAACTTTTCTTACACGTTTAACACCCTAGTTTTTATTGTTTTTCAATATCGGTAGAATTTTAATTATTTATATTTTTATCTGAGACCTAGAAAATGATTTTGGACAAAAAATCATATTTATACTCTCCCTTATGGTAGAAGGCTATGGTTAAAATTTTGGTTTAAAATTCAAACGGAACGCGGTCTGCTATTTCATTGACAGTAAAATTTTACTGATTAGAAAACCAAATTTTGACCTGAGAACGAAACAGTTTACACATTTCCAACGATATACGCTATTTTGAAAATTATTAACAAACACGTAATCGACGGAGTTGAGAACAGACGTGCAGAGACAAAACCGGGCACTAGATGATGGGACATCTTGCCACCTAGGGTGGTGAGTCATAGGGGTGACTCACCAAGCATTTATGGCAACTTTATCAAAATATCTAGATATTTACGTGCGAAAAGATCAAATTACCCTTAACCTTTCATTATAATTACAAGTTTGTCCCACAAATTTTGGGACCAAAATGCCCCTAGAATTTTGTGAACCTCCTTACTATACACACACTTCATCACTTCACTCTCTCCTTCACCAAAATTATCTAAGTTCTTTTGCTCCGAAGAAAACCTAAACTCCATTGTTGACAAAGCTTCCATCCTGATAACTTTCCTTCATTCCTTTCATCCATTAGAGGTAAACTCTCATAGCTAATGATCATAGCTCCTCTTCCATTCATTTATTTCCTTCGATTTCAATCAAGTTTTCTAGAATGCTATTTTCATGTATTTTCTTCAAAGAATTCTAGAAAATTATAGAATGAGAATTTTTGAGGTATGACAATTTTTCTTAACTCTCTAATACCTCTATTTGCTAGATCTAGAAGCTTGAAATCAAAAGAATTTCCTAGCTAAATTTTCTAGCTATGGCCGAACCACCCATGAAAAAATGGGTCAAGAGATTTTCAAAATTTTGAAAGTATGACAATTGATCTTGTCTTTCTAATACTCTAGGATCATAGATCCAAGAGCATGAAAAATTTAGAAATCCCTAACTTATTTACCTCATGTTGACCGAACCTAAGCATATAGGTTATAGGAGATTTTGTTTAATTTTCTAACTTGTTGTGTTGATTGGTTGTGATGATTTTGTTTCACTAAAGTATTGTGGTGATTGATTGTGTGGTGGACAAGGTACAAAAAGTTGAGGAGTTGGATTAAGGATTCTAAATCAACAAAGGTAAGGGGAGTTCAACTGAGGGGTTTCTGATAGCTACATGCTATCTGTGAGTTGTCTGTATATTATTCGTTGTGTTTTTGTGATGTTTAATTTATTTATTGTGTATTTGTTGATGTGATTTCTATTGTTATCTGTGAAAGCATGTTTTAACTGTGATATGTGTTATTTTCTCAAAAAAAAACTGTGATATGTGTTATAACTGTGATGTATATTATAACTTTGATGTATGGATTAACTGTTGTTTGAGTGATTGACTGAAAGCCTGACAGTGGTCAGTGCTCCATTATAATTGAGGATAAAACTTTAAAAAGTTTGAGGAAAAACTTAAGTGTGTTAATTTATGGAAGTGGAAGAAAATGTGGAAAAATAATATTATTTAATGATGTTTTGGTGAAAGGGTAAGTCAATGAGTGACAGGGAGGTCGAAATCGTGAAAAAATTTCACTTAATTTTCTAAAATAAATTCAAAAATAAAATAAATAGTAATTAAGATAAAATAAGTTTCAAAAATAATTTTAATGTGGATGGGGAAAAACTTTTGTCAAAGAAAAAGTCATTTTGATTTACAAGAGAATTTGTTCCAAAACGAAAAATAATTAAGAAAAGTGTCTTACAACGAAAATATGAGGAATAGTGTTATCATTTTGGACAAAAACGTGTTAGAAAATAATTTTCAAGGATTTGATGTGTTTTTGGAAAATGAATTTCAAAAGGAAATGAGTTTGAGAAAAATTGGAATTCATTGAGATTTAACGTTTTATAAACGAATTTTCAGCAGAAAGGATTTTCTGCAAAAGAATTTTAAATCAGCAAAAAGATTACTGATAAACTTGGATAAGTTTTAGGATTTTTGTTTTGGTATTTGTGTTTCACAGAATGAAAACAATGTTGAGAAAGAAAAGTGAACCTAGTAGCCGAGACGTCAGAATTCTAGTCTATGTGAGGAAAACACGTAGATCGTTGATCTGTGTTGTCCATGGTGGACTTGAGTATTTTGATGTAATGTGGAGGACTTTGTGTCCCATATCTGTGAACCTAGGACTGGTGCATCGGTCTAGGGTTTCGTGATCGAGTACTCGGACTTCGTGTCCTGTGTTAAGGGTGAGTGGGCTTTATTGGCCAGTGTGCCATGTATTGTTTGACGAGAATAAATGTTTTACATGCATTCTTCGGCATACATGCCTTTTTTGGCCAGTGTGCCATGTATTGTTGGTTAATATGCCATGTATTGTTGACCATTGTGCCATGTATTGTTGGTCAATGTGTCATGTATTGTTGACCATTGTGCCATGTATTGTTGGCCAATGTGCCATGTAATATCGAGCTACAATCCACAAAGGGTGGATTGACAAATTGGGGAAGTCAAGACCAAAATGGGCTATTAGTGACATTCAGGTTCGTGAGCCACAAAGGCTGGTGCCTCTTGACCTCGAGTCGTGGACGTAATGATGCAAAATGTGGATGTACTCAATCAGGGACTACTCAATATTATTTTAGTTGCTTGAGTGTGATACCCTTGAAAAATTGGAGCCCAAACCTAAATTAAGAGGCCGACCTCATGAGACAATTGTGGTAAGGGGTATTGCAGCCTAATCATGCTTGACAAAGGGAAGTTAGGATCTCCAGAGAATAAATATCAAAATTAGATGGTGGGTGTTGAAGTGTCATGCATTTTTATAAATTGCGATGATTGCCAGGTATGAATCTCATTGTTTATAACCGTATGCTTATTTTGAGAATTTATGTGATGTATATATGTGTATATGTTGTTGTTTTGTGTGTTGCGCATGTAAATATCATGATAAAACTCATTTGTCGGTATCTCACCCTTGCAATATATCCGTTTTCTTGGTTTTTGTCATTGTACCGTGGGACGCGAATACAGACGTTGCAGAGGAGTTCCCTGTTTTACTCGAGGACATTAGTCATGATAACTGAAGAGACCGTTGATCGTAGGGATGACCTCGGGGGTCTTTCTAGTAGATGTTGGTTAGAGTGACCTGCTCAACCAGTATATTAGGTTTTTTTTATACCCTTTTGAGGATAGTCTATATCTAGCTGCTGAGAGATATTCTTTTGGAGTAAGGGTTGTCCAGACTTTTCAGTTCAGTGATGTGTAATTATATCTTTTGCTTAGGTATAGATATTTCTGAAAAATCACTCATACGCTGTTATGCGTATTATGTTAATGAAGTATACAGGAACGTATATAAAATTGTTATATGTTAATGTTTGCATGCTGAAACTTTATTTACCGTGCAAGAAAAATTTTTATAACCATTTTCTAACATAGTTATGTATTTAAATTATTTTTCCGAAAGCAACCACCTTTCATTTTCGTTTTATATTTCCGAAAGGAGTGGGTCATGTAATGCCCAAGGGGGTGTTACATTAGTGGTATCAGTGCTGGTCGAGTCTTTCGGGAACCTTGGGGAATAGGTATGTTATGTTTGTGTTGTGTGATATCTGATTATGAATTGATTGAATTGCTTCTTAGAAGTAATGTATGATAATACATAAGCATATGTTTCAGTTTCTGGTTTCAGTCTAACCGATTTTGTATTATAGATCAGTTATGGAACTAGAAGGTGGACGTGGATGTGGCCATGGAAGAGGCCGTAGAGGCGGTCGTGTAGGCGGCCGTGGTAATCTAGGGGAAAACAATGATGGTGCTGGTGGGATGGATCAAGCAGCACAAGCTATGACAAATTTTACAGCTGCCATCGCAGTACAAATAGCTACTATGGCTGCACAGAACCAACAAGATCAAATTCGAGCTGAGCAAGCTGCTGAGGGCAAAGGTTTGACTACCTTTCGACGTTAAAATCCGCCACAATTTCATGGAGATGCTGATCCAGAGAAGGCTGATATGTGGATACAAGAATTGGAAAAGATTTTCGAGCTCATCAATAGCCCTGAAGGAGTGAAAGTCCCGTATGCTACTTTTATGCTTTTAGGCGTTGCAGAATACTGGTGGAATGGTACTAGACAGCTGCTAGAAGCGGGCAACCATGAAATAACTTGGAATGTTTTTAGCATTACTTTTCTAGATAAGTACTTCCCTCAGAGCGCCAGAGTTGAGAAAGAACAATAGTTTCTACGTCTGCAATAGAGAGAACTGTCTGTTGGGGAATATGAGGCGAAGTTTGAATCCCTCGCCAAGTATTTCCGTTTCTTCCAAGCTCAACCTGATGAAGGTTGGAAATGTGAGAAATTCGAAGGAGGTCTACAATACGAGATTAAGGAGTCAGTGCAACCTCTTGAAATTCGTAACTTTCAAGCTTTGGTCGAAAAGTGTCGGAAGGTAGAACAGATGAGGAAAGGGAGAGAAAATCGGGGTAATATCGGGGGACCATCTCGATTTAAGAATCAATATCAGAATCAAAGGGAGGAACAAGCTCAGAAGAAGCCATATTTCCGACCTCCATGAAATAATCAGAACCAACAATCATATCGTCCCATCGCTTCTGCGTATGGTAGTAGAAGCTGTGACACCCTTTCCCCGGGCATCACATTAATTACATCGTTTTACAGAAAAATAACATTATTAGTGACACATCGATTTCTTTCAGAAAACATATGTAACGAAACATAAATAACAACATGAAATATACATAAACACCTTTTTACATTAATAAAAGCCTTCTTGACGACAGGCTATTTTGACAGAAGTTACATTGAGTGGTTCAACATAGTCCTTCACAAAAACTAGTTCAAACATTAACACACTTGATAGGGGTTAAACAACTTAAAGATACGTAGTCAGATACAAAAGCCAGAGCAACTACACATATACTACCATCATAAAAGAAAAGAAAAACCCATGGCTGGTCTCGTCCTAGTGGTATCCGTTAGGGAGACCACTACGGTTATCTCCATCCTGCGGAGATACAACTGGTGGATGGTTATCCACATCACCTCCCTCATCGAGAGCATCATCATCATCCTCGTCAAGTGGATAATACCGAGGATCCTCATCTATCTCCTCAACGGGATCGTCCTCCAAATCCTCATGAGGGTCCTCCTCTATAATCTCCTGTGGATCCTCCTCAATAGGCTCGACAGGTGCTACCTCCTGAGGAGGTGGATCCTGGGGCTGCTGAGGACCTAAGACCACCAAACCCTGGGCATCCCAATACTGTAAGCAGATATCCACAGGTGGTAATGTGATCCGCACCGTCTCTGTGGTGTGAACTCTCCGAACGGGTCCATTCAAGGCTCTACCCTTCACGGTACACACCAGGCCAATATAGTAAGATACGTGAGCTCCCTGTTGAAACTCCCACGCAGTAGGGTCCTGATAGTTCTCAAATACGAGGGCTCGCGCCCGAAGGTGAACCAATAGTGCGTCCGGATCCATCTATATTTTTTTTTCCGAACAAATAAAATATACCACACAAAAAAGAAAACCAACAAAATGCAAGGGTGAGATACCAATATATGGATAATCATGATAACCACATACTTGCAACACATAACATCAGATACAGCAGCTATCATACTTACATGGCATAAAATATTCAAATAAAACATAACATCACACAATTCATCGTAGTTTTTGAAAACACATGCATCTTTAAAGTTCAACGTGTAATGGAAATCTTCGGAGAATTCAACCTCGTTTAAAAATGAGCTGATCAGGCTCGATTTCCAATAAGGCACAACTTGATTTTCCACAGAACTATCCAAAACCCCTGGCACAGTGATCAACGTGTGTGGATGTCCATAGCAAACTGTCCAACACAAGGCACAGTAACCCAGACATATGGACTTCATTATCCATCAAGGCACAATGGAACAACTTAGCATGAGATACCTGACCCTTGAAGGTATTCATACGAAACAACGTGGGCACGTCTGCCAAAAATGAATGCATGAGAAAAATCATTTTTATTTTCATCTTTTCTTTGTGCTTTGTTATTTCCTTTGTCGAGGCTCAAAGCTCACGACCTTCCAAGGTTTTCAACGTCTTAAAACTTTTATTATCAACACAGGACCTTAAGTCCGAGTGTCTAATCACAATAGTCCTAGACCTGTGCACTAGTCTAGCACTTTATGGTCGTGGAAGACACCTTTCACCTTTATATCACTTTCACCATGTTTCAATTCAACGTGTATAGGACAACAGTCCATAGCAACGTAGCACGGATTATAAATCGACATGCTTTTAAAACACTAGTATCCCGACGTCTCGGTTACTATGTTCAACTTTTCTTCTTTTTCGCTCGGTGAAAAACAATAATCCTAAAACAAAACTTCCGTAACTTATCCAAGTTATTAGATTTTTTTTTTTGAAAGAAAACATTCTAAATACATTTTTCCTTTGGAATTCATTTTGAAAACCTTGAGTTACAGAAAATTCTCTCTTCTTTAGAAATCCATATTTACTTTGGAAAAGGTCTATCATTAAGAAAATGTTGAAAACGTTTTGAGAAAAACTCTTTCTAAAATACTGAGAACTAAAATTTCTCCAAAAGAACTTGAAATTTAACTTGTTTTCCTCTATTGTTTTTCATCATAAAATAGTCTACAAAAAAAAAAGTTTCTCATAGAACAACATCTTTAAAAAAAAATCCAGAATAAATTTCTCTTATCAACATGCTACTTAAAATTTAAAACCTTTGTTTTGTGGTTTTCCACATAAGTCTTTAAGGCTTTTATCTTTAATAGTTGAGCTCTAACAAAGGTTAGGCTTCTATGCAACAACCAACACAACTTTCAGCAACTTACAACATAAGTAACATAATATGTTCAAGCATATATTTCAATTCAACATTTCATCAAAGTCATATAAATGCAAGTAATTCCAAAACAATCACTTAAACAACAACTTCAGCACAACTTCATAGACTTAACACACAATCATATAGCAATCCAACTTTTTCACCTATGTAGCAACAACATCAACATAGCTAAACAATTCAAACATACAAGCATATAGTTACCACAATCCCTCAGGCTTTCTCCCCTTACCTCAGAGTTCAATGAAGAAGGATTCGGTTGAGTATTTTAAAGAGACCGACACGGTTCTCGTGACGATTGCCAATCTAAATAAAATAAATGTTTTTCATAAATTAAAAATTTTATAAAATCACCCTAAAACTTCTATGCATGTTTCGGTCATGCAAAAAAATCATGCTAGAGATTTTCAATTTTTACAAGCTTTTGGATTTAAGCTCCTTAAGCATTAAAAAGACCAAATACAAGCTCAAAACTTGAAAATTAAATTTTGAACTCTTAGCCTCATTAACCATAGGTTTTGGCCCTCACATAATATAGTGGAAAATAATATTGTTCAAGAATCTAATTTCTTGCATGTACTAATATAGTGTTTTTAAGCATCATTCAATTAAAAAAAAAATGAGTAAGACTTCATCAACTCCTCAAGTGAGTTTCAGCCTCATCAAAATAAAAAGGCTAGGGATTTTAAAATTTTCAAAACTCAACATTAAATCATTCAAGCAAAGGAATTAGATTATCATACATGCATCCTTCCTAAAAATTCAAAGTTAGGCTTCACTAACTCTATATTTTTTTTAGAGTTTTAGCCACAAAATCATATTAAGGAAGGAAAACATATTTTTGATAAAATCCATGAGTTGAAAAATACATGAATCAAAGTTCTTAAACCAAGCATGTGAGATTTTCATCAAAGTTCATCCTTTTCCCTCTTGATGTTTTCGGCCAACACCATGATAATAGGGTTGGATGAATTTCTCACTACATGCAATACATAAAAGTAAAAGTGAAGATGATTAAGGTTTTGTAAAAATCATTTTTATGTGAAAAAGGATTTTTCTTAAAAACATAAGTTGAATTTATGAACATATAAAATTGGTAACTAACAAGCATGTAAAATTTTTTGTAAAACCACCACCTTTCCTCCGTTTGGGTTTTGGCCACCCATCATCAAGGGTCATAGGAAGGTTCTTTTTAACATGCAGAGGTTGAAGATGGTTGTGAAGGTGATGATGAACTTAAATAAATTAGTTTCATGTACATGCACTAAGAAAAAATCATCTTTCAACAAAATCCATAAACATGTAAGTTGATATTAGGAACTTGAAAGAATTGAGCACGAGTTGAGAATTTATACCCTCTAAATGATAATGGTGATGAGCAAGAGATGAAGATGAGGAGGAGTATTAGCTTCCAAAATTAAAAGCTAGAGGTTGAAGATGATGCATAGTAACCTTTGTGAAAGAAGTAAGTGTTGGCTTAAGTAGGAAAGAAAAGAAAATGGAATGAAGTGTTATAAGAGGGTATAGAAGGAGGGGGGCGGGGATTTTTTTTCAATTTTTAAACCAAATTTTGAAATTAAAATAATGGGTTTTCATTAAATTGAAATAATAATTGCCATAAGTACAGAATAGTGTTAAATAGTGACAAGGGTTACTATTTACCTCAATCACACCTTTTCCAAATCAGGAAAAAAATCCAGGCTTAATCATTTTGGTTCGTTCCGGTTCCAATTGGTTCCCGTCAGTGTAAATCGATCGTATTTTTCTTTGTAAATTTTCCACTAGAAAATTCATATTAAAATAAATAATTTCTAAAATCATAAAATAATCATAATTGGGTTAGAAAAATTAAACTTTCATTTTTGTATATAAAAATTAATTTTTAGGGTTAGTAAAGTCTAACCGACAGCGAAAACTCAGACCGTAAATGTCTGAAATTTTCTACCAAAAATTCAACTGAATTTTTCTAAAATAAAATAATTTATGATATTGACAATTGGGTTTATCAAAATAATTCTTCATAATTTATTATAATAAACACTTAATTATCCTTATAATCACATATTACAGACAAGCAGAAAAATCGGGATGTTACAGAAGCCATAACAATCAGAATCAAGGTCCGGTTCAACGATGCGTCAAGTGTGGACACACGAATCATATTACCGAGGATTGTAAGCTGAGAGGCATGTTATGCTTTAACTGTGAGAAGATTGGTCACCTGGCCAGAGAGTGCTATGCATCAAAATATGGAGTCGCTGCCAATGATTCAAAGACCAATAGACCGATGGCAAAGGGAAGAATTTACACCATGAGTGGTGCTGAAGCTTCAAAATCCGATGATCTCATACAAGGTAGTTGCGACCCAGCTGGTAATCTTTTAACTGAACTTTTCGATTCTGGTGCAATGCATTTTTTTTGATGGATTGTGTGAGACATTTGAATTTGCCTATTTTTTATTCTTTTTCGTTGTCATATGACTTAATTGTTTCAACCCCAACTATTGAACCAATTATAGTAAATTCAATATGCTTGAACTGTCCTATTGTTATTCATGATAGACAATTTCTTGTTAATCAGATATGTTTGCCTTTAACACAATTAGAAGTGATTCTAGGCATGGATTGGTTATCTTCCAACCATATCCTTTTAGATTGCGCTCATAAAGCTTAATTTAGTTTTCCTAATCCTAAGATTTCTGGATTTTTATCTGCCAACCAAATAAGGACTTCTTCGAAAGAAAGAGCTCAGGGATACTTACTTTTATCAAGCTTGGGAGTCGATGGAGAGATCGACTGGAGTACGGTTTGTCACCAATCAGAGACATCGAGTTCTCCATCTACCTGATTCCAAGAGCCAGTCCGATTTCCATTGCTCTATATCGGATGTCGTCTATAGAGTTTACTGAGTTGGAAGCTCAACTAGAAGAACCGCTGTCGAAAACAGTGCATACGGCCGAGTGTTTCCCCGTTGATAGCACCGATTCTTTTAGTGAGAAAGAAGGAAGGAGATCCAGTGTAGGATCTTGGGATTACGATAAGATTACAAAATCCTGTCTAGTTTTGTGTCACGAAATTTTGAGGACGAATTTTTTTTTAAAGTGGGGTAGTAATGTAATACCCCGGTTTTTATTGTTTTTCAATATCGGTAGAATTTTAATTTTTTATATTTTTACTTGAGACCTAGAAAATGATTTTGGACAAAACAAAATCATATTTATACTCTACCTTATGGTAGAAGGCTACAGTTAAATTTTGGGTTTAAAATTCAGACGGAACTCGGTCTGCTATTTCACCGACATTAAAATTTTACTGATCATAAAACCTATTTTTGACCTGAGAACGAAACGGTTTAGATTATATCACATTTCCAAAGACATAGTCTATTTTGAAAATTTTTGAAAAAAATAAGTTATTATACTTTATTCGGGCACATCATTAACAAACAGGTAATCGACGGAGTCGAGAACTGATGTGCAGAGACAAAATTGGGCACCGGATGATGGGACGTCTTGCCACCTAGGGTGGTGAGTTATAGGGGTGACTCATCAAGCATCTATGACAACTTTATCAAAATATCTAGATATTTACGCACGAAAATACTAAATTACCCTTAACCTCTCATTATAATTACAAGTTTGTCCCACAAATTTTAGACCAAAATACCCCTAGAATTTCGTGCACCTCCTTACTATACACACACTTCATCACTTCACTTTCTCCTTCACCAAAATTCTCTAAGTTCTTTTGCTCCAAAGAAAACCTAAACCCCATTGTTGACAAAGCTTCCATCTTGATAACTTCCCTTCATTCCTTTCATCCATTAGAGGTAAGCTCTCATAGCTAATGATCATAGCTCCTCTTCCATTCATTTATTTCCTTCGATTTCAATCAAGTTTTCTAGAATGCTATTTTCATGTTTTTTCTCAAAGAATTCTAGAAAATTATAGAATGAGAATTTTTGAGCTATGACAATTTTTCTTAACTCTCTAATACCTCTATTTGCTAGATCTAGAAGCTTGAAATCAAAAGAATTTCCTAGCTAAATTTTCTAGCAATGGCCGAACCACCCATGAAAAAATGGGTCAAGAGATTTTCAAAATTTTGAAAGTATGACAATTGATCTTGTCTTTCTAATACTCTAGGATCATAGATCCAAGAGCATGAAAAATTTAGAAATCCCTAGCTTATTTACCTCATGTTGGCCGAACCTAAGCATATAGGTTATAGGAGATTTTGTTTAATTTTCTAACTTGTTGTGTTGATTGGTAGTGATGATTTTGTTTCACAAAAGTATTGTGGTGATTGATTGTGTGGTGGACAAGGTACAAAAAGTTAAGGAGTTGGATTAAGGATTCTAAATCAACAAAGGTAGGAGAGTTCAACTGAGGGGTTTTTGATAGCTACATGTTATCTGTGAGTTGCCTGTATATTATTCGTAGTGTTTTTGTGATGTTTAATTTATTTATTGTGTATTTGTTGATGTGATTTCTATTGTTATCTGTGAAAGCATGTTTTTACTGTGATGTGTGTTATAACTGTGATGTATATTATAACTTTGATGTATGGATTAACTATTGTTTGAGTGATTGACTGAAAGCCTGACAGTGGTCATTGCTCAATTATAATTTAGGATAAAACTTTAAAAAGTTTGAGGAAAAACTTAAGTGTGTTAATTTATGGAAGTGGAAGAAAATGTGGAAAAATAATATTATTTAATGATGTTTTGGTGAAAGGGTAAGTCAATGAGTGACAGTGAGGACGAAATCATGAAAAAATTGTTAAGTCTATAAAATGTCTGATGTGCATTTTCCTAAGTTTTGATGAAAACTAAATATTGGATGTTGATTTAATTGACCTGCATATTGGTTGCTAACCTGTCTACTTAGTGTGCAGATCAAAATAGTAAGACTAACCTGTCTGCCCACATATATGACAATTTGTCTAGATATGCAAAAGTCAATCTGTCTGCTAACTATGATTATTGACTCTCTTCAAGAGAAGTCTCAACCTATCCTTTGATAAGTCCCTACACTTATCTAAGGTTCCTCGATGAAGAACAATCTTTTGGAAGCTGTCCCCTCATACATAAGACTCTGAAGCTCTCTCTCACTTAGTCTCACGCTTATCAAGATAAGTCAAAAGTCATTCTCACAAACAACCTACGAAATTAGAAGTGAAGTCCAGTTAAAGAATGTTTCCAACATGCTTTATTCCCTAGTACCCCTGGTTATTACACCAAAAGGGAAATGTACTCAGCAAAGTACAAAAAGCACTATGCACAACTCTGATATGGCTAGTACATGATGCATAAAGCCATGACTCTTAATGTTAGAGTACAACCAACATTTTTATTGCATTAATGACTGCCCAGAACGACTCTATTGTATTTAATGAAGTTCTGGTTGAAGCCCACAACTGAAGGAATGTCTCCAACAGATCTTAAATGCTTGAAGGCTATAAATACGGAAGTCACTGAAGATGAAGATATAGAGAACACACATCATTAAAAGAGTCATTACTCTACGCATTTATTTGTTCATTCTTTCAATCTGTATTCTTCAATCATTTGTAGTTTTTACGCAGTCTTTCCTAAGCTTACATTTAAACCACTCTCTGATTGTTAGTGAAAGAACTATCTGTCTGAGTGTATTTATTACAAACAAACTTCTCAAACAAACTTGAGTGAGCCTGATGAGGCTAGGTGTGCAAATAATACTTGTCTTGGAGCCTGAAGAGGCTAGGCGTGCAAACAATACTTGGAGTCTGTAACCTGATCAGTTATAGTTGATAAAACTTGGTACTGCCAAGGACTAGACGTAGCTCTTTGTGTTGAAGAGTGAACCAGGATAAATAGTTGTGTTAATCTCTCTTCCCTTAAACTATTTAGTTGCTTTAATTATTATATATGCTTTCTAACTAAGGGGTTAAAGTGTGTTCTTTGAATCAGTTTTCAAGTTGTGTGCTTGCTTATTTTTCTGTTGAAATCTCATCAGACAGGCCACCTGTCTGTACTGAGTTTTTCTCACTCGTCTGAACTTAGCTTATGTGTGCGAAAAGTTGTCAACTTTGTTTTAAATTATGATAAACACAATTCAACCCCCCTTCTCGTGTTTATAGTCGTCTATTTCAGTTGGTATCAGAGCTCAGCCTCTGGGTTGAGCATTTAACAGTGGAGAGGTAAAGGTCCTGAAGAATAGACATGACCGCTGGAGCTAGTTCAAGTGGAAGTCACCAGATTGAATGAGCTTCCCTAACCAGACCTCTATTCTTCAATGGAGAAAACTACAACTATTGGAAAGATAGATTTCAATGGTTCATTCTATCTACAAACTCTGAACTCTGGGATGTCATTATTGATGGTCCATTTATTCCTAAAAATGAGGACAGCACTGACAAGCCAAAAGCTCAGTGAACCCCTGTAGAAAAGACAAAATGGGAGCTGAACCACAAAGCCAGATACAACATCATTTGTGCTCTCAGTCCTGAAGAATTTAAGAAAGTTTGTGCATGTGGTTCTGCTAAAGAAATATGGGATACTTTAGCTGTCACACATGAAGGAACAGCCAAAGTTAAAGAATCGAAAATTACCATACTTGTCAGAAAGTATGAACTGTTTGTCATGGAGGAGGGAGAATCTGTTGCTTAGATGATAGGAAGATTCCAAACTATCATCAATGGTCTAAAATCTCTTGGAAAAATTTACACTAATGCTGAGAAGGTTGGAAATTTTCTGAGAAGCCTACCTAAGCAGTGGAGACCTTTGGTCACTGCTATCTCTCAAGCCAAGGATCTCACTACCTTGACTATGGATGAACTTCTTGGAACACTCACTGTTCATGAGCAAGAACTTGGAAATGAAGTTACAACAAAGAAGGGCAAGTCAATTGCTCTGAAGGCTGATCAAAAGTCAGCAAAAGCCTCCAAGGCTCTGAAAGAAGACGAGTCATCTAGTGATGTTGAACTGTCTGAACCCGAGGATTCTGAAAGTGACAAAGAATTGTCTCTCCCAACCAGGAAGATAAAGCTTCCCTTACAGAAAAAGAAGTTCAGAAAGGAAAAGCCATTAAGAAGGTTTAACAAGGACATCAACTTCGATGAATCGACTTCAACAGACAAGAGTTCAATTGTCTGCTATGAGTGCAAGAAGCCTGGTCACATCAAAGCTGAATGTCCTCAACTCAAGAAAGCCCTTTTTAAGAATTTCTTCAAAAAGAACAAGAAAGGAATGATGGCTACCTGGGAAGACTTGGAGTTAACATCATCTGATGAAGAAACAAAGGAGGAAGCTAATCTCTGTTTGATGGCCAACACTGACTCAGATTCAGATAATGAGGTACATCCTGACTATGAAGAATTACTTGATGCCTATGAGGAGTTGCTGGAGGAATCCAACTGCTTATCTAAGGCCTTCAAATCCCTCAAGAGTGAGTATGTAAAGCTCATCAATGAGCATAAGCAGAAATCTCAAGAGCGTGAGAAGCTGGCCCAAGAGAACAGTGAGTTGAAAACTGAAAAGTATGATGAAGCTAAGATCTCAAGTGAAACTTCACAATATGAAGAAGTTGAAAAACTTCAACAGAAAGTGGAAGAGCTCACCTCTGATCTTGCCAAATTTAATAATGGTAGAGATAATCCGACTAAGCTGCTTGGTTGTCAGAGGCACTCCCTTAACAAAGAAGGTATTGGATATATCCATCATCAGACACATAAGTATCAACTAGAACTTCAAATGTATTTGTTAAGTCAACATTAATAAAATCCATACCTATCTGTAACTTCTATGAAAAAACTGGACATGTTATGTCTAAGTGTATCCATAAGAAGAGAAGGAAGTCTTCACAGGTTCCTAGAACTAACAAAAAATGACCAAGAAATCTATGGGTACCTAAAGATCAAATAATTTTTGTTGCATATGTCCTTAATAGGACAAAGAAAACACCACTGCTGGTACCTGGACAGTGGTTGCTCGTGACACATGACAGGAGAAAGGTCTATGTTCCTAGACCTCCAACTTAAGAAAGGAGGACATGTTGCTTTTGGAGGCAATCAGAAAGGGAAGGTTATAGGCATTGGTACTATTGGTGTCCTCTTCCCTTTATATCTAATGTTCTTATGGTTGAAGGATTAAGACACAATTTGCTTAGCATAAGTCAATTGTGTGACAATGGATTTGATGTCTCCTTTACCAAGGATTTATGCATAGTTAAAGACTGTAGTGGTAAAACACTCTTTTCAACTAAAAGGCAACAAAATCTGTATAACATTGAACTGACTGATCTCTCAGATCAAAGTGTAACAAGTCTGATGTCTAAGGAGGATGAAAGATGGTTATGGCATAAGAAACTAGGACATGCTAGTATGAAACTAATTTCTAAATTGAAAAAGGATAATCTTGTAGAGGATTTCCTGATATTAGTTTTAAGAAAGATGTCTTGTGTGATGCATGTCAGAGAGGTAAACAGATAAAATCAAGTTTCAAATCTAAAAACCAAGTATCTACTTCTAGAACTCTTCAGTTGTTACACATGGATCTGTTTGGACTAGTTAGTGTTGCTAACCTGACTGGTAGAAAATATGGATTTGTTGTAGTTGATGACTATTCTAGATTTACATGGGTACTCTTCTTGACCCACAAGGATGAGTCTTTTAAGGCTTTCTCAGTATTCTTCAAAAGAATACAAAATGAACAGGGTTTCTGTATTTCTACCCTTAGAAGTGATCATGGGGGAGAATTTGAGAATGAGCAGTTTAGACAGTTCTGTGAGGAGAATGGGATCTCTCACAATTTCTCAGCACCTAGAACTCCTCATCAAAATGGAGTGGTTGATAGAAAGAACAGATCTCTGCAAGAGATGGCTAGATCTATGCTCAATGAGAGTAATCTCCTTAAATAATTCTGGGCAGAAGCTATAAACACTGCATGTTATGTACAAAACAGAATACCTATCAAGCCTTTTATAAAGAAGACTCCTTATGAATTGTGGAAAGGAAAAAGCCCTAACATATCTTATTTTCATGCATTTGGTTGTGAATGCTTCATTCTTAATACTAAAGATCAACTTGGAAAGTTTGATTCAAAAGTAGATAAAGGTATCTTTGTAGGATATTCTGAAATGTCTAAAGCCTTTAGAGTTTTTAATTCCAAAACTTTTGTTATTGAAGAATCTGTTCATGTTAAATTCAATGATGGATTAAAGACTGATAGGGAACTATCAGATCTAGAAGATGATCTTGCAGGTCTTGATTTAAACAGGCCAGAAATTTAACAACCTGATCTGACCAAAACAGAATCTATGTTTGAGCCAGACAGACAAGTGGAGCAGACAAGTCAGCAGACGTGTCAAAATCTTCCTGATGATCTCAAAAGGGACTGGAAGTTCAACACTCATCATCCTAAGGAACTTATTATTGGAAATCCCTCTGAAAGAGTAAGAACCAGATCCACTCTAAGAGTATCAAGCAATGTGGCTTTTTTGTCAGAAATAGAGCCAAAGCGCATTGAAGAAGCTCTTGAGGATGAAAGCTGGATTCTTGGTATGCAAGAAGAACTCAACCAGTTTACCAGAAATGATGTCTGGACACTTGTCTCTAAGCCTAAAAACAAATATGTCATTGGAAAACGATGGGTCTTTAGAAACAAATTGGATGAGGATGGCAAAGTTGTTAGAAATAAGGCAAGATTGGTAGCTCAAGGCTATAACTAACAATAATGTATTGATTATACCGAAACCTTTGCACCTGTAGCTAAAATAGAAGCTATACGAATATTAATGTCACATGCTGCACAACACCAAATCACCCTTTTTCAAATGGATATGAAAAGTGCTTTCCTAAATGGTATAATTGAAGAAGTGTATGTTAAACAACCCCTTGGTTTTAAGGATACTGATAAACCTGATCATGTTTTAAAACTTAAAAAGGAACTATATGGTTTGAAACAAGCACCTAGAGCATGGTATGCTATGCTTAGTTCTTTTCTCATGCATAATGGTTTTACTATAGGACAAGTAGGTACTACCTTGTTTAAGAAAATCTCTAAAGATAACATTATTATAGTTCAAATATATGTTGATGATATTATTTTTGGAGCAACTAATGAAAATTTGTGCAAGGAATTTTCCAAGCTAATGCAAGCTGAATTTGAGATGAGCATGATAGGAAAATTGAAGTTCTTTCTTGGATTACAAATTAAGCAGACAAGTGATGGAATTTACATTCATCAACAAAAGTATACCAAGAAGATACTCAAGAAGTACAAAATGGAAAATTCCAAGCTCATGAAAACTCCCATGCAACCCAATGCAAAACTAAGCAAAGATGATGAAGGTAAAAAGGTAGACCAAACTGTCTACAGATGTATGATTGGCTCTCTATTGTACTTAACTTCAAGCAGACCTGACATTCAATTTAATGTATGTATTGTGCTAGATTCCAATATGACCCAAGAGAATCTCATATTAAAGATGTTAAAAGAATATTTAGATATTTGCTTGGGACTACTAATCTTGGTCTGCTGTATCTAAGATCAAAAGAATACTAATTGGATTCTATGGTGCTGATTTTGCTGGAGACAGAATAGATAGAAAAAGCACTAGTGGAGGATGTCACTTCATTGGAGCAAGCTTAGTCTCCTGGTCAAGCAAGAGGCAGACAACCATTGATCTTCCTACTACTGAAGCAGACTACATTTCAGCTGTTAGCTGCTGCTCTCAACTCTTATGGGTAAAACATCAACTTGAGGACTACTCTATTTATGAGCATAACATATCTATATGGTGTGATAATTCTAGTGCTATATGCTTAATTAAAAATCCAATTCATTCTAAGGCAAAACATGTTGAAATCAAACATCATTTTATAAGAGATTATGTTCAGAAAGGTATCTTTGATATTAAGTTTGTTAAAACTGAAAATCAATGGACTGATATTTTCACTAAACCATTAGCAGAAGAAAGGTTCTTATTTATTAGAGATAATCTAAACATGCATTGCGTTGTTGAATGACATGTCTGAGTGTTAACCTGTCTATGCTATCTACACCTGTCTGTGTTACCTGTCTGACTCTGCTGAGTCACTATGCTAAAACTCAACAGTTTTTGTTGAAATGGTTATTAATTGTTTAATGACATTAATTAATTTGAATCTAATCATGTGCACGATAGTTCTTAATCTTGAAATCGTGTTTTCATTATGTCTTAAGTGGGCATTGCAGTTCCCCACAAAAATCATGTCCGTTTAGAATTAAAAATATATCATTTCTCTCTCTTGCCTTTATTGCTATAAAAGGCAAAGAATCATAAAGGTTTAACCTTTACGATTTCAAACTCTTAAACTCTTTCTGTCTTTGTCTTCTCCTCTTTCAAACCCTTTTCTCTTCCAAAAAAACCTAGAAACCCTTTCTCTCAGAAATGGCGCCATCAAAGCATCTCTCGTCGAAAGAAATCGCTGAGAAATGCAACCTGAAGGTTGCTGATGTGGAAAAGATCCTACCTGGCAAGACTATTGTTCTTCAACCGATAAAGAAATGGGGTATGGATGTCACTGAGGAGTTGGAATACTCCAATTGGACTTTTCTTTGACATCAAAGAGCTTGTTCATCCCAAGCTTGTGAAAGAATTCTGGACAAATGTTATGGTCATCACTAGCAAGATTGATGGAACTAAAAGCTTTGGGGCTCAAGTGATGGATAAAATCCTTCTCTTCCCTATCAGTTCTCTGGAGCTGGTTACAAAATGCCCTAGGATTGGAGCTGCTTTCAAAACTGAGTGGGAAGAACAGGTGGGAACCGAGAATGTCAACATAGCTATATATGGTGTTCCTAAACCTGAGAACCAGAAGCCTGTAAGCATGGTGACAAAGTGCAGATTCTTGCACAAGTTGCTGCTGGAGTGCGTGATGCCTAGGAAAGGCTCACGAGATAATGTGACCAAGATGGACAGGTTTGCTCTGTACCACTTGATTCACAAAATCAAGGTGGACATCAAAGATCTAATCTACATGTACCTTGAAACTCTGATCAAGAGGACCAACATGAAGACCTATCCCTATGGGATGCTGTTGACAAGGGTCTTCAGGAACAAGCTGTTTGTTCCCAGTGATGCCTATTTCGTAGACATGTCACTTCCCATTGACAGGAAGATCTTGTCTATGATGGACATTAAAGGTATCCTTCTGAGGATGAGGATAAGAAGAAAAAGAAGAAGAAGCCTGCTGCTAAGCAGAAGCAGAAGGAGGAACCAGTGGTTTCCACTGATGAATCAGAGGTTCCTATCTCTGAAAGGATCTGGAAGCCCTCTGGAAAGGTGGTCTGACAAGACCAGAGACCTGAGTTGGAGAAACCCTCAGTCTCTGAAGAAACTACTGAAACTGTTGAGCCTCTAAGGTTCAAGATGAGAAAACCCTCTCCCAAGAGGAAGACAAGTGAAGCTGAGGAATCAGTTGCTGCGTCTGCACAACCCAGCAAGAGAAGAAGGTTAGTGAAAACCTTTGCCAAGGTCAGACAACTGGAGTCTGAACCTAGCAAAGATGAAGTATCTGCTTAGGGGGAGCAGACAACTCTACCCTTGGAGGAACCCAAGGAGAAGAAGCCTCTTGATTTGGGAATGATTACCAGGAAAAGAAGGTCATGCTACCCAGTGCCAATGGTGGCTTATGCTAAAAGGGAAGAAATTCCTGCAGAAGGACCTCTGCAGAAGTTGAAGTTGAAGTTGCTGCTGCAACTGCTGCTACCTGTCTGGTGGGACTCAGACAATTGTTCTCCTTGAAGTTGACACTATGTCTCCTTCCACGAAGAAGTTGAAGCTATCTGGGGATCGGATAAGTATTTCCTCTATCCCCTCTACACCATCTTCTCCCTCTCACCAAGGTATCCACAAATCTTCTGTTTCTTCTCCATCCGCTCTGTTTGTTCAACCTTTATCAGTTGCCTCTCCCTTTCCCTCACTTGTCTACTCCCGCCAAACTCAAACATCATCATATGATGTTGTGTCTGATATATGTCAGTACACAGTTGTTCACGGGGACTCAACTCCCAAAGAACAAACTGACATATCATCGAGTTTGTTTGTGTGGGATCTGCAATCTCTGATGATTGCAAGTTTTTCTCATCAAAATGTCATCCCTTCTCCTCCACCTCATATCCTTAACCCTTGTAGGGAGATTTTCTTTTATCCCCCTATTGTTTTGTTCATTAGAACATTGGCTGGAACTCACTATCCTTCCTCTGTTGTAATGTTACCACGTAGGTCTGGGTATTTCTTTCTTTTAGTAGCCGGATCAAACTCTTTTTTCTGTCATATTGATTCCTTGTTACCCCTACCTCCATCTATCTTAGCCCAACAACCTCTTCCCCCTCCTTTAAAAATAACTATCACCCGTCCTTCTTTGTCTGAGAGACTTTCCTGTATCTTTTCTTCTCCTGATACTGACTTTGTCAGAATTAGTCCCCTGTTTAACATAGCTTTTCTTCCATTCTTTTATTACCGAAACCTTCATCAACTCATCTTCCCTCGCATTACCTCACCCTTCTATGTACCCAAGGAACCCCCAATTTTAGCTCTGCCCTGGTACTCAAACCTGTATGTTTCCTCAACCAGTTTGCTTCAAGCTCACCCGATAGCACTAAGAAGACAACTGGATGAAGAAAGGCATGTGAGACTGCTGCTGCAACAAAGAGTTGAAGCTCTGTTTTTATTGCTTAGTCAGTCTAGGTAGTTTGTGTTGTAAAAATCTGCCTTGTACTTGAAAAAACTTATGATGAATAAAATCAATGTTCCTTTATCATGTATCTTTTCTGTTCTTTACTTTTTCTGTTTGTTCCTTTTTGTTGTTGACAAAAGGGGGAGAGAGTAATGAAGATGATTTGGTTTTGATTTAATACAACTAGGAGTAAGTAAGATAATACAAGTAATATACAGGTAAGATATGTCTAAGTTAAAATAAAACCTATCTTTAAAATGAAAACTCTGATCATAGTTCTTACTCTATCTATGTTAAGTGAACTTAAGAGCACCTGTCTGCACATCCTGTCTAGTTTAGAAAATTTCAAATTGTCTGATCTGTGCTACTTCCTCTGTTGATATTTTCTAAGGTTCATTAAATCATCTTAATGTTTGTCATCATCAAAAAGGGGGAGATTGTTAAGTCTCTAAAATGTCTGATGTGCATTTCCTAAGTTTTGATGGAAACTAAACATTGGATAATGATTTAATTAACCTGCATATTGGTTGCTAACTTGTCTACTTAGTGTGCACATCAAAATAGTAAGACTCACCTGTCTTCCCACATATATGACAATCTGTCTAGATAAGCAAAAAGTCAACATGTTTGCTAACTAGGATTATTGACTCTCTTCAAGAGAAGTCTCAACCTATCCTTTGATAAGTCCTTACACTTATCAAAGGTTCCTTGATGAAGAACCAAAGACCAAACAAGCTTTTGGAAGTTGTCCCCTCATACAGAAGACTCTGAAACTCTCTCTCACTTAGTCTCATGCTTATCAAGATAAGTTAGAAGTCATTCTCACAAGCAACCTACGAAATCATAAGTGAAGTCCAGTTAAAGAATGTTTCCAACATGCTTTATTCCCTAGTACCCCTGGTTATTACACGAAAAGGGAAATGTACTCAGCAAAGTACAAAAAGCACTCTGCATAACTTTGATATGGCTAGTACACGATGCATAAAGCCATGACCCTTCATGTTAGAGTACAACCAACGTTCTTGTTGCATTAATGGCTGCCCAGAACGACTCTATTGTATTTAATGAAGTTCTGGTTGAAGCCCACAACTGAAGGAATGTCTCTAACGGATCTTAAATGCTTGAAGGCCATAAATATGGAAGTCATTGAAGATGAAGATATAGAGAACACACAGCATTAAAAGAGCCATTACTCTGCACATTTATTTCTTCTTTCTTTCAATCTGTATTCTTCAACCATTTGAAGTTATTACGCAGTCTTTCCTAAGCTTACATTTAAACCACTCTCTGAGTGTTAGTGAAAGAACCGTCTGTCTGAGTGTATTTATTACAAACAAACTTCTCAACCAAACTTGAGTGAGCCTGAAGAGGCTAGGAGTGCAAAGAATACTTGTCTTGGAGCCTGAAGAGGCTAGGTGTGCAAACAATACTTGGAGTCTGTAACCTGATCAGCTATAGTGGATAAAACTTGGTGCTGCCAAGGACTGGACATAGCTCTTTGTGTTGAACGGTGAACCAGGATAAATAGTTGTGTTAATCTCTCTTCCCTTAAACTCTTTAGTTGCTTTGATTATTATATTTGCTTTCTAATTAAGGGGTTAAAATATGATCTTTGAATCAGTTTTCAAGTTATGGGCTTGCATGCTTTTCTGTTGAAATCTCATCAGACAGGTCACCTGTCTGTACTGAGTTTTTCTCACTCGTCCGAACTTAGCTTCTGTGTGCGAAAAGTTGTCAACTTTGTTTTAAATTATGATAAACACAATTCAACCACCCCTTTCTCGTGTTTATAGTCGTCTATTTCAAAAATTTCACCTAATTTTTTAGAAATAAATTCAAAAATAAAATAAATATTATTTACAATAAACTAAGTTTCAAAAATAATTTTAATGTGGATGGGGAAAAACTTTTGTCAAAGAAAAAGTCATTTTGATTTACAAGAGAATTTGTTCGAAAACAAAACAATTCAGAAAAGTGATTTACAGCGAAACTATGAGGAATAGTGTTATCATTTTGGACAAAAACGTGTTAGAAAATAATTTTCAAGGATTTGATGTGTTTTCGGAAAAGGAATTTCAAAAGGAAATGAGTTTGAGAAAAATTGGAATTCATTGAGATTTAACGTTTTATAAACAAATTTTCAGCGAGAAGGATTTTCTGGAAAAGAATTTTAAATCAGCGAAAAGATTATCGATAAAATTGGATAAGTTTTCGAAGTTTTGTTTTGGTACTTGTGTTTCACATAACGAAAACAATGCTGAGAAAGAAAAGTGAACCTATTAACCGAGACGTTAGAATTCTAGTGTTCTGTGAGGAAAACACATAGATCATTGATCTGTGTTGTCCATTGTGGACTTGAGTATTTTGATGTGTTGTGGAGGACCTTGTGTCCCATATCCGCGAACCTAGGACTAGTGCATCGGTCTAGGGTTTCGTTGTGGATTCTATGTACTTTCAGGAAATTAATTTTGATGATGAGCAACAAAAGCAAAGAAATTGATTGAGAAATGAAAAGTGCAAGATCAAAGAAAGATCATCCAAGACCAAGAGAAGAAGTTCAAGGGTATATAGTTGAGTTTGGTCTTAGGATTATATATAAGATTCAAGTGTAGGATTTGCTATTAAAATTGGAATAACTAAATTTGGTTTTAAAATTGAAAATGGGCTTAAGTTTTTTCAAAGACTTGGAAAAATGATTTCAATAATTTATGAAATGAGCTAAAGGT
The DNA here is from genome assembly GCA_030762895.1 of Sophora flavescens. Classification (NCBI taxonomy): domain Eukaryota; kingdom Viridiplantae; phylum Streptophyta; class Magnoliopsida; order Fabales; family Fabaceae; genus Sophora; species Sophora flavescens. The sequence continues at coordinate 106,407,522 of CM061066.1, read as the reverse complement.
CAAAAATGGTTTTCATAATAGTTAAGAATGTTCTAAAGGTTGAAAAACATCATTTTTCTAATAAAAGAATTATCATAATCGATTGTGTTCAAGTCCATAATCGATTATTGGTTTCTGGAAAACTCAACAGCAAACAGAGGCCTCATAATCGATTATCAGATGGCCATAATTGATTATCTGCCCATATAATCGATTATAGGAAGTCTCATAATCGATTATACGTCGCAGAAAGTGCAGAAAACGCGTGACAGCTGTACAAAACGGTCATATTTTCACCCCTCACTATAAATACACTCCTGTAGTCCGAGAAACCCTAGGTTAATACTCATAGCACACTTGAACAACAGCTCTAACCCCATTAATCAATCTTTCACTCTTGAGATCAAGATTTGAGCCAATCCTAAAAAAGAGTCATAGTGTGCTTCAACTTGTATTCTTCAACCTTTTGAGGTATTCTTCTTTGTAATCATTTTTGCTTGATTTTGTTGGTTAAAGAGAGTGAGGAATCTCTCTAGTTTGCGATTGTAACAAGGGTGAGGTGTCCCTTGATTTGATTTAGAGGCTCTTGCACAAGGGTGGGGGATCCCAAGTGAAGAGTGCTCAAGTTTGTAAAGCTTGGATTTGCTTTAGTGGAAAATACTCACAAATGTATTGTGGGGACTGGATGTAGGTCACTCAAGGGAGTGATTGAACCAGTATAAATCGATTGTGTGATTTCCTCTTCCTTTATCTTTTCACAATTTCTCAAAAATTAGTCAAGGTCACAAAACGAGGACAAAAATTTTAAGATCTCAATTCATCCCCCCCCCCCCCCCCCACCCCTCTCGAGATTGAAGCCACTTGGTAACATTCGTGATTGAGCACTCGGATTTCGTGTCCTGTGTTAAGGGTGAGTGGGCTTTATGCCTAAGTAAGAATAGTCATGAGCTTTGAGCCTCGACAAAGGAAGAATGAACGAAAAGAAAAGTGACGAGAATAAATGTTTTACATGCATTATTCGGCAGATGTGCCTTTGTTGGCCAGTATGCCATATGTTGTTGACCATTGGGCCATGTATTGTTGGCCAATGTGCCATCTATTGTTGACCATTGTGCCATGTATTGTTGGCCAATGTGCCATGTATTATTGAGCTACAATCCACAAAGGGTGGATTGACAAATTGGGGAAGTCAAGACCAAAGTGGTCTATTTGGGACATTCGGGTTTGGGAGCCACAAAGGGGGGTCTCTTGACCTCGAGTCGTGGATTTAATGATGCAAAACGTGGATGTACTCAATCAGGGACTACTCAATATTATTTTAGGTGCTTGAGTGTGATACCCTTAAACAATTGGATCCCGGACCTAAATTAAGAGGCCGACCTCATGAGACAATTGTGGTAAGGGGTATTGTAGTCTAATCATGCTCGAAGAAGGGAAGTTAGGATCTCCAGAGAATAAATATCAAAATTAGATGGTGGATGTTGAAGTGTCATGCATTTTTATAAATTACGATGACTGTCGGGTATGAATCCCATTGTTTATAACTGTATGTTTATTCTGAGAATTTATGTGATGTATATATGTGTATATGTTGTTTTTTTGTGTGTCGCGCATGTAGATATCATGATAAAACTCATTTGTCGGTATCTCACCCTTGCAATATATCTGTTTTCTTGATTTTTGCCATTGTACCGTGGGACCCGAATACAGACATTGCAGAGGAGTTCCCTGTTTTACTCGAGGACAATAGTCCTGATAACTGAAGGGACCATTGATCGTAGGGATGACCTCGGGGGTCTTCCCAGTAGATGTTAGTTAGAGTGACCAGCTCAACTAGGATACTAGGTTGTTTTTATACCTTTTTGAGGATAGTCTGTATATCTGGCTATTGAGAGCCATTCTTTTGGAGTAAGCGTTGTCCAGACTTTTCAGTTTAGTGATGTATAATTATATCTTTTTCTTAGGTATATATATTTCTGAAAAATCACCCGTACACTCTGATGCATATTACTTTTATGAACTATGAAGGAACGTATATGAAGTTATATGTTAATGTTTGCATGCTGAAACTTTATTTACCGCACAAGAAAAAATTTATAACCATTTTCGAACATAGTAATGTATTTAAATTATTTACCCAAAAGAAACCAGCTTTCATTTTCATTTTATATTTTCGAAATGAGTTAGTCGTGTAATGCCCAAGGGGGGTGTTACATTAGTGGTATTAGAGCTGGTCGAGTCTTTCGGAAACCCTTGGGAATAAGTTTGTTATGTTTGTGCTGTGTGATATCTGATTATGAATTAATTGAATTTCTTCTTAGAAGTAATGTCTCATACTTAAGCATACGTTTCAGTTTCTGGTTTCAATCTAACTGATTTTGTATTGTAGATCAGTTATGGAACCGGAAGGTGGACGTGACCGTGGAAGAGGCCATAGAGGCGGTCGTATAGGAGGCCGTGGTAATCTAGGGAAAAACAATGATGGTGCTAGTGGGATGGATCAAGTAGCATAAACTATAGCAAATGTTGCAGCTACCATTGCACTTCAAAAAGCTACTATGGCTGCATAGAACCAGCAAGATCAAATTCGAGCTGAGTAAGCTACTGGGGGCATAGGTTTGACTACCTTTCATTGTCAAAATCCGTCACAGTTTCAGGGAGATGTTGATCCTGAGATGGTTGATCTGTGGATACAAGAATTGGAAAAGATTTTCGATCTCATCAATAGCCCTGAAGGAGTGAAAGTCCCGTATGCTACTTTTCTTCTATTAGGCAATGCAGAATACTAGTTGAATGGTACTAGACAGCTGCTGGAAGCAGGCAACCAGGAAATAACTTGGAATGTTTTCCGCACTACTTTTCTGGATAAGTACTTCCCTCAGAGCGCCAGAGTTGAGAAAGATCAATAGTTTCTACGTCTGCAACATAACTGTCTGTTACGGAATAAGCGACGAAGTTTGAATCCCTTGTCAAGTATTTTCGTTTCTTCCAAGATCAACCTGATGAGGGTTGGAAATGTGAGAAATTTGAAGGAGGTCTATGATACGAGATTAAGGAGTCAGTGCTAGCTCTTGAAATTCGTAACTTTCAAGCTTTGGTTGAAAAGTGTCGGAAGGTGGAACAAATGAGGAAACGGGGAGGAAATCGGGGTAATACCGGAGGACCATCTCGATTTAAGAATAAATATCAGAATCAAAGGGAGGAACAACCTCAGAAGAAGCCATATATCCGATCTCCGGGAAATAAACAGAACCAACAATCATATCGTCCTGTCGCTTCTGTGTATGGTAGTGGAAGCCATAACAATCAGAATCAAGGTCCGGTTCAACGATCCCGCAAGTGTGGACAGCCGAATCATATTACCGAGGATTGTAAGCTAAACGGCATGTTAGGCTTTAACTGTGGGAAGATTGGTAACCTGGCCAGAGAGTTCTCCGCATCAAAGCCTGGAGTCGCTGCCAATGATTCAAAGACCAATAGACCAATGGCAAAAGGAAGAGTTTACACCATGAGTGATGCTAGAGCCTCAAAATCTGATGATCTCATATAAGATAGTTGCGACCCAGTTAGTGAACTTTGAACTGAACTTTTCGATTCGGGTGTGATGCATTCTTTTTTGATGGATTGTGTGAGACATTTAAGTTTACCTGTTTTTTTCTTTTTCTCTTTCCTTGTCATATGACTTAATTGTTTCAACCCCAATTGTTGAACCAAATATAGTAAATTCAATATGCTTGAACTATCCTATTGTTATTCATGATAGACAATTTCTTGTTAATCAAATATGTTTGCTTTTAACATAATTAGAAGTGATTCTGGGCATGGATTGGTTATCTTCCAAAAATATATCCTTTTAGATTATGCTCATAAAGCTTTAGTTTTCCTAACCCTAAGATTTCCGGATTTTTATCTACCTACCAAATAAGGACTTCTTCGAAAGAAGGAACTCATGGATACTTACTTTTATCAGGCTTGGGAGTCGGGGGAGAGATCGACTGGAGAACGGTTTGTCACCAATCAGAGACATCGAGTTCTCCATATACCTAATTCCAGGAGTCGGTCCGATTTCCATTGCTCTATATTGGATGTTGCCTACAGAGTTTGCAGAGTTGAAAGCTCAACTAGAAGAACCACTGTCTAAAACAGTGCATACGGTCGAATGTTTCCCCATTGAGAGCACTAGTTCTTTTAGTGAGAAAGAAGGATGGCGATCCAGTGTAGGATCTTGGGATTAAGATATGATTGCAAGATCCTGTGTAGTCCCGAGTCACGAAATTTCGAGGACGTTTTTTTTAAGTGGGGTAGTAATGTAACACACCGGTTTTTACTGTTTTTCAATATTGGTAGAATTTTAATTTCTTATATTTTTATCCGAGACCTAGAAAATGATTTTGGACAAAAAAAAAATCATATTTATACTCTACCATATGGTAGAAGGCTACGATTAAAATTTGGGTTTAAAATTCAGACGGAAACCGGTCTGCTATTTCACTGATAGTAAAATTTTAATGATCAGAAAACCTAATTTTGACCTGAGAACGAAACAGTTTAGATTTATATCACATTTCCAACGATATAGGGTATTTTGAAAATTTTCGAAAAAAATTAAGTTATTATACTTTATTCGGGTTCATTATTAACAAACGGGGAATCGACGGAATCGAGAACTGATGTGCAGAGACAAAACCGGGCACCGGATGATGGGACATCTTGCCACCAAGGGTGGTGAGTCATTAGGGTGGCTCACCAAGCATCTATGACAACTTTATCAAAATATCTAGATATTTACACGCGAAACGACCAAATTACCCTTAACCTTTCAATATAATTACAAGTTTGTCCCACAAATTTTGGACCAAAATGCCCCTAGAATTTCGTGCACCTCCTTACTATACACACACTTCATCACTTCACTTTCTCCTTCATCAAAATTCTCTAAGTTCTTTTGCTCCAAAGAAAACCAAAACTCCATTGTTGACAAAGCTTCCATCTTGATAACTTTCCTTCATTACTTTCCTCCATTAGAGGTAAACTCTCATAGCTAATGATCATAGATCCTCTTCCATTCATTTATTTCCTTCGATTTCAAAGAATGCTATTTTCATGTATTTTCTTCAAAGAATTCTAGAAAATTATAGAATGAGAATTTTTGAGTATGACAATTTTAATTAACTCTCTAATACCTCTATTTTCTAGATCTAGAAGCTTGAAATCAAAATAATTTCCTAGCTAAATTTTCTAGCTATGGCCGAACCATCCATGAAAAAATGGGTCAAGAGATTTTCAAAATTTTGAAAGTATGACAATAGATCTTGTCTTTTTAATACTCTAGGATCATAGATCCAAGATCATGAAAAATTTAGAAATCCCTAGCCTATTTACCTCATGTTGGCCGAACCTAAGCATATAGGTTATAGGAGATTTTGTTTTATTTTGTAATTTGTTGTGTTGATTGGTTGTGAAGGAAATTGTTAGTATTGTGGTGATTGATTGTGTGGTGGACAAGGAACAAAAAGTTAAGTAGTTGGATTAAGGATTCTAAAGCAACAAAGGTAAGAGGAGTTTACCTAAGGGGTTTTTGATAGCTACATGCTATCTATGAGTTGTCTGTATATTATTCGTAGTGTTTTTGTGATGTTTAATTTATTTATTGTGTATTTGTTGATGTAATTTCTATTGTTATCTGTGAAAGCATGTTATAACTGTGATGTGTGTTATAACTATGATGTATATTATAGCTTTTATGTATGGATTAACTGCTGTTTGAGTGATTGATTGAAAGCCTGACAGTGGTCAGTGCTCAATTATAATTGAGGATAAAACTTTAAAAAGTTTGAGGGAAAACTTAAGTGTGTTAATTTATGGAAGTAGAATAAAATGTGGGAAAACAATATTATTAAATGATGTTTTGATGAAAGGGCAAGTCAATGAGTGACAGTGAGGACGAAATCGTGAAAAAATTTCACTTAATTTTTTCGAAATAAATTCAAAAATAGAATAAATAGTAATTACGATAAACTAAGTTTCAAAAATAATTTTAATGTGGATGGGGAAAAACTTTTGTCAAAGAAAAAGTCATTTTGATTTACAAGAGAATTTGTTCCAAGACGAAAAATAATTCAGAAAAGTGTCTTACAACGAAACTATGAGGAATAGTGGGGATTTTAGGATCATTTTTTTTGGGAATTTCAAAAGGAAATGAGTTTGAGAAAAATTGGAATTCATTGAGATTTAACGTTTTATAAACGAATTTTCAGTGGAAAGGATTTTCTGCAAAATAATTTTACATCAGTGAAAAGATTTCCGATAAACTTGGATAAGTTTTCGGAGTTTTTTTTTGGTATTTGAGTTTCACAGAAAAAATACAATGTTGAGAAAGAAAAGTGAATCTAGTAGCCGAGACGTCAGAATTCTAGTGTTCTGTGATGAAAACACGTAGATCATTGATCTGTGTTGTCCATGGTAGACTTCAGTATTTTGATGTGATGTTGAGGATTTTGTGTCCCATATCCACGAACCTAGGACTGGTGCATCGGTCTAGTGTTTCGTGATTGGGTACTCGGACTTCGTGTCCTGTGTTAAGGGTGAGTGGGCTTTATGCCTAAGTAAGAATAGTCGTGAGTTTTGAGCCTCGACATAGAAAGAATGAATGAAAAATAAAAGTGATGAGAATAAATGTTTTACATGCATTATTTGGCAGACGTGCCTTTATTGGCCAGTGTGCCATGTATTGTTGACCATTGTGCCATGTATTTTTGGCCAATATGCCATGTATTGTTGACCATTTTGCCACATATTGTTGGCCAATGTGCCATGTATAATCGAGCTACAATCCACAAAGGGTGGATTGACAAATTGGGGAAGTCAAGACCAAAGTGGTCTATTTGGGACATCCGGGTTCGTGAGCCACAAAGGCTGGAGCCTCGCGACCTCGATCCGTGGACGTAACGATGCAAAACATGGATGTACTCAATCAGGGACTACTCTATAATATTTTAGGTGCTTGAGTGTGATACCCTTGAACAATTGGAGCCCAGACCTAAATTAAGAGGCCGACCTCACGAGACAATTGTGGTAATGGGTATTGCAGCCTAATCATGCTCGATGAAGGGAAGTTAGGATCTCCGGAGAATAAATATCAAAATTAGATGGTGGATGTTGAAGTGTCATGCATTTTTATAAATTGCGATGACTGCCGAGTATTATTCACCTTGTTTATAACCGTATGTTTATTCTGAGAATTTATGTGATGTATATATGTGTATATGTTGTTGTTTTGTGTTTCATGCATGTAGATATCATGATAAAACTCATTTGTCGGTATCTCACCCTTGCAATATATCTGTTTTCTTGGTTTTTGCTGTTGTACCGTGGGATGCGAATACAGACGTTTCAGAGGAGTCCCTATTTTACTCGAGGACATTAGTCCTAATAACTGAAGAGACCGTTGATCATAGGGATGACCTCGGGGGTCTTCCCAGTAGATGTTGGCTAGAGTAACCAGCTCAACTAGGATATTAGATTGTTTTTATACCCTTTTGAGGATAGTCTGTATATCTGGCTGCTGAAAGCCAATCTTTTGGAGTAAGGGTTGTTAAGACTTTTCAGTTTAGCGATGTATAATTATTTATTTTGCTTAGGCATATATATTTCTGAAAATCACTCGTATGCCGTGATGCGTATTACTTTTATGAAGTATGCAGGAATGTATATGAAGTTGTTATATGTTAATGTTTGCATGCTAAAACTTTATTTATTGCGCAAGAAAAATTTTTATAACCGTTTTCGAACATAGTTATGTATTTAAATTATTTTCCCGAAAGCAACCAGCTTTCATTTTCGTTTTATATTTCCGAAATGAGTGAGCTATGTAATGCCCAAGGGGGGTGTTACAACACACTTCTCTTACAAGCTATGTCATATGTTTTCTTTTTTTATTATACAACTCCAAGTTTCTCTTACACGCTTGCTTCAGAGTTTAGAGACAAAACTCAAGAGTTGTTCACTTTTACCTTCTTGCATGAAGACACATCCATTGTTTTTTAGTGCCACCATCTCTCTAGTCACTATCTGGCCATTCACTAGAGAAGAAAGAAGCCCATTGCTTGCCGTTCACCAAAAATAGAGATCACTCACCGCTCATGGAGACCCGCCATTTGTGAGAGAAGAAAAGACTTGGTTAAGGCTCTACGGATCATAAACAAAATGTGATTTGGCTGAAAGATGGAGAAGAAGATAAAACTGTCCAAACTGGGTGAACTGCTGGTTTTAACTGATTTTACCGGTTCAACATCGGTTCTACCAGTTTCCTTCCTGTTCGAGCTCTGAATGGTTCTGTGGTTATTCAGAACTGGACAACAGACCGGTTCTTGGTCCAATAGGTTGATGCGGTCGGTCCGATCCTGTTTTGATTACCATGGTCATAATAGACTTCACCTCACTAATTCCAAGCTTCTTCAACATAGAGAAGGACATCAAATTGATGTTAGCCCCTATATCACACAGAGCCTTCAAATGAACCTGCATCCTTCAATTTAGGAAGCAACTTTCATTGCAAAATAGCACTACAGTACTCATCAGTCAAAGCTACAGTCTCATCATACATCAACTACCTCTTCTTGAATAAAAGCTCCTTCATGAATTTAGCATAAGAAGGCACTTGCTCCAAAGCTTCCATAAAGGGTATGTTTTTTTTTTGTTTTTTAAAATACTAAGATGTGCAAGAGCAACACAATAGGATAAATCATCCCAACTAGGTTGGCACCAGATATCCTAACAACATTAGTACAGAAAAGGGCTTTAATAGTGCTTTTTTTTGGCCTTTAGTAGCTCTTCCAGGTGCTATCTATTCACCCGCTACTGAAGGTGGGAGAGATTCAATAGCGCTTAAAAAGGTGCTACTGAAAGTAGGAATAGGTAGCGCTTCCTTGAGAAAGTGCTGTCTAAAGTTGATAATAAGGCAATCTATTACATACTTTAGACAGCGCTTTCTAAAGGAAGCACTGTTCTACGTTTGCAATAGATAGCGCTTTCTCAAGGAAGCGCTATCTATTTGTCACTTTAGGCAGCGTCTTTTCAAGAAAGGGCTACCTATTCCCCCTCCCCTTTTTTTATTATTCGCTGTTTTTCTACCTTTCCCACCTGAACAACCATCCCTCATCAATTCACAGTAACACTGCATTTAGGTACATCACACACATACACATATATAATGTACAAAGCTTACATACAATATTGGTAAGCATATATATATATAAACCAAACCAAATATCAAAATCATGCATACAACCAATTAAGTAATATACTTTAACACAATTCACAGTAACGCTTACACATAACCAATTCTACTATTTAAGTCCATAAACCAAAAGGTCGCTAACCTAAACTAGATAATAACCATGCATACTAACAATGTATACAAGCTAATCAACACTCTAGTAATTATAAACAATTTGTGCATTCTGCTTCCATCTTTTGCTTCATCGCACAAAGTCCTTGTTGTCGGTCTGCATAAGATACACATATAAATCACTTGCACATACACACAAGTCTAATAATATAGGAGAGACACTAGCTAGCATAATATCAGAGTATGTCGTACCCTTTAATTGTTGATAAATTTCATAACCACATAACGACACAACTCGTCTTTAAGTTGAGTAAGTTGATCGTCGGAGTATATCATGCATTTACATTCAAGAAAATACTTCAAAATGAAAATTAAATCAAATTAGAATGAATAAATCTGAGTAATTAAATTATATAAGCTAGAACTGAAATTAAATACCATGGTAGGGATTTGCATTTGGTTCTGAATGATGATATCCTTGATAAATTTCAGAACGTAGTAGCCACAGTCATTGTCACTCGATTGACGGGGGCACTACAAAACCAAAAATAATAAATTAATTCTTTTAATTTTTTAATTTAAATTAAAAAATTGCATAAGGATTTTCGTAAATACCATTATAGATATCCATGTAGTCGTCCTGGATGATTTAGAAATTCGAGACTTGCCTCCATTTAATCCTTGATGAATTAGCAAAGCCCTGAGTGCAAAATAAAACAATTTCATCGAAGTAAAGGTTTCGAACCATCATATATATGAGCATAACAATAAATGCATATATATACTTACTGATTGTACGTTTCCCTCATTCTTTTGTGATTGTTAAAATGCATATGCAAAGGATCTAAATAGTACACCGCGTCCTCTTTGGGATTGATCATTAACAATACCCAACGACCCCTACAAAAATGTGGTCAGTTAGGAAATCTTAAGCCACTAATCACATTTCATAGAAGTTACTATCGTTAATTAAATTAAATGACTCGCACTACATTGCAAGGTGACAAAAACAAGGTCTCATCCTTTAGCTTTGCCAATGTCAAGCGTTCAGCTATATACTCTTTTATTTCCACAGAGTCAAAGTACATATGTGTTCGCTGTGGGCATAGAAACACAAACCTCCGAGTCCGTTCTTCTGGGATCAGTATCTCACGATACAAGTGCCTTAAATTAAATCATGTATACAAATAAATGAAAAAGAGAAAAACTGAAAATGAAAAGGCAGGACAACACTTTTCATCAAAATCAATTCTTAGCATTCAAAAAAGATAACCACCAGAGATCTGTATCAATATTTAAAACACTTGAGATATACGTTAAAAACAGTATGTGATATACTTCAAAGTTGTATACGTTGTATACTTCAAAGTTTGATGTATAACCTGAGATATACGCTAATAATAGTCTGTGATAATGATTCATGATTAAGAATTTCTCCAATCTCGGAACCTTCACCATCGAGCTATAATGTGTGCTCATAACCCAGAATTTCTAGCTCCATTGGTATGGCAATGTTTCCTTTATCTGCCATCCTTTTTAACACATGGACTCTAAGAAAGGTTATAAAATCTGCACTACCATGAGTTATAGGAGGCTGGGAGGGCTGATGTTTACTCTTGTTCTTTAATGGGGATGTAACTGACCCTTTTGTTTGCTCCTTACCAACTATCGGAGGTCTAGGGGAAGGTTGGGGTTTGCCCACATTCTTGCCCACATTCTTGCTCACATTCTTGCTAGCTCTGTGCTCCGGCACTTTTCCCTTGTCCTTGACTTTGGATTTTGCGGGTAACTACATTTTTTCATTGCAACACATTAATTAGTTAGTGACCACCTAATTTAATAAATATATGCAGTAAATGATAATGGATCACTTACAACTACGAGGTGGATTGGCCATGCCATATAGGTACCTATTGCTTGTTCCACTGTCATCACATCTGCATTCACAAGTGGTACAGGCAATGGTGCATCGCCCTCAATTGCAAACTCAACCAAAACTTTTACATGACTTGTAGGTATTGGTAGGTTGTGCAGTGTGCCACCTGATTCGTTATAGACTGTCTCCCTAGCGACCAAGCGATGAGTTGGGCTTGACAAATATAGGTTGCACATATTATTACCCTAAACCAATGATAAACAAAAATATTAATATGTAAACTATCGATGCAATATGTACACGTAAAGAAAATCATTAATGTAATGATTATTGCCTCGGGTGGCACAAGAGTGCAACTATCTCTGACACTATATGGGGTAGGGTTAGGGGAACCTAAATCAGGCTCATGCCCCTCCACTGGTTCCTTGCCCTGCTTGCTATTTTTCAATTCCTGGACTTCTTTAAACAGTTGGGTGACCATCCTCCTCAATTCTGTTGTTTCTTCTTGTTTTGCACGCTTTCGTGATCCGAAGATAGTTTTCTAAGTGACACCAAAACCCACACCCCTATAGCGAACAGAATAATCTCTAGTAGGTAAGGCTTGGGCTAGGATATCATCGCGACCACCACAATCTGTTATCTCCCCCCGTGGTACAACCTGTGTTAGGGTTTCCTGAAACACAAATATTATTGACAAAGATGTTAAACATAATTATCATAAGAAAATTACAAATGAAAATGTTAATTAATGCTATCATACTTACAATTCTTTCAGTCACTTCCCTAGTGGGGGGATGGTCAATCACACCCTCCTCGTTTTTACGGCCTTCCATCCACAAAATATGACGTTCAATTGAATCAACTTCTGAATCTCCACCCGCCTCAAACAGTTGTACATTTAAACAAACAAATTAAAATTCATCATCTTGCTAAGAAAAAAACCAAAACGTGTTAAATAAACCAAGTTATAATTAAGGATATTATAAATACCATATCTTTCTCAATGCCAGTATACCCCTTAACCCCTCCTTTGAAAGGGTAGTCAGGATCTAACGCTATTTGCCGATTTCTTTGCTTATTCTCTATATAGACACAGAAATATATCAATCTGACCTTTGTCACACTCAAAAGGTCTGAACGCTGAATACTTGCATACAGTGCTAGTAAATGTGTATAATCAGAAAGGCATATAATTAATAACACAAAGACTGAGTGTTGAATATTCACATTGAACATGTACAATGGGTTTGTTCCCCAACACTTTCTTCATGCAAGTTGTACAAGTTAATAATGATGATGCGCAGACCAGCATGTTGAAATCTATGTATACAAGTTCTAAGGATACATCCCAGAAATTCCTCATCTTTCGTGCGTTTTGCTACAAAAGCTATCCAATCTTCCATGCTTATAAAATCTTTATATTCTGGTGTAGGCTCACGTCTGACATTCCCGTTGTCGTCTCTAAGGTACTCTCTCATCAAGTTAGTTCGAAATGTCCGATGCATTTTTCCGGCACGTTGAACTAGAGTACTCTGCCGGGTCTCATCAACCACAAAAGTCATCTTCAACGACAATATAAATAAAATCTCAGAGTATAAGTATGTCTACATAATTAAGAAACAACATAACTAACTCTTGTTGATTAATTTACCTGTACATCAAGCCAGATCTCATCTTTGAGATTGTTCAAAGCTCGACTCCTCCAACTATTGCAAGTAATAGGGACTGTTTGCCGCACTTTGGACACAATGTAACTAATCAAGTCTCTACCATTTCTACCAATGGGCTGACCCTTAACATTCCATTTAACCTAAAAAAAATTGATTAAGTGTATAAATTTAGATAACAAACAATTAATAGAATGAAACAATTAATTAGATTAATTAGTAAGTATTTTACCACAATTTTAGGTCCTCCTTTACTCCTCTGGCGGATAATCTTCTTCTTAAAGGTTGGCCCACGACGCCTCACCTTTCGTGTGGCCTCCTTAGCACTATCGTGATCCTCAGCACTATCATGATCACTGGGAGATGTCATTTACCTGCAACAAATTAAACACACAAGTAAAAAACGTCAGTTCATAATCATACAAGTTTACTTAGATAAATTCATGAATATAAATTTAAATGTCCAAGAAATTAAAAAAACAAAATCCTTACATACATGTTTTAAGTCAATCTTTTCCTTTTCCTTGTTGGATTGAGACTTGCGCGTCCCTTATTGGTACGAAATATTGGAAGGAACCAATGCCCCTCATCATGATCATTTCTAATATAAATATCATCCTCTCTAGTTGGATTTGCCTCACGTGATCGTGACACTACGAAGAAAGGGTCATCCTCAATATTAGCATCTTCATGTGCTTTATCATCAATCTCATTAACATTTTTTTTTTGTTAGTCAATTGAACAATGGACCAATTCGTATCAGTTGGATCGGTGACATAGAACACTTGTTGAGCTTGCGATGCTAAAATAAAAGGCTCATCTCTATAACCCACCTTATTGAAATCCACCTGCATGAACCCTAACTCATCCAATTGTACACCGTTCTTGTTGTCAACCCACTTACATTGGAACACAGGCACCCGAAACATTGTGTAATCCAACTCCCACATGCGTTCAATGACCCCGAAGTATGACATATTCGCGTATATAGGGTTTCTGTCTTTGGCACTTGAGATATGCAAGGATTCAGCTACAAGAGTCACCCCGCTATTTTGCATGGTACTCCGATCATCTTGTTCTTTTGTATAGAATGTGTACCCGTTCATCAAATAATCGGTGTAAGAGAAAACATGTATAGTTGGACCTTTCGCTAACCATCTCAATCTTTCTGAAATTGAGGCAGGATTTATAGAAACTCTTCAGAAATCTAATCTTTTAGCCAAGTTATAAAACATCGATTATGCTCTCTTGTTAACCAATTTTGACTCTTATTGGGGTATGAACTCTTAAGTATGTCCTTGTGTTTTACAACATATGACTCAACCTCATTGGTGTTCTGTAGAACATACAAGTGTGCTTGCTCCCATTCTTTCCTTGGTATAGTCAATATTTCAGTTCCAGAAATCCCTTGCCCTGCGCTTCTTCCTGCGTGACGAGACTTTGGCAGCCCTACAGAATATTCAACATTGGATAGGTAGTCGGTACAAAATTCAACAGCTTCTTCGACTATGTACCGTTCAACAATACAACCCTCTTGTCGTGATCGGTTTTTAACATAACCTTTTAATATCTTCATATAACGCTCAAACGGGTACATCCATCTCACATAAGCTGGCCCACACAATTGTGTCTCTCTAACCATATGTACAGTCAGATGGACCATGATGTCAAAGAATGAAGGTGGGAAATACATCTCTAGCTCACACAAAGTCACACCAATTTCTCTTTGCAATGCTGGAAACTTTCCAGGGTCAATCACTCTACTGCATATTGCCTTGAAGAAGAAAGAAAGTTTAGTTAAGGTATTCCGCACTTAGTTCGGTAAAATGGACCGTATACCGATGGGTAGCAAATTCTCCATGAGAACATGATAGTCATGGGACTTTAGACCCTTTAACTTAAGGTCTTTCATCGATACGAGGTTCATAATGTTTGAAGAGTACCCCTCTGGAACCTTAACTCCATGAAGAAACTTACAAAAAACAACTTTTTCTTTTCTAGATAGAGTATGAGAAGCCGGAGGTAAATATGTATTTCTCCCCTTCTTTACCGGTCCCAATTCTCGTCTCAATCCCATACAAATCAAATCCAGCCTTGCATTAATGCCATCTTTGGTCTTCCCTGGCACATTGAGTAAGGTACCAATGACACTATCAAATACATTTTTTTCAACATGCATTACATCAATGAAGTGTCTTATGTATAATGACTTCCAATATGGCAGCTCAAAGAAAATCGACATTTTCTTCCACCCTCGTGTGACAAGCTCTCTCGCAAAAGGTTTCCCAAATTCAATACTCAAATCTTGTACCTTTTCAAACAGTTGCGCACCCGTCAACGACAAAGGAGCTACATATTCTTCTGTATTCCCATTGAATGCCTTTCTCCACGATCGACAATGATGACTTGAATGCAAAAAACTATGATGCCCAAGGAAGACATTCTTCTTGCCATGTTCCAACCGCATCCAATCCGTATTATCTTCACATATAGGGCATGCACACTGACCTTTGGTACTGTATCCTGATAAATTACCATATGTTGAAAAATCATTAATTGTGCCAAATATCATGGTCTTTAGGGTGAAACTTTCTTCTCTATACCCATCATACACCTCTACACCGGTCTCCCACATTTGCTTCAAGTCTTCAATTAAAGTAGCCAAGTATATGTCGATATCATTTCCTGGTTGTTTGGCCCCAGAAATTAACATAGACAACATCATGTATTTGTGTTTCATGCATAGCCATGGAGGTAGGTTATAAATCACCAAAATCACAGGCCATGTACTGTGAGAGCTACTCTGAACACCATGCGGATTAAATCCGTCAGTAGACAATGCAAGTCGTAGATTTCTTGGTTTTTGCTCGAAATCAGGATAATCATGATCAATTCTTTTCCATTGAGGAGAATCTGCCGGGTGTCGTAGCTTGCCATCTTTAATCCTTTCATCATCATGCCATGTCAAGTGTCTTGCATCTTCTGAACTACGGTACATGCGCCTAAATCTGGGAATTATCGGGAAATACCATAGAAGCTTCTCTGGAGTCGATTCTTTCTTCTTATACCATGAGGCATTACATTTAGGACATGTCTTTAACGATGCATATTCATTCCGAAATAAAATGCAATCGTTAGGACAAGCGTGTATCCTCTCATAGGTCATGCCAATAGAGAGTAACATTTGTTTAGCCTCATATGTCCGACTAGGAAGCACATTATCCTTCGGCAACATATCTTCCAATAGTGTGAGTAAGTCTGTAAAGCTCTTATCAGTCCATCCATTGCCCGATTTCAAGTTATACAACTTTAGCATTGCCGACGATCTTGTGAATTTAGTACAACCCTCATACAACGGTTTCTCAGCATCACTTACCAACTTCTCAAACATTCGAGGACAATCACGAAGATCTTCTTCAACCGTGTTTACCATCTCTTCAAAACGGTTGGCATCATATGTATTTATATCTGTGTCATCTGATGCATATCTCCCACCATTCCCCATATCACTAGATTCACCTCGAGTCTCACCATGCTTTGTCCAATAGGTATAACTTTGATCAATTCCATTGCACACTAAATGTCCTTCCAACTCAGCTACACTAACTCGTCTTGTATAACAACAACTTAAACAAGGACATATGATTCTACTAGGGTTTTCTGCATGCTCAACTGCAAACCTAATAAAATCTTGCACTCCATCCTTATATTCCTTCGACATACGATTGGCAGACATCCACTTCCGATCCATATTTTTACGATCTACCTTAATTATTTTGAGTTTGAACAGGAAAGTAAGGTTAATACATGTTTATACCGATAAAAAGAAACATGTATAATTATACAACTAAAGGTTTAAATAAAACACAGGGGAATAACAAGTGGTAAAACATACCAGAGTGAAGTCGAGCAGCTTGAACAACAGAGAGAGTTGATTGACAGACGTACCTGAGAGAATCCAAAATTGTTAGTTTCTTTCTTTCTTCCTAAATGAAATACCAGTATGAATACACTACTACAAACTAAAATCCATCAGCTAGTTAAGTTGCACAATTAATATCTCATTAGATTGTGGTAATGAATATCGACAAGTGTGATTCAAGTCGAAGAAACTAATTAGCATGTATAAAAGCATACCCTGAATAACTTCGGGAATATAAAAGATAAGAAACGTTTAAAATAGTCCTTGAATTTTCAATCTATCATTGAAGTTGATCCATATCTTAGATGATTTCTGTTAAAGTGTTATAAGTGCCTAACACGTGCATTTTCATAAAAACTGATAAACGAATTTTTCATCATACTAAATCTATCATAGAAAATAAATTAGCACATGTTACAATAAACTAATGAAGCATTGAGAGGTGGCAATGGTCAAGAGTAACTCTCTCAAGTTAAAGCTAAAGAAGTATATCTCATTGGTTACAAGTAATAATTTTTATTGTACATTAATGATAGCACTTAGAATCACGATTTAAAACTTAAATAGCAAGTGTCACAAGGAAGCATAAAGAACTATGAAGTGAAGAGTAAAATGACACCTTCTAAACAACAATATTGCAATTTCAAGTTTTTCTGCAATCACACCTTCTAAACAATGGCTACAACCCTTTTCAACCTCAACCCTTATGGTACTAAAACTGAAATCAAGCAAACACAATCACAAACTCAGTTCTGAAGCTTCATGGTTGCTATCTTAAATCTTTCATCAAATGAAAATTAAAACCTATAAATGACTATGGAACCAATTCAAAAAAAAAACCAGAAACCATTATTACTACTTCATAAATGGTACGCCTTGACAAGTATTGCAGACAGATAAGACAATGCATCAACATTTAACAAATTAATCAACAAAAAACTAAGCAATGATCTTTTATTCACACATCATCAGAAACAAGAAAAAGTAAGCAATTAGCCATAACATGTTAACAATAAGTCAGTACAGATGAAGAGATTAGGTTCAAATAACGTAATTAAGAAATAGATTTTGTTTATAGATTTGTAGATGAAAGAAACTCAGTACAGATGAAGAACACACAAAATTCTCCCAAGATGTAAAGAAAAAATTCTAGAAAAAGAAAAAACAGAATACACAGTACAGAGAAAATCTTGAAACCCCTTTTTTTTGCTATCACACTTATCTTGTTTCTAAACTTTCTACCTATATCTTATTCTATCAAAAGGAGATGCTCTTCTTGTTGACGCTGGCCCCAAGTAATATTATCCTAATTCCCCTAATAGAGCCACCCACATACGTATAAGTGGAATCACCACTTCACATGTAAAAGACTTCAGAGACAAAGGAGTTTTCAAAACAGTCTAAATATTGTTTCCAATGAAGACTTTTGTAGCTTATGCAGTTTGTCATGCTTAAAAAAAAAACTAAAGAAAGCCACATAGTCACTTAATTAAGCTTAAGTGAAATCAATCAGCAGCGGCCACAATTTTTCACATAGTTTGCCTAGTGAGGATGTAGTGACCTTTTAATGATAAAAATCACGCAGATGATGGAAATGAAATAGCAGGTGCCAGCACCACGGAATATCCCTCATGCTTCAGTACATTTTTTATGCTTTATCTATTACAATGCTAATGCATACATATAATATTATCATCAAGGTGTTTTTCATAAGGGTGGTATTGTAAAATCAATTGATGCAGGGAACTGTGTTTCAAAGAAGTTGAAAATTACCTTATGTCTACGTGTAGAATCCAGAGCAAGATATGCACCAAGTTTGTCAACTGCACCAACACCAAGTCAGTTGGGGTTAGGGTATAATTTCTGAAGTGAAGTGAGAGGGAGAGTAATGCAGGAGGAGGGTGAGCAAACACACAGCAGAAGTGAGAGGGAGAGTCTCTACGAAGGAGAGACTGGCAGTTGCATAAAAATTGCATAAACACACATCATTTTGTTTCTACTAACATAACTGTGAGATTAACGTTGGGATAAAAAATAATGGTTAGATAAAGTCCTTTTAAATGAAAACTTTAGAATTCAAAGTTTTAACCTTTGCACATAAACTTACTTGAGGATGCAATTTACTTGAACTACAACCAACCATTGTTCGGTAGATAATAATCTATCCAATAAAATTTTACATTGCCTTCTATGATCGGCTTCAAACACATTCAGATAAATGTTTGTGAATTGATTTGACAAGAAAAAAATCACGACTCAAACATCAAACAAACAAGACAAGTGGGTCTGCTCAAGGTGCAAGTCTTTGCATGCAGTTAACTAGAAACCTCCCACATAACAAAGTAAATTATAAGACATCAGGTAGAAATTAAAAAGTCAAGCTCCTCTAAATACATTGACCAGTAAGAAAGGGGGTAGGTGACAATTTAACATCATAATACCATAGATCAAATATAGATATAAACCATTGACAACAAGACCAAGTAGAAATAAGGCTCTACTCCAAGAGGTGGCAGTGAGACCAAGTATAAGTATATATATGTTAACAATCATAATTCTTAAATCTGAATAGCTCACTTTCATAATAGACTGATTGGTTTCCATTACCCTTCTGTGCTCAAGGTTACTAGCATGCATCTTCTTCTCAAATTCAATAGCATTCCTATATGCATTAGTAAATGGAAGTTTAAAACATGTACAATATTTCAAACTCTGATTTTTCCTAGCATCTGGCTAGGTGCAGGAGAAGACAGGGTTCAGGGTGGTTGAACATAAATAAACTGTTGCAAGGGAACTTAATTTCACCAAGGTAGGACCAAGCTTTGAAAGAAATCCTTGGCATCTAAGACCTCATGTATCACTAAACAATCATTCACTTGCCCTAATCTATTTATTAAAGAGAAAACGTATAAACCCAAGCAAATTAAAAACTACAAATTAGTTTCCTTCCCTTTTTCCAATTTTAGGGCTCATCTGTCTTCCAATCAACTGATCTAGACCAAATTTCCAAAATCCATGAAGTACCATCACAAATTATCTAGACCAAATTAGTGCAGAATCACAAATGCAATAACCACCACAAGGAAAACTGGATTGGAGAGTGAAAAAGAGGGAACAACTCACCAAAGGATGTCGTGGTAGCTCCGACGCGGCTGAAGAAAGCGGTGACGACAGAGTAATGGAAAGCGAACAGTGGCAACACGTTTCGAATGGTGGAGTTCGAACACAGCGCGCGCAGTTCGAAAAGGTTACGACACGAGGGCCGTGAGCTCCGGTGGTTGAGGGTCGTAAAGGGAGAAGAGGGACGCGAGTTCCAGTGGTTGGGGGTCGCAAAGGGAGAAGAGTGTCGCGAGCTACGGTGGTTGAGGGTCGGAAAGGAAGAAAAGGGACGCGAGATCCTGTGTGTAGACGGTGTTGGTTCGACGGTCGTGCAACGACTGTTCTCGATAGTTTTGACAGAGTGAAAGAATTTTTAGGGCAATGGCAGTGGGACTTGCGAAGAAGGAATCGATTGAGTTTGAGTGTGGCCTTAGAAAAGTGAGGGTCGCACGAATTTTAGTGTGAGGGAAAAAATATACGTGGGAGGAACCAATGTTATTCTAGGGAAAGGAATAGATAGCGTTTCCTAAAGCAAGCGCTATCTTAGATAAGGAATGGATAACGCTTCCTTGAGAAAACGTTGTCTACTTTTCACCTTTACATAGCGCTTACTTAAGAAAGTGCTATCTATTCCTGTCCATCAACATTCAATGGCGCTTTCTTGGAGAAGCACTATCTTAGGGAAATATATAGATAGTGCTTTCTTTAGGAAGCGCTATTAAAAGTCTTCCGCCTCTCTTATAGTAGTGTTTCTCACTGAAACGCTATTAAAGGTGCGCTATTAAAGCCATTTTTGTAGTAGTGTAATCATTTGCAGCGCACCTACGAAAATTTATTCAATAACAAAGAAAAGGAATACAAAAAGACATGGGGGGGCTATGTCAAAACCCATAAAAGATCATCTGAATCTATAGTTAGGCATACCTAACTTGTTTCTAATAAACTTCTCTATAATGAAAATAGGAGGTAACTCCCACCGGTGAAAACCATGGTTATCTAAACCAAAATTGGCTAATCTATCTGTACAAGAGTTTCCTTCCCTAAAAACATGAGAGACTACAAACTGCATCTTAGAAACTAGAATTTTGCAATTATCCCACCTATTTTTTAGCTTCCAGGGGACAATCTTATTTGATTTGAATGCTTGCACCACAAGTTGTGAGTCACATTCTAACCAAAGCCTATGCCACCCTCTTTGGTAGGCCAATTCAATAACTGACATGGCTGCAATCAACTCAGCATAGAGGGCATAAGACACTCCAATATAAAAAGAGAAGCAGTCGAAAATTTCACCTCTAAGCCCTATAAAGATGCCTCCACTGGCTGCATGGCCAGGGCAACCTCTTGCCGAGCCATCAGAATTACACTTAATCCAATTACAAAGAGGAGGAATCCAATTGACCTGAATGATATTACGAGCTTTATCCACTTTACTAGGAATTGTGAAAGCTTTAAGGACTTGGAAATCTGCCATGGAGTTGGAATTGAAACCCTTTGATAGAGAACCTGTGAGATATGTGGCTGCAACAATTGAGCTTATAGCAGAAACAAGAGGAACATTAACATTATGAAATCTGGATTGGTTTCTGCAGTGCCAGATCCAGTACAAGACATTTATGATTGCTGCTGTAATGACATCAAGCACCTGACTACTCCAATTGCCATTCAAAATGTTAAACACAGTGGAGAGAGAAGTAAGGTTTAAGGCGCAGTTGAGACAGTTCTCTAGCCAATGCCAAATAGATTTAGCAAATTTGCATCCAAAAAATAGATGGTGTGCAGATTCATCCAACTCCCTGCAGAGGTCACACATTGAGACCACTATGCATCCTTTTTTCCTAAGGCAGTCATCACTAGGCATTTTGCAGTGAAACAACCTCCAAGCAATAAACAACTTAGACGGAGTTATGCAAGGTTTCCAGATGATTTTAGACCAATTGCCAACAGCAACAGAGGGATTAAGAAAACTGAAAGCTTCCTTGAAAGACGTGCTGCCAGATTCTGAATATGGCCAAACTAAATGATCCTTTGCTTCAGCAGATAAAGGAATGACTACTTTCTTAATAGCATCTACTACACCTAGAGTCTTAACACAGAAATCCTGAGGCAAGTTCCAAACTCCATCTCTAATGAAATCACTGACTCTGGCATTAAGAAGGCCACACTGCTCAGCTGGAAAGTTTAATTGATCAGCAACTGAAGTATCAAGCCAGCAATCTAGCCAGAAGTTTATGCTTTTACCATCCCCAATAGACCATTTGGAGGAAGCTTGAACCAGAGGCATGAACTTGTTGATGCCACACTAAATGGAGAATTTGATTAAAGAGGCCACTCTATTCTTTTTAAAGAATCTTGCTCTAAGGAAATCAGCACAATATGAGCTGGATGATAAGACTTCCCAAGACAATTTCAACATTGCTGCTTCATTAATGTCCCTCACTGATTTCAACCCTAAGCCTTCTTCCTTCAAACTCTTACACAACTTTTTCCAGGCCACAGTGGCCACTTTCCTGTTGTGGATACTACTAGACCATACAAAATTTCTGATAGCAGCATCAATTTCCTGTAACAAAGAGATAGGCAAATGATATATATGGAAGCTATAGACTAGCATCCCATTAATGATATAGTTAACAAGCTGAACCCTACCCATTATGGACAGAATTGAACCTTTCCAACCACTCCATTTGGCCTTGATCCTATCAGCTATTGGCTTCAAATAAATGGCTTTTGGCTTTCCTTTGAAAATGGTGATAAGCCTCTGGCTCATCTAGTTTTATGGCTAGTATGACCAGGGTTTTGTGCAAATTATATCCTATTTTCACCCAAATTAGATTAGATTGTCCTCAAGCAAGGTTTTGAGTTTCTAAAGTAGTTTTAGGTTAATTTATCCAGTTTTGAGTCAAATAAAGCACTTATGGCTATTTTGTTGTTTTCAGGTTAAGTAGAAGTTGAGGGAATAAAGAAACAGGGGATTCGCCGGGCGAGAGTTTCCTCGCCTCGTGAACCTGAAAGCCAGCAGAACAGTAAAAATGTCATCCTCTCTGGTTTGCCCCGCGAACAACACCTCGCCTCGCGACCCTAAAGGATGACTGTTCCAGAAATATGCAAGCTCTCAGGGTCGCCTCACGAATAACTTCTTCGCCTCGCGATAATGGAAGTCAGAAAGCATTACGGTTGGCCCCTGATGTTCATAACGGGCGTAATAAGAAGACTCTTCAATTATTCGCCCCGCGAGCAGTTCTTCGCCTCGCGAGAATGCCAAAGGTTGCTGACTCTTCACAAAATTCGCCTCGCGAATTAGGGCTCGCCTCGCGAGTGGGCTGAATTTCTGAATAATTATAAAAGGCTGTTCTGGACAGATTGAAAAGATTTTTTTGCTTCTCCACTGTTTTGTTTTACATATTTTCTGTGTGTATTTCGTTTTCATGGAGAACTAAATTTCATAGGTTAATCTACTGTAATTGATTTCCACCATACTTGAGGTTTTGTAATCCTTGTTTTGTATGCTTTTCCCTTTTCAATGTCATGTTATACATTTCTGTTTGTTACTTCAGGAGTGTATAGTGTTGTGTTGATTCATTTCGGTGATGTTATGTTCCTATACTTAATCGCGTTTGTTAATTCGCGTGTGTTCGTTCATGTTCATTAGTTCATGAGGGCTTAACCCCGTTTGTTAATTCGGGAATAGGAACATATATCCGTAGTAGCGATTTCGTTGTTAATTGTTGCTACAACTGGAAGGGGATTAGAATCTGCTTAGGGCTTGGGATTACATGAACCGATGATAGTTGTGAATCAAGAACAGTAGATTAATCGTCTTTAGCTATTTGATAATCCTTTCAACTTGCTCTGTTTTCATTGCTTTGTTTCTTATTTGCATTCCAATCCAACCCCCCCCCCCCCCCCAACTGATTTTTGTGACAAATAACACTTCAAGAGTCCTTGTGAGACGACATCCGAGTTGTCGCCCTAAACTACAGTTTTAAAAACCGCTCGTTCTTTTTGGCGCGTGCGCGATAGCGCGACCAAAAATTGGCGCCGTTGCCGGGGACTCTTGTTTGTTATTCTTCACATTTTATTTTTCTTTTTTTTCTTTTTTTTTCGTTTTTGTTTTGAATTGGTCTGGCTACTAGGTCTAATTGCCCTGAATTGTGTGATTTTGATCCTGAAATTGAAATAACACTGCACACACGCCTTAGAGAAATTCGGGCTAGCACTAGTAGTGATTCTAATTCCAAAACTGTTTTTGACAATATGGGTGACCAAAGGACATTAAGACAGCTTGCTGCCCCTGATGTAAATTACAATGGATTGTGTATTTCATATCCTGGTGCTGATACTCCTTTTGAACTAAAATCTGGTTTCATTCACTTGTTGCCAAAGTTTAATGGTCTTGCAGGTGAGGATCCACACAAGCACTTGAAGGAATTCCAGGTTGTCTGCTCCACAACCTCGAGATCAGAGGGAGTAACTGAGGATAGCATCAAGCTGAAAGCTTTTCCGTTCTCACTCTAGGGAGCTGCAAAGGATTGGCTGTTATATCTTGAGCCAAACTATATCACCACCTGGAATGATTTGAAAAGGGTTTTCTTAGAGAGATATTTTCCTGCTTCCAGAGCTGCGTCAATAAGGAAGGAAATATGTGGCATCAGGCAAGGAAATGAGTCGTTAGCTGAATATTGGGAAAGATTCAAGCATTTGGTATCCAGTTGCCCCCAGCATCAGACTTCTGAACAGCTTCTTATCCAGTATTTTTATGAAGGGTTACTGCCGATGGATAGGAATCTTTTGGATGCTGCTAGTGGGGGAGCACTTGTTGATAAGACCTAAGCTGCTGCCAAACAACTAATTGAAAATATGTCACTGAATTCCCAGCAGTTTACTACCAGGAGAAATTCTGTTGAGACAAGAGGTGTGCATGAGGTCCATAGCTCTTCATCCAATCAGGCCCTTGAGAATAGAATGGATGAGCTCACTTCTTTTGTAAAGCAATTGGAAATAGATAGGGTTCATCCTGCAAGGTTGTGTAGCATGTGCAACTCTCCTGAGCACCCGTATGATGCATGCCCCATTCCGAAGGAAGAGTTCGTCACTGATCTGTCTCAGGCTTATGCAGTTCATCCCTATAATCAAGGAAACAGTCAGAATTGGTACAGCACTTCAGACCTCTCCACAAATAGGTACCATCCAAACTGGAGGAATCATCCTAACCTTCAGTATGGGAACTCATCCCAACAACAACCGATGGCAGCACCTCAGAATCGTCCTCAAGTGACCATTTCTGCACCTTCTGGACCTTCACTAGAGGACCTGTTCAAACAAATGACTTCACAAATAACCGCACAAATTGGACAGCTCCAGGCCTCACAGACACAGTATCAGCAGCGAACAGATGCCAACATTCAAAATTTAGAGACACAGGTTGGACAGCTTGCCACCTCCATAAATAACATACAGCAAGCTCAAAGAACAAGTCAACTGCCTGCACAAACAGTGATAAATCCCAATGTCTCCAATCCTAATGTGAGTGCCATTTCTCTGAGATCTGGAAGAGTTGTTGAGGCAGCCTCTGAGAAAAATGAAGAAACTGTTGCGGTAACTCCTGAGCCTACTATTGAAGTTGAAGTTGAGAAAGTGTACACACCACCGATTCCCTTCCCACACAGATTACAGAAAAATAAGAAGATTGGTGGTGAAGACAAGGAAAGGGAGATTTTAGATGTGTTCAGAAAGGTAGCTGTGAATATTCCCCTCCTAGATGTGATCAAGCAGATGCCCAAGTATGCAAAATTTTTGAAGGATTTATGCACCAACAAGAGGAAGTTGAAGAATAATGAGAGAGTTGATTTGGGAAGAAATGTTTTAGCCCTTATCCAGTCTAAGCCTGCACGAGAAAGAGTTGCTGTTTTAGCCCCTACTCAGGCATTACCACAAAAGTGCAAGGATCCGGGCACATTTACTATTCCATGCACTATTGGGGATAGAAGATTTGAAAATTGCATGCTGGATTTGGGAGCCTCCATAAATGTCATGCCCACTTCTATTTTCAATAACCTTGATCTTGGGCCCTTGCGGATACAGTGTCTCACCATCCGGTTGGCCAACAGGACCGATGGCCCGCCCCATGGGAATGGTAGAAGATGTGCTGGTACAAGTTGATGAGCTGATTTTCCCTGCTGACTTCTACATCCTAGACATGGCAGGAGAGACAAATTCCAGTAGGTCACCAATAATCTTGGGCAGACCATTCATGAAGACAGCTAAGACTAAAATTGATGTGAATGATGGGACCATGTCTATGGAGTTTAGTGATATTGTGGCAAAGTTCAACATCTTTGATGCTATGAAACACCCACTGGAGGAGCACTCGGTTTTCCAATTAGAGTTGCTTTCTGAGATCATTGATGATACCCATGAGGACCTAGTTTCTGATTTTCCTTTTATTTCTGGGTTTGATGATTTATATTCATGTACTAACTGTACTGACACTAACCCGTGTGCTGTTTATGCTGAGTTTCTTGATTCAACTTTGTAGGGTGATAGTGATAGTGAGAGTGAAGCTGTCTGTTCAGCAGAAGTCCTTGACATCATAGCTACTCCTAATGTAACATCCATTGAGCAGCCGCCCTCCCTAGAGCTCAAGCCACTTCTTGGGAACCTGAAGTATGCCTACTTGGAGACGAATGAAAAACTTCCAGTCATCATTTCCTCCAGCCTTGACTCTGACCAGGAAGCTAAGCTTTTAGAGGTTCTGAAGAAGAACAAGAAAGCTATTGGGTGGACCTTAGCTGACATTCCAAGAATCATCCCCTCCAAATGTATGCACAGAATTCTATTGGAGGATGGGGCTAAACCAGTAAGGCAAGCCCAAAGGCGGCTAAACCCATTGATTCAGGATGTGGTGAAGAAAGAGGTGACTAAACTTCTGCAGGCAGGTATTATATACCCCATCTCTGATAGTACTTGGGTAAGTCCGGTGCAAGTTGTACCCAAAAAGTCCGGTCTCACAGTAGTTAGAAATGATAATAATGAGCTTGTACCCACTAGAGTCCAGAATAGCCAAGCAGTCTCAGATAGATTATAGGAAGTTGAACCAGGCCACCAAAAAGGATCACTTTTCTTTGCCGTTCATAGATCAGATGCTGGATTGGCTGGCTGGTAAATCTCATTATTGCTTTCTTGATGGCTTTTCCGGGTATTTCCAGATCCATATTGCCCCTGAGGATCAGGAAAAGACCACTTTCACGTGCCCCTTCGGTACGTTTGCCTATAGGAGGATGCCATTTGGCCTTTGTAATGCTCCTGGCACCTTCCAAAGATGCATGCTTAGCATTTTTACTGAATTTATTGAAAATTGCATGGAGGTGTTCATGGATGACTTCACTGTATATGGCTCCTCATTTGATGCATGTCTGCATAGTCTGAGTTTAGTTCTACAAAGATGCATTGAGACTGATCTGATTTTGAATTATGAAAAATGTCACTGTATGGTAGAACAGGGGGTTGTTTTGGGTCATGTTATTTCTAAAGAGGGTATTTCAGTAGATCCTGTAAAAATTGATGTGATTTCTTCATTGCCTTACCCATCTTGCGTACGCGAGATCCGTTCTTTTCTTGGCCATGCAGGTTTCTACAGGCGCTTTATTAAGGACTTCAGCAAGATAGCTCTGCCATTGTCAAACCTGCTGAAGAATGATGCCATGTTCCATTTTGATGAAAATTGCAAGAAGGCATTTGACTACCTGAAAAGAGCATTGACCTCTACCCCCATCATCCAGCCCCCAGACTGGACACTCCCTTTTGAACTCATGTGTGATGCTTCCAATTTTGCTGTGGGAGCGGTTCTGGAACAAAGGGTGGGCAAGGCTGCCCATGTAATTCATTATGCTTCTAGGACATTAGATGCTGCACAATCCAATTACACCACCACTGAGAAAGAACTGCTAGCTGTTGTGTTTGCACTTGATAAATTTAGGTCTTATTTGCTAGGTTCTAGGGTTATTGTTTTCACTGACCATGCAGCTTTGAAATACCTGTTAAAGAAACCAGAAGCTAAGCCAAGACTGATTCGGTGAATGCTTTTGATCCAAGTATTCAATGTGGAGATAAAAGACAAGAGTGGAGCTGAAAATTTGGTAGCCGATCACTTGAGCCGAATAGCAAGGGATGAGGATCCTTCTCCCATCCAAGATGATTTCCCTGATGAGCGACTTCTACATCTGTATGGGGTAACCCCCTGGTTTGCTGACATATAGTTAACTTTCTTGTTGCTGGTGTTGTTCCTGCAGGTACAAGTAGATCCAAGTTCCACAAGTTCAGAAGCGATGCAAAGTACTATGTGTGGGATGATCCGTACCTTTGGAGGTTTTGCAGTGATCAGGTGATTCGGAGGTGTGTCCCCGATCATGAGACAGATTCCATCTTGCACTTTTCACATGCCTCTCAAGTTGGAGGACACTTTGGACCACAGAGGACGGCAAGAAAAGTCCTTGATTCTGGGTTCTACTGGCCCACAATTTTTAGAGATGCCTATGAGGTCTACAGGAATTGTAAGGAATGTCAAATAACAGGCCATGCCATCACTCGTAGGAGTGAGATGCCTCAGCAGCCCATGCTTTTTTGTGAGGTTTTTGATGTGTGGGGGATTGATTTCATGGGTCCTTTCCCTGCTTCTTTTGGGTTTCTGTATATTCTTTTGGCTGTTGACTATGTTTCAAAGTGGGTGGAAGTAATCCCCACTAGGACTAACGATGCTAAAGTTGTTTCCAAATTTGTTAGGTCCAACATTTTTTGCAGGTTTGGCATACCTAAGGCTATCATCAGTGACCAGGGCACTCACTTCTGCAACCGTACCATGGAAGCCTTACTCAGGAAATATGGAGTTGTACATAGAGTTTCCACTGCTTATCATTCCCAGACGAATGGCCAGGCTGAGATATCAAACAGGGAGATCAAGCAGATTTTGGAGAAAATGGTGCAGCCGAATAGGAAGGACTGGAGCCGCCATCTGGAAGACGCACTGTGGGCCCAGAGGACCGCTTTCAAGACGCCTATAGGAATGTCCCCCTTTCGGCTTGTATTTGGTAAGGCATGTCATCTCCCGGTGGAAGTTGAGCACCGTGCATATTGGGCAGTCAAGTGCTGTAACATGGACATGAAGAAAGCTGGTGTTGAAAGGAAACTACAGTTGCAGCAACTTGAGGAGCTTAGGCTAGAAGCCTATGAAAGCTCCAGGATTTATAAAGAAAAAACAAAACATTTTCATGATAGGATGATTGCTAGAAAAGAATTTTTACGTGGGCCAGCAAGTCTTCTTTGTTTAACTCCCTTTGAAATTGATGGCTGGGAAACTTAGGTCAAAATGGGATGACCCCTTTGTTGTTACTAACGTTTTTCCTTATGGTGCAGTAGAGATTACACGTGCAGGTACCCACAAGCCCTTCAAGGTTAATGGGCAGAGGCTGAAGCCATTCCATGGTGTGGATGCTGGTGTTCCTGTGGATGCTAATGTTGAGGAGCTCTCCTTGGAAGCTCCCACCTACACTGACACCTGATCAGGGAGTACCCTTTCCTTTCCCTCACTCTGATTTTATAGTCATGTTGTTCATTGGGGACAATGCATGTTTTAAGTGTAGGGGAGGGAACTAGTTGTAATTTTGTTTTGTCTTGTTTTTTTTTCTGGTCTTGAATAAATTGTGTTAAGTCTTATGTTGGCAAGTTTGATTGATTTTGCACAGATTGATTGCATGATTGATGTGATGATTCCCCCTAGGCTAAAAAAAAAATTGAATTTTCTGAATTTGAAAAGTGATCCCCATGTGATTGAAAACTGAACTTTGAGATTTTGTTATGATGGCATGATTTATGATAAGTTTGGGGTTATAGGGAAGCACACACTAGGGATAGAATTTCTGTCAAACAATTTGCATAAATGTCCAGGTGAGGTTTTGAGCCTCCAATATGTTTTAAACTGTGTGAAATCACTTTTAAGTTGCACTTTCCCGAATTTGCTTGAATCTCTTTATGATTTGCATGTTTATGTGTTTGCTTCAGATGATTTAGGCATTTTCTTTGTAAATAACTACTTAGCCTAAAATTGAACCAATTCCTAATGCATGTTCCTTTGTTAGCCCCATTGAGCCTGATTAGCCTATTATTTCTTGATAACCCTATGTTATGAGCTCAAAATCTGGAAAACCATGTTAACCCGATCTTAGGATTAGGAAAGCATGGAATCTTAGAAAGAGAATGGGTGCAAGAAACTAAGTTTGGGGTGGCTGCAAGGTGTAATGTGTTGTTTGGGATTGAGAAAAAAAAATAGGAAAAAAAAACAAGAAAAGCAGAAGGAAAAAAAAGAGAAAAGTGTAAAAATAAAATTATTAGAAAAAAAACGGGGGGCTGTAGTCACCCAAGGCAAGTGAAAAATGAAAAAAGGAACTTGAGTTTAAATTCAAAGTGTAAAAAGCTCATGCTCTCTTAGTTCCTAGGGTCTTCAGCCTATCTTTTGTTGTTGCATGCATGTTTTCTATGGGAATCATTTTGAGATGAAAATCAAATTCATGGGAATTGTTCTTAAAAGTGAAATTGAGTGCAATGTTGATAGCCTGACACAAACTGAGCGATTGAGTGAAACACAAATTTCCCTTGTGAGGAAGGCAGTTGTTTGAATTTGGTGATCTCCCTCTTGTGTGTAACTTGGATCCCCTGCTTAGATTAATGATTGTTTGAATGATGAAATTCTCAATTGTTTAGAATGAATGATTGTGAGGATTGCTTTGCTTGAAAGGGGGGAACATTGAAGAAAACTGTTTTGATGAAACTGCTTGAATTTGTGCAAGGTTGATTGAATCTTTTAAGCTTGCCAGGTCTTGAGTCTTTTTGATTTTTGAGTTTTAGTTTGCTTGGGGACAAGCAAGGTTTAAGTTTGGGGTATTTTGATAAGCCTCTGGCTCATCTAGTTTTATGGCTAGTATGACCAGGGTTTTGTGTAAATTATATCCTATTTTCACCCAAATTAGATTAGATTGTCCTCAAGCAAGGTTTTGAGTTTCTAAAGTAGTTTTAGGTTAATTTAGCCAGTTTTGAGTCAAATAAAGCACTTATGGCTATTTTGTTGTTTTCAGGTTAAGTAGAAGTTGAGGGAATAAAGAAACAGGGGATTCGCCGGGCGAGAGTTTCCTCGCCTCGCGAACCTGAAAGCCAGCAGAACAGTAAAAATGTCATCCTCTCTGGTTCGCCCCGCGAACAACACCTCGCCTCGCGACCCTGAAGGATGACTGTTCCAGAAATATGCAAGCTCTCGGGGTCGCCTCGCGAATAACTTCTTCGCCTCGCGATAATGGAAGTCAGAAAGCATTACGGTTGGCCCCTGATGTTCATAACGGGCGTAATAAGAAGACTCTTCAATTACTCGCCCCGCGAGCAGTTCTTCGCCTCGCGAGAATGCCAAAGGTTGCTGACTCTTCACAAAATTCGCCTCGCGAATTAGGGCTCGCCTCGCGAGTGGGCTGAATTTCTGAATAATTATAAAAGGCTGTTCTGGACAGATTGAAAAGATTTTTTGCTTCTCCACTATTTTGTTTTACATATTTTCTGTGTGTATTTCGTTTTCATGGAGAACTAAATTTCATAGGTTAATCTGCTGTAATTGATTTCCACCATACTTGAGGTTTTGTAATCCTTGTTTTGTATGCTTTTCCCTTTTCAATGTCATGTTATACATTTCGGTTTGTTACTTCAGGAGTGTATAGTGTTGTGTTGATTCATTTCGGTGATGTTATGTTCCTATACTTAATCGCGTTTGTTAATTCGCGTGTGTTCGTTCATGTTCGTTAGTTCATGAGGGCTTAACCCCGTTTGTTAATTCGGGAATAGGAACATATATCCGTAGTAGCGATTTCGTTGTTAATTGTTGCTACAACTGGAAGGGGATTAGAATCTGCTTAGGGCTTGGGATTACATGAACCGATGATAGTTGTGAATCAAGAACAGTAGATTAATCGTCTTTAGCTATTTGCTAATCCTTTCAACTTGCTCTGTTTTCATTGCTTTGTTTCTTATTTGCATTCCAATCCAACCCCCCCCCCCCAACTGATTTTTGTGACAAATAACACTTCAAAAGTCCTTGTGAGACGACATCCGAGTTGTCACCCTAAACTACAGTTTTAAAAACCGCTCGTTCTTTTTGACGCGTGCGCGACAGCGCGACCCAATGGGAACTCTTAAGTAAGTAAAATGAAGACTCCCTACACAAAAACCAAGAGTAGCTTTGACCTCATTAATTCTCCTAGCATTCATTGATCCAGTGAAGAACTTGCATTTCTCCAAGCTCAAATATTGACCAGGCATATCACCATAAGTTTTGAACAGCTGCATCGGACAAGCTAAATTCTTTCTGGTTCCTTTGCAAAACACCATGATGTCATCTGCGTATAAAACATGGTTTGGAGTCTTAAACCCCCTAGGACCTGCCATAGGTAAAAGCTGCTTTAATGCCACTAGACGAGGGGTACTTCTGCTGAGAAAATATTCTGCCAGACAGAAAAGTAAGGGAGAGAGAGGATCTCCCTGCCTTACCCCCCCTTTTACAAGCCGTATAGCCACAAGGCTGGCCATTGATCATAAAAGATAGTCTTGCAAACTTTAGGATAGTTGTGATCCAATTGCAGAACTTTAAGTTGAGACCAAAAGCCAATAACACTCTGTGTAGGAAACTCCTGTCAAGGGTATCAAATTCCTTCTTAATGTCAAACTTCAGAGCCACATTGCCACCAAAAGATTTACTATCAATCAAATTAATGGCTTCTGAGGTGGTGTAGATGCAAACAGTAATACTCCTACCTTTTAGAAAACCTCTCTGCTGAACTGATATAATTTTAGGAGCTATCTCAGCTAATCTGTCAGCTAAGACTTTAGAAATTACTTAAACTGAAAATTTGCCAATGCAATTGGCCTGTAATCTTCAATTCTCTCAGCTTCAGGGAATTTGGGGATCAAAGCAATGACATTAGAGTTCAGACCAGGGAGAATCCAATTCTGCAGGAAAAACTGTTGTACAGAGTTGAACACATCCTCACCTACAATTTCGCAATAGTTTTGGAAGAAGCACCCTCCAAAGCCATCAGGGTCGGGGAAACCAGCTCCCTTCATGGCAAAAACCGATGACCTGACCTCTTCTCTGCTAGGAAGAGCAGTGAGCATTCTGTTTTGATCATCTGTGACTAAATTGGGGATAACTGTTTCTATCATATCATTCATGCTACAGTTATTATCAGTTCCATATAACCAAGTAGAAATCCAGAACATGCTGCTCAATCTCTGAATTTGATTCCAGAATTTCATCTCCCTTCCTCAACATAGACATCTGATTGGTTGAACTTCTGATCTTAGCCATTATGTGAAAGAATTCTGTGTTTGTCTCCCTTAGTGAACCAATTAAGACAAGATTTATGTTTCCAGAAAGTCTCCTCAGCATCTAGGGCCTGCTGCAAATCAATCTGAGCTTTGATTTCCTGGAAGTGCAACTCATCAGAAAATCCAGCATTGGCAATATTTTTCTGAATGTCCTCCAGATAAGCATATGCCTTATCAACCTTTAGATTTACATCACCAAAAGTTATGCTTATTCCAAACTTTCAGCTCAGCTTCTGCATAAGAACCAGCATTGGACAACCTGAGACCTTTCTAGACCAAATTTCTCTAACTAGCATTTCACAATCATCATGTTCACACCACATACTGAAGAACTTAAAAGAAGAAAGCTTTGCAACATAACCCTTATTTAGGGTTAGAAAAAGTGGGTGGTGATCTGATTTGCACCTGGCAAGGGAACTATAGCCAATATTGTCTCAAAACGAGATTACTTCTTCATTGACAATGGCTCTGTCAAGTCTAAGATCAGTGTGAGCTCTTCCTGCACGACCATTAGTCCAAGTATATTGGACTCCTTTGGTTTCCACATGAGTGAGCTTATTAACATCAGTCCAGCTACCAAACTCTTCACAAGACTATCTAATTGGCAGATTACCTCCTCTCTTTTCATGAGATCCCATAACAGAATTAAAGTCCCCATTGAAACTCCAAGGAGCTGGATTATTAGTGGATAAAGCAGTGAGATCATTCCAAAGGTTCCTTCTCCCTTGAATTGTGGTTGATGCATACACAGCAACAATACAAACTTCCAGATTATTCACAGTTGCTGAAAAAGAGCAATGCTGAGAAGAAGAAGCAATGACTCTAGGAGAGGTACTTTCTGAGCATAGACACCAATTATTAGGTAACCTTACCCCTCTATCATTCACTATGAAGATCTTTAAACCAATAGATTTCTAGAAAGAAACCGGAATTTTACCAAAATCCACCCAAGGTTCAGCCACCAAAACTAAGTTAGGTTTATAATTCACACACAGCTTTTTTCAAAACTAGCCTAGAGTCTCTATTTCCTAGGACTCTCACAGTCCAAAAAAGGATCTTCATTAAGCAACATTTTTGTAACCAGCCCTAGCTCGAGTATTATGAGTTTTATCCTTGGCCTTTCTTCCTTGCTTAGCCTTCTTCTTACCAGATTTTGAGATGACTGGAGTAAAATCATCATCCTTATCCTCTTTGAAACCTGAAATGGAATCCTCAGTGTCCTCCACTTGGTCTGCCCAGAATTTGGAGACCACTCTCATATCATCTTTCACCACCTTAGGGATCTGAACCTCATCTAGTAAGGGTGAAACATAATAGGATGACTCAGGTACAACATCCTCTACATTTAGATTATTAATATCCTGAGTATTTGATTCTTCTGGAGACTGAAAACCTAGACTAGCAACATCTGCATCTGTAGCATGAGCCAATGAATCAGAGATTTTCATCAAAGAGATATCAACATCAGCATTATTTGAATCTCCAGATTGAGAACCAATAACCTCCCCTTCACTCTGAAGAACCTGCTGTTCTTGATCATGTCGAGAATCCGCTGGGGCTGCATAAATAATTCTATCTTTTTCTGAAATCATTTCAACAACGTGAGATTCATCCTTGGGCAAGAATTTAGAAACCGGCCCTCCTTGATTAGGAACATCCCTAATCCCTTGATCATCTTGAGCAGAAGTCTTACTACCTTCTCCCTTACAAAAACTCTCTCCACCATAGGAGAATCCATAACCAAAATTTCTTTACCTTCATCCACTGGCATTTCATTATCAGCATCATCCACAACCAAAAACATTTTCCCCTTATCCACTGGCTTCTCTACAATTTGAACATTATCACCATCATTAGCAGTCGATTTCTTAGGAACATATTGGAGAGTTGACTTTTTCTGGATCTTTACATTGGCAGCTTCCTTATTAGGATTTCTAGAGACATTATGCCTACATTCTCCCAAATTAAGTATGTCCAATGGCTTGGCAAGAGGAGCAAAAAGAAGGGAGCCATTCATATTCCACCTCAACTTTGAAAACAAAACCCTCCCTCTCCACCATTATTTCATCTCTGAGTGTCCCCAAAAGTTCCAGATCAATAAGGATACGAGCAAAATGGCCAAAGGTTCTCTGCCTTGTGTTTTCATCCAATTGATCTTAAACTGTGCAGGTCATCCAATGAGTCGAAACCGAACTCATAGAAGCCTCTCCCAAGAGACACCATATCCCAAAAACCAACAAGTTTCCATATCTTATTTAACTTGTTATGCAAGTCAGCAATCTTCATCGGGGAATCACCCTTAGAAAGGGTTAATCTACTGTGGAGCACGTTCTTGCAATCAGCTACCCCAGCCTGGTATTCATCTTCCGAGATCTTTATAAATCAAGCATCCCTTATTAAGCGAGGACACGGCAACTGGCTAACAGGAATACTGCATGAGTTTTTAAGAGCTTGAGTGGACGTCCTTTGTTGCACCAGAGCCGGAGAAGGATTTGGCTGAACAAAGACATCATTACTAGCATTAGGAGGAGGAGGAGGAACGTTTTGAGGAATGGTATCAGGGAAGAGGAAGAACCATGGGCAATCAGATATGATTGCCATGGTGCAAAAACCCTAAAACCACATGCAAACCCTAGCAGAGCAAAAAAGGGTTCCTCACTAACAACCACATGAGGACAATGGAACATTGGAAATAATTGACTTATGATGGAAAATAAAATAATTTCCAATGAGGAACCCTTGTGATTAAAGGGGTAAGTTATCAAACTTTAGGGTATATAAGTCTCTTATCTTGATATTACGTTTTTTATGTTGATTTGCAATTTCCAAAAAATATCCAATAAGCACGCAAACTGTTTCTCATTCCCTACCTTATTCAATTTTTGTGGAAAAGGAACTCTCACATAGGAAGAAATATCCTTAGCTTCAATAGATTTCGTTCGAGCAAACACTTCATCAACCAATTTCAGCTTTCCACTCTTATTGCTCTTGAGAGGCATGATCATCCTCAACAACTACGTCTTCTTCTTCAACAATTTTCAGATTTGCATCCTCCTTTGCCATATCATCATTTCCAAGCTTTCTCCCTTTTAGTATTCAACACCTTGCCACTTCTAGTTACGATGGAATTATATTGCCTCTTAGTATTGTTCTCGGTATTTCTCATGAAGGAAACTAGAGAAAAAATTGCTTGATGTGGGTGACGCCACATGGCACACTAAAGAAGAGAGAAATTGTCGAGAATGACTCACGTTAAAGAGTGAGTACTCTAAATTAATCTATAGGAATTGATAATTGTTTATTTAATTTTTTTAAGAAAAAAAGAAAGAAAAGAGACACATGTTTAATTCCACTCCCATCCAGTTGTTGTATGCATGTGTATGAAAATCTGGAAGTTCACAGTGATATTAATTAGTTTGAGTTTCCCTCCTCGACCATTTAATCACATTACTAAAATAACACTCAAATAATATGTTAAATTTATTTTACTACTCTACTTTATAACTAGTCACTCCACCCATTTATCCAATGATAGCCTAAAACTAGGCTTAGAATGAGAAACAGTGGAGTAGAGCAACATATGCCACTAACATAAACTTTGTTATTTTCAGAGTTACTTATGAATTTCTCTTTATTTATCATCACAAATCAGGTGTATAATTCTTTAAACATTTCGAGTGGCAAAACGAGATTACTTAGTGGGATGTTAGATTAATTATTTTAATTAATCGATTATGTGGATTGACATTAGTCAATTATTAGGAATTATAGTTAATATATATTAATTATGATCAATTGTGTATATTAAAGCACTTAACATATATGATGAAATAGTATTGGGTGTAGTCTTATGAAAGACATGTGATGGGTTGAGCCTTTCACTTAGAAGCCTGTTGAGGAGTCCTGCTTTCATCTGAAATATATACATATTGTCTCTCCATTAAGCAAAGTTTGCTGCTGCTCATGTGCTCCATGTAGAGAGTTGTTCACTCTCATATCCTAATTCTTCCTTTTTCCACCACATCCATGCAATGGATCCTTCAGCACCAGGTATACATCCCAATGTTAAACCTTCTCTTTTAAGCAACATGCAAACATGTAATATGCTGTAATTTTGTATCTATGTGTATGTATACTTTAAATTCATCATAGGATAGCTGCTAATGATTTTTTAGGATACAAACTATTTGTTTGATGCTAGTGTGTTGATGGTGACATTTCATGAAATCTATGATCTATGGATTTTTGGTCCTCTTAAGGAAGTGAAAGTTTTCAAAGCTATCATGAGGGCAAGCTAAACACATGGGATGAGTCTTTATGGAGAGGGCGTGAAATACTTTTGAGAGAAACATTGGTTAGACTTTGCGTGGTGAGGGCGTGAATCTATTCTGAGAGAAATTCTGGTTAGGGTGTGGCAATCCAGGGGATTTTTCCTTTGGTTTTTAGTTTATTGTTCTCTAACTTCTAACATCTTGGTTACATCCTTCTATATTGAGTTTCTATGCAGGTGTTTGTTCGTGGGGCAGCTTCAGGTTTTTCAAGTCTGAGTTGTCTGAGAGAGTGAATGAGTGATACACTTGTTATTCGGAGTGAAATGCAAGTGAGGTGGTACTCCGTGAGTTTGAGTTTAAACACACAGTTTTAGGGCTTCTTTGTGAGTTTGGGAGGGGAAAGGAGGGGAAGGAAAGGGAAGGCTTTGGGAAAAAAGAAAGGGGGAAGGGATGAGAGAAGAAAAGATAGCCCTCCAAAATCCTCCTCTAATTCATTTGTTTAGTTCCCCCGAATTGGAGGATTTTGATTCTTTTATTAAAAAATAACCCCCGTGCAAGGTGGGGGAGTATCCTTTCCTTCCCCTATTCATATCCCCCTTCTTCCTCCCAAAGCATTCCCCTCCTTTCCCCTCCAAAACTCACAAACAAACCCTTAGTGTCTTCTCCTTGTTTTCGGTTCTGCGCAAGCAACATGTTTATTTAGATATTGTTATCTATCTCAGAAGTGTAAAATATTGAGAGAGCTTTTATATTGAATGAAATCATTTACTGAATAACTTCTGTATATTAATTTTGATATGCATATGCACATCTATTTATACAACTCACTTAGCTTAGGATTTAAGCCTTAAGCCTTTCAACAGAATTTTGTTGTAACAGAATTAGAAATCTAGCTTATCCTGATGTTACAAGCTGGGACAGCAACTAACTAGAACAGATCCAACTAACTAACATTCCATCACTCCCCCTCAAATTGGTGCATGAAGGTTGAGAATGGGCAACTTGCTGAGAAGCAATTCAAACTACTCCTTGCCTAAGGGCTTAGTGAATATGTCTGCAATCTGCTCCTTGGTCCCAATCTTTAGAGGTTCTATTTCACCTTACTGAACTCTTTCCCTCACGAAGTAGCAATCCATTTCAACATGCTTCGTTCTTTCGTGAAATACAGGATTTGCAGCTATGTGTAATGTTGCTTGATTGTCACAGTGTAATGGAGTGGTTTTTTCCTGTGAAACTATAAGTTCCTTAAGTAACCATCGAATCCACACAATTTCACTCACAATGGCTGCCATAGCTCAGTATTCGGCCTCCGCAGAAGACTTTGCTACAACAGTTTGTCTTTTGGTTCTCCATGAGATAGGTGCCTTTCCAAGTGTGACCAAGTAACCCGTGCAAGATCTTTTGGTGTGGGGGCATCCTCCCCAATCCGCGTCATATATTGGGGGGTGTCATATATTGGTAGAGAGTGTTCACAGCATATGTAATGTCTGGTCTTGTGATTGTTAGATATAATAGTCTTCCTAGCAACCTCCTATACCTTGTGGAATCAACATCATGATCAATTTCATTAATTCTCAAATTGCAATTTTGCTCCATAGGAAACTTGCTTGGCCTGCAATCTTGCATTTTTATCTCCTTGAGAATGTCCAAGGTGTATTTTCTTTGGCTCAACACTATCCCTTTTGGTGACCGAGCTACCTCAATGCATATGAAGTACTTCAAAGGTCCGATACCTTTGATGCTAAATTGCTCATCCAAGTATTTCTTTACCCTTTGCATAAACTCAGTTTTGTTCCCTGCTAGTATTACATCGTCCACGTATATCAATGCGGTAATGAATACCTCATTCCTTTTATATATGAACAAGGAATGGTCTGCCTTTGATTGGGTGAAGCCAATCTCATGGAGTGCATCCGTGAAATTTTGGTACCAATTTCTCGATGCCTGTCTTAGGCCATAAAGAGACTTCTTAAGTTTGCACACCCTTGTCTCTCCTTCTTTGGCAAAACCTT
The DNA here is from genome assembly GCA_030762895.1 of Sophora flavescens. Taxonomy (NCBI): domain Eukaryota; kingdom Viridiplantae; phylum Streptophyta; class Magnoliopsida; order Fabales; family Fabaceae; genus Sophora; species Sophora flavescens. Next base: position 106,367,931 of record CM061066.1, on the reverse strand, counting down.
GAGGAATCTTCATGTAGATTTCTTCATTCAAATCTCCATGAAGAAAAGCATTGTTCACATCAAGTTGGTGAATGATTCAACCATTTGTCGATGGTATGGCCAACAAACTCCTTATAGTGATAGGCTTGGCAACTGGTGCAAAAGCCTCATGGAAATCTTCTCCTTTTATTTGAGTAAAGCCCCGAGCCATTAATCGAGTGTTCTATCGTTCTACTTCTCCATTTGGTTTGTATTTGACTTTGTATATCCACTTGGAGTCAACTGCATGCTTTCCTTGAGGAAGAGACGTTAGAGTCCATGTGACATTGTTGTCCAATGCTTCTATTTCCCTTTTCATGGCCTCTCTCCAGTGCTTATGTTTTGCAGCCTGAAAATAATTCTTTGGCTCATCATGTGCAGTGATGGCCGCCAAGTAAGCAGAATGGGAATGGGAGAATTTTTCATAAGAAACATAGTTGGACAGTGGATACTTTACCATGTTACCTGTAGGATTTGACGATTCGGTCTGAGCAACAGAGGGTGGTAGGTCCACTTCATAATCTCTAAAATGCTTGGGAAGTTGTCTAACTATCCTACTGTTTCTTTCTTCATTGACTTCTCTGCCTTCTAATCCTTCTGCACTTTGCCTCGGTTCAGTTTCTATGTGTTTTGCTTCCTGTACAGCAGCCTAATTTTTATCATTGGGAGATGCTGCTTGTTGTGTGCCTTCTAGATCATCTTCCTAGGATGTGCACTTATGTTGTTGAGACTCTTGAATTTGTGCATTTTTCCTGAAAGGGAATTCATTTTCGAAAAAGACTACATCTCTAGATACATATATTTCATTATTCTTAGAATCATATACCTTGTATCCCTTTTGACCCAAAGGATATCCCACAAAAATGCAAGCTCTCCCCCTCTCATCAAACTTTCCCTCTCTTCTTAATTTTAGAGCATATGCCAAGCATCCAAATACCCTTAGGTGTTGCTAGTTTGGCTTTTCTCCATACATTACCTCATATGGTGTTTTGTTATTGATTACCTTTGATGGCAAACTGTTTATGATGTGCACTGTTGTAAGCACACATTCTTCCCAAAACTTGATAGGCAAGGTAGCATGGAACCTCAAGGTTCGAGCTATCTCTAATATGTGCATATGCTTCCTTTCTACCACCCCATTTTGTTGGGGTGTGTAAGTGCAAGATAATTCTCTCACAATACCCTTTTCTTCATAGAACTTTTGCATATTTCCTGAAATGAACTCCAATCCATTGTCTGTTCTTACCCTTTTAACTCGTTTTCCAAACTGAGTTTCAACCATGCATATGAAAGATTGTAAATAATGTTCAACTTCATATTTATATTTCATGAGATATACCCATACCCCTCTACTGTAATCATAAACAATAGTTAGAAAATAATGTGCTCCTGTGTGTGATGCAGTGTTGTGAGGACCCCATATGTCACCATGAATGAGGGCAAAATATGTATTAGACTTTATTGAACCTAAAGGAAAAGGTAATCTTGATTGTTTTGCCCTCATTCATGGTGACATATGGGGATCTCACAACACTGCATCACACACAGGAGCACATTACTTTCTGTCTATTGTTGATGATTACAGTAGAGGGGTATTGGTATATCTCATCAAATATAAATCTGAAGTTCAACATTATTTACAATCTTTCATATGCATGGTTGAAACTCAGTTTGAAAAATAAGTTAAAAGGGTAAGAACAGACAATGGATTGGAGTTCATTTCAGGAAATATGCAAAAGTTCTATGAAGAAAAAGGTATTGTGAGAGAATTATCTTGCACTTACACACCCCAACAAAATGGGGTGGTAGAAAGGAAGCATAGGCACATATTAGAGATAGCTCGGGCCATGAGGTTCCATGCTGCCTTGTCCATCAAGTTTTGGGGAGAATGTGTGCTTACAACAGTGTACATCACAAACAGATTGCCATCAAAGGTAATCAATAACAAAACACCATATGAGGTAATGTATGGAGAAAAGCCAAACTACCTACACCTAAGGGTATTTGGATGCTTAGCATATGCTCTAAATTAAGAAGAGAGGGAAAATTTGATGAGAGGGAGAGAGCTTGCATTTTTGTGGGATATCCTTTGGGTTAAAAGGGATACAAGGTATATGATGCTAAGAATAACGAAATATATGTATCTAAAGATGTAGTCTTTTTCGAAAATGAATTCCCTTTCAGGAAAAATGCACAAATCCAAGAGTCTCAACAACAGCAGTGCACATCCTGTGAAGATGATCCAGAAGGCACACAACAACCAACATCTCCCAATGATAAAAATCAGGCTGCTGCACAGGAAGCAGAACACATAGAAACTGAACCGAGGCAAAGTGCATAAGGATTAGAAGGCAGAGAATTCAATGAAGAAAGAAACAGTAGGAGAGTTAGACAACTTCCCAGGCATTTTAGAGATTATGAAGTGGACCTACCACCCTCTGTTGCTCAGTTCTTGTTGTGATTCCAGCATCATTCTTTAACTGTTGTATGAGCCTTTCATGCTGTTGTTTGGTCAAGCCTGGAATTGGGCTAGTTTCTGAAGTGACATGAGCTGCTTTGTACCCTCCTTTCTTGTTGTTCCACGAGCTCACCTTATCTTTCTTGTCACGATTGGGCTTTCTCCAATCTTGGGGGTAGCCAACTATCTCCCAGCGCTCCTCTTGCACATGTCCAATATTCTGGCAGTGGTCGCACTTGGGCCTCTCTTTTCTTATTGCCTTTGCATTCCTCTGCGTCTTTGTATCGAACACCTTGTGTCTGAAATGTTGCCGTTTCTACGGCTGGTTTGTGCATAGCTGAGATAAGCCTATGTTGTTCATCTTTAGCAACCAAATGGTAAGCGTGAACAAGGGTAATCGTTGATGTGGTGCTAAGAATGTGTGTTTTAACTGTGGCAAACACATCATCCAGGCCCATAAGAAAATCATATAGCTGGTCCCTTTCCCTCCAGGCGTTTCTGTACATCGCAATTGCAACCCTTGTAGGTGCATTTCGGCCAAGGAGAGATGGACTGAACCTCATCCCATAACCCCTTAAGCTTGGTAAAGTATGAGGGTATGGACAATTTTTCTTGCCTAAGAAGGGTTATGGCTCGCCTGAGTTCAAAGAATCTTGGAGCACTCTCCTTCGCAAATCTTTCCTTGAGATCTTACCAGATTTCACGAGCTGTGTTGGCATACCTCACGCTAGTTCTCACCTATTTGTCCATTCCACTTTTGAGCCAACCTTTGACCATGGCATTGCATCTCATCCACTGTGCTAAGTTTGGGGAATTCGCATCTGGCATGGGTATGGACCCATCCACAAATCCCATATTGTTCTTAGCACATAATGCGTTGCTTATGTCAAGAACCCACTCCCCATAGTTGCTATCATGGAGGGGCTCACTGACAAAAGTTTGACCCGAATTGTCTGAAGTATGAAGAAAATAGGGTGATAAATGTCATTCATTACCTGTGTTCTTGAAATCTTCTTTCATCTCTTCTGTAGGCTTCTTGTTTTTGTGATCGATTGATGGAGAACCTTCTTCATCTCCAACCACAGCCATCAGGGATGATTATAGAAAGAAAGGAATTATTATGCCAGGATTTTGGCTCTAGATACCGTCACTAGTGGAAAAAAAGCCTTTCTACAATGGTTGAAAAAGGCTTTCTACAATGGTTGGCCAACCGTTGTAGATACGCTCGATGTAGAAAGTAGGGACTTTCTACAACGGTTGTCCAACCATTGTAGATAGTACATTTCTACATCGGTTGGAAGACACAATCGTTATAGAAAGTGTGGTTTCTACATCTAAATTGTGGACTCGGATGGACTTTCTACAACGGTTGTGTTGGTCAACCGATGTAAAAAGTTAGCTTTCTACATCTGTTGGTTTGATCAACCGTTGTAGAAAGTCTTGTATTTTTTTTTTAAAACATCATTTGTTTCTTTCATCACTTCATTTCCCTGTTTTCATTCAATTTTCAGTACACATCAACAAAATCAACAACAACACAAAATCAACAAAAACTCAACAATTAACATTAACATTCATATATATAATTCAATATCCATATATATAGTTAACCAGTACTAATTAATCTAGTTATATCAACAAAAGAACTAAACCTATATAAATCTCAAACTAAATACATCTAAGATACAAATGGTTTACTATAATCAAGAAAGAAGTTTGCACAACACTTCTTGATGTCCTCAATTTCATCATAAGAGAATGGTTCCGCATTGTTGAAATTCTGCAAGTTCAAATAACATAAGATAAACAATATTAGCAAATGGATTAAAACAAACATATAATAATTAACTCTTGTACTTAAGCAAGCAGAATGCAGCATATGCATGAATTTGATGACTAGATAGATCAATCCAAAAAATTCAGTACATTACTTCCAACATACACTAGTAATCATAAAACTTTCCATTGTGGTCAATGAAACCATATCATATTAGAGGACAACACAAATCAAGATGTAAAAGAACTCCATAGCCATTATCAAACATAAACCTAACATGAAGAAAAGGACTTCAAGATCACTGATATTTTATAGTTCAACAAAGTACTCAATAAAAGAAATAACAAAATTGAACAGTAAACTAGCTTCCAAGTTTGTCTCACAAATTGCAAATACATCCCATGACTTAAATATAAAAAGCTTACTTTGAAGAGCTTGACGGTATGCTTGAACAAATGCTCTTCCCAAGATGCTCCCACCCATCACAATTAAGTTAGCAAGAATCTTTGCAGCCTGCACAAACAATCATGTTAATATTCTTGTTAGAAACAGGGAGCTTTTCAGAAAAGGAATTGTAGCCAAAACATTTACAAATAAGCATATTCTTATGACTTCCATTCCAATCCCCACCCACCTCAAAAGACTGACCTAAGCACAATTGGCAACCATAACTTAATTAAACACATTGCATGGTTAGAGCTATAATGCAAGCAAGCATAAGTTAAACTTCTGGATATTGTAAATTCTGCATAACAATTGAGCAATGGCTTCCTACTCCACATCTAATCTTGGCTGGCCAAACAATACATTAGAAACAACTTTTTAATCGAAAAGAGCCTAATAAAAAATATGCAAGTTTTTCTTCTGAGAAAATAAAGAAAAGAAAAGGAAAGAATGTCTAATATATATAAGTTCCATAAGTTAAGCTTAATCTTCTTTATGTATATAAGTTAAACAACAAAGAATATAATATTCATTCATTTTCCTCATTTTCCATCTCCTTGAAAAACAGGCAACAAAATTCTTAGGAACAAGAAAACTCTATAAACTTACCATAGCTTAAGAATGAATTGAAATGATCCCTTCTGCTCCAAAAGCTTGGATATTCTTCTTTATAAATCAGGAATTTTATGGTTGTTGACAAATTATGTCACCCTGAAAACAAGTTCACTTGTCAGGAATGAGTCATTTGGTTTTTGCAAAGAAAGTGACTTCTGAACAACAATCCCAACTTGTCCACAAAGCATACAATTTTATGACCAATCTGTAGAACCAATCAGAACCAAAGGACAAACCTCAAATTCTTTTATCAAATATGAAAAAGCTGAATGTTAACCTGAACTACATTATCTTTGTATTGTCCCCAATTAATATTATTAGACAAGAGGTTCAAATTAGTTTATTCAAATGTCCACGTATCAGCTATTCAACATTAAGTATTAAACATCTTTTGGCCCAAACTAGGCATAATGTATTGCTTCAGGCTATATTATAGCAAGGTCCATACTAGGACTTTATTCTTTCTTAAAGTGGACTCAACTCAACTATATAAAACAAGTAAGCTTAGAAATCCAGCTTTACCATCTTGACCAATGCAGACTCCATTGTGGATTATACATGAATCACCTATACAGCTTTACCATCTTGAGTCCTTTTGCGAGCTTTATCTCGGTTGTCTTCTTGTGGTACGCTCCTTTTTTCCTGTAACGCTTCAAAAAATGTAATACTTGTATGTCCAAGTGTTACTATAGTGATAATAACATGACATTCATGCACTAGAACATGCCATTTTTGTGGTAGATATTTTCTAGTATTGGATAAGTCCATTGGTGGACGCTTTGTTAAAGTGAGATTTTCTAATGACCATAGAAAAGGTGCAACTTGGAACACACTCCTCAAAGCATTTGAGTGACATATAAGTCTGCTACTCTGGTTGTGCAAGTCATGATTCATAGTTTCTAACAACATCCTCCACCTCCACTGAGTGTTAAAATGAGTAAATTTGTAAATCTCCTATAATAGTTACATTCAAAGAAGAAAACTCCATAATTATAGTTCTCGGTAATTTATGATTAGTAAAAGAAGCATCCCAGTTTGGTAATTGTTGCTATTAAAATTAGACTTGAACGAAAAACACATACTTGTCCATAGAAGCATGCCAAGAGTAATAAGTAAACATTAGCAAACTTTTACTAGGCAAGATAGAAAATGTTTGACCATGTAGAAAAGCTATTGGGCATGGTTTAGCCACAGAGCTTAGGAGTAGCGGAAACTATTTAGAAACATAAAAATGTCATTGGGTACAGGTTCCCTACAAACTTCATGATGACAAAAGACATAATTGCATCATATAGCCACTTTACATGTTATAAATAAAGGAGCAGAAACATAACTTAATATGGGGCAGGGGGTCAGAATGACAATCTCCTGAGCATTTTGCCAAACACCTGGTGTGCTTCATGGCTGCCAACAACTTTACGTTGAGAAACAAACAGCTCATTAAGAAGAATCTACTGAGAAACATAGCTATAATATAAGCAGAATCAAAGAGGACAATATCAGATTATTGAATATATTTAGAAGATGTTTTTTTAGTCGAGGGAAAACCAAGGAACGGCCAAAGTAAATACAAAACATATTTGGGTATAATAACATAGTTTGGTCAGAACCTAATTCAGCAAAACAGCAACCATGAAAACATAATAACATAAGTCAGGACACAGTATATCATTCCTATATAGAGCAAAATTCACAATGAATGTAAGAGGCCATCACTTTGTGTTAATGGTTGTGGCTTCTACGTTTTTGGAATGGAATCATGAATGGAACCCTAACCACAAGCAACCAAGAATGGAACCCTAACCTGACCAATAGCAGAGACAGCGCGACAGAGAGGGCAGAGAACAGAGCTTGGGTGAATGACGGACGAATGGAGCTTGGGCGAAGGGCAGAGAACGGTGCGAACGAACGGCGGCCGAACAGAGTTTGGGTGGAGTGTCCGCGTACGGCAGCCGAACAGGGTTCTGTGACTCGTTGAGGGGGACGAATGAAATGAAACAAGGGTTCTAGCGCAAGGAGCTAGTTATTTGAAATTAGCCTTTCTACATCGGTTTAAAACACAACCTGGTAGAAAGTCATTCCAAAAGTTCATTTTATTACAAAAATGCCACCGTGTTACTTTCTACAACGATTCCTTTTGCAACCATTGTAGAAAGTTATTCTCAGAGTCCATTTTATTACAAAAATACCACCGCACTACCTTCTACAACGGTTTCAATGTAACCGTTGTAGAATCTGTGATGTAAAAAGCATATTTTTCACTAATGCGTGTAAAATATTGAGAGAGCTTTTGTATTGAATGAAATCATTTACTGAATAACTTCTATATATTAATTCTGATATGCGTATGCACATCTATTTATACAACTCACTTAGCTTAGGATTTAAGCCTTAAGCCCTTCAACAGAATTCTGTTGTAACAGAATTAGAAATCTTGCTTATCCTGCTGTTACAAGCTGGGACAGCAACTAAGTAGAACAGATCCAACTAACTAACATTCCATCAAGAAGCAGTATCATATTTACATTGGTACTCTTTGTCTAGTCTTTTTGTTTATGGGTTAGAGTACTCAAGTGCTCTCTTTCAATATATTATTTTGCTTATAAAAAGAAAAAAAAGAAAAAACACATGATAAAAAGCACTGTTATCTATATAATGAATCTGAACAATTGTCCGGATTTATTATTCGCATAACATTTTCCTGTGCTAAAAGAAAGACTTCAGTCTGAAAGTCTGCTCTTGGAACAAATCCATATTTTGTTGTCTCGTTTTGCTTAGCTACTAAATTGTATATTATCTTAATTTGACTCAAATGTGCAATGGCCAACATGTGAGGTATCACATCTATGAAGTGCACGTTCTGTTTTGAGAACAAGGCGGCACGTTAATGATTTCCTCGCCCGAAAAATATATGAAGATAACACAAGATGCAGATACCAAAAAAGCAATGATAACAACAACGTTCTACCATTATAAATAAGGAAGGAGCACCAAACTAGCATTTTTTATTTCGGCCTTGTTTGCCTTATTTGACTGAGTAACTAACGACCTCTATTGATTGTTTTCTTTAGTGGTTGCAAATATCTAAATTAATTGATGCATAAAGGAATGATATGTTTTTTTTTTAAGTTTTATCAATATGAAAGTTTTTTTCTGACATTCAATCATGTACTTTTATATTATTAAAAATATTTGACTTTAATAATAATTGTCTCAAAAATTACGTATACAATAAAGTAGGATTCATGCATTATCAAAAATAAATGGATTTGCATTATTAAAAAAAATGTAGGATTTTCGTCAAAAAAAATAAATGTAGCATTCAATACCATATATCAAAATTAAATTCTTTTATTATAACTTTATATATATATATATATATATATATATATATATATATATATATATATATATATATATATATATATTTTGCTTGGTTACTCAAAATAAATTTTGAATTCCATCGACATCCGCCAGAACCGTCTTCCAAGTACATTTATTCAATAAATATGGTTTCTTGGTGGAAGAAGTTCAATAATCATGTGGTTACAACTAAGTTTATATATATGTATATATATATATATATATATATATATATATATAAAGATTTAATTTTGATATATTACAACTATTTTTTTTATTGTCATTCAACCATTGATGTCATATCATTAAAAAAATTGACATCAAATTAATTTAATTTTGTAATAACACATTTATTGAAAATTTAAAAAGTTTTGCACGTAGAATCAATCAAAATAAAATTCTGATAATTAATGAGATTTGGAATTTAAATAATCACCTAATTAACATTCAAATATTAATAAGGTATCATAACATGTGATTGTTCGGAGTGTTAAGAGACTCAATCCTTTAGACAATTGGTCAGAGGTTTGACTTTTGAATGTTGTGTATGAAGAATTAAAATCTGACTAGGAGGGGGCAACCGTTAAATATCGTATAAGTCTCTTGACTAAGATTAGTCATTGTTTACAATCGTAGATACTTCTTACCAATTACATGTCGATATGTGGTTACCCAAAAAAATAAGATTTTTTTATCATGTGCAACCATCCACACAGGTTAAGGAACCCAAAAACAACAAGGCAGTACTCTTCTTACTAAAGACGGAGTCACTATTTATTGAAAAACTAAGTATTTTATTTTTGAAAGTATAAAATATATAAATTCTTTAGGTTCATTAATCCGACCTTGTAAGATTGCACATGATAAAAAAACAAAAAACAAAAAAATTAAGGTATCAAATATCAAACTCTTCAACAAATTTCATAAAGATATTTAAAGACCTCATATATAAGAGTCAACTCAGAAGAGCCATCCTTGTCAGTTCTCTCCATGTTACTCAGTTTCATAATATGGGAATATTCATGCCCCTCCTTTCGTTGCAGACTCTTTTATTCATCTTTCTTCTCTTCCTCTTCTACATAGCACTTTCTGAGTTTCTACAAATCAAGAAACTCTCCAACCTCAGCCCTGCAACCTATCCCTTCATCGGTTGCCTGATATCATTTTACAGAAACAGGAACAGGCTGCTAGATTGGTACACTGAGCTACTATCTCATTCACCCACCAACACCATCATTGTGCACAGGCTAGGTGCACGTAGAACCGTTGTGACAGCAAACCCAAAAAGCGTTGAGTACATACTCAAGACTAACTTCAACAACTTCCCAAAGGGTAAGCCTTTCACTGAGATCCTTGGTGATTTTCTTGGCCATGGAATATTCAATGTGGATGGTGAACTTTGGCTGACACAGAGAAAATTAGCCAGCCATGAGTTTTCTGCTAGGTCCCTCAGGGAATTTCTCATGCACACGTTGGAGGAAGAAGTGTGTGAGAGGCTCTTGCCTGTGCTGGAGGCACTGTCCAAGGAGGAGAAGAAGAACAAAGTGGTTGACCTGCAAGAGTTGCTGGGAAGATTCTCATTCAATGTGATATGCAAATTCACTCTTGGGACTCATGAGAGGTGTTTCTTGGACCCTTGTGTCCCTATTTCACCCCTTGCAAGAGCTTTTGATGTAGCAGCAGAGATATCTGCGAGGCGTGGAGCAGCACCTTTGTTCATCATCTGGAAGATGAAGAGATGGCTTGGGGTTGGATCTGAAAGGAGGCTTAGAGAGGCTGTTAAGGAAGTTCAGACCCATGTCATGAAAATGATCAAGGAGAGGAAGCAGAAGATGAATATTGTAAAAGGAAAAGAAAATAGTATGGAAGATCTCTTGTCAAGGCTTATATGTGCAGGTCATGATGAGGAAGTGATTAGAGATATGGTGATAAGCTTCATTTTGGCAGGGAGGGACACTACATCAGCAGCTATGACATGGTTCTTCTGGTTACTATCACATCATTCCACTTTGGAACAGGAGATAGTGAAAGAGACAGAACTCAAGTCAACAGAAACATTGGATTATGAATCACTCAAGAATTTGGATTTGTTAAAGGCATGCCTCTGAGTCAATGAGGCTATATCCACCAGTAGCCTGGGATTCTAAGCATGCCACATGTGATGATCTGCTGCCAGATGGTACTGTGGTTAAGGCAGGAGATAGAGTCACATATTTTCCTTATGGAATGGGGAGAATGGAAACGTTGTGGGGGAAGGACTGGTTTGAGTTTAGACCAGGTCGATGGTTTACTGAACCAGACAATAATGGAGGAACATTGAGTGAGGTTTCTCCTTTCCAGTTTCCTATTTTTCAGGCTGGTCCAAGGGTGTGTCTAGGGAAGGAAATGGCTTTCATTCAAATGAAGTATGTGGTGGCTTCAATTCTTCGGCGGTTCAAAATTAGACTTGTCAGCCCGGACAAGCCTATATTCGTGCCACGTCTCACGGCACACATGGCCGGCGGTTTAAAGATAATGGTTTGTAAGAGGGAGAAATGAACTTGGATTAGCTCAATTTTTTAAGATTAAAGTGAGTCAATGGTACCTAAATAAATATTTTAAGGGGCGACGTTGTGACACGCCATTGCTTACTTTTTTCGTTTTTTTGATTGACGTCTTTATCCTTATGAAAGAAGGGAAAATGGTAAGCGCACGCCTCATCCGATGCCCTCCCAAACGAAACTAAGCGCTAATAAACTAACATTTTATCAAGTAGCAACTGCTTTTTGTTTCTTGTCTTTTGTATATGGAAAATGATTGGGTGTAAATAATTCTTAAATTGAAGCTTTGCACACATGTTAACCAGCCTAACTTTAGCCATTGAACATGCTCATCATTATCATCATTGAGAAATCGATTCCTGCATAAAAGTGCTTTCTTTATAATCTGCTCATAATATTGCACATGCTTGCCCCAATTTATTATTTCACAAGCGATTGTCAACGCAAATGGATAAAACTCCTACAAAATAAGTAAATATAAAGTGAGAAAACGAGAGAATACTCGCTTTTGATTAATTAAAGTGTATATAAATCTCAATCCATTTTATCTAATCAAGGATGAATACACCCCACTTTCTCACTTTATAAATTCGCTCACTTTAAGGAGTCAAATCCAACATAAATAAGGTGATTTAAATATGATCACTACCTTAAAGTCAGCTTGCGGCATTCATTTAATTTCTTCTTGAATACGATCCTTGATGTATAAAATACCTAGGTGATAGAATGCAGGTATTATGGCAACGGTTTATCTGATTGATATTATTGTTAGTACCACCAACTCTTGGATTAGTTGCTTCTATGATTTGTCTCTATAAAATGATAACACGGCCTCTACCGTGATAGGCTTCCAAATTGCTTGTTCCATTCATCGTAAGTTCCAAGTTCATTTGGGGAAACAGAAGGCCTCACTTCTAGCAGGGCATTCTCAAAGTCCTAGACAAGGCGAGGAAACCATTTTAAAATCAATCAAGTTGACAATGTTTTTAAATTTCTGGGCTATGCATGCTACTTTCTACATACCTGAAGCGTTACCGGCCGCATATCCTCCTTTTTCAACTTTGTAATTTCTATACCTTGCCTTAAAGCCTCTCTTAGGGGACCCATAGAAGCATCCTTCACTAAGTTTTTCATATCAGATCCTGAATAACCTAGTCAACGAAATTATCAAGTAAAAGCAAAGTAAATCAGTAGAAAATAAGGATACATTATTTCAATTAACAATTAAAATATATGCAGAAGATACTTTAATTAACAAGGAAAAAATGTTGATACCTTCCGTTAAGTTGCATATAATATCTATTTCCTCCTTTGATAGCTTCAATAATCCATCTTTCTCTAGGAGGTTACGTACAATCCAAGCTCTTGCTTCTTCATGTCAAATAAAAATAAGTTAGCCACATGGTGCCAAGAGTTTGTAGAAAAAGATGACAAAAATTTAGAGTACCTGAGGAGGGTAGGGGTATATAAAGTCTTTTCGTAAGTCTCCTTCGTGCAGCTTCATCAAGCTCTTGGGGACGATTTGTTGCCCCTGTATAATTTTTACCCAGCTTGTATAACAAATAGTATGACAACACAAGTTTATATCATAGAGGCTCACTACCATCAAATTAAAGGGACCAAATAAACTATTCTTGGTCTCAAAACCACAAGTTACTTATATCACCATTATAGCAGTAAATCAACGAACATATGAAATGATATCTTCAAAAAGTATAACAAGATCAAACTTAAAAACTTAGAATTAAAAAGGCCATGTACATTAAATGAAGCATGCTTATAGGTTTATGTGTAGGGAAGGTCTCTAGTAAATCATCTTGAACAACGGGAAACAAATTAATAGGAAGCACGCTCAGCTAGCTAAGTTTTACTTCGTTTGAATACACAGAAACAAAAAGGACTTTAGGAACTAGGTAGTATGACAAAGATCAATTATAGCTATATGTTTTGTGCTTCATTATCCTTTAAGTTGCTGATGCAAAAACAGCCCTCATGCTCAAATGTGTCCTATATTCATGTGCTTAAGGTGTTAGAAACACATTTTAACTTGCAAAGTAGAAACCCGCTTGCTTTTCCCTTTTTCCCCACAAACAATTGTCTTGGAACTATGACCATGCATTAGCTAGCTAGTAGCTACTAAACACAAGAGCAGGTATTTAGCTAAAATTGGAATACTACAAAAACAACGAGAAAAACGAAATAAAGGAATTTGAACCCAGTGTTTACAATTACCTATAAGCAGAATTTGTTCGCTACCACTGTCAAAACCTTCCATTTCAATTAGAAATTGTGTCTTTAGCCGTCTACTTGATTCATGCTCACCCTCTGATTTACGCTGACAAGAAAGATATATGCAATAAAAGAATAAGAGTAAAATACAGTGCATTTTACATTTTCATCTATAAGATGACATGTCATGAACTTCCATATAGAAGAGACATTGTAATGGTTTAACTAAAAAATTCCGCACAATAAGTTTAGTCATGTGAACCCATTACAGCACTAAAATTTTTTTCCTTACGAGACAAAATACAGCATACCTGAGACAGAAGCGAATCTATCTCATCAACAAAAATTACTGCTGGCTGACGGCAACAGGCAACTCCAAAAAGGGCTCTTACTAGCTTTTCACCTTCTCCAATCTATCATCATCAAAAAGATATATCAGGTATTCAAAATGGGGCCCCTATGATAATATAAACTTTGATAACTCTAGTTCATGAGTTGAATGAGGTACCCGCAGGTAGGAGGTAAGCACTTGAGAGTAGTAAGAAACATAATATAAAAGTCTTCTGGATTCTGGTTACACAATCTAACTAAGATTGCAGGTAAGCAACTAGATCATGTTTTATAAAACAGCATAATAAATTTAAGTTTCAAGAGAAATATTTTAGCAAACAACATACTAAACCGCTAAAGCTTAAAGGAATATCTAACATACCCACTTGCTTGTCAACGAACTTGCAGATATGTAAAAAAAGGTTGCCTTTGCTTCCCCTGCTATGGCTTTTCCTATCATTGTTTTACCAGTTCCCTTGTATGCAAAGTAATACACAGATTAAAGACCAGAGTGTTTGCAATTCGCACCACCAGGAAGAGAACTTTCCACTTACCGGTGGACCAAATAGAAGCAGACCCTTCCCAGGGGAACGACATCCCTCAAATAAGTCAGGACGTAGCAGAGGAAGTATGACCATTTCATTAACACATTTCTTGGCATGGTCCAATCCCGCTACAGTGTCAATAATAAATAGGTAGAGTATATTTAGCTTCAAAGGTATGCAAATTGCCAATTAGTAAACAAAGAAGAAAGATTCACAGCCTGATATTACCAATGTCATCCCACCGGACATTTGGATCTCTATCCATAATCTCGTTACTAACATGTTCAATGAGGCGAGGTTCCAAATTCCTCAATTTCTCAGGAAGCTCACCATCAGGCCCACACAGCATTTCCAAACTAAATGCAAAATATGAAAAGCATTAGAAAGTGGATGCATAAATGATGCAACTTGCTTTTGTCCAAATGAGGTAAACACTACAAGTTAAGCATAACAACAACAAGGCATACAGAATAGTGTGTCAAGGGTTGATCCCATCACCATTACATGAAAGTATATTGTAAGATATAAACAATATTGTAACGGCATCTAAAAGGAAAAACTTAGACAGAAAGATATTGCCATTTAGGCTTTGGAATGAATAAAGTGAAAGAATAAGAGGCAGTAAAGAATGGTGAGCAAAAGCCACAAACTTAGATTAATATGATGGTTGCATCACTGACCATCTCTTTGTAGAGTCATCTAAAGCATCATCACACTTTCCACCAATTCGTGAAGTCGTATTTCCAACATTGTTCCCATTGGATTTAATAGGGGGAACAAAATTACCACGAAAGCCGCGTCGTGAAACACCATATGATCTCCCACCATATAACCTATTGGGAGGATAGTTATCACATTGTGGTGAGACAGGTGCACTGGGTGAACCAACTCCTCCCCGCCTCTGCCTTGCTTCCATTTCCTGGCCAAATAAGGTATTGTCATCAACACTGCTACATGCAGAGAAAGTACCTCAGAAAAGGAATAGGAAAAAATATGTTATAAAAGATAAGATGCAAAGACGAATTAGAAATTCACTGATAAAGAGAGCATTTCTTTTCCCTTGCTAGAATGTAAGTTTCATAAAAGATAACCCCGCCACAGTTTGGTAGTCACCACCCCTTTTAAGCATAATTCCGTCTAAAGTTTCATCTAGACTTTATAGAGTATATCACAATTTTTTAAAGATTTGTGTGTACCATGCACGAGAATACAAAAAGCAGAGATAAAAAGGATAAGGTTCCTCTAAGGTGAGTTTATCTTTTAAGTGAGCAAGGGTGCATCCACTTTTAATTTGATAAAATGTATAGTGATGTGAGCAAGTAAGGTATATCCACCCTTAATTTGATAAGAAGTATAGAGATCTCAACCCACTAAATGATCTAAAGTGGAAACACCTTTGTTTACTTATTTTAGAGGTAAACTCAACTTAGAGAGGCTGTTTTCCTGATAAAAGAAACAATTACATTACAAGAGTGTAATAAAATGCCATACTGCACATCTAAAAGAACACAATGGAAACGCATACAATAATCAGCAGATAGAAAACAATTCTTGTGGCCAGTTTCCCAAACTTAACAATAGAAAAAAAAAAAGGGACAAACTGGAGAACAAGAGGTGCAACAATATTACCAATTTGGCTCTGGCGGTAACAAACCCACTGCCACATACATCAGGGTTAACTTCCTCCTTGCTCGAAGGTGAATTCGCATAACCGACTTTGGGACTATTACTATCCAAGTGTACACGCTTTTTCCCAAAAGTGTTAGCAGAGGCTCTTTCTTCCCCTTCAACTAGGGAAAAGGAAGAGACAGCACGACCCTGTATAAGGCTGGCACTTGACTGAGGCCTTTCAACAACCATGCAGTCCTCAGAGCTGTTATTTTTCAACATGCTTTTCCCATATATGGTTGTCAATTTTGTTTGCACCGTTTCCTTTGATGCCTTGCCGAATGCCTTGTCTGGCTTCCCCGGTTGATCACCCTGGGAACATAAAACACCGTTTACCTCAATTATCTCCATGGGCTAAGGGTAATGGTTGATTATAGCAAAATTCTTCAAAGTCAAATTGTTAGCATGTAATTTTTTATGTAAAAGATATAAATTCTTTAATTTAGCCCCTTAGGCTATTTTGGGTTCATGGAGATAGATGAAACCAGCGAAATGAATTGAGATGATACTAAGATATAAACAAGTTTTTGATGTACAAATCTTTAGAAAAAGGATACAGAATAAAAAATAAGATGTCATTTTTGCAATTATTAATAAAACTAACATAAAATTGGAAACAAAACAAAGAGGCCTTAAGTTTCATTATTTGGATCCTTTAAAATATAATGAAATGAAATGAAATGGAACCTAATAGAATGGATTCAATAAATGTATTTTTCTTCCCTCCTAAATTGGGGTCTAGGGTAAAATGAGATATACCAACTTATTATTCACTCCATTCCACAACATTCCATCATAAAGTATCCAAACAATTTTATTCTATTCCATTCCATTCCACCTATTATTAAACATCCAAACATTAAGCATTTTTCTTCTTTTAACTTTTTCAATTAAAATCATCTAGTTCTGCACTTGATTATCCGGAGTAACACAACACACAAGACTTTAGTTAGAATAAAAATGAGAAAAGTAACAGAGGTACCAATTGATTGTCATCCATTTCTTTAGAGTGCTCGTGAAGAGCTCGAAAGTACTTAGACTTGCGAATCTTCTCAATGTCAACATCTCCAGTAAAACCAAAAACGCGACCAGGAGACTTATTCGCTTGTTCAAAAGCACGGCTGAGGAAATGCAGAGATCAAAAAACGCAAAGAGAAGGGAAAATAAAAAGCATAAAAAACACATAAAATGAAATTGATTATTAGGTAAAGAGAGATACCGATCGGAATCGGGGATGAGGGATATGCGAGCAGAGTGGAGCTTATCGAGTGCTTCGCGGCGTATGGGATGAACGAAGGCTTCGTCGACGTCGGAATTAGAATGCGAATCGAGGAAGCCGAGGAGGCGAAGGCCGAGGACATAAGCAGAGTGAAAGTCGTGGTTGTCGATGGCGATTTCGGCGCCGAAAAGAAGAGAGTGGAGACGCTTGAGGTTCTCGTCAACTTCTTGTCTCCAACACTTTTGTTTCGGTTCCTCCATTTGAGATCTCAGCAACGGAGCAGAAGAAGGAGGAAGAGGAGATGGATAGTGTGCTTTGCCTCTGCTTCGTAATGTTCTATCCCGCCAATTTTTTTTTTTACCTCTTTTATGTGTCCTTCCAAGTTCGATCTCAAAAATCCCGCGAGCCACTGTGGCCACTCTTACAGGCGTTACATGTTTAATTTTTGAAGGAAAAAAATATATCATATTCGTTTTAGTCTCTAATAAAATTAAAATATAAAATTAGTCTTTCATAATTTTTTTATGACAGAGCGTTATATATTTATATGTTTAATTTTAATTTTTTTGACAAAGCATTATATGTTTAATTGATAATTGATTAAAGTTTCATGCTATGTTATAAAAATTGGACTGTACATTGGTTAATAAATCATTAGTCGAACCACTAAATTAATGTTTGAATCCATTGACTTGAAATATATTAAAAAATTATAATAAATTCATAAGATAAGTTAACATAATTAAACAAATTATTAAATTTATATATTATGTTTATATTAATTTAAGTTATTCTCAAAATATAGTGACTCCCACCCTATAGATTATCCTGCATTTTTTATATTTTTATTCAATTATTTTCAATTACTCAATTTTTACGGGGTTTACTATTTAAAATTTGGTTAAAGTAATACTTTGATCCCTATACGTAATACGAATTCTCGATTTGATCCCTATACATAAAAAATTATTAAAATGATTCATATACGTACAAAAAGTCCCCATTTGGTCCCTGCCGTACAAAATTTTAGGGACTGATTTGATAATTTTTTGCTCGTATAGGGACCAAACGGGTAATGTATAGGGACCAAATGGGGACTTTTTGTATGTATAGGGACCATTTAAATAATTTTTTATGTATAGGGACCAAATCGAGAATTCATGTCACGTATAGGGACCAAAATATTACTTTAACCTTAAATTTTTTATGATTGAACCAATTGAGCTGCTAACTTTTGTACCAATATTCAAGAATTTGTCCAAGTCTCAGACCAAAGAACTATATATATGGCCCAATACACTTCAGAACCCTAGAAAATAAAATACAATCAGACTGGGAGTTGCTACCTACACTCCCGCACATGGGCATCCATCCCACATTTCTAATTTTTTTATGAAATTACAAAAATGGCCCTTTTAATTTCAAAACCTTTTCCCCTCCTTATTTCTCTCTGAATCGACGCACACCCCCCAACCCCACTCTTCTTCCTTCATTTTTTTCATTCTCAAACATAGAAACACGGATTTGCATCACGGCTTCTTCTTCCTTTCCCCTTCTTCTTCCCTAACCCTATTGTCATGTCACAGTCGCCGTTCGCCGCCCTCCCCTCATCGTTCGACGCCCCTCTCTTCATCTCCGGTAAGGTTATATTCCTCTCTCTCTCTTTACTGTTTGTTTTGGGTTTGTTCAAATTTCGTTTTCCTTATTGTAATTTCTGTGCTTTGTTGCAATTTGTTATTTAGGGTATCAAATTTCGTTTTTCATTATTACAATTTTTGTTTCTGCTTGTAATGGTTGGTGATGTGTTGCTGTTTTTCATTGTGTTTGATGGAAAGCGAAGGAATTTTGCCTATCGGCAACTAAATGCCAGAATTACAAAATGTGGCCTCCAACATTTATTTACCGGAGATTTTTTTTCATTTTTTTAAAGTTTCTGGAAATTAGTTGCTGGACGAAAATATTTAAGGTCTTGACCCTCCGGAAATTAATTGTCGGATTAATAAAAAGATTCACAGAAATGTGAATTTGGAAATAAGATGCCGGAGGCTTGCTTTTTATTAATCCGACAACTAATTGCCGGAAGGTCAAAATTTTGTGAATCCAGTATTTAGTTGCCTGTAGTTAGATTTTTTTAATCTTTGATTACTTTTTTTTATTTTAAAATTTATTATGTTACTGTTTATTTGCCGACAATTGGAATTTCGCTGACGTGGTTTGGTGAGATATTTTCAGTTGCAGTTATGGAACGTCGTCGATCGACGGCTTCTACACGCAAACAACGTGCAGAAGCTCATGCACCTGCTCATGATATGGCACCAGCTGAGGTACCAGCACTAGCCGATTTACCGCCACTTGTTGATGAATCGTTACCGAGAGAGTCGTTTTCGGGAGGTCCAAAGGACACTCCAGTCCTTACATTTTTTGCTGATCATGTTGCTACTAAGTTGTGGAACAATAATGTAAGAAGCCTCTATTTGAATTTTTTTAAAAGTGAATAAAACCATTACCTATTGAGTTATTGTTGCAGGATCGTGGCGAGCTTAAGGTTATCTCCCATGGAAAGAAGGTGAGATATTTTGAGATCCATCACGAGGAGGTACGGACTAGGGTGAACACATCTGGGTTGTCACCACTACTACAATGCAGCTATACCATGGTTGACAAGGGCCTCTTGTCTGCCTTTGTTGAGATGTGGCATCGAGAGACCAGCTCCTTCCACCTGCCTTTTGGAGAGATGACGATCACATTAGATGATTTGTCCTCCATACTGCACCTACCAGCCAGGGGTTCCTTCTTCACTCTACCGCACATGGATAAGGATAATGCGACTGAGTGTTTGCATCAACTATTAGGGGTGGACAGGGTTCTGTCAATGAGTGAGTGTGAGTCCACTAGGGGAGCACATGTTCGGTTGAGCTGGTTGCGGGAGTTCTACGATCATTTGTGTGAGCAGCAGCAAAGGGATTATGCTGCGAGAGCATTTTTGCTGCATTTGGTTGGGTGTACACTCTTTGCGGACAAGAGTGCAATGTATGTCGACATTTCATTCTTGGAGCATTTCCGAGAGTTAGAGACTTGCCGTACCTTTGCATAGGGTTCCGCTGCCCTTACTTACATGTACGAGAAGCTCAGAGATGCCAACATGCATCACAGGAGACAGCTCACGGGTTATGTGACGCTTCTCCAGGTATGAAAGTTTAAAATATGTACTTTAGTTAATATCATCTAATTAAAACTATTTGAGTTATTCACCCTTGATACATGCATGGATACATGAGCATTTTCCCACCATTGGCACTCACTTGTTGATTGTTGGGTACACTGAGGATTTACCTTGAGCCATGCGATGGGCACCTGTGAGGGGTTCGGGTCTTGTGCTCCCCATTTGGAAGGAGCTAGATGCATTGACCGTTGACGTTATATGATGGACGCCTTATGACCCGCATAGAGCATTTCGGGCATTTGAGGAGGTTTCTATGTTTTCAGGATACAACAGATGGGGTAACTTGAAGCATGCACACCTCTCGGAAAAAGTTTTGTGGCAGTTTGGATATGTTTAGGGCATTCCTCTGTCACCTCGTGAGATTACAGGTGTTGTCACAACTGAGGATGACATGGATGACAGGTGAGTGCATTTCACAGATCACGATGTTCCTACTGTAGCTAGAAGACCTCGGGCGTCACATCCTGCTAAGTGCATAGATGGTTACATGCATCACAGGATTTCACATCCTTACTTCACACCATGTCAGGGCCAGCTTCCTATGGTGCCGGTGCCAGTTATAGCTCCAGCTCCACCTCGAGCACCAGCACCTGGATCCAGTGGCGACCATCCTTCCGTGGTCAATATATATGCATTCACACTTTAATTTTATATCGTGCACCATATTATGTTGAATCTGTAGTAACATTTTATATTTTTATTTGCAGGCAATTTGCTCCAGGATTAGTGAGATCATGCAGGACATGATCAACAAATGAATAGTAGTTGAGGGCACTGATGGATGGAACTTGGCCCAAGTGGCCTTGACTTTGACCCGTAAAGTGGGTGGGGAAGATAAACCTATGGCGTTTATTATGAGAGGAAAAAGAGGGGTCGATCGACTCAGTGATATATGTATTTATGTTTTGACTTTGTATTTAGCGCTTAGCAAGGTCTCATTGGTATTTATAAAATATTTTGATGTTTAGGATTCCTTTTGTATTAACTCTAGTTATTTATATTTATAGTAAAAATCCAATGACTTTTATTTTGAATTGTTGTTATAAGACAACCAATATGAAGAGAGAAGAAAATAAAAAGGAGAAAAAAATTAAGATTAATTAAAAATGTAACGAACATATAAATCATATTGGATAAAGTTAATGATCGGTTTACATAATGATATTTTGTATGACCATATAATCAATCAACTGAAAGATCTACATAAACAGGTTCAACAGGTTCCATTTTGTGACATTAAAGATGCAAAAAGTTGCATGCGACCAATATATGTAGCTTCCCATGATCGAGATTCCTCATCACAATGATGAGACCATTGTTAAGTCTCTGAAATATCTAATGTGCATTTCCCTAAGTTTTGATGTGATCTAAACATTGGTTAATGATTTAATTAACCTTCATGTTGGTTGCTAACCTGTCTACCTAGTGTGCAGATCAAAACAGTAAGAATCATCTGTCTGCTCACGTAGATGACTACCTGTCTGGGTAAGCAAAAGTCAATCTGTTTGCTGACAAGGATTATTGACTTTCTTCAAGTGAAGCTTTCAACCTATCTTCCCACAAGTTCCTACACTTGTCTGAAGTTCATCGATGAAAAACAAAGACCAAACAAGCTTTTGCAAGATGTCCCATCATAAAGAAGACTCGAAGCTTTCTCTCTTACATAGTCTCACGCTTATCAAGAAAAGTCAGAAGTCACTCTCACAAGAAACCTCCGAAATCAGAACTGAAGTCCAGTTAAAGAATGCTTCCAATATGCTTTATTCCCTAGTACTTCTGGTTATTACACAAAAAGGGAAAAGTACTCAGCAAAGTACATAAAGCACTCTGCACAACTCTGATATGGCTAGGTCACGATGCACAAAGCCAAGATCCTTCATGTTAGAGTTCAACGAACATTCCTATTACATTAATGGCTGCCCAGAACGACTCTATTATATTTAATGAAGTTCTGTCTGAAACCAACATTTAAAGGAATGTCTCTAATGGATCTTAAATGCTTGAAGGTTATAAATACAGAAGTCATTGAAGATATTAAAGCACACACAACATTAAAGCCATTACTCTGCGCAATTATTTCTTTTATTCTTTCAATCTGTATTCTTCAATCATTTAAAGTTATTGCACAGTCTTTCCTAAGCTTACATTTAACCCACTCTCTGAGTGTTAGTGAAAGATCTGTCTATCTGATTGTATTTATTACAAACAAACTTTTTAACCAAACCTGAGTGAGCCTGAAGAGGCTAGGTGTGCAAAGAATACTTGTCTTTGAGCCTGAAGAGGCTAGGCATGCAAACAATACTTGGAGTCTGTAACCTGATCAATTACAGTGGATAAAACTTGGTGTTGCCAAGGACTGGATGTAGCTCTTTGTGTTGAAGAGTGAACCAGGATAAATAGCTGTGTTAATCTTTCTTCCCTTAAACTCTTTAGTTGCTTTGATTATTATATATGCTTTCTAACTAAGGGGTTAAAGTGTGAATATTAAATCTGTTTTCTAATTGTATGCTTGTGTTTATTCTATTGAAATCTCATCAGACAGGTCGCCTGTCTGTACCGTCGTTTCCCACTCTTCAAAACTTAGCTTCCGTGTGCGAAAAGTTTTCAACTTTGTCTTGAATTCTGATAAACACAATTCAACCCTCTTCTTGTGTTTATAGTTGTCTATTTCAATTGGTATCAGAGCTCAGCCTCTGGGTTGAGCATTGATGAATGTGCAAAATATGTTAGTTTGGAAGTGTAATTAGGAAAGAGTTTGTAAATAGTCTTACGAATCATAGGAAAAGTGATAGGAAAATACATACTTTGATATGAATAAAGTTTGGATTAGAGTTTTGATCTTTTTAAGTGAAAATTATACTCAAAATATGTTGAAAATATGTAGGATTGACGACCTGGCGCTCAGCTCTGGAATCGAGCGCTCAACTTGGACAGAAACGAAGGAAAACAACAGTGGCATAACCTGCTCCGCCAGTGCCCAGCGCTGAGTTCAGGGCGCTCAGCGCCACCAGAAGCAAACAAGCCAGCGCTCAGCACTGTGTTTTGGGCGCCCAGCGCCAGTTTTTACAGCAAGCTGCTGTTTCGCGTACAGTAGGGCGCCCAGCGAAGGCCAGGGGCTCCCAGCGCTGGGCGATGTGCAGAAACTCTATAAATTCAAGTTTGAGCAGAGTTCAGGGGATCTTTCACTCATTTTTTACATTTTCACTCATAGAAACACCATTTTCTCTCATCTTCCTTGGAGATTCAATCTTAGGAACAAGAATTGGAGCTTTAATGAAGTCTTCCTTCCACATTTACTCAAGTTCATCTCTCCTATATCTCCTTATTATGAGTAGCTAGATCACGTAGGTTAGGTTTAGGATGATTCTAGTTGGATTCTAATTAGATTACCATTAGAATGTTGATTCTGGGAATAGAACTATGTTTCAATGCATTCTTATGAATCTCATGCTTAATGTTTGTGCTAATGCTTGAATGACCTAAGAATTAGGCTTCTTAATTAGTACAAAAGGATTATCACCTAAGGAATTAGGGATAAATCTAAGTTAGTGGTTTGACTGTCAATTGAGTGGAATGAATTGGAAGTTGGATTGAATAAAGTTACATCAAGTGAATAATTGGAGGATTCCGACACCTAACCGCTTTTGCCTTGATTGAATTCATTCATCAATTGCTTTGTTTCATTCATTGTTTGGATAATTCTAAAATAAAAAATCCATAAAATCTCTTGGAACCACGACATTCGTTCAAATAGCTATTGCCTAAGCTACGTTGATACTTGACAACAATCCTCGTTGGGAACGTTACTTTACTTTCACTATTATTACTTGTCGCGATTTGGTACACTTGCCAAACCATCAACAAGTTTTTGGCGCCGTTGTCAGGGATTGTTGATTTCAATATCAACGAAGCAAAGGCATTGCTAATTTGGACATTGATTTTTTGGTTTTGTTTTGAGAAATCCTTTAACTCTGTGTGTGTGTGTGTTTCTTTTAATTGTTGTCCTTTAGTTGTTTTCCATAGGTTTTGTTCTTGATTTTGTTTTTGTAGTGCTTCATTGTGTTCTTTATTTTGTTTTCCATTGTTTGTGCCTCTAACTATACTCACAATGTTTGGAATGGATGTTTGGAGTTACCTACATGCACAAAATGAGTTGTTGTTGAACCAATTGTCGCATATCTCTAAACAATTACATGAAAGTAAAGTAGGTGTGTTATGTTCTAACCAAATTGTGTGTGATTTTTGTGGTGGAAACCATGTAAATGGTCTTTGTGAGGAAGCATGGCAACACTTCCAAGAACCAGTGGGTTACACGAGGTCTTATAGAGAACAACCATTTTTCTATCAAGATTCTCTACAATTCTCATGTGAATATTAATTTCGAGAACAGCGACAGCATTGGCAACAAGATGGGACTTCATCGTTTGAGAATACTTTTACATAGTTCATTAAAGATACCCAAACAAATTTCAAGAACACTGAGGCTTCCATCAAGAACCTTGAAAATCATATCAGGAAGCTATCTAAACAATTAGCTGAGAGAACAATTTGCTATTTGGAGGACGAACACAATATTGGCACTATAATGAGTGGAGAGGTCCTAAGTTCTCCAATATAAAATGGGCTGATAATTTTAGAGATAGATGATGAGAATGAAGAATGCATGGAAGGCATTTTGGAAGACTGTTTCAATGAAGACAAGTCGCAGAAAGATATTGTTGTGAGGTTGGATGAAAAGCATGATCAACATGAGGAAAAAACAAAGAAGGATGGAGTTAAACATGAGGAGTTTCCACCACTAACGAGCAATGATAAACTCAAAAATACAAGGATTGAGTTCTCAAAGATAAACTATATGAGTCAGTATTGGCCAAGACTAGTTACAATATGTATGGAACATCTCATGCAACCTTGGCCAAGTAGAAGGAAACGAGATGAGGAACATTTTAAGGTCTTCGATAGAGGAAAACAATACATAACAGAAAAGGAAAAAGGACGAAAATATTCATTGAGTTTCATGCCACCTTGAAAAGACAAGCTAGTGACGTTAAAGAAGCGCTACTTAGGAGGCAACCCAAGCATTTCCTTCTTGCATTCTTATTCTTTTTGCTTCTATCATGAAAAAAATAAGTAGTTAATTGAGATGATTGAGTGGTTTCCTTGATGTATAGGTCATCTAATGTGGTGTAATTGCTTTGAATTGTTATGCAGGCACATCTGAGGAAAAAGGACTAAAGGAAGGGGAGAAATGACACGGGAAAATGGTGAAAATGACCTTATGTGGGCTTCGGGCGCTACTGTGAGCGCTGAGCGTAAACAGAAAGCAGATTTAGCAGAAAACACTACACCTTGGGCGCTGAGCGTGGATTCCTAGCGATGAGCACTAGCCAGTGTAAAAAATAAAAAATAAAAAAATTTGCACATGCTCATCCATTATGCAGAAGAAACGGGTGCTCTAAACTCGTTACTTTTTAATCCTCCTTAATTTTTTGTCAGTTTTAGTTGAATAAATTGCCCAAACTTGCATATTTAGCACAAACTTGTGTTTTGAATGGATTTTTGTGTAGATTCTCTTATGGGCATAGAACTTGTGCTTGGCTGAAATTTCTGACATCATGCATTTTACACTAGCTGAGCATATGATTAATTGAGACTTTTGATCCTTGTAACTTGTTTTTAACAAGCTTTCATGCTATGATTGATGCAATGTTGAATGCATGGATTTCTCTTGCACATGATCCTAAACTGTGAGCTTTTGAGCCCAAACACATCATTTTACTTGATTTCTTTCATGTGTGATTGACCGTCACATGCATGTTCTCACCTTTTCTTGCCTTGAATGCTTGTCATTGTTGCAATATTCTTGGCACAATAGAGCCTTGGACTATTTTTATTGGCACGATAGCACATTACAAGCCAAAAATCGAAAAAACAATTTTGTCCCACTATTTTGGCTTAGAGGAATGTTTGGACTTAAGTTTGAGGTTGTTCTCTTGCTTAGGGACAAGCAAGCAAATAAAGTTTGGGGTAAGAGTAGGTCACTAAAGATGCCTACTAGAAAAAAAAATATTTTTAAAAAGAAAAAACTAAAAAATAAAAAGCCAAAGAGAAAAAGAAACAAAGAAACTATACAAAAGTGAGAAAAAGGCAAAATAGAAAGATGAAAAAGAAAAGAATGAAAAGAGAATGAAACAAGAAGAAACAAAACAAAAGAATAAGAGAAAAAGATAGTTATAAATAAAATAAAAAGGGAAATAACACAAATTGTGTGCTATGTGCTTGTGTATTAGCTAAGTAAGGGAAGCCCCAAGAGAGTCCACATTCCTTGAAGCCAAAGTAGTCTAGCCTATATACTTGATTTTATCCACCCCACCTTAGCCCCATTACAACCAAATAAAAGACCTCATGATATGTGTTGCATTGACATTTGTGATATGTGTTCTTAGCATCTTGTCAAGATTGGGATTGGGGAATGCATTTTGATTGGAATTGAGAGCAAATAATACCCAAGTAAGGATGTGTGAAACACTTGATAGAGAGGTTGCAAGAGAATATTTTGTGCATTCAATGGAGCTAATTTTGTAGTGTGTTTGATTATTTTAAAGCATGAAGCATGTGATCAATTGGAATTGATGCAATGATTATGTGATGCTTGTGCATTTTGCAAAAGTGTTAAGGAATTGAAGTTTTGCATTAGTAATGTGTTTCACAGGTCTGGCGCTCAGCCTGAACAGAAACGAAGGAAAACAACAGTGGCAGAACCTGCTTCGCCAGCGCCCAGCGCTGAGTTCAGGGCGCTCAGCGCCACCAGAAGCAAACAAGCCAGCGCTCAGTGCTGTGTTCTGGGCGCCCAGCGCCAGTTTTTACAGCAAGCTGCAGTTTCGCGTACAGTAGGGCGCCCAGCACAGGCTAGGGGCGCCCAGCATTGGGCGACGTGCAGAAACTCTATAAATTCGAGTTTGAGCAGAGTTTGGGGGATCTTTCACTCATTTTTTACAATTTTACTCAAAGAAACACCATTTTCTCTCATCTTCCTTGGAGATTCAACCTTGGTAACAAGAATTGGAGCTTCAATGGAGTCTTCCTTCCACATCTACTCAAGTTTATCTCTCTTATATCTCCCTATTATGAGTAGCTAGATCACTTAGGTTAGGTTTAGGATGATTCTAATTGGATTCTTAATGTAATTGACCTCAATCTCTGATTTCAATTCAAGTTTATTCGATTTGAGTGATTTGCTTCTATGCTTAACGCTTCTACTGATTGATCAACTCTAGATTGATGTTAGATTCAATTTCACAATTGGGAAATTGGTTATTGAATTGGAATTGAAGTAGATTACCATTGGAATGTTGATTCTAGGAATAGAACTATGTTTCAATGCATTCTTATGAATCTCGTGCTTAATGTTTGTGCTAATGCTTGAATGACCTAAGGAATTAGGCTTCTTAATTAGTACAAAAAGATTATCACCGAAGGAATTAGGGATAAATCTAAGTTAGTGGTTTGAATGTCAATTGAGTGGAATGAATTGGAATTTGGATTGAATAAAGTTACATCAAGTGAATAATTAAAGGATTCCGACACCTAACCGCTTTTGCCTTGATTGAATTCATTCATCAATTGCTTTGTTTCATTCATTGTTTGGATAATTCTAAAATAAAAAATCCATAAAATCTCTTGGAACCATGACATTCATTCGTTCAAATAGCTATTGCCTAAGCTAGGTTGATACTTGACAACAATCCTCGTTGGGAACGATACTTTACTTTCACTATTATTACTTGTCGCGATTTGGTACACTTGCCAAACCATCAACAAGCATCTAACAGTGTAGAGGTAAAGGTCCTAAGAATAGACATGACTGCTGGAGCTAGTTCAAATGGAAGTCACCAGACTGAAGGAGCTTCCCTAACCAGACTTCCATTCTTCAATGGAGAGAATTACAACTATTGGAAAGACATATTTCAATGGTTCATTCTATCTACAAACTCTGATCTCTGGGATGTCATCACAGATGGTCTATTCATTCCCAAGAATGATGACAACACTGACAAGCCAAAAGCTTAGTGGACTGCTGCAAAAAAGACAAAATGGGAGCTGAAGCACAAAGCTAGATATAATATCATTTGTGCTCTCGGTCCTAAGGAATTTGAGAAGGTTTGTGCTTGTGACTCTGCCAAAGAAATATGGGATACTTTAGCTGTCACACATGAAGGAACAACCAAAGTCAAGGAATCAAAAATTGCCATACTTGTCAGAAAGTATGAATTGTTTGTCATGGAGGAAGGAGAATCTATTGCTTAAATGACTGGAAGATTCCAAACTATTGTCAATAGTTTAAAATCTCTTGGCAAAATTTACACCAATGCTGAGAAGGTTGGAAAGATTCTAAAAAGTCTACCTAAACAGTGGAGACCCTTGGTCACTGCTATCTCTCAAGTCAAGGATCTCACTACCTTAACTATGGATGAACTTCTTGGAACACTCACTGTTCATGAGCAAGAACTTGGAGATGAAGTTGCACCAAAGAAGGGCAAGTCAATTGCTCTGAAAGCTGATCAAAAGTCAGCAAAAGCTTCCAAGGCTCTGAAGGTAGACGAGTCATCCAGTGATATTGACCTGTCTGAACCCGAGGATTCTGAAAGTGATGAAGAATTGTCTCTCCTAACCAGGAAGATAAAGCTTCTCCTACAGAAAAAGAAGTCCAAAAAGGATAAACCATTCATAAGGTTCAACAAGGACAAGAACTTCAAAGAATCCACTTCAACAGATAAGAGTTCAATTGTCTGCTACGAGTGTAATAAGCTAGGTCACATCAAAGTTGAATGTCCTCAACTCAAGAAAGTCCCTTTTAAGAATTTCTTCAAAAGGAAGAAGAAAGGAATGATGGCTACTTGGGAGGATCTGGAGTCAACATCTTTTGATGAAGAAACAGAAGAAGAAGCTAATCTCTGTTTAATGGCCAATACTGACTCAGACTCAGATGATAAGGTACATCCTCACTATGAGGAGTTGCTGGAGGAATCCAACTGCTTATCTAAGGCCTTCAAATCCCTCAAGAGAGAGTATGTAAAGCTCACTAGTGAGCATAAACAGAAATCTCAAGAGTGTGAGAAGCTGGCTAAAGAGAACAGTGAGCTGAAGACTGAAAAGTCTGATGAAGCTAAGATCACAAGTGAAACATCACCATCTGAGGAAGTTGAGAAACTTCAACAAAAAGTGTAAGATCTCACTTCTGATCTTGCCTAATTTGTTAATGGTAGAGATAATCTGACTAAGCTGCTTGGCTGTCAGAAGCACTCTCTTAACAAAGAAGGTATTGGATATGTCCATCAGACACATCATAAAGTATCAACTAAAGTCTCTAATGTGTCTGTTAAGTCAACAATAATTAAATCTATACTTGTCTATAACTTCTGTAGAAAAACTGGACATGTTATGTCTAAGTGTATTCATAAGAAGAGAAGGAAGTCTTCACAGACTCCTATAACTAACAGAAAATGACCTAGAAAAATATGGGTACCTAAAGATCAAATAATTTATGTTGCAGATGTCCTCAATAGGACAAAGAAAACACCACTGCTGGTATCTGGACAGTGGTTGCTCGCAACACATGACAGGAGAAAGGTCTATGTTCCTAGACCTCCAACTTAAGAAAGGAGGACATGTTGCCTTTGGAGGCAATCAGAAAGGGAAGGTTATAGCATTGGCACTATTGGTGGTAAACCTCCTCTTCCCTCTATATCTAATGTTCTTATGGTTAAAGGATTAAGACACAATTTGCTTAGCATAAGTCAATTATGTGACAGTGGATTTGATGTTTCCTTTACTGCGGATGTATGCATAGTTAAAGACTGTAATGGCAAAACCCTCTTTTCAGCTAAAAGGCAACAAAATATGTATAAGATTGAACTGTCTGGTCTCTCAGATCAAAGTGTAACCCGTCTGATGTCTAAAGAGGATGAGAGATGGTTATGTCATAAGAAACTAGGACATGCTAGTATGAAACTAATTTCTAAATTAAAAAGGAATAACCTTGTGAGAGGATTGCCTGATATTAGTTTTAAGAAAGATGTCTTGTGTGATGCATGTCAGAGAGATAAACAGATAAAATCAAGTTTCAAATCTAAAAACCAAGTATCAACCTCTAGACCTCTTCAGTTGTTACACAAGGATGGATCTGTTTGGACCAGTTAGTGTTGCCAGTCTGGCTGGAAGAAAATATGGATTGGTCATAGTTGATGACTATTCTAGATTTACATGGATACTCTTCTTAACCCACAAGGATGGGTCTTTTAAGGCTTTCTCGGTATTCTATAAAAGAGTACAAAATGAGCAGGGTTTCTGTATTTCTACCCTTATAAGTGATCATGGGGGGGAATTTGAAAATGAACAGTTTAGACTGTTCTATGAGGAGAATGGGATCTCTCACAATTTCTCTGCACCTAGAACTCCACAACAAAATGGAGTAGTTGAGATAAATAACAGATCTCTGCAAGAAATTGCTAGATCTATGCTCAATGAGAATAATCTCCCTAAGTACTTCTGGGCAGAAGCTATAAACACTGCTTGTTATGTACAAAACATAATACTTATTAGACCTTTTCTAAAGAAGACTCCTTAATAATTGTGGAAAGGAAAAAGCCCCAACATACCTTATTTTCATGCATTTGGATGTGAATGTTTTATTCTAAATACTAAATATCAACTTGGAAAGTTTGATTCAAAGGTAGATAAAGGTATTTTCGTAGGCTATTCTGAAATGTCTAAAGCTTTTAGAGTTTATAATTCCATAACCTATATTATTGAAGAATCTGTTCATGTTAAATTTAATGATGGATTAAAGACTGATAGGGAACTATCAGATCTAGAAGATGATCTTGCAGGTCTTGATATAAACAGGCCAGAAAATCAACAACCTGATCTGACCAAGACAGAACATGTGCTTGAGCCAGATAGACAAGTGGAGCAGACAAGTCAGCAGAATAGTCAACAGACAAGTCAGCAGACAAGTCAAGGTCTTCCTGATGATCTCAAAAGGGATTGGAAGTTCAACTCTCATCATCCTAAAGATCTTATTATTGGAAATCCCTCTGAAGGAGTGAGAACCAGATCCACTCTAAGAGAATCAAGAAATGTAGCCTTTATCTCAAAAATAGAGCCAAAGCGCACTAGTTAACCAGAAATGATGTCTTGACACTTGTCTCTAAGCCCAAAAACAAGTCTGTTATTGGAACTCGATGGGTCTTCAGAAACTAATTGGATGAAGATGGAAAAGTTGTCAGAAATAAGGCAAGGTTGGTAGCTCAAGGCTATAACCAACAAGAAGGTATTGATTATACTGAAATATTTGCACCTATAGCTAGAATAGAAGCTATACGCATCTTAATGACATATGCTGCTCAACACCAAATCACTCTTTTTCAAATGGATGTAAAAATTTCTTTCCTAAATGGTATAATTGAAGAAGAAGTGTATGTTAAACAACCTCCTGGTTTTGAGGATACTGATAAACCATATCATGTTTTCAAACTTAAAAAGGCATTATATGGTTGAAACAAGCACCTAGAGCATGGTATGATAGACTTAGTTCTTTTCTCATGCAAAATGGTTTTACTAGAGGACAAGTAGATACTACCTTGTTTAAGAAAAGCTCTAAAGAGAACTTTATTATAGTCCAAATATATGTTGATGATATTATTTTTGGAGCAACTAATGAAAAGATATGGAAGGAATTTTCAAAGCTAATGCAAGAAGAATTTGAGATGAGCATGATGGGAGAATTGAAGTTCTTCATTGGATTACAAATCAAGCAGACAGGTGATGGAATTTATATCCATCAACAAAAGTATACCAAGGAGATACTCAAGAAGTACAAAATGGAAAATGCCAAGCTCATGAAAACTCCCATGCAACCCAATGCAAAACTAAGCAAAGATAATGAAGATAAAAAGGTAGACCAAACTGTCTACAGAGGTATGATTGGATCTCTACTGTACTTAACTTCAAGAAAACTTGACATTTAGTTTACTGTATGAATGTGTGCTAGATTCCAATCTGACCCTAGAGAATCTCATCTTAAGGCTATTAAAATAATATTTAGATATTTGCTTGGAACTACTAATCTTGGTTTGCTATATCTAAGATCAAAAGAATACAGATTAGTGGGGTTTTGTGATGATGATTTTGCTGGAGATAGAATAGAAAGAAAAGCCACTAGTGGAGGATGTCACTTCATTGGAGCACTCTTAGTCTCATGGTCAAGCAAAAGACAAACAACAATTGCCTTGTCTGCTGCTGAAGCAGAATACATCTCAGCTGCTAGCTGCTGCTCTCAACTCTTATGGGTAAAACATCAACTTGAGGATTACTCTATTTATGAGCATAACATATATGTATGGTGTGATAATTCCAGTGCTATATGTGTGACTAAAAATCCAATTCAACATTCTAAGGCAAAGCATATTGAGATCAAACATCATTTTATTAGGGATTATGTTCAGAAAGGTATCTTTGATATTAAGTTTGTTAAAACTGAAAATCAATGGGCTGATATTTTCACTAAACCCTTAGCAGAAGACCGATTATTATTTATTAGAGATAATTTAAATATGCATTGCATTGTTGAATGACATGTCTGTGTGTTAACATGCCTGTGTGTTAACCTGTCTGTGCTATATCACCTGTCTATGCTTACCTGTCTGACTCTGCTAAGTCACTATGCTAGAACTCAACAGTTTTGTTGAAATGGTTATTAAGTATTTAATGCCATTCCTTTATCTGAAGCTAATCATGTGCACGACAGTTTTTAAATCTTGAAACCATGTTTTCTTTATGTCAAATGTGGGCGACGCAGTATCCCATACGAATCGTGCCGATTTGAATTTCGTTTTTCTCTCTCCTGCCTTTATGACTATAAAAGGCAAAAAATCAGAAAGGTAAAACCTTTACGCTTTCAAATCTCCAAAATCTCTCTATCTTCGTCTTCTCATATCTCAAACCCTTCTCTCTCTCGAAACCCTAGAACCTTTTCTCTCAGAAATGGCATCATCCAAGCGTTTATCTACAAAAGAAATAGCTGGGCAATACAATATGAAAGTTACCGAGGTAGAAAAGATAATTCTTGGAAAGACTGTTGATCTTCAACAGATGAATAAGTTTGGTACGGATGTCACTGAGGAGTTGGAATACTCCAAGTGGACTCTCTTCTTTGATATCAAGGAGCTAGTCCATCCCAAGCTTGTCCAAGCCTTATGGAGAAATGATGTGCTCATCACCAACATGATCAATGGAACCAAGAGCTTTAGGGCTCAAATGGGGGATAAAACCCTTCACTTCCCTATCAGCTCTCTGGAGTTGGTTACAAAGTGTCTGAGGATCGGAGCTGCCTTCACGCCAGACTGGGAAGATGAATTGAAGTTGGAGTTGAAAATGTCAACATTGCCATCTATGGCGTCCCCAACCCTAAAAATCCTAAACCAATCAACATGGTGGTCAAATGCTGATTCTTGCACAAGTTGCTGTTGGAATTCGTGATGACAAGGAAAGGCTCACGAGACAGTGTGACCAAGATGGACAAATCCGCTTTGTACCACTTGATCCACAAGATCAAGGTGGACATCAATGATCTCATCTACATGTACCTTGAGACTCAAATCAAGAGGACCAACATGTAGACCTATCCCTATGGGATGCTGTTAACAAGGGTCTTCAGGAACAAGTTGTTTGTTCCTAGTGATGTTCACTTTGAGGATATGTCACTTCCCATAGACAGGAAGATACTGTCTATAATGGATATCAAGGGAATCCCTCTGGCTGATGAGGATGGGGACAAGAAGAAGAAAAAGAAGAAGAACAAGAAGAAGAAGAAGAAGAAGAAGAAGAAGAAGAAGCCTGCTATT
Source organism: Sophora flavescens (assembly GCA_030762895.1). NCBI lineage: Eukaryota > Viridiplantae > Streptophyta > Magnoliopsida > Fabales > Fabaceae > Sophora > Sophora flavescens. The sequence continues at coordinate 106,333,598 of CM061066.1, read as the reverse complement.
AAGCACAAGAAGAAGGAAGAACCAGTGGTTTTCACTGATGAATCAGAGGTCCCTATCTCTGAAAGCCTCTTCAAGTCGTCTGGAAAGGTGGCCCGACAGGACCAGAGACCTAAGTTGCAACAACCTTCAATCTCTGAAGAAAAAGTTGAAACAGCTGAGCCACTAAGGTTCAAGCTGAAGAAATCCTCTCCCAAGAGGAAGACACGTGAAGCTGAGGAATCGGTTGCTGCATCTGCACAACCTACCAAGAAAAGAAGGCTGGTGAAAACCTTTGCAAAGGTCATACAACTGGAGTCTGAACCTAGCAAAGATGAAGTATCTGCTCAGGGGGAGAAGACAACTCTACCCTTGGAGGAACCTAAGGAGATGAAGCCTCTTGATTTGGGAATCATTCCCAGAAAAAGAAGGTCTGGTTACCCAATGCCAGCTGGAAGAGTTGAAATGCCTGCAGAAGCTCAAACTACAGAGGTTGAAGCTGTTGTTGACCTGTCTGTGGAGCTCAGACAGTTGTTCAACCGAAGGATGACATTATGTCTCCTTCCAAAAAGAAGTTGAAGATATCTGAAAATCATATAACTACTTCAATCCCTTCTCCTTCTCATCAAGGTACCCTCACCCCTTCTGTTTCTTCTCTATCCGTTTTATTTGTTCAACCTTTATCAATTGTCCCTCCCTGTCCCTCACCTGTCTCCTCTCACCAAACTCAAACATCATCATATGATGTTGTGTCTGATGTATGTCAGTACACAGTTGTTCACGGGGAATCAACTCCCAAAGAACAAACTGGCATATCATCAAGTCTGTTTATATGTGATCTGCAATCTCTGATGATTGCAAGTGTTTCTCATCTAATTGTCATCCCTTCTCCTCCACCTCACATTCTTAACTCTTGTAGGGAGATTTTATTTTATCCCCCTATAGTCTTGTTCATTAGAACATTAACTGAGACTAACTATCCTGCTTCTATTGTAATGTTACCCCGTATGCTAGGTATTTCTTTTTGTTAGTAACTGGATCAAATTCTTTCTTTGGTCATATTGATTCACTGTTACCTGTCCTCCCTTAGTCTTAGCCCAACAACCCCTTCCCCCACCTATACAAATAACCATTACCCGACTGTCTCTGTCCAAGAGACTTTCCTGTGTCTTTTCCGCTCCTGATACTGACTTTGTCAGAATCATTCTTGTGTTCAAGTTTGTTTTTATTCCATTCTACGCTCTCAAAACTCTTCATGAACTTTTCTTCCCTCCTATTATCTCTCCCCTCTCTGTTTCTAAGGCACCTCCTGTATTAGCCCTGCCCTGGCACTCAGACCAGTCTACTTCTTCAACCAGTTTGACTACAGAAGCCTCCACTTCTCAGACAGTGGACCTACAAGAATTCAATCTGCTTCGTGCTCATGTAGAAGAAGTAAGAAGACAACTGGATGAAGAAAGGCGAGCTAGGTTGCTCTTAGAGCAAAGAGTTGCTACTTTGTTTTTGTTACTTAGTCAACCTAGGTAGTTTTGTTTCTCTGTTGTTGTACAAATTGCCTTGTACTTGTAACAGCTTATGATGAATAAAATAAGTTTTTATCATATTTCTTTAAGGTTTCTTTACTTTCTTGTTCACTCCTTTTTGTTGTTGACAAAAGGGGGGGAAAGTAGTATGTATGGAGATGATTTGCAATGTTTTGATAACGACGTATGCTCTGGTAAATATGGAAGTAAGATAATTCAAATATTTTTTTTTTGTCTAAGTTAAACCGGAACTTATCGGTAACCTTAATGTCTGATCAACATCTTACTTAAATGCACCGTCTGCTTAAGAAAATCCCAACCCGTCTGATATGTGTTATCTCTTATGTTGATATTTTCTAAGCTTCATTAAATCATCTCAATGTTTGTCATCATCAAAAAGGGGGAGATTGTTAAGTCTCTGAAATGTCTAATATGCATTTCCCTAAGTTTTGATGTGATCTAAACATTGGTTAATGATTTAATTGACCTTCATGTTGGTTGCTAACCTGTCTACCTAGTGTGCAGATCAAAATAGTAAGAATCATCTGTTTGCTCAAGTAGATGACTACCTGTTTGGATAAGCAAAAGTCAATCTGTCTACTGACTAGGATTATTGACTTTCTTCAAGTGAAGCTTTCAACATGTTTTCCCACAAGTTCCTACACTTTTCTGAAGTTCCTCGATGAAAAAACAAAGACCAAACAAGCTTTTGCAAGCTGTCCCATCATAAAGAAGACTCGAAGTTTTCTCTCTTACTTAATCTGACGCTTATCAAGAAAAGTCAGAAGTCACTCTCACAAGAAACCTCCAAAATCAGAATTGAAGTCTAGTTAAAGAATGCTTCCAACATGCTTTATTTCCTAGTACTTCTGGTTATTACATAAAAAAGGAAAAGTACTAAGCAAAGTACATAAAGCACTTTGCACAACTCTGATATGGCTAGTTCACGATGCACAAAGCTATGATCCTTCATGTTAGAGTACAATCAACGTTCCTATTGCATTAATGGCTGCCCATAACGACTCTATTGCATTTAATGAAGTCTTGTCTAAAGCCAACATTTAAAGGAATGTCTCTAACAGATCTTAAATGTTTGAAGACTATAAATACAAAAGTCATTGAAGATGATAAAGCACACACAACATTAAAGCCATTACTCTGCGCATTTATTTCCTTTATTCTTTCAATCTGTATTCTTCAACCATTTGAAGTTATTGCACACGCTTTCCTAAGCTTACATTTAAACCACTCTATGAGTGTTGGTGAAAGATCTGTCTGTCTGATTGCATTTACTACAAACAAACTTCTTAACCAAACCTGAGTGAGCCTGAAGAGGCTAGGTGTGCAAAGAATACTTGTCTTTGAGCCTAAAGAGGCTAGGTGTGCAAACAACACTTGGAGCCTGTAACCTGATCAGTTATAGTGGATAAAACTTGGTGCTGCCAAGGACTGGATGTAGCTCTTTGTGTTGAAGAGTGAACTAGGATAAATAGTTGTGTTGATCTTTCTTCCCTTAAACTCTTTAGTTGCTTTGATTATTATATCTGCTTTCTAACTAAGGGGTTAAAGTGTGAATATTAAATCTGTTTTCAAACTGTATGCTTGTGTTTATTCTATTGAAATCTCATCAGACAGGTCACTTGTCTGTACTGTCCTTTCCCACTCGTCTGAACTTAGCTTCTGTGTGTGAAAAGTTTTCAACTTTGTCTTAAATTCTGATAAACACAATTCAACCCCCCTTCTTGTGTTTATTGTTGTCTATTTCAACCATTCCATTGTAGTAGGAGGTATCGGAGAGCCAACCTTCAAAAACACCTGTCAATGTGCTATAAGTTAATAATGATGAGTATTTAAAGATAATTATTAATGATAAAACGTTAACATTTACAAAATGTTGAATCGTCAACATATACTTGTACAAAATGACAGTTTTGCACAAACCCAATGGTAATGATGCGGTGACTTGATAGAGATGGTGATGGTCGGCCTCTAATTGGAAAAATTGTAACGCTTCCAACTAAGACTAAAAAGATCAGAACTAGATTATATCTAGATGCTATCACATAGCCCATGTTCGGTATACTCATCCATTTATCCAGACTTGCCACCCTGCCAACTAATAGAGACTTGTTCAACTCTTGTACTCGCTAAAGACCATTAAATAGATCGACATATTTAGCTTGCCACTATGTAAGGTCTCTATAACAATCATCGCGAATTATGGCCCTTGAGTCCTCACCTTTACCCAATAAGGCTGCAATGGCACGATAACCACAATTACCATCTGCACCCACATCAACAATCGCATCAATATATGGATGAATCCCCACAGGAAATTGGTCTAAGTACTTCATACCGGTCTTCTGCCTTGACCCACATCCTGAAGCACGAGAAGTCAGCCTAGTTGGTGTGTTATCATGGACTGAAAGCATCACAACAACATGCTCAAAATAATAAGGATCGCGTTTAGTTGATTTCTCTAACTTCGACACAAGACCCTTCTTAGGTGCCCCCTTTGTTTTCACCTTTTCAAGAGGAGGACACATTGAAGTTGTATCGGGAAATGCTAGTTCAAACACTTGAGTTCTCAATATAATTTTCCCCGCCCGATCAAGTCCATAAAATCAATTAAACAAAGCATCAACAGCTGGTGCCAATGTCAACTTTGCATCCGAGTCACTCACCCCTTGATCACCAAAGTGTAACTTCAACCAATGAGTATAAATTGCAACCAAAGGAATGGAGATATGCATCATACTGTACCTAGCAAGTTCACATGCACAAGGTAACCCATATGTACTTCTAATTTTGCAACCACAACTAGAACTGTCAACACCAACATCTTTAACTCGATCAAACTCGTCAACTATATGACCTAGTGCACTCCTTGAAATAAAACCCCGCAAGTGGTTTTAGAATGGAATGTTGTGCTTGTGTTCTACTACCGTGATGCTTCTCTCGAATCCCCCATAATATCCTGAAGCAAATTTTTGAACCTCCAATGTGCAGACTCAACCCTATTAGCAACAATAGAAAGCTAAAGTCAACATCAATACCAAAACATTCTTTCATTACTAATTAAAACATGAGTTTGAGCATACCTATGAGTTGTTGTATTCCTCATGTGCATCAATCGATCAACCCATGCTGTGACAACCTTTTCCTTGTAAGGATTCAACCACTTATTTTTCACATACTCACAAAAATCAGGAAAACCTGAGCATACATTTTCAAAAATAGCAAGTCGCTTCACAAACTGACACTCGTTAGGAGAATTGACAACACTGTCCCATGCATCCATAACGGGTTCACAAAGCTCCTTCGGTTTCACTGACACCTTGCATTTAGCATTCACACTCTTAGCAATATGAAAACGACACAATAGATTATATAGTAGGGAAAACAACTTGCATTGCATTCATCAAGGCAATGTCTCTGTCAGACACTATCACCTGATGGGTGGCATCTATTTGTTGAAGTAGCCCTCTTAACTGCTCAAGTGCCCGAGCTACATTATCAACTCGCTCAGATTCCAAATAAGCAAATGCCACAGAAAATGTCAACTCTGTTGAAGTAACACCAACAAACTCAAGTAACGGCAACCAATATTTGTTGGTTTTGTATGTGCTATCAATGATCAACACATCGTGAAAAGTTTTTAAGAGAGTTATGGCATCCGGATGCATCCATAATATATCCCTCACAACATCGGAATCATCGACCTTTCTATAATAGTACACATTCTGATCATGTACCATTAATTGCATGAGATGTTGGATTTCTGTTCTTGGACCTCTTTAAGACCTACGATATTGTTGTTTCGCATTATAAACCTGCTTGATAGTAGTGCAGCTTTCCGGGTTATGATCGACCAAAGTCAGTAACATGGTTCGTGGCTTGAACATATTTTTTATCATTTCACCAACCAAAGCCTTCTCTTCAGCACTTGGTCGACCAACATATGGACCACTAATGTTAGGGATAAGTCATGGTTGTGCAATCCACACACCACTTTCAGGAACCATCCTCACCTTTCGTCAAAGGTCGTGCTTTAAGTTTGAAGGGACAGTCACATTTTCGAGTACCAGTCGACTTGGTAGGTAATGAATTCTTGTATGATCTATACTTTCCACTCCTTTCACAACCAAGAATTACAATTGTCTTCCTTCCTCTACGTCCTGTAGCAGTATCTGACCTCATAATGATAACAACCATTCCATTATGTCTATCAACATCTCGAGACCAATTTATGCAATCATCTCGAGTAGGAAATACCTGAAAACGTGAATAAAAATTAGGTCATAATAAGCACACATAACTTTGTTTTATTAATTTATCGATGAAACGTACCACATTAGTGGTGAATGCATCAGTACAATCATCTGTATATACAAAAACAAACTTTTAGATCAGCAAATTGTAGAATCTGACAATTAATTGTCGGAGGCATATTTTTTGTACTTCCGGCAACTAGTTACCAGACATATGTTTTCAAATAAAATATTGTGGGCAATTAATTGCCGGGGTTTCTGTACATCCGACTACTAATTGCGAGAGCTCTTTTTTTCAAAATTTTAAAATTTTCCGGCAATTAAATGTCGGATACTTAGTTATTGAATCCAGCATTTAAATGTCGGAAAGCATAGAAAATTCGAAAAAAAAATAGAAACTACCACAAAAACGCAGAAATACGGAGATTAGGGAGAATTCACGCACAATACCTTTAGTTTATCAATTTATGGAGGGAGATGAGATAGAAGAGAGGGTGGAAGGAGATGAGAGAGAATATTGGGTGGATGGAGATGAGAGAGAAGGGGGTGAATGGTGAATTTTAGCAAATAATTAGAGTAACTAGGTTTATTAAGGGTAGTTTATTAATAAAAAATAAAATAAAATGTAATGTAGGGGTGGTTGCCCATATGTGGGGGTGTAGGTAGTAGCCCCCAATCAAACTTTAGCGGGGTGCTGCTTTTCATTCTTGCTTCAATGTCCCATCATAAAAAGATATCATCCATTGACACAATTGAACAACTGTTTTTGAAGTTGGATCAAAACATTTATACCCTCTTTGGTTAGAGGGATAGCAAACAAATATGCATTTATGTGCTTTGTGGTCAAATTTTGAATGCTTGGGATCATGATTATAAACAAAAGCCACACTACCAAAAAAAATTAAGGGAATGTTTGTTATGAGCCAAGAATGGGGAAAGCATGCAGTGATCATTTGTAAAGGAGTTTTAAAGTACAAAATCCAGGTAGGCAATCTATTGAGGAATATTCACTTTCTGTCACACTCTTTTAAACACAACCTTTTCTATTGGACCACCTCATCTCCTCTTAACCTCTTTACCAGTCGATTAGGTTATTAAAATTTAATTATTTTCAAAAAACAAATAATTTTTCCTCAAAATAAAAAATTGTTCTTTCTATTTCTCCTATATCTTGAAGGTATGCTTTCCTCTTCCTCGAATCGTTGGAGAATAGTCGGTTCGCCCGACCTGCTGCTGTCGAAGTGTTCAATTTCCTTTAAGTAAGCTTTTAAGTTCGAGTATTATAAATGAAAAACATTAACATTCAAGATAATTATCTCCTTAAATAGATCTTTCTGTTTTAACCCATGGTCTAAAGTGACTCCTAGGTATCGAAAGTCTCATTAGAAAAAAAAAAATGGTGAAAGATCTTTAAAGTATCTGAAATTATCTTTGTTTGCCATCTAGTATTTTTGAAGTATGGCAATTCAAGCAAACGATCCAAATTTGAAAATCCATAACAATATAACATGATTTGAATCTTCAATATAAATAACTAAATGAGGGCACAGGAACAACGAAATACAGAAACACATTATCATTTGAGCTCTGAAACTCGCCAACTGGTTATCTTCACCAACAAAAGATTTTACTTGCTGTTTTATTTTCACTCCCCTGCAGAGTGAAAGGAACAAGATACATCAACAGGCTTCCTCACATTGATGACCCTCTGCCATCAGAAGTGACACCTTTGGTGATTAGACAAAGAACAAATAACAGAAGCTTGAAGTAAAGACACACTCCAGATTAACCTGCAAAGTCCAAATTACATTTATTTTGAGACTGGTTTCAAGTTTCAACTTCAAGCTACACTCTTCTTGTTACATAAAATTCAGACTTCAGGTTCCCATCATCACAGCACAATTATGGATAAAGTGATTAAGCTGGATGCTGCCACAATCAATTTGCCTCCACCCTAATTTCTCAACAGTTGGATCAGGACAACAAGTGTATATAGTCAAGGCACGTTCTGTATGGGAGACAGAAGGTGCACCAATAACAAGTAACTCATCACCAAGAGATTTAAATGCCACACCCCAACCTCCTTGAGCATCAGCTCTCACTGGAACCTGTCCTAACTTCTTCCATAAGTTGCTTCCCTTCAGATAAACTTTTAGCTCATTGGAAGAAGCATCAAGAGTGTACAGCTCATTATTTGCAACGGCGATAAGAGGTGGAGATTGCGAAACCGAAACAGGAATATCTTTCAACATGTGAGGAATCAAGTTCCAACTGTTTGTCTTTGCATCAAAGAATTCCCCACAAGTGAGGTCCTTCTGATGCTCATCTTGTCCTCCCATGACATAGAACCTGTTATCCATGTAGCAACCTGAACAAAACTTCCTTTTTTGATTCATCTTTGGGAGTGGTTCCCATGACTGGTTCTCTGAATTGTATTTCTCAGCAGTATCCAAGACTTGGCTATAAGTGTTTGTGTCAAGACCACCTGCAACAAAGGCAAAAGTACCACAAGTAGCTGATGCAAAAAGACATCTTGGGTTGTTCATAGAAGGACCCTTGAGCCATTCATTTGTTTTTGACTCATACCTCCAAATAACAGGTCCATCAAACTCCTTGCCTGAAACTAAAAGATGGGACCCTGCAGTAAATGACTCTTTATCTCCAAACTCAAAATTATAATCTGATGGAATAGTGGGGAGCTTCCTGCTTGACTTGAAAGGCCAATCCATTCCCCACCAGTTACTCTCCCCACTAGCTAACATAAACACAGATGGTTCTTTGAAGCCTAACTCTTTCCTGATCTTATATACTTCACCACTCTTCACTAGACTCAAGAACCGCTTATTTAGAAAACACAATTTCCAGTGCTGTGATCTTGGCATTCTAGCCAAGATCGTGGTCTCTAGCTCATCGCTGAGGCACGGACCGTTATAATCTGCATCCTGAGGTAAAGGTTCTTCAACAGCTGAGGAACCATTGCCATCAGAGAGTGACAAGTCAAGAACTCTCATCATCTTTTGTGCCAAAGGTTGGGAAGGTAATGCTTTTTCACTAATCATAATAGGTCATTTCAAGGCAAATGCTTTCCTTCCCTGTCTCTGTTTCTTTTTCTCTTAACTTTGATCAGAGAAAAACTTTTCCACCTTATACTCAATTTGCCTGTAACTGCAGCAAAAAAATCCAGACATAAGTATCAGCAACAACTATTACTACTTTGAAATATGAGACTTTAAGAGCATAAGAGCAAGACATACATATTCATATATATACAAGTTGAACAAAGTGAAATCGAAATGTGGCAAACAATAATGAAAAAAAGAAATCTTTGAAAAATTACTCTGACCTCCCATGAAATTTAGTGAAATTACACTTAATATCTCTTTTGTTAAAGAAAATATATCATCTCTGTAGAGGTTTATGAATTGATTACACTAACATATTGACCCCCCTTACAGTTTTCTTGGCTTGATTAAAATACTAAGAAATAACTAAACCCAAATAACTCTTCTCACATCAGAAAGACACTAATTTATAACCGGATGATTTCTCAATTGATTTATTTATGGCTAGTGATATAGTCTTGTATAGAGATTGGTGTCATCGATCATGAAAAAAAAAAAAAAAAAAACTTACCCAGATGAAACCAGAGCACAAAAACTAAAATGTTTCACATCATGAGAGGTTGATCAGCGTTCAGAGATTAACACATAAACGTGCCAAGAAATGGAAAAAATAAAAAGACCGAAGATTAATTTAGAGGGTAAAAGAAGGAAAAGTGAAGCTTCTAAGAAAAGGGTTAGTGCATATTTATTCAGATATGCAGAACCTGAAGAAAGGCTGCAAAGGGAAACGGAGAAGAGAAACGCCCATAAAGCAAACGCTTAGATTTAAAATATAAAGACCAAAGAGAGAGAGAGAAGAAAAAGAAACTTGCGAAGAGAGAATCAGCCAAGTCAAAGGTAGCAGTAAATGAAGGGTGAGCGTTACAAAATGTGCAATTAAAACAAAGAGAAAAAGAAACGTTGGAAGTGGTCTAAGGCTATGGGGTGATAACTGAAGTTGCAGGGAGAAACATAAGAGAGGAAAAGAGAAAGAGAGAAGGAGAAGAGAAGACAGAAGTGACTTGAGAGTGTTGAAAGAAGAAGAGAGATCCAACGTGGAGACACCCACCATTTGCTGGAAAAATATTTTAATTTAGTATATGCCTTGTGTTTTGGGGATTAAAATACAGACACATAAACAATAATTTAATTGGTGCGCTCATCAATCGCACCACCACCACAATATATTTTATTGCCCATTGGAGAAAAAGGAAGAAAGAGTATTGAAGTTAAGAGTGAGACAGAGAGAAGAGAACACTGCTTCACACAGTGACTGAGCTTCCCATGTTGCTACAGCAGTCCAATGCGAAAGAATATCAATAAAGAATGCAACTAAATAATGCACCGGTTAATAAATAAAGAATCATTCTCCAAAAGATGTAATGTTATTTCCACGCCAAAACTTATCATACTTTTTTTTTTTTAAGAACTCATCATAGTTTATTTAATTGTTATGGATTGTTAGTAATTTTTTTTTATCACGACATAGGCTTGAAGTATCATCAGCTTTGTGGATGATTAATTTTTGTTGGTGGATCCGGCTGGTCATTTTTAGTGAGGGTCTCTCCTCTCAATCATGTTTGTTTTCATCCACAAGTCTCGAACTCGAGATATTACTTAAGAGATCCGAGTCCAGTTCCACTCGGACCAACGTAATGTTGGTGTATTGTTATTATAAAGATCTTTTATATTATCATCCATAGTTAACAAGAATGTATTAACATGTGGTTGGTTCAAGTGGGGGACTTGTGCATTTTAAGTAAGTGGTAAGATGTTCGAATTCTGATTCTTGTGTATGGAGCAAACCTGGTTGGGAGGGATGACCCACCTTGTGTGTCCAATAGTTTCCCGACAAAAATTAATCACGGCTAACGGTGGTGGATACTTCATACCTATATCATGATTAAAAAAATAAAATAGTTATCAAGAATGTGATACACTTTGATTGGTACGGGTGGTTGTCTACTTAATTATACATATGGTATTGGAGGGATATACTTAGTTGGTACGCTTTCGAGATGCTATACGTTTAATATTATTATTCAATTCATTCTTTATATTATCAATTTATATATTTCATAAGTTTAACATAATTTCATAATTTTTATTAAAAAAAAATAATTTCATAATTTTCCCAACTAAATTCTGTTATTAACAAAAAAATAAATTTATTTATTAAATTTTCAATCAATAAGTAATACGTATAAATATATATTTAATATTTCTTTAAATTTTTTTAAAAGAATTCCTAACTTATATTTAAAAAGTTTCAGTATTTTATGTTTTTAGTCGTAGTAATAAATATTTTTACCTACTTAATAAACCAACTTATTATTTTTTTTATGTCAAAAGCTCCCTTGAAAAAGAAAAGAGAGATTTATTGTTTTTCAAGTTTCCATAAAGAAATGCAGATGTGAAAAACATGAGTAAAATCGATCTTGTGAAGACGTGTTGCGAGAAAACCTAATTACAACCAACCTCTTAAGAATTTTCCTGAGTTAGTTTTTTTATTTTTTTGTTTTTTTGTTTTTGGACGAAGTACGTGATATCTGTAAATTTTGTGCTTGTGAAATTATTTGTGTACACTTATATATGATTTAATTCTCATATTTAAGTGTACATCAATGGACTGTTAAACTTTAGATTTAAATGATGTTTGTTTTATGGGTTTGGTTTGCCGTCCATACTTTTTGTTTCTTTTATATTCTTATTAATAAATTCTTGGTGTGTTGAAACACCGAATAATAGAACTCTTATGGCCCAACAACTGTCAACCAATTGAATGTCACGTGGAAACTTTACAAAAGTCCTCCATTTAAGTGAAATCACTCAACGCCTAAACCATGGTTCCATCTTTCATTTATTTGGGTTTTGAAATCCGTTTCATGAATTTAGAATCATGAAATTATGCCTCTAAGATGATGAAATATGGGGGAGAAATGAAGAAATGATCAAGAACTTGGAGCTTCAATTAAAACATTGGAGATGAACTTAGTGTTTTTGGTGAGAAAATGTGTGAAATGAAATGAACTAAGGTGACTATGAGGGAGGGGCTTGGTCGAATACTGTAGGGACAAGAGGAAGAGAAATTGGACACTATCACTTAGTCTTAAGGTGCAAGATTGAATGACTCACCCTTGGCATTAATGGCTTATGGTGATTCACCATTTGTCATTAATGCACGTTTAATGCATAATTATGACTATGGTGAGTCAATGCATCAACATGGTGACTCACTAGGGTGAGTAGTCCATGTGAAAAGAATGTTCTAGCATTTGAAGTTAAGTATAATCATGGTTGGTTTTAAAAAAAAAACTAGGATAGGTTAGGAAATATTCATAAAATACTTAGATATTTGCATAACTATCATGATCAAGTAAAATGGGATGAAATGATAGTTATCTAGAGGCTTGACCTTGTGTCACTTAGGAGAGAATAGAATGAGATATTTCAAACTTTGCAAATTGGTCGTTTGGTAATAACAAAAGAACTTAAGGGTAAAAATGGTCATTTCTCGTAGATTTCTAAGATATTTTCTAAGAATGTCATAATGACAATGGTGAGTCATGGTGGCGACTCATTGGATGAGTTGGCTAAGCTGACTGATCGTCCCTATCCTCTAGCATATCATTGAAGTTCCGAATCCGGCTCCGTCATTTACCCGATTAGGATTTTCAATCGTTTTTCGTCAAGATTCGCCCGAATAAAATATAGTATTTTATTTTTGAGCGATAATTCTAGAAATAGACTTTATCACTAAAATAATGATAAAATCTAAGATTTTCAGCTTCGGGTCATATTAGGGTTTTCTGACCGGTACAAAATTATATTGTTAGCAAAAATGAATATTGGTTTTCATCTGAGTTTTAAACCCAAAATTGAACCGTAACTTCCCACGATATGATAGGTTCCAACTATGAATTTGTTTTTCTCAAAATTATTTTCTGGATCCCCGATAATAATATAAAATATTATTACCGGTCAAAAGATGAGAAAACTGGGTGTTACAAACCTTCGCTTAAACCTCCATGGTATAGATTTTAAAGGGTTTAGGTATGAAATTAAAAGGTAGTTATTAGGGGATTTTGTATTTAATGGTGATTAATTGTTATGGGATTGGGTGATTACATGTTGATCATTATGATTATTATTATTTAGTATGCCCTTTTGTGATATGTAATTGCTCAATGTCGTTTTGGTGTGAGCTTGACCATTGTTATTGATGCATGTGGCATGATGCTATGTATTATGGTTATTTGGCTTGACCATATGGTAATATGCATGTCTTTGGGTATTTCCCTTGGGGGAAGATGATTGTTTGAGATACCTCTTTAGAGGAGATGACAAAGGGCCTAACTCATAACAATGGCAGATTGACGTAATGATAGGCTATGGCAAAGGGCCTCCCTTAGGGAGAGGGCAATGTGAGTCATTGCACGGATACTTCCTTCATAGAGATGGCAAAGATCCTAATTCATAGTGACGACAGATTGACCTAATGCGAGGAGACGACAACGAGCCTCCTACATGGGAAGGCAATGTTGGACATTGTGTAACACCCCGTTTTCTCGTCTCTTGACCGATAATTATATTTTATATTATTAATGGGGATCCAGAAAATGATTTTGAGAAAAATGAAATCATAGTTGGAACCTATCATGTCGTGGGAAGTTACAGTGAAATTTTGGGTTTAAAACTCAGACGGAAACCAGTCTGCGTTTTCGTTGACAATATAATTTTGTACCGGTCAGAAAAACCCTAATTTGACCCGAAACTGAAAATTTTAGATTTTATCATTATTTTAGTGATAAAGTCTATTTCTAGAATTTTCTCTTAAAAATAAAATATTATGTTTTATTCAGACGAATCTTGACAAAAAACGATCAAAAACCCTAATCGGATAAAACGACGGAGCTGGAAAGGGATCTGCAGAGGTGTGCCAGAGGATAGGAGTGATGACTCAACTTGGACAACTCACCCTAGTGAGTTACCATAGTCATCATGACCATCCAACAAAATATCTAGATATTTTGAGCAAAATATCTAGAAATCCATGTGAATTGTCGAAATTACCCTTAACTTGTCCAACAAATTCCCAATGTGTCCCAAGATTTTTGGACCCCAAAATATCTCTCCAATTTCGTGCAGCCCCCTTTGTTTAGTCACCTAATCACATTCTTATTCATTTTGTTCACAAAAAGCTCCTAGGTTCTCTTAGAACTCAAAGTGGTTCTTGAAAGTACTTGATCATTTCATCATTTCTTCCTCCATTCTTCATCATCTTTAAAGTATATACTTCATGATCCATGACCATCTCTAATCCCTCTTAAGTTATTTCCTTTCATTTGTATCTTTCCTACTTAGCATTATTTCATGAAAACACCAAAATTCCTTTCTTTGTTCTTATGCTCAAATTTGGCCATCACCCTAATCTCCTCACCCTTTTGGTTGTTAGAAATTCTAAGACCATATTCGTGATCACCTACCTCATCTAGGCACTTTCTATTTCACACAAAAATCCATTTGAAGCTTGTTTGTGAAATGGGTTTTTCTAGCCTATACTTTGTTCATCATCTCATCAACAAAGGGGTAATTTCTTTTGACCCTAGTTAGTAACTTTATTCTATGCTTCATTAGCTTCATGAATATTTAATTTATTTCAAGTTACATACTTTCTAAAAATCATGTATTAATTCATAGGAATTTGCATGATGTTGTTTTTGGACTTTGAACAATTTTTCTACCATGGAAACACCTTTGTCTTTATGTCTACCAAAAGGTTTTCAAAACAAATCATACTAGTCCTATAAACCTAAAGAGGCTGTGAGCTATAGCTAAAGTTTTAGCCTTGGTTTTTGTTTGTTTTAACTAGTTAAGTTGTTGTTGATGAAGGTTGGTGTTGGAGTTGGCTTTGTGGGTTTGTGGAGCAAAGAAGAGTAACTTGCTTAAGAGAGCTACAAGCGGTAGGGGAGTGAACCACCTCACACCATATTGGTGGGTGTGAAGATGGCTTAATTTTTTTTGTGGTTGGTGACCCTAAACCTAGGGTTATCCACTTTGTTTGGTTTGGTTCTCTAGGAGGACAGGATTGTAATATTGGTTGTGGTGTGATTAGTACTTTGGAATTGATATGATTATATGCTCATGAACATGCTATGTTTGATTGGCTTATTCACATGCATTGGTTTGATTAATTGGTTTGAATTGTCATTATGGATATAGCATGAGAATATGGTTATAGCATGACTTTTGAGTAATTATATGCTATGATGATGTATGGTTATGACTATGAGTGATTTTGGAGAAGTAGAATCTTCTATTGAATTTTTGTCAAGTTTCAGTCATATATGGAACAAATGGGAGTTTAACTCGAATCCCCGAGTTTTAAGTGAATTTCACAACACTTAAGTGGGGATATGAACAAAGACAATGAAGAAAGGAAAAGAACAAGTTCTTAAGCTATGAAATTATGCAATTATTATAAGGAAAGATTTAATTAAAAGCCTACTCTAAGTGAGGCATAGGTACGATTTCCTTAGAATCATCACTTAGAATGTTTTGATTTTCAATCAAGGTAGTTGAAATCGTATTTGAAAATCAATGGACGTAAGTTTTCATGAAACAGAACCATCCAAAGAGGATGTTTATTTTAATTCGGGTTTGAGTTATAACTTGAATGAGAAACATTTTCTATACTTAGCCCACTAATTAAATGACCGCGTTAAAGTCATAAATCAGTTAAATCAAAATGATTTTGATAAGAACAGTCCTTATAATGAACTTTACGTATTAACTTTGGGTGATGGCTCTAAAGGTTTTCAAAACAGATTTCAAAACCCAAATGAATGAAAGATGGAATCATGGTTTAGGCGTTGAATGATTTCACTTAAATGAGGGGCTTTTGTAAAGTTTCCACGTGACATTCAATTTGTCGACAGTTGTTGGACCATAAGAGTTCTATCATTTGGAGCTTTAAGAGTGATGAAAAAGGAAGTTAAGCCTTTAGAACTCTTCTTTTATTTTGATTTCAAACCCTTAATGCTGAGGTACATTTTGATTAACCATCAAAAGCATTTTAAAACCAAAGTAAACGTGTATTCCAAAACCTAAGTCGAGGAGTAGGACTTAGCGATCAAAAGAAATGGAATGTTTAAAGTATGAGATATAGTGGAGCAAGACTATGTCTTCATACCCTAGATGATTTTATCATCCAAGGATCCATAATACTTAATAACCAAGAGTATTCTAATATTACTTGCCGAGTAAGTAACCTCGTTCGGGAAGAAATATAATGGATTGGGGAATGACCAATCTCCATAATGCACTTAAGCATTGAAACATGGATAGGCCAATGAGGGGATCCTAAAATTGTGCAAGGATTCATGGGTTGGTACTATCTTGCCTCTAGATGGCTATTGATTCCATCAAAGGAATCCCGAAATTTATCCGGCGGATAAATACGAACGCACATGCCGTGATCGGCTTGATCCAAATAATATTATCAGTAAGACCTTTGTGCCTAGGAAGTGGGACTGCATGTTCTGTGCGCATGTGGATTGTAGGGTGACGATTCTTCAATGATATTGGGAATGTCGGGGTTGGGATGACCACAGATGGCCATTCAGGGTGATGGGTCGTGGAGTCATGTACAAAACACCGACAGCTTCTACTTGCTGCTGTACAATCCTGGTTATCGATGGCATTTCACAATCAACAGGGTTATTATTATTGATGCACAAGTATGCCTAATGTTGGCAGTTGTGAAACGTTTGTTCTAACCACTCATTCTGAACATTCTCTTAACTCCATAGTAGAGTCAGATCTTCCTTGTGTAGGTATGGGACAATGCAGTTTCAATCAGTCATCTCTCCGTTCTTGTGAGCATGTGTAGGTATGGGACTATGCAGTTTCACTGGGTCATGTTTCTGTATAAGTGATCAGCCGCTGGCTCATCTAGTTTTATGACTAGTATGACCGTGGTTTTGTGCTAATTATATTTCATTTTCACCCAAATTAGACTTGATTGCCGTCAAGCAACATTTTGAGTCTCTAGAGTATTTTTAGGTTAATTTAGCTGATTTAGAGTCAAATAAAACACTTATGCTATTTCTTGTTTTCAGGTAATAAAGAGAAGCAGTTCTGGAGTTTTTCGCCCCGCGAGAGGCTACTCGCCCCGCGAACCTGAAGCCTGACTGTGCAAGAAATGTCATCTTCTCTGCCTCGCCCAGCGAAACAATGTCTCGCCCCGCGAGTAATCCAACCCTGAAAGACAGAGACCATCACGGCTTACCCGTGTCGAAGGTCACGGCTGTGACAGTTTGGAATTTGAAGAGTCTCGCCTCGCGAGAAGTCCAAACATTGCAGATTTCTTCATAAGATTCGCGTCGCGAGATCGCGTAGAACTGACAGATATAAATTGCTGTTCTAAGACAGATTGCAGTAGTTAGTTTTTATCTTCTCTTCTCATTTTCTTTTTAGATTAGGACGGCTGCGAAATTAGGGTTTATGTTTGTAATGGAGAACTAGTCTCCTTGATCAATCTACTGTGATCGGGTTCCATTTACGCTTAAGGTTTTGTAATTTCTGAACTTTATGCTATTCTCTTTCAATACTTGTTTTATATGTTCTGTTTGCTTAATTCAGAATCGTATAGAATAGGTGTTGATTTATTTCGATGATTGTGTGTTCCTATACTTAATCGTGTTTTCTTAATTCGCGTGCGTTCAATCATGTTCGCTTAGTTCATGAGTGCTTCACCCCGTTTGCTTAATTCGGGAATAGGAACATATGTCTCGTAGTATTGATTTCGCTTGTTAATTGATGCTACAATCGAAAAGGGTTTAGAATCTGCTTAGGGCCTGGAATTATATAAATCGATGATAGTGGGAAACCGAGAACAGTAGGTTGATCTTTTTTAGCTATTTGATAGTTATTTTATTTGAATTATTTTCTGCTCTTTTTTCTTATTTGCATTTAAATCCACCCCCCCAAAACTGATTTTGTGTTAGTAACAACCCAAGAGTCTTTGTGAGACGATACTCGAGTTGTCGCTCCCTTAACTACATATTTTGTAAACCGCTCGCTTTTTGGCGCGTACGCGACAACGCGTCAAAAAATTGGCGCCGTTGTCGGGGACTCTTGTTGTTATTAACAGAAAATTACATTAAAAAAAAAAACCTTTTGTATTACTGAATTAGTTACGGCTGCTTTGTCTGGTTGTGAATGTTAGTGCTTCCCATGGAAAATTATATGCAAGATTTTATGCCTAATGTTGATTATGAACCATGCATATATTATCCTAACTTTGATAGGCCACCACCATGCATATATTATCCTGACTTTAGTAAACCCCCACCATGCATATGTTATCCCGACTTTGCTGGACGTTATGCGTTTAGCAGTGGTTTTGACATGATTGGAGTGAACGAGGTGCAACCTCCCTATTCTAGCCAACATAGTGGAGGACAGGGCATCTTGGATGAGATAGCTTCTCTGGTGCAACAACATATGACAGAACAAAATCTTCAATTCCAATCAAGTCTTCAGCAAATGGCAGAGAACAATCAACGGATGGAAGAGCAAAATCTTGAATCCCAACAGAGGATAGAAGCTGATTTTCAGAAGTTGGCCGCTCTAATTGATCAAAGCCAACAGAGGATAGAAGCTGATTTTCAGAAGTTGGCCATTCAAATTGATCACATTGTCTCCACCTCGGCTGCAATGCAAACTCCACATTTCCTTGAGGAACATACAGATTCACAGATAGTTGTTCTTGACAATACTTCCTCTGAGGATAATTTTGATAATAATGTCAAGAACACTATGGTTGATGAACTGTGTGTTGAATCTCCAGATATTCACACCTCCCCTGATTCTATCTATTATACTTCATGTGCTGATTGTACTGACACTGCTTCGTGTGTAGCATGTTTTGAAAGCTCATTCTTTTCAGGGTGTGAGGAGCAAAACGTCCATATGGAACATGAGACATATGAGATTGAGGGCCCTATTCGGCCAGGAAACATAGAAAATGAGGATCAGGAGGACATCTGCTTCACCATACTTGAGGATAATGAAGAACATTTGGAATTAGATGCATGTGTTGAAAGCGATGGGGTGGATGAACTGAGTGTTGAATTTCCAGACATTCTAGCCTTTTCTGATTCAGTTTATTGTGCCATATGTACTGACTGTACTAACACTAACCCTTGTGTGGTGTGTGCTGAGATTTCTGCATGTATAGCAGGTGATGGATTTATCAGCGCAGTGAATGAAGATCGTGCAGAAGTTGAAGCAGCACCGGAGACCCTCTCTACCTATTTGCCACCTTCCCCTGTGGAACCACCAGAGAGACTGGATATGAAGACACTGTGGCCAGTCCAAGAGGTTGAACCCCACTTTCATTGGGAAAACTCTATTGACAAGGTTGACAAGGAGGTCATCTTTGACCTGAGAGGGAGTGAGAAGTCCGCTGCACTCGAAGGAGTCACCATGATTATTAAGCGCCAGCTCCCATACTTATGCTTCATGCCATGGGATCCGGGAGGATCATATTGCAATTTGAGCATTCCGTGGCCGCTGTATCACAGACAGTGGGATCCTGGTGGAACCACCTCCATGAGTTTTCTCTAAACCCTTTTCCCTTTTAATTTTGCTTGCTTTGTTTTTGTTTTGTTTTCTTTTAGCTCTTGAATAATTTGAGAAGCTCAAGAGTTTTTGTGTGTTGAGTCTTGTGTCGGCAAGCTTGATTGGTTTTGATTGATTTTGCATAGATTGATTGCATGACATGTGTTGACCATTGACTGTTTTCACCCTAGGATTTGAAATTATTGAAAATTTGATCCCCACTTGTAAAATATTTCATTATGATTGCATGATTTATGATAAGTTTGGGGTGAAGGGGTGCACACACTAGGGATTGAATCTCAGTCAAACAATTTGCAAAAATGTCCAGGTGAGGATTTGAGCCTCCAACATGTTTTTAACTGTGTATCACTTTTGAGTTACACTTTCCCGAATTTGCTTGAATCTCTTCATGGTTTGCATGTTTATGTGCTTGTATCAAATGATTTAGGCATTTTCTTTGTAAATAACCACTTGGCCTAAATTGAACCATTCCTAATGCATGTTCCCTAGTTAGCCCAGTGAGCCTAATAAGCCTATTGTTTCTTGATAACCCTATGTTATAAGCCAAAATCTGGAAAAACCATGTTAACCCAATCTTAGGATTAGGAGAGCATGGAATCTTAGCAAGAGAATGGTTGCAAGAAACTAAGTTTGGGGTGGCTACAAGGATGTGACATGTCATTCTGGATTGGGAAAAAGAAAAAAATAATAATAATAAAAAGGTTGGAGCCAAAGGCAAAGAAAAAGAAAAAAAAAAAGGAAAAAAAGAAGAAAAAGAAAAAAGAGGAAAAAAGAAAAGTGTAAAGATGTTAAAAAAAAGTATTAGAAGAAAAGGCTATAGTCACCCAAAAGCATAAAGAAAAATGGAAAAAGGAACTTGAGTGGAAATTCGGTATGTTGAAATGTTCATGCTCTCTTAGTTCCTAGGGACTTAAGCCTAGTTCCTTTGTATATCCTACCCTTAGCCAGGCCCCATTACAACCTTAAAAGACCTTTTGATGTTGCATGCATGTTTTCGTGGGAACCTTGATTGAGATGAAAATCAAAATTCATGGGAAGTGCAGTTAAAAGTGAAACTGAGTGAAATGTTGTTAGCCTAGACAAACTGAGCGAATGAGTGAAACACTAAATTCCCTTGTGAGGAAGGCGATTGTTTGAATTTGGTGATCTCCCTTTTGTGTGTAACTTGGATCCCTTGCTTAAATTAATGACTGCTTGAATGATGAAGTTCTCAAATGTTTAGAGTGAATGAATGTGGGGATTGCTTTGTTTGAAAGGGGGGAACATTGAAGGAAAATGGTTTTGATGAATTGCTTGAAATTTGTGCAAAAATTTGATCGAATCCTTTAAGCTTGCCATGTCTTGAGTCTTTTTGAGTTTTAGTTTGCTTGGGGACAAGCAAAGTTTAAGTTGGGGGTATTTTGATCAGCCGCTGGCTCATCTAGTTTTATGACTAGTATGACCGTGGTTTTGTGCTAATTATATCCCATTTTCACCCAAATTAGACTTGATTGCCGTCAAACGACATTTTGAGTCTCTAGAGTATTTTTAGGTTAATTTAGCTGATTTAGAGTCAAATAAAGAACTTATGCTATTTCTTGTTTTCAGGTAATAAAGAGAAGCAGTTCTGGAGTTTTTCGCCCCGCGAGAGGCTACTCGCCCAGCGAACTTGAAACCTGACTGTGCAAGAAATGTCATCTTCTCTGCCTCGTCCCGCGAAACAATGTCTCGCCCCGCGAGTAATCCAACCCTGAAAGACAGAGACCATCACGGCTCACCCGTGTCGAAGGTCACGGCTGTGACAGTTTGGAATTTGAAGAGTCTCGCCTCGCGAGAAGTCCAAACGTTGTAGATTTCTTCATAAGATTCGCGTCGCGAGTGTGTGTTCGCCTCGCGAGATCGCGTAGAACTGACAGATATAAATTGCTGTTCTAAGACAGATTGCAGTAGTTAGTTTTTATCTTCTCTTCTCATTTTCTTTTTAGATTAGGACGGCTGCGAAATTAGGATTTATGTTTGTAATGGAGAACTAGTCTCCTTGATCAATCTACTGTGATCGGGTTCCATTTACGCTTGAGGTTTTGTAATTTCTGAACTTTATGCTATTCTCTTTCAATACTTGTTTTATATGTTCTGTTTGCTTAATTCAGAATCGTATAGAATAGGTGTTGATTTATTTCGATGATTGTGTGTTCCTATACTTAATCGCGTTTGCTTAATTCGCGTGCGTTCAATCATGTTCGCTTAGTTCATGAGTGCTTCACCCCGTTTGCTTAATTCGGGAATAGGAACATATGTCTCGTAGTATTGATTTCGCTTGTTAATTGATGCTACAATCGAAAAGGGTTTAGAATCTGCTTAGGGCCTGGAATTATATAAATCGATGATAGTGAGAAACCGAGAACAGTAGGTTGATCATTTTTAGCTATTTGATAGTTATTTTATTTGCATTATTTTCTGCTCTATTTTCTTATTTGCATTTAAATCCAAACCCCCCCAAAACTGATTTTGTGTTAGTAACAACCCAAGAGTCCTTGTGAGACAATACTCGAGTTGTCGCTTCCTTAACTACATATTTTGTAAACCGCTCTTTTTGGCGCGTGCGCGACAGCGCGCCAATAAGCCGTGCCCTGTAATGCTTTGATGTTGTATGCTTTTGATGATATGTATATACTGTATGTTGTTGGTATATTGATTGAATTGTTGATCTGCAATTGGATGATAACATGAGATATGTTAGTAGGAGTAATGATATGCATATGTGCCATGTTGTGTCATGCTATTTTCATATCTGCCATATGCTATGTGATGTTGGGAATCTCACCTCCTTTGTTTTATATTGCTGTGTCTGGTTTGGCTATGCGCCTTTTGTGTTCTTCTAAGAAGGATGGGATGTCGAGATGTCACTTGACTGACCCACCAGAGGTGTTGAGGTTTGAGCATGAGGACGACATGTGGAAGTCTCTAGAGGACGTCATTTCCAACTTTCAGATGGTTCAAGATGAGGGTGTCTGTGTTTCCTGTCGTGCCTGATCTCCTATTTCTTCTGATATGCGTGACTGACGATGGTTAATAGGCTATGACTTTTCCCTTGGAAACGGAAGGACCTAGTATGAGAGTTACTTTGTAATGGCTCTAGTAGTGACTTTTGTGGCGACATCGGCAGTGAGCTCAAATAGAGTTTCCACTAGATTTTGTCAGTTAGTTTGTCTTTCTCGTATTGTATGAGAAAAGATTGTCTTTTATGTATAGTTGGGCCAGCGTAGGATGTACGTGTGTGATTTTCGTTTTTATGGAGCTACATCTCCAAGTACCTTATGTTTTTAGGAGCTATGTCTCTATATCTTTATATTGGGTCTGTATGTGTATATGTTTTGTTTGACGAGTCGGGTTGGGTTTATTATGTAAGTCTATTTTTGAACCAATGACCTGAAATGCATTAAGAAATGTTTTATTACACATTACCTATTTGCAGATATTTACATTTATGTCTTGCGAAAGGGAAAAATTTCCCCATTATATTACAACGAATTTTAAATTACCCTATTTTCGGCCTTAAAACCTTACGGACAATGTAGCACCCGAGAAGAGTGTACACATTGCAAGGCTGTGGATACCTCCTTTTTTCGGTTACCGCACCGGCCGAAACAACATCTTTTTGAAAACTATTTTAGAACCGTGTGTACTTACTGGGATTAAAGATCTCATTAGTGTTGTTGTCTTTCAGAGTTCAGAGGTGATTTCAGAGGCAGTGCAATGGGTTGGAGAAGTCTTGGAGTGTTGAAGATGTTAAGTCTCTAAATGTTTGATGTGCATTTGCCCTAAGTTTTGATGAAAACTAAACATTTATTAATGATTTAATTGAACTCCATATTGATTGCTGACATGTCTACCTTGTGTGCAAATTATCCTGTCAAGTATATTTTTGACCTATATGCCCTAATACACTCTTCGCCAAACATAGAGAATACTTGTCTCATGAGTGAAGTCAACTTGTCTGCTGACTGGATATTTGACTGTCAGCATTAAAGAGTCAACCTGTCTAATGAAGCTCTCACCTGTTTGTGGTTCTTCTATGAGGAATATATAAGGACAAAAGAACTTTTAGGAGCTGTCTACTCAGTGTTAAGTCTCTAAAATGTATGATGTACATTTTCCTAAGTTTTGATGAGAACTAAACACTAGTTATTGATTTATTTAACCTTCATATTGGTTGCTAACCTATCTATCTAGTGTGCAGATTAAAACTGTAAGAATCATCTGTCTGCTCATAAGTGACTACCAGTCTGGATAAGCGAAAGTCAACCTGTCTACTGACTAGGATTATTGACTTCTTTCAAGATACGTCTTCAACCTATCTCTCCACAAGTTCCTACACTTGTCTCAGGTTACTCGTTGAAGAATCAAGGACCAAACAATTTTTTGTTGGTTGTCCCATCATAAAGAGACTTGAAGCCTTCTCTCCTACTCAGTCTCACGCTTATCAAGAAAAGACAGAAGTTACTCTATCAAGCAACCTCGGTTATCAGAACCAAAGACCATTTAAAGAATGCTTCCAACATGCTTTATTCCTTAGTACCTCTGGTCCTTACACGAAAAGGGAATTGTACTCAGCAAAGTACAAAAAACTCTCTGCACAACTCTGATATGGCTGTATCACGATGCATAAAGCCATGATCCTTCATGTTAGAGTACAACCAACGTTCCTATTGCATTAATGGCTGCCCAGAACGACTCTATTGAATTTAATGAAGTTATGCTAGAAGCCAACATCTGAGGGAATGTCTCTAACGGATCTTAAATGCTTGAAGACTATAAATACATAAGTCATTGAAGATGAAGACATATAGAATACATACAGCATTAAAGAGCCATTACTCTGCGCATTAATATCTTCATCCATTCATTCTGTATTCTACAATCATTTGAAGTTATTACGCAGACTTTCCTAAGCTTTACATTTAAACCATTCTCTGAGTGTTAGTAAAAGGTCTGTCTGTCTGAAGTTGTATTTATTACAAACCAAATCTTTCAAACAAACCTGAGTGAGCCTGAAGAGGCTAAGTGAGCAAATAATACTTCTCTTGGAGCCTGAAGATGCTAGGTGTGCAAAGAATACTTGTCTTGGAGCCTGAAGAGGCTAGGCGTGCAAACAATACTTGGAGTCTGTAACCTGATCAGTTATAGTGGATAAAACTTGGTACTGCCAAGGACTGGACGTAGCTCTTTGCTTTGAAGAGTGAACCGGGATAAATAGCTGTGTCAATCTCTCTTTCCTTTTAAACTCTTTAGTTGCTTTAGTTTTCTTATCCGTTTTTCAAGTGGTGTGTTTGTGTATGTCACTGTTAAAATTTCATCAAACAGGTCACCTGTCTGTCCTGTGTCTTTCCACTTGTCTGAACCAAGCTTTTGTATGCAAAAAGATTTCAACTTTGTTTAAATTCTGATAAACACAATTCGACCCCCCTTCTCGTGTTTATAGTTGTCTATTTCAGTTGGTATCAGTGGTGAGTCGGTAGAGGTAAAAGGTCCTGAAGAATAGACATGACTGTTGGAGCTAGTTCAAGTGGAAGTCACCAGACTGAAGGAGCTTCCCTAACCAGACCTCATTACTTCAATGGAGAAAACTACAACTATTGGAAAGATAGATTTCAATGGTTCATTCTATCTATGAACTCTAATCTTTGGGATGTCATTACAGATGGTCCATTCATTCCCAAGAATGATGATGACACTGACAAACCAAAATCTCAGTGGACTACTGCAGAAAATTCAAAATGGGAGTTGAACCACAAAGCTAGATATAACATCATTTGTGCTCTCAGTCCCGAGGAGTTTGAGAAGGTATGTGCTTGTGACTCTGCCAAAGAAATATCGGACACTTTTGCTGTCACACATGAAGGAAGAGCCAAAGTCAAAGAGTCAAAGATTTCCATATTTGTCAGAAAGTATGAACTGTTTGTCATGGATGAAGGAGAATCTGTTGCTCAAATGATAGGAAGATTTCAAACTATAGTCAACAATTTAAAATCTCTTGGCAAAGTCTATACCAATGCTGAGAAGGTTGGAAAGATTCTGAGAAGTCTACCTAAACAGTGGAGACCTTTGGTCACTGCTATCTCTCAAGCCAAGGATCTCACTACCTTGACTATGGATGAACTTCTTGGAACACTCACTGTTCATGAGCAAGAACTTGGAGATGAAGTTGCACCAAAGAAGGGCAAGTCAATTGCTCTGAAAGCTGATCAAAAGTCAGCAAAAGTTTCTAAGGCTCCAAAGCCAGACGAGTCATCCTGTGATGCTGACCTGTCTGAACACAAGGATTCTGAGAGTGATGTAGAATTGTCTCTCCTGACCAGGAAGATAAAGTTTCTCCTACAGAAAAAGAAGTTCAAGAGGGATAAGCCATTCAGAAGGTTCAACAAGGACAAAAACTTCACAGAATCCACTCCAACAGACAAAAGTCCAATTGTCTGCTATGAGTGCAAGAAGCCTGGTCACATCAAGGCTGAATGTCCTCAACTCAAGAAGGCCCCTTTTAAGAAATTCTTCAAGAAGAAGAAGAAAGGAATGATGGCTACTTGGGAGGATCTGGAGTCAACATCTTCTGATGAAGAAATAGAGGAAGAAGCCAATCTCTGTCTGATGGCCAACACTGACTCAGACTTAGACGATGAGGTACATCCTGACTATGAGGAATTACTTGATGCCTATGAGAAGTTTCTGGAGGAATCCAACTGCTTATCTAAGGCATTCAAATACCTCAAGAGAGAGTATGTAAAGCTCACCAGTGTGTATAAACAGAAATCTCAAGAGTGTGAGAAGTTGGCTAAAGAGAACAGTGGCTGAAGACTGAAAAGTCTAAAGAAGCTGAGATCTCAAGTGAAACATCACCATCTGAAGCAGTTGAAAAGCTTCAACAGAAAGTGGAAGAGCTCACTTCTGATATTGCCAAATTTGTTAATGGTAGAGACAATCTGACTAAGCTACTTGGCAGTCAGAGGCACTCTCTTAACAAAGAAGGTATTGGAGATGTCCATCAGACACATCATAAAGTATCAACTAAAGCTTCTACAGTATCTGTTAAGTCAACTGTAACCAAATCTACACCTGTCTGTAACTTCTGTGGAAAAACTGGACATGTTATGTCTAAGTGTATCCATAAGAAGAGAAGGAAGTCTTCACAGACTCCTAGAACTAACAGAAAAGGACCCAGAAAAATATGGGTACCTAAAAATCAAATAATTTGTGTTGCAGATGTCCTTAACAAGACAAAGAAAACACCACTACTGGTACCTATACAGTGGTTGCTCGAGTCATATGATAGGATAAAGGTCTATGTTCCTAGACCTCCAACTAAAGAAAGGAGGACATGTTGCCTTTGGAGGGAATCAGAAAGGGAAAGTTATAGGAATTGGTACTATTGGTGGTAAACCCCCTCTTCCATCTATATCTAATGTTCTTATGGTTAAAGGATTAAGACATAATTTGCTTAGCATAAGTCAATTATGTGGTAGTGGTTTTGATGTTTCCTTTACCAAGGATGTATGCATAGTTAAAACTGTTGTGGTAAAACCCTATTTTCAACTAAAAGGCAACAAAATCTTTATAAGATTGAACTGTCTGATATCTCAAAATAAAGTGTAACCTGTGTGATGTCTAAAGAGGATGAGAGATGGTTATGGCATAAGAAACTAGGACATGCTAGTATGAAACGAATTTCTAAATTAAGAAGCAATAATCTTGTCAGAGGATTGTCTGATATTAGTTTTAAGAAAGATGTCTTGTGTGATGCATGTCAGAGAGGTAAACAGATAAAATCAAGTTTCAAATCTAAAAACCAAGCATCAACCTCTGGACCTCTTCAGTTGTTACACATGGATCTGTTTGGACCAGTTAGTATTGCCAGCCTGGCTGGAAGAAAATATGGATTTGTCATAGTTGATGACTATTCTAGATACACATGGGTACTCTTCCTAACACACAAGGATGAGTCTTTTAAGGCTTTCTTAGTATTCTGTAAAAGAGTACAAAATGAGCGGGGTTTCTATATTTCTATCCTTAGAAGTGATCATGGGGGAGAATTTGAAAATGAGCAGTCTAGACAGTTCTGTGAGGAGAATGGAATCTCTCACAATTTCTCTGCACCTAGAACTCCACAGCAAAATGGAGTGGTTGAGAGAAAGAACAGATCTTTGCAAGAGATGGCTAGATCTATGCTCAATGAAAATAATCTCCCTAAGTACTTCTGGGCAGAAGATGTAAACACTGCTTGTTATGTACAAAACAGAATAATTATTAGGCATTTTCTAAAAAGGACTCCTTATGAATTGTGGAAAGTAAAAAGCCCCAACATATCTTATTTTCATGCTTTTGGATGTGAATGTTTTATTCTGAATACTAGAGATAATCTTGGAAAGTTTGATTCTAAGGTAGATAAAGGTATTTTCATAGGATATTCTGAAATATCTAAGGCTTTTAAAGTATACAATTCAAGAACTTGTATTATTGAAGAATCTGTTCATGTTGAATTCAATGATGAATTAAAGACTGATAAAGAACTATCAGATCTAGAAGATGATCTTGCAAGTCTTGATATAAACAATCCAGATATTCAACAACCCGATCTAACCAAGGCAGAACCTGTTCCTGAGGCTAACAAACAAGTGGAGCAGACAAGTCGCCAGACGAGTCAACAGACGAGTCAGCAGACAAGTCAAGATCTTCATGATGATCTCAAAAGGGATTGGAAGTTCAACACTCATCACCCTAAGGATCTTATTATTGGAAATCTTTTTGAAGGATTAAGAACCAGATCCACATTAAGAGAATCAAGCAATGTGGCCTTTATTTCAAATTTGGAGCCTAAACACATTGAAGAAGCTTTTGAGGATGAAAGCTGGATTCTTGCTATGCAAGAAGAACTTAACCAGTTCACCAGAAATGATTTCTGGACTCTTGTCTCTAAGCTTAAAAACAAGTCGGTTATTGGAACAAGATGGGTCTTCAGAAACAAATTGGATGAAGATGGTAAAGTTTTCAGAAATAAGGCAAGGTTAGTAGCTCAAGGCTATAACCAACAAGAAGGTATTGGTTATACTGAAACCTTTGCACCTGTAGCTTGAATAGAAGCCACACACATTTTAATGTCATATACTGCACAACACCAAATCACCCTATTTCAAATGGATGTAAAAAGTGCTTTTCTAAATGGTATAATTAAAGAAGTGTATGTTAAACAACCCCTTGGTTTTGAGGATACTGATAAACCAGATCACGTTTTCAAACTTAAAAAAGCATTATATGGTTTGAAACAAGCACCTAGAGCATGGTATGATTGACTCAATTCTTTTCTCATGCATAATGGTTTTACTAGAGGACAAGTAGACACTATTCTATTAAAGAAATGCTCTAAAGAGAACTTTATTATAGTTCAAATATATGTTGAAGATATTATTTTTTGAGCAACTAATGAAAAGCTGTGCAAGGAATTTTCAAATCTAATGCATACTGAATTTGAGATGAGCATGATGGGAGAATTGAAGTTCTTCCCTGGATTACAAATCAAGCAGACAAGTGATGCAATTTGCATTCATCAACAAAAGTATACCAAAGAGATACTCAAGAAATATAAAATGGAAAATACAAAGCTCATGAAAACCCCTATGCAATCCAATGCAAAACTAAGCAAAGACGATGAAGGTAAAAAGGTAGATCAAACTGTCTACAGATGTATGATTGGCTCTCTACTATACTTAACTTCAAGCAGACCTGACATTAAATTTAGTGTCTGTATGTGTGCTAGATTCCAATATGATCCTAGAGAATCTCATCTTAAGACTGTTAAAAGAATATTTAGATATTTGCTTGGAACTACTAATCTTGGTTTGCTGTATTTAAGATCAAAAGAATACAGATTAGTGGGATATTGTGATGCTGATTTTGCTGGAGACATAATAGAAAGAAAAAGCATCAGTGGAGGATGTCATTTCATTGGAGCAAGTTTAGTATCTTGGTCAGGAAAGAGGCAGACAACCATTGCCCTGTCTACTGCTGAAACAGAATACATCTCTACCGCCAGTTGTTGCTCTCAACTTTTATGGGTAAAACATCAACTTGAGGATTACTCTATTTATGAACATAACATATCTGTATGGTGTGATAATTCCAGTGCTATATGCTTAACTAAAAATCCAATTCAGCATTCTAAAGCAAAGCATATTGAAATCAAACATCATTTTATTAGGGATTATGTTCAGAAAGGCATCTTTGATATTAAGTTTGTTAAAACTGAAAATCAATGGGCTGATATTTTCATTAAACCCCTCGCAGAAGAAAGGTTTTTATTTATTATAGATAATCTAAACATGCATTGCATTGTTGAATGACATGTCTGAATGTTAACCTGTCTGTGCTTTATCACCTGTCTATGCTTACCTGTATAACTCTGCTGAGTCACTATGCTAGAACTCATCAGTTTTGTTGAAATGGTTATTAATTAATTAATGCCATTCCCTTATCTGAAGCTAATCGTGTGCACAGTGGTTTAGATATATTATGTCTTAAGTGGGAGGTACGGTTCCCAATACAAATCGTGCCATTTTGAATTAAAAATGCAGTTTTTCTCTCTCCTACCTTTATGACTATAAAAGACAATAGATCAGAAAGGTTGGACCTTTACATTTCAATATTCTAAAATCTTTGTTTTCTCATCTCTCAAACCATCTTCTCTCTCGAAACCCTAGAATCGTTTTCTCTCAAAAATGGCATCATCCAAGCATCTCTCTACAAAAGAAATCGCCGAGAAATATAATCTCAAGGTTACTAAGATAGAAAAGATCATTCCGGGAAAGACTGTTGATCTTCAATAGATGAAGAAACTAGGAATGGATGTCACTGCATAGTTGGAGTACTCCAAATGGACTCCTTTCTTCGACATCAAGGAGCTTGTTCACCCTAATCTCGTTCAAACGTTGTGGAGAAATGTTGTGGTTGTCACCAACCGACTCAACGGAATCAAAAGCTTTAAGACTGAAATGGGGGATAGAACCCTTCTCTTCCCCATTATCTCTCTGGAGCTTGACACAAAATGCCCGAGAATCGGAGCTGGCTTCACACCCAACTGGGAAGATGAAGTGGGAGTTGACAATGTCAACATTTCCATCTATGGTGTTCCCAAACCAGTGAACCCTAAGCCTGTCAACATGGTGGTCAAGTGAAGATTCCTGGACAAATTGCTATTGGAGTGCGTGATGCCAAGGAAAGGCTCACGAGACAGTGTGACCAAGATGGACAGATTTGCTCCGTACCACTTGATCCACAAAATCAAGGTTGACATCAACGACCTTATCTACATGTTCCTTGAGATTCCGATCAAAAGAACCAACATGCAGACCTATCCTTATGGGATGTTGCTGACAAGGGTATTCAGGAATAAGTTGTTTGTTCCTAGCGATGTTCACTTTGTGGACATGTCACTGCCCATAGACAGGAAGATATTGTCTATGATGGACATCAAGGGAATCCCTCTTGCTGATGAGGAGGAAGACAGCAAGAAGAAGAAGTAGAAGACGAAGAAGCCTGCTGTTGAGCAGAAGGAGGAAGAACCAGTGGTTTCCAGTGATGAATCAGAAGTCCCCATTTCTGAAAGACTATTGAAATCGTCTGGAAAAGGTGGCTAGACATGACCAAATTCCAAATTTGCAACCCTCAGTATCTGAAGATTCTGCTGAAATAGTTGAGCCCTTGAGGTCAGGCTGAGGAGACCCTCTCCCAAGAGGAAGAGTAGTGAAGCTGAGGAATTAGTGGATGTTCCTGCTCATCCCAGCAAGAAAAGGAAGCTGGTGAAGACCTTTGCCAAGGTCAGACAAGTTCAGTCTGAGCCTAGCAAAGAGGAAGCATCTGCTCAGGGGGAGCAAACGAAGCAAGTCCTGCAAGAACCAAAGAAGACTTTCATTTTGGAATTATTCCCAAAAAGATAAGATCTGGTTACCCAGTACCTGCAAAGACTGAAGTACCTGCAGAAGCTAACATTGTAGAAGACCGGTCTGGAGGAGCTCAGACAGTTGTACCCAAGGATGACCAAGTGTCTCATTCCACAAGAAGTTGAAGATATCTGAAGAACAGACATCTCCTTCTTTCCCTTCCCCTTCTCATCAAGGTATTATCACCCCATCTGTCCTTTTTGTTCAACCTCTCTCTATTGCATCTCCTCTTTCTTCACCTGTCTACTCCTTTCAAACTCAAAATCTTCTTTCACTATTGTACCTGATGACTGTCAGTACACAGTTGTTCACAGGGACTCTTCTCCCAAAGAACAAATTGGCATGTCATCGAGACTCTTTGTGTCTAATATACAATCTCTTTTATTTTCAAGTATCTCACATGTCTCTTTCATCCTTTCTCCTCCTCCTCATATTCTTAACCCCTGTAGAGAACTTTTCTTCTACCCACCTATTATTATCTTCATTAGAACATTAGCTGGAACTCACTATCTTGCTTATGTTGTAATGCTACCACATAGGTCTAGGTATTTCTTTATGTTAGTCACAGGATCTAATTTTTTTTTCTGCCATATTGATTCTTTATTACCAATCCCTCCCTCTGTTTTAGCTCAAACACCTCTTCCCCCACCTATTCAAATAACAATTGTCAGACTGTCTCTGCCCGAGAGACTTTCCTGTGTGTTTCCTTCACCTAATACTGATTATGTCAGCATCAGTCTTATCTTCAAATTCGTCTTTCTTCCTTTCCATGACCTTCTAACTCTCCATGAACTTTTCTTCCCTTCCATCACTTCTCCCCTATCTCTACCTAAGGCACCCCAGCTTTTAGTCTTACCCCGCACTCTTCTCTGTCTGTTTCTTCTCAAACAGTGGCCTTACAAGACTTTCATCTGCTTCAAGGACAAGTAGAAGACTTAAGAAGACAGCTAGATGAAGAAAGGCGAGCTAGGCTACTCTTAGAGCAAAGGGTTTCTGCTTTATTTTTGTTAATTAGTCAATATAGGTAGTTTTTGGTCTCTTTGTATATAGACTACCTTCTACTTATAAACTTTCATGATGAATAAAATAAATTTCTCCTTTATTTCTTTAATGCTTTCATAGTTTATTCCTTTTTGATATTGACAAAAGGGGGAGAATGAGAGAAATATGATATAGGAGAATGGGAGAAATGAATATGATATGATCTTAATAATAAAATAATACATGGACATGGTAATGTTCTTATAGTTGCTATAATTTCTCAGATAAATCTTAAGTAATATTGCTCTGATAATAATTTCAAATTAAAACAAGTCAAACTTATGTGTGACTAAGTTAACCGGATTATATGATTAATCTTAATGTCTGATCAAGCATCTGCATGACCTGTCCGCTTAAGAAAATCTCAATCTGTCTATGCTATTTTCTTTGTTGATATTTTCCGAGGTTCATTAAATCATCTCAATGTTTGTCGTCATAAAAAAGGGGGAGATTGTTAAGTCTCTAAAATGTATGATGTGCATTTTCCTAAGTTTTGATAAGAACTAAACACTGGTTAATGATTTAATTAACCTTCATATTGGTTGCTAACCTGTTTATCTAGTGTTCAGATTAAAACTGTAAGAATCATCTGCCTGCTCATAAGTGACTACTTGTCTGAATAAGCAAAAGTCAGCCTGTCTGCTGACTAGGATTATTGACTTCTTTCAAGATACGTCTTCAACCTGTCTCTCCACGAGTTCCTACACTTGTCTCAGGTTACTCCTTGAAGAATCAAGGACCAAACAAGCTTTTGTTGGCTGTCCCATCAGAAAGAGACTTGAAGCCTTCTCTCCTACTCAGTCTCACGCTTATCAAGAAAAGTCAAAAGTTACTCTCTCAAGCAACCTCGGTTATCAGAACCAAAGACCAATTAAAGAATGCTTCCAACATGCTTTATTCCCTAGTACCTCTGGTCCTTACACGAAAAGGGAATTGTACTCAGCAAAGTACACAAAACTCTCTGCACAACTTTGATATGGCTGTATCACGATGCATAAAGCCATGATCCTTCATGTTAGAGTACAACCAACATTCCTATTGCATTAATGGCTGCCCAGAACGACTCTATTGAATTTAATGAAGTTCTGCTAGAAGCCAACATCTGAGGGAATGTCTCTAACGGATCTTAAATGCTTGAATACTATAAATACAGAAGTCATTGAAGATGAAGACATATAGAATACATACATCATTAAAGAGCCATTACTCTTCCTATTAGTATCTTCATTCTTTCATTATGTATTCTTCAATCATTTGAAGTTATTAGGCAGACTTTCCTAAGCTTTACATTTAAACCACTCTGAGTGTTATTGAAAGGTCTGTCTGTCTGAAGTTGTATTTATTACAAACCAAATCTTTCAAACAAACTTGAGTGAGCCTGAAGAGGCTAAGTGTGCAAAGAATACTTGTCTTGGAGCCTGAAGAGGCTAGGTGTGCAAACAATACTTGGCGTTTGTAACCTGATCAGTTATAGTGGATAAAACTTGGTGCTGCCAAGGACTGGACGTAGCTCTGAATACTTGTCTTGGAGCCTGAAGAGGCTAGGTGTGCAAACAATACTTGGCGTTTGTAACCTGATCAGTTATAGTGGATAAAACTTGGTACTGCCAAGGACTGGACGTAGCTCTTTGCTTTGAAGAGTGAACCAGGATAAATAGCTGTGTCAATCTCTCTTTCCTTTTAAACTTTTTAGTTGCTTTAGTTTTCTTATCCGTTTTTTAAGTGGTGTGATTGTTTAAGTCACTGTTAAAATTTCATCAGACAGGTCACCTGTCTGTCCTGTATCTTTCCACTCTTCTGAATCAAGCATCTGTATGTGAAATGATTTCAACTTTGTTTAAATTCTGATAAACACAATTCAACCCCCCTTCTCGTGTTTATAGTTGTCTATTTCACTCAGTTAGAGGTTACTAAAGCTTTCTATTACGGGAATCAAGAAACTCATAAGGTCAAACACTCAAGCAACCATTGAATTCAAGAAAAGGAGTGCTTCCAACATGCTTTATTCCCTAGGACAACTGGTAAAATAACCAAAGTTAACACAAGAAGGGGGTTGAATTGTGTTTACTGAGACACCCCGTTGTGCCCCGGTGTTTTATTAGATTAAATCTTTCTCAATTAAATTCTTAACCACGTACGTAACGTGAAAATACGTAAAATTTAAAACTTGAATTAAATAGGCATACAACTTTGATTTTATTAAGCATCACACCCTAGTTAAGTGATGCTTACACACATAAGTTTTACAACATAATACAAAACACTGTTGAGGATATACTCACAGTAGAATCCCTTACAGGTTTATACTTAAACAAACTATTATTTAACGTAAAATATAAAATGTCTTGCAAGACTCACTGTCCCTAAAACACTAAACTACATTGCCGGAATCCATAGCTCTTCCTCCCACATTCGGTTCATACGGAGTTCCATCTAACTCCTCCACAACTGGTTCCTCCGTTGGGCCTTCTCGTACGATAACATCAAAAATACAATTCAACAGACTACATATAGGGGATAAGAAACAATTCTATCATCAAAAGCGGAAAAGAATCATAGCATAAAGTATAATAACCGTCAATCACACACATCACACATAACTAGCAATCATCCTCAAATTATGATATCACCCTCCACACTCAACTCATGTAATTCAACATTTATACTAATACGACCATCTATACTCCTGTCACACTAGTCAGTAGTCCATAACTATTTGGGGTCAAAACTCGGTGCGCCCCTATTCCTTTATCGCTCGTAGGAAGTAGTGCATAAGCACAGTATGCGTCACTATTTTCCCCATTGGAAATATCACATAAGCACATAATAAATAATAACCCGGTGCGCCTCTATTCCTTTACCTCTCACAGGGATTAGTGCATAAGCACAAGTATGCGTCACTATTTCCCTCATTGGAAATAGTACATAAGCACAAAACATACAATAATTCAATGCGCCGCTATTCCCTATATCTAATAGGAAATAGTGCATAAGCATGATATGCGTCACTATTTCCCCCATTGGAAATAGCACATAAACATAAAAGACCTTATAATTCGGTGCGCCACTATTCCCTAATCTCTAATAGGAAATATTGCATAAGCATGGTATGCATCACTATTTCCCCTTAAAATAGCACATAAGCATAGAAGACATTTTTACTCTATCTCCGATGGGATAATCATAACAACACGTCCAGGACTAAAAGATTATATTTATCAATGCATCTATATGAAATATTCAAACATCCTCAATATCATAAATATTCAAACACCAAAATAATACGTCACATGCAGATGGAATACCTCAACCGGTGTATCACAGTAAATTCAACAACATAAAGTCAGACTCAATATCATATAATCAATCTAATGTAGATAAACCTACAATCCCAAAATCACCATTGATTTTACGAAAAAGGTTTCCAATGTGATTTTGGTCTTGTCGATTACTTGACTACTAGTAGGGTTTAGGTCACCCTACACAATCATTATATAATATACTACTTATCGTTTCCGACGATGGAATGGTTCTTTCCCCCACCTAGGTTATCACTGGAAATCCAAAATTGATGTCCCTCGTTATCACGCCACACGTTATCAAATTCACCTTCATCCAGACAACACAACAAGTTAATCAACAAACCCTCCCTTAACCACTTTTAGTTAGGTTCGGCCAAGTAATTCAAATGAGGGTTAGGGTTATGTTCTCATTCTAATCTTTTGGATTCTAGGCTAGGTCTTGGATAACTAGGATAAATTGTTAGAAGTTGAAAATATGAAACAAAATCCTCTAACCTCCAAGGTTAGGGTTTCGGCCATGAGCACAAAAATAGGTGAGAAAATTTATTTGGATTCAAGCTATTGGATTATAAAAGTACAAATACGAAAAAGAATAAAAACCACAATCTTAACTCATCCAATACTTTTCTAAACATTTTTACGTAATATTTAAAGAAATAGATATAAGACTTAAAATAGATGAAACTTGAGATTAGTTGAGGATTAGGAATATAGAACCCTTAAATAGCTTATATCTAACCTCATCTAAGTTAAAAATTGAACAAAACCTCCTTTGTCCATTTTAACCTAGATTCGGCCCTGTCTAGAACAATAGGAAGGAAAATGATTTTTCTCACATACTCCTAGATGATGAAAATAGAAGACATATAAGGATCATAGAAATTGGTTTCACATTAAGATGATTTTTCTACAATTTTCTAGAGATTTTCAAAGTTATGAATCCTAATATGAACATAGTTGAATATGAACTTGAATCATGAAAATAATTGAAGAACAGAGGGTTTATTCTTGATGAGGAACAAGGTTTACCTCTTGAAAATGGAAGATGAGCAAGAAATCTACTAGTTGCTTCAATACCTTGGTTATGAAGGTTTTGGAGAAAAAGGAAGAAAATGGGAGAAAGTGGAAGAAGATGTTAGAAGGTTGGAGATGAATGAAGAAATGAAGGAGAAGAGATGGAGGGGGGGGGGGGGGGGGGGGGCTGCCGTGGGGTTTTTTATAGATAGGAAACTTAGGGTAAGTTAATATCAATCATGGTTAAGTTAAAATATTAATATCTAGATATTTTCACTAAAAATCTAGATATTTTCAGCTGTTCCTGGCTCCGTCGATTACCCGATTAGGGTTTTACGCCCGAATAAAAGCATAATATTTTGTTTTTTGGTTGAAAATTTTTAAAACAATCAAATTCGTTAGAAATATGATTTAAATATAAACCATTTCGTTCACGAGTCAAAATTAGGTTTTCTGATCATTAAAATCTTACTGTCAGTGAAAACACCGACCGTTTTCCGTCCGAACTTTTACCAAAATTCGTCTGTGTAAACATAATATTTTATTTCTGATCAGAAATTTGGAAATTAGGATTCCTCATAGACATAATACAAAAAATCTACAAATTTCAGTTTCGGGTCAAATTAGGGTTTTCTGTTGGTATAAAATTATACTGTCAATAAAAACGTAAATCGGGCTCCGTCTGAATTTTCAACCAAAAATTTCACCGTACCCTTATACCATCAGAAAGACTATGAATATGATTTTATTTTATTTAAAATCACATTCTTACTCTTAGATTAAAAATATAAGTAATTATATTTTAACCGGTTAAACAGCGTAATTAAAAATCAGGCTGTTACATTTACCAACTTTTTAGGAAACTTTGATAAATATTTTCGCAGGCACAACAAGAAAAAGGAAAGCTACAGAAAATTAGATGGGTGACTCGTCTAATTTTAAGACAGAACACATGCGCATACAGAGAAGGTTAAAACAGAGTTTGATATTCACAATACTAACTCCCCAAGTTAAAAGCTTAAACAAATTAAAGAGGTAAGGGAAGAGAAATATCACTCAAGAGTTTTATACCGGTTCACCCCAAAATCCACAGGGCTACGTCCAGTTCTTGGCAATACCAAGTTTCCACTATAACCGATCAGATTACAGTACAAGTATTCTTTGCACACCTAGCCTTTTCAGGCTCAAACAGTAAGGAGTAAAGGTTTTGTGTAACTAATGCAACTTTGAAAGTCTTTCATATAACACTCAGAGAGTGGAATAAATGAAGGAATGAAATACTATGAAATTTATCAAATGATTGAAAAGCTATTCAATTAAGGAATGAAGTATTAAATGACCAGAGTAAATGATTCTTTGAATATGTGCGCAATATCTTAACTCCATCTTCATGGTTTGATCTATATAAAGGCTTCAATCAATTTGATCTGTTAGACACAGCTTCAGACAGTGTGCTCCTTTGATTTGAACTTTCTGGGATGCTATTAATGCCAAAGAGTCATTCTGTATACACTTTGCTTCTGAGCAGTTGTTGTTTCAGAGTTGCAGTAGCAGACTTCTTTTACTTAGAGCAGAGAACTTTCCATTTCAGTGAAACACTCTGTTCACTTTCTAGAAAGCATTTTTACTTTGTACTAAAACAACTAAAAGCTAATGACTTAGTGTAGAGGTAGCGTGTTTATTCCTTAAAGACTTGAAAGAATGAATTCTTTATTCTTTGTCATTGGTGCTATTGTCCAGAGGTCTTCGAGGTCCTTAAGGAAGGCTGTAACGCCCCCTCCCTTGGGGCATTACTTACGTAACACATGCGGAATTTAAATTAAAAGATAATTTGCTGGTGCTTTCGGAAAATAATTTATATAAGTATATAAGTGTCTGAAATTGGGTATAAAAATTTTGTCACGACTCCTAAGCCTTGATTGGTACACAGACTTACTATCATAGTATGGCAAGCCTATTTAATTTAAAGAATATACTTGAATAAAAGCTAGTATTTTACGAAAATTTCGACAGAGTCTCCTCTGTAATACGGACATCCCAGGTAAAAGAACACCTGCTAAAATAATTACATTTTCATTCCAGAATTTCAGTTACACCAAATCCAACCAGACAGCAATATATATAAAAATAACAGTCATAACCATAAGCTTTACAAGACCAAAAGGAAAAGTTTAAGTTTTCTTTCAAAATAACGCTCTCCGAGCCATAAACATTTCATTTTAAAATAAAGGCTCTCTGAGCCATACTCATACATACTTATCAAAATAATCTAAGTCTCAAACCCTAAGCTGGTCATTCTAAAAGTTATTCCTGAGAAGAACTCACGTGATCATTCCACAATCAAATACTTCATCAAGAAACTAGATCTAAGTCTCTGAGTGACTTAGGAAGACTCCTCTGCACATCTGTACTAAAATACCCCGGGTACAATAGCAAACCAGAAGAAACCTGATATGTTTGTAAGGGTGAGATACCGACAAATGGATATATCACACAACAACCATATACATGATACATACATCACATAATCATATAAGTAGTTAAATCATGCATATACATAACATAACAGTGTTATATCAAAGGGGTCCTCAAGCCCGTACAATCAGTTTTCGAAAATGTGCATGACACTTCAATATCAGGTTCTATCCTAATCTCATGAGATCACAACACCATGTTATCACTGGAGAAGATAGAGTTGGTCAAGCTCTGCCCATCGGGCTATTGCCACCGCATCCTGATGCACCAGGCCTCTTGGTCAGACAACGCCACATGCCCTTAACGAAACAGCTAGCAATGTGACTGACTCTCAGATACCCCATGGGTATCCTCAATAAGCAAAAGCCCGTCTGCCAGGGGAAATGCATATGAATAAAAACTGTCCTTTTAAGGTTTTTCTTTGTGTAAATATTTCACTGTCAAAGCTCAAAGCTAATGACTTAACATTATTTCCCCATCACTTGAAAACTTAGAAACATAGGACACACAGTCCGAATGCTTAATCCCAACACCTAGACCGTGGCCGCAGTCAAGGTTTGTGGTAATGGAAATCAATATACTTTTAGTCATGTTTTACTTATCATGCTAAGGACAATAGCCCACAACAACGGAAATCAGAACGAACTGTCCCCGATTCCGCGAATTGGACTTG
Source organism: Sophora flavescens (assembly GCA_030762895.1). NCBI lineage: Eukaryota > Viridiplantae > Streptophyta > Magnoliopsida > Fabales > Fabaceae > Sophora > Sophora flavescens. The sequence goes on along the minus strand of CM061066.1, from coordinate 106,293,612 downwards.
AAGTCCATAACATTACGAATAGGACTTTACGGTCCCGAATTAACACTGATCCAAGATCACGTGCTAAGCATGGAAAACTAGATGCGACGTCTCACATATAGATTCCTAATCTTTTAGTACTTATCTTTCATTCATTGAAAAACAAATTCAAAACAGAATCCTCGATAACCTATCCAGGTTATCGGAAAGTTTCTAAAATATTTAGGAAAAACCTTTTCTTTGAAAATCTTTTATAAAGCATCTCTGAAATTCTTTTATCTTTGAAATATTTCCCCATAGGATATTGCCAAATAATCTTGAAAGTTTTCACTTGAAGACACATAGTTCGAAAAGGATTTTTCTTTTGTATAGCAATAGTACACCAAAATCATTTCAACATTTAAAACAAATATTTTAAGTTTAAAGGGCTTTTGGAAAAGAACACCAATCCCTTCATCTTCAAAGCTTATTAAGGTTTTTAATCCTTATTATGGTTGAGCACAGACGCACGTCTGGCTTAGCAAACTTTCAATCAACAATAGTATATATCATCAATTCAATGCTAATATCACAGTTGAAAGAAGTTCATCACATATATGCATTATATCATTTAGAACAAGTACAGTTCAACATCAGATAATAGCATAACAGTTCAAGTACATTAGATAATCAAGTAAGCTCAATCAACATGTAAATATCCAATTAAACACATACACACTTGCACACAGTTATTGAATATCCCTAGGAAAACTCCCCTTACCTTTGAAGACAAGTAAAGGATCCTCGTCTTAATACTCACATTAGCTCCAAGAGTGTAACTACCCACTCCATCAAGCAAGCATAGCCGTGTCAAACGTCTCAGAGAGGGAATCCAACAACGCGCAACAACCAAAATCAAGAAATCAATTTCACATGATCAAACACACATTCTAACTTTATCTAAACACTTAATCTAATTACCAAACAAGGTTATTTTTAAAGAAAATCATGTTTGAAGCTCACGCTTCCTAATACCCTTTTAGGAAACTTTGTTTTGATTAAAAGATCTTGAAAAAGAACTTTGGAAATCATCCATTAAGAGTCCTAATTACACTGAATCATAATTAATTTCACAAAAACATACCCAAATTCAAATAAAATCAAATTGGGGGTTTAGGGCTCCTTATTAAAATTTAGGGAAAACTCAGAATAATGAAATTGGTTTAGGGAAACACAAACTCACAGTCCCAATCTCATAAAAACAACTTTAAATTTCAAGATTAAAATCTGAAATCAGAGGGTTAGGGTTTCAAAATCAATTTGAGGATTTACAAAAGAGAAGAGGTTAGAGGTAAAACTCTTACCCAAGGTGAAGAAGAGAGGACATGGTGGCTGAAGGTGGTGGTGATGGCGGCGGCACGACGAAGCAGCCGTGAACGGAGGAGTTTCGGGCCGGGACGCGTGTAGATCGCGACTGTCTTCTCCCTACGCGGTGCGATCGTCGTCCTTTCCACTCCAGGCGGTGGTCGACGATGTCGAATGGCGGAGCAAACGGCCGGAATCCGTGTGGGTTGCGCAGCTGTCTTCTCCCTCGTGCTGGTAAGCAGCGACCGGATCTACTCTTTGAGGTGGTGGTTGCGCGGCTTGCAGGTGGCGGCGCGAACCAGTCCGCAAGGAAGAAGGAGATGGAGTTGAGGTGGGAGGAAGAAGAAGAAAAAAGAAAAAGAAGGAAAGAAGGAAGAAAAGAGGAGAAGCAGAGAAGATAAGGGAGAAAGAGAGAGATTGCGTCGAGAGAAAGAGAGAGAAAAGAGAGAAAATGGGTTTTTAAACAAATTACTTAGTGATAGGTACAAAATGAGTGATAAATATTAGGCCTAAAATAAACATGTTTTTACTTTTTAGAATCTAAAAATAAAGATTGATAAGGATATGTTTTCGAAATTCAAATTAGAGTAAAGATTAATAGTTGAACTGATCAACTAAGAAAATACTCAGTCCAAAATTTAATCTCCGATTAAGGTCAAACCAAAATATTTTTAAATCTAAAATTAAATAGAATGAGAATATGAAAATGCTTTTCTCTTATTCACATTATTTAAAATATTTTTCTGTACTTGTATAATAGTGACAATAACGTAAATTATTGTCTAGTAAACGTGCATTCACTGAAATAAGTCAGTGCTAACGCACCCAATAAAATAATTTGAAAGGAGTAATTTAATTACTCAAACTAAACCACATAACATAATAAATTTAAACATCCAAATAAAATAATTAATCATAGGTGTAAAAACTAGGGTGTTACAAAGGCATCTTTTTCAAATAAGGTTGTCTTGGACTTCCTTCTGACAGTCTGACACTTTAACAAGTGTGGTAGTGTTTGAAAATTAGACGGGTGTTGAGCAGTCCAAAATCATATGGGTGATGTGAGCCAAAACTTAGACGGGTAAACAAGTCATTTTTAGACGGGTGATCCAGTGAAGCTTCTTCGAACTTATGATCCTTGCCACATCATCAACTAAATCAAACTATGAGTGAGAGTTGACTTGGTCTCTGTCAGAGTTGACTATTTTTTTAGACGGGTGGTTTTTCAGACGAGTCTGAAAAACTGCGTTGTACTGAAACTTAGATGGGTCAGATTTTAGACGAGTGACATTAAATCTATTTTCATGCACACTTATCAGTAATTTCATATGGTTCAATATTACCATACCTAATATATTTGGAATCATCAAAACTTAGAATTTACACATTGAATGTGTTCCAGACTTATGAGGTCTCAACAACTGGGAGTTGCACGAAAAGGTAAATGTGCTCTGCAAAGTACAAAAGCAACATGAACAACTCTGATTTGACTGCTACCCAAAGCATAAAGCACTGCTCATCCCTGTTACAGTACAACCAACGTTCCTACACATTAAATGGCTGCATAGAACAACTCTATTGCATTTAAAGGAGATCAGCTCAAAGCCAAAATTTGAAGGAATGTCTCTAACAGATTTAAAATGATTGGAGCCTATAAATACAGAAGTCATTGAATATGAAGAAACATAACACACAGTATTAAAGAACCATTGCTCTGCGCATTTATTCCTTCATTCTTTCAATCTATATTCTTCAATCATTTGAAGTTATTACACAGTCTTTCTTCACCTCATATTAAATTCACTCTTCTGAGTGTTAGTGAAAGACTTGCAAATTTAACTTGTTATAATCCTTTCTCAAACAAACCTGAGTGAGCCTGAAGAGGCTAGGTGAGCAAACAATACTTGTCTTGGAGCCTGGAGAAGCTAGGTGTGCAAAAAATACTTGGAGTATGTAACCTGATAAGTTATAATGGAGAAAACTTGGTGCTGCTAAGGACTGGACGTAGCCCTACTTGTTAAGGGGTGAACCAGTATAAAATAGTTGTGTCTATATCTTTCTATCCTTAACTCTTTAGTTGCTTTGCTTACATTATCTGTTAACTAACTAAATGGGTTAAAGTGTGAATATCAAACAAGTTTTAATCTTGCATGCTTGTGTGTTTTTCTGTTGAAAACTCATTGTAACACCCCGATTTTCGCTGTTTCGTAATATCGGTAAGAAATATATAAATATATATTTTTATCCGAGACTTAGAAAATGATTTTGGATAAACCAAGGTCATTTCCTTGTTATACTTATTTTTATAAGGTTACAAGGAAATTTTTAGTTGAAAACTCAGACGGATGCCGGTCTGCTGTTTTCTGTATTTTTACTGACAGTAAAAGTTTACTGCTCAGAAGATCAAATTTTGGATCGTTAACGAGATGAAAAATATTTTTATCATATTTACTATGATACTGGAAGTTTTGAACATTTTGGGAAAAAATTAACATATTATGTTTGTTGTGGGCTTATACGACAAGATGTCTCTAGGCAGAGTCTGTGTCAGATGGATCGGGAAGTCGGCAAAGTAGCAGAGACATTGGATTGACCAACTTGATTAGCATTCTTGACAAGTCTAACCTATCATAAATGGCATTTAATAGCACATTTATGGCAACATTTAATTTTGTTGTGAAATGACCAAAATACCCTTGTCTTTGTATGACAATTCCTACAAAATGACATTTGACAAATTGACCCAAAATCCTTGCCAACTCCACACTGCTCCAACCTTGTCTTCTTCTTCAAGTATTTGAAATCTTCTCCATTAAGCATTCAACATCTTCTTCATTAAGTTTTGACTACTTCCTTAAGAAGTTTTGAATGCTTCTTAAACAAGTTTTGCTTCCTTCTTCTTCAAGTTTTGATTCCTTCATCATTAAGCATTTGTGTCTTCTTCAATAAGCTGATTTCTTCTTCATTTAAATAGGATATTTCCTTCCTTAAGTCATTTTTTTTCCAAAGTCTTGATTCTTGCTCTAAAAGAGTTCATAACTCGTCCGATTTTGCAGAGCCATTCTGATCAGTTTCCATTTCGAATATCGAAAAACTTTCAACATGAAAGTTGTTCATCTTTCTCTCTTCTTTCCAACGACATAAAGATCATCCAAAACGGATAAGTATGTTGAGAGATATACCCAAAATACCGAAACTGTTCTGAAACCCTAACTTGGTTCATCTTCTTCCTTAAGTTCTCAAGAACACCATGAGACATTCTTGAAGAACATCATCCAAATCATCATTGTCTTTGATCATCAAGAGGTAGTCTCTCTTAATCTTGCTATTCTAAGCTTTTCTCTTCATAAGATTTTTGAGTTTATGCCTTTGATCAACATGTTCTTCATTTGTTCAAAGTTCTTGAAGCTAGATTGAAAAATTCATAACTAATTCTAGAAAAATCCTTTTGACATGAAACCAATTGCTATGATCTTATAATCATCTCTACTTTCATTATCTAGAAGCTCAAGATCATGAGAAATTTCTTTCTCTAATTTCTGGACTGGGCCGAACCTAGGTTAACTTTGAGTTCTTAGGTTTTGTTTCCATTTCATGTCTTGATTCATGATTATATCTTGATAGTTCTTGTATTCAAGTATATAGAAGATCAAAAATCTAACTTTAGCCTATTTGATTCTTCAAAAACCGAAACCCTAGGTATGAGCACTTGTTAGTTTTATGATTCAAAAGTTGTTTGAAACACTTGAATCTAACTCTAGGTTGTGTATGTTGATTAAATCCAAGAGTTTAGAAATTTTAGAGATTTCTAACTCCAAACTCAGTTCTTGGCCGAAACCCTAGTTCTTGGAACTAGATGAATTTTAGTTCATGTTCTTGGTTCATAATCATGGTTAAAGTGATTAATCATGCTTAAGTAACTTATGGATCATTAATCCCTAAGTTAATCAAATTTTAAGTTTCCTAATCTAGAAAATGGGGTAAAGCCGAACCCTAACCCCCATTGATTTAAGTGTGTTGTTGTTTGATTTATTTATTTTGGTTGCAATTCGTTTGAAGGAAACTACGGAGTTAGCTGATTTACACTGACGAAGAGGAATCGAATCGAGTTCGGGAGATTATTTAGTTCGAGTCTTCAAGAGGTAAGGGGAGCTTGCCTGATGGATTTTTCTAAATAACCATTTGTTTGTGACCATTTACTTGTTGTGTATTCTGTGGAATTAATGTGGTTGTGGTTATCTGATGATGTGGTTTATGTTGAGTTGTATATCTGAGTATCATTGTTTGATCTGTTTAAAATTATTTATTTGAATATGATATTGCCATGGTACATTATCTGTCTAGTGGTTTGTTGTTGAATGTTGCTTGTGAGTGTTGTTTGAGAAGCTTCGACTGTGGTCGATGCACAACCGACTAATCGGATAAAAGCTTTAATAAGTCGTGGTAAATTATATTCAATGTTTTATGGGAAACGTTGGAATATAATAGTAGTGAAAAGTATTATTTTGGAAAAGTAAGGAGTTTTGATGAAAATAATTTATGATTGTAATAGTAAAACGATTCACAATGATATCGAAAATGTGAAAATGTTTAAGTAATCGCTAATTTTTATGTAATAAAGTTATAATACGATACAAAGTTTTTTTATGAAATTAATTGTTAAAAAGAGTTAAGATGATTTTAGAAAGTGTTTTCACTGGAAGAAGTTAAGTATTGGTTGAGAAGTTTTAAAAGTGATAATTGATGATTGATTTGGAAAAGTATAGAAGGAAAGTATTTTGAAACGGCAGTACATATTTTAAGGAAGTGAAAACCTCACGTGACTCAGATTTGTGAAAACCAAGTTTTATTATTTAAGGATTTTATTGATGAATTTCCAATTTTGGAAAAAGAATTTATGAAAACAAAACTGATTTCGTGTTAATAGTGGTGTGGAACTTAGTAACCGAGACGTCGGGGTACTAAGGATCTGTGTTGTGATGAACTCAGTCATTTGGACTTTGAGATTGTATACATGAGGTATACTGTGATGAATTGTATACATGAGGTATACTGTGTTGAAACATTGAAGATGTTTCTAGTGCCACGAACCTACGATTGGTGCACCGGTCGAGAGGTGTCGTGATTGAGCACTTTGACTGTGAGGTGCGATGTTTTGATAAATGTTTTATGGACAGTGAGGTCCTATGTTTTGATAAATGTTTTATGGACAGTAAGGTCCTATGTTTTGATAAATGATTTATGGACAGTGAGGTCCTGTTTTGTGATGAAAGTTTTAAAAAGTGTTTTAAAACTATGTGAGTCGTAAGCCATTTTGAGCTTCGGCAAGAGAAAGAGTGAGCACAAAGAAAAGAACAAAACAAAAGTGTTTTGCATGCATGTGGCAGACGTGCCTGTGATTTGTGGTTGTGACACAAATGCATCAACTACCATCGGTGAATGGTAGTTACGACGTGCATTATCTCATTGGTGCCTAGGAAGGACTTTGAGATCCCCATCTTACTTGCTAATGGCGGAGCCACTGATTGTGGGCATTAGCAATGTTTGGCCGTGTTAGTGCCTTGGCTGTGTATGCCTACGTTGTTTTCAAGATGGGAAGAGGTCGCGGACCTATTGGCAGAGTGCCAAGTTAGCCAGTGTGGCTTTGGAGTCTGATCAACTCAACACGAGGTTGGTGATATCTCATGAGATTAGGACGAAAATTAGATGATGAATAGAAGTGTCATGCATAATTTTATGGATGGTGTTTGGGGTGTTAAACCCACTGATAAACTATTAGCTTATAAATGCTTGTGTGGTAAATGTATATGTGTTATGTGGTGTCGAGCATTTAGTTATTGGGTTAAAACCATACATTGGCGTCTCACCTTTACACACACACATTTCAGGATTCTTCTAAGTTCGATATTGTACCTTGGGTACTCTATCACAGCTGTTGCAGAGGAGTTTGTCTAAGTCACCCCGAGACTTAGATATAGTTGCTTGATGAGGTATTACTTGCGGAATAACTTTTAGACCGACCAGCTTAGGGTTAAGACTTAGATTATTTTGATAGTATGTATGAGTTTGGCTTAGAGAGCCTTTATTTTATAATGGAATGTTTGTGGCTCGGAGAGCCTATTTGTTGAAGGAAAATCTAAATTAGTTCTTTTGGTTTTGTAAAGATTATGGCTATAACTATTATTTTTATGTATCGAGATCTGGTGGAATTTAGTGTAGCTAGAATTCTGGAGTGAAACGGTAATCATTGTAACAGGTGTTATTTTATTTGGGCTGTCCGAATTACAGAGGAGACTGTCAAAATTTTTGTAAAACTAATATCTTGTATTTAAGTATATTCTTTAAATGAAATAGGATTGCCAAGTTATAATAGTAAGTTGTGTGTTGATTATGGCTTAGGAGCGGAGTCATGACAAAGAAACAATTTTATACCCAATTTCAGAAACTTATGTACTTATATATATTATTTTTCGAAAGCACCAGCAAATTATCTTTTAATTTTATATTGAAACGAGTTTAGACGGTAATGCCCAAGGGAGGGTGTTACATTGTGGTATCAGAGCTGGTCGAGTCTTTTGGGATCTTTGGGGAATAGGTCTGTTAAGTTTTTGTTGTGTGATCTCTGGTTGAGTTTTGTTTGAATTGTTTCTTGTTGAAGCAATGTGTGTTGACGCACAAGTATATGTTTTGTTGATGGTTTTTTTCCAAGGGTTTTATGTCCTGGGAGACCATAGATCTTGAATGTTACTTGGGTTCGGATATGACATTCGATTATTTTGTGAATCGTGTCAGACATTCGAAACGAGGTGTTTGTGTATAGGATTTTTCCGGGAGTGTTCCTTGGAAATATTCTAGGTTTAGGGTTTGCAAAGGACATTGATTTTGATTGATCTATTTTCTGGATTCATTAGGATCTATGTCGCTTTTGTGTAGGATGTTGCCTACAAAGATTGAAACGAGTTCAATCGGTGGTCTGAATCGTTTGTTAGACCGAGTGTTTTCTTTTTGAATCACCAACGTTGTGTGGAGGTTCGTGTATTCTTGTCTAGATTTACGACGACTAGGTAAAAGGACGAATTAGGAATAAGTATTCTCTAACTTGCGTAGTTGATTTGATGAAGTAATTGCAAGAAGTTGTTATCTACTCAAAGATTGACTTGAAGACGATTTGGTACCGGAATGGAGTTATCAAGGTCTTGCATCGTCAACTCGATTCAGGAGGAAGGATCAACCTTTTGCATGTTTGATCGATTGATTAAGTTGTCCTAAATCGTATCCAAATTCAAGGTGGTTATACTAAGCTTGACTAGAAAGACGTGTATGTTAGTTAGAACCAAGACGAATCGAGTGGATTTTCGATCTTAGGTGAGTGTCTCGTGATTAAGGAACTCTTTAGTGTACCCTTTGATTCTCTTGTGTTTGTCGATTGACAATTATTTCTCGAATTCTGTGATTGTATTAGATAATCACAACGGTGAAGTTGGTATGTGTCGGACATATTTTCCGATTTTAATTTGCAATCTGTCAAGACTCATGAATTAGTTATCTTGATTCATAAATTTCCATTATTCATTTCTTTGTTTGTGAGAAGTTGTACTCACACTTCCAAATGATTCTCAATGTATTAGACATTTGAGTGAATTAATTTAAAGGAATCCATTGGTCGGAATCCCTTAAAGTGTTGTTGAGAAAAGTGGTTATGACTATTTTTCTTGAGTTATAACCCAGATAATTTCGTGATAGCAGAAGTTTCTTGGTAAAACTTAGTTTCGTCACTTCTATTTTTGATAGAGGTGAAAGTCATCCTTTTGTAAATTCTTTGTATTAAGAATAAGAATTAATCCTCTTGGGATTAGACATTATTCACTCCTTGATTATTTGAATCGGTTGGAAGATTCTTGTGGAAGAATGAACTTTATTAGATTCATGTTTGTAAATGTGTATTGATCATGCATTTTTACATCGACGAACCTGCTGGAATGATCTTTTTCCATACTGGATGTTCTGATATTCTTCAAATTAATGAAATTCTTTTCTATACTTATGTGAAAATGGAATCCAGAAAAAAAAAAAAAAACTTCTTTCCTTGAGAAATTCTTTTATGATCACCAAGGTCATGTCTTATTGCGGTTCAAAAGAGTTTGTTGTCATTGATCATCTTAATTCTATGTACTTTCCAAATGTTGCCGATGTGTAACTTATTTCATCCGTCGCGAGTTGGATATCTCTACATCAAGACGTACAATTGAGACCTTCTTTGTTGAGATGTTGGCATTTCTTTAAATCTTTGTTATGAGTTTTCTGAAGACCTGCACGAGTCTTGTTTGAATTCAAGTGATCGTTGATCGACTGGTGAAGTCTACATCTTTTTACGAGTTAAGATCCACAAGTAGAGTTAGTGAATCAAATAGTGTATCAGGGGATTTTTCAGATTTAGTGGAGTATCTTCAAGTGTTGTTTCAGATGAAAAGCGGAAGTTTATCAAAGTGTGTCGGTTAAGTTTACTTTAAGTGTTGAGGACTAAGTTGAGACTAAGTCCACCTGATCATCCTTAGTGGGATGGATAAGGAATGAGGTGACCTATTTTAGCAGGTTATCTGGGAAATAGTGTGGTACCTAAATTTTTGTCATCTCTATAGTAGGACGAACCAGAGTTGATAGGAGTTTTGTTAGTGTATAGATGTGAATGGTATTATGAGAACCCTTAAGTTCAACATTATTGAGTGAGATGATTACAATGGACATTATGATCAAGGTAGATATATCATTAAAGAAAATTTAGAGTAGTGATCAATATTTATGGTTAATATTGACTTGGTGAATCCGAGGATTTACGAAAAAATATATATGGTAGTTTTCCTAAAGTTGAATGGAATTAGTAAACAGAAGTTCTTGAGTGAAACTAAGTTATTAGAACAGTTTAAGAATTATGATTTTGGATAATTCAAGTTGAAGTGATTTCTTTTGGTTGTAATTGCAAGGAGAAATGTAATTGTATTCTTTAAGATTGAAATGAATGACTATGATATAATTTGGAGTGGTGGAATATGTTCAAAGGAAACTAAGACTACAATTGTGTGCCTTGGGATGAAAGTTAATATATGTAGTAAAGTAAAATTAGTGTTGAACTGTATATTCGTTGTAAGGATAAGGTGTGGAAAAAGTTTTGTTAGCAGACTAATTTGGAGACAAGAAGTGATTAAGTTTTGATTATGTCTTTCGCGTGTGATAAGCTATGATGAAATGTTTATAATCTTTGAGGTCTTATTCTGGTAATATGTGATTGATGATCCATAGTAGGAATTGGACATTTTTAAATTCGAGATTGCCATTAGGGAATGTTCATCTGGATTTCTTGGCTTTGTTTTGGTGCAACTCTTAGGGGTAATGGCCTTAGAAAAGCTCTATTTTATAATGTTTTTCTCGGTTGCAAATATATAAGATAAGGGCACGTAGGATACAAGCACTTCCTTGTATAAGTGATAGAGTTAAGTTTTCGAATGGAGGAATTGTTAAAAGTTGTGTATTTCCTTGGACAATAGAGTAGATGTGCATGGAAAATTTCTTAAACCAGGGATACTAATGGGAATTGAGAATTAAATTGAAAATGAAAGGCAAATGGAGGATATGAAATAGAAGTAGGCAAAAGATTCAAGTGGAATTAATAAGAGAACGAATTATGATGGATGTGGTAAGAGTTAGTTTTAATAAGATTGGATTTCTTAGGTTCTTGGAGCAAAGTTTATCATGTGCAACTTAGGAATGTTATGACGTTTTGGTTGGAGACTTGAAAAGTGTAAATTTGATATGACTAGAAGAGTAGACTAAGCTCAATTGGATTAAGACTATGATTGCATCTCTTGAGTAGAAGGTTAATTGATGTTACGGTAAAGCTAGTGTGGATTTTGATGTTAGCTGTGAAAGTTAGATATTAGAGAAAGTTTGAATTCAAATGGATTAGTATTGAGAAAGTTAAATGAAGAGATTAAGCGTTGATTTTTTTCTTTAAAGTGTAATATACTAAGATGAAATATCAAAGGTAGTGGAGAGAATGCGGTAGTGAAAAGTTTTGAGGATGAATATGATGGCATAAGAATTGATTCTGTTAGAGATAAAAGGAATGAAGCGATGAAAATACAAAGCTAGATTTTAGAGTTAAGGTATGATTACAACATCCAGTTTAGTTTTGAACTACGAAATTTCGAGGACGAAATTTTTTTAAGAGGGGTAGTAATGTAACACCCCGATTTTCGCTGTTTCGTAATATCGGTAAGAAATATATAAATATATATTTTTATCCGAGACTTAGAAAATGATTTTGGATAAACCAAGGTCATTTCCTTGTTATACTTATTTTTATAAGGTTACAAGGAAATTTTTAGTTGAAAACTCAGACGGATGCCGGTCTGCTGTTTTCTGTATTTTTACTGACAGTAAAAGTTTACTGCTCAGAAGATCAAATTTTGGATCGTTAACGAGATGAAATTTTTTTTATCATATTTACTATGATACTGGGAGTTTTGAACATTTTGGGAAAAAATTAACATATTATGTTTGTTGTGGGCTTATACGACAAGATGTCTCTAGGCAGAGTCTGTGTCAGATGGATCGGGAAGTCGGCAAAGTAGCAGAGACATTGGATTGACCAACTTGATTAGCATTCTTGACAAGTCTAACCTATCATAAATGGCATTTAATAGCACATTTATGGCAACATTTAATTTTGTTGTGAAATGACCAAAATACCCTTGTCTTTGTATGACAATTCCTACAAAATGACATTTGACAAATTGACCCAAAATCCTTGCCAACTCCACACGGCTCCAACCTTGTCTTCTTCTTCAAATATTTGAAATCTTCTCCATTAAGCATTCAACATCTTCTTCATTAAGTTTTGACTACTTCCTTAAGAAGTTTTGAATGCTTCTTAAACAAGTTTTGCTTCCTTCTTCTTCAAGTTTTGATTCCTTCATCATTAAGCATTTGTGTCTTCTTCAATAAGCTGATTTCTTCTTCATTTAAATAGGATATTTCCTTCCTTAAGTCATTTTTTTTTCCAAAGTCTTGATTCTTGCTCTAAAAGAGTTCATAACTCGTCCGATTTTGCAGAGCCATTCTGATCAGTTTCCATTTCGAATATCGAAAAACTTTCAACATGAAAGTTGTTCATATTTCTCTCTTCTTTCCAACGACATAAAGATCATCCAAAACGGATAAGTATGTTGAGAGATATACCCAAAATACCGAAACTGTTCTGAAACCCTAACTTGGTTCATCTTCTTCCTTAAGTTCTCAAGAACACCATGAGACATTCTTGAAGAACATCATCCACATCATCATTGTCTTTGATCACCAAGAGGTAGTCTCTCTTAATCTTGCTATTCTAAGCTTTTCTCTTCATAAGATTTTTGAGTTTATGCCTTTGATCAACATGTTCTTCATTTGTTCAAAGTTCTTGAAGCTAGATTGAAAAATTCATAACTAATTCTAGAAAAATCCTTTTGACATGAAACCAATTGCTATGATCTTATAATCATCTGTACTTTCATTATCTAGAAGCTCAAGATCATGAGAAATTTCTTTCTCTAATTTCTGGACTGGGCCGAACCTAGGTTAACTTTGAGTTCTTAGGTTTTGTTTCCATTTCATGTCTTGATTCATGATTATATCTTGATAGTTCTTGTATTCAAGTATATAGAAGATCAAAAATCTAACTTTAGCCTATTTGATTCTTCAAAAACCGAAACCCTAGGTATGAGCACTTGTTAGTTTTATGATTCAAAAGTTGTTTGAAACACTTGAATCTAACTCTAGGTTGTGTATGTTGATTAAATCCAAGAGTTTAGAAATTTTAGAGATTTCTAACTCCAAACTCAGTTCTTGGCCGAAACCCTAGTTCTTGGAACTAGATGAATTTTAGTTCATGTTCTTGGTTCATAATCATGGTTAAAGTGATTAATCATGCTTAAGTAACTTATGGATCATTAATCCCTAAGTTAATCAAATTTTAAGTTTCCTAATCTAGAAAATGGGGTAAAGCCGAACCCTAACCCCCATTGATTTAAGTGTGTTGTTGTTTGATTTATTTATTTTGGTTGCAATTCGTTTGAAGGAAACTACGGAGTTAGCTGATTTACACTGACGAAGAGGAATCGAATCGAGTTCGGGAGATTATTTAGTTCGAGTCTTCAAGAGGTAAGGGGAGCTTGCCTGATGGATTTTTCTCAATAACCATTTGTTTGTGACCATTTACTTGTTGTGTATTCTGTGGAATTAATGTGGTTGTGGTTATCTGATGATGTGGTTTATGTTGAGTTGTATATCTGAGTATCATTGTTTGATCTGTTTAAAATTATTTATTTGAATATGATATTGCCATGGTACATTATCTGTCTAGTGGTTTGTTGTTGAATGTTGCTTGTGAGTGTTGTTTGAGAAGCCTCGACCGTGGTCGCTGCACAACCGACTAATCAGATAAAAGCTTTAATAAGCTGTGTAAATTATATTCAATGTTTTATGGGAAACGTTGGAATATAATAGTAGTGAAAAGTATTATTTTGGAAAAGTAAGGAGTTTTGATGATGATAATTTATGAGTGTAATAGCAACTCGAGTCACAATGAGAGCGAAATTGTGAAAATGTTTAAGTACTGCTAATTTTTATGTAATAAAGTTATAATACGATACAAAGTTATTTTATGAAATTAATTGTTAAAAAGAGTTAAGATGATTTTAGAAAGTGTTTTCACCTGGAATAAGTTAAGTATTGGTTGAGAAGTTTTAAAAGTGATAATTGATGATTGATTTGGAAAAGTATAGAAGGAAAGTATTTTGAAACGGCAGTACATATTTTAAGGAAGTGAAAACCTCACGTGACTCAGATTTGTGAAAACCAAGTTTTATTATTTAAGGATTTTATTGATGAATTTCCAATTTTGGAAAAAGAATTTATGAAAACAAAACTGATTTCGTGTTAATAGTGGTGTGGAACTTAGTAACCGAGACGTCGGGGTACTAAGGTTCTGTGTTGTGATGAACTCAGTCATTTGGACTTTGAGATTGTATACATGAGGTATACTGTGATGAATTGTATACATGAGGTATACTGTGTTGAAACATTGAAGATGTTTCTAGTGCCACGAACCTACGATTGGTGCACCGGTCGAGAGGTGTCGTGATTGAGCACTTGGACTGTGAGGTCCGATGTTTTGATAAATGTTTTATGGATAGTGAGGTCCTATGTTTTGATAAATGTTTTATGGACAGTAAGGACCTATGTTTTGATAAATGATTTATGGACAGTGAGGTCCTGTGTTGTGATGAAAGTTTTAAAAAGTGTTTTAAAACTATGTGAGTCGTAAGCCATTTTGAGCTTCGGCAAGAGAAAGAGTGAGCACAAAGAAAAGAACAAAACAAAAGTGTTTTGCATGCATGTGGCAGACGTGCCTGCGATTTGTGGTTGTGACACAAATGCATCAACTACCATCGGCGAATGGTAGTTACGACGTGCATTATCTCATTGGTGCCTAGGAAGGACTTTGAGATCCCCATCTTACTTGCTAATGGCGGAGCCACTGATTGTGGGCATTAGCAATGTTTGGCCGTGTTAGTGCCTTGGCTGTGTATGCCTACGTTGTTTTCAAGATGGGAAGAGGTCGCGGACCTATTGGCAGAGTGCCAAGTTAGCCAGTGTGGCTTTGGAGTCTGATCAACTCAACACGAGGTTGGTGATATCTCATGAGATTAGGACGAAAATTAGATGATGAATAGAAGTGTCATGCATAATTTTATGGATGGTGTTTGGGGTGTTAAACCCACTGATAAACTATTAGCTTATAAATGCTTGTGTGGTAAATGTATATGTGTTATGTGGTGTCGAGCATTTAGTTATTGGGTTAAAACCATATATTGGCGTCTCACCTTTACACACACACATTTCAGGATTCTTCTAAGTTCGATATTGTACCTTGGGTACTCTATCACAGCTGTTGCAGAGGAGTTTGTCTAAGTCACCCCGAGACTTAGATATAGTTGCTTGATGAGGTATTACTTGCGGAATAACTTTTAGAACGACCAGCTTAGGGTTAAGACTTAGATTATTTTGATAGATGTATGAGTTTGGCTTAGAGAGCCTTTATTTTATAATGGAATGTTTGTGGCTCGGAGAGCCTATTTGTTGAAGGAAAATCTAAATTAGTTCTTTTGGTTTTGTAAAGATTATGGCTATAACTATTATTTTTATGTATCGAGACCTGGTGGAATTTAGTGTAGCTAGAATTCCAGGTGAAACGGTAATCATTGTAACAGGTGTTATTTTATTTGGGATGTCCGAATTACAGAGGAGACACTGTCAAAATTTTTGTAAAACTAATATCTTGTATTTAAGTATATTCTTTAAATGAAATAGGATTGCCAAGTTATAATAGTAAGTTGTGTGTTGATTATGGCTTAGGAGCGGAGTCTTGACAAAGAAAAAATTTTATACCCAATTTCAGAAACTTATGTACTTATATATATTATTTTCCGAAAGCACCAGCAAATTATCTTTTAATTTTATATTGAAACGAGTTTAGACGGTAATGCCCAAGGGAGGGTGTTACACTCATCAGACAAGTCACTTGTCTGTGCTTTGCTAAAACAGTTGTTTGTCCCTAGCTTCTGTGTGAGAAAAGTTTCTAACTTTCTTTTAAAGGCCGATAAACACAATTCAACCCCCATCTCGTGTTTATAGTTGTCTATTTCAGAATGCACTAGTTTTTGTTGGTTTCATTTTTGGTTTATTGGACGGATGTGTTTTGAGGCAAAATTATTTGTTAAAAAGGATTGATGTGATTTTATTAAACTAATACTTATGAGGATTTTCTATTAATTATACATTTATGCAAGCGCATACGAAGGCTCTCCGTTAGATGAGGGGAAATAGGGGTGCTGCCATTGCCAGAGCGATGGCCCTCCAAGACTGTCATTACGTAGGGCTATCGAAGTTTAGTAAGAATGATCCACCATCTTTTTGAGTAGGTCCAGACCATTTCGAAGCAGAGGAATGGCTGAAGAAGCTGGAGAAAATCTTTCGAATATTGCGATGCTCTGGTGAACAAAAGGTTGACGATGGTACTTTTATGTTAGAAGCTGACACTGAGAGCTGGTGGAACGATAGGCAGGCTTGGTGGCTCAAGGGTCTCCTTTTACTTGGATGACATTCACAGGTTTTTATGGAGAAGTAGTTTCCTCACAACATGCATATTCAGAATGAGGCCTAATTTCACCAACTTCAACAAGGAGACATGACGGTAGGGGAATATGTGGCAAAGTTTGAGTAGCTGGCAACTTTTTTTTAGATATCCAAGGGACCATCCGCTTGATGAATGGATGGCCATAAAGTTCGAGTATGGGCTAAGATCAGAGCTTCAGGATTCAGTTGGAATCTTGGAAATTAGAGACTGCCCTGCATTAGTGAACAAGTGCAGAGTGGTAGAGCAAAAGTTGCAGGCATTGACTATGGGAAAGCATGCTAGCAGAGGAAGAAAATTTCAGGGGGATCTTGGACCATTACCTACCATCAATAAGGGAAGATAGGTTTGAGCCTTGTCTTTAGTTGGAACGGAGTTTCTATGCCATAAGTGCGGAAAGTCTCACGAGGATAATTGATGTTCTTCAAGCTGGAATGTGTGCTTCAAGTGTGGGAGATATGGTCACTATGCTAGGATGTGCATGGATAAGGCACCGTGACTCTGGTATGTAAATCAATATATTTTTTTGGTGACTTGCTTAGTTGCTCAATAAATGTTTAGATGTCAAAATTTCGGGGACTAAATTTCTTAAAGGTGGAGAGAGATGTAACATCCGTGACAAAAAAAATGGTTACTGGCGTTGAGCGCTACCTTACTAGCTCTTAACGCCAGCTGCGCGAACAGAAGATCCAGTTACTCATTTTTTTGTTGTTGAAGTTTTGGGCTTTTAGGTATCTATAAACAGGTTTCTAATAGCCTTATTTGAACCTTAATACTACCTAGGAACTCAAAAGAGACTTGTGGGGATAGAAATTCAAGGATTAAGGGAAGAATAAACCTTAGACTTGAAGTGGGAAGACAAAAGGGACCAATTCTAGAATTCTTGGGATGCATTCTTTGGAGGTCTCCAAGAGGTAAGTAAAGAGCCTTTCCTTAAACCTCCATGATATAGATTTTAAAGGGTTTGGGTATGAAATTAAAAGGTGTTTATTTGGAGATATTGTCTTTAATGGTGATTAATTGTTATGAGATTGGATGATTACATGTTGATTGATATGATTATTATTATTTGGTATGCCCTTTTGTGATATGTGATGCCTCAATGTTATTTTGGTATTAGCTGGACCATTGTTATTGATGCATGTGGCATGATGCTATGTATTGGGGTTATTTGGCATGACCATATGGTGATATGCATGTCTTTGGGTATTTCCTTTAGGGGAAGATGATTGTTTGAGATACCTCGTTGGAGGAGATGGCAAAGGGCCTAACTTGTAGCGATGATAGATTGGCCTAATGTGAGGCTATGGCAAAGGGCCTCCTCTAGGGAGAAGGCATTGTGAGTCATTGCAAGGTTACATATACCTCATTCGTAGAGACGACCAAGGGCCAAACTCGTAGTGATGACAGATTGGCCTAATGTGAGGCGATGACAAAGGGCCTCCTACATGGGGAAGGCAATGTTGGACATTGTAAGGTTGTGGATACCTCGATCCTTCGTGTAGATAGAAAACGAGCCTAACTCGTAGCCATGGCGGATTGACCTAATACAAAGCGATGACAATTGGCAAATGGCGTCCTACATGGAGAAGGCAATGAGATATCATTGCACTCATATGTTTGGTTTGTTGATATTATTGTATGTGTTGTGGTTTATTTGTGTTATTATTGGAAATACTTTGAGATTATATTATTTTCAAAATGGTGGATTACCACCGTTGTTTTTCCGGTTAATGCACCGATTGAAAGCAACATATTTTTGAAAACTATTTTAGAAATGTGTTTACTTACTAGGATTAAAAATCTCATTAATGGGTTTTTTTTAGAGTTCACGGGTAATTTTAGAGGCGGCTCAATGGGTTGTAGAAGTCTTGGAGTCTTGAGGACACTAGTATTGTTTGGTTTTATTTTCAGTTTATTAGACGCATGTGTTTTGAGGCAAAATTATTTGTTAAAAAGGATTTATGTGGTTTTATTAAAGTAACACTTACGAGAATTTTCTTTAAATTAAGGGTTTTTAATTTATCTTAGTTTTTTATGCTATCAATGGATAATTATATTTGTTTAATTATCTATTTTAATGTAATATCCCGAGACGTTACATAACTTAGCACTATTGAAAATGTTACTTTGAATTATTTAACCAAACACCCCTATAAATAATTCCTCCTATATATTCTTATCCTTCACACTCCAAATTTTACCAATTACTCTTTCTAAATCAGTCATGTTATTCATTTTTGGAGTTCCCTTTCTTGCCTTGGAAAGATTGAAGAAATATGGCTCAATAAAGTCCGGAATAGAGAACACGAGGACTAATTAAATTCAGAACGTGAGTTTGTGCTCCATCCTCATGATTAGATGAGGACCTAGAAGAGATACAAATGGGATTGCTCCTGATGAACTTCGCTATCTTGGTGAAGAGTTGCAAATGGTTGTATTTCCCAACCAAATGAATCTCTCTATTCTCCTTTTTATTCCATGCCTTCATTCCTAACCAAAAGAGGGAGGGAGAACAACTCATATATTTGGAGGGCAAGGAGATTCAAATTTTCAATTAACGAACATCTAGAAATAAGATTCTGAACTACTTGTCCACCTCCTAAAGAGTTGTCTTTAATTGAGTTCTTTGTCATTATTGTTGTCAAGAGCATTTGGAGTTAGAATATTCAACAAGCAACTGAATGCCTTGGAGCTAATTGTTTTTTGTAATTTCAATTTTCAATTAAAGGACAACTAGATATGAGATTTTGTAATTTTGTAATTTCAAAATGTAGTTGGAAGATTATGTTGGTGTAAGACCTAAAGGCCAATGATTTTGTTTCTTTGGACTTATATTTGTATCTTGCTATTATTTATGATATTAGACATTTCAGTTTATTATGTTGTTTGTTTAAACGTAATAAATTCCTTAGAATAGAAAGCTCTATTTAATGTAATATCAAATATACAACTTGATAGCGAGACATTATTAAGAAATAGAACTCGATTCTTAAATATCCATAGTCAAGTGTTATTATTAATAAAGACAAGAATAATACATCGAGACTATTATGTGTGCGGACTGATGACCACTTCTCACGGGTCATGGATATGAGATATCAAGTCACACACATAGGTACACATTAGAGTAATGATGTACTGGATTGACCCGCCACGAGAACACTACATGGAACGTTATGTGAGTGTCATAAGTAGTTCTCATAGTTACAATGGTGTATGCAATCCTTCGATCTAAAATCACTACGATTCCTACATGAGGAGTTGTGTGCTTTAATACCGTTAAACGTTATCTGTAACAGGATGACTATAAAGTCGGTCATTGGGTACACCACGAGCCATGTGGAGGGATGTGAGTGATCTAGACTAGATTTGTCCCTCCTACATAACATGAGTAATATCTGTGGGCCCCTTGATAGAGTGAGACTGTGAAATGCATGGCCGTACTGAAATGAGTCAATATGAGATATTGACTTCATTTATTATTAAGTCTACTTAGGTATCAAGGAACGTGATATTGAACTATACAAGGGTGACACGTTCTATTCCTTGTGTTCAATATAGATATCAGGACAAAGGGATAATAATACACATGAACATTGGTCACGGAAAGGTTATGTCAAATCACCGACTTTCTCATTACTTGGGTAGCAATGATGTGTTGCTAGACACCTCTCATTGTTTATAATATTAAATATGTTTTAATATTATTGCCAACATTATGGGAACCTATAGGGTCACACACATGGAGCAGATTAATCAGAACTAAAATAAATTGGGTTAGACACAAATTTCTATTGGGCCACGCTCATGATAGATGAGCCCATGAGGGCCAAGTCAAACCCCTTTCACCCTAGTGGTGCGCCTACCTATATATGGTAATGTAAGATTGCTGAGCTGCATAACATTCTCTCTGGCCTTACTCTGCACTCATTTTGCGTGAAAAGGAAAATACCGCCGCATCTCATCTTGCATCTAGCAGAGGTTAGAGACGCGCTCCGAGGAAAAACACGAGGGGCGTGTTCATCTGCTCGTGTGGACTTCGTAGAGGCATTGTTGTTCGTGCAGTGCTTGTGATTTGGAACACGAAAAGAATCAAAGGTCTGCGCTACAAGAGGTAAATTTTTTGAACATGAACCCTGACCATTCACAAGGATTCTTGGTGGGAATTTTTCCGCTGCGCTTGGCTTGATGCGTAAATTCCCAACAGTGGTATTAGAGCCGCTTGCAAAACCATGGTTTTGTTTGTGTGGTTTACCTGTTATTTGTGATTTCATGTTGTAGTACAAAATCATTTTATGAAAATCGTTTTCTTAAAAATGTTTGCTTTTGTATTATGAGAATTTTGTGTGTGTGTATATATATATATATATATATATATATGATATGTACGTTGGTTCTGGAATTCTTTTATGTGTGACGGTGTCAGATGCCATACATGATTGGTTTCGGTTCTATGATGGTGGCGTTAAGGGTATTATGAGACATGAAGAGTTCATGTTCTCGCGGCTGTGAAGGTCCAAGAGTTGGTGCCGCTGCTGTTCCTTGCAACATGAAGCGTTCGTGGTCCTTGTGGTTTTAGGGCCGTGTGGTTGAAATCCTAGCTGTCAAGGAGGCGAGGCACGCTTCGGAGGTGATATTAAGTGTGGCATTAATGACCACATTAATGATAATTGATATGTTTTATTATTATGATTTCAAAATTCAAATAATTTTGGATATTTTGTATCACCTATTTAATAGCAACATTAATAATAATTATGTGTATTATTAATGTGTGTTTTATTACAATTTCGAAATTCAAATTTTGGATATTTTGAAATCTTAATTAATAACAACATTAATAATAATAAGTGTGTATTATTATTGTGTGTGTTAGGATTCAAAATTCAATTTTGAAATCTTTTTTTATCACCAATTAATAACAACATTAATTATGATAAATGTGATTTATTATATATAAGTTAAGTTTTCAAATTTCCGATTTTGAAATCCTTAATTAATGACAATATTAATAATAATAATTGTGCATTATTATTGTTTGTTATTATTTATTTGGTGATGCATGGTGAATGGTTATGATCTTAGTCCTTTTATCTTTTGGTTTATTCTGAAATAGGCATGCGTGTCGTGCCTTTCTCATATATTCCATTTGTACCTTCTCTTATCACCTTACTCCCCTCGTATGTAAAACGAGGTTTCTGCGTTAAGTAATATATTGTAATGTAATGATGGAGACAAGAAGGCGACATCATAAAAGGACTTGGTGGGAGATCATGCTTGGAGAAGCTTGGACGCTCCTAGGTTTTAGTTAATATTCTCTCAATGGATTGGGAGAATCAATATTTTAGGGGCCATAACCATATCACATTTAATTGCTTTTGATATATGTATGTATATACAGCATGTTAAAGAGTTTAACTAGTGGTGAGATCATTTTAATAAAAATCCCTCAAAAGGAAATATTAAGTTTAAAAGCCTTCCAATTTACGCCACTCATCAATACTAATATCGAATGAGCGTAGGTCCGCCAAAGTGGAGTTCATATTTCTATACTAGTAAGACGCGATGGGACAATTGTAATGTCTAACTGCTATCCATTGGGTCTAACTTAACTAAGCCAAATTCAATAGGATTGAAAGGCTTAGAGGCATTAAGTTGGGATTTAGTCCATGGGATGGATTAGAATAAGAGTTATTCAGCCAACTATCCTAGAGTTGCATGAGATGTAATTGAAAGTGTTTCCTACCTAAATAACCAAACTTTAAGTGATCGGCCAAAGCTGACTTGAAGCTAGGTGAAATATGGAACTTGGCCCACTTGAAAATCTTCCAACGAGATTTTTCAAATCAATGTTGAGGGTCATTGGTTTGAGTAAAATAGTGGGAGACATATTTAATTAAAGACCTAATTAAATATGTTTATGGCATGATACTTATATTTTGAATATTACTTTATGTAGATTACTATGGCATCAAACACATCAAGTAACTTGTCATTGCGATCCTTCCTTGAGAAGGACAAACTATCCGGAACAAACTTTCTGGACTGGTACATAAACTTGAGGATTGTCCTCAAACAAGAGAAAAATATGTATGTTCTTGAAGAGTCTATGCTCGAGGTGCCACCAGATTCGAGTGCACCCAAGGCTAACAAGGATGCTTATAAGAAGCATCATGATGATTTCTTGGATGTCGGTTGTCTTATGCTAGCTACCATGAACTCTGAGCTTCAGAAGCAACATGAGAACATGGAAGCGTTTGATATGATCGAACATCTCAAGATGCTCTATCAAGAGCAAGCAAGGCATGAGCGGTACGAAGTTTCCAGAGCTCTTTTCCAAAGCAAGTTGGCAGAAGGAAGCCCCGTGGGTCCTCATGTGCTTCAGATGATTGGGTACATTGAGGATCTCAAGAGGCTGGGTTACGCTTTGGACCAAGATTTGGCCACTGACTTGATACTGCAATTGTTGCTGAAGAGTTACAATCAATTTCTCATAAACTTCAATATTAATGATCTTGACAAATCACTGCCATAGTTGTTGGGCATGTTGGGAACTGCTGAAACCAACATCAATAAGGGAAAAGGGAAGGCTATTTTGATGGTCCAACCTGGAAAGGGCAAGAAGCAGCCCAATAGGCCTATGAACAAGCAGAAAGGCAATGGCAAGGACAACAACAAGTTAAACCCCAGCACTTCGGGCTTGAAGCCTGTTGACAGAGTGGCTAAGGTGGGTACGTGCTTCCATTGTGGTAAGACCGGACATTGGAAGAGGAACTGCCCAAAATACCTGGAAGAGTGCAAGAAGAATGGAAGTGAGACTTCCATCTCAGGTATGTTTGTTATAGAAGTCAATTTATCTACTTCTGCATCATGGGTATTAGATGCTGGAAGTGTGCAAGAAGACTGGAAGTGAGACTGTAAAATGTATAGCCGTGCTGAAATGAGTCAATATGAGATACTGACCTCATTTATTATTAAGTCTACTCGGGTATCAAGGAATTTGATATTGAACTATGCCTTGTGTTCAATATAGATATCAGGACAAAAGGATAATAATACACATGAACATTGGTCACATAAAGGTTATGTCAAATCACTGACTTTCTCATTACTTGGGAAAAAATGATGTGTTGCTAGACACCGCTCATTGTTTATATGATTTAATATTATTACCAACGTTATGGGAACCTATAGGGTCACACACTTAGATTGTGTTTGTTTCAGGGAATGAAAAACTATTCCTGGGAATATGATGGTGGGAATGGATATTCCTATGTCTGGTATAAAGATTTAAAAAAATATTCCTTGGAATAAACTATACCCAGGAAAAACGTTTACCCATCTTGATACAGTTTTCATTCTCATGGTAGGGTGGTGGAAAAGTTTCATTCCCATGATAATATTGTAACTAAAGTTCCAAAATACCCCCTAACTCCCCCACCCATACTCCCCCATTCCCCTTTCCCATTCCCACTCCCACCGTAGTTTTTTAATCATCACTGTAACATGGATTTTTTTCATTGTTTTATTTTACATTAAACATATATTTTTTAAATATTTATTTTATTAAATTGAATAAATATTTATATTGTATATAATATTTGAAAGGAAAATATACATTTATGTAAATAATTAATAAAAAATATTAATTTTTTTTAATCATCTAAAAAATATTAATTAAATAGTATAGGTATAATAATCACATTGTTTATGTTATTTTATCAATTGTGTTATAGATGGTATTAAATAATATTTTATAAATAAGAGGAATTTTGAGAATTATGACATAAAAGAATATATTTCATATTTTAATTTCATTTATATTAATTATTACATTGAAAAATTGATATTTAATCATTTTATATGGTAGGGACATTTTGATAACTTTGATATATGTTCTCATAAATATCCACTCCAAAGCAAACAAACTTTCGAATTATTCCCGGGAATTTGTAGAAAGATTCCCAAGCATTTTAACCGTTAACCAAACATGTTCTATAACATTACCGACAATAACATTCCTGGTAATAACATTCCCGGGCATGTGATTCACGGGAATATACTTCTAAACCTTAAAACAAACGCCCCCTTAGAATAGATTAATCAGAACTAAAAGAAATTGGGTTAGACCTAAATTTCTATAGGGCCACGCTCATGATATATGAGCCCATGAGGGCCAGGTCAAACCCCTTTCACCCTAGTGATGCACCTACCTATATATGATAGTGTAAGAGTGTTGAGCCACATAACATTCTCTCTAGCCGCACTCTGCACTTAGTTTGTGCGAAGAGGAAAATACCACCACGTCTCATCTTGCATCTAGCAGTGGGAATTCTTGGTGGGAATTTTTCCGCTGCACTTGGTTTGACGCGTATATTCCCAACAGATTCAACAAGCACTTGGTGTCAATGTAATTTTGTTATCAATAAATTTTGTAACTCTGTATTCACTTGGCCATGCCAATTCTCATGTTTTGCTTTATATATATTTGTTTTTTTCAAGCAAACTCTTCTGATTGTAATCATCAAAATTATGATGTTTGTTGCTAATAGTGATATAAAAATACTAGTTTAATTTGGGTTATATGTTTATGTTTTGCAATATTATTGTTTGGAGTTTCTGCAATATTAATTTAAGAAATAATAAACCAATAGGCCTGAAATTCAAAGCTTAATTTACTAATTCAACAAAATATACAATTTGAAGAAAAATGTTCAAAGTTTTTTAGTTATGAGGTGTTAACATAATTAACCCAAGATGATAAGGCAAACTTTAACAGCGTTTCTTAGATTAGATGCTATTAAATGTGATGTGGGTTACATTTAATAGCGTTTTCTTAAATAAATGATATAAAATGTGATACTTTTGATATATTCCTTGATAAAGCGCTATTATCTTTAATAACATTTCCTTGAAGAACCGTTGTCTTCCCCCTATACCCTTATCTGATCTTAAGTTTTGGACATAAATAGAGTTTATCAATGTTGCCATGAATATTGATCCTAATTATGAAATGGTTTGAAGAAATTTTTTTCCAGTGCATCATCATGACTTAAAAAATTACACATGAATTTACTATTTAATTAATTTGATCATGAAGAGAATATCTTTAGATTCTAAATAAACAACGCAATTCACTGCATGTCTATTAGGCAGAAGAAACAATTCAGCGATGGAGTTGACTATAGGCTACAAAACATATAAACATGAATCCAACCTTCTCTAATGTCGTCTTTCCTTTTATTGCAATGCATGACATTTCTTTAAAACCTCAAAGTTATATAGCCATACAATTGTTGTTTTTTGTAATTGGTTCTTGACATTTTATTATAGGTATGATAAAATAGATGATTACTTTGATTTTTTTCATTGTATTGAATGTACAATTTTCAAAATTGTATTCCTAATAAACAAAAACAATCTCATGCTCAATACTGGAATAGAACTCATGACTTGCCGCATGAAATATTGGTGCTCAAAATTGGTATTTGATATTACATGTGGTGTAAGTACTCCAATCAATTTGGATGAAGCAACCCATACTAGGGTATATGGTAATTATTCTCGATTTTTAGTGGATGTTGATCTAACAGGGAAGTTGATCAAGGAAATTCTGATTGAACGTGAAGGTTTAACATTTTCTGTCGGTATCGAATATGAGAAGCTTCATTCTTTCTGCTCTTATTGTAAATCAATTGTGCACTTGTCTATGACTTGTAAGAAACAAATTGGCAAGGAGAACGTGGTGCATAAGGATCCACTATTGGTTCAGAAGACTAAGCAAGCATATATCCCTAAGGTTCCAAAGCAAAAATCAGTTGAAGATAATAAACAGATTAATACATCTCCGGGTGAAAAGTTGAATAACAATGTGTAACACCTCGTTTTTCGTTTACCAGCTCTTAAAGTGTTTATATGTGTGCTATGTATGTTGTATGTTAAGTTTGACCTTAGGAATGTTAAAAAGGGCTAAGTGGGATTTTAAAGTGGAAAATCCCTTTCTGGTACATGAGCATGGTCGTGCTCATGTCCAGCACGCCCATGCTTGTTTGGTGTGCTCTGTGGCTATTTGAGCCATGAGCACGACCGTGCTCATGGGGAGCATGACCTTGTCAGAAATGCGAGAGTTGTGACGTGAGTTTTGCGAGCCCGTGCTTAAATGAGCACGACCCTCGTGCTCACGATAAGCACGCCCATGCTTATGTGGAGCACGACCGTGCTCGGGGCCTGAGGTATATAAATGGAAGAGTCTGTGAGGGTTTCGAGTGTTAACCCTCAAATTGGCACTTTTAGGCTCTGTTTGGTAAAAACTAGTAGATGACAGATAAGCTAACGGATAACGGTTAGCGGATAAGCTAAATGATAGTGGATAACATATAAGCTAGCTGATAGCGGATAGTGGATAGCGGATTAGCTAGCGGATTGTATTTGAAGTGTTTTGTAAAACTAGCGGTTGGACTAGCTGATAAATGTAAGATGACATAAAATGATATGTTTGCATTTCTTTTATATAAATTATATATATATATATATATATATTATTTATATTATTTATTTTGAAATAATTATCACTTTTAGCACATTAATTCATTTTAAATTATTTATCATTTAAAAAATAAAATTTTAAATTTAATGTTAATTCATTTTCAATTATTTTTAATAAATAAAATGGAATAATAGAAATAAAAATATATATTGATATTATTTTTATATAAATTTTATTTTTATAGATAACTTTTTTTATCTTAAATATAAATCTAAATAGTGATATTAATTCTTATTTATATCCTATATGTAAAATGATTAGTATTTTATTTTTTAGTTAAGGATAAGTGAGGAATTTAATTAAGATAGTAGGGATAAAAATGGAAGAAAAAATGATAAGCTATATGCTATAAGCTCAAACACTACTTCATGTAGCAACTGGAAAAAATGCAATAAACTAGTGAAAAAACGCTATACGCTAATTTTAAAAATAGTTACCAAAGGGGCTACTTTTCCATCTTCTGTAAGCTATCTACTGTACGCTAGCGGATTTGGCATACCAAACAGACTCTTAGTAACCCTAGTGTGACAGAAACCTCTCCCCTTTCCCTTCCCTTGAACCTTTCAAAATTCTTGGTGTTCTTGAGTTCGTTTAGGAGAGAAGTCACGCGCGTTAGTGCCATTAAAGGTAACAGTTATCCCTCTATAAATCTATTTTCCTATTTCTTGGATTAGGGATTAATTGGTTATTCTTTTCATGTTTAGCCAAGGCTAGAGGAACTCGTTGAGCCGCTCGAGGGAACGAGAATAGTTTGCTTACGTCGTCGTAGTTGGAATCTTCATACCAGGTAGGAGGAGAAGGGATAGTATAAACATGTAGGCATTGGGGGTAGCATAAGATGAAGGGTTAACCCATGACCTTATTGCTTGTTTATTGCCTAAATGTTTGTCTTGCTATATGTTCAATTACGTTTTATGTATGATTGGCATGTCTATTGTGAATAATTGATAACGATGATGTTTATGCCATGGATGAATGGTGATGATGATGTTGTTATGCTGTGAATGAGTGTTTGGTTGTTAAGGTTGTTAATGCCAACGTTAATGTAATAAGACGTTAAAGAATGTTAGTAATGATGAATGGAATTAAGAGATGATTTCCCAATGTTCATAAGACATGAACCGTAGTAACAAGGAGTGAGATTATTGCTTAATGGCATAGTCAAGACCCTAGGTTTGACCCATGAGTGTTTTAGGGACATTAATATTGAAACAGAATTAAAGGATTAATTCCGTAATGATCATAAGACATGGAAATTAATTAAGAGTAACGAGAGTAATGCTTGGTGGTTTAGTTGAAAGACCCGAGGATTGATCTTTGAGTGTTCTAGGGAGTTGGCAAGGAACCCCGTGCGTTTATGCCCAGATCAGTATGACTATGCTCCAGTAAGCATGACCGTGCTCAATAGATAGCACGACCGTGCTCCCCTAGACAGAACAGAACGCTGAAACAAGGACAAGGGTGGTTTCACCCAAATTGTCCCCATGATGTAATAAGACACCAATAGAAGTAAAGACAAGCTAGATAATTCAATGATGACTTAACAATTATCATTAAACACGAATGTTAAAGATGGTTAAGTTGGTAACGATGTTTACCTCACATTGTTGTACCTTGGTGCTTATTGGCCAAGGGGGCCTTGATGCTTTATGATCAAGGTGTTGTTGATGTTGAACCTTAGTGCTTATTGGCCAAGGGGGACCTCAATGCTTATTGGTCGAGGTGTTAATGGTGATAAAACTTTGGTGCCTAGTGGCCAAAGCAGAGGTGGTGATTGTTTGATTGTATGTTGTTGTTGCTCATGCATTCACGCATCAGAGATGTTATTGAGGGATTTTTGACATAGGGGAGGTCATCCGGGAGTAAGGCGATCTGGTCGTGCGTGGTGATTCATCCGAGACTTAGGTGAATATGGTTCCCCGTGGTGGTGCATTCGAGAGTAAGGTGCATCGGATATCCAAGGGGTTCACCCATGGTTTGGTGAATCTAGGCATTGGTGCTTAATGGCCAATGTGGATATGTAACTCCAAAGTTGACTTCCCGAGGTAGATTGGATCCACATGCATAACGAAGTAGTGGAGTAGTGTTGCACCGCATAGCATACATTTATTCGATGTATGCTCATCTTGCTTACTACTTCCCTGCCGTTGTATTTTATACATATTTCTTTCTCCCTGTATTTTGTTGTTGCTTTGCATGTACCTTTTGGTTATGCAGAGGACGGTGAGCAGACTGTTGAGGAGTGACTCTGAGGAGCAGCTACTCGTAGTTAGGATTTCCCAGTTTTTAGTTTGTTTATCTGAGATGTTTTCGAACTTTGGTTATACCAGCTCTGTAGTGTGACATCGGGGTTGTGTTTCTATTATGGTGGTGATGAGACTCCGGCAAGTGTATCAGATCCAAGCAAGTAATAAAAACACGACAAAATATTACCGAGGTGGAACACAGGGATTGGGAGACCAATTATTCTAAATTCAAAGGAAATACCAACTATTTGACCAAGTGAACTATCAGAGGTGGTTGAGATAAAAAGAGTTATCTAAACAATTATCAAATATCAAGTATCAAAGAAGAGAGTAAACGAATCTAGATTCAGTTATGGCTTGAGATCTAAGGTCACGAATCCACCTACCCAATCATGCATACTACCCAAGTGATTATCTTCTTATCCTTAAGTTCAATTTCTTTGCAAACCAGGAACCCTAAGTTATCCTAATGTCTCTCCCGAGCACGAATAGAAACACCTACACATGCAAATTGCCTATATCTCTATCTGACAACCCACAAGTTAGATTCATTAAGCCCTTGGTTCCCTATAACGATTGCACCAATCTCCTACTCTATCTCTAGAAATGCTCAATCGGTGTTCCCAACCCAAGTCCTAAAGCACGAATCTCTTCTCAGACTCATCGTGCTTGACTAGTTAACCATGAACTCTTATGATTAACTCAATACAATCAGAATTGGGAAACAAGAAATTAAGAGAATGGAGTAAGAAAACATCACTAGATTAATATGCCGTCATGAGCAACTTCATCGTTCCCTCAGAAAGTGGATTAGTTCCTCATCAAAGTCATAATCAAATCCAAAAGAAAAGAAGTCATTACAATGGAAATAACCTAAGAAAACTAGGGGAGACACAACTCCAAGAGAAACAAGAAGTAGATCTCAAAACTGGATCCCCAATCTGAACCAAAACAAGCTATTTATAATATACTGAAACAATGTTCGCTCATGAGACAAACACGTGTTTACGAGGTGAATCCTTTTTTTGGCTCCAGTTCAAATTTGAACTCTCGCGGGGTGAGAGCCTTCTCACCAGACGAGCACTTGCTCTCGAGGTGAGATTGAAAGGTTGACAATTCCTTATCAATCTTTAGCTGTGGCTCGCGAGGCGAGCCCTTGTTCATGAGGCGAATATGCCTTTTTGCCTTTTAGCTTGTTTTCTTCAAGTTTTCTTGCTTCCTTAAGCTTCACTTTTAACCAAAAACATAAAAGTAGCATTAGAATGCTTTATTGACTCAAAAATAACCTAAATATCCTAAAGATTACCTAAGTGACTTAAAAAGTTGCTTAGGGACAATAGAATCTAAATTTGGGTAATTAGTGAGGTTACATCGCTAAAATAACATAAAAAACCTTAGCCTTTATAGCTGGAAAACTAGATAACTTAGCACAAAAGTAACTTAAGATAGTCGGTCTTTCAGGTAATGAGCTATTTCCACAAGGATCAAAAAAGATACCGAGAAATGGTGACGCAGAGATAAAGGCAAGGACAACTCACGTCGAAGGCGAAAGGGAGCGGCGCTGCTGCCTGTTTTGCCACGACAATTTAGGGGTGGCGGATCTGGGTGTGGTGGTTCACGGAGCAGGCGCAGTGATAGTGACGGAGTCGCGTTGTCAAATCTGAGGATTACTTTTTTTTTTTATTTTGCTTTTCTTTGGTTTAGTCAATACATTTAAGATTTGAAGTTGCTTTCTATCAAATCTGAAATTGCTTTTTTCTTCTTTTGTGTATTTTGTTCAGATCTGAATTGGTTTGTTCTTTTGAAGTTGATTTTCTATTTAAATCTGAAGTTGGTATTTTTTGTGGATGGCTAACACTTAGAAGTTCCACTCATTACGAAAATCAACATCCTTCACAGAACTCCACATCTTGAATATTGAGGATAGGGACCTGGTCACTGTGACACCCTAAACTCGGTCATCACATGGTTACCCTTTTTGCGGAAAAGAACACATTAAAACGCTGGTCGCTTTGGAAAAGAAAACCTTTTGTATCAAATTACCGAAAAAGTACTTAGTTTTTTCTTAAAAAAAAAGAGGTTAAAAAAAGGTGATGAACACTCAGAACATGAATATAAACATCATACATAGATACATATATAACATTTCCCCATTGGGATCTTAAGTTTTTGGATTACAAAACGGGCCTTAAACAAACATGCCAACTTCACTGAAAACATAAACTAAAGAAACAGATAAAACATCAAACCGGGAATGAGAAATCTGGGTACTGAACTCGAAAGGAGACTCTAAAAAGCCAGGGACAAACAGAACTAATCCAAAAAGCCGACGACGATCACCAAAGCCTCCTACAGTCTGAGTGGCCACAAACACTACCTCCAGATGAGATATCAGACTCCGGTTCGATAACCTCACCACCATCGTCGATTGGAACATCGTCCTCTCCGGGGTCCTGTGGATGGTACTCTGCCTCTAGGTCGTCCTCCCACCAGTCACCTACCAACTCAAGAGGCTCCTCCTCCGAATCCTCTTCGGGGTCCTCCTCGATAGGTTCCTCCGGCTCAACGTGTGGATGAAGAAGTCCAGCCATCTGTAGAGTATGAAGGTACATCCAGGGAGGTGGAAGTGCCACTGTCCGTGTCTCGATCGTGTGAATACTCCGGATCGGTTCTCCATTGGCATTAGACTCCGTCGTCGTAATCGGTCCCCGATACGTAGCTGTCGTCGCATCATCGCTCACCGTCCAGTTCCTCACTAGCCCAGTCTCGTCGAACACCTCATTCCTCGAAATCGAGGGTGCTAGGGGACGTTGGGTTCCATCTAAAGCACGTACATATACCGATACAAGAAAAGGAAAAGAACATATAGATATGCAAGAGTGAGATACCGTCATAAGATATATCCCACAACAACCATATACATGATACATGCAACACATAATCAAGTCAATAGTTAAATCATGCATAATCATAATATAACCGTGTTATATCAAGGGATCTCAAGCCCGCACAACCAATTTTCGAAAATATGCATGACACTTCAATATCAGGCTCTATCTTAATCTCATGAGATCTCAACACCGTGTTTCACTGGAGAAAAATTAGAGTTGGTCAATCTCTAGCCCATCGGGCAGTTGCCTCCATACCCTCATGCATTTAAGGTCTCAGGACGAGCAACGTCACATGTGCCTCTGAACCGATCACATGGACAGACTCCCAGATACCACCTTGTATCTGATATATAAGAAAGACACGTCTGCCTGGGGAAATGCACATGGAAAATATTTTGTTCACAAGGTTTTCTTTGTGTTCATTCTTTTTCGTTGTCGAAGCTCAAAGCTAACGACTAAATCTTCATTTCCCCATCACTTGAAAACTCAGAAACATAGGACACACAGTCCGGATGCTCAATCACAACGCCCTAAACCGTGGCCGCAGTCCAGGGTTGTGGTCATAAAAATCAATTATACTTTTATTCATCTTTTAAACTTAACATGATAAGGACAATAGCCCACAACAATGAAATCAGAATGCACTGTCCTCGATTTCGAGAATTTGACTCTCAGTCCATAACATCACGAATAGGACTCATAGTCCTGAATTAACACTGATCCAAGATCACGTGCACATAACTGAATACTAGAGGCGACGTCTCGCGTTCTAGATTCTCTTTATTAAGTACTTATTTTTTTCGTTCAGTGAAAATCAAATTCAAAACCGAATCCTCGATAACCTATCCAGGCTATCGGAAAGTTTCTAAAACATTTAAGAAAAACCTTTTCTTTGAAAATATTTTATAAAGCATCTTTGAAATACTTTTATCTTTGAAAAATTCCCCCAATAGGACATTGCCAAATAGTTCATGAAAGTTTTCACTTGAAAACACATAGTTTGAAAAGGATTTTTCTATTGTATAACAATATTTCACCAAACCATTTCAACATTTAAAATAGTTCTTTAAGTTAAAGAGCTTTTGGAAAAGAACACCAATCCTTTCATCTTCAAAGCTTATTCAGGTTTTTAATCCTTATAATGATTGAGCACGCAGACACAAGTCTGACTTAGCAAACTTTCAATCAACAACAGTATATATTCTCAGTTCAATGTCAATATCACAGTTGAAAACAGTTCATCACAGATATGCATTATAACATTTAGAGTAAGTATATTTAACATCAGATAATAGCATAACAATTCAAGTACATCAGATCACCAAGTAAGTTCAATCAACATATAAATATCTAGTTAAACACCCACACACATGCATATAGTTATTGAATATCTTTAGGAAATCCCCTCTTACCTCACGTGGAAGTTAAGAGTTTCGGATTCAAATAGAAAAGCTCACGAACGTCCTCGCTCCGCTTGGCGATGGAAGTCTAAGGTTACAAAACATGAAATCATGAGTTAAAACTCAATCAAAGAACACTAACCACAAGGTATAGGTTCGGTTTAGACAATAATTTAGGATTAGGGTTTTTTCCGAAATTTATGCAACTCATGGATTTATGATCCTTAAGTGCTAGAAGTTCTTAAACACCAATCATTTAACAAAGTTGAATTAAAAATCCCACTAAGTACTTGACTTAGGGTTTTCGGCCTTCACTAATAAATAGGCTAGAAATTTCTAAACTTTCCAATCTCTTTAGGTTAGCATCCATACATAGTAAGGAGCTGGAAACCATGATCATTTTGGAAAATGGAAAAAAAAAAATGTCTTAGACCATGAACACCTAGGTTCGGCCTTGACATGTTTGTGAGACTAAAAAATCTTTAAATCCTCCAATCTTTTGGGCATAGCCTCCTTTAACATAAAGAAGCTTAAATCCTTAATCATTTTGGAAGGACAAAACAACACATTCCTAGGTCCAAACATATGAGTTTCGGCCATCATAGGGAACTTAATGAAAAAGATTTAAACTTTCCAATCACTTTAGGCATATCATCCTTTATTATAAGGAGCTTTAATCTATGTTCATTTTGGAAGAAAACAAAACTTAATATTTTTGCCAAAAACCTTTAAAGTTTTGGCCTTGATACAAAATAAAGGTTAGAAATTTTCAAACTTTCCAATCCCTTGGATTTAGCATCCTTATACATCAAGAAGCCTTAATCCATGATCACTTTTGAGAAACATCAACTAAGCATCAATGTCTTAAACTACTTAAAGTTTAGGCCTTTACATGAAAATGTGTAAAATCTCTAAACGTTTCCAATCACTTAAATCTAACATCCTTTAGTACAAAGGAGCCCTTGGTTATGATCATCTTGGAATAGAACTCAAATACAAGTCCATACAAGCAAAGTTAAACAAAACCCACCAAAACCAAAAAGCATGGTTTCGGCCTCATCAAGAAAATAGGGTTATAAATTTTTTTTTTACACAAACTTTTAGTATGTTGTAGTAGGAGTAAAAATAAGAACATAGAAATTGGTTTCAACTCAAACGGAGTTTTCTACCATTTTTAAGAGATTTTAGAAGTTTGAAAGCTTAAAGAAAACTTAAAGCAAAAATATGAACATAAAGACAAGAACTTGAAAAATAAACAACATAGGATCATTACCCTCAACAATATGAAGAACTTTGATGAAGAACTTAAAGTAAAAATCTTGATAAAAAGATGAACTTTAGAAGAGAGAAGAAGAGAAAGTAAGGAAATAAGTTTAAGTGTAAAATGTGTTAAGTGAAGAAAAGTGATTAAGTGTTGTAGGTTGAAGTTTATATAGAGGGGGGAGAAGAAGAAGGGGTCACGACTGGAAGGAAGAAAGAAGCGAAAGAAAAGTTGGTTTGCTTGAAGGGAAAGAAAGAAGATAAGGTGTGGTAAGGTGGAGGTATGGTGTGGAGGTAAGGTTGGAGAGAGAATGTAAGAAAATGTGATTTGATGAAAAAGTGAAGTATGGCTTGTTGAAAAGATGTCATAACTTTCACATCACTCATTCCATTCCCTCTTTGCTCTACTCCATTGCGCATCAGATGACTTTCCCGATCGTATTTCCCCACGATTTTGCCCGGGTAACACTCGGAATTTTGCCCCGAACAAGATTTTTTTGAAAAACTCCAAACCCACACAAAACATCAAAAAAACACTAATCGTCTCGTTCACGAGTCAAGATTCGGTCTCTAGCTTAGTAAACTTGTACTGGCTGTGAAAACCCAGACCGATTTTCGTCTGAATTTTCGACCGAAAATTTTACTGTGACTTCATACAGTAAAACTACACAAGAAAATAATTTTATTTAAAATAAAATCGTCTTCTAGATTTTATCACAAATAATTACATTAAAGTATGTATTTATTGATAAAGAAGCATACGAAAAACAGAATATTACACTCACAAAGGACTAATGTCCATCCAATCAAAAGAGCTGCTACCATCTCACAATTTTAGCTTGCAACTAGGCTTGAGCTTCCTAGTTTTTAACACAGATATCCTAGTGTAAGAGCGACCCTTAAGAGAGAGGAAGAATTGCATCTTATGGAACCATATGTAGAGAGAAAGGATCTGCTTAACAATGGGTCATACTGGCGGTGGTGCTGCTCTGGCTATGGGGAAGAAAGAAGCCTCTGTCTTACAACCAGTAAAATTGTAAAACACTCCCTCTATCAGTTACCGGCAATTTTTTTTTTATTTTTTCACAACTAAATCTACACCATTCATTAATTTATTATTAAATCACACGGTTATAATAAGTCCTTAACAAAAACAAAATGGTTATAATAAGCGGTTCATCCATATAGCACTTACTTAAGTGTTCATGTTAGATGGCACCTATGTTTTTCTATGTTTTCTTTTAAAACTTAATTTATTTCCCCGTTGAGAAGTTTGTTACAATGTGGTACCCTTTACCTTGGTTTTCATTTTATAATAAATGATATATATGTGTTTATCTTATTTAAATTATTTCTCTTATGTTACGTCTTTATAAATACATGCAGGGTAGAGGGTGTCACACAATGAATCGTTGGAGACCATTACGATAGTCTATATCCCCTGATCATGTCTCAAATTTCATTCCACATAATTTAACTTATGGTACAACTAATGCTGACAATGGCTCTACATCTAAGGTAAAAAATACTCTGACTCTAGCTGTGTCTGAGCATTTACCTATGATTTAAAAGTTATAAAGAAGAATCTTGAGACTCCCGAGATTAAGTCAACCCCAATGCATCCTAATGTTCTCATAATATGAAAATCCATGCAATTTTTTTGGGAAAAGGGGACGAGGATGACCTAGAGAGTGCCTCTCTCTCTCAGCAGAGCAGTTGAATAATGATAATGCTGTTGAGGTTGATTCAAATCTCACGGTGATTATGTTTAAATCTCAAAAATATAACCTGAGAAAGAATATAATAAGTAATTTTAGATGTAAATGGTTCTTGTTTTTTTGCATGGGTTTTGGTTAATGTCTCCCATGGTTTTGTTTTCTTTTGCTTTTAATTTTTTTTTAAAATAAATTTATGGTGATATACGATCACCTTGCCTAAAAAAATTCAAAACCTGTGGATTAGTTATATGTTGTGAAAGACTTTAACTTAGTATAAGTAGGCACTAACTAGTGGAATTCATCCTGTTAGCTATTAAGGGGAACATAATATAGATAGTCTTACTATAATTAGTAGTTACGAGAATATATAAATAGTCTGACTATAAAGTTTGCTCAGGTACAAATAGATAATTCCTAAGGATTTCTAAGAACGTCAATTAATTCATCAAACTTTTCCACAACAACGGTCTTAAATCCTTCCAACACACCAATGATAGCTTCATCATGTGAAGTAACAAGTTGTCCACGTTCAACATGGATTGAAGTAGAAGATGAAGTTCGTGGCAATGGAGAGGAGTAGTTTTTTTTTTCTTTCCAAAACTTATGCTCCTTCTTGCCCTCTTAGAAGATGACCCACCTTAAGTCATTTTTATCTTCTTGGCCAGGTGTTCTAAATGATCCTTGTCCTGAATAGTAAGCCTGGCATTGGCATTGTTGAAGCAAGTGATTGTGGCTTCTGAACCCTCAAAGTTTTGATATTAAAAAAAGTATTAAATTAATTAAACAAGGTGTTTAGGATCTACCATGTCCTGTTTACTGTACAAGAAATCATGAGTCCAAAAGTATATTCACACTTATAATGGTTTTTTTAAAATCGCGGACCCAGTTCTAATTTTTTGAGTTCAATCGAGTTGGTTTTAACAAGGGTCCAAAACCTTCTAATGCATCTTATAACTCAAGTAGCTTGGACTCAAAATGGTTCTATAAATGGTCAAAGTGTTCTTTAAAGTAGTTTTTATCCTGGACGCAGACTATTTTAATTTAAGGAATCCTTACCATGCATTCATTCGGTTCTTAAATGACTTTAATATACTCATTGGATCGTCCAACACGACTTAGAGTTGCTTGAACATTTAAATGCATTTGTTCACTCTATTTGAATATTCATCTGTACAAAGTATTTCTTTGTTGAAGACAAGGTTTCACAACAAAGTACACACCGAGCTAGGTAAAGCAAGTCACATCCTGAAATTTATAAATTAATGATTTAATTAGAATATTAAATCCTTATTTTGATAATTTGTGAAGTATCTGGTCTAAAGTTTATTTTGTGATGTGACACCTTATGCAAGGGGTATGTTTGATATAAGATTTTCAAACATTGAGATATGATGTCACAATAGTATGATAAATCTATTAAGAGATGTTAAGGGCAAACTCGACACCCGACTTGGGGATAATAAATAGATTTCTCCCAAGACAGAAGAATGTATTAGGATACCATTGCATTGTTTATGAGTTGATGTACCCTGATTGATGATGATGATGCCCCTAAGTTTTAAATCAAGTGAAAGACTTATTATTTGACTATAGAGATGTTATTCATGAAATTATATTACTAATTGTGAAAGTATTTCTAGTATTTAAATGTGATGTTTAATATAATCGTACCAATTCTGTATATTTATATACATATTTATTTATTTGTAACTTTGATTTTTGGGCTAATTATATTTTTTTGGGAAATAGCGGATTCCATAGTTGTTGTTTTTTTGTTACCACCTCGATTGAAAACAATACTGTTTCAATCTCAGATTTTGAACTGTATTTATCACACTAAAAATATATATATCTCATTAGAGGTGTCATTTCCAGAGCACGTGAGTGACACTAGCGATAAAGTAGATACTTGAAAATTCCCTAAGAGTGTCAAGATTTAGCTTTACAGGCGACACTTCCTGTAAAATAGATACTTCATTGTATACTTGAAAACCTCGTGATTTTACCAGAATTCATTCATCACAAGACTTTACAGGTAGACGACGTTCTTGGGTCTGAATCACCGGTCCTTCATTGAACTAATATTTGAAAGAAAACATTTCACATTTGTATAGATGTCTTATGATGTTGTCCTTAAGTCCTAGGTACATTATGGAATTGGATCTAAAAGCCAATTGTTAATTACTTAGATATTTTCTTAGTTGGGACTTTGGTTAGTTCGCAAGTAATTAGAATATTCTTGATTCCTTTAAGTTTTATATATGAAGTTATAGATGATTAAATCATCTACATTATAACATATGTTCTTGTTCCACCATAAGTCATAAATCATTGTTTTTTCTTTTACTCTAAGTCATTCTTGACTTCGGTTTTAACTTAGTATAAGTACTAGTTTTGAGACGGAAATCAGTTTTTGTCTAGTGTCAAAAACTTTTGATTAAAACAAATTCACTTTGAAGGAAACTCGATAACTTAGGCACATTGGTGCCAAATCCTCAAAATAACCATTTGAAATACTTGGACAAGTTTAAAAGGCATGCTTCTCCTTTTTTTACTTGATTCATGGTCAATAGACTGTATAAGTATGAGACTATACAATTGAGGATAACTTAATATAATTAATTTGTACTACCTATATCAATAAGGTGCATCTTCTTTTAGGAAGCCTATGAACACCTAATTTTTTCGTGACAGAACCCATCACTTAAGAACTCTAAAGTCAAGTGTGCTAGACTAGGAGCAATACTAAAAAGATCCATATTGGTTTTTAGGGGCAATCGTCAATCTGTAAAGCGGCTCGAGATGTTACAAATGGTGTCAGAGAGCACCTCTCCCTGTACGTTATGGTTCGAGGATGAACCATGCAGAAGTTGGATGGGTGACCCCTTGAGAAGTTTTCCTAAAGAAGCATCCGAGTGTGGACAAAGCACGATGAAAAGACCTGAGTTGGTTTGTGGGGACAATCGTCAATCCGTAAAGCAGCCCAAGATGCTATAAATGGTATCAGAGGGCACCTCTCCCAGTACGGTGTGGTTTGAGGACAAACCATGCCGAAGTTAGTTGGCATGTGACACTCCGGGCTGACTAGGACGGGGAGTGTTCGTCAGTGCAAAATGGAAGCACGATCAAGGAGCCACTCCTGGCAGGCTTCTAGGTGGAGGGATACATGAATGAACCGATTACACATCGGAGCAAGACACTCGGGGCTAACAAGGACGTGGAGTGGTCGTCAGTGCAAAAGGAAGCACGATCAAAGAGCGTCTCCAGACAAGCTTCTAGGTGGAGGGACACATGAATGAATCAATTACGCACTCGGAACGAGAGGGATCCTGAAACTATATATGTATGGGACTATACAATTGAGGATAACTTAAAAGAATTGATTGATACTACCTATACCAACAAGATGAATCTTCTTTTCGGGTTCTCATCACTTAAGAAATCTAAAGTTAAGCGTGTTTGACTTGGAGCAACTCTAGGATAGGTGACCTCTAGGGAAGTTTTCTTAGGAAGTGTGTGAGTGAGGATAACACATGTTGAAAAGACCCGTGTTGGTTTGTTGGGACAATCAACAATTCGGAAAGTATCCCGAGATGTTACAAATGGTATCAGAGAGCACCTCTCTCAATACGGTGTTGTTCGGGGATAAACCATGTGGAAGCCGGTGGGCATGTGACACTCGAGGCTGACGAGGGTGGGGAGTGGTCACCGGTGTAAAATAGAAGCACGACCAAGGAGCAGCTCCTGGAAGGCTTCTAGACGTAGGGACACACGAGTGAACCAATTATATACCAGAACGAGAGGGAATCATGAGACTGTATAGGTATAAGACTATACAATTGAGGATAACTTTAAAAAATTGGTTGGTGCTGCCTATACCAACAAGATGGATCTTCTTTTCGAGATCCTATTACTTAAAAACTTCAAAGTTAATTAAGCATGCTTGATTCACTATAAAAAAAATGTATTTTAGCGACCGAATTTAGAGACTACACTTAATCGGTCGCTAAATATGGAAATTTAGTAGCTAAATATAGAAATTCAATCACTAAATCGGTCGCTAAGTATTTTAGTGACCATCAAACAATTTAGCGACCATGCATTCTAGTACCACGCTTGGTGGTCGCTAAATGATTTAGCAACTGAATTTCTATATTTAGCGACCAAATTTGGTAGTCATTAAATATATATATATATATATATATATATATTTTTTTAGTGACTTGACTCACTGGAACCCAAGGGGAGGGAAGAGTAGGATGGAAAATAGGCGGGAGAGATAAATCTGGAGGGATTAAGGGATCATTTGTTACGGGCTAAAAAAGTTGTTTTCATGTAAATTAGCCTAAGAGATTACTTTTAGATATTTTTAAATAAAGTCTAAGTTAATTTGTATTTGTTACCATCATAAAAATAATTCTTTATCATAAAAATGATTTTAACTTGTTTGGATAGAGCCATATAGAAGTGCTTTTTGTTACAAATTAATAATAAAGGACATAAAAAAAAAACAGCATTTTCAAGGACATAGATTGTAATATCTAAAATAGCTTTACGTAATGTTTTATCCAACTTTTTTTAGCTTCTCATCTCCTTAAAAATAGAATTTGGACCAAACTTTTTATTTGAGAAGCTCTTTAAAAATAAAGGAGTTTATTTACAAATAACAAAAATTAAAAAGAAAAAGCTTTTAGAAAAGTTATTGCAAGCAGCTTTATTTTAACTTGCACGGAGCTTCTACACTTTTACCCCTCTTCAAACCCCAAATTCTCCCTATTTTATTTTTTGTCTTCTTCTTCATGCAATTTCCAACCCTTCCTTTCCCCCTCTTCTTTTCCAGCCACTGTTTTGTTCTTTGTCGCCCCACCATTGTTTCTCTAATTCGAGCTCCACCTCTCTTTCTGATCATCACCTCCAGAGTTCTTTTTCTGCATTTCCCCCTCACCAAGAATTTTTATTTATTTGATTTTGTTATCTTTATTCTTTCGTTCTACGTTTTTCCTCACGAAGTTCTTTTATTCTTCCCTCTCACTTGGAAACAATTGGTGGGTGTAACACCCTATTTCTTGATTAGGGTTTAAGGAAGGTATTAAGGATGTTTAAGGTATTAATCTTGTTCCTTATGTACTAATGAGTCTTTGTGTCAAATTTGATGTCAATCGGACTTCGAACGGACTTAGAATGCATCAAAACATGCAAAATCAGACAACCGTAACAAGTCAGGACGCTCAAACGTTGCGTGGTGGGCGCTCGAGCGCTCTGGTCTTGAGAGACTTGGCACACATGTCAATTTCATGGACGTGAGACTGGTAAGGGTTCCACGCTTGAGCGTGGAGGAGCTCACACTTGAACATGCCCACACTTGAGCATGGGTGTTGCCATGCTTGAGCGTGCGAAGCAGAACTTGCAAAAATAATAAGTGACTCAGTTCATTTCTCATGAACTCAACCACCACAAAGAGAGAGAGACATAAGAGAGAGAAATATAGAGGTTTGAGAGGTTTTAGAGAGAGAATTCGAGATTGCCAAAAATTCGTCCGTCCGATTATGTTTTCGACTTCGAATTCGTGATCAGGGAAATGAGCACGTCACATAGCTAGCTTCGATACGCTAAGGTATTGCTCGAATACCTAACTCGTCGACACGTCGACATTGTCATTTCCCTCCTTTTTCAATTATTGGTTTGATTATAGCTCTGTTTGGAAAACTGTTGCAAGATTAGGGTTTATGACATTGTCGGGACTCTGTCCATGTGAAAGGGCAAATTTCGGAGCACCGAGGAGCCTGGAGGACACGTGGTAGTACCCTAGAGTAAGAAGAGACAACGTTCACGAAGTTTGAGATACCGATACAAGTGTATACAAGGTGGGGAGAAAGTGACTATCACGCCAGGGAGGCAAGCTCGATATAGCATGTTATTTTGTCTGTGTAGGGTGCCCTAGACCCTACTAGTTGTCGAGTAGTCGACGGTGATTAAACCCCACTTGAAAATGGTTTTAAAATGATCCTTTGGGTTTAATTATCGTAGACTTTTCGACATTAGGGCAAAATATATTTTAAGTATGTGCTTGAGGATGCATGTGATATCTATTTTATGTGTTTATGGATGTTGTGTTGGTTGAAATATGATCTGTGATAACTTGTTTAATATGTTGTTTGGTTACTTTTAGTGTTGATATATATATATATATATATATATATATATATATATATATGTGTGTGTGTGTGTGTGTGTGTGTGTGTGTGTGTGTGTGTGTGTGTGTGTATGTATGTATGTATATGTGTGTGTGTGTATGTGAGTGTGTGCGTGTTGATGCTGAGGATGATTGTCTGGTTGTGATGTTAGAACCCTAGTTGACACCCTAAGGGTACTCTGTTTGGACTGATGTTGGAAAACGGTATATGGGTACCGTGTTAAGATGTGGATGCAGTGGCATCATAAAGAGTGTAGGAATGAGTTGCTACCGGTGTCAACTTAGGATGTTTGTGCATTGCATGAGTTGCCAAAGTGGCAGGCTGTGTGACTAGGAGTCAGGTGAGGTTGGCGTACTTAGGTGCGAGTACAGAATATGGAGAGGGATGGTTTAGGGAACCTTGGGGATGTAGTCCTGTTTGGAATGGTTTTCATGAGACCAGTGATTTACACCTACTATGTCGAGATCGCCATGAATGCTTGGCTATCCCGATGTCTGGCCCTGAGTATTCCAGTCGTAGATGGACCTTCCGAGGCGACCAAGATACACCTACTGGAGAATGAGCTCAAAGGGGGAGGCACCCTTATTGGTCACGGTGAGCGGAACGGTACCCTGTACAAGCCAACTAACATTCTTTGAGCAAGGGAGGCCCGTGTGATAGAGGAAAAGAGAATGTCCGGGAATCAGAGTTCCCTATGAGAGTGATCGGCCGACATGCATAGGAGTGTGCCTCTTTATAGGATTTGACCCTTGATGTGAATCGAGGATGTTTGAAAATGGTTGTCTTGCGAGATGTTTGTTATCTGTGAATCTCTGTTGTATGTTAACATGTTGTATTGTACCCTTACCCCTTTTTATGGTGTTATAGTAGGTTACCTCCCTTCTCTATCTCTTTTTCTCTGTATGTACCATACAATTGATAGATGAGCATCAACAGCCGTACAACGACGATGATATGACCAGACCACCGCCCGAGCACTACCTGCAGAGGATCCTGCCGAGGGTCCAGATCTTAGGAGATATTGAGATCGTATACCATGATGACCATGGTTGGCAGGTCGACCACTCACAGTTCTTCATGTGTTACATCATCCTGGTCAACATCTATATCCTCCTTGGAGGAGGACAGTTCTTCACCATGCTTGGCTCTTACCGTATCTCACAGCGCTTGCCCTTCTTAGAGATATGGTTTCCACCTTGTCAGCGAGAGTTTCTAGATGATATATGGAACCATGTGGATCGTGTTGGAACCAAAGTGGTTTTGGAATAAATAAACTCTACGTTTTGATGTTAACAAAAGGATTAAATTTGCTTGGCAAAGTGTTAGTTGAGATCTAACATGTGCTTTCAGTTATGCAAGAATATTTAAATATACGTAATAGAAATACTGGATAAGTTTTCATTGAAAAATATGCGTGCACCCTTGTAGACGGGCTGCTCAATGTTTTGGTAAAAGTTATTTATTTATTTATCTGAGTAGACTGGTTTTCTTAAGTAGACGAGGCTTTAAATGCTTACTAGACGGAAATCAAAATAACCTCTTAGATTCAGCAAGTCCAAAGACTTGATAGTAGATGAGCTCTAACTGCCACGCCACCAGACGGAGATTATGATAACTCATTGAGGCATAGCAAGTCCAAAGACTTGGTAGACTAGAGGATATGCCACGACATCAGACAAGCAAAATAAAATAATGAACAAAAAACTTAGTCTCACTTATAACTAAGTAGACGGAGTTTTTTAAGTAGACGAGCTCCATCTTTGAATGAATAAATGCAATCTGAATCTCTTGAATTTATTTCAAATGATTGATATTTATTTCAATAGAATTTTTGTTCTTCACATTTGTTTTATCTACTTTAATGTTTTACCTTGTTGTAAAAGAAACATAGTACCATCAAAGAAATGCAAAAAGAAGAATCGTACAATGAGATACTGCAAAACGATCTGTACGATGACAACTTTATGGCTCGAAAAAGTTGGATTATATACAAAGGAGGAACAACAAGTTCTCAAGATGAT
Organism: Sophora flavescens; assembly: GCA_030762895.1. Taxonomy (NCBI): domain Eukaryota; kingdom Viridiplantae; phylum Streptophyta; class Magnoliopsida; order Fabales; family Fabaceae; genus Sophora; species Sophora flavescens. Next base: position 106,248,781 of record CM061066.1, on the reverse strand, counting down.
ATACTCATAGCAGTGAGCCTCCAATTTCATGCTACCTCGATAACCAAGATTACTATTTAGCTTGCCACAATCAAGCTATCAGTCACAACGGATATCATGTATTAAATGCTATCTCTAAGAGGGATTATTCAAAATAACCGTTGAAGAAATACAAGTGAAGAAGAAGGTCACTATAAATAGAAAACCTCAAGTTCTGAAGAACAACTTTTGCCATTCGATAATCACTCACTCATTCTCATATTTCTTTAAGAGCAAGAGTCTGTATTCTTTAGTTTGAATATTGTGAAAATATTTATCTGATCTTAAACTTTCATATCCTCACACATAGTGAGTTAAGAAGATCATAAGTTAAATCTCTTGGTTAGAGTTAGAGCCTGAAGAGGCTTGATAACAAAGAAATACTTGTAAGCATGGAGAGGTGTTGAATACTTGGTTGTAATCTATTTGAAAATAGTGGAGAAAAACCTTCAAGTAGAAGGGACTGGACGTAATTCTTGGTTGGAAGAGAGTGAACCAGTATAAAATATCTTGTGTGATTATTCTATCTCTAAACTCTTACTGCTTTATTTGTTTTTACTGACTGAGGGGTTTTGATATTGCTTTTGTTAAATGTTTATTTTTAAAATCTATTTCGTTGTGCTTGCTTCAGATTTAATCTTCTTGTGTGCAAAAATAGTTTTAAAGGTTGTTTTTCGAAAATTATTAACAAACACAATTCAACCCCCCCTTCTTGTGTTTGCTTGTGTCAACTTCAGTTTGTATCAGAGCTCAACCTCGAAAGGGTTGAGCGTCTAACAAGTGCTGAGGGAGTACAATCCAATAACCATGGATGCAGAAGGACAAGCTATCAATAGACCTCACCTCTTTGATGTTACAGATTATGACTATTGGAAGAAGAGAATGATGGCCTTCTTGGATGTACAGAATGTAGATATTTGGGAGCTGATTGAATCCGGCTACACAGAACCAAGAGATGAAGCTGGAGCTGCTGTTCCTAGAACCCAATGGACTCAAGAGTAGAAAAACCAACATCAGCTGAATCTGAAGGCTAAACACTATCTCATGTGTGCTATAACCAGATCTGAACATGACAAAGTTCACAGCTGAAATACTACTAAAGAAATCTGGGATACTCTTGCCCTAGCTCATGAGGGTTCCTCACAAGTAAAGGAATCAAAGATCAGCATGCTGGTTTATCAGTATGAGCTGTTCAAGATAGGTGAACATGAAACAATAGACCAAATGTTTGGAAGATTCCAAGTCATCACCAACAGTCTCAGATCTCTTGGAAAAGTCTATGGAAATAGAGATCATGTTAGAAAAATCCTGAGAAGTCAATCCAGGCAATGGAAGCCCAAAGTTACTGCTATTCAGGAAGCCAAAAACTTGAATACTCTCTCTTTGGAAGAGCTTCTTGGATCTCTCAAGGTTCATGAACTTGAACTTAATGAAGAAGAAAATTCCAGAAAAGGAAAATCTATTGCCCTAAAGGTAAAGAAAGCAAGCTCATCAAAGGTTCTCAAAGCTGCCGAGTCATCAGATGAGTCTGGATCTTCTGACAATGATGAAGGATCAGACGAGGATGAGTTGTCCTTCATCTCCAGGAAGATTCAACATATGTGGAGAAAGAAATGTGGTTTCAGAAGGAATCACTTTAACAAATAGTTTTACAAGGAGAAGCCAGACTCCAAGGAAAAAGGTCCACCCTTGTGCTTTGAATGCAAGAAACCTGGTCATTTCAAAGCTGACTGCCCTAAGCTAAAGGATAAAAAGAAATTCTTCAAAAAGAAGAAAGACTTAATGGATACATGGGAGGATCTTGATCTGTCTTCATCAGATGAAGAAAATGAAGCTGAGGATGAGGAAAATATCTGTCTCATGGCAGACACTGCATCAGAAAGTGAATACACTGATGCTGAGGTAATGGACTCTGACCCGTCTGCTCTTCAAAATGCTTTTGATGAACTGTTGCATGAGTCGTCTATACTATCACGAGAATATAAGAGTCTCAAAAAGAAATTTTCTAAACTGACTAGAGAATATGATAGGGTCTGTACTGAGAAACAAAACCTTAAAGATGAAAATGACATGCTAAAATCAGTAAATGTTAGTCTAGCTAACAAAATGGAGTGTGAACTTGATGTTTCGTGTGAAGTTGTAAAACTGAAACAAGATGTAACATATCTGACAGATTCTCTGTCAAAGCTTGTAGGTGGTTCAGATAAGCTTAGTCTCATTTTAAGGTACTCTAGGTCATCTATTGATAAATTTGGCCTTGGTTATGACAAAGAGAAGCAAGAAGCATCTCACAAAAAGTCAAAATCACATACACAACATAGAACTTCAAAAGTTTCAGATAAATATGCTAAGTCTAAGTCTAGCTCGTCCAACACCTTTTGCAAAGTGTGTGGAAAAGATGGACATATTACATCTAGATGCATACACAATAAACATGCTAAGCATACTCGTCCATTGACAACTAACAAGAAAGGACCCAAGTCAGTTTGGGTACCTAAAAATAAGATAATACCTATTGCAGATTTGCTTAACAATATGAAGAAAATAGATGTCCTGGTACTTGGACAGTGGCTGCTCACGACACATGACGAGAGAAATGTCTATGTTCCAAAACCTTAAGCCCAAAGATGGTGGCTGGGTCACATTTGGAGGAAGTCAGAAAGGGAAAATCATTTGTATAGGTAAAATTGGTAAACATCATTTTCCCTCCATTGATAATTTTCTTTAAGTAAATGGCTTGAAGCACAATCTGCTGAGCATAAGTCAATTATGTGACAGTGGATATGCAGTTTCTTTTGATAAGAATATGTGTACTAACAATAAAGATGATGGATCACTTTTATTCACTGCTAAAAGGTAAAACAATCTCTATAAGATTGACTTGGAGGACCTCTCAAATCAAAGTGTCTCATGTCTAGTGTCCATTGAAGATGAGCGATGGATTTGGCACAAAAGGCTAGGTCATGCAAGCTTGACATTAATTTCAAAGCTAAACAAGCTTAACCTCGTGAGAGGACTACCAAACCTTAAGTTCAAATCTGATACTCTCTGTGATGCATGTCAAAAGGGAAAACAAGTCAAAAGTTCTTTTGAATCTAAGAATGTTGTTAGGACCAATAGACCACTAGAGTTGCTACATCTTGATCTTTTTGGTCCAACAAGGATTGCCTCTGTCAGTGGTAAGAAATATGGTCTTGTCATAGTAGACGATTACACTAGATGGACATGGGTTATGTTCCTAACTCACAAGGACGAGTCTTTTAAGGTCTTTTTTGTATTCTGCAAACGTGTATAGAATGAAAAAGGCATGTGTATCACTTCAATCAGAAGTGACCACGGGGTAGAGTTTGAAAATGAGGTATTTCATAAGTTCTGTGAAGAAAGTGGTATCCTTCACAACTTCTCAATACCTAGAACACCACAACAAAATGGTGTGGTAGAGAGAAAGAACAGATTGTTGTTTTGGCTTCAATGACTCAAGAGGGGGGGGGGGGGGGGGGGGGTTGAATTGAGTTTTCTTAAAATATTTCCCTCTTAACAAGTTATGCAAGTTTTAGATACAAGCATTAACAATCAAGAACGAACTTGTAGGTTTCAGTTTCAGTATTAGTTCAGTTTCATCAATCAAGAATCGTTTTGATCAACTCAGTTTTGAACGCAGATAACATAGACTTGATTACAATCAGATTCAAGGTTCAATACAGTTTATACAGATCAAGAATAGAAATTTTATTGAACATTAAACATCAGAATCACAGGTTCTTGATCATAAACAGAAATTAAATGAGTTTGAGTTTAGAGATACCACACAACCAGATTCATCCTGGTTCAGTCACCACCATTGTGACCAACATCCAGTCCCCACTCCACTTGTGGGTTTTCATACACTAGCACACAAGCTTTAGCCAGGTAGCTTGAAAAACATTTACACCACAGAGCACTCCTTCACCTCGAGATACCACAATTTTGTGAATAGCCTCAATGTTCTTCCTTAGGGATACCTCACCCTAATCACTCAGAGAGACTCCCTCTCTTTTTATAATCGAACAAAATGAAAAATTGATTCCTAACTCTCAATAGTCAGATAAACAAATTGAAGCAATTTTGAGAATGAAACACTCTTTTCACAATAAGCTCAAGAAAGATGATGAATGATTTTCACATTTGATCTCTCAAATTAATTTCGTAAACTTTCTGATATGTGATCTTTCGATATCGTGAAAAGTTCTCCTTTGATCCCTCTTTATATAGAAAACAAGATATAGTCGTTGGGATCAATCAAGACAGATTTGGGTTTTGATAACAGAATCTGTTTTCTTGATTATGGTTCTTGAAATAAGATTCTTCGTCGACTCTTATAGAATTCGCGTCCATCTCGAAAATAAGCACGCACATCTAGCCACGTCAGCAAACGGAACTCCTCATTAAGGACTTTGCAAGTCCAAAGCCTTGTGTGGACGAGCTCCTCTGTCACTTTAGTAGACGAGCGCTTATATCACTTTAGTGGACGAGCACTTCTGTCACTTTAGTGGACGAGCACTTCTGTCACTTTAGTGGACGAGCGCTTGTATCACTTTAGTGGACGAGCACTTCTGTTACTTTAGTGGACAAGCACTTCTGTCACTTGTGTTGGACGAGCGCTTCTATCACTTGTGATGGATGAGCGCTTTTATCACTTGTGTTGGACGAGCGCTTCTTATGTAATCTTATTTCAAAAAATCATTTTCATTAACAAAAACTTATTCCTTTTAATGCAGGTTATGAAAATTGATTTTCTTCATGCATCTTTTTTGTTGAGCTATTTTGTGACTAAGAGATTTCTTTCTCTTACAAATCATCTAAGGCTTAAATCTAATCTCTCCTTTAAGCTCTTGTCTTGATGATTACTTGATCTTTGTCTTTGCTCTTTGATTCCTCCATGTAGCTCTTTTGATTTCTTCAAGTTCTTCCTTGAATATTCTCCTTTAATTGCTTACTGAACTTGTTGATCACTACTTGATACCTGTCTTTGCAATTTGACACTAAAACACTTGCATACACATTAAGTTGTATTTGTCATATATCAAAATCTCTAAGTCATTGAGTATAAAAAACTCCCCCTTTTTTATTATGACAAATCTTTTAACAAATTATAAGATCAGAGTATAAGTGTAGCAGAAGCTAAGTGTTATTGATAGATTTATATCATGGTATTAGAGCAGTCAGAGCAGAAGTTTATCAGAGCAAAAAAAATATTATCAGAGCAGAATTTGATTTACTCCCCCTTAATCATGTAAGCTCCCCCTCAACATATGCATGTATAATTTGTTATTATCCCCTTTCTCTATATCATACTTTTTCCTCCCCCTTTTGGCATCATAAAAAAGGTAATGAAAAGAAACATTCAAAACAATAGAGAAGGTAAGCATTTAAACATTCAAACATAGCATATAAAGTTGTTCATGATAGAGGGATAAGTGTAGGGAAATGAAAGTCCACTCCTGGGTTATCTTTGAGTTTATCAGACAAAAAACACAGGGGATCCATTCCTGATCAAATCTATTTCTTCTGAAACTCTCTTCTAATCATTCATAGATATTCCAAATCAAATCATACAAGAATCAGAGCATATTTACACAAAGATACAATCATATAAACAGTTTCTTTAGAGATTAGATATAGGATTGATCGATTATGCCCAATTCTCTTCTAATGAAAAAGAAGCTTTCCTTATTCAAGGGCTTGGTAAAAATATCGGTAAGTTGTTTAGTTGTATCAACATATTCAATCTCAATTTCTCTACTTTGTATATGATCTCTAATGAATTGATGTCTGATTTCTATGTTTTTAGTTCTAGAGTGCATTATGGGATTCTTAGTTAGGTTAATTGCACTTGTATTGTCACATCTAATAGGAACTTGGTTTAGTTGCACACCATAATCAACTAATTGTTGTTTCATCCATAAAACCTGTGCACAACAGCTACCAGCTGCTACATATTCAGCCTCTGCAGTGGATAAAGCCACTCTAGATTGTTTCTTAATGAACCATGATACTAATGATTTTCCTAGTAAATGGCAAGTTCCACTAGTACTCTTTCTATCTAGTTTACAACCAGCAAAATCAGAGTTTGAATAGATAATTAAAGTACATGTAGCTCCCTTGGGATACCATAATCCCATGTCTTTTGTTCCTAACAGATACTTAATTATCCTTTTAACTGTTGTTAAGTGTGATTCTTTATGATTTGCTTGATTCCTAGCACACATGCATACACTAAACATGATATCTGGCCTACTAGCAGTAAGATAAAGTAGTGAGCCTGTCATACCTCTGAATTTAGAAACATCAGCAGGTTTACCTTGCTCATCCTTGTCCAGATAACAGGAGGTACTCATTGGAGTAGCCATCTCCTTAGCATTTTCCATGCCAAACTTCTTGATTAACTCATTGCAGTACTTGGTTTGGTTAACAAAGATTCCATTTTAAGTTTGCTTTATTTGCAGTCCAAGGAAAAAGTTCAGCTCACCCATCATTGACATTTCAAACTCACTCTGCATAAGACTTGAAAACTCATTGCACAATTGCTCATTAGTGGCACCAAAAATTATATCATCCATATATATTTGTACAGGTAAAATGTTGTGTGCCTTTTTCGTAGTGAACAAAGTTGTGTCAACTTTACCTCTTTTAAATCCCTTTTCAATGAGAAAATTACTTAACCTTTCATACCAAGCTCTAGGAGCTTGCTTTAAGCCATATAGTGCTTTAGATAGTTTATAAACATGGTTAGGTAATTCATTATTCTCAAAACCAGGTGGTTGACCAATATACACTTCCTCTTGTATAAATCCATTTAAGAAAGCACTCTTAACATCCATTTGATACAATTTAAATCCCATTATGCAAGCATAAGCAAGTAGCATTCTTATAGCTTCTAATCTTGCTACTGGTGCATATGTTTCATCATAATCTATGCCTTCTTCTTGGTTATACCCTTTGGCTACCAATCTAGCCTTGTTTCTTACAATTATACCATTTTCGTCTAGTTTATTCCTAAAAACCAATTTTGTACCTATTACTTGACAGTTCTTAGGTTTGGGCACTAGTTTCCAAACTTGGTGTCTTTCAAACAGGTTTAACTCATCTTGCATAGCCATCATCCAATGTTCATCAAATATTATAGCATCATCTATGTTCTTAGGTTCTACTTGAGACACAAATGTCATATGATTATTCCAAGATAGATCAAATAGCTTTAATAGAACAACGTAGACATACTATACAATGATATAAAAGTCAACACAGAAAGATTCACAATCATACATTAATAATGATAATTAGAAAACATATTCAATCAATGTTATTTCTCTACTATTACCCATTTTGTGTTCGGCGAAGGCTCTATGTCATGATTCCAATTTTTGCTCCTGACCTTCCACCACACCTACAAAACAGAATTTCATGTTTTTGCTATAGGTACCCAAATCTATTTAGGTCCTTTTGAGTTAGTTGCAGTAATAGTTCCTTTAGGAACCCATATATACTTAGATTTATTGTATGCTGATTTTCTGTATTGACATGTAGAAGCTGTGTGACCTTTTCTAGCACAAAAATTGTATTTAACAAATGGTGTGTTTGATGTCTTAGGTGCAACAAAAAAATTTCTTGAAAGATTTATCATGTATCTTCGGTTTATAACCTATTCCAGCCTTATCATAAACACATTTTTGCTGTCCTAATAAAGCATTCAAGTTATCTCTGCCATTTGTGAACTTGGCTAAGTCATTTTTCAGTTTTCAACTTCTTTAGTCAATGTGCAACACTTAGAACAATTAGAGCTAGCAACTCTAAATAGATCACCATTCAAATTATTTATCTGTTTCTCCAACTTAGGACAATTTTCACATATAGGTGGTTCCAAAATAGTAGCCAATTTTTCCTTTATAGCACAACTCTCTGTTTTTAATTCATCTAGCTCTTTGTTTAAAACAGAATTTTTATCTTCTAGGCATGTGATGGTTTTCTTAGACTTATTTAGCAATCTAGCAAGTCTAATGGATTCTTTATGAAGTTCTTCAAAAGCATTTTGCAATTCATCATAAGAAGGTTGATAATTAGAACTTACTTCACTTTCTGAATCACTATGATTGCTGGCCATCAAACACAGGTTTGCCTCCTCAGATTCAGATTCTTCAGTGAATTCTAGATCATTATCATCCCAAGCAATGTAGGCCTTTCTTGGCTTTCTCCACTTCTTGTCCTTTGAGTCAAACTTTCAGTTTTGTCATTCTTTTTCAACTTTGGACAGTCAAGCTTCATGTGACCAATCTTTCCACATTCATAGCATGTGATGTTGTTGGAAGAGTTGTCACCTTTGCTGAAATTTCTTTTAGGAAAGGTGGATGGCTTTCTTTTGAAGTTGCCTTTCTTCTTTAGGAAGTTCTTGAATTTTCTAATTAGCATTCCCATCTCTTATTCAGATTCTGCCTCTTGTTTTGTATCGTCATCATCACTGTCTTCTACTTCTTTGACTTGTGATTTCAGAGCCAATCCCTTCTTTCTTTTATCAGTTTCTTCACTCTCATTCAGTCTTTTCGACTCCAATTCATGTTCTCGCAATTTTCCGAACAATGTGGCAATGGTCATTGATGAGATGTCTCTAGATTCTGAGATTGCAGTGACTTTAGGCTGCCATTCCCTGCTCAAGCATCTCATTACTTTGTTAATTTGATCCTCATTTGATATAGTTTTTCCAAGACCAGCCAATTGATTTACAATGTATGTGAATCTCTTTTCCATTTCAGTCATAGGTTCTCCTCGATTCATTCTGAACAGCTCATACTCATGTGTGAGGGTGTTCATTCTTGCTCTTTTCACATCTGTGGTTCCTTCATAAGTCACTTGCAATGTATCCCACATCTCCTTCGCTGATTTGCAATTTGAAACCCTTAAAAACTCATCACGGCTTAAAGCAGATGTTATAATATTCTTAGCACATGCATTATATAGAACTCTTTTCTTATCATCCTCATTCCATTCAGTTTTAGGCTTATTTCTTGGAGCACCATTAACATCTACAGTAGAGGGGACAAATGGTCCATTTTCTACTGCATCCCATATGTCAACACTTGCTGCCTCAAGAAAGATTACCATTCTTTTCTTCCAATAGATATACTCAGATCCATTGAAGGCAGGAGGGCGTGCAAGGGAAGGCCCTTCATTCAAACAGTCATTGGAAGCCATACTCTTATAGCTGTTAAGTCAAACTTCAGAGTTTAGATCTGATGCCAATTGTTGTTTTGGCTTCAACGACTCAAGAGGAGGGGGGGGGGGGGGGATTGAGTTTTCTTAAAATCTTTCCCTCTTAAAAAAACTTTTCACAAACTTTTCAAATCAGAGTTACGGATTTGTGGCCTCGGGATCTTTTACAAAATCAATGAAGGGTTTATATAAAATCTTGAATTGAAGATGACGAGGATAAGAAATATTAATTCAGAATAGGTTTGGGTTCAAAACTAAGTAATAACAGAATATGTAAACTGATTAAACCTTTAAAGATTAAGAACAAGTTATGCAAGTTTCAGATACAAGCATTAACTATCAAGAACGAACTTGCAGGTTTCAGTTTCAGTGTTAGTTCAGTTTCAGCAATCAAGAATGGTTTTGATCGACTCAGTTTTGAATGCAGATAACACAGACTTGATTACAATCAAATTCAGGTTTCAATACAGTTTATACATATCAAGAACAAAAATTATATTGAACTTTAAACATCAGAATCACAGGTTCTTGATCATAAACAGAAATTAAAGGAATTTGAGTTTAGAGATACCACACAACCAGATTTATCCTGGTTCAGTCACCACCACTGTGACCTACATCCAGTCCCCACTCCACCTGTGGGTTTTCACACACTAACACACAAGCTTTAGCCAGGTAGCTTGAAAAACCTTTACACCACAGAGCACTCCTTCACCTCGAGATACCACACTCTTGTGAAGAGCCTCAATGTTCTTCCTTAGGGATACCTCATCCTAATCACTCAGAGAGACTCCCTCTCTCTTTACAATCGAATAAAACGAAAAATTGATTACTAACTCTCAATAGTCAGATAAACAAATTGAAGCACTTTTGAGAATGAAACACTCTTTTCACAATAAGCTCAAGAAAGATGATGAATGATTTTCACATTTGATCTCTCAAATTGATTTCGTAAACTTTCTGATATGTGATCTTTCGATATCGTGAAAAGTTCTCCTTTGATCCCTCTTTATATAGAAAACAAGATATAGTCGTTGGGATCAATCAAGACAGATTTGGGTTTTGATAACAGAATCTGTTTTCTTGATTATGGTTCTTGAAATAAGATTCTTCATCGACTCTTATAGAATTCGCGTCCATCTCGAAAATAAGCACGCACATCTAGCCACGTTAGCAAACGGAACTCCTCATTAAGGACTTTGCAAGTCCAAAGCCTTGTGTGGACGAGCTCCTCTGTCACTTTAGTAGACGAGCGCTTATATCACTTTAGTGGACGAGCACTTCTGTCACTTTAGTGGACGAGCACTTCTGTCACTTTAGTGGATGAGCTCTTGCATTACTTTAGTGGACAAGCACTTCTGTCACTTTAGTGGACAAGCACTTCTGTCACTGTGTTGGACGAGCGCTTTTATCACTTATGTTGGACGAGCGCTTTTATCACTTATGTTGGACGAGCGCTTTTATCACTTGTGTTGGACGAGCGCTTCTTATGTAATCTTATTTCAAAAAATCATTTTCATTAACGAAAAATTATTCCTTTTAATGCAGGTTATGAAAATTGATTTTCTTCATGCATCTTTTTTGTTGATCTATTTTGTGACTAAGAAATTTCTTTATCTTACAAATCATCTAAGACTTCAATCTAATTTCTCCTTTAAGTTCTTGTCTTTATGATTCCTTGATCTTTGTCTTTGATCTTTGATTCCTCCATGTAGCTCTTTTGATTTCTTCAAGTTCTTCCTTGAATATTCTCCTTTAATTGCTTACTGAACTTGTTGATCACTGCTTGATACCCATCTTTGCAATTTGACACTAAAACACTTGCATACACATTAAGTTGTATTTTTCATATATCAAAATATCTAAGTCATTGAGTCTAAGATAGATCTCTTCAAGAGATGGCTAGAACTATGCTCAATGACAACTCCGTCCCTAGACACTTCTGGGCTGAAGCTTTTAATACTACCTGCTACATTCAGAACATAATATACATTAGACCTATCCTGAATAAGACTCCTTATGAACTGTGGAAAGGACGAAAACCCAACATATCTTATTTTCACCCTTTTGGTTGTAAATTCTATATACTGAACACTAAAGATCAACTTGGTAAGTTTGATGCTAAAACAGATAATGGAATACTATTAGGATATTCCGAAACATCTAAAGGCTTTAGAGTTTATAAGTCTGGGACTCTGATAGTAGAGGAAAGTATTCATGTCAAGTTTGATGACAAACATCCTGATAAGAAATTATCGGAGCTAGATGAAGCTTTTGAAGATCTTGATCTAAACATCCCTGGAGACTCACCAGAGATAAAAGTTGATAACCAAGCAGATGACCCCACTCAACAACCAGAAACTTCCACTTCTCAACATGATACAATTCAAAAGTCTTGGTACTTCAAGAATTATCATCCACAAGATCAGATCATTGGAAACCCCGATGACAAGCTAAGAACCAGATCAACCTTCAGAGAACAAGATATTTCTGCACTAGTCTGTGAGTTGGAACCAAAGACAGTAGACGAGGCTCTGCTGGACGATGGTTGGATTCTAGCTATGCAAGAAAACCTCAATCAGTTTGAAAGAAGTAATGTTTGGACTTTGGTTCCTCCACCCAAAGACAAATCAGTGATTGGAACAAAGTGGGTTTACAGAAACAAACTTCATGGAAAAGGTGAGGTAATAAGAAACATGGCAAGACTTGTTGCTCAAGGTTTCTCTCAAAAGGAAGGTATAGGTTATACTGAAACTTTTGCACCTGTTGCTAGACTAGAAGCTATTAGAATTCTACTTTCATTTGCTACACATCATAGTATTATGCTTTTTCATATGGATGTTAAAAGTGCTTTCTAAATGACTTTATTAATGAAGAAGTTTATGTTATGCAACCTCCGGGTTTTGAGTATGAAACCCATCCTGAACATGTATATAAGCTTAAGAAAGCTTTGTACGGTCTTAAGCAAGCTCCTAGAGCTTGGTATGACAGACTAAGTTCCTTTCTTATGGAAAATGGATTCAATAGAGGAAAGGTTGACACAACCTTATTTAGAAAGTCCATTAAGTCTAATTTCATAGTTGTACAAATATATGTTGATGATATTATTTTTGGTGGTACTAATGAGTCTCTATGCAAATAATTATCTAAGTTAATGCAGAAAGAATTTGAAATGAGCATGATGGGAGAACTCAAATTCTTCCTTGGACTTCACGTAAAACAAACCTTGGACGAGGTGCTCATCCACCAAACTAAGTATACAAAAGAGCTTCTGAAGAAGTTTAAGATGGATGGTTGTAAGCCAGTGAATACTCCAATGCACCCCACTTCCATACTAAACAAAGATGATAAAGAGAAAAAGGTAGACCAAAAGGTATATAGAGGTATGATAGGATCTCTCTTATAACTTATTGCGTCTAGGCCTGATATTATATTCAGTGTATGTTTGTGTGCTCGATTTCAATCTGATCCTAGAGAATCTCACTTATCAGCAGTTAAGAGAATTTTTAGATATTTAAAAGGTTCTACTAATCTTGTTTTATGCTTTAAGAAAAATGGAGATTACAGATTAGTTGGTTTTTGTGATGCTGACTATGTTGGAGATAGAATTGAAATAAAAAGAACTAGTGGGGGATGTCACTTCATTGGAGCTAATCTTGTCTCATGGTTATGCAAAACACAAAGTACATTTGCCTTATCAACTGCTGAAGGCGAGTATATATCAGCTGCAAGTTGCTGCTCACAACTTCTCTGGACCAAACATCAATTGGAGGACTACAATGTGTTTGTAAATAGTATTTCACTCATGTGTGATAATACTGCTGTAATAAATCTATCTAAGAATCCAATTTTGCATTCTAGAGCTAAGCACATAGAGATAAAACATCATTTCATCAGGGATTATGTGCAAAAAGGTGTATTTGATATACAATTTGTTGATACTGATCATCAATGGGCAGATATCTTTACTAAACCTCTTGCAGATGATAGATTTATCTTTTTTGGGAAGCATCTTAATATGATATTTGTGGATTAATTTAGGCATCCAGCCTTGAGAAAAATCTGTTTTGTTAATCTTGCGTCTATTACTTATGCACGTCCAATGCATGTTAAATTTTTGCGTCTATTGTATGTTGTGCTTCACGTCTACTATATGTCACGTCCACTATTGTTGATTACCGCGTCCATTGTATAATTTCATACGAGTTGACATCTGACTGTGTTTAAGCATATTTTTATTTTTATTAAATGCATTTATTTTGTATCAATGACAAATTTATCCTTTATTCTCCTTGCTGAGTCAGTAATTTCATCAATCCCATCAAAACCTTTTAGATTTCCAAAATACCAATGTCGTTTTATTCATAATGACATGTCTTGTCAAAAGACTTTCCTTTTGATAAACCTTTGGGTTTCAAGAATCTTTTAAAAATAATCTTTTCCCTCGGAGATAACTTTACACTTCCTTGAAACTCTCGAGCTCTTCTTCTCTCTGTTTTCCAAACCCTAACTCTTCTCACCACAATGGATTCTTCTTCAACCTTCAAAGCGGAGAAGCTCAACATCGCCATTGAGCACCACTTCAACTTTGGGATATTGCAAGACTATAACTTAGACATAAGCAAGTATGTTAATGCAGCTGGGTGGGGATTACTCTTCACAAAGAAAGTCTCTGTCTTTCCCAACTTGATTTGGGATTTCTGGAAGAATTTTCAAGAGACCGACAATGATTTCTCCTCTGTTGTGTTAGGAAAGAGGATCATAGTCTCGGAGAAGACTATTGTGGATGCCATTTTCTGTGCTCAGGAAGGTTTGGTTTTTACTGAGTCATGGGAAGCTTATTTGGGTGGCTCTGAGACCATTGAAGTCTGTCTCATGAGAGAAGACACAGTCGGAACTCACTCATGGAAGGCTGTTGAAATGAAGGACATCGTTCGCATTCTTCATCAACTCTTAAACAAGGTGGTTCTTCATAAGGTTGGTTCCAAGGACAACCTATCAGCTCTGCATAAGTTTTGCCTTTGCCATCTTCTTACGGAGACAAAAATCAATCTTCCTAGAATCATGTACATAAGATTCAGATATGTTGTGATCAACAAGACCAAACTTTCGGCATTTCCCTATTGGCATCTTCTGTCTAAGATTTTCAAGGCTCAAGGAATCCATGAAATTCTTGCCGCAATGACTCCTGAAGAGCAAGCTAGAATCTTATCTGGAAAACCAATGTCAGCTGCAGACTTTGGTAAAATGAATTTAGCTAACATGAAACTCAGTACCTATGCTGCTGCTGAAATGGCTCAAACTGAAGAATTAATGAAAATCAAGGAAGAAATGGTCGAAGCAAACAATGCTGAAGTCCTAGGAGTAAAAAGAGTAACTAGGCAAAAGACCACTGCAGCAAGGAAGCCTGCCCCTAAGAGGCCAGCTGGTGGCATTGTTATCAGGGAACCTTCTGATGCTCCTGCTGCGAAGAAGCAAAGAAGAGTTATCTTCTCACACAATGAGGACGAGGAAGCTGATGAGGAAAGAGTTCCTATCAGTACCATCCTGAAGAAGCAGAAAACTTTTGTTGCTGATGCTGAGGCTGTTGACCCTGTCTCAACAAAACCAGAAGGCAACCAGCAAGAAAGACCAGAACAACTAAGACTTCTAAGGTAACCATCTCTGCTAGTGATCCTGTTCAAATAGCAGTAGATGCCTTAGTGTCTAGTCTAGAAAATAGAGTTGATGCTGTTGCTGTTACCTCTGATGATAACATTGTTGTTTCTACTCCAAATGATGTGTTAAATCAAATCATAACTGATGATGTATACATTCCCACACCCCTCTCACCCCAACCAACACAAATTGACCAAACCACAAACTTGCCTACATCTTCACCTGCTCATTCACAAATAGCCACCTTATCCAGACCACAATTTCAACCAATTATCCCTGTCGATGATCCCTGGTTCAATCAACTAGATGATGGCATTTCCCCCGGTGCTCCTTTCCCAAAACCCTTAAGAACCTTATTTCCCTTCACCCCAATTTCTGTTATTTATGATGGCAAATCTGAGGATTGGGCCAAAGTAAAAAGGGAATGGAGAGTTCTGTTTCTCACTCACCAACCTGAACCTGAACATATTCCTAACAGGTGGTACCCCTTACCGGAGTATGAGGAAGAAATAAGCCCACCTGTCGAACCCTTCCACTTACCCCATCCTGACTGCAGATTAATCAAAATAGTACCTTCACAAATGCACAACAACATAGGACCCTTAGTCACTCACCTTCCCCTGAACAACTCCCCCCTAGAAAATTATATCCTAACCTTGTTAAAACTCAACCTCTCATACCCTTCACTGATGGAGTTCAGAGACATGTGATAAGTGTCTGGGAGACAGACCATCTAAGAAAGAATCTTCCTACCAGCCCTAAAAGATGAGCAAGATCTTTAAAACATGTCCCTATAATCTTGGACAGTACACAAGATGGGTATCCTTCGAGCATCCCAGTGTCTATGGGAGGGCCTCTAATTTCTTTGTGGATCAACTCATCTATGAAATGCTGAATTGGGAATTCAGTCGTTTCAGAGTTGATAGAGCCACAGGTTTTGTCCCTCCATCCTGTCCGAGACATAGTGAAGCAACCAGATTTGAAATCGTACCTTATAGAATCTGTCCAAGACTGTCGATGGTTGATCTGAATAAGGACAAGGACAAGAAGAATAGAAGATTCAAAGGAGTTATACCAGAAGCTGAATCAGCAATGCTTGATCTACATCAAGATACCTTTGAATACTCCATGCTGGACTTCTATTTACATTCTGAATCCATTGGGTTGATCAATGAACAATGTGCTGCAGATTTCTGGAAATCTCACATTATTCACTGCACACGAGAGGCATCTTCCTCTGGACTGACCCAAGAAGAGAAGAAGGAAATTCCCAAAGTCAGAGGAAAGTGTGGTCTTTCTAACTTTTGTTACATGATCTATAAAGACCTTTGGGGACTCCCCGTAACAAGTCAAGATGTGGAATTCTCCTACCCCATCATATGGGCAAAGGAAGTATCAGTGACCCCTTCACCACTCCTTGTCATTAATCCTGCCTAGTCTTCACCTCCTTCGGAGCTTATTGAAAATGATATTATTGTTGAAGGACCTAGCATGAATGCCACTGTTACTGGTTTAGGTGGTCATGAAGAAGAAATTGATGAGTCCATCTCCAAACAAAGCTCATCTGGAAAGCACTCTTCTCAACCACTAGCTTTGGCTGTGATGCACCCTTCAGATCACCCCGAACACTCCAGAGCCTTAAGCACTTTTCAAGAATATGTTGAGAGTTCAAGGCAACATGCTCTGCCATCAAATCTTGAAGAAGTTCTTGGCAAGATTGTTGATGAAAGAGTTGGCAAAATGGTTGAAGAAAAGGCTGAACAGATGACTGAAAAGATCACTGAAGAAGTCTCTATGAGAGTTCAGATATCCATGGCCCCAACCTTAGAGGTTGTGAACAAAATTTTGGAATTCCTGACTGATTTCAAGAAAACCCAAACTCAGAATCAACCACTTCCGCCACCTCCTCCTGCCTAACCTGAATTCTTTTTATATATACTGACAATGATGGTCCACTCCTTTTACCTTTTTTGCTGATGACAAAAATGGGGAGAAAAGAAAGAAAATAGGTATATATATATATATATATATATATATATATATATATATATATATAAAGTTAGTTTTTGAAAAGCTTAAATTTGTCTGCATATGCATATTCTGTTTTCTACTTGATAATTGCAATGATACTTATGTTTGCCTATTTGCTCCGATATATGCCGACTATGCTTATTTATTCCTTCATATATACTCTAAGTTTGACAAGCTGTTGCACTTATCTATTAGCTTATATGAAGTTTGTCTCATATGTTTTTACTGATTATTTATCTGAATGCTTTGTCTTAGGAGGAGCCCCGCAGGCTCTCTTAGACTTTGCTTTTCAAATTCAATTAGTTTTTGTCATCATCAAAACGGGGGAGATTGTTGGAACCAAAGTGGTTTTGGACTAAATAATCTCTACGTTTTGATGTTAACAAAAGGATTAAATTTGCTTGGCAAAGTGTTAGTTGAGATCTAACATGTGCTTTCAGTTATGCAAGAATATTTAAATATACGTAATAGAAACTTGGGATAAGTTTTCATTGAAAAATACGCGTCCACCCTTGTAGATGGGCTGCTCAATGTTTTGGTAAAAGTTATTTATTTATTTATTTGAGTAGACTGGTTTTCTTAAGTAGATGAGGCTCTAAATGCTTACTAGACAGAAATCAAAATAACCTCTTAGATTCAGCAAGTCCAAAGACTTGATAGTAGACAGGCTCTAACTGCCACGTCACAAGACGAAGATTATGATAACTCATTGAGGTATAGCAAGTCCAAAGACTTGATAGACGAGAGGATATGCCACAACAACAAACGAGCAAAATAAAATAATGAACAAAACTAAGTCTCACTTATAACTAAGTAGACAGTTTTTTAAGTAGACGAGCTCCATCTTTGAATGAATAAATGCAATCTGAATCTCTTGAATTTATTTCAATAGAATTTTTGTTCTTCACATTTGTTTTATCTGTTTTAATGTTTTATCTTGTTGTAAAAGAAACGTAGTACCATCAAAGAAATGCAAAAAGCAGAATCGTAAAATGAGATACTGCAAAACGATCTGTACGATGATAATTTTATGGTTGGAAAAAGCTGGATTGTATTCAAAGGAGGAACAACAAGTTCTCAAGCTGATATACTCATAGCAATAAGCCTCAAATTTCATGCTACATCGATAACCAAGAGTACTATTCATCTTGCCAAAATCAAGCTATCAGTCACAATGGATATCATGCATTAAATGCTATCTCTAAACGGGATTATTCAAAATAACCGTTGAAGAAATACAAGTGAAGAAGAAGGTCACTATAAATATAAGACCTCAAGTTCTGAAGAACAACTTTTGCCATTCGATAATCACTCATCACTCATTCTCATATTTCTTTAAGAGCAAGAGTCTATATTCTTTAGTTTGAATATTGTGAAAATATTCATCTGATTTTAAACTTTCATATCCTCACACATAGTGAGTTAAGAAGATCATAAGTTAAATCTCTTTGTTAGAGTTAGAGCCTGAAGAAGCTTGGTAAGAAAGAAATACTTATAAGCCTAGAGAGGTGTTGAATACTTGGTTGTAATCTATTTGAAAATAGTGGAGAAAACCCTTCAAGTAGAAGGGACTGAACGTAACTCTTCGCTGGAAGAGAGTGAACCAGGATAAAACATATTGTGTGATTATTCTATCTCTAAACTCTTACTGCTTTATTTGTTTTTACTGACTTAGGGGTTTTGATATTGCTTTTGTTAAAGGTTTCTTTTTAAAAGATCTATTTCGTTGTGCTTGCTTCAGATTTAATCTTCTTGTGTACAAAAATAGTTTTAAAGGTTGTTTTTCGAAAATTATTAACAAACACAATTCAACCCCCCCCCCCCCCCCCTTGTGTTTGCCAGTGTCAACTTCAGATCGTTCCTATGCTCGTAGCAGAGTTGGACGAGTGTGCAGACGATGTACCACTACCATCACATAAAAGTCGTCATGGGCTGCGATGAGACAATGAGGACTCAGGTATATATGCGTCGTTATGGCGTGCGTCTGCTAGGGGAGAGCCTCTGAGATTTTTTTTTGACTTTTGCTGTATTTTGTGAGAGACGGGCGAGTAGATGTTGTCTGTATAGGTTTTATATCTTACACTGAGACTTGTATGTCTGTTTCTATTGTTTTCTTCAATGTTAGTTTGGTAGGGTGATGATCCCTCTATTGGGATCTACGACACACTTCGGAGACTGCTGTACATATTATGTATATATGGCGTGTTTACTTTTATTCCGCTCCGTATGTTTTAAATAAGTTTTAAATTTACCAGCTTCCGCAACTATATTATTTTCATATGTATATTCGCGCTAACGTTAATAAAACGGATTCTGGATTAGTTAATTAGGATTGTTTTTTAATGGGACATCGGGGTGTCTCATTTGGTGGTATTAAAGCAGTTCGATTCTAAACCAGACTGTGGGGTAGGATGAATACCGACACTGTTAGTTGGATCCACATCGGATGTCAGCTATGCTTAGAGAGGGTAGAGTGTCCGATACCTGAGTTATTCTTAAAGTATGAGAAGGACTGTTTACTGCATTTGTAACACATATAGTGGATATATTTGTTTATGTATTGAATTTTATGTCTTACAAATGAGAGCAAACAGACTCTTTTTCAGGAAGTTGAAATGGCACACGGAAACAGACGCCGAGGAAGAGGTAGAGATGGAGGTGGTGGAACCAGTGATGTTCCTGGAAGTTCATCGGGGATGAATAACGGCGGTGAAACCAATGAGACTATGAGGATGATGAGAGAACTAGCTAATGCAATGCTGCAGCAAACTTCGAAAAATGCTCAGTTCATGCAACGACAAGAGGCTTGAGAGGAAAGGCTACAGCAAGTGAATGTGACTAGAGATGAGGAAAGCATGGAAAGTTACTTGAATTCTTTCATCAAGGGAAATACACCCCAATTTCACGGCGAGTACGATCCCGAGACAGCGGAGAAGTGGTTGTAAGAGGTGGAGAAAGTTTTTGTTGCCATGCACTACCGTGAAGTGCGGAAACTTACCTATGCTGCCTTTATGTTGGCTAAAGCAGCAGAGTCATGGTGGCAAAACAAGTAGCATTTGCTAGAAGCGGAAGAACAAGTAATGACTTGGGATCTGTTTAAAGAGTGTTTCTTGGAGAAATATTTCCCTAAGGGTGTCCGACAAGAGAAGGAGAAAGAGTTTATGAGTTAACAGCAGGGGAGTATGTCAGTGGGAGAGTACGCCATCAGATTTGAAGCTTTGCTGAAAATCTCCCAATTCTACAAAGTTAATCCAAATGAAGAATGGGTTTGTCGGAGATTTGAAGATGGGATGAGGCCAGAATTGAAAAGGGTGATGCTGCCATTCGAATTCAACCATTTCCCCGCTTTGGTTGAAAAGTGAACCATGTTAGAGAGCCATGATCGTTCCAGACTAGTACAACCACAGCAGTGGAATGGCGGACCGATTAGAGGAGGCAACAGTCAAAGAGGTCTTAGGGGAAGGTTTCCGCAGCGGGGGAGACCTTACAGTCACCCTAATCAGCAAAAAAACAAGTGTTGGTAGTGGAGGTTCCAGTCAGGCATCATCAGGGATGATAACTTGCTTCAGGTGTGGAAGGTCCCATCTGATTAGAAATTGTCCTCAGGTGGAGAATGTGGTATGTTACCAATGTGGACAAACGGGACAGATAGCCAGATATTGTCCTCGGAGCAATGTAGTCAGATATCCAGTGTAACAATGTAGAGGAGCTCAGAGCAATGGATCGCGAGCTCAAATAGTCAATCAGCAAGGAGATAGACCTCAAGCCAGTGGTAGGGTGTTTGCCGTCAGGGGTTCCAAGAGTATTGGAGATCCTGATCTCATACAGGGTAAGTGCCTTGTTTTTGGGAAACTCTTGTCGGTATTATTTGATTCAGGCGCTACCCATTCGTTTATTTCTCTTGAGTGCATGGATCATTTAAAACTGCATGTTACATCTTTACCCTATGATCTGAATGTTTCTACCCCTATGGGAGAGACATTGACAACTCTATTTGTTTGTCGAGCCTGTCCAGTTGTTTTTGAAAATCAAACTTTTGTTGTTGACCTTATCAGCCTGCCTATGCAGCATAATGATATTATACTGGGCATGGATTGGCTTTCGGCTAACAATGTAGTTTTGGACTGTTTAAATAAAACTCTTCGTTTTGTGGAGCCTACTAGATTATTACCTGCCAATGATGGTAGTACGGGAGAAAGACGATTAAGGAGCTACGTGGTGCTATTTTATTTGGAAACCAAAGAGTCTCCTATGACGGAAGCGCTTCCTGTCGTCAGCGAGTTTCCCAAAGTTTTTTCGGACGACGTGCCTGGACTACCGCCTAAGAGGAAGATTGAGTTTGCAATAGATATTATACCAGTGACGGGACCGATATCGATAGCACCTTATCGAATGTCCTCGACAGAGTTAGCGAAGTTGAAGAACCAGCTGGATGACATGCTGAAGGAGTTTATTCGTCCAAGTGTTTCGCCATGGGGAGCACCTGTGTTGTTTGTGAGGAAGAAAGACAGAAGTGCAAGGCTGTGTGTTGATTACTGTTGATTTCACCGGCAAGTGTACCGGGTCGTCGCAAGTAATAAAATAAACACGGTAATTAATTACCGAGGTCGAACTTAGGGATTGGGCTACCAATTCAACTAATCCGCGGGAAATCCGATACGTTTGGTCAAGTTACAGAAGGTGGTTGAGATTGAAGAGAAAATAGGATTGAAATCTAAATTAACAAATCTAATAAAATAATTAACTAAAAATCTGAAATTAAAATGCCCAAGGTCACAAATCCACCTACCCAACATGCATACCCAAGTGATGATGAATTCCTCCCTAAGTTCAATTACAATGTCAACCGGGACCCCCAAATTCTCCTATATCCACTTTCGTGCTCAATAGGACGTATTCGATGATTGGATTAATTACTTACTAGGTCTCATAATCCTAATCTCGAATTCTATTAATTCTTGTTCCCTATAAGGTTGCACTAATCTCCTACTCACTCTCGTGTAATATTCGATTAGTGATCCCAATTCAAGTTCTAAAACGTGAATCGCCTCTCAGCCTCAACACGTTTAACTAGTCAATCACGCAACACATATGATCAACGCAATCAAATCAGAATTGGAAAACATAAATTGAGACAAGGGAGAAAGACATACATCACATCGAATCTACACCGCCATGGGTGGCTTCATTGCTCCCTCAGACGAGGGGATTAGTTCCTCATGCTCATAGACAAACAATCGGACATAATCACCATCGTAAAATAAAAAGAAAAGAGGAGACGCAGCTCCAAAGAGAAAAGAAATCTGGCCTAAACGCTACTCTACAGTGGAAAAAACTAGGATTCGGATCTGGATCCAAAGCTCTCCAAAACTCCCCCAAAACTGATCTGAAACAGCCTATTAATAGGGATTCTGGTTCTTGGCAGCTCGCGGGGCGAACAACCTTTCGCGAGGCGAATCATTAGTTTTGGCGCGCTTTCAATTTGGATTCTCGCGAGGCGAGAGTGTGTTCGCGGGGCGAGTCTTCCAACTTCAATCTGTCACAGCCGTGACCTTAATCACGGCTAGGCCGTGATGGTCTTTGTCTTCCAGGGTCTTCAGGCTATCGCGGGGCGAGCTTCCTCTCGCGGGGCGAATTTCAGTTTTGGCTCCATCCTGAGTTTGAATGATCGCGAGGCGAGAATATTATCGCGGGACGAGACAGAATTGATGACGTTCTTTGCTAGTCGATCTTGGACTCGCGAGGCGAGCATCCACTCGCGGGGCGAGCATCTCCAGAATGGCAATTTCCACTATTTCTTGACTTTCCTTGACTCCTGGAGCTTCACTTCTATCCTGAAACAATAAGAAAAGATACAAAAAGCGTAATTCTATTAAAAATAGACTAAAAACTACTAAAAATGCCTAGAACGAGTCAAAACCTACTTAGGAACAAAACAAGGACAAATTTGGGTGAACACGAGATTGAACTCGAATAATTTGCACAAAAACCACAGTCCATCTAGTTATAAAACTAGATAAGCCAAAGGCTTATCAATTACCAGTAACTGAACAAGGTAACAATCAAGAATAAGTACCCGTTTCTGAGGATTGATGATCTTATGGATCAATTGCGGGGAGCAACTATGTTTTCAAAGATAGATTTGAGGTCTGTGTACCATCAGATCAGAGTAAAGGAAGATGATATACCGAAGACTGCCTTTAGAAGTCAGTATGGTCATTACGAGTATCCGTTTATGCCGTTTGGTGTGACTAATGCTCCAGCCGTGTTCACGAACTACATGAATCGGATATTCAGACCGTACTTGGACAAGTTCGTCATTGTGTTTATCGATGACATTTTGATCTACTCCTCGAGTATAGAAGAACATACATAGCATTTTCGGGTTGTACTTTAAGTGCTTAAGGACAGACAACTCTATGTCAAGTTGTCTAAGTGTGAGTTCTGGTTGGACGAAGTACGATTTCTTGGCCATGTGATAAACAAGTAAGGGATAGATATGGATCCTGCCAAAGTGGAAGTAGTGGTTAATTAGGAACGCCCTAAGATATTGGGCGAAGATAGAAGTTTTTTTGGACTGGCAGGTTACTACAGACAGTTCATCAAAGGATTATCGAGGATTGCATTGCCGATGACGCAGTTAACGAGAAAAGGAAAGGTGTTCGAGTGGAGTGATAAGTGCGAGACTAGTTTCCAAGAGTTGAAAATGAGGCTTACAATATCTCAAGTGCTAGTCTTGCCAGATCCGTTAGCACCGTTTGATGTGTATTGCGATGGGTCACATCAAGGCCTGGGTTGCGTTCTCATGCAAAATGGAAAAGTAATGGTGTATGCCTCTAGACAGCTAAGGGTACATGAAAGGAATTACCCAACCCTTAACCTAGAGTTGGTCGCAATAATGTTTTCATTGAATATATGGAGACACTATCTGTATGGTGCTCAGTTCACAGTGTTCAGTGATCATAAGAGCCTGAAGTATTTGTTCGATCAAAAAGAGTTAGTTCACAGTGTTCAGTGATCATAAAAGCCTGAAGTATCTGTTCGATCAGAAAGAGTTGAACATAAGGTATAGGAGATGGATGGAGTTCATCAAGGATTATGAGTTTGATCTCCAATACCATCCTGGAAAAGCAAACGTCATAGCAGATGCATTAAGTCAGAAATCTTTGCTAGTATCTGCTA
Source organism: Sophora flavescens (assembly GCA_030762895.1). Classification (NCBI taxonomy): domain Eukaryota; kingdom Viridiplantae; phylum Streptophyta; class Magnoliopsida; order Fabales; family Fabaceae; genus Sophora; species Sophora flavescens. Next base: position 106,224,649 of record CM061066.1, on the reverse strand, counting down.
CAATGGTTAAGAAGCTAGAACTGATTGAGAAATTCATAGATATGAAACTTGGGGTAACAGAATTATCCCAGAATAAGATAAGTTTTTGAATAGTCACTATAACTAGTGTATTCCTAGACCTAGTGTGGAAGAAGCAAGCAGAAGACCAGTACCTCCAAAAGGTTAATCAAAAGATAGAAGCAGGAGAATCCGTAGAGCTTAAGTGAGGTACTGACGGTATCTTAAGGTTTGTTGACAAGATTTGTGTGCCAGAGAATAGAAAAGTTAAGAATCTGATCTTGGAGGAAGCACACAAGAGTAAGCTAAGTTTCCATCCAGGTGCCACTAAAATGTATCAGGACCTGAAGAAGATGTTCTGGTGGTCTGGGATGGAAAAGGAAGTAGTGGAATATGTCCAATCCTGCTTGGTGTGTCAAAAGTCGAATATTGAACACCAGAAGCCAGCGGGATTATTTCAATCTCCGGATGTCCCGGAATGGAAAAGGAAGCATAATGCAATCTGAGTGATCATTGATAGGTTGACGAAATGTGCTCATTTTCTTTCCTATCAATCAAAGGTTTTCTTTGGAAAAGTTAACCCAATTGTATATCAATGAGATTGTGGATTGTGAGGTTGCATGGTGTGCCAGCAAGTATAATTTCGGATAGGCATCCGAGATTTACTTCAAGATTTTAACAAAGTTTGAACAATGCGTTGGGAACTAAGTTACGGATGAGTTCGGCATATCATCCTTAGACGGATGGTCAGTCGAAAAGGACGATTCAGTCTTTGGAAGATCTATTAAGAGAATGTGTGCTGGGACACACAGGAAGTTGGGATGAGTTTCTTCCATTGATTGAGTTCACGTATAACAACAATTTCCATTCAAGTATTGGCATGGCACCATATGAAGCACTGTACGAAAGAAACTGCAGAACATTTCTCTGTTGGTATGAGACAGGTGAGAAGCAGTTAAATGGACCAGAGGTGGTTCAACAAACAACAGAGCAAGTTCGTAAGATCCGAGATAAGCTGAAAGAGGCGATCGATAGGCACAAAAGCTACAGTGATAAGATGAGAAGATATTGGAAATACAGGAAGGCAATCATGTGTTCATGAGAGTCACTCCAAGGACTGGAATTGGCAGAGCAATTAAATCGATGAAGCATACCCCTTGTTTTATCGGTCCATTTCAGATTCTTCGCTAAATTGGTCTAGTAGACTATCCGATAGCCTTACCACCCAACCTATCCAATATTCATAACGTCGTTCACGTCTCCCAGCATCATAAATATCATTATGATCCATCGCATGTCATTGAGCCTGAATCAATCCAGATAATATAGAACCGTGAGTATGAAGCTATGCCTGTACGGATTGAGGATCAACGGATCAAGGAACTTCGCAGAAAGAAAATTCCCCTGGTCAAGGTCACATGGGACGCTGTAACCGGAGATGCCACATGGGAGAGAGAGGCAGACATGTGCCAACAGTATCCACATCTTTTCTCTTGAGGTAACTTAATTTAAATTTTGAGGGCAAAATTTATTTTAAGGGGGTAGTAATGTAACACCCCGATTTCTTGATTAGGGTTTAAGGAAGAGATTAAGGATGTTTAAGGTCTTAATCTTGTTCCTTGATATGAGCATGGACACACAAAGCCAAGGACCAAGCATTGAAGACTTACATGGACCCAGGACAAGGGCAAGGCTAAGAAGAGTCCAAGACACACTCAAGAAGGTGGTGTTCAATCACTTGACTCGTAGGCAACCTTATGAAAGGGGCATCATCTTGAACCTCTTATGTATTGAGCCATTGACCACCTAGTTAGGAATAGGATCTAGGACCTATGTATTGAGTAGAGTTTTTGTAATAAAGGTATGGATTGTGACCTATGTATAGAGTAGAACTTTTATAATAAAAGTGCTTATTAAAAAAGTACTTTGGTAATTTAGGCTTTTTGGGCTTTTACTTTGAGCTTAGGCTGATTGGGTCACTTGTACCAATAGGCCCAACATAGGAATCATGCATTGGGCCAAGAGAGGCCCACACTTGGGATTTAGACGAGGGAGGCGCAAAAGATGACATTAGAGGATGATGAGCTTCATGCTCTCATCTATAAATAGGCTTGATGTAACTCATTTCACAACTTTGAATTCATTTGCAAACTTCTCACACTTGAGAGTTGAGTTGAGAGAGAGAGTTATCTTCTTCCTGGTTCATCAATTGAACCATAGATTATTATCTTGAATATCCTTATTCAAGTGGTGAATCATCCGCTTGAATGTGGCGCCATTCCCTTCCCTTTCTACCTCTTCCCTTTTCTATTTTCTTGTTCTTTAATTCATGCAATTTACCTTTCATAGCTTAGATTTACTTTCATATTCTTTAATTCAATTCATATCAATTGTCTTCTCTTCTACTCCTTTTTATTTTCCTCTTGATTATCACTTGAGGATCAAGTTTCACCAATTGTGTTCTTGGTTTGTGTTTGATCTAGAATCTTAAAACAATTTGATCAAAGAAGATCCTAAAATGCTAGGTGATCAATCCTAGATTGTGATCTTTGATCTTCAATTGTTTTAAAAAAAATTGATCAAAGAAGACCCTAAAAAGCTAAGTGATCAATCCTAGATCACATCATGTGGTTTTTCTATATACCAAGATATCATCAAAATAGACAACCACAAATTTACCAAGGAATTCCCTAAGGACATGATTCATGAGCCTCATGAATGTGCTTGGTGAATTAGTGAAAAACTTGCCGGGGCACATATTTGAACTATTCAACTTTTGATAAAGAACTCTATGCCCTAGTAAGGAGTCTCAAAGTTTGGCAACACTATCTCTTGCCCAAGGAATTTGTAATTCATAGTGATCATGAATCATTAAAACACTTAAAAGGGAAAGGAAAATTAAACAAAAGACATGTCAAATCAATGGAATTCATAGAACAATTCCCTTATGTGATTAAACACAAACAAGGTAAAAGCAATGTTGTGGCGGATGCGCTTTCACGTAGATATGCCTTACTATCAACTCTTGAAACAAAACTTCTTGGGTTTTATCACATAAAGGAATTGTATTTAAATAATCTAGACTTCTCTAAAATTTACACTCAAATAGGGTCCATCGCACATAAAGGATTTTTCATAAGTGAAGGGTTCCTTTTTAAAAACAAGAGACTTTGTGTGCCAAGGCATTATATTAGAGAGTTATTGGTAAGAGAAGTGCATCAAGGGGGCTTAATGGGGCACTTCGGTGTTCACAAGACTTTAGAGGTTTTACATGAACATTTCTTTTGGCCAAACATGAAAACTCAAGTCCAAAAGTTATGTCAAAATTACATTGAGTGTTTGAGAGCAAAGTCAAAGAGTAAGCCACATGGGTTATACACTCCCTTACCCAGTCCTTCTTATCCTTTGATTGACATCTCTATGGATTTTGTATTAGGGTTACCAAGGACTAGGCGAGGGAATGACTCAATCTTTGTGGTTGTAGATAGATTATCCAAGATGGCCCATTTTATACCATGTCACAAAAGTGATGATGCTTGCCATGTAGCCAACCTTTTCTTTAGGGAAATAGTTAGACTACATAGGATTCCTAGAAGCATTGTATCCAATAGAGATACAAAGTTTCTAAGTCACTTTTGGAGAACTTTGTGGGGCAAGCTTGGAACCAAGTTACTCTTTTCGACTACTTGTCACCCACAAACGGATGGGCAAACCGAGGTGCTTAATAGGACTCTTTCTACTCTCCTAGGAACCATCCTAAAGAAAAACCTAAAGTCTTGGGAAAAGTGCTTGCCTTCCATTGAGTTTGCATACAATCGTGTGAAACATTCTACTACGTAGCACTCCCCTTTTAAGATAGTTTACGGTTTAAATCCACAAACCCCACTTGATTTACTTCCAATACCAATTGAACAATCATTGCTGCATCAAGATGGGCTTGCCAAGGCCGAATTTTTTAAAAAGCTCCATGAACAAGTAAAATTAAATATTGAAAAACAAGGGGAGCATAATGCAAGGCAAGTTAATAAAGGAAGAAAACAAGTGTTACTCAAACAGAGTGGTTGGGTATCGGTACATTTAAGAAAATAAAGATTTCCTTGATAAACAAAGTCCAAACTCCTACCAAGGGGTGATGGACCTTTCCAAGTATTGGAAAAAATAAATGATAATGCATATAAAATTGACCTCCATGTTGATTATAATGTAAGTGCCACGTTTAATGTGTCTGATCTAAGTCTCTTTGAAAATAAAACAGATGATGATCAACACAATTCGTGGATGAATGTGCCTCAATAAGGAGGGGATGATATGAGAATGGACACACAAAGTCAAGGACCAAGCATTGAAGACTTACATGACCCATGACAAGGGCAAGGCTAAGAAGAGTCCGAGACACACTCAAGCAGGTGGTGTTCAATCACTTGACTCATAGGCAACCTTAATGAAGAGGGCATCATCTTGAACCTCTTATGTTTTGAGCTATTGACCACCTAGTTAGGAATAGGGACTAGGAACTATGTATAGAGTAGAGTTTTTGTAATAAAGGTAGGGATTAGGACCTATGTATAGAGTAGAACTTTTGTAATAAAAGTGCTTATTAAAACAACACTTGGGTAGTTTAGGATTTTTGGGCTTTTACTTTGGGCTTAGGCTAATTGGGCCTCTTGTACCAATAGTCCAACATAGGAATCATGCATTGTCAAAGTGAGGCCCACACTTGGGATTTAGATGAGGGAGGCGCAAAAGATGACATTAGAAGATGATGAGCTTCATGCTCTCATCTATAAATAGGCTTGATGTAACTCATTTCACAACTTTTGAATTTATTTGCAAACTTCTCACACTTGAGAGTTGAGTTGAGAGAGAAAGTTCTCTTCTTCTTGGTTCATGAGTTGAACCATAGATTCTTATCTTTAATATCCTTATTCAAGTGGTGAATCATCCTTGGCTTATCATTCAAATCTTGTATGAACATGCTTGAATGTGGCACCATTCCCTTCCCTTTCTACCTCTTCCATTTTCTACTTTCTTGTTCTTTAATTCATGCAATTTACCTTTCATAGCGTAGATTTACTTTCATGTTCTTTAATTCAATTCATGTCAATTGTCTTCTCTTCTACTCCTTTTTATTTTCCTCTTAATTCTCACTTGAGGATCAAGTTTCACCAATTGTGTTCTTGATTTGTGTTTGATCTAGAATCTTAAAACAATTTGATCAAAGAAGATCCTAAAATTCAAAGTGATCAATCCTAGATCACATCATTCCTTAGGTGTTAATGAGTTTGTATATCAAATTTGAGGTCAATCGGACTTCGAACGGACTCAGAATGCATCAAAACACGTGAAATCCGACAACCGACACCAGTCAGGATGCTCAAACATTGCATGGTGGGCACTCGAGCATTCTAGGCCTGAGACACATGGCACACGTGTCAATTGCATGGACGTGTGCCTGGTCAGGTTCCACACTCGAGCGTGGAGGAGCTTACACTTGAGCGTGGGTTTTGCCACGCTTGAGCGTTTGCAGTAGAACTTGCAAAAATAATAAGTGGGTGAGTTCATTTATCATGAACTCAACCACCACGAAGAGAGGGAGAAATAAGAGAGGAAAAAGAGGGCTGAGAGGTTTTAGAGAGAGAATTCGAGATTGCGAAAATTCCATTCATCTGATTACGTTTTCGACTTCGAATCTATGATCAGGGCAACAAGCATATCATATAGCTAGCTTTGATTCTTCAATTCGCTGAGGTATTGCTCGAATCCCTAACTTGTCTACACGTCTACATTGTCATTTCACTTCTTTTTCAATTCTTTGATTCTACCTATGTTTGGAAAACTGTTGCAAGATTAAGGTTTATGACACTGTCGGGATGTTTGTAAATGGCTTACTTGCGAGATGTTTGTTATCTGTGAATCTCTGCTATATGTTAACATGTTGTATTGTGCCCCTACCCTTTTTTATGGTGTTATAGTAGCTTATCTCCCTTCTCTATCTCTTTTTCTTTGTATGTACCATACGATTGATAGATGAGCAGCAGCAGCCGTACAACAATGACGATAGGATCGGGGCACCGCCCGATGCACTACTTGTAGAGGATCCCACCTAGGGTCCAGATCTTAGGCGACATTGAGATCGTATACCATGATGATTGTGGGTGGCAGGTCGACCACTCACAGTTCTTCATGTGTTACGTCGGCCTGATCAACATCTATATCCGCCTTGGAGGAGGACCGTTCTTCACCCTGCTTGGCTCTTACTGTATCTCACAATGGTTGCCCATCTCAGAGATCTGGTTTCCACCTCGTCAGTGGGAGTTTCCAGATGATATGTGGAACCAGGTGGATCGTTCCTATGCTTGTAGCAGAATCGAAGTGTTGGACAGAGGCCGGAGGAGGAGGAGGAGAGTGCAGACGATGTACCATTATCGTTGCAGGATGGTGGTCATGAGCAGCGATGACACAATGAGGACTCAGTTGTATAGGCGCCATTATGGCGAGGGTAGTTCTAAATGCCTGTATCACCGCTGATATGGTCTGTCGGTAGCATCTGCTAGGGGAGAGCCTCTAAGAGTTTATTTTGACTTTTGCTGTATTTTGTGAGTGACGAGCGGGTAGATGACAAACTGTATTAGTTTTATATCTTACTCAGAGACCAATATGTCTGTTTCTGTTATTTTCTTCAGTGTATAGTTTGGTAGGGTGATGATCGCTCTGTTGGGATCTACGATACCCTTCGGAGACTGCCGTACATATTATGTATATATGGTGTGTTTACTTTTATTTCACTGCGTATGTTTTAAATAAGTTTTACATTTGTCAACTTCCGTAACTATATTATTTCTGTTTGTATATTCGTGATAACATTAATAAAACGGATTAAGGATTAGTTAATTATGATTGTTCTTTAATGAGACATCGGGATGTCTCAGTGGGTATACTTGAATATCAAGATCTGGTTGGTTATTAGCCTTGAAAAATACCCCGTAAATTTAGTCCATATATGCTACAGCCTTGAACATCGAATTCTACATATCCCTTGAATTTCAAAAATCACTCGAAACAGTGACTTCTTTCGTTGATTACCTTTCTTGCAAGTTTCTAACAGTAAGAAGAAGCATCTGGTTCGGTGGTCAAATTGGTCTATTTTGATTATATACGGGCCTAGTCTCTCCTAATTGAAGGCAGAAGAATAGAGGATTCTATTAAGATTCGCAAACCTTTAAAGGTAATTTTAAACAAAATTAGAACTTTTGTAGAAATTATTTTATCAAACAGCTTTTAACTTAAAAGTAGCTTTTATATAAGTTTTAAAAAATGAAAATTATAAAACAACTTTAACTTTATTTTTAAACTCTTATTTTTAACTTTAACTTTAAAGTAACTTTTAAACTCAAAAAAAGCTAGGTCAAACGCTGTCGTGGTTTGATCCAAAAAATGGTTCTTTTTTGATGAACATTCATTCTCTTCTATAAAATCAGGTTTCAATCAAAAGCTATATTCAAAATAGCTTTAGATTTTTTTACATTAATCATTTTTTTTCTTCAAATTCTCATTATTTCCAAAAGTTAAAACAAATACATTTAAAAATTTATAATTGATTATTTTTTTAAAATAAATAATTTTTCCTAAAAATAATGTGTAAAAAATGGGCTCTAAACCCTTCTCACCAAATATCAAATAAGTTGTTTTTACCTCAACGGGTCTTGTGCCTTCTATGTTGGGTATAGAAATGCTTCATTTAATTTAATTTTTTATATAAGAAATAATATTAATAATAAGTTACTCTCTAATATTATTTATATGTGACATTTGGTTCATGAAATATTTTATTGAAAAGTAAACTACAATCTTAGGAATTTAATTCCTAGGAATATTTCTTTCCTATTTCCATATGACAATAAATTTCTCAAATTTCATTCACGAAATTTATTTCTGAACATTTTTTATGTTTATGGATAATTTTTTTTATCCTTTTTATGAACTGTGAAAAACTTTTATTTCCAACTTATTTTCCTAAAAATATCTAAAAGTACCTGATACCAAAGGCCACCATAGATGTAGGTTGCATGACTAAATACCGAAGGACATACCAATTGAGATTAGTGGAGCCGGTAAATAATGATTAAAAAAGAACTGGATTCTCTTTTGGTATGGAGCGCATCCTAATTAGATCCTTTGAATTAATCTTTAGTTTATATTGGAGCAAAACAAAAAATAATAATTATATAGCTTTTTAAGAGAGTTTTTAAAAATTTCATTAAGATTCAGGACTTTAACATTATTCTCTCTCTAACTTCAAACTCTCTCCCTTCTCTCTACACATGTAGCCGCGTGCCACCACTAGACGAGGTGGTTTTGGGTCATTTTTGGGCCTGAAATTACCCATTTACTTCTCTTTTTTACATTTTATCTAAATAAGTGGTTTTTTCACATATATCTAGTTTTTTTTCATGTTTTTCGTGTTTTTCGTCGTCTGTGTGCGGCAGTATTGTTGTTCGTCGTCTTGGTGAGGTGTTGTTTGGTTTCCCGTCTTGGTGCGATGTTTGTTTGGTTCAGATTGACAGATCTGCTTTGATCCATCACATATTTGATCAAGAATTTGGCGTCAATGTTACAAATCCGAAAACATGAGTATTTCGATGAATTTGATTTTGTCACTTTTGTAGGTAATTTGATTTTGTCGTGTTATGCTAACCTAGGTGCTGTGAATTTGTTCGTAGATTCATCATTTTCGATTTTTAGTGATGTTGGATTTGTGTTGTTTTCGATGTATTTTACCAATTTGAATGAATGTATACCTTTTTAGTAATAAAAAAAAGAGAGTTTTTAAAAAATATAGTTTTTATAGAGCAAAACAAAAACTAATTATTTGAGAGAGTTTTTAAAAAATATATGATTATTTTCTCAAAAATAACATTTTACAAACATACAGTATAGACTTTCTTGATTGATTTTCGGTAAATTTTTTCTTAATATTCTGATTTTTGGCTGATTTAACTAGAGAGAATCAAATGTTTGCGTATAGAGGGAAAAACAAACTTTATATGTTTGTGTTCTTAATGGCTTCTATTTGGTACGAGTTCAATACTTTTGAGTTTTGAAAAATATCTGTCGTGGAATCCACAGGCTTAAAGCTGATAAATTATAATTAAGTGGCCTGTCGCCCAAAACGTAAAAGCATATAATTGTGCTTGTGCAACTCTTATAGGATACATATATAGAAGTAAAGCTTTGACAGTTTGTTTTGTTTGTATGACAAGAGTATTGTTATAATGGGTTGTGATTAAAATAAACGAAAGCAGAAAGCGATATAAGTGGCTCCTCCTTTTCCAATGATGTTCGTCAATTTTTAGGACCATATGACACTCGATAATGCGTAAAAAAAATTAGTTGATACAATGTACTTGTAATATGTTCCTGGAATCAATAAAAAATAATTGCAATGATAATTTTAAATATAAGTATCATGGTATAATTTTTTTTTTTTGAGGCAATCATGGTATATTTTTTAAAAAAACCTTTTGATTTTATACACATTAGATGTATGTAAATGTATATGATATACCTAATCATTAGCATTAGCAATAATTCAGGGTAAATTAATTCAGTGACCACCATTAAGAGAGAATATGCCACATCATAATATTAAGCCTTATTATTATTATTCATATTATGGGTCCAAGGCAGGTCCTGAGATTTTGGGTACCCTGAGCGAACTCAGGAAAATGGTGTCCTCATAATCATTTGAAGATTGTCTTTCTTGCATTTTTTGCTGCAAAATCTTTGATAATTCGATCATAATCAAGATTTTTTTTAAAATCATTTTCGATAGAAATCAAAGTAAGTACTATTTAATCTGCATTGTGACATAGTAGATTGTAAATGAGATTTTTAACAATTTCAATTTAGAAAAACTTCTCTCAGTTGATACAACAGTAACAAGAATAATATGTAAAATTTTTATAAATTATATAAATTTTTAAATTTTTATATAAAATTTATATATATTATGTAAAATTTTCCATTATTTGATGCCCCCAAAAATTGGGACCCGAGCGATCGCTCCTCTCGACCGTGCTTAGGACCCCTGTATGGGTCATTGAGCACTTAATACGTGTGCGTTTGGGTAAATAGTTTAATTAAGTGTTTATCGATGAGTTTTTTCGAATAAGTTAAAAATACTTTATTTTCATAAGCTTTTCTTACAAGTTTATTCCAATAAATTAAAATGAGCATATACGAATATCACAAATTATTTGCGTAAATTTATTTTTATTATCTTCCAAACACATCCTAAGAGTTTTTTTTTTTTGACAGTATGAGAGTTTTGATCAAAGAATCAACAATATTTTTTTATTGAGGATCTAAATATTTTGTTTTTAACATATTATTAAATATATATTTTAATTCTTTAATTAATACATTTAACAAACTCTGTTGATGTCAAAAAAAGAAGAAGGTAAAAGCTCATTTTGGTCACTGATAAAAAGTGTGTGGGCTATTTTAGTCCAAAACAAAAAAAACTACTACGTTAGTCCCTGACAATTACTAACTGAGACAAGTTAGTCCATACGTTGACTCTATTAGTCACCATCTGTTACTAAGTTATCTCACGATACTAATTGTCAGGGACTAACTTGTCCCACGTTAGTAATTGTCAGGAACTAACGGAGTAGTTTTTTTTTTGTCGGAGACTAAAACAGCTCACACACTTTTTATCAGGGATCAAAATAAGCCTTTAAAAAAAAAAAAAACTCTTGTGACTTGTGAGTTGTGACTCCGCTGACCCGTGTGACCGTGTCGTGGATTTTTCTTCTTACGTACGCACACAAGTTTTTTGCTGACATAATTAATCATACGTTCAGCATTTTTTTTTTTTTGGGTGGATATACGTTTAACATTTGTATAAGAAGACTTTATTTAATAGCATTTGATGAGTGTATGAGCAAGGGATAAGCTAAAGGGGATTGGCTGCAGTACACTAATGCCTAATTAAGAGACCTTGTGCACAGCAATTAAAAATCGGATGCTTGTTATTTCCAATCAACCCACCAATTCTTCTTCTAATTGGTTTCCAACGATTTCAAACACTATTGCTTTAATATAAAAATAATCCTTTTTGGACTAGTACTGACCATTTACCTAAACCAATGCTTTTTGGGCTGCTAAAATTCGTCGTGGTATGCTTCACAATTGGAGCAAACAATGAGTAATTTATGCGCCCTAGCTACTGGCTTCACAATCGGAGGTCACAAAAAGTAGTGATAGTTGTGCAGTTTAATAAAGTGCATAAAAACCTGGTTTCAACCTCACATCAGAGTTCTTTCTGATACGGATCCTCGCCAGTTTTTGTTGAAACGTGCAAGGTTATAAATTGTAATTGCGATCACAGATGTGGTTGTGATCACTGTGTTTGTGGCCACTATGACCACAACATGTCAATTGCAAAATATATATTTATTGTACTTCTTTATATATCTGAATGGAGAAGAGAAGAGCAAAAATTAAGAAAAGAGACAAAATAATAAGGTATAAATGTACGATTTTTGCATCTGAACACTTTGGGGTATGAAGTTTTTTAGTTTTAAAAAAATTTGAACGGAACGGGACTGGAAACGAGTGTTGCGGTCCATTGTGGTCTGATGGGATCCTTTGTAGTATGTGATGGGGTCTGTTGCGGAGATAAAACCATTGTATTGCGACCATTACACGTAAACATAGACAACTCCGCAATTGTTGTGTGATGTCGTTGTGGTGCCTTCCGTAACCGCAATATTTGACCGGAATACGTGATGCACACAATTTAGAACCATGGAACTGTGTATATAATCATAAACTTAACCCTTAAAATAACTTTTGTTATTGTTCTGAATGATTATTTTGTTCGAAATCAAGAGAATGTCAATATTGGGAGATTTTTTTTTTATGAGCTAAAAAGAATCATATAAGCGGAATTGGCATCACATCTTGGCCCAAAACTTTAAGGTAACAAATCTATAAGTCTTCTAACTTATACACTCACTTAAAGCATTATCTACCAATTTCGGGCTTCCAACATTCACAACTGAATTCCCAATAATCTTCCACAAATGTGAGTCCTTCACCATAGCATTAGTGCAAAATATGATTTGAACGTCGGAGACTTAACATCGGTTTCTTTATAATCGATGTCTAAAACGAGACGGTGAAATTTTTGAAATTAATCTCATAACTTTTAACATCGGTTTCCTAAATAACCAATGTAAAAAAATTTAGACATCGATTCTTTTGTGTCAACCGATGTCTAAAATTAAAACGAAAAATGAAAATTTAAAATCTGTTTAACTTTTGACATCAGTTTTTTAATAACCGATGTCTAATAGATTGAAAGCCCAGACCCCATTTCATCATATTCATTCCCTCCATCTCATCGCGCCTTTCTTTTATGTTTGCTTCTGAAACCTAGACCCTCACCGCGTCATTACTTTTGCTGCTTGCTCGCCGTTGTCTTGCTCCGTCGTGCACTGTCCATCGAGGTTGGAGCAACAGCGAAGTGCCGTCATCATTCTAGCTCTGCCTCACCGCACCATCACTTCTGCTCCTTGCTGTATTTTCACTTTGCTTTGGTTCTCACCACTCAAGCTCCCTGCAGAGGTAACCCATTCTCTTCCTCTACTTCAAAACTTGGGCATTCTCTCCTTCTCTGCAAACAATGTGATTTCATTTTTTTTTTTATATTTTTAGTTTTGTAATTTTCTGCCCTCTATGTTTTATGAGAAAAGAACCGAGAAGAGTGAAGTGATATTTGGAATGGGGGGTTTTCTGATTGATATGTGATTGTTGGGAGCCAGATTCAAGTTCTTTAAACTTGGCTGTTGTGGTGGATTCTTTACTTGTAGTTTATTTTTAAGTTGTTATTGTTGGTTTGATAAAAGGGTTTGAATGGATTTACAATTCCTGTGCATGTTTTAATTTCTATTTTAAAGTTTTTTTATCAATAATACTTCATTGTTTTTTTTTGCTTTGACTGTAAACCTGTTATTTATAGGTTGAGATCGAGTTCCTCCCACTTTACAGCAACTATGACTTGGGTTTGACCACTTGGAGTCCACTTGCATCTAGTGTACTGATAGGAAAATACAAGAAAGGAGTTATACCAGCAGATAGCCGCTTTGCATTGGAAAATTACAAAGTAAGGCTTGATTTCCATCTTTTTGGGAGTTTACCCACTTACCCTCACTCATTCTTTAATACATTGCATTTAAGAAAAACTATAGTACAGTTGATGCATTGTGGAAAAATACTAAGGCACAGTGGTTGGAAATGTTACTATAATTTTGCTGGGTCTTGTTCTGTTTTGTGGCTGCAAGGGATGGTTGGAGTTTGTGTTGGTGGTATTAATACCTTAAAGCTTTTAGATTGTCTTATACATGTGCTGTGATTTTTGCGTATGGTCATCCAATGCCATGTTACTGTGAGGCTATTGTCAAAGTGGAGCCTACTTTGTATTATCATGGCCTTGATCCAATGATCCCTATCTTATCCAATTTTTGCTTTTGATTTTTTTTCTTCCGAAAAGGGACATGGCTGTAAACTTTGGCTTATTTAAATTTGGATAAAAACTGGAGAGTACACCTGTAAAAGTAAAAAATAGAACTTGATCAATGATTTGTGACTTGAAAGTTAAACAAGCCACTAAATTATAAAGTAAACCATTGCTTGTGCACTTAAAAGCTTGCATGGGTTTGATTTTTTATTTTTGATTTTTGATTGAAAAGCTTGCATGGGAGTTTTGATTTTTGACTGAAAAGCTTAAAAGCTTGTACACCCCTATTGGTTTGATTTTTGACTGAAAAGCTTGCGTGAGAGTTTTTATGTATTTGCTTGAAAATTTATTTGATCCGACAATATGCCCAGAATAATGCTGCTATGTTATTGTTTTCTCATTGTTGTGGCTTATTCATTTTTGTGTACCCTTTAACTTTTGGATTTGTACAATTAGTTTTAGCTTCTTTCTCTTTCTCCTTCAGGGTTTCTTGATTATTTCACAATTAGGACTTTGTTCACCATTTGTGTGTTCGTCCCACATCCGGTAAGCTTTCTCCTCTCTATTTTTCTAGTTTGATTATTGTTTGCTCTAACTTGGGGATTGGAATGTTTTATTACTTTTTTTAGTGTTAATTAATTAGTAAAACCTTTGTTTCCCATTTGAGATGCAATATTAATGAGCACACGTGTACTTGTTTAAGATACCGCTCATTGTATTGAATCTTGAATTGTCCATGTTGGACAGTTTGGGAATTTTTTTTTCTTCATTTAGTTAAAATAATTATTCTTTAATTCACATGTTATATATTTGATGAAAGTTAGGTCTGATGCATTTCCTTTCGTTCTCCGAGTGCGTACTTTATCGTGGTGTTTTTCACTGCGTTCAAGTCGTATACGTCGGAGACTGATGGGAAATGCTGCCGAAATTTCGTCAAGTATGAGCATGAGAGTTAAGGACTAACTGTTAATCGAATGTTGAAAAAGTTTTTTCTCGAATGGGATAGGTCCATACCCTATCATAACAAGTATTTGATGAAGATCTTGGCCTAAGTACGAAGTTATTGTTGTAGTCATGGATCGCGGTTTGATGAATGCTAGACAGACAAGTGATGAGTATGAGAATGGAGTGGAACATTTTCTACAATTTTCAAAAACAAATGCTCCTGATAGTAGTGACGGAAGGTTTTATTATCCTTGTGTTAACTGTTTGAATGAGATACGACTAGAAGCTGAGGAGATATAGGAGCATCTTATTTGTGAGGGGATTTGCAAGAGTTATACAATATGGATATGTCATGGTGAATCGTTAGACAGGCCAAGGGTGTCGCATAGAGAGGAAGATGATGACGTAGATATGGACGGTGGACTAGAGGACATGATCCATATTGGGCAAGAGTCTTTTCGGTGAGCACATGTGTATGATACTTTGTGCAGTGATGCGGAAGTGACTTTGTATCCGGGGTGCACTAATTTCACATGGTTGTCAGAGGTGTTAAGATTGGTCGTGCATTCCAAGGCTACCTGTGACCTAACAGTTAGTGGTAAGAATCTTGAGACTCTTGAGATTATTTCAAGTCCAATTTATGTTCAAGATCTTAGCGCTTTTCCAACTGTTGCTCAGAATGATTTTAATGTTTTATCTGCTTGGTTGGAAAAGACAAAAGATGCAAGTACTTCTAAGGAAGGAAAGCAGAATAATGATAATGATGCTGAGGATGGTTTCACGGTGGTTACGTCCAAATCTCAGAAGAAGTATAACCTGAGACTGAATAAAAAACCTAATTCTATGTATGCTTGATTCTCGTTTATTTTGCATGGGTTTTGGTTTTTGTCCCCCCATGTTCTTGTTTTCTTTTTTATTTTATTAATAAATTTATGGTGACTTGTTACCTTGCTTAAAAAAAGGATTGTTCAATGTGAAGGCGGGAAATGGGTGGAGTGATAAAAGCTTTACCGAATTGCTTGAGTTGTTGAAAGACATGCTTCCAGAAGGTAATACATTGCCGTCCCGAAACTATGAGGCGAAGAAGATATTGTGTCCGATCGGTATGGAGTATAAGAAAATACACGCATGCACCAATGATTGTGTATTGTATCGGAAAGAGTTTTAAGAGATGCACGAGTGCCCCAGGTGTGGGGTATCACGCTACAAAGTGAAGGATGTTATTTTAGTTGTGATGTGGTCACCAAGGGCCCTCCTGCGAAGGTGTTATGGTATCTTCCAGTAATTCCGTGGTTCAAGCGATTGTTTGCTAATGTAATGACGCAAAGAACATTAGATGGCATGCAGATGAGAGTAAATGTGATGGACAGCTTCACCACCCGGCTGGTTCTTTGCAATGGAAGAGAATTGATAGTTTGTTTCTAGATTTCGGCAATGAGCCCAGAAACCTCAGGCTTCGACTTGTTACCGATGGAATAAATCCATATGGAAACTTAAGTAGTATTCATAGTTCACGGCCTGTTCTCCTGGTAATTTACAACCTATCTCCTTGGTTGTGCATGAAGCGCAAATACATTATGTTAAGTATGATGATTTCGGGTCCAAAACTGCCAGGAAATGATATTGATGTTTATCTTAGTCCCTTGATTGAAGACTTGAGAATGTTGTGGGATGAAGGCGTTGATGTGATTGACAAGTATTGCCGTGAGACTTTCAAATTGCATGCCATGTTATTTTGCACCATCAATGACTTTCCAGCATACGGGAACCTGTGCGGGTATAGTGTTAAGGGGCATAAAGCATGTCAAATATGTGAAGAAGTCATATGCTACCATCAACTGCAACATGTAAGGAAGACAGTTTACCTTGGGCATCGGAGATTTCTCCGACGTAATCACCCTTATCGTAGATTGAGAAAAGCTTTCAATGGACTTCCGGGGAATGAAATTGCTCCGGTGGCCTTGACTGGAGAGCAAGTTTATGAACTTGTGAAGGACATTAATGTTATCTATGGGAAGACCCAAAAAAGGGCTACTGAGAAGAACATATGGAAGAAGTGGTCGATCTTCTTTGATCTTCCATACTGGTGCAAGCTTGATGTAAGACATTGTATTGATGTGATGCATGTGGAGAAAAATGTGTGTGACAGTTTAATCGGAACGCTTCTCAACATTCAGGGCAAGACAAAGGATGGTGTGAATGCTCGTCTGGATCTAGTTGCGATGGGTATACGAGAGCAGTCAGTTCCACATAAAGTGGTGGTGGGGGGGTAAGAAGACTTATTTGTCCCCCATCATGTCATACTTTATCAAAAAAAGAGAAAAGAAGTTTCTGTGAGTGTCTACAGGGTGTCAAAGTGTCATAGGGTTACTGTTCAAATGTCAAGAGACTTGTCTAAATGAAAGATCTCAAATTAGTTGGCTTAAAGTCTCGTGATTGCCACGTCTTGATGCAACAACTACTACCGGTGGCCATTCGTGACATCTTGCCTAAAAAATTCAGACATGCCATTACTAGGTTGTGCTTATTCTTCAGTGCTATATGTAGCAAGGTCGTTGACACTCAAAAGTTGGATGACTTGGAAAATGAGGCAGTCATTATCTTGTGCCAATTGGAGATGTATTTTCCCCCTTCATTTTTTGACATCATGGTTGATTTGATTGTTCATCTAGTGAGGTAGATTAGATTGTGTGGTCCCGTTTATTTAAGGTGGATGTACCCTGTTGAGCGGTACATGAAGATCTTGAAAGGGTATATGAAGAATCCACACCATCCTGAAGCATCTATTATTAAAAGGTACGTTGCAGAAGAAGCTATTGAGTTTTGTACAGACTACATGTCAGAATAGGAACCTGTAGGGATTCCGAAGTCTCGTCATCAAGGAAGATATGATGGTAAGGGTACACAAGGTATTACTGTTAAGAGCATGGATCGAGAGGAAGTGCTTCAAGCACATTTGTATATATTGAATAACACTGATGAGGTTGAACCATACTTATGTGAGCACAAAAGCATCATCAATGAAACTTACCCTCGAATGAATGAAAAATGGTGTTTGAACAAGCATAATAAAACTTTCTTGAACTGGTTTAAAGAAAAAATTGCAAAGGATGGTACTGCTTCTGATACATTAAAATGGCTAGCACAGGGACCTAACTTTGATGTCATATGCTGGAGTGGGTACAATATCAATAAGTTTTCCTTCTATACAAAGTCCCAGGATGACAAAAGTACCGTGCAAACCAGTGGGGTTATGGTCGTAGCTGAGTCCATGCATTTTTATAGTTCAAAAGATACAAACCCTGTTATAGCATCCGTATCATACTTTGGAATCCTTGAAGAGATCTGGGAAGTCGATTACACGAAATTTAGAGTGCCTGTTTTTAAATGTAAGTGGGTCGACAGTAACAATGGTGTACAAACCGATGAGTTAGGATTCAAATTGGTGGACCTTGATAAGGTAGGTTATAAAGAAGAGCCTTTCATCATGGCATCCCAAGTAAAACAAGTGTTTTATATCCGTGATCCTTCTAACAAAAGGTGGTCAATGGTTCTCCAGGGAAAAAACATGTCTAATGGCAGTGAGGAAAATCAAGATTCAACTTTTGATATTTCTGATACTCCTTCTTTCTCAACTCGGGTGCCTACTTTCAATGACAATGTACATGTCACTCGTGATGATCATCAGGAAGGGTGATGGGAGAACCTTACTAATTGACCACAATGTAAGTATAGTTTAAGTTATATATGTTTAAAGTCATATTATAAGTTATGTTTACTTTGATATTTATAAGTTAAGTTATGTTTTATATTTATCCAGACATACTGACATTATGTATTATTTTTTTGTCTAAACATGCATACATGGATGATCCCGAGGATATCCCTCCTTCACGCAGCGGGTCGGATGCCCTGTCGACGGGCAGAAAGGGTAGACGTGCCACGCGTATGAAGAATTTGACCGTCAACCGTGGTGAAAATCAAAGGATAAAAATCGATTTTGATCGTGACTTCAATCCTATAGGGTCAATGGCCGATCAGTTTAACAGTTTTGTGGGGACCCTTGCTCGAAACAAGCCTAGTATACTTATTGAGAATTGGAAAAATGTACCAGAGGGGGTGAAGGATCAGATATGGGATAATATTCTGGTATCCATACTTTTATGCTCTTTGTTTATATCTATTTTATTTTAATCTTATTAATATCATACACTAATTCCTTGATTTTTTGGTGTTAATGTAGCTCACCTTTGACTTGCCAAATACCAAGAATATGAGGAGGCGTTTGATAAAGTATGCAGGTGAGCATTGGAGGGCATTTAAGACAGACCTAGGCAGAAACTACATATTCAATCCGAGTCAGAAGAACCCACTTGAGATGTACCTGTTTCTTGACCAGGAGATGTGGGATCGCTTTGTTCAGAGCCGACATGATCCCAGCTTTCAGGTTAACTTAATTGAATTGTCTTTAAATTTATTTAATTTAATTACTTATTAATTTACTCATGTAATTTAATTGTCTTTTTATTTATAATAGGTGAAGAGGAAAAAGGGGTAGGAAATCCAAACTAAGAATGTCCACTCCCATATATTGTCTCGTGGGGGATATAAAACTCTTAAAAATAACATGGTGGAAGAGGAAAAGAAAAGACGTCAGGAAGAAGTATCTCAGGATGATCCTATCACTGAAAATCGTCTAGAAGTTGTTGATCCACCTCCATCCCCACGCCATCGTGCATGGAAGAGAGCCTGACAAAGAAATACGGGACAATATACATCTGAGGAGGCACGTCAAGTAGCTGAGAGGATTGTAAGTATAGTTTGAATTCTAATTGTGATTTTAACAATGTTACCTAATTGTAATGTGACGTAATATTCTATATGTTATAGGATGCCTTGGACGAATAGGCCAATCAAGGATCCTTTGTTCCTGAAGGACGCCGGGATATCTTATCTGTTGCCATCGGTAAACCAAACCACCTGGGCCGTGTCATTGGTGTCGGACGGGGCATTGGCATTCGCCAAAACCATGGTTCATCTTCACACCAACGCCACAGGGATGATGATGCACATAGAGAACAGCTAAAACGAGAGATTGCAGATGAGCTTAGACAGGAGATGGCCTAGCAGTTTTCTCGGTAACTAGCAACTTTGGCTGTTATGTCCCCGCAAAAAACAGGTGTCCAACCCTCTGCCCATGTGAGCACTAAGGGCTCATGTGATCCTCCTCATCAGCCTGATGATGATGATGAGGATCCTGATAGGTGTGAGCTGTACGTTGATGATCATCATGATCGCCGCTTAGTGGCATTGGGGAGGGCACACGTACAACCTGGGGAATACTATACACCACCATACATTAGCCGATGATCAGGTGAGGGTGGAGGTTGAAGATATTCGAGATGCTGATACTCGAGTCCCTATGCCCACTGAGGAGGTTCAAACAGTGGGTGAGGCCCCCGGTAACTTCATCCCCTGGTCAAGAAGATTGGTCATGTTTTTTTGTTGTATCTGAGGTATTCAATTACATGCGTTTTTCTATATTTACAATTGAAATAATTTATTTGTGTTTACTATTAATGCTTTATGTTTTTTTATTTAGGATGTTGGAAAATATGTTCCGCCTAAAAGGTTGGATCCGGGAAGACCCAAGAAGTCTGCTCCTGCCAAGGTATTCATTTAATCATTCAATTAATTACAAATGAAATAACTTAACTGTGATTACTCATGTTTTGTGTTTATTGTTTAGGGGATCGACAAGATCCTCGTGATGTTTTTAAACATCTGGCTGTAGAGGCTGTGACTTTAGGGATGGGTGCAGCTCTTGTAAAGTTGGAACATGATGGCAGGCCAGATGACTATTTGTATATCCCAGGGAAGGAAATTATGGAGATGGCTCTTGAGGGTGAAATGGTTAGCGCCGTGAGCATCTCGTTATGGTGCAGGTAAGTACATTTTTTTTGTAATTTAACTAACTAATTTTTAATATTATTATAATTAACATGTTTTATCAATATCTTAGGTATCTGCATCGCCTGTGTATTTATAAGGGCAACCTCGTCGTTTTTGGGTTCATTGACCCCATGTTTATTCAGGGTGAGCAGCTCCTTCTATTAGAAGACATGGTCGCGAACATACGTCCTATACTTGCTCGAGGCAATCAACATTGCTACCTTGCGCCTTACCTCAATGAGTAAGTATAAGTTTACAAGTTATTTAATTATCACTATATATGACTTCTCACTAACTGTTTCGCAAATACAGTAAACATTGGCAATTATTGATCTTATGTCCTCATGTGAATGTCGTGGTCTTCTTCTGCTCGTTGGGAAGGAAGCCGACGAAGGATATCAAGACCTCTATTGAAACGTAAGCATTTAATTAATTTAATCAGTAATCAAGTTGTTTTATTTATCCGAAATCTACAACATATACTTTAATTAATGTTTATTTCCTTATGATAGTTCTATGGATGCAAGCCGCATTTTGGGTGGTGAAAGGCATAGGCCTATTAGGTGGATTATTACTAACGTAAGATATTTATTAGTACAAATGCTTCAAGTGCAGTTTACAATAGTTATTACTTTGTGTTTAATTCCTTATATTCAAATTTGGTTTCATTTGTAGTCTCGCAGACAATGTGGCGGATGTGAATGCGGATATTATGTGATGAAGTGGATGCTCGAAATTGTCTCCATCGGTATTATTGAAAGATGGCAGGAGGTAACTAATTAGTAACACAATTAGTTGTAACAATTATAGATTAGTTATGTTTTATTTTAGTTTATTACTTATAAGATTAATCTTATATCCAATTGAACGTGCAGATGTTCGACGGTCCAACCACTCTCTGCAGGGACATTAATGACATAAGGTTGTGTTGGACAACCTTCTTTTTTGAAGTGTACCAACCATAGTTTGTGTAGTTAGTTTATAAACATATCATGTACTAGCTAGTTTTTTGACTAATATATATTTTGACTTGAAATCTATAACATATCATGTACTAGCTAGTTTTTTGGATTCTAATAGTATATTTGCTGTCATATTGTTCAGTTTACACTACTTGTGACATTATTACGTATATATTTAGCTCTGAAAGTAATTGAAGTGTATGTATTGTTCGTAATCAATATAGTATATTAATTTAGTGTGTGTTTTGGTTGTATAAGTGATTCTGTGTTGAGAATATTTAGATTCTGTTAATTTACTAGGATTGATCTGGATGTAATACTGAAACAGGGGAAGGATTGTAACTAATGTAAACTAGTTATTTTAAAAAAAAATTGCACTATAGACATCGGTTATTACCTAAACCGATGTTGAAAGTCCTGTTCTATTTTATTTTTAAAAATTGATTAGTAGCACATTGGACATCGGTTCTTGCTATAACCGATGTCTAAACTGCACTTTAGACATTGGTTATAGCTAAAACTGTTGTGCTATATATTGATAGAACATTAATATTATATAACACATATTAATATATAATATATATAATATTATTATGGTAGTAATAATATATTATAATATATACTATATATTATAAAATATATTATATATTGCCTAATACTTATATATATTAATAATATTATATATTAATATATAATAATATATATTACAAAGAGTATATCATAGGAAAATTAATATTATTTTACTTGTGTTGTCCATTATCAAACGATGTACAAGACAAAAAATTGTCATGTGACTCAAGGGGTTGTACTGTATTGTTTGGTTTGTCCTGCGTTGTCATATACATTAATACTTATCAAACACACCCTAAAGCAATAAGTCTGTGGGTCTTCCAACTTGTATACTCTCCACTTAACCTATTATTTACCTATGTGAAACTACTAACACTCACACTTTGAATTCCCGACATATTTCAGATCTAGAGTTAATACGAGTAATCTAATATTGTTGATAAGCTTAAATTGTGATTTTGGGCTATTTTGGCTTGAATGATACATTACTTATATATAATAAAAGGCAAATGTTATGTATTCTCTCGCTACTTAGCTACATATGTATATAGACGGACTACGGAGTGGGTAAAAACCCCTTTCCCATTAAGACCAGCCCAGAGCCATATAAATGACATTTGTCAATTAAGGTAGCAAACATTTCAATACAAAATGCCATCAAATATTGGCAATTGGGTCTTAGAACGTTTCAAACAACTAACTCAAATGACTCGTTTAGTGTTCAGACTATGATAAGGACGGATGGGATAAGAAAGCAGGATAGGAGTATGATAGGATATGAGTAGGATAAGCTGTTATCATATCCGACGTTTGGTGTCAATCAAATAACCAACTGGATAGCATTATAATTTTAGTATGAATTCTAAAATTTTTGTTTTTATTCTGAATATTTTCATATTTTATTAGATTTTAGTTTTTTTTTATTTTAATTTTTTTAAATTATATAAAAAGACAAAATTATCCTTATGTTATGTTTATGATAAGGGTTGGAGCAGCCGAATAAAAGACATCATCCTTGCTGCCATCACTAATTCAATTTGCATGATATGGTGCTGCAGAAATAAACTCAGGTTTGAGAATAAGCTAATCTCCATGTGAACTTGCACTAACAACATAGTGGCAGCAGTCCATCTCACATGTAATCTATATAAGGGCTTTATGTCATCTTCAATGAAGGAATTCACTATGTTAAAAGCTTTTGGTATCAGTGGTCATGTATATCATGCTCCAAAGATCATTGAAGTTATTTGGATATCTCCTCCTTGCAATTGGGTGAAGTATAACTCAGATGGTACATCTAAGGGCAATCTTGGTTGGTCTGCTTGTGGAGGCATTTTTAGAGGCTATAGAGGGGCTGCTCTCGGGTCCTTTGTCTCTAACATTGGTGTTGGTACCTCTTTTCATGCTGAATTGATGGGAGCTACTGTTGTAGCTGTTGAGCAAGCATACATGAGGGGTTGGATGATCTTGTGGCTTGAGAGTGACTCTCAAATGGTTGTGGGAGCTTTTGCAGGTAAAATTGTGATTCCTTGGAAATTAAGAAATAGGTGGTCTAATTATTTGGGCTTGACTAGAAGGATGAATTTCATTGTCTCTCATATTTTTAGAGAGGGCAATTCTTGTGCAGATAGATTGACCTCCCATAGTTTAAATGTTGGTAATTTTGTTTGGTGGGACAATATTCATTCTTTCATTAAGGAAGACTTTTTTGAAATAGACTTGGTCTTCTTTTTTATAGATTTCGTTAGTAAATTCATGGGTAAGGTTCATGTCCCTCATGGTCTTTTTGTATTCTTTATTATTTTTCTTTTTATTAATAAATCAAGAAGTATGCTGCAAATATTTGTTAGGGATTAAGGTGCCAACCTAGTTGTGATGTCATTTCCTATTATGATGCTTTTGAATACTTCGTTCTTTGCTTAAAAAAAATTATCCTTATGATAAAATTACAAATAATTTTTAAATTTTTTTAAAATATTGGTTAACTTAAATTAAATTTTTTTTATAATTTTAAATATTCATTTTTAGTTTTTAGTTTTTACTTTACATATAGTTAAATTATTAGAATAATTTTTATATTTTCCAATTTTTTAAAATAGTATAAAATAACAAAATTAGTCTTGTGACAAAATAAAAATAATTTTAAAATTAATTATTAATATTTTTATTATTTTAAATATTTTATATTTTATTATACTTTTTTTGGTAACCATGTCATATTTTACTATACTTTAAATTATTATTTTATTTTTCTTTAATTATTTATATATAAAATATTTTTATATTTTATTATACTTTAAACCACCATATCTTATCATGTTAAGTTCTAACTCAACCCTCCCCTCAAGATAGAATTTTAACTAGATAGACAGGATATGATAGGTGACATGATTAACTTATCGTATCCTGCTAGCTCAATAAACAATAATTTCAGACATCATATGATAGCTTATCATATCCTATCATTCTTATCCTGACAACCAAACGAACCCTAAAGATATATAATTAAAACCAATCAATGTCATGCCATCAGCCAAATGATGGCAATTAAAGGCTAAGGATATCAACGTGCAATTCTACAAATTAATATTTTAATATTTGAATTAATAATCATTCATCATTCAATTAAAATAAAGAGAGAAGTTGTAATATTTTTCGCCTAGTGTAAATCTTCTATTCTTTTTTGTGGTTTTTCCCTCGTCACCATTTTAGAGAGTTTTCCGCGTTAAATATTTTATGTCAGTTCCTATTTTCTCAAATCTGTTTTAGTTGCATGACATTATTTATAATACTCGGGTACCAAACAGTTGTACCAAATCAACAAGTTGTTGGTCATTATTCACTTTATTGATAATGTTCACGGATACTACTTATACATACAGTGTATAATTTTGAAGAAATTGTTAAGTTATATTGGATTTGTTCTAATGTGCAAAAATATATACAATACTGCTCATATATACAATACAATTCGCTGAGAAATTGTGTAAGAAGATGCAATTGAAAAAATAGGTTGTTGTCAATAGGACAACAAAATATGAGATTCAGAAGTTCCGTAGAAGTAATTTCTCTCTATGGGAACTGAAAGATAATGGCAAGCTTAAGGAAGGATAATTGCTTAGAAACAATTAAAGGCAGATCCTCAAGGATTACATTGATAATGATAAGGAATAAACAATGTAAATATGCTAGTTTGCAACTTACATTGTTGGATTACAAAATAGTAGAGAATGAACATGTTGAGCTACTACTTCAAAGTCTACCTAATTCATATGATCATCTCATCATCAACATTATAAATAATAATGTTGTCGACAATCTATCCTTTGATTATGTTCTGGTGCTATTCTTGAATAAGAATTTGTTCTATCCAAATACCCTTATATGGGTTTTGTGGAATGCTCTTCAATCTCTTTCTTCTTCTCTGATCAATCATCAAGAAAAGGGTAGGTGGCACCTGCAAAGACACTACACAATGACGCTTACATGATTGATAGGAGTTAAAGAATTAATTGAAGTTAGAATTACCTACAGGCTACAGCGTACCCTTTTGGTTAAAGTAGAGGTGTGTGACTGATCATAGATAAACTGTTATAAAGATAAGGTTGTTATATGTATGTAGCTAGAGGGATTCATGATAGTAGATATATAAGAGATATATTTCTTATCCTGAATAGATATGTTGTTATATATTGCTATTAGATACGATAAGCAATTATGAGACTAATACTGAAATATTCATGCTATTAGAGTTAATCTTGATAATGATAAGGAATAAACAGTTACTCCATTTTTCTTGGTTCGACTAAGGTTTCATAAGTATAGTCACTCGAGGACCCCATGCTTAGGATAGGAAGTGCATGCCAACCCACATAGGAGTTTGGCCTATGTTCATGTCGTACTCTTAGCTCACTCCTACAGAGTGACTCTATGGACCCAAATGGTACAGAATGCATGCACAAGAATAAGGAAGATAGATTGAAAAGCTCAAAGCAAGCAAAGGCACTATCGATAATTAGAGGAAATTAATGGAATGCGGTGGGAGTCAAACTCTGAGTAGATCATAGTCACAGAGAATCAGGATCTTCAAATGTTCCCATACGGCATGAGAGAGCATGTGAAAAAAGCAAGTAGGAATAACAAGAATATTTTAGAGAATTCTCTTGCAGCAACAAACCCGGCCTCAAAGATATGTTGCTGCTGCCTCTGTTAATGGAGAAATATTCCTATATAGCGAAGCGGTAATTGGTTCTAAAGGTGAAAAAAACTTGTTGATGTTTGGATAATGGGTTCGAGAGCAACATGACACCTGACTTTACAAGAGACTGATTTTGCACTTACACATCTATTCACATGGATCTGTGTTCATGGGAAATGATCATGCCTTAGAAGTTTATGGAGTCGATATTATCACATTGAAAAAGTATGTATATAGCACAATCTGCACAATTCAAGAGGTACAACGTGTAACATCCTGAAATTTAAAATAATAAAAAAGTCTGACGCCAGCACTGAACGGTAGCTACTTGGAGCTGAGCGCCAGCTGCACGGACAGAAATCGTTGTTGCACGTTTTCCCTGCGTTCTGGGTTTTTGTGGTCTCTATAAATAGGTTCTTACTATCCTAGAACACCATTTTGGAACCCTAAATCAGTTTAGAAACATAAAAACAACTTAGGAGACTAGAATTGAAGGGTTTCTGAAGGAGAAACATCCAAAGAGAAAAATGAACAGAAGAGGAAGAAGAAGAGATCTTGGGATAGATGAAGGGATCGTTAATTAGGCTTGAGGCGGGGATGTCAAATGAGTAATCCTAAAAGTTCTTGGGTGCATCTCTGGAGGTTTTCAAAAGGTAAGTAAAACTCTATCTTTCTCACACCTCTATGGTATTTTGAAAAGAGGTTTTGGGTTGTTAAAACTAATAATGTTATTTTGGGAGATTGAATTGGAAAAATTGGGGTTTTCTATATTAGGATTCGAGAATTCTAAATTGAATTGGGGGTTTTGTAATAAATGATAATTGATGAGTTATTAATTGGTTGTCAGATTTGTATGATTACATGTTTTAAGACTTGTGTGGTGGTTTGAAATTAATGTGTATGTTATATGTGATTTGGAATGCCTATGTGTTGTTTTGGCATGGGATATATCATTGTTATTAATGCATGGAGCTTGATGACATGTTTGGGTTCATTGTAAATGACATATCTCATGACATCTGGATAATATAATGGATTATTATGATACATGTTTGTAATTAATGTTTGTATTGATGTATGAGTACCTTATGTGATGGGTACATTTGGTTGAGATACCTCAACCGAGGAGATGGCAAAGGGCCTATCTCGTAGTAATGACAGATTGGCCTAATGCGTGGCAATGGAAATGGGCCTAACTTGTAGTGATGACATATTTGGCCTAATGAGAGACACTAGCAAATGGCCTAACTCGGGGAGAAGGCAATATGGGAATTACAAGGTTATGGGGAATCTCCTTCGTAGAGATGGAAAATGGCCTAACTCGTAGCGATGACATATTGACCTAATGCGAGGTGATGGCAAAGGACCTCCTACATGGAGAAGACAATGAGATGTCTTTGCATTTATATGTTTGGGTTGTTGATGTTAATTATTGTACGTGTTATATCTTGTTTATGTTGCTATTTAAAATACTTTGATATTATATAGTTATGAAATTCGTTGACTACCATGGTTGTTTTTTCGGTTACCGCGCCGACTAAAATTAAGCATAATCTTTTCGAAAACATTTTTATAATTGTGTTTGCTTACTGAGATTATAAATCTCATTAGTGGTGTTGTCTTTCAGGATTCACAAGTGGTGTTAGAGATGACGCATGCAATGACTTGAGACAGTTTCGGAATCTTGAAGATCTTAGTATTAGTGTTGTTTTATTTTATTTTTGGATGTCTTTAGTTGGCCATGTTTTCGAGGCTAAAACTGTTATTAAATAATTATTATTTTTTTAATTAATTCCAAGAGTTTTTTATGTAATAAAGTGGAAGTTTTAATTTATCTTAACTTATGATGCTATGAATGGATAATTATTCTATTTAATTATCTATTTTCATGTAATATCGCGAGACTTACACAACGTGTGATTGTTTTAAAGAAAAATTTAGTGTATATTGGATTGTCTGCTGAACTCAGGTACAAGACTCGTATCCAAGATGGGATACTCGTGGTTTTTCCCTCGTCACCATTTTACAGAGTTTTCCACGTTAAATATTTTGTGATATTTTCTATTTTGTTAACACTATATTAGCAATCTGATATTATTCTATAACTCTGGTACTCAAAAGTGAATATATAAATTTCTATGTAGTGTAGTTCAAATTTTGGGAGGCCTCTAAAATATTTGTATGATAAATGAATTAGTTAGACAGGGAAATGTTACGATAACAAGGTGCTGGATTGAGTTAGGGCTGAGTTGAACTAACAACATAGATTAGTCAGTAACTCAAGACTAAGAGGTAAGATTTGTGGCACACAATAAAATAAAAATAAAAATAACGTATGTTCATCATTGGGTAAGAGATTCCAAATTATGCTTTGGTGAGTTTTTCATCAATGACCTTGAGGTGAAAAAGCAATTAATAAGAGTTTGTGAAAAGATAAATTTTGTAAGAGCTTACATGTCACAACTTGTATCACAAATGAAGGTTTAATCAACATGTACGGTTTAGATTTGTTGAACATGTCACTCTCGTGTTATACCACAAAAAGAGATGATCCCTCTCTAGCTTAACTACTAAAATAACTACTAGTGTAAAATACTTGCTCCTCAAATACGACTATACGAATATCCCAAAAATATATTTTAGAATCTTGAATTTTTAAAATTACCTTTTGATGCTCTGATAAGTATATAATTTTTATCTTACCTGATAAAGAAATGTTGGGTTGAATTTGAATTCTCTATTGTTATTGAATAATTAAAAAAGGTATTTTTAAAAAATAGTATCCAATTTGTTTTAAATATATATTATAGACATTATAAGTTCTAATTTACCGAGGTGGCGTCTATATTTCTTTAACATGACACAATGCTTTTAAAAAATATTTTTACTCATTATGAAAAAGTTTACTCAACCAAAAAATATATTAAAAAGTAATTACTCATAAATGATTGTTTTGTTTTCCACTTGAGAGAGTGGTCTGAGGTGACCTGATTTAATTAGAGAGTTTCACGTTGGTCGACAATGTCAATACATCCATTGGAGGTGGGTTGAGATACTTGCAAAGTCATTCTAACACTAAAGCTTCAAAGCTATTAAAGGAAAAAGAATAAAAACATTTTAAAAAAAGAGTTTAATTAATATGTACGGATGGTGTAAAGCTTTTTACACTGTCAATTAATCAGAAATTATGACATAAGTAACTTTTAAGATAGATGGGATAAAAGTCAAATATTTTCAACGATGTGTCAATTTCTTATTGGTTGACTATGTAAAAAAATTTGCACTTTCAATTTATACCAATTAAATCCTAAAAAAACCTAAAATACTCGTAATGTGTATTTATATAAGGGATTGAGGTATTGATAATATATATATATATATATATATATATATATATATATATATAAGGGATGAGGAGTGATAAAGATAATGGGCTGGGTCAACCCAAGTAATGGGAGACTGGTACTAACCCGAGTGATCTAGTATGTCTAATGATTTTTTTGGCCAACACAAATAATCGAAATAAGCCCATAAGTTTTCTTATATGTGGCCCATTTAAAAAATTAAATTATGAGAAATGGGCCAATTATAGTTTTGCTTCAAATATGGTTGAGGCTTGTTGGGCAGATTGGTACCCAAAAGGAAAGGTTCTTGTTTTTTACACCACAATATTTTTAATATACCTCAAATTTAAAAAAAAAAAAATTTAATATCCCTGAAATACCTCATTGTCTCCTTCCCTCTCCATATGGATACATGAATTTTTGTAAACTTCCAGTAACTTAATTTTTTACTACCGGAGACGAAGTACCGGTAGCCACTCTCTCCCTTTAGACAATATTTGTGCAAAGGCTTGGCTTAAATCCTTAAACTAATTAAGGCAATTAGAGAGAGAGAGAGAGAGAGAGCAGTGTAGTTTGTATCATTCCCCAACTCTGAAACAGCAACAACCTTCTCATCTCTTCGCGATCTTCTCTTCCTTTGTGTTCTCTATGTGGTGTCGCAGGGCACAACAGCAACAGAACAACACAACAACAATGTGGAATTCCACACAAAAAAAGCCAAGAGCAGCACTTGATCCCACCAGTAAAACAGCAGGGCAAATATAAGCATCACCAAACTTGTACCGGAAATGGATATCTGGTATTATAACTCCATTGTACCAGAAATATAACTCCGGTACATTCTGTAATGTATATCGGAGTTATAGTTCCGGTAGATATTAAATCAAATAACAAGCATACCGGAAATAAGATTCCGGTTTCTAAACCTTAAGTACATACATACTGGAAATAAAATACATACCGGATTTAAGATTCTGGTATCCTAAAGATAATAAAACAATTTAAATAAAAAAGAAATTGGGTACACGACGAACCTGGTGAAGGTTACAAGGGTATTATGGGAATATTCAAAAAATTTCAAAAAATTGTGATATATTAAAAAAAATTATGGTGTAAAAAGTAACCCCCAAAGGAAATGATGAGAAGAAGCGCAAGTACTGCGAGGCTGCTAGTGTAACCGTAGAACCATGTAGCTGACATGGAGGAATCTATATAGTGTGTGTTTGGTTTCACTTCCGGGGCGCATCGTGGTCGTCTTCAGATCACAAACACGATTCTTGTAAAAAAAGAGGTGTTTGGAAACATGTTTGTGGAAGCAATTTTACATCAAGAATTGATTCTATCAGAAGCAGCTTGGAGTAACTTCTGCTTTTGGATTGAAAAATTATACTAAGTTTTACATCAAACTTGCTTTCAAAGTAAAAAAATCCAAAAATAAATCATTTTACTTTAAACTCAATTGTATTGAAATCAATTCTACAAAATCAATTCTATCCAAAATCACGTTTGTCTAACGTTCATCCAAACACACACGTAGTAGTGGCATTTGCCATTGGAGATACCCTACTCAACAACCAAGTAGAATCCCTTTTATATTTTGTGATTTACCATTCATGTAAAAGTTTCTTGTCACATAAGAATATTAATGCTTTCTTTGTTTGAGCAGAAAATGGAAAGAGAGAAAAAAAGGAAAAAATATATTTTTCTCTTCTTTAATGGAGGAAAGAAATAGGGAAGAAAGAACAAAATTGGTGGGATCCACCTCAAATTTTTCTCTCCCCAAGTGAAAAGAAAATGGAAGAGGGACAGAGTGTTTCATCTAAAGTGACTTTTGTACCCTTCTTTTTGGGTTATCATTCAATTATTTAATAAATTTAAATAAATTTAATTAATTTAATAATTTATTTAATTAAATTAAATTGAAACTAATAAAATAATTATATTAAACTGATAAATTTTATTAGTCAAAATAACTTAAATCAATTAAATTAATTAAAATTATTTGAATATTTAAATTAACTTAATTAATAATATTAAAATATTTGTATAGTGCTTTTTTTAGTTAAGGGTATTTTTGTCTTTTTGAAAACAATTACAATTCTGTCTTCTCACTTTTATCCAACCAAACAAAAGGAGTGAGAGAACACTCTTATTTCTTCTTTATTTCTCTTATATCAAACAGCAAATCAAATCTATTCTATTTCTCACTCTTTTCCATCTTCTCATACTTTTCCTCTCCTCTTTTTATCTTCTCCTTTTTTTCTCACAATCAATCAAATCATAAGAGTTGTACATCAGCATAATTTGTATTAAGAAACGTCTCTTCATTCCAAAATCGGAGCCGGGTGATTTTTATCAAGGAGGATTTTTTTTTATAAATATCACTGTTTTCAATTTTATTTAAACAAATACCATGGTTTTGAGATTAAATATAAAAGTGCCATGGTTTTTTTTTCCTATTGGGAAGTCGTGCTCCCAAACCCCGACTTGTTTATTTATTTTTTTTTTTTTGTTATGCTGAGAAGTCAGGTTCCCACAAGCGGACTTCTCAACATGTTTTAAAATTTATTTTATTTTTATTTATTTTAAATGATTGTTAAATAATTAATTATTTAAGTTATTAATTAATTTAGTTAATTAAAAATGATTAATTATTTTGAATATTAATTTAAATAATTTTAATATTTAATAATTAATTATAAATAAATTAGTTAACACCATAATAATTGCTAATGCACTCATAGAAAATATTTTACATTGATTAATAATACAAATGTGCTACTGTTGCTTAGAAGACCCAGGATGGTTAGGACATTTATTTCTGCTATGACCCTTAATTAGCTCGATATAGTCCACATCTCTTAGGATGCCCCGTTTTCCTGAAATCCATCTCTATACGAATGCAGGTAGATTGAGGACGGCCCTATAACATCTCAGGCTGCTTTATGGATTGACGACTGTCCCCACAAACCAACACGAGTCTTCTTAGCGTGCTTTGTCCTCACTCACACGCTTCTTGGAAAAACTTCCCAGGAGATCACCCATACCAGAATTGCTCCAAGTCAAGCACGCTTAACTGTGGAGTTCTTAAATGATGGACTTTCGAAAAGAAGATGCATCTTGTTGATATGGGTAGTACCAATCAATTCTTATAAGCCATACTCAACTGTATAGTCCCATACCTACACAGTCTCAGGATCCCTCTCATTTGGGGGTGTAATCGGTTCATTCATGTATCCCTCTGTCTAAAAGTCTGCCAAGAGCCGCTCCTTGTTCTTGCCTTCTTGCACCGGTGACCACTCCCCGCCCTCGTCGGCACCCGGGTGTTACAGACCCCATGAATTTCTTCGCATGTTTGGATTGCGGCACACCTCAACTCCAGTATATGGTGGCCAATATGCCTCGTTGGGCACCACGCTAAACTCATCCTGATAAACTTTGAAGATAGTTTCCTATTTGTACACGGCAGACACACACTCAATATAATTGTGATTAACACTCAAACAAGCGGCGATGGCATGTGTACATGGGAGGTGCAGCGCGTGAAACTCCCACAGTCACTCCACTCTAAATTCAAGTCTACCTTGAATTTTTTGGCTGGTCGTCCCTCTCG
Source organism: Sophora flavescens (assembly GCA_030762895.1). Lineage (NCBI taxonomy): Eukaryota > Viridiplantae > Streptophyta > Magnoliopsida > Fabales > Fabaceae > Sophora > Sophora flavescens. The sequence continues at coordinate 106,191,543 of CM061066.1, read as the reverse complement.
TGGGTTGATCAACTCCTCCATCGTGAAAATTTTGTGACACGGTGAGAGTTGGACGTCGTCCGTTCTTCCTTGAGGGCCTTGGTGACAACTTCAGAGTGTCGATGATCGAATGCGATCAATGCGCTTAGCTGCCTCCCTTTTCTGGCGAACATTTTGGATAACCTATAATAGGTTGCTTAGACCCGCACAGTTATTGGAAGATGTCGCGTCCCCTTTAATACCTTATCAATGCACTATGCAAGGTTAGTTGTCATGTGTCCCCAACGGTGGGCTTTGTCATATACATGGGTCCACGTTTCCTTGGGGATTTCGTCTACCCATGCCATTGCCTCTTGGTTCTAGAGGAGGATCAAATTTCGGTAATAACACTGGCTGAGTTGAGTCAAGGCATATCCTGTAGGGTTGGAATGTAAAAATTCATAATAAGCCATGAGTAGAAATAGAAATAGAAACAAAATTGATTGCAATATGTATGATTGTGATACTAACCCATGTTGACAACCTTTTTTCTCATATCTACGTTCATGAATGTTCTCATGAAGTTTTGTCCGATGTGTCGAACACAATATACATGTACCGACGGGGGACCATGTCATCCACTGTCCGATCGCCGGTAGACATTTTTTATCGATTCGTGCCTGTCTGAAATCAAGCATAAGTTAGCTTGTGGTGTGACGTGCCTTCTCAGGTTTCGGAGGAAGAAAAACCAGGCATCTGATGACTACTGTCTCACCCTCGACAAGGACGAACGCTATGGGGCAACCTATTCGGGGTTTTTTCTCGCACACTGACGAGTACATGACATGGTTTAGGCAGAACTCAAGACCTTACCTGTCAATTCCACCACTAGAGCAATACCAGCAGGGTCCTGCTCAAGACGGTGTTGGAACCAGCCAGCCCACTCAACAACATGCACGACGTAATAAACGTCGACAACCCAACCCCCAGTTGCAAAGGAAGATGAACACCTCGGACCGCAGGGCCACATTTGATTTCACTCCTACACAACAACAACACTTTAACCTCGAACCGCCTCAACAGTCATTTTCATTCATCCCTACACAAGAACAATAATATCAACACTTTGACCATAGGGTGCACTCTTTTGCAACCAGCGAAGAAGATTTTATCAACAATCAGTTTGGCATAGATATTGGAACACCTGAGTCGGCTCAGAATTACAAGTATGTACACATTTGGCGTTCCATCATTCCCCCACCAGGAGGACGCTAGTTCTTCAACGTCGTATATCGGGGGAATTAAGAGATAATTCGTCGCTGGCTAATGATGAACAAGATCAACCCCGCTGCATCTAATGATGAATAGCTAGAGCATCATCGTCCATGTTGTATCTGGCAACCTACACGGTTTGGGACTGGACACCATTTAGGAGATTAATTTTTATGTATTTGTATTTGTAATTTTTATGTATTCCTAATTTTAATTAATTATCTTTATATTAATTAATTTAATTAATTAGAAAATACATTAAACCCTAAACTTTAAATCATTAAATTTAATAAAAAAAAACCCATGTTGAGAAGTCGGGTTCCCCTAACCCGACTTCTATTACTCATAATAAAAATAATTAACATTGAGAAGTTGGTCTTCCGGGACTCGAATATTCACTGTAGGGAAAAAGAGTGGTAGTTTGGGAAATAATTTGAAAAGGGTGTTAGTTTTGTAACTAAAAAAAAGATGATATTTTATAAAAATCCAAGTTAAGGAAATTATATTTTTTTTTCCTAAAATAATTACATCTGAAAAACTTAATTTTAAAAATTTTGAAGTAACCATAACCACTTCATTTAAACACCATGCGCGGCCCCTGATCATTGGACTGTGAAATAATCTTGGTATTGGATTTACTAGTACAGCTTGATCAAAATGAGAGAGGGTAACGTGTTCATTTTAGCTGCGCGCAATCTCGAAAGTGATGGAAATTAGAATAGGCAAGTGTATTAAAGTTTGCGTTTGGTTGGACTTTTGAGTTTGGATTATATACCCTACTTATAAGTTATAACTGTGAAAGCTATTATAGTGTGTTGATGAGCTGCAAAATTACAGTGATGAACTTCTCATCATTTTTTGTTTTTCAGTGTATATGATCCTATGCTTTGTTCTATCGATTTGAGCTAGAGATGTATTTAAGTTACATTCAGAACAGGCTTAACTGATCATGCATTATAATGTTGAGTTATGATATTTGAACATCGAATTTTCGGTAATGTATGTGACATCGTATATGTTTATTTCTATCTCTCACTTATTCACTCACTTTTATCTTCTTTGTATACATACTTTTCAAATATTTACCCAAAAATTAAAGGGGTCACCGTATGGTATCCCCATTTTGTTGTAGAAAAATCATTCTTGTATAATGTTTGACTCTTATTTAATGTACTCACTATGCTAGATTCGACATTCAATAGCACACACTTAATAGCGGTTTCGGGAGGCACCACTTAGAAAAAAAATGCACGAAGGTATTTAATAGCGTTTCTTCAAGGAAACACTATTAAAAGATATACCTTTAATAATGTTTCCCGGAAAAAAAACGCTATCTTTACCTCATATCTTATTTTAAAAAAAACTCACTCAAGCATTAATAACACTTTAACGTAGAAGCATTATCTTATTGTATACCTTTAATAGTGTTTTCTTAAGGAAGTGATATCTTTCCCCAATTTGTTTTTTAAAAACCACACACTCTACCTTTAATATGTTTTTCAAGGAATCGCTATAAAAGAGAATACCTTTAATAGTGTTTCCTCAGGGAAGCGCTATTAAAGGGGATGCCTTTAATAGTGTTTCCCCTTTTATTTAAAAAAATGCACTCCACCCGGATCGTGAATTCATTTATATGTTCACAGTCCCCTTTTGCGTTCTTTGTTAGGGTTTTTATCGGAGTCAATCGCATTCTTTTACTTTCTTTCAAGAAGGCAAGTATGAATTCTTTCTTTTTTAGTTTTCAAATCATGATCCTGGTGAGATTTCCTTTTTAGTTTCCAAATCCATAGACACATAGTCTACGATTTCTAATATCGCGATTTATTTTCATCCATATGTCTCCATTCGAAGAAGGTAAGTATGAGTTTTTTCTCTTTAATTTTCAAATCGTGGTATTGATGAATTTTTTTTAGTTTACTGACTTAGAGACGAAAAGTAAGGGCTTTTTAAGAATATTGATGTTGTGATTCCTTTCCATTCTCATATTTCCGCTTGAAGAAAGTAAGCACAAGTTCTTTCCTTTTTGGTTTTCAAATCACCATACTAATCAAATTTCCTTTTTTGTATGTAAATCTAGTTGATACACAAGATCCGGGGTTTCTAAGAGGGAATATTGTGATTTTTTTCCTATTCTTACTCCTTCGTTTGAAGAAGGTAAGTATGAATTTTTTTCTTTTTAGTTTTCAAATCGTGATACTGATGAAATTTCTTTTATAGTATGTAAGGCCAGCTTATACTTAAGATCTGAGGTTTCTAAGTGGGAATATTGTGATTTTTTTCCTATTCTTATTCCTCCATTTGAAGAAGATAAGTATGAATTTTTTTGATTTTCAAATCGTGATACTAATTAGTTTGCAAATCCAGATGATACACAAAATATGGGATTTCTAAGAAGGAATATCGCTAACTTTTTTGCATTCTTATGCATTCGTTTGAATAAGGTATGAATTCTTTCTTTTTTATTTTTCTATTTGCAATATTGCCCAAAGATTCGATTGTGTTGTTTGTTAAATAGTATTTTCTTACTTTGAATTTCTTTTTTGATCTGCATGTTTAAACATTGAATACAATAAATTATTAATTTTTTTTAAAAGGAAAAAGACAGCACTTCTTTAAAAAAATGCTATTAAAGAGAATGCCTTTAATAGTGTTTCAGAAGCGTTATCTTTGGTTACCTATTTTAATAACACCGAGATAGATAATGCTCGAAAGCGGTATAAAATATAAAAAATAAACGTTATCAAAGACCTAACCTGTTGCAGTGACTCATTGTTTATTGGGAACGGGAGTTTCTTCTCTTATGAAATGCTTGAACTCATTGGAACTAGAGTACTGTTCAAGCTGGGACTAAGTATGTTATTATCACCATCAAGTTGTCCCTGACCACGAGGCTTAGTCATGAAGAAGCAAGACATGTGGCACTTCGATTGTGTTTAGAGGAAATAATGTGCGTTTTATTTATAGCAGAATGCTAACGAGTATCCTAAGGACATTGATTAATGAATCAATAAAAGAAAGTTTTTATTGGGAATTGATGCAATTAATCAATTTTTTATTAAGTGTTACCTTTAGTTTTCAAAAGAAAACTTGTCTTTATTGAAATCTTTAACCATTGCTCTTAGAGCATGGCCGACCCAACACCTATTAAGGCTTAAAGCAAACTCTGAGACGAGGCCTTTTTAAAGCTAATAAAGTAAAACTCGCACGTTTTTTCATTCACGCAGAGACGGTGTTGACACGTCGGCACACGACACAGAGACTGCATGGTCAGTCGATCACAGGGAGTCCATCGTGGGGTCGTGGCTCGTGGGGATGTCGACGGTCGCACAGCCAATAAGCCACAGAAAGACTGTACAGAGAGAGACAAAGAGAGATTACGAGGGAGGCAAAATAACAACAAAGAGAAATCAAATGAAAGAGAAGACAACAGAGAGACAGACCTTTTTGAGAAAAAAATTGAGTTAGTAATATTAACTATTTATTTTAGTTATAGGTGTGTACCAAAGGGGTTATAAGGATGACTTTGTGGTTAGGGTGAGAGAGTTAAGGAGTTGAGTGATAAGGAGGTTGAGAGTTCAAACCCACCACTAGTGCAATAAGTGCTTTTTACGTCAGTTAAAATTGATTTTTTACGTCAGAATACTGACTGACGTAAATACAGCTGACGTTAATAGTTAATATTTTAACGTCAGTTGAGAACTGACGTTAAATATAACACTATTAACGTCAGTTCCTTAACAAAACCGACGTTAAACTAAAACTATTAACGTCAGTTCTTTAATACAACGGTCGTTTATATTGTTAAAACTAACGCCGCTTGTTTTAAAGAACGACGTTAAAGGTTTAATTTTAACGCCGGTTGTAATAAACAATCGACGTTAATAGTGTCTTGTATATTTTATAAAATACTATTAACGCCGCTTGTTTGATACAACCGACGTTAATAGGTTTTTTTTTCCTTAAAATTCAGTTTTAAAATATCACTCCCCTCAGCCTATCCCCGCATTTAGTCCCAAGAATACGTAATATCACACACATTACAGAATTGCAAAGGAAAATTGAACAATGGGGGACTTAAAACCAAAACCCATGTATATATATAAATAAATTTTAGTTCCAATGTCTAAAAAACAAAACTATCTAAGGATATATATATACATGTTATTAATTAGTTTCTAAAGTCTAACAAAAAAACTATTTATCTAAGTAGTGCGGAGGTATGTTGTCAATTCCTTTTTCAGCTGCATACTTGAAGAAGAATTCAGCGAAGCGCATCCTCAAGTCTCTTAACTCATCTTCTTGAATGGGCGATTGGTCGATAAATGCCTAGACACGTTCAAATAATAACAATAACATCAATGCAAGTCATCTTCAAAACTATAATATATAATTTAACAAGTTGTTTAAATATTACCTTCTTCCATCCATCCGTAATAGATGCGGATACTATGTTCAGCATATGAAGCATCACATAATAGCCGCACGACCAACTGTCAGGTTGAAATCGAGACAACCAACAAAATTAATTTCAACGTCAGTTGAATATACACATAAATTAGTAATTATAATATTAATTATTTGATAAATAAACTACCAAACCTTGAGGATGTTCCATACAGGATTTGCTTTAGCCTTAGAAGTCCTACTTCTCCTGTTGGCGCAAGTTATGCTACTCGCCTTCAGCGCGCTATCATAAACAAATAATCTTGTCGATCAATTAACAAACTCATATATCATGTGTGTAATAAACTAAAAACAACTGATATTAAAACTTAAATTAAATTTAAGATTAGTTACTTACATATTATTAGCTTCCACCACCTTCGGTGGCGGATCATGGTGGAGAGAGCGGAAGAATATGACAGTAGATGCCTAGACGGGTGAAGTACCAACAACTCGCCAATGGTCATCCATACAAGAGGGAGCCAGATATAATTCTTTTCGGATTGTCTCCCAACAACTTCCCTATGTATTTACTCAATGCATCTCCAAAGAAAGAACTCGGGCGGAAGGATTGACGGATCTAAGAAACCGTAAACCGATGCAACGCCCTTATCAAGTCAAGACGATGGAGATACCTAAGATATGAAAAGGGTGTGGATGTTAATTACATAATATATATATTGAAATTAAAATAAATTATTAAATGGAAAAATACCAAAAATAAATAAGTTATAAAATTAAAATTAACTTACGTGCACTGAGACCGATGACATTGCTTTGTTCATCCAGACGTTATTTCGCAGCGTTCGAGATCGTCACCAACGAAGGAAAATATCCTCTGTTGATCTGGGCGTGCCACCCATCCATCGTGATCCAATGTACATTCAAAAATCTCATACGCATAATCCTCACCAAGTGAGAACAAACGAGTGATAGGTGACAATGACACCGACGCCGACTTGGCCTTCGCTTTAGGAAAAATAAAATATATAAGTTTTTGATAATTAAAAAAAACACAAGTAATTATTTGACTAATTTGGACATTAATAATGAATAAATACCTTTGCTAACATTTCGAGCTCACGTCGTTTGGAGTCCGACTCAAGCTCACGCCTTTTCATTTCCAACTCATGCTCATGGCGCTGGACTTCCAACTCCCGCTCCCTAGCTGCCAACTCATCGTCCTCCACATGTGCCATACTAAAACTCTCTTTTGTGCTCATATGTGAAGCGTTGGCAAGCCTTGCGGTGTCCTGGGATGTACCGACGGAGGAAAGCTCTTTGGCAAGCGCCTGCTTGAATTCTGGGTTGGCTATTAAGCCTTGCATCAGATGTGTTGTAATATCTGGGTTGGTCATGAGGTGCTGAGTAATGTCAGCCAAAATTGATGCTTCGTTGACCACCCGCTTTCGTGAAGCAGACTTGCCATAATATTGTTTGATGGTCACGTTCCCAGGAACACCGAGAACCCGACCAGGATGGTCTTTCTTGCCTAGAGCAGTCATCAAGACGTCCTGCCGTCCAGAAAGGGACGAATGCGCCCGGGAGGATTTTGCTTTAAGATCCATCTACAATGAAAAAAATGAAAAAACGTGCAAGTGAAAAGTGTTGCAAATATCTATACAAATATCAATTGAAATCAAGTTAATTATTTACTTACAATCTTATCTGCCACTTCGCGAGTGGCATCAGCTTTAAAAGATCCCGCCTTTGTCATGCGGCCGGCTAACCAGACATCCTCGCGGTCGATGTCCGATGGAGGACTTGATGGTGTGCCCTCAGGAACCTCTCCTCTTTCAATCCTAGCAGAGTGCTCTTCCTACTTCGCCTCTCCTCTATCCGCCATCATCTGCTGGATCCGAGTATGGTACCCACCCCGAGACATGGTGTGGCGGTGGACGTTCTTCGCCTGATTCTGCCGACCCTTATTTGCCTTAGCCTATTCAAACAAAAACACATAATTAAATACAGTTAAATGATCTATAATAAGCATACAAAATTAACTTAATCAACCAACCTGAAATTCTTCATCCTGTCGACTCCTGGCAAACATATCCCGAGTATCCTGATCAATCCAGGGATAATCCGAGAACATTTTATCAAGCCGCTTCTTCCCAGATAGATAGTACCTGTTAAGATCATGCTTGAACCCATTCCAACGCTTTGATGCCATTTTCATACATTTATGACGATGATCCTCGTCATTTGGCACAGTCCAAGCTACCTACACATTAGATACATATATAACAACTGGATGGATTATAACTCGGATAATTATCTAATAATGTAAATCAAACGAATGTAAAGGTAAAATACCGTGATAGCCTCCCAAATCTGATCCTTAACGCTACGTGGAACGCCATTCCAATGGTTGTAGTTGATGCTTACGTCTTGCTTCGCTTGTAGAAACACCCACTTATTAAATTCTTTAGCATGGGGTCCCTGGGCATTTAGATTAGCATCGAAGGACACCTCAAGCTTCTGTCCGCTCTGCCTGTCCTTCTCTAGTTTCTTCAATGAGGTGGCTCCTCTACCCCGTTTCCTATGAGCCTGTGATGTCCGTATGGACAAAAAAAATGATAAAATAGAGGGTTGTAACATTATAAACTTACATTAACAAGAAGGACTAAAGATAGTATATAACATGTAAACTTACACTAGAATCAGGCGTAGGCGTGATCGGGTCCTGCGCGAAACCCCCACAAAGTGTCCTCCCGTGCATATGGGCTATCCGACCGATCCATATGTATGCCTGTTCGTAAACAATATATATGTATTAACATAGGTTATAACTCAAAATAAATACAGAAGTATAAATAAAAATAACTAGATAGGTCCTGTAGATATACAAAACATCTATATATCCAATATAAGGACAATACGGAGATTGAAAACTATAGTTTTTGAAGATTGCCAAGCACTGGTCAACACGGCCTGGCCGTGATGTCCATCACGGCCGTAACGTGCCAATCGAACTGCAGACCCTCATAGGCGTAACCGATCACGGCCTAGCCGTGATGAGCATCACGGCCGTGACAGATCAACCAGCAGAGCAACATGCACTCAAAACCAAAAATAGAGACATTCCAAACAACTCAAACTCACGGTTTAAAGTTACAACTACTCGAGACTACAGTTTCAACATACACTCAAAACCAAAAATAGAGACATTCCAAACAACTCAAACTCACAGTTTCAAGTTTCAACTATCGAGACTACGAGTTTCAAACCAAAGAGAGCAACATGCATGCACTCAAAACCGTGAATAAAAAAATGTGCCCTAATTAAAGACTCACCGAGAAAATAGGCGCTTGCGTGGTGGTGGGAGGGAAGCTCGAGTGGTGGCCAACGTTCGATGTGGTTACTAAAGCGAGAGGGACAAGAAGAGTTAGTGCGCGGGAGGGCCGGGGAAAGAGAGATGTCAAGTTATTGCAAAGAATGAGCGGGAAAGACAGAGTTAGGGGTTAAGAGTGTACCTCACGGTGGTGGCGAAGAAGCCCTCGCGGTGGTTGCGGTGGAGATGAGCTCGCGATTAGGGGCAGAGTGAGAGCGAGAGTGAGGGTTGAGCGTGATGAAAAGAGAAAAAGACGTACAGAGAAGTGGAGAAGGCGCGGGGGGTAAACGTAATAATTAAAATAAAACAACATTTTACGCCGCTTTTTGGTAAAACCGACGTTGAAGATCATATATTTAACGCCGCTTGTCTTAATAAACCGGCGTTAAAAACTCTCACACTTATTACGTCGGTTGTTAGTGATAATCGACGTTAAATGTCATATATTTAACGTAAGTTGTATTAAGAAACTGACGTTAAAAACACTCACAACTTCTTACGCCAGTTGTATTACACAACGGACGTTAAAGGTTTATTAGTTTCGTAAAAACATTCATTCCCTTGACTCATTGTGCTACTTACCCATTCACCTTTGTACCTAATCCTCTTAATGAGCATTAAGTTTATAGATAAGTTTTCAAGAAAATCAGAATAACTTAGTAACTTCATCCACTGCTCCTATAAATAGCTTCCTTCCATCCTTTTAATTAATTTTCTGCTTCACAATATGGCTCTGCCGTGGAGATTAACTTCATCACTCTTTCTTCCTATTCCTAGACTCAAAGGTCTTTGTCTTAATGGTCAAACAACTTCTGAGTTTGATTAAATTACATTGCATGGATATTAAGGTTGGGTGAATCACGTAATGTGATTCTCTCACTTTATTTCATCCCCATCATCCCTTTCACTTTGCTTTGGAAGCAAGTGATTGTGGATTCAAGATGATGCATCAAGGAACTCCACTAAAGAAGAAAGATGCAAAGATCCATTTCACTTTGCTTTGTTGCTAGTGACTCGAGGATTTACTTTGCATCTTGGAATTCAAGTGAGGGAGGTGATGCATCCATTGGAGTTTCTGATGACAGGACTGAGAAGAAAATGATGTTGATGCAGAAACTTTTTTATATTTTAGGGCTATGTTGCAGAAATTTTTTATCTTTTAATCATGTAATTTTAACTTATGAATCGCTTCAATGTCCTACGATTTGATTATACATATAACTTGTTTTATGTTAAGTGTTTATTTATTTTAATTTGCACAATAATTTGTTTACTAATTCAAGCTAATTAATAAAAATTAAAAATAAACTTGTATAAAAAAAAGGTTTAGAAATAAACTGCAGTACTATATGGAGTGATCTGCGTTAAGAGGGACAGCAGGGACATGACAACCAATGAAATGAGTTTCATAATTATTTACGTCAGTTAATTATAGAACTGACGCAAATAGTTTACCCACCACCTCATTTTTAACGTCAACTTAATTGATGACTTTCAAGTTCCCGTATATTAATTACATTATTTCCAATATTCATTCTGCACGTTTATAATATATATGATTATTTACGCCGCCTATTTATTTAATCAAGTAAAAATCAAACTTTTAACGCCGGTTGTATAAAAAAGCGACGTTAACAATTAATATTTTTTATTTAAAAACACTTTTAACGCCGCTTTTTTAAAAGCGACGTTAAAAGTGTATAGATATCTGCAAAAACATTCATTCCTTTGATCGCATCTGTGCTACTTACCCATGCACCTTGTAACTCAATCCTCTTAATGAGCATTAAGTTTATAGGTAAGTTTTCAACAAAATCAGAATAACTTAGTAACTTCATCCCCCGCTCCTATAAATAGCTTCCTTCCATCCTTTTAATTTTCTCGCTTCACAATATGGCTCTGCAGTGGAAATTAACTTCATCACTCTTTCTTCCTATTCCTAGACTCAAAGGTCTTTGTCTTAATGGTCAAACAACTTCGAGTTTGAGTAAATTACATTGCATGGGTGATAAGTCCGAGTAAATTACATTGTGTGAGTTGCTCACCTTATCACCTTCGGAGAATCACTCTTTGGAGGGCTAATCAGGTGCTCGGGGTCACAGCTTCCAAAACCTCGGCTTTGGCAAAGAAGTGACCTGTCTTGGAAGTCTCTGGAACCACTGCGCTTTGCTTGAAACGGATCTGGTGCACATGTTTTTGCCTCTCTCTTGAGCTCTCTCATGCCCCCGGTTTTCGAGGTCTTCGGAGTATATATAGTTTTCCCTTTGGCATATTTCATAAAACTCTCTGATGGGATGTAGCTTTAATGTTTAGGATTTTAAACCATTTCAATGTAACTTTTTATAGGATTTTAAACCCTTTTAATGTAACTTTTTATAGGATTTTAAACCCTTTCAATCTTCTGTATCGATCAGTCTGTATTACACTTAATAAATGAGATCCGGTTTGGGTTATTGATTCAACTTATACTTCGCACATATATTTTAGTTTTCAAAACAGAAACACAAAACATCAAAGCAATTCATGTGAAACTGAAACTTTGAGGAATGCAATGCGGAAGGAATCGTATACTAGATAAAAAAAATTATTAAAATAACTTTTAACGTCTGTTGATGTAGGGACTGACGTTAAAAGTGAAGAGACTTACTTCTAACGTCAGTTCTTTTTCGAACTGACGTTAAAATGTTCACTTTTAACGTCAGTTCTTTATTGAACTGACGTTAAAAGTGAGTCACTTCACTTTTAACGCCAGTCATTAAAACAACTGACGTTAAAATTGAATTAATGAAGCCTGATATTTACAAAACTGCCACCGCCTCCTTTTTAACGTCTAGCTTTTGGTTAACTGACGTAAACATTTACCGTCTAATGTATATTTTCCACTAGTGCACCCACTAATAAAATAATAATATTAACACTAGCATTTGTCTATAAAAAACAAATAAATAGGCGTGTACCGAAAAAAATTTAAAAAAATATTTGAGGCCTAAAGCCCTAACCATGGTGGCTTGGGCCTTAGGCTGACCTAACCATAGGGTACTTGCTAGCAATACCCTTATTTATAATAGAGGAAGCAAATTGTTCATGGTTTTAGCCAATTGTTCGGGTTAACTGATTTGTGGCAGTGCCTAAAGGAAGTAAATATGGATGGAATAGTCTAATCAATTCTAAAGTCTTAGATATTAACAACAGCCTAAGTCCAGACTTGTGGAGAGTATATTGACAAAGTTGGTTGTTTTATCGTTTAGGTCATCTCCAATGGTGTAATTTTGGAGTTGTTCGACTCTTCTTTTTATGAGTTTCATCATGTCACATCACCACTATTTTGTATTACTTTAAGAAACTCTCCGCTCTAATGGTACAATGCTATCATATTAAAGTGCTTCTAAAAGAATGGTTGTCTTTAAAACTGGATGTTATGTCATTGGTGCTCCAAAAGTATTATCGTGCAAGAACTAATTCTTATTTTTTAAACAACTTTCATCAGAGATGCAATATTTCTTTTCCCTAGCTCACGCACTACAAAGTACTAATGCATATGCTTAACATGAGACATGGACATATAAGTTCCGATTTATATTATTTAAATTTTTTCTTCCAGCTTATCAAGTGATCTCGTTTATAGTCATACCCACAGAGGCGGATCTTCTCAACGACAGGGAGGAGTGTTGTAACAGCAATGTTATATATATTTGTTTGCCATATAAATTTCAATTGTTTATAGTAGCGCAGTGGGCAAGTCACTCCCCCATAATTCTTTTTTTTTTTTTTTGCATTTTATGCAAAAATAATGCAAAAACAACTCCAAGTAAGACTTGAACCCTGCTCATGTGCAGCAAGGTAGTAAAGCCAACCATTCCAACTCCGAGAAGTTTATACAACATACACAAAATATATATATATATATCTATTACTTAGGTATCAGGCCCTCTCAAAGAATCCAGTTAAGCTCCGCCACTGCCTACCCAGCTCTAAGAATACCTCGAGGAAAAAAAAAAAAACTAATAAAGTTGTTTATATTTTTTCTCTTTCATTCATCACATCTCAAAGGCAAAAATGGGGACACCACACTGTATCCATTCAATGTCCCTGATAGTGTTGTACATACATATATATAAAGTTATAAACTCTCAAGTTATTGTGACAGAGGATTCTAGGAAAACAATCTGCAAGGTTTTTTGTAAAATAAATTATTTCTATGCAATAAACACTAGAGTTGAAAGTGGTTCTAAGTATATTTTCATCTCGTGCACTTGTGTTGCCAACTCAAAGCCATTTTGTCCAAAGTATTATTATCCCCTGATAAATCTTCTCTAAAGTGGATCCAATCATCAAGAACATTCCTCAGATCATGAACTTTGCTTGTGAGATCACCACAACAGTTGGCATGGATGGTATATGCCTCCCTCAACATATCCTTACTTAGCTGACAAAATCCACCAAAATAAATTGTATCTACATACTTAACACGGAAGCCATAAGAGTCACATATATCTTTACTTTGCATTATGGTTGTACACAAGGACTCTTCAGCATTAGTGTTTGGATACAGAACCTTGGTCACTTTCCAGTACTTGAAGAATTCAATAGCTATGGCATTTGATCTCAAGTACAAGATTCCTCCATCTTGCACATAATCTCCTACTTGTCCATCACTTGGGAAACTACATGAAATTGTGAGTTCATATGATGGATTGAAGTTTGAAAATGGACTTCTAAGCCACAGTACATCTGCATCCTGAGCAACACAAAAGTCCAATTCAATTCAAGTTGATTAATAACCATCCATAATCATTTGATAAATCAAACTTATCAAAACGAAGACGTGTTGTCCCATTTTGATGTACCACATCTTGTTCCCGTCAATAACATCTTGTCACATGAGTTAAAATTTTATATAATTTCAAAATAGTAGAATATATAGCAAGACCTTATTGGCAGAGACAGGATGTGGTACGCCAAAATAAAACGACAAATTACATACCGTGAAAATTATGTTGTAACCCAACCCAAGCACTTCTAACAAAACATTGTTTCTTCTCCAACTGAATACATTGTGATCTGGACTTGTGGTGGATTGTCTTTTGGTGGCAAAATAATGTGCAAAGGTAGATGGGTGGATGCAATGGGGATGCAAGGACTTGCAGTAATTAAAAGCTTGGAGGTCCATGGCTATGATCACCAAGTGATTCAACAATCTTTGGGTCCCTTGGCTAGATTTGAAGCTTTGTAGAAAAATATCAAGGATAGATCCAGGTCTTGCCCATGATTCATTTACCATGGTTAGGATAACTGATCTATCTGACATGGTCGCTCTTCTTAGCACTTGAACCAATTCTTGTTTATGTGAGTGTGTCTGTTAGGAAAGTAATGGCAAAATAACTAAGGAGAACATCAAAATCATTTTAAAGATTCAGCAAATATAATATAATCCCATTTAATATGCCAAGAATCAACTTTGACAGGCTTTTATACATTTTCATATATAACCTCAAAGTCAAGTTAGTAAAAAAAATGTTTAAGTAACATCAAACTACTTGTAATATCAAACTCTTTTAATTCTGCTAATGTTTCACTTTAAAATCTCCCTACGTTTACTATATCTTTATCCAAATATCAAATAAAGCTTTGAAGTTTTAAATGATAATTTTTAAAAGAAAAACAGAGAAAAACTGCTATACTTGTGTGCAAGTAGTGATGCCAATTAACAACAAACAAATGAAGAATAATCCCCAAACAGCTTACAGTTGATGGAGGCTTGAACATAATCTTCCTCCTGCCACCCATTTGAACGAGTCCAGAATTGTGATAGTGAAAGAAGCATACCAGAACGATCAAGAAAGCTGCGAGAGGAAGGTACAGAGACTTTCTCAATCCCAAAATTCTCATCCTTCCTAATGCAATTATTATTTAAATGGCTTTAATCCTAACTTGGTCTCATATGGCTGGAAATTTAGGTCGTCTTCCTTTTTTTTTAATTCTTGTAGCACTATGAAAAAACCAATCTATGGAGAGAAAACTCCTTTGCATTAAAGCCAGAGTCAAATTGATTGCCTTCAAAAGAAGCTTTAATGAATTCATGGAAAATAAAAAAAAGGGAAAAGTTTTTAATGCTGATACATATACCATCCAATTAAAAACTCTGCTTATTTAGCATGGCCTAGGAGATCTGATATGCTTTTGGAGATTCGACCGCCACCGTTTGATTTGTTGAAAACGTTATCGTTTAGTATTCAGTGAGCAGTGGAGATCCTCATTTGACAATCGTTTTTAAAATTAGCGTATAATATTTTTTTATTAGTGTATAACGTTTTTTCCATACGCTACTTAAAGTAGCGTTTGAGCTTATAACGTAGATCTTATCACTTTTTCTTCCATTTTTATCCTTACTATCTTAATTAAATTCCTTACTTATTCTTCATTAACATAATAAAATATTAATGGAAGTCTTTAATATTGATTTGTTAGAATTAATATCACTATTTAAATTTATATTTAAGATAAAAAAATAGGAATTATATTTTTATTTATAAAAACAGCATATAAAAATTATATCAATATTATTTTTTTATTCCATATTATTTATAGAAAATAACTAAAACAAAATAAATATTAAAATTATAAATTAATATTTTAATTTTTGAAAAGATAAATAATTTAAAACAAATTAAAGTGTTAAATTGATAATTATTTTAAAATAAATAATATATATAAAAATACATGCATATAACTTATATAAAAAAACAATATAAACATATCTTTTTATGTAATTTTATATTAATTAAGTAATTCAACCACTAATTTTATCAAATACTTCAAATCAAATCCATTAATTTATCCATTATCAATTAGTTTATCCATTATAGGATATTTATTAATTTATTTATTATCCGTTAGTTTTTATCCAACGATTATCGTGGATACTTTGTTGATTGGCTGACCCCATGCGGATGTAACGGATGTGATGCATTGCCCCTTCTTTGTTTTAATAATTTCCTGACAAAATATGATTTCAAATCAGGACCTTTACCATTCAATGTGAGATACAAGATATATCCTTTTTGACCGTTTTGGGCTTCATATCTAGACTAATTAACAAAGGATAATAATAGATTCATGTATGAAGAAAAAAAAAAAAAAGATTCATGTACTCAAGCGTTTCATATCTAGACTAATTAATGAGGGATAATAAATTAATAAAGATTAACAGAGAATGCTTATTAATGTCCAAAAGATATTGACTTTTTTTTTTAAGGGGAATGCTAACAACGGTTGTTATGATATTTTTTAAGAAATCAATAAAATAAAATTTATATGAAAAAATGGTATATTTAGTATTTTGAAAAATGTTACATTTAATTTCTTAAAACAAACTTTTCTTTTGGAGGTTCCTTAATTAATGCCCTTAGGACACTCGTTAGCAACATCCGAAGAATGCTAACAAGTGCCCCTAAGGCATTATTTAAAGAATCAAAAGAAGGATGTTTATATAGGAAATTGTTGTATTTATTACATTGAAAAGTGTTTAAATTATATTTTCAAGGCTTAATTGCATTTTTAGTCCCTCAACTATTGGCTGTGTTATTCTGGTCCCTGTGGTTTTTTTCGAGCACATTTGGTAATCCTATTTTTTCAATGTTGCAAATTTGGTCCTTCCGTCCAATGTCCAGCAATTTTTTCATTGAACAACAGAGAGGAACAACTGCTCTAAGTGCATAGAACCTCCGGTTTAGCTTATGTGATAAAGGACCATGTGAATGAACAAAAAAGCTATCGGAAATGAGGGATGAAACCAACAAATGTTATAGAGGAACCATTAAATCATGCTGAAACAGAGAAACAAAGGAGAGAGAAGCTCAATCAGAGGTTCTATGCACTTAGAACAGTGGTTCCTCTATGTCGATCATTGAAAAAATTGACAAACATTGGACAAAAGGACCAAATTTGCAACATTGAAAAAATAGAGGGACCGAATGTGCTCGAAAAAAACCACAAGGACCAAAATCGTACATGACCTATAATAGAGGGACTAAAAGTACAATTAAGCCTATTTTCAATACAAACTTTCATTCTATTGATTTCTTAAACAATGTCCTTAGTGCACTCGTTAGCAAGACCCATATTTTAAATACACCAATTTTCTATACAAGGTTTCTATTTTTTTATTTCTTAATCAGTATGCTAAAATAATCCTTGCACATTAATCAAAAAATCCAACACGTACCCATTGCAGTTAGTTACACATATTGAGTTTGTGGGGAATGACCTGAGTTCGAATATCACAAAGCACATTTGTAGGAAGGGGGTGAAGAACCTTAACTGTGACTAAGCACTCGAGCGGAGATTAGCCCCATAACGGGTCTAAAAGATCTAAGATTTTATAATACTTTATGGATCCACAGGGGAGGTAAAGACCCTAATTACAATATGTTCCTAAAAAAAAAATCAGCGCAAGTTAACCAAAAAAAAAAATACAAATCAAAGTGCGAACTTCACTCACCAAGTGTAGAATTGGCCTGTGACCAATCAAAAGAAAATAGCTCATTCGTCAATATTTCTTATCGTAAACCTCAAGAGGTTGGTCTAGTGAAACATGACATAGTCTCGCATTTGATAGACTCGAAGCCCGATAGTTTTCTTTGTCTTTAATTGAAACACCATCCCTCATCCTAAATTTTTATCAAAAAAATATTTCGTATCATAAGAATTAATATTTTGTATAGTAAGAATTAATATTTCTCATATGCATACTTTTTTTTTACACGTGTTATTATTTATAACCTCTCTTTTTGGGTGAGCCACATGATGTCACCTACATTAAGTAATTTTTTAATATACTTTGAAATCTATTAATTACTAATAATTTTTATTACTAAAACATATAAATCATTTACAGATTTTCATTTAATTATTCTGGTATAAGATGGATTTTCAAATATAATAAAGAATAGATATTAATACCAGATCCACCAAGCATTAACTTATTTCTATTTAATTATTCACCTTTTCTATTCAAAGATTTTTAAAAGAAAAATATTCACACATATAATAAATTAGAATATACTCTCTTTAAGAGTGGTTAAATTTTTTAAGCTACCCTAATTTATAGAACGTCAAATATCATTCTAATTTTTTTAATATTCAAATTTAAACTTTAGAATAAGTATACATGAATACTTTTCAGGTTTAAGTATTTTATTTTTTAATTTATAATTTTTAAAATTTTGTTAGAATTGATAATGTATCTATCATTTATTATTTTGAATATTTAGTCTTTTCTTTTATTTATTTTATATTTTTCTAAATATAAAAATTTATATATAATGAAATCAAAAAAGAGTGGTGAGAGTATATAATGAATTTGATGAAACAAGTGTAGGCGACCAGTATATTTTAATGGTTTTGTATATTTTTGTAAACAGTCTATCTTAACATTAATGTAAACAGTTTATTTTGTAAATAATTAAGTATAATTTCCTCTAAATGCTTGCAAGGAGAATGTATATATCAAGCAGGTAAAAATAATGTGTGGATCAAGACAATGCTTTTTATAGGAAGCACTATCTTAGTCCACACATATAAATGGTGTTTCATTAGTAGCAGCTATCTTAGGTTCTATACTTAGATAGCATCGCCCTGAAGCGTTATTTTAGGTCTAAAACTAAGATAGTGTTTCCAAGACTGAGGTGCTATCTTTTGTCGTAAACTAACACACTAGTGTAGTTAAATCTTCGATAGTCTTTCGAAAGCACTATCTTGGATTGTCATCTTCTATAGTGCTGAACTGCTGATATAGATATTGCCAGAAAGCACTATCAAATGCAACCAAAAAAAAAAAAAAAAGCTATAAAATGATGCAACAAAATTTCCCTTTCCACCAGTGCAGAGAATCCAAAAATTGCCAATGGTAACTCTTTTCCATTTGAAATTGCTTCTGAAGCTATCCATTTTTCTGCCTGTGCAAGATTACACATTGATTTGCAGGTGTCAATGAAACTCCCTGTATTGAACTATGTGCTAATTAATGTCTCGCTGCTCCTTAAAACTATTTTTTCTTTTTCTTTCCTGGTTTCTTTTTCTGAGGGCCCCTCTTGAAGACTGCTAGAACTTCAATGCTGCAAACAAATAGCAGATGACAAATTAATATTTCATTTTAATTGAGTCAGAGAATGAGGGGGGACGGGGCTGAGCTATGCTATGTCCAAATCATATAATCAACTGCACAACTTATCCTAAATTAACTTCGAGAAAAAAATGTTGAATATAATAATAAATTAATTTGGGGGGAAATTTCCAATAGGGAGAAAACATATTTAAAGTAGGTATGAATTATATATACCACATTTATTTAGTGGAGAAAGAAAATCCCTCCATCAGGGAATCATTCTGTAATTTTATATATGAACAAACAGTATTAGTCAAACTTCTGAAAGCGGTTCAATGTATTGTGCTGACATAAAGCCTACGGGGTAAGTGGAAATCAGGAAAACTTTTGGTTGAAAATGTATACTTCATACATTAGTTCAACTAAAGAACTAAGAATAAAATATGGTGCCACCTGAAACTCCCGAGTATTTCTTACATCCATGCAACCAACTTCAATTACAAAAGCTGAAATTACCCTCTTGCTCTACCATGTAAGTATATTTGACAAAAGAGGATTAAATAAATGCAGCTTAAGGTTGCACAAGCATGCCTTCCAGATCAGTCCATCACATGCTTCATAGATCAAGTATGATACTAATATGAAGTACGTTTAACACTTCCCAGGCATAACATAATATAGTAGTTCAGTCAGAGGGAAGAGGGGGTAGGAATGCCGAGTACTAATAAAAATAAGCCACGTTATCAAGCATATGTCACACACTTAAAAAAATATAACCAATGATATAGTGAAACATTAAAGTATATAAGTATTAGAAGTGAATAAAAGCTACATCAAAGGTTTAGGTTCTAAATAAACACAAAGCTGAAATGCAAGTAGAATGTAATTCAGACAATCACTAAAAGGATTAGTAACTGCAAGTCTGCAAGAAGATTTTTATGCAAGTTCAAAAGAAATTGTGTATTAGAAGTCAATAAAAACTATATCAAAGGTTTAGGTTCTAAATAATCACAAAACTGAAATGCAAGTGATGTCATTCAGACAATCACAAAAAGGTTTAGTAACTTCAAGAAGATTTTTATGCAAGTTCAAAAGAAATTGTGAGAATTTATAAATACTAAAATTAAATAATTAAACAAATAATAAGAATCCAAGGATAACATAAATACCTTTGGGTACCCGGAAAGAAATTAAAACCATGAGCTTTTTCCAAATACCATGCCTTACTGGACAACAATGACTTGCAGTCCTGTCAGCAACTTGTTGCATTAACATAGATAATTCCAGTTTGAGAGAAGCCAAAGTACACCCATAAAATATCAAGGAAATACCTCTTTAAAACTTTCCCATCCACAACTTATATATATGAGGGTTTGTGGCACCAACTGAGGGATGTTATCTGGAGATGGTTTGCTTCCAATCTGGACTGAAGCTTCTTTAGCACGTAAAACCCATGGTCTTTTCTCTTCCTTTACTGGGTTTGAGCTGCAGTTAACGTGCACTGAATCAGAAACTGGATGAGTAAAATATTTTCAAATTGACCAAACTTGATAAGTTAACTAAAGTTACAACCATTCAGATGATAAGACTCTACGCTCGATTGATGATATATTCTGCAATGCATCAATAAGAGAAATATCTAGTCCTTTTCTAGGAGGATCAATGACAACAACATCTGAGCCCACAAGCCACGAAAAAGGCTCCTGTTATTTGCAAATGATTCATGTAATCAGCTCCAAATAACATATAAGGACAAAAACTATGAAACTCATAAGGTCTCTTTTGGACTTGAAAATAATATATTTTATTTTCAAATAAAATTTTCACATAGGTTGATGAAAGAAATATGCATACCGAAAATTAAGTTGTGGCAATAATAGTTATATGAATCCGAAAAAATAAATTCGTAAGTTAAAACATGAAATATATGACGAGGCTTCAGATATTCAGTACTAACTCTCGAAGCATCTGCATGATGCCAAGTGATGCTGCTGTCAACGGTGGCAGGCAAACGTTCAATAGTCTTCTCAAAAGATACCTTTGACTCTTTGTTAATCTCAATGCATTTAACGGATCTGTAAGACAACTAAAAACATATATCTTATTTCATCCAAATCAACGAAAGTTTATATTATAACATTTCCAAGGTTTACAACCATCCAGGTCTTGCCTGCACTTTCTTGTAGCAGCTAATGACAAACCAATGACTCCAGCTCCAGCATACAAATCTGCAACAGATGCTCCATATGGAACATATTTATGTAACTTCCGAAGCAAGGTATCAAAAGCCTGCAAGAAGGAATATCATAGTCTTAGTTATAATTCTCCTATGCCAAATTAGAATGGTTTTGCAAATTATCATGTTGAGATCAGCTGTAAATGATACAATAGTCAGAAAATCAAGCATACGAATGAGGTTGCAAGACAGGAAACATATCAGTCCTTTCATGGCTAATGGCAGAGTGGCCCTCAGAAATATAAAAATACTGGATACACGTGCATGCACACCAAATGCATGTTCTCATGAATCTCACTCTTCCATCTATATAATGTGATTATCTTCCTGGTTCAATACTTGTGAAGCACAGGCACTTGAAAATGGAGGCTGTGCCTTCAACTCTTTCCACTCACATTTTGCAATAACAGAAAACAGTTTCTCTCTCTCTCTCTCTGACATGGTATCTAGAGCTTCTTGATCCTCAACCATGGCCGATCTGCATGTAGTTCCCCTCATACCTGAAACTCCGTCACCTCCGCCGCTGGCAAACTCTGGTCCATAACGTTTTCACCGGTGATCTCTGCAAAATTGACGAGGAAGAATTTTCTGATCTGGAAGCAACATGTAGAAGTCGTAATTAAGGCTCGTTGACTTGAGCGCTACATTGTGGGTCCACGGATCCCTTCATCATATCTCTCTGAGTCCGATCGTCTTGACGATTGAGCAAACCCCGCTTAACTCGCTTGGGAACAACAAGGCCAACACCTATTTTCAAGGACTCAGGCTTCTCATCACATCACTGCAGATCTAGTGAACCTTATGCAGAGATCTAAACTTTGGCACAAATAAGGGCATTTTGCTTTGTTTCCAGTTTTCATTTCTTGTTTTCAGAAATTATTACAAATTTGTCACCTTGTTTTCATTCCGTTTCCTGTTTTCAAATATTTGTACAAGAAACAATGAAAACAGGAAAAAATTGTTTTCAATGTTTCCTGTACAAATCTTTGAAAACAATAAACATAATGAAATCAAGGTGGCAATTTTGTAGTTATTCATGAAAAAAGGAAATGAAAAAAGGAATCTGGAAACAAAGCAAACAAACCCTTAAATTTTCATGGGTAATGGTCAAGGTTTACCTATCACATCTATTTGCTCTTCTAGTTTTCAATCTCCCTTTAGTCCCCATACTACCTTATCCATTGATAATTTGCTTCTTGCTCCTTCCATTACTTAAAACCTGGTTAGTGTTAGTCAGGTTGTATATTTTGAATTTCACTCTTCTCAATGTTTTGTCAAATCACAAATCACAGGCTCAGGCTGATCACTCTATCCTGCTAGAGAGTTGTTTAGGACTTGATGGCCTCTATGCCTTCAACAATCTTCATCTGTCTCACTCTAGTCTCAAGCCAATAGTTGGAGCTTTCAGCAGTCCTCCTAGTTGTCACTGCTTCTTTGTCATGTAAATGTAATCGCCCTTTGATTTCTGATAATGGTGCAAGTGTTAGAACCCCTTTTGTTTCTCATCCTGTATGGACTGTAAATAATGTGCAAACTTCAAATGTGAATGCTTTTTCTCAGTCCGAAAGTGTTAAGTCTAACTTTTTGACATCTCTAATTTTGATGAATCCAAACAAAGAATGATTTTAATAGAACCTTTTGAAATATGCTAATATGTGTATTAAGTGTGCAGATCATAAAGCAAAAGCATTCTGACAAAACAACATGCCTCAAAGATGTGTTTGTGTTTACTTACACAATGCGTCTGAAGTGAGACTCGGTATCAAGAAGCTATGAAAATGCGTCTGACCCTACATCTTGACTGAAAGTCTTTCACTCCACTCTTATTCAAAAGACAGGAATATTCCCTTGCATTTTCAAATCAAGAAAATTGAATTCAGAAGCACAAAGCATCAAGCCGTGCTGGATATTCCTTTTGTTGCAACAAGCAAAGTAACCTTTATAAGGTCACGAACCCGTGTTAAACAAATAAGGAAAGTCGCGCTGCCCAAGTGAGAAAAACAACTGCTACTGCTCTGAATCATGCTGCACTCTGATAAAGCAATGGCAAGAAATACGTCTAACTTGTCTTGAAGCTCTCCAACGATCATAAACATTAAATGAAGATTCAGAACGACTCTTTGGCATTAACGAGTGAAGAACAAAATTTTCACTCATATGAAGAATGCAACTCAACGGATTTATTGCTGATGAGTATAAATAGAAGACTTTGAAGACTGCTGAAGATACACACCTGAACTTAATCACTCAAGCATTCAATACTCTCTTCACATTCAAAGCTCTCTTTAAGTTTTTCTTCTTAGAATACTTCTCTGCTCAATCATTTGTATTTATTGAGAAGTTATTACTGCAGTCATACGTACCTAAATTCTTATTCACTCATTGAGTGTTCTTCGGTTGACTTGCAAAGCTGTAAATCTTGAAGCTGCGGCTTCATTCAATTCTTACCTTTTGTAAAGCCTTAAGAAGCTTACTGAAAGAATACTTGTCTTGAGTCTGGAGAGGCTAGGTGTGCAAACAATACTTGTTAGTTGAGCCTGATGAGGCTAGGTATGCAAATAATACATGTCTGTAACCTGATCAGTTATAGTGATAACACTTGGTGAAACCAAGGACTGGACGTAGCCTAAGGTTTGGGGTGAACCGGTATAAATCTCTGTGTCAACTCTCTTCCCTTATCTTTTTAAGTTTGCTTTATATTTATTGTACTAACTAGGTTGAAAGTGCTAAGTTTTCATTTAACCTGCTTTTTTATCAAACGCAACGAAGTGTCTGATTCTGTTTTTGGAGAAAACTTTCTTGTTTGCGAAAAAGTTAACTAAAACACACTTCAACGGTTCAACCCCCCTTCTCGTGTTTTAATCTGTTCATTTCAGAAAGTACTATAAATAATGTGCCAACTTCATATTCCTTGTGGCACTTTATTTTGCTTTGGTCACCCTAGTGAAGGGATAGTTAAGCAAGTTCTCAAAAATCGTAATCTTCTCATTAGCAATAAAATTGTCTCGATTTCGTACTTCTTTTCCGCTTGGCAAATTCCATAGACTACCTTCTCCCTCTTAAGCTGTTTAAAGCAAACCATTTGATCTTGTGTCCTTAAATCTTTGAGGTCCAGCCCCACTGCAGTCCTCTAATGGTTTCATATATTACATGTCCATTGTTGATTCTTGCACTAAATACACTTGGTTACATATTCTCAAGAATAAGTCTAAAGCCTTGTCAATTTTCAAACAGTTTCACAGCATGGTGCATGTTCAGTTTCAAAAGTCTATTAAATCTGTCCAAACAGATTGGGGAGGAGAGTTCAGACCCTTTAGCACCTTCCTTGCAGACCTTGGTGTTCCACAGAGTCATGTGCCCTCACACCCATCACCAAAATGATAGAGTTGACAGAGCATGCACAAGCCTCCTTTCCCCTAAGTTTTGAGACCACACTTTCCTTAGTGAGGTGTTTCTTGTTGTTAGTGAGTATGACAGATCAGCTGGTAGTCTGTTAGAGTTGGTTAGAATTCAGTTAGAATTCTGTTAGAATCAGTTAGTAGATACCAAGCTATTATAAATAGTCTTGCTCTGTTTTGTAAGTAAGTTTTCAATCTCATAATACAGATTCAAGATTTTCTTTCTTCCTCTCGATTCTCTCTCTCTTTCTTCCTTCTCACTCACTGTATCTGTTTCTATTATGGTATCAAAGCATCATGTTCCAGAATCATGAGGAATTGAGTGCCAAATTTGCCATTGCACTAATCACATTGCCGACAATTGCTACTATCGCTTTGATCAGCAATACACAACTCAAGCAAATCCACCTTATCAGTCCCAGTCACAGTACCATGCACCACCTCCTCAGTCTCAGTCTCAGAACTCTTCTCAGTATTATGCACCACTTCCTCAGTCACAGAACTCAAATTTTGTTCAGTATCCTCATCCACCGAATCAGCACCAGCTCCATCAGCAAGCTTCCAACTCGGCCAATTTGCCACCTCTGTTGCCACTACCTTGGCATAACTCTCAGCCTTCTCAGGCCTCTCAGTCTGGTGGCCCTATGGCTATGGTTGCTTCTGGTCAAAGTCCTATGACTGTGGTTGCCTCTAGATCCGGATCAGATTCTAACATGTGGTATGCTGATAGTGGTGCCACACATCATGTGTTACCTCTAATATGACTAATCTTCAAAGAACATTCTAACATCAGCCCTAGATCAGGTTTTCATGGGTAATGGACTTGGCCTATCAATTAATTCAATTGGTTCTGCTTGTTTCATTTCACCTTTTGACACCACAATCACATTGACACTCAAAGACATCCTACATGTGCCCAAAATCACCAAAAATCACCAAGTCTTACAAAGACTGCCAGGACTTCCTCACTTGTCACCACAATGTCTCAAAGCATATCTAGATCTAGTCCTTTGAGTTGTAATATCTTAGGTTCATATGTAAATAAAGAAGTTTCTTGTAACTCCGTCTCTAGCAATAGCAAGAGCTTCACTCATACTAATGTGCCTAATTCCTATTACATTTGGCACTTTGTAGGTTAGGGCATGCCAATGATGCTGCCTTGAAAACTGTTCTACAGCATTGTAACCTACCAAATATGAATAAAACAGTTCTTGATTTCTGCACTTGCTTGTTGTTTTGGTAAGTCACACAGATCGCCCTCTAATCCCTCTACTTACGTATAAGAAACCATTTGAATCGCTTTTCCTTGATCTTTGGGGACCATCACCAGTTCATTCAACCACTGGACACTCATATTATCTGTCTATTGTTGATGCTCATTCCAAATTTACTTGGCTGTTTCTCTTAAAACAAAAGTCGAAACATTAAACATTTTTAAGCAATTCTTAGAGTTTGTAAAAACTCGGTTTCAAATCGTGATTAAGTCTGTCCAAACAGATGGGGTGGGGAAATTTCGACCCTTTGCCAAGTTCCTCACCGAATTAGGCATTGTTCACGGTGGTCATTTGTCCTCACACTCACCATCAAAATGGGAGTGTTGAGAGAAAGCACTGAACACATTGTTGAAACAGGGCTTGCTCTTCTTTCTCAAGCCTCACTTCCAATGAAATTCTGGGATTATGCTTTCTCTCTTGCCACATATCTCATCAATAGGTTGCCTACTCCAACTCTTTCAAGAAAACTCCCTTTGCTGTTTTATACAATAAAGACCCCGATTATTCATTCCTAAGGGTCTTTGGATGTGCATGCTATCCATGTTTAAGACCATACAACAAAAACAAACTGCAGTTCGGATCTAGTGAGTGCACCTTCTTGGGTTATTCTCCTTCTCACAGAGAGGATATAGGTGTCTCTCTAAAGAGGGCAGGCTGTACATTTCAAAAGATGTGCAATTCAATGAATACAAATTTCCCTTTAACACTCATTCAAGCCCAACCTCCGATCCCGACACCTCTGTTGAGTCAGTCTGCCCAATACCTCTCACAGTTATTCCCCTTTCCTTCACTCCCAGTTCACCCGATCCTGGTCTAGCTGTACCTAGCCCTCCACCCGAAAGTGTCCCTCGCTCCTACTCTCTCCCCATTATCTCCAAACAATGGGTCTCCTAACTCTCCTACATCCACCACTCCTCATTACCTTCCTTGCACTCAGGACTCACACCTCAATATCCCACCTCTCCAACTCCCTCTCCTAGTCCGTCCAACACTTCTCACACTCCATCTCCACTCTCTATACAGCCTCAAACACTCATACTATGGTTACAAGGTCAAAGGCTAAAATGTCCACTGTCCTACTTACACAAGTTGAACCTCATTCACCTAAAGAGGCCTTGTCCTTACCCCACCTGGAAAGAAGCCATGATTACGGAACATGATGCTCTGTGCACAACAACACTTGGACCCTAGTAGATTTACCACCACATAGACAGGCCATTGGATGCAAATGGGTGTTTCGTATCAAGGAGAATCCGGGATGGGTCGATTAACAAGTATAAGGCCAGGTTGGTAGCCAAAGGGTTTCACCAAAAACATGGCTTTGACTACACGAAACCTTCTCACCAGCTTGTCAAACCAATAACAGTAAGGGTAATACTCACTTTGGTAGCCACTCATGGTTGGGAAATTCAGCAACTTGATGTAAATAACGCGTTTCTCAATGGACTGCTCACTGAAGAAGTATACATGGAGCAACCAGCAGGGTTTACAAGCTCTAATCCTAGCCAAGTTTGCAGGCTGAACAAGGCCATCTATGGTCTTAAACAGGCACCTGGGGCTGGTTTGAGAGACTTGCCAAAGCTCTCTTTGGGGTTCGGTTTCAAATCCAACAGTGTGACCCCTCCCTATTCATACATTCTCGAGATGGTCACTTGCACATACATTCTAATCTATGTCGATGACATCATTGTCACTGGTTCCTCATCTAGTCGAATTACACAGCTCATCACCAAACTCAGTGCTGAATTTGCACTCAAACAGCTAGGGGAATTGGATTACTTTCTGGGTGTTGAAGTTAAAAGGTTACCTCTCATGGGAGTCTCTTATTGTCTCGGACTAAGTATATAAAAGACCTTCTACACAGAGCACACATGATCGAGGCTAAGCCCCTTCCAACTCCCATGACCAGCGAGCTGCAAGTCGACCAAGTATGGTGCAAACTACCTTCCGAGATCCATCCCTATACTGAGATCAATAGTGGGTGCACTTCAATATGCAACCATTACAAGGCCGAAATCTGCTCAGATGTTGGGAAAGTGTGCCAATTCCTTTCTCAACCCTTAGAGGAACACTTGGAAAGTCACAAACGTATCTTAAGATACCGCAAGGCACTCTCACCTATGGTCCGCTACTCAAACCAGCCTCCAAACATAGCCCCCTCAGCCAACGGGGGTGGTGATCTTGGACCGGGAGCCGACACGATGATAGGTGCTCGGTTTGGGTCATGCGTGTACCTTGGACCAAACTTAGTGTCGTGGTGGTCTAGAAAGCAAACTCTTGTGGCTCGGTCAAGCCACGTAAGCGTCTGAAGCTTAGCTGCAACCACAGCTGAAGTAATTTGGTTACAATCACTCCTCAAAGAGCTACAAGTGCCTACACTAAGTCCAGTGCTCTATTGTGATAACTTAAGTACAGTTTCCCTCTCCCATAACCCTGTTCTTCACTCCAGAACCAAGCATATGAAGCTAGATCTTTTCTTTGTAAGAGAAAAAGTGCTAGACAAGACTCTAGCTGTCTATCACATACCTGGAATAGACCAAGTTGCTGATTTACTGACAAAGCCTCTAACACAGAACAGATTTGAAGAATTATGAAGGAACCTTGGCATTGTTGATAGGCTCACCTATGTAAACACACCCCCATGATTATAAGGGGGTATGTTAGTGAGTAAAACAGATCAGCTAGTAGTCTGTTAGAGTTGGTTAGAATTCAGTTAGAATTCAGTTAGAATCAGTTAGTAGATACCAAGCTATTATAAATAGTCTTGCTCTCTGTTTTGTAAGCAAGTTTTCAATCTCATAATACAGATTCAAGATTTTCTTTCTTCCTCTCGATTCTCTCTCTCTTCCTTCCTTCTCACTCTCTGTATCTGTTTCTATTTCTTGTCAACCGCCTTCCCACTACCTCTCTGAATAATGTTGTCCTATTCACTGTTTGTACAAAACGGAACCTAACTACTCCTTCCTAAAGGTCTTTGGTTCTGCATGTTACCCCTGCCTAATCAGCACAAGTTACAGTACAGGTTTGAGAAGTGGATCTTTATTGGTTACTCTCCTACTCACAAAGGGTACAAGTGCCTTTCTTCTTCAGACAGAATGTATATTTCCAAGGATGTAATGTTTAATGAGTTCTGATTCCCATTCAACTCATCTCCTTCCTCACCTGTCCCTACCACCACCATTGAGTTCACAACTCAATCTTTTGTTCTTCCTCTTGTTGTTCTGCCCACTGCACCTACTTCTATCTTATCTCGGCCCTTTGTCCATACGAGACAATCTTACATCCCTCCCTCTTCTTCCTCATCATCGGGTAACTCTCCTCTTTGGCTCTTCCTCATCCCACACCTCGAATCTCCAACTTCAGCTTCCTCAATTCAGTCATCTGCTTTCTCAGTCCAAACCTCTTTCACAACTGTGAAACCCACTACTGGCCCTTCTTCCTCTTCTTCTACTGCCATGTCCTCCCCACCTCCTCATCCATCCAACATTCGCTCCATGGAAACTAGATCCAAATCTAACATAAACAAATCATGCCTTGTGGGCACTGCATTTCAAAGATTTGAAACCTAGCTCAGCCAAAGATGTCTTGACTGTCCCCCATTGGAAATCAGCCATGCAAGTTGAGTATGTTGCTCTCATGTAGAATAACACACAGTAACTTGTTCCTCTCCCACCAAACAGATCTGACATTGACTGTAAATGGATGTTTTGGGTAAAAGAAAACCCTGATGGCTCCATCAACAAGTATAATTGTACAAATCACGCTTGGTGGCAAAAGGCTTTCACCAACAGCCTGGATTTGATTACACATTAACTTTTTCTCTAGTTAAACCAGTCAAAGTTTCTGTAACCTCACCTCGGCACTCACTCATAAGTGGACGATTTGGAGTTGGATGTAAATAATGCATTCCTCAATGGCCTGCTCGAAGAAGAGGTTTATATGCAGCAGCGCATGGGGTTTGAGGACTCTAGCCGGTCACTGGCTTGAAACTTAAAAAAGCTATTTATGAGCTGAAACAGGTCCCTGGTTTGACAGACTTGCCAGCACATTTATCTCATTCGGGTTTAAATCTAGCAGATGTGATCCCTCGTTGTTTGTAACAGTCATGTGCTACTCATCGATTGTATATTTTGGTTTATGTTGATGACATTATTGTCACTGGCAATTCTAAGAGTTGAGACAAACCCCCCCTCTAAACCATGGTTTTAATTTAACAAACTTTCTGAAACAAATTTAAGTGTTTCTGGGAAGAGAAGGACCAATGGTCGAATTTGAGTTGTGTCAATAAGAGCAAGAAAACATCGATCAATGTCAAGACAATCTCTGCTCTTGACTCTAGGCAAGTACATTAAATATATTCTTACCAAGGCTCAAATGGATGGTGCAAAAGGGATTTCCACACCCATGGTTGGTGGCTGCAAGTTGACCAAGCATGGGAGTGACTATATGACAGATCCTCATCTCCACAGGTCCATGGTAGAGGGACTCCAGCATGCAACAATCACTAGGTCAGAAATCAGTTTCAGTGTTAACAAAGTGAGTCAGTTTAATCACAGCTGCTAGAGGAGCACTGGAAGGTGGTAAAATGCATACTTGGGTCTCTAAAACGCACAATTTCATATGGTCTACTTCTTCAACCTGCACCAGTCCATGCACCACTGTCATTGCAAGCTTTCTATGATACTGATTGGGCCTCGGATCCAGATCATAGGCAGTCTACCTCTTGTTTTTGAATTAATCTAGGTCCAAATCTTTTCTCTTGGTGGTCTAAGAAGCAACCTATAGTTGCAAGGTCCAACACAAAGGCTGAATACAGAAGCCTAGCCAATACTGCCTATGAAATTGGCTGGCCAAACTCTTCTTCGTGTTAGATGTTGTTGTCTCTGTTCCAGTCACCTACTCTGATAATCTCACCACTCTGGCTCTATCTCATAACCCAGTTCTTCACTCCTGTACCAAGCACATGGAACTTGATCTCTTCTTTGTCATAAAAAGGTTCTTAACAAGGGTCTAATGGTTACTCATGTTCCATCCTGTGGGATCAAGCCCACCACCAACATATCCCATGAGAAAGCTGCAAACATCCTGACAAAACCCCTGTAAACTCTCAAGTTCACTGAACTTGCAAACTCAGGGTGATTGATCAAATATGTGCTGATGCAACCACCGTGAGTTTCAGGGGAAGTGTTAGAGTAGTTTACATGCTGCTAGAATATTCCATAAACAGCTTGAATATTCTGTGTTAGTTTCTCCGATAACTTCTGAGATAAGCTACTAACAAATGTATAAAATATAAATATAAATTATTGAATAATTTGGAGATAATTTAGACAAGTGTTTGTGAAATGCTTGAGTTATTTTATTCATCATACTTTGATATATATACACACTCAATAGTAAATACAATTTACAATTTACAAGGAAATGAATGATAAGCTAAATCCTAGGAACACCGTCCGCACCATCCACACCATCCAACTAATTCTAACACTCCCCCTCAAGCTGGAGCATACAAATCAAATGCTCCAAGCTTGGAACAAATATTCTGAATTCTCGGTCCTCTTAGAGATTTTGTAAAGACGTCTGCCAGTTGATCATTAGAGCTAACAGATTCGGTGACGGCTTCTTTAGAAAGGACTTTTTCTCGGATAAAATGACAATCGATCTCAATATGTTTAGTTCTCTCATGGAATACTGGATTGGAAGCTATATGGAGAGCTGCCTGGTTATCACAACATAACTTCATTTGTTGAGTATCTCCAAACTTCAATTCCTCAAGAAGTTGTTTAATCCAAATGAGCTCACACGTGGCTACAGCCATAGCTCTATATTCAGCCTCTGCACTAGACCTTGCAACAACATTTTGTTTCTTACTCTTCCACGAGACAAGATTTCCTCCAATAGACACACAATACCCTGAAGTGGAACGCCTATCAATGAGTGATCCTGCCCAATCTGCATCGCAAAATCCAACTATTTGAGTGCTTCCTTTGTCTTCATAAAGTAGTCCTTGTCCTGGAGTCTTTTTAATGTATCTCAGAATTCGAATTACTGCATCCCAGTGATCATTATGAGGAGATTGCATGAATTGACTCACCACTCCCACTTGCAAAAGAAATATCCGGCCTTGTAATAGTGAGATAGATGAGCTTCCCAACCAATCTCCGATACCTTTCGGGATCGAAATAAGGCCCCCTGGTTGGGTAGCAATTTTTGATTCGGATCCATGGGACTATCAACTAGTCGACAATCTAACATACCGGTTTCTTTAAGTATGTCTAATGCATACTTCCTCTGTGAGATGATAATCTCATTCTTTGATCGAGCAACTTCAATTCCAAGAAAATATTTCAATTTCCCCAAGTCCTTGGTCCGAAAATGGCTACATAAATGTTCCTTCAATAGAGAAATTTTCTCCCGATCATTTCTCGTGATGACTATATCATCTACATAGACCACCAAGTAAACGCATCTATTTGGAGAGGTATAGCAATAAAAGATGGAATGATCTCGCTTCACTACGTTTCATTCCAAAAGCTTGAATAATCGAATCGAATTTTCCAAACCAAGCTCGTGGAGACCTGTTTCGACCCCGTAGAGAGATCGTCGTAGCACGCAAAACCAAACCGGACTCCCCCTGAGCAACAAATCCAGGAGGTTGCTCCATATAAATCTCCTCTTCTAACTCTCCATGAAGAAATGCATTTTTAATATCCAACTGATATAATGGCCGACGACAGATGGCAGCCATGGCAAGAAATATTCGAATGTAGTGATTTTGGCCACAGGGGAGAAAGTATCTCCATAATCAAGTCCATAAATCTGAGAGTAACCTTTGGCTACAAGCCGGGCTTTGAGCCGATCGATCTGTCCATTGGCCCCAACTTTAATAGCATATACCCATCGACAGCCAACGGGTTTCTTTCCCGGAGGAAGAGGAGTCAAGTCCCAAGTACCATTATGCTCCAAAGCCTGCATTTCATCAATCATGGCTTGTCGCCATCCTGGATGATCAAGTGCCTCACAAACATTTTTAGGAATGGAAACGGAAGATATAGATGACACAAAAGAATAATAAGAAGGAGAGGGACGATGGTAACTTAAGAAGTTATAAATAGGATGAGGATGCGCATGGCGGCGCGTGGCACTTTATCCGGCAACGTCGCTTGGTGGGAAGGCCGATCGGAGTCTTCTTAGGCTATTTCCGACGATGGTGGAG
Organism: Sophora flavescens; assembly: GCA_030762895.1. Classification (NCBI taxonomy): domain Eukaryota; kingdom Viridiplantae; phylum Streptophyta; class Magnoliopsida; order Fabales; family Fabaceae; genus Sophora; species Sophora flavescens. Next base: position 106,158,304 of record CM061066.1, on the reverse strand, counting down.
ACTGGGTTGGTCGAGACAGTGACTTTCAGAATGACTTTTGATCTTGAGAGGTGCTGTTTGGTTGGGACAGTGTTGTTTGAAAAATAGAGGAAGGTTGAAGGACAGTTGAACCAGAGGCAGAAGACTTCGTAAAAGGATAAAGGTTGACGGTACAAGATTTCTGCTGGACCAGAGGCAGAAACCTTCAAAGGACAAATGAACCTGCTCTTGATACCATATTGAATAATTTGGAGATAATTTAGACAAGTGTTTGTGAAATGCTTGAGTTATTTTATTCATCATACTTTGATATATATATATATACACTCAATAGTAAATACAATTTACAATTTACAAGGAAATTAATGATAAGCTAAATCCTAGGAGCACCGTCCGCACCGTCCAACTAATTCTAACATAAATAAATACCTATGAGCGGAGGTTTCACACCCACTTTTTGCAATAACAAAAAACAGATACTCTCTCTCTTCTCTCTCTGGCTTCTCAAAATCTAACAAACACATATCAGACACTTGACACTCATGGTTCATAAAAAAAAAAAAAAGACACTTGACACTCATGACATTCATGTTGACACTCCGAGACCTTTGTAATGCTCTAAAGAACAAAAATATGCATTTAAGTTTGAATCTGATCTAACACTAGTAAGATTCCTTCCAAATATGTTTCTAACACTAAGCATATTCTAGATATATTTTCATACACTTTATTAGAAACCAGAAATGAGAGAGAACTAGGGAGAAATTAAGCTAGAGTGAAATCTGATTTCATTATCTGAATGAAGAAGTGTACAGTAGCAATATTTATACTGCTCTATTACAAAGGGCAAGGGCTTAACAAACTAACTGAAACAGTTGGCTCTAACAACTAATTGGTGCCAACTCTAAGAAGTCTAAAGCCTATCTCTAATATTCCCCCTTACAAACTTGGGGGGGATGACCCAAGTGAAACCTTGTCAAATACTCGAAGTCTGTCCCTTAATGTGCAGAATCTGGTTGCTGAGAGTGGCTTGGTGAGAGCATCTGCTCACTGATCTTGTGAGGGAACATGAGATACAAGGAGGCTTTTGTTCAATACCTTCTCGCGAACAAAGAAGATATCAAGCTCCATGTGTTTGGCGCGGGAGTGCAGAACCGGATTGTGTGCTAAGGAGACAGTGCTCAAATTGTCACATAGGATTTTTGGAATCCGAACAGGAACTTTCAGTTCTGTAAGTAGAGACTGCACCCAAAGTATTTCAGCTGCAAGATTGGCAAGACTTCGATATTCGGCTTCGGCACTTGATCGTGCTACTAGGGTCTGTTTCTTAGACCACCAGCAGACAAGATTCAGGCCAAGGTAAACACATGCACCAGAGGTGGAGCGGCGGTCGTCAGGGTCCGCTGCCCAATCTGCATCGCAGAAACCAATCAAGGACAAAGGCTGATTTGGAGCAGCAGGTTGAATGAGCAGGCCGTGGTTAAGAGTCCCCTTGAGATAGCACAATATGCGTTTTACTACCTTCCAATGTTCCTCAAGTGGCTGAGAGAGGAACTGACATACATTGTTTACTGAGAAGGAGATTTCAGGTCTGGTAAGAGTTGCATACTGCAGAGCTCCTACTACAGACCGAAACAGAGAGGGATCTTCCACATAATCTGAGCCTGCATTAGAGACCATAGGAGTAGAGATAGATTTAGCTGATTCCATGTGAACCTTAGCCAATAGGTGACGAATATACTTTGATTGAGATAGCAACAGGGATCCATTTGGAAGATGTGTAACTTCTATACCCAGAAAATAGTCCAAGTTCCCAAGCTGTTTGAGTGCAAATTCAGTATTTAACTGAGTGATCAGGTGCTGAATATGAGGCAGAGAGTTCCCAGTAACTATTATATCATCCACATACACCAAAAGTTGCAAGTGAACCCCTGATTGGTGAAGCATAAACAGAGACGGATCACATTTGCTTGATTGGAAACCACGGCTGAGTAAAGCTTGTTTGAGACGATCAAACCAAGCCCGTGGGGCTTGTTTCAACCCGTAGAGTGCTTTATTAAGCTTACATACTAAGGATCTGTCACCCACTTCAAATCCCAGGGGTTGGACCATGTAAACCTCCTCATTAAGAAACCCATTGAGGAACGCATTATTCACATCTAGTTGGCGAATAGGCCATTTGTTTGTAACAGCAAGTGTAAGGACAGTGTAAACAAATGGCCTATTCGCCAACTAGATGTGAATAATGCGTTCCTCAATGGGTAATGCTTCAAGGGAACACAATTCTGATCTACTATTCACCGCCGCAACCACCGAATCGAACTCCTCTGGTAATGCTTCAAGTGTGATTTCAAGAAGGTTCCGATGCGGAATCGGATCACCGAGGGAGAGAAGTGAATCCGAAATCGCTCGAACCCTAAGAATGAACTCATCAACCTTGCAATAACCTTTGATGAGTGATCGCAGCTCGGATCTCAATTGGCAAGCCTTGATACTGAGGAGATTATGGAAATGAACTCATCAACCTTGCAATCACCTTTGGTGAGTGATCGCAGCTCGGATCTCAATTGGCGAGCCTTGATACTGAGGAGATTATGGAAATGCTTATAAACTTCGTCCCAGATCTGCCACGAATATGTGCAATTGACGACTGTTGAAAGAAGCGACTCGGAAATGGATGAGAGAAGCCACGTTGCAATCAATGCGTCTTGCTGTTCCCATTCGAGATATTGAGGATTCACGATCTCAGAGTCGTGATCGGAATCGGAGAGAAATCGTACAAGAATGCGAGGAACAGTGACGAATTTCTCAAGTTTGTGGCCTCGAATCACTCCTTCAGTCTGTTGCTTCCATTGGCGAAAGTTTTTCTCGTCAAGCTTGATCGAGATTGGGTGAAAGAAGGTGAATTGAGAATTGCTAGGGTTTTGGAAAGGGCCTTGGGAAGCCATGGATTCAGGATCTTGAAGAACGAGATACCATATTAGAAACCAGAAATGAGAGAGAACTAGGGTGAAATTAAGCTAGAGTGAAATCTGATTTCATTATCTGAATGAAGAAGTGTACAGTAGCAGTATTTATACTGCTCTATTACAAAGGGCAAGGGCTTAACAAACTAACTGAAACAGTTGGCTCTAACAATACCATCTGTTTATATATATGTATATGTACATAAGTATTTGTTAATTATTAATTTGCATTACATGTAGTGTGTGTACTTTGTGTCTTGACTCTTGAATCCTTGCTCCAATAGTAATTAAAAAAATTGATTAAATACATTCCCCAATTGCCACATAAATTATGAAGATTCACTAAATTAAGAATCCTTACCCGTGTGTTTGCCTGGCCAAAACTAGAAGGGGCCAAGGACACATCAATTCCACCAACATGTTCCCAAAAATCTCTTTCTCCAAGTAGATGTCTCCATCTATTCCCAAAGATTATCTGAGTCATCAAATAAGCATTCCAAAGGCATGAATCTTCTGATAAAGACAATTGTTCAGGCATGATGAAGTAATCATATGCTGTCCAGAAAAGTTAGGAAGAGCTGCATTCAAGGAATTCCAGATAAAAATGGCTTATCTAACAGAGTAACTAAAATGGAAATATCAAGTTTCCGCATCCAAAAACTGCCCCTCTATTAGAGATAGCCTAGCTTATGTAGTTTAAGTATAATTGTAAATGATAGTACTGTACCCAACCTGTATTAGACTGAGTTAGTTAAGAGTCGTTTAGTCAGTTAGGATTCAGTTACACAACTGCACAGTATAAATACTGATGCCTCATTGTAGTTCATTCTCAATCAATGAAATCTATCACATTCAGTTTCATCTCTCTCTCTTAGTTTCCCTCTGTTTCTTACTTTCTATGATGGTATCACGAGCTTTCTGATCCATCCATGGCTTCCTTCGCTAATCCTGGTAACTCTCAAGCACCATTTTTGCACCCGATTTCCATCAAGCTTGATGAAAAGAACTTCAGGCAATGGAAACAGCAAATAGAGGGAATCGTCCGAGGCCACAAGCTCTCTCTCTTAGTTTCTCTCTGTTTCTTACTTTCTATGATGGTATCACGAGCTTTCTGATCCATCCATGGCTTCCTTCGCTAATCCTAGTAACTCTCAAGCACCATTTTCGCACCCGATTTCCATCAAGCTTGATGAAAAGAACTTCAGGCAATGGAAACAGCAAATAGAGGGTATCGTTCCAGGCCACAAGCCCGAACGATTCATCACGAGACATCGAATTCCACTTCGATATGCTTCGGATGCTGATCGCGATGCAGACAGGGTGAATCCTTTGTACACAGAATGGGAGCAGCAAAATGCTCTCATTGCGACATGGCTCCTCTCATCAATTTCTGTTTCTCTGCTATCTAGGGTTGTCGATTGCACATTTTCTTGGTAAATTTGGGACGAAATTCACAAATTCTTTCACAATCTTCTTAGTACTCGTGCGCCACAAATCCAAAGGTGATCGCAAGGTGGAGGAGTTCATGCTTAGGGTTCGTGCAATTTCCAATTCTTTGCTCTCTCTTGGAGATCCAATCCTGCATTGTAACCTTCTTGAGGTTACACTTGAAGCGCTTCCTGAAGAATACGACTCCATTGTCGGGTGTGAACAGTAGAACTGAACTGTGCTCACTCGATGAGTTGGAATCGCTCCTTCTTGTTCATGAGGCTCGTCTTGAGAAAAACAAGAAATCAATTCTTGCTGAACCTATGGCATCAGTGAATCTTGCACAAGGTCCTCCTCACGATCGAAATTCGATGCATACTCAAACCCTAGTTCTCAGAGCTCATCGTTTCCGGAAGGTACTTCTCACACCATGGCTGCTAATTACAACAATCGAGATCAAGGTGACTATAATGGCAACTACAATGGTGGTAATGGTAATTTTAATGGTGGTTACCATGGTGGTCGTGGCGGTGGTTATCATGACGGTCGCAATGGTGGCTATCGTGGTCGAGGAGGTAGATCGGGTGGCCGCTCCTCAATTCAGTGTCAAATCTGCAAGAAATATGGCCACGATGCCCACATCTGCTATCACCGAAACTCCAATTCTTACCAAGATTACTACTCATTCGATCCTGCCTATGGCTATTGGCAGCCTCCTCCCTTTCAATTTCAATCTCAGCAGAGGCCACTAATGCACATGAGACCACCTCCACAACAGTATGCCTTTTCTGGTCCACCACGCCCTCCTACTCATGCTCTGCTCACGAGTGCAGAGCACATTTTCAACACTCAACCTTGGTACCTAGACTCGGGTGCAACACATCATGTGACCCCAGACCCAGCTAATCTCACAGACTCTCAGTCTCTATAAGGTTCTGAACAGGTCTATATGGGTAATGGTCAAGGTTTGTCCATTAACTCAATTGGTTCCATGAATTTCACGTCACCTATTCAACTACACACTACTCTCACACTTTCCAATTTACTTCATGTTCCCTCTATCACGAAAAACCTTATGAGTCTCAGTAAATTTGCTAGGGATAACCATGTTTTCTTTGAATTCCACCCTTCTTTTTGCCTTGTGAAATCTCAGGCTTCCTCTGAAGTTTTGCTAAGAGGAACCGTTGGTGAAGATGGTCTGTACAAATTTGATACTCTTCCCTTTACTCTTTGTTGGAAATCCGCCTTAATTGCGGTCTACCCCTAGTCGCCTTAATTGCGACAACTTTGAGCTGCCTTCATTACAGCCACCAGCACCTTTATTGTACTAGGTATGAGGGGTGTGTTTAGTCCCATATCGCCTAGAGATATGGCCTAGGTAGTGCTTATAAAGCTTGGGCAATCCTCACCTTACAAGCGCTTTTGAGGTTGAGTTAGGCCCAAACCCAAATTCTAAAATGGTATCAAAACCTATCCTAGATCCGTTGTTGGGTTGCCCGCATCGTCCATGCTCTAGGCCCATTGGGCCTGGGCGTGAGGGGGTGTGTTGGAAATCCGCCTTAATTGCGGTCTGCCCCTAGTTGCCTTAATTGCGACAACTTTGAGCTGCCTTCATTGCAGCCACCAGCACCTTCATTGTGATGGGTATGAGGGGTGTGTTTAGTCCCACATCGTCTAGAGATATGGCCTAAGTAGTACTTATAAAGCTTGGGCAATCCTCACCTTACAAGCTAGCTTTTGAGGTTGAGTTAGGCCCAAACCCAAATTCTAAGACTCTTCATACTTGTAACAATAATTCAGTTGATATTGTTAGGAATAAAGTTCAATGTAATTCTGTTTCTTTAGTTAATTCTCCATCATGTACTAAGCCTAGTGATACTTTGAAGTCTTGTAATACTTGTACTTTGATTCCTTGTAATACTTGTATCCCTTCAATAAATGAAATAAGTTCAGCTGTTGATTACTCTACTTCTCTCACTTCCTCATCATATAAATTGTGGCATTATCGCCTAGGACATCCACATTATGACGTGCTTAAAGAGGCACTCGAAAATACGAAAATAAAACTCCCTCCTAAGTCTCAAACTGAACTTTGTGCAGCTTGGTGCATGGGCAATGCACATCGCCTTCATGCCCCTTCTTCTACAACTGTTTATCACACACCATTTGAGCTAGTTGTGTGTGACCTATGGGGCCCTGCTCCAATTCAGTCATCGGGTGGTTACAAAAATTTCTTGACTTGTGTAGATGCGTGCACACGCTTTACATGGGTATCACTCATCGCCTAATTTGCTTTCATAGTCACCATCAAAACGGTTTAGTTGAGAGCAAACATAGGCATATAGTAGAAACGGGTCTTGCCCTTCTAGCTCATGCTAGCATTCCTCTAAAGTTTTGGGATCATGCCTTTGTTACAGCTGCCTATCTTATAAATAGGCTGCCATCATCCACACTTGGCAACCATTCACCTTACTCCCTTCACAAAAATCCAAACTACAAATTTCTCAAGACCTTTGGATGTGCATGCTTTCCCTTCCTAAGACCTTATCAAACCAACAAACTATCCTTTAGGTCTCAAGAATGTGTATTTCTTGGCTACTCCTTGACTCATAAGGGTACAAATGTCTAAGCTCAAATGGCAGGATTTTCATTTCCAAGGATGTTTTGTTTAATGAGACTAGGTTTCCTTACACTGAACTATTCACCTCTTCTTCATCCCCACCCTTTCAATTAAATTCCCTAACTCTATATCATCCATTCAACCTCTTATTCCATGCTCTAACCCTCTGCCTGCACCTATCTCCCCTCGTTCCTCACCACATTCAGCAGCTATGCTCTCTCCCACTCACCACCATTTGTCTCCAATTCCATCTCCAAATCCCATCTCCACTTCAACCTCACCCCCTGCACACTCTTCTCCAATCCCTGCACACTCCTCTCCAATGCCAACATCTTCTTCTAACCTTTCCTCCTCCTCACCTGCACACTCCTCATCTCAATCAGCCCAATCCTCTAGTCCTTCCTCTGTCCCTGCACAGCCATCATTAGTTAATCCCCTCAACTGCCACTCAATGCAAACTCGTGCAAAATCAGGAATTGTTTTACCTAGACTCCACCCTACACTCCTACTCACTCATATGGAACCTAGCACTGTTAAACAAGCCTTGGCAGCCCCTAATTGGCTTGTTACCATGAAGGATGAATACAATGCCTTATTGAAAAACAACACATGGACCTTGGTCTCACTCCCTCCTAATCGGAACCCAATTGGGTGCAAATGGGTGTTCCGTATTAAGGAAAATCCGGATGGTAGCATAAACAAGTACAAAGCCCGTCTTGTGGCAAAGGGTTTTCACCAACAAGTAGGATGTGACTTCAATGAAACCTTCTCCCCGGTAGTCAAGCCTACCACAGTTAGAACTGCCCTTACTCTTGCAGTATCCTACAAGTGGCCAATTAGGCAATTAGATGTCAACAACGCATTTTTGAATGGGTTCCTAGATGAGGAGGTTTACATGGTGCAACCTCCGGGATTTGAGGCAAATGACAAATCATTGGTGTGCAGGCTAAACAAGGCTCTTATGGGCTCAAACAAGCACCTCGAGCGTGGTTTGACCGTCTCAAGCAAGCTCTTCTCAAACGTGGTTTTCTGTCCAGCAGATGTGATCCTTCATTATTTCCGTTTCAGTAGCATAACATCCATATTATGTTGCTAGTATACGTGGATGACATAATTGTCACAGGGAACTCACTTACTCACATTCAAACACTCATTGATCAACTACATTCTGAGTTTGCTCTCAAGCAATTGGGTTCTCTAGACTACTTTTTTGGCATTGAAGTCTCTCACCTTCCAAATGGCTCCTTACTCTTGTCTCAATCCAAGTATATCCGAGATATTTTGGCCAAAGTCCATACGGAATCTGCAAAACCCATTGTTACACCCATGGTCATTAATGCCAAACTAACCAAAGAGGGCTCAAATTATGTTGAGGACCCATCCCTATATCGGTCTATTGTTGGAGCATTGCAGTATGCTACTCTAACAAGACCTGAAATTTCCTACTCTGTCAACAAAGTTTGTCAATTCCTCTCCCAACCACTTGAGGAACACTGGAAGGAAGTAAAAACAATTTTTCGGTATCTCAAGGGAACCATGAACCATGGCCTGCTCACTCAACCAGCATCACTCAAACAGCCTCTAGCACTTACAGGTTTCTGTGATGCGAACTGGGCATCAGATCCGGATGACCGAAGGTCTACCTCCGGTGCCTGTGTCTATCTTGGACCGAATTTGATCTCGTGGTGGTCAAAGAAGCAGACCTTGGTTGCTCGTTCAAGTGCAGAAGCTGAGTATTGCAGCCTCACCAACCTGACAGCAGAGATGTTATGGGTTCAATCTCTGCTCACTGAGCTGAAAACTCAGTTCAGCACTCCCAAAATCGTGTGTGACAATCTCAGTGCTGTAGCACTCACCCACAATCCAGTATTGTACTTGCGGACCAAGCACATGGAGCTGGATATCTTCTTCGTTAGAGAAAAAGTGCTGAACAAGAGCCTCATTGTCTCTCATGTCCCAGCTCATGATCAGTGGGCTGATGCACTCTGCCACTCGGTTTAATCTGCTGAGAGACAAACTTAGGGTGTTTGACAAGTTAACACTTAGTCACCCACCCTAAGTTTGAAGGGGGAATATTAGAGATAGACTAGCTTATGTAGTTTAAGTATAATTGTAAATGATAGTACTGTACCCAACCTGTATTAGACTTGTATTAGACTGAGTTGGTTAAGAGTAGTTTAGTCAGTTAGGATTCAGTTACACAACTGCACAGTATAAATACTGATGCCTCATTGTAATTCATTCTCAATCAATGAAATCTATCACATTCAGTTTCATCTCTCTCTCTTAGTTTCTCTATGTTTCTTACTTTCTATGAACATGTATTATCAACATCATTCCCCTCAATCTCCAGTTTTGATATCATTGGCAAAGACAATCTAAGTTGCAAAATGCAACACCATTTACAGTCACATAAATAAAATTAGGATCCTATGTTCTCATGCGGCCTTTTTCCCCACCTTGAAATGTTTGGGGACAGTGGCAAAGCTTGAAGAAAAATATTGAGGGGGCCAAAATATAAAGGGTAAAGTAACATCATAAATATTGTTATATAAAAGTTTTTAAGAAATATTTTAATTATTAAGAAATTAGAAAAACTTACACACGACATAAGACAAAAAATTGAGTTTAAACAAAGGCTTGAGTAAAACTAGAAAGAATTCAGCATCCTAATATTGAACATAGATGTATACGCTATTTAGATTTTCTTTTTCAACTCATTCACTCATTTATTGCAAAATCAAAAGATAAAAACTCATTTACTCAAGATAGGTATCTTTCTCCATAAAGCAATTAGTCTGCTACAATTTTCCAAACGGCATGGATCTATAGTTATCTCTCTTTCTTTTGCTCTGGTTGCAATGGTACACACACACAGAGAGAAAGAGAGAGAGAGAGAAAGAGAGTGGGTGAGACATGCGTGTGTGTGTGTGTGCGTACATGGTGTGTGTGTGCGCGTACATGGTGTCACTATTAATACTCTTATTCGTTTATTCATATTCTAAATTGATCGGTCATATTTTTTAGAAAAGAAAAACTAATTTTTATAAAAATTTAAGATTTAAGATATGGCCACACCAAATCAACAATATATCTTATATAAATTTCCAGCATCAATTCGATTTGGTAATTGGTATTGCAAAGTAGTACAAGTCTACAAGAAACCAGTTGTTTGTTAAGCCACACATTTGTTTCACTTCACGTACAGCGCATACCATTTTCCATGTTCACCATATACAAGTCATTCATTTGTTTCATAAGAACAATTTAAACTCACATTGTTAGTAGAAGTCTGAAAGTTGGCCCACACAGAATGGATTAAATGATGCCTGCTCCGGGGCCCACCATTTTTCCACAGAAACTGCAATGAATTATATGAACTATCACTTTGTATAATAGGAAAGGAAAGAGAGCACCAGAATGGAGAAATGATGACAGTTAAACAAATAAAAACGCTGTGGGGGCACAGAAAGGAAACCACAAGCTCACATTTGCCAATTCATTCAGTTTGTCTGAACTACGGGAATTTTCATTTCTTGAATTCCAAACTAAAGTAACCTGAACCTTTCCTGAAAATATAAATTAAATAACTGATTTAATTAATTCCATTAACAATCTGAAAATATCAAATCCTTTTCTTTTTCACATAATTCATGAGCAAGAAGTAACCATTCTTGTATCTTTCTGCTGCAGGAAGAGACGTGTTGTATGTTGTTACAGCCATCTGCAAACACCCACTTAACTTTAATTAATTTCCCGAATTCAAACTTTGATTCTTAACTAATTCAACATCTACCACCAATCAATTTTGTTATAAACCATTCACCTGGACATATCGTAAATCGCCAGTACCCTCATCTTCAACATATGGCTCAACATTCAATTCAGTAATACCTAAATGATATCCAGGAAATGCATAAACAAATAAATTGAATAAGAAAATAAAATAAAATTAACAGGTAATAACAATAACAAGGAAATACCTTGTCTAAGCAGCTCCACAGCAGCATTAATATTAGGATGATGAGCTGCACACAGAAGACGTCACACAAGCTTAATTAACATAATTTCATGTCAACCAAATAAAAACCTTAATTTAAAACTAAATAAATAAAACCACACACACAAAAATTCAATAAACGAGAGAACGAATAATACAATCAAACTATGGACCTTTACACTGCGGAATGTCAACTACGTTATGAGTGCCCTCTTCATAGAGCCCAATGAGAGGGTTCGTTGAAGAGCCACGCACAGCCAATTTCGCACGGCACCTCCAACCCCACTACAAAAAAAAAAAAAAAGAAAGAAAGAAAGAAAGAGGTAAGTGAAATCGAATAGATTTTGTGAACTCGGAAAACGGTTAAATGTGATACCAGTTTGCAACTATCAAAAGTGAAGTCGGATACTCCGTTTTTGCGAAAGAAGTTGGTGACATCTTCCAGTATAACTGGACTGTGGAGATTGAACTCATGCGTGCACCCTGAGCACCTGAAAGAAAATTATAATTAACGAGTGAAAAATGAAGATATTCTGTTTATAATTTTGAAATTAAAAAGAAGTAAGTGGATGAAAGTGAGGGAGGGAGGGAGAGGGTGAGGCGTACGATTGGAAGTGCGGGCAGTGAAGTGCGCACGTTAGCGGGGGCTCTGGAGATGAAGAACTGGGGCTCGACGGAGAGAATTGTAGAGGCGCTGGTGGAGGCGAAGGGAGTTGGCGGACGACGGCGGTGGTGGTCGCGGCGGAGGCGGCGTGGCAGGTGAAGAGACGGGAGGACGGCGACGGAGGGTCATTTTTCCGGTTGACGGAGGAAGTGGGCTGCCGAACGCGGTTAGGTGTCCAAGACGGGAATGGATAACAAGTGGTTCCCATAGCTGGGAAAATATCTCTTGAAAGACAGTAGCAAATTTATGTGATGGACTCGGCTCTCACTGTCAAGGGGCAGTTGCTTTCGACCAAGGTTTACAAAACGGGACCGGTCATCGAATCGATGAAGACAGTGGTTCGACGTTTAATGGTCCCATCAATGTTGAATCATGGTTGAACCGATTATAATTAAATAATAGTATTTTAATTTTTAATATAATATTTGTAACAATATTAAACAAAAAACAACATAACAACTAAAATTATTAAGCACAATTTTTTTTATTTTGAAATTAAACTAAATAAATATAAAGATATATGTTAAAATCATCTTCACAGGGAAAACCAACCTAAAATCTACAACCAGCCCACATATGTTAGAAAACAAAAGAATTGGTTTTGGCTAGGATGATCCAAATCCTTTTATACTAATTTTTTTTTAGAAAACCGATTCAGGCTGGTTCACTACCGGTTATGACCGGTTTTGAAGGTTTTCCGATTTCTGCATCGGTTCACCATAGGACCGGTTTTGCCAGCAGACCGGACCGGTCAAGGTCCCGGTTCCCGATCCAGCCGGTCCGGTCCGGTCCGGTTTTCAAAACCTTGCTTTCAACATGTTAAAGGAGTCATGTAATTTCAATATCAAATGTTTTTTTTATTTATAATTCAACATCAAATGTTAAGAGGAATGATTTTGGTATATCATAATGGACATATATAATATTTATTTTTTGATGTGTTTTTTAGAAACATATATATAAATAAGATAAAAAATAAGTGAGAAATAGAGATAAACATATATGATATCATATACGATGTCAAAAATTTGTGTTCAGATGTTATAACTCAATTTATTTATTTTTTATAACATATCATAACTCAATTTTAAACACATCGTCATATGCATTTGTCGTTATCTTTCACTCACTTTTTATCTATTTTGCATACACCTATCTAAAAATTACTAGTAAATCACAAAACAAAAGAGACACTTTATGTTGTTCCAACTGTGATGTTTAAAAATCATTACTGCATATTAAATTATATTTTCAGAAATGTTATTATCAGGTATTTTAAAAAATAGGTTTAACTATTGATTTGGTCCCTGAGTTATTTGAGGATTTTCAAGAAGGTCTTTAAACTAAAAAAATTAATTTGGTTCCCAAACTTCTGTAAAGTTTTCAATTGGGTCCCTAAACTAAAAAAATTTCTAATTGGGTCCTGAACTTCTATAAAATTTTCAATCGAGTCCCTAAAATAGAAATTTTGTTAGCAATCGATTGAATTGGACGGATTAATGATTTCATCCAAGCTGTATACCCATATCAGTCATCTATGTGTGGTTCAGGTAGAAGATGAACCTTGAGACATTGTCACGGTAAGATGCAGCAAGATGTAACCAGATGAAGTCGGATGTAGTAAGTTGCAAGTGAGAGAACTATTTTGGATGAAACTATTTCGATGGAGGGATATGCAACCGTGAAATAAAGATTGGGGAAAGAATGTGTTATTTGTTCATATATGGAGGAGAAGCAGTCAGATGTCACGTTTTGATCTTCTAGTTCAATATTTTGGTATCTTGCAAGCCTAAATAAAATTGGGGGAATTCTAGGTCACGTATGTAACACTCTTCTTTTTATTTGTGTTTTACTCGCGTTGTATTACCGGTAATTATATATTTTTATATTTTTACCTGTGATCAAAGAAATGATTTTGTAGAAACCAAAATCATGGTTGGCTACTATAATGTAGGAAGTTGTGGTTCAAATTTGGGTTTAAAACTCAGACGTAATCTGATATAATGTTCTATTAGTTCTATGGATGTTTTGTGATTTTTTTAGAATGTTTTTCCAAAATTGTAGTGCTGAATAAAAATTTATACTTTATTCAGTGCTAGTTTTAAAAGAGAGCGTCCCGAACGCTTAGAGAGACCTGGGACCAAGTTTAGAACAGAGAAAGTAGAGCACAAAGAAGTTTATGACACTAGAGTCATATAAAATAACTTATGAGACAAACAATAAAGTTGTCAAGGATATAACTAAAACACCCTATTATCTAAGCATAGCTATAACCTTTAGGCAATAGCCCTACCAGAGCAAAATTAGAAATTAGTCCCCCTTTCAATTTTTTTTCTTCATTTCACCCAAAGTCATTTTCCTCTCTTTTCTCTCTACATTTTCAAGTGTTCTTGCATTCATCTTCAAGGATCACCACTTAGAGGTAACCTTTCTCTAACCTTTCTTCATTAATGTTGATGTTGGCTTGATTATCTACATGCTTGTCTATTTTTTTTTCCAAAATGGATTAAGCTTGAAAAATAGGTAGAAAAATCATAACTCCTTCTAGCCTTTGATTCAAGTCTTTAAATTTAATATTTGAGCTTCCATGATCATACTTTCAAACTTGCCAAAGGGTTTGATGAACGAAAATCCCTTCCCTATTTTTTCTCCACATGGTCGAACCTATGTCCTCATTTTTGCCCTTGGATTTCAAAAATTTGTAACTCTTTGTACTAGGGGAATCAAGTCCCCAAATTTGGTATTTGAGCTTCGATAGTTATCATTTATTTTCATCTAAGAGGTATTGAAAAACAAAATTTTCCTCCCCCATTTTCCCCCTATTGGAGGTGATTTAAGGTCATATGTGCCTTGAATTTTTGGCTTGCCTTAACTTGGATAAAATGTTTGTCTTGACTTGGTGCCATGATTGTTGGTGAAGGTGGTGTGTTGATGTCCGATCTCGCAAAGTTTCATTGAGCAAGGAGCTAGCTGCCAAGACCCCGAAGAATGAGTCTTTATTTTTGTCTACAAGAGAAAGGGGAGATCACTTCAAATGAGTTTGATTGCTTCTAAGATTTGTTTGTTGGATGATTGTGGTATTGCTTACCCTAGATTGAATTTATTTATAATGTTTGTATTAAGCTGGATGACTATAAATGTATATGTCTTGAGACTATGATCTTTGTATGACTGGATTGGTTGAGAGCATAGCATTGGCTATAGCTTGATAATGAAGATTAAGACACTTAAAAGATTAAGACATTTTGAAAGAAGTTTTGGATTTTTGCAAAGTATGACTTTTAAGTTAAATGGTATAATGGTCAATTTTACTAAAAGTCATTAAGTTAATAATTCAAAATTGATTTTTGAATAAGACTTAAAAAGTTGAGAGCTAGTGAGGAAGAATGGTGACAAGTTGCTTTATCTTTATTTTTTATTTTTCTAAACATGTTTTCAAAAGAGAAAGTCTTTAAAATATTTTAATTTTGTCAAGGAAAGAACCTTCTCAAAGTATTAAACCTTTCAAAAAGAAAAAGTCTTTCTTTATGAAAGTTTTGCTCAAAGGAAAAATCTTAGAAAAATGTTTCAATTCATGAAACCATTAGAAAAGGCTTTTCAAGTCAAATCCTTTGAAATGAATTTGAAGGAAAAGCTTTTTGAAATGACTCTAAATGAAAGCGTCTGGATTTTTATTAAAGAATCATCTTTTTGTTAAGTTTGTAAAATGTCTGATGTGCAATTCCCTGAGTTTTGATGAAAACTAAACATTGGTTAATGATTTAATTAACTTTTGTATTGGTTGCTAACCTGTCTACCCAGTGTGCAAATCACAATAGTAAGAAGTCACTTTATCACCTGTCTGCCCACATAGATGACCACCTGTCTGAAGAAGCAAAAGTCAACCTGTCTGGATTATTGACTTTCTGCAGTAATGTTTCAACTTGTCTTCTGATAAGTTCTTATACATGTCTGAGGTTTTTCAATAGGGAGCTCAAGTACAAAGCTTTTAGAAGCTGTCCCCTCATGCAGAAGATTCTGAAGCTTTCTCACGCTTATCAAGAAAAGTCAAAATTCACTGTCACGAGTAACCTAGGAAAACAGAGATGAAGTCTAGTTAAAGAATGTTTCCAACATACTTTATTCCCTAGTACTCTTGGTTATTACACGAAAAGGGAAATGTGCTCTGCAAAGTACAAAAGCATTCCGCACAACTCTAATTTGGCTACTGCACGATGCATAAAGCCTTGATCCTTCATGTTAGAGTACAACCAACGTTTCTATTGCATTAATGGCTGCCCAGAACGACTCTATTGCATTTAATGAAGTTCTGTTTGAAGCCAACATTTGAAGGAATGTCTCTAACGGATCTTAAATGCTTGAAGACTATAAATACAGAAGTCATTGAAGATGAAGATATAGAGAACACACAGTATTAAAAGAACCATTGCTCTGCACATTTATTTCTTCATTCTTTCAATATGTATTCTTCAATCATTCGAAGTTATTAAGCAGACTTTCCTAAGCTTACATTTAATTCACTCTCTGAGTGTTAGTGAAAGAACTGTCTGTCTGATTGTAGTTATTACAAACAAACTTCTCAAACAAACCTAAGTGAGCCTGAAGAGGCTAGGTGTGCAAATAATACTTGTCTTGAAGCCTGAAGAGGCTAGGTGTGCACACATTACTTGGTGTCTATAACTTGATCAGTTATAGTGGATAAAACTTGGTGCTGCCAAGGACTGGACGTAGCTCTTTGTGTTGAAGAGTGAACCAGGATAAATAGCTGTGTTAATCTCTCTTCCCTTAAACTCTTTAGTTGCTTTGATTATATTATTTGCTTTCTAACTAAAAGGGTTAAAGTGTGAATATTGAACTTGTTTTCAAAGTGTCTGTGTGTGTTTTTCTGTTAAAGTTTCATCAAATAGGTCAATGATGAGTGTGATTACACCTCATATTTCTTTATCATATTGCATGCATTTTCATGTAGTTTAGGCATTTTTAATTTGATTTTTGTTAGTTTTTAACTTGGAACAGGTAAGGTGGTTTTGTGGTGTTTATGTGCAGGAATTGAAGATTAAAATGTCCAGGGTCAATTGTGATGGAGCTTGCATGAAGACGGAGCTTGAAAAGCAAGAAAAATGAGCAGAGCCCATCACAGCCTAGCCATGACAGCCATCACGACCATGATCGAGCAAGGCTGAAAAGAAAGAAGGTTAAACTCAGAACTGATCACGACCAGACCGTGATGTCGGGACATGCAAACTGAACCAGACTCTCAAAGGCAGAACTGATCACGGTCAGGCCGTGATGGCTATCACGGTCGTGACAGGCCAACCAATGCCAAGTTTTCCAAGACAAAATCTGTCACGGCCTGGCCGTGACAGGCATCACGACCGTAACGCGCAATATCTGAAAATTTAATTGCTGATTGGATATGATTTTGTAACAGCTTGGAATTCAAGTTACCCTACATTATAAATAGGACTCTAAGGATCGAAAATAGGGATCCGGGGGGCTGCTACCTTAGGCAAAAATTAGGATTTCTCTTCTTCTCAATTTCTTCTTTTCTCTTATGTTTCTTTTTATGCTTTTGTTAATCAAGCTTGCTATGAACATGACAATGCTTGAGTAGTCTTTTTATTTCTAGGAATTGGGGCTATGCCCAAGACTTGTTTTATATTATGAATTGATGTTTTCCCTTTGTTAATTTCAATTTGCTTTCGATTTGATTCCTATTGCATGAATTACTTGTGAATTCGGTGCGCACTTATTTGCATGTCATAGATACTCTAAGGATGAACCTAGCGGTGAACTTAGGTATTGGATCTATAGGGGTTGAACTTATGACTTAAATCACGAGAGTTAGAAGCGGTCCTTCGAGGGTTCGCTGAATTGTCACAAAGCTTAAAGGGTTCGATTTAAATTCAATTACCACGAGAGTAGGGGTTGGTTTAATTGGGCACGGTTCTTGTATCCCGAGAGGGAATATTAACTTATTTAGGATAAATTCACCTTCAAAGCAATTTTGATAATTAACAAGAGGGTTAGTCAATTTAGTAACATGAGCAGTCTTGTTGGTAACCCAATTCCTGGAAATCTCTTTTAATTTGAAAATCTCCAAATTTGATTTGATTGCGCTTTAATTACTAGATCTGTTAGTTAATTCTTATTTTAAAAACCAAATCTTTTCCAAATCTTTTTCCTGTCTAGTTAAATTGACTTAATAATTAATTGTTATTTAAGATCACGGTCTCTATGGTTCGATCTTTTTATTACTTGACGACGAAGCCGTTCACTTGCGGATTCGCGCTATCAAGTTTTTGGCGCCGTTGCTGGGGCCTGTGCTTTATTGAATTTCAATTTAATTTTTAAATTGATTTTTCTGGATTTTTTTTATATATATTAAATTTTCTTCTAGTATCTATCTCTCTCTTTGCAGGTATTTTTCTCTCTTATGTGAAGATCCCAAAGTCTTGGAAATCTTATTGAAGTTGACCCCAAGATCAAAAGGACCTTTCATAGACGTGGGAGACTACAAAGACAAAGAGCGAGAGAAAGGTTGATTCCCATTCCACTCATGGCGAACCTACCGGATACCAAACCACTGAAAAACTACGCAGCCCCAAATGTTAGGGGTTTACAAACTGGGATTGTTAGGCCAGAAATTGAGGCGGAGAACTACACTATACCGCCTCAGTTAATTGGCATGATTAGGCAACATTAATTTGGAGGATTACCCTCGGAGGACCGGACTGATCATGTGTAGACGTTCTTGGAGTTCACCGATGCAATAAGAATTCAGGGTGTCCCGATTGATGCTATTCATTTGAGGTTATTCCCCTCCTCTCTGACTGGAAAGGCAAGAGATTGGTTGAAGCAAGTGCCCGCTAATACTTTGTCAACTTGGGACCAACTGGAGCATGCATTCTTGGAGAAATTATTCCCTCCATCCAAGACTGCATACCTACGAACTCAGATCACCGGCTTCTTCCAAAAGGACGGAGAATGCTTATCCGAAGCTTGGGATCGTTACAAAGGATTTCTAGAGTCTTGCCCACATCATGGGCTCGAGAGGTGGTTGTTATTACATACCTTCTACAACGGATTGGATTACTCTTCGAAGGTGTTACTTGACTCACTTGGTGGTGGAGCCTTTATGAATAGACCACCGATCGTTGAGCGTTCCATATCATTGAAAACGTAGCCACCAACTATCACCAATGGGGTTCGGAAAGAGGTAATAACCCGAAAAAGCTTTCGGGGGGTAAGTTTGAAATGAATAGTAATGATTTAATTATGTCTAAATTTGACTCATTGAATAAACGCTTTGATAAGCTTGAAAAGTCTAATGTGAGTTCAATAGGTGCTACTGATGTTGTTTGTGAGAATTGTGGAATGCAGGGACATGACATAATGGAGTGCCCACATGGTATTGCTCCTGGATCCAGTACTTCGGGGGAACAAGTGAACTCTTGTCATAATTTCTATGACACGAACCCGAAGTTGCCAAATTATGTTCCCCCAAATCCTTACAACCAAGTGAGGAAGAATAATCCTTATCTCTCATACGGGAACTACACTAACACGTTAAACCACGAATTCCAGGAAGGCCAAGGTAATAGGAAACTCGCATCGGGGTATCCTCAGGTACAAAAGTCTAAACTTGAGTCTCTTTTGGAAAATTTTGTTGGAGCTCAAACAAAGCAAAATGAAGAGTTTAGGCAACAAGGTAGGGCAGCCAATGAGGCAATAAAAGAGTTAACATCTAAGGTAGATAACTTAGCCATCCATAATAAGATGTTAGAAACTCAGATTGCCCAACAAGCTAGTACATATTCTAGAACTAAGGGTACGTTTCCAGGATAACCCGAAGTTAATCCCAATGAGCATTGTAATGCTATATACTTGAGGGATGATAAGATTAGGGTAGTTTAAAAGGATGTGGAATGTGAGGAGGACATGAGTGAACATGAAGAGATAGAACCAAAGTATGTCCCTCCACCACCTTACCAACCCCCAATACCTTTCCCACAAAGGTTGGTCAAGAAAAATCAAGTAGAAAAAGAAACTAAGAGCTTAATTGAGGAACATGATGCCATGATGAAAACTAATATGCCTCCTAAACTAAAAGATCCAGGAAGTTTCTCTATTGCTTGCTCAATTGGAGAAGTGAAAATAGACCAAGCCTTATGTGACTTAGGGGCCAGTGCGAGTTTGATGCCGCTTACTATCTTTGAGAGGTTAGGAACCAAGGAATTGAGTCCATCCAAGTTCTCTTTACAATTTGCGAATGGCTCAACTAAAACTCCTCTAGGCATACTAGAGAATGTCCCCATAAAGATAGGGAAATTTTTCATTCCTACCGATTTCATGGTACTAGACATGAACAGGAATTCTAAATTCCCTATCATTCTTGGAAGGCTATTCTTGGCCACAGCTGGAGTGATAATAGACATAACAAATGGTAAGCTCTCTTTGAATGTAGAGGAAGGTAGGGTGGATTTTGATTTAACTAACTCATATAACAACCCTCCTTTTGAGAGTAATGTGTGCAGGATTGAGATAATGCCTCCAAAGGTGAAGGAAGAGCTTAACATGGAAGCAACTCTGAAATTTTGCATGACAAATGATGCACCAAATAATAAGTGGTTCTTGGGAGGCAACCCAAGCTTTCTTTCCTTTTTTAATTTTTTTTGAATTTTGTTTTTGAATAATTTGAGAAGATTAAGAGAAGAAAGATCACAAATTGATGGCTTTGCCAAGTAATTTCAGGTTATAAAGGCGTGAAGAGTAAAAAGGTGTGGAAAAATAAAGTCAGAGGAGATCATGGCCTAGCCCTGATGGCCATCATGGCCGTGATGGAGCAATTTAAAAAGGAAGAGGAGACCAGAATGGATCACGGCCTAGCCGTGATGAGGGTCACGACCGTGATGCGCCAGAAGCTGAAAACCAGAAGCGATCACGCCCAGGCCGTGATAGCCATCACAGGCATGATGCGAATGAGCCCAACAGAACAGAATCAATCACGGCTGTGACAAGGCCCAATAACCAGCATCCGAATCGATCACGGCCAGACCGTGATGAATGTCACGCCCGTGACACATCTTCCAGCAGCTCTATGACTGACATCTGAGCCAGCACCCATCACCACCTCAGTGAGTTGTTCCAATTTTTATTTTTATCCTCCCTCCGACTTGAATATTTATATTGAGGAGAATGTAAGTTTTTAAGCTTGATGGAAGGGGTATTATTTTTGGTTTATTTTTTTTACATTTTTTGCATGTTGCATTCATATAGGCGTAGTTTTTCATAATCACATGATTAGATTGCCCTTTGCTTAGAGTATGCATCCAATTGTGAGAACTTTGTGCCAATCGAATTGAGACGGTGAATTTTTAAACCCAATTTTTGTATTCTTGTGATAGGCTAAAATTAAAAATGTTTGAGATGATCTTTTGATAGTTGATAATTAGCATGTGGTTCCTTGGATTTGTGTTTCTCATTGATTTTAAACTACTAAATGTGAGATTTTTTAATCTAAAAGGGGTACTCACTAAATTTACCCCATTCTTTGTGATTGAGTGTTTTATTCCTCTTGGATTGTATTCTCTAGAACTTGAATTGAAACCGTTTTGAAACTTAAAAATTTTTTGAAAACATATTTGAAGATGATTGAGGCACTAGGTATTTTTCTGGCCTTCTGAGCTTTGACTGATCAAATGCCACCCCTTAGTTGCCCAATTTTGAGCCTAATAGAATAAAATGCTTTTCTTGGTACCTTGGTTTATTTTGATGAATGATGCTTGGTATGACACCTTTTAAAGTATTGGAAAAAAGGGCAAAAAGGTGGTTTGAAAAATAAATTGTGGGATGAAAAAGTTAGAAAAATATTTCTCTTGGGTTGAAAATCTCCCCTTCTCCAAATAAATAAAATAAAATAAAAAAATAAAAAAAATGGAGAAGGGGATGAGAAAAATAGAAAGAGAGAAAGAAAGAAAGAAATGTGTAAAAGTGAATTAAAGCCCAAAAAGGTATTTTAGAAAGTTGTCATGCTTATCATTGTTTTATATTTTGTTAGCCTTCTTGAATTTTCCTTTTCTTGGTTTCCCCACCTAACGATTAATCCCGTGACCCCATTACAACCAAAATAAAAGACCTCTTGATTCTTATGTGTTTTCATTAATAAAGTAGAGATTTTGGTTAATAGTCAAGCTTATGGTAGGATACCTTCCTTGAGGAAATTGAGTGAATTGTCAGACGTCCTTAAACACTTGACTGAGGTGAGAAGAGTGCCCGAATTAGTGAGAGGCATGAATCTAGAGAACCTAAGCTTCTAATTGGACTTGAAATTGATTGTCTCTTGGTCACTTATTTGGATGCTCCTGTTACTTGGATTTGTTACTCGGGTTCTTGGTTCACTGTCCATGCTCTGATTGTTTATCTTGTCTGGCCTTGGTTATTGCTTGAGGACAAGCAAAATCTTAAGCTTCGGGTAGTTTGATGAGTGTGATTACACCTCATATTTCTTTATCATATTGCATGCATTTTCATGTAGTTTAGGCATTTTTAATTTGATTTTTGTTAGTTTTTACCTTGGAACGGGTAAGGTGGTTTTGTGGTGTTTATGTGCAGGAATTGAAGATTAAAATGTTCAGGATCAGTTATGATGGAGCTTGCATGAAGAAGGAGCTTGAAAAGCAAAGAAAAATGATCCAAACAGAGCCCATCACGGCCTAGCCGTGACAGCCATCGCGGTTATGATCGAGCAAGGCTGAAAGGAAATAAGGTTAAACTCATAACGGATCACGGCCAGGCCGTGATGACCATCACGGCCGTGACATGCAAACTGAACATGACTCTCAAAGGCAGAACTGATCACGGTCAGGCCGTGATGGCCATCACGGCCGTGACAGGTCAACCAAAGCCAAGTTTTCCAAGACAGAATCTGTCACGGCTTGGCCATGACAGGCATCACGACCGTGACATGTAATATCTGAAAATTTAATTGCTGATTTGAACTGATTTTATAACAGCTTGGAATTCAAGTTACCCAACTTTATAAATAGGACTCTTAGGCTCGAAAATAGGGATCCCGGGGGGCTGCTACCTTAGGCAAAAATTAGGATTTCTCTTCATCTCAATTTCTTCTTTTCTCTTAGGTTTTTTTTTATGCTTTTGTTAATCAAGCTTGCTATGAACATGGCAATGCTTGAGTAGTCTTTTTATTTCTAGGAATTGGGGCTATGCCCAATACTTGTTTTATGTTATGAATTGATGTTTTCCCTTTGTTAATTTCAATTTGCTTTCGATTTGATTCATATTGCATGAAATACTTGTGAATTCGGTACACACTTATTTGCATGTCATAGATACTCTAAGGATGAACCTAGCGGTGAACTTAGGTATTGGATCTATAGGGATTGAACTTAGGACTTAAATCACAAGAGTTAGAAGCGGTCCTTCGAGGGTTCACTGAATTGTCACAAAGCTTAAAGGGTTCGATTTAAATTCAATTACCACGAGAGTAGGGGTTGGTTTAATTGGGCACGGTTCTTGTATCCCGAAAGGGAACACTAACTTATTTAGGATAAATTCACCTTCAAAGCAATTTTGATAATTAACAAGAGGGATAGTCAACTTAGTAACATGAGCAGTCTTGTTGGTAACCCAATTCCTGGAAATCTCTTTTAATTTGAAAATCTCCAAATTTGATTTGATTGCAATTTTATTTGATTGCGTTTTAATTACTAGATTTGTTAGTTAAATCTTATTTTAAAAACCAAATCTTTTCCAAATCTTTTTCCTGTCTAGTTAAATTGATTTAATAATTAATTGTTATTTAAGATCACGGTCTCTGTGGTTCGATCTTTTGATTACTTGACGATGAAGTCGTTCACTTGCGGATTCGTGCCATCAGTCACCTGTCTGTGCAGTGTTCTCTCACTTATTTGAACCTAGCTTCTGTGTACAAAAAGTTTTCAAGTTTATTTTAAATTCTGATAAACACAATTCAACCCCCTTTCTCGTGTTTATAGTTGACTATTTCAGTTGGTATCAAAGCTCAGCCTCTGGGTTGAGCATCTAACAATGTGGAGGTAAAGGTCCTGAAGAATAGATGTAACAGTCCGTTTTTAATTACATTGTATTAAAGGTAAAATATAATTATTTATATTTTTATCTGCGACCTAGGAAATGATTTTTGATAAAAAAAATCATATTCCTATCTTATCTTATGGTACAAGATTACGGTGAAATTTTGGGTTTAAAACTCAAACGGAAACCGGTCTGCGTTTTTTAATCGACTGTATAATTTTATACTGACAGAAAACCCTAATTTGACCCGAAAACTGAAATTTGTAGATTTTTTATATTTTGTCCGTGATGAAGTCTACTTTCCAAATTTCTGATCAGATTATTATGTGTATTCGGGTGAATTTTGGCGAAAGTTCGAACGGAAAACAGTCGGTATTTTCACTGACAGCAAGATTTTAATGATTAGAAAACCTAATTTTGACTCGTGAACGAAATTGTTTATATTTAAATCACATTTCCAATGAGTCTAGTTAGTTTGAAAATTTTCAGTCGAAAACAAAATTTTACGCTTTTATTCGGGTGTAAAACCCTAATCAGGAAACCGACGGAATCGGCAACGGAATTGCAGATACAAAACGGGACACCAGAGGAGCAGAGATATGGGATGACTCATCAAGAATTTATGATGCAATTAATGTTAGAAATTATGAGTTTTTAAGCGAAATGACCAAAATGCCCTTTTAGCTTAACCTAGCCAAAGTTAAGTTAGATTTTAACCATGGTTAAGGAACCATGGTTAGTTTGTGTGGTCCAAAATCAGCCACACCACTCAATTATTGTGAGCCACATAAATAATTAACCTTAGTTAGCAAGGTAACCTTAGTTAAGTTAATTATTAACTATGATTAAGCTTATATTAATTAAATAATCACAAAAGCTATTAATCCAACATCTAATAAACCAAACAAGGCCTAAGATATAGCCTATATATACTCCAAAACCGCAGCCCCTTCACTCACACCTTCATTCTCTTCATCTTCTTCATTTCTTCACTTTTCTTCAAAAACTCCATTGTTGATTCAAGAGCTCAAGTTCATGCATTAGGAAAATCTTGCCAAGATGATCAACATTTCTTCATCTTCTTCACACTCTTAAGGTAATAGGATCATACATGATCATCTCCTTCCATTCTTAAGCTTTTGTTATTCATATTTCATGAGTTTCCATTTCTAGATCTAGAACTTTGAATAATTTTAGAAAATTGTAGAAAAATCATAAAAATGTGAAACCATTTTCTATGATCTAGATATGATTAATACTTTCATTATCCAAAAGCATGTGATCAAAGTCATTTTTCTTTCCTATTAACCATTAATGACCGAACCTATGTAGGAAAATGGGTTTGGTGTTTTGTTGTTTGTTTTGAAAGTTAGTACTTGATTTAAGTCCTATAATACTTGTATAGCTTAAATCCAAGAGTTGTAATCAAAAACAATTTCTAACCTATTTTGCTCATTGAGGTCGAAACCCTAACCTAGTTGGTTAAAGGATTTTGTTTTACAATCTTAACTATTAACACTTAATCTATGCTAGTTAATACTTTGGGAATTAGTATCTAAAAGATTGGATTAAGAAAATAACCCTACCCTTATTTTTATGACTTGGCCGAACCTAGCACCATATGGTCATATTTAGATTTTTTTGATTATTTTGTTAATTTGTTGATTTGGTTGAAGGTGGTTTTGGTAACTCGTGGCGGGATATCAAGGATCGTCGATTTCCTGTTTCTGGTGGTAACTTAGGTTGGAGAAAGAACCATTCCATCGTCAGAACCGATAAGTCGTAAATAATTTATAATAATGGTGTAGGGCGACCTAAACCCTTCTAGTGGTTGAGTAATCGACATTACCAAAATCACATTGAAAACTTTTCCATTTTACCAATGACGATTTTGGAATTGTAGGTTTATCACCTTAGGTTAATTTTATAATATTGAGGATTTCTGGATTATTTATTATTGACTGTTTGTGATACGCTAGTTGAGGTACTCTACTGCATGTGACGTTTTGTTTTGATGTGTGAATATTTTATTGATTACAGTGTTATGCATGATCTGCTTGTTTTGATAAATTGCTTAGTTAAATTTTAAGTGAAGATATATGTTACTCGGAGGTATTTTGTTAGGGGTAAGAGCTTGAATATAAATCAAAGGTGCCTAGCTATTATTTTATAGAAGTGATGTGATTTATAATGTAAGTGGAGGTTATGAGGAAAGCTTAAGGCACTAGGTTGTTATTGATAAAAGTCAGTGAGAATCATAGATTGCATTGTTATTCATAACCGTGTATTTGAGATACACAAGGTCCGAAGTTTTCGTGGACCGTT
The DNA here is from genome assembly GCA_030762895.1 of Sophora flavescens. Classification (NCBI taxonomy): domain Eukaryota; kingdom Viridiplantae; phylum Streptophyta; class Magnoliopsida; order Fabales; family Fabaceae; genus Sophora; species Sophora flavescens. The sequence goes on along the minus strand of CM061066.1, from coordinate 106,132,247 downwards.
CCAAATGAGAAGTTAAGTTGTGTAACTATAGTGTCATTGCTATGCATGAGCACCCTTGATAGAGATGAGAGAGAGAACTAGGGTGTGCACCGACGATACTGTGCATCTATAGTGTTATTGCTTTGCATGAGCATTCTCACCATGGATGAGAATGTGCACCGGTGTTGGGGACGCATCACTTGGATGACTGATTGACATTCCTAACGAGGGATGTGTGACATGATTAGTGGTGGCCACGTCAGCATAAAGGTTTAGTTGCATGAGTTGGAGGGTAGAGGATGATGTTATAAAGTATGAATGATTGTATATTGTGAGTGATGCATGGTTGTGACTATTATTGTATTATATGCTATGAATGTTTTTCTCTTATAATGATAGAACTATTTCTTATCGTCCTATTTCTATATTTTTGTGTATGTCTACTTTACTACTTTAGAAGACCCGATGGAAGAATATGTTGCTGAGGAGATGGATGGAACCTTGTATGAAACAGAGGTTGCTGAGGAGTTGGATGACACTCCGTATGAGGCTGACGCTGGAGAACAAGTTACGAATCCTAATAGTATAGTGTAGTAGGTTTAGGGCCAGTGAGTCATGAAAGACATTTTTATTTTTCACTAGTTATAAGCAGTTTGTATAAATAAGTACCCATGCGGGATCCTACTGAGAGGATACCCTAAACAATGTTATGTAAAATAAAGGATAATTATGTGTGTATTTATGTAATATAATTTTGGAGTGTTTTATATTTGTAGAAGTTATATGATTATTAATTAAGTTTTAATTTTTACGTATTTTTAACGATAAGCGCGCGATTAAGTAACTAAATAATAAGGTTTTAATTTAATAATACAATGGGGCACAACGGGGTGTCTCATTTTGTGGTATTAGAGCAGTTCGATTCTAATCGGACTGTGAGGTCTAGGATGTTTTACTGGCCGTGTCTAGTTGAGTCCATATCGGATTTTAACTATGCTTAGAAGTTGGGTGGTGTGTCCGAACCCGCTGCGATAATTAATGTTAGTATGGCATATTGTATTTATATACTTGTCTATGTGGTATTATATGTCATACTGATAAGAGCGAATGATTTCTTATACGTCCGATTGATAGTGGTGACAGAACTCAAGAATTGTTGGAGCTGACAACGTTGATAATAATCATACTGAAAGTGGAGGAGAGTCATCTACAACTCCCAATACCATGGAAACAATAGATGCTGCCTTGTTATTACAAACACAGCAGAATGCTGAGATGCTGCAGATGAACAAAGAGCAGCAGGAATTAAAGAATCAAAGGAGAGCTGCAACAGCTGAGGATGCCGGGATGGCTACTTTTATGAAAGGGAAGCCACCTCAATTCCGAGGAGATTATGACCCAGAGAAGGCGGAATGGTGGGTGCAAGAGATCGAGAAAATATTCGATACCATGCACTGTAAAGAGGATAGGAAAGTGACGTATGCTGCCTTCATGTTAACTTGAGGAGCAGAATCCTGGTGGAGAGGCAAACAAAGATTGTTGGAGGTCGAGGGTAGACTTATCAACTGGCAACTGTTTAGTGACTGATTCTTTGAGAAGTACTTTCCGCGTCTTGTTCGACGTGAGAAGGAAAGGGAATTCATGAGTCTCAAACAAGGCAACATGACCGTATGTGATTATGCATCGTGTTTTGAGGCTCTGATTAAGTATTCAGAATTTTTTTCCAGAGATTACCAGATGAAGATTGGCAATGTATAAGGTTTGAGGAAGGACTCCGACATGAACTCCAGAGGGCTATAGTATCTCTCGATGTCCAGAGTTTCCCGGAGCTGGTGGAAAGATGTAGTGTGATCGAAAGTATAGATCAGAGGCTGGCTAATGAGCAAAAACAAATGAGGATTGGAGGTCCTACTCGACCGGGTTTTCAGAGGCGAGGAGGTGGTAACTCTCAATGGATACAGAGACAATATGCCCGACCAGTGCAGACACCGGCACCAGCACTAGTGATTAGAATAGGTCAACAACAGCAAGGCTTAGCTTGTTTCAGATGCGGAGGACGACATTATCTTAGAGACTGCATGGAGCGACCTAGTTGTTTTCACTGTGGGAAAATAGGTCATATGACCTGAGATTGTAGACAACAGGCTAGGCAACAGTCGGTAGCTACAAGTAGAGGAAATGGAGGCAATAGAGGTGGAGCTGGAAGAGGAGCCACAACAGTAGGACGACAGGGAGCAAGACCTCAGGCCGCTGGAAGAGTGTTTACCGTGAGGGGAGCTGAATCCTCTCAATCTGTTGATCTTATACAAGGTATGTGTTTGATAGCTGGTAGACTCTCGTATGTGGACCAATTAAAATTAACTGTTTCTCAATTACCTTATACACTTACAGTATCTACTCCGACTAGTAATCCTTTGACTACTATGTCTGTTTGTTTACATTGTCCAATAGTTATTGAGAATATGACATTTATTGTAGATCTTGTCTGTTTGCCTATGCAACAGATAGGTGTTATTCTTGGCATGGATTGGCTTTCGGCTAACCATGTAATGCTAGATTGTTCTAGTAAGACTTTATCATTTCTTGAGTCTTTTAGTGTAGTCTCTACCAATGAAGGAGTATCCATGAGGAGTGACGATTCTCGGCAGTACGTGATGTTATTCCCGGTGGAAGCTAAAGAGACTCCTAGTATAGATTCTATGCCTATTGTGAGAGAGTTTCCTGAAGTTTTCCCTCCAGACGTTCCAGGTTTACCACTAGAGCGAGAAATGGAATTCACCATAGATCTTGTACTAGGGACAGGATACCATTAGTTGGATGATATGTTGGGAAAAAAGTTCATAAGACCGAGTGTTTCACCGTGGGGAGCTCCGGTGTTGTTTGTTAAGAAGAAATATGGAAGTGCTAGGTTGTGCACTGATTATAGACGGTTGAACAAGGTAACAATTCAGAATAAGTATCCGTTGCCTAGGATAGATGATCTGATGGGTCAATTGAAAGGAGCAACAGTGTTTTCTAAGATTGATTTGATGTCTGGATACCATCAGATTAGAGTAAGGAAGGAAGATATACTTAAAACAGCTTTCAGGACGAGGTACGAGCATTATGAGTATTTAGTTATGCCTTTCGGGGTAACTAGTGCTCCAGCAGTGTTCATGGATTACATGAAGCGAATCTTTAGACCGTTCTTTGATACGTTTGTTGTTGTGTTCATCGACGATATCCTTATTTATTCCCGTACGTGGGAAGACCATGAGGAACATTTAAGAGTGGTGCTGCAAGTTTTGAAGGATAGGCAGCTTTATGCTAAACTTTCCAAGTGTGAATTTTGGATGGAAGAAGTCCAATTTCTTGGACATGTGATCAACAAGGAAGGTATAGCAGTAGATCCAGCTAAGGTTGAGGCAGTTCTTAAGTGGGAACGACCTAAGTCAGTAAGTGAGGTACGAAGTTTTCTAGGGTTAGTTGGATATTATCGGAGGTTTATAGAGGGTTTCTCGAAGGTTACGTTGTCTATGACGCAGTTGACAACGAAAAATACAGCTTTTGTATGGATGGATAAGTGTGAGCAGAGTTTCCAACAACTGAAGGATAAGTTGACTACATGACCTGTGTTGACTTTACCCGATCCATTAGGACAGTTTGACGTATACTGTGATGTGTCATACCAGGGTTTAGGTTGTGTTCTGATGCAAGAGGGAAGAGTTGTGGCTTATGCTTCTCGACAATTAAGAATTCATTAGAGGAATTATCTGACTCATGATTTGGAGTTAGGAGCCATAGTGTTCGCATTGAAGATATGGCGACATTTTTTGTAAGGAGCAAAGTTTAATGTTTACAGTGACCATAAAAGTATGAAGTATCTGTTTGACCAAAAGGAGTTGAATATGAGATAGCAGAGATGGATGGAGTTTATCAAAGATTATGAGTTTGATTTACTATACCATCCTGGGAAGGCGAATGTGGTAGCAGATGCCTTGAGTAGGAAATCATTGCATGTATCTGCGATGATGGTTAAAGAGTTGGAATTAGTAGAATAGTTCAGAGATTTGAACTTAGGAATGGAGTTGGTTGAGGATAAAATTTGCTTAGGTATGATCACTATTAGTAGTGATTTTATGAGAGATCTTAAGGATAAACAGGTTCAGGATCTATATCTACAAGAGATAAGTAGAGGTATAGATGAGGGTAAGATTTGAGTTTAGTAGAGGAACAAATGGTGTACCGAGGTTTAGGGATAGAATATGCGTGCCATAGGATTTAGAACTTGGGAAGGTGATATTAGAAGAAGCACATAAGAGTAAGTTGAGTTTTCATCCTAGATCCACTATAATGTATCAGGATTTGAAGAAATTGTTTTGGTGGATGAGGATGAGGAAAGAGGTAGCAGAGTATATTTTATCTTCCTTGGTGTGTCAGAAGGCTAAGATAGAGCATCAAAAGCCGGTGGGTTTATTGCAATCATTAGATATCCCAGAATGGAAATGGGATAGCATAGCTATAGATTTTGTGGTTGGATTACCACGAACTCTTAAGAGACATGATGCGATTTGGGTTATCATTGATAGGTTGACGAAGTGTACTCACTCCTTACCTATGGGTGAAAGTTATATTTTGGAGAGGTTGGCCCAAATTTTCATCAAAGAAGTTGTTAGGTTGCATGGTGTGCCATCGAGCATTGTCTCAAACCGAGATCCTAGATTCAAATCTAGATTTTGGAAACAGTTGCACAATGCTTTAGGGACCTAGTTGAGGATGAGTTTTGCTTATCATCCCCAAACAGATGGATAGTTAAAGAGGACAATTCAGTCATTGGAAGATCTCTTGAGGGCCTGTGTGTTAGAGCATACTGGCAGTTGGGATGAGTTTTTGCCATTGATTGAGTTTATTTACAACAATAGTTTTCACAGTAGTATTGGAATGGCACCATATGAGGCTTTGTATGGTAGGAAATGTAGGACCCCGTTATGTTGGTATAAGATTGGTGAAAACCATGTCTTGGGTCCAGATGTGGTGCAACAGACTACGAAACAAGTCAGGAAGATAAGGGAAAAGATGAAGGAAGCACATGATAGGCAAAGGAGCTACAGTAACAAGAGAGTGAGACCTTTAGAATTCCAGGAGGGTGATCACGTGTTTTTGAGAGTCACTCCGAAGACCGGAATTGGCCGGGCTGTCAATGTAACATCCTAAAATTTTAATATAATTAATTTGATAAAAAAAAAAGTAAGTTATTAGAAAGTATAGTACAAATAAAATATATTTAAGAGGTTTACTGTAAAGAATTGATAGTATAAGAATTTATTAAAATGACTTAACAATAATAAAGAATGCAAAAAGAATAAAAAAATATAAAGTAGAACAAAAACATAAAGATTTGATAAGGGTTCATGTAATTCATAAAATTATATAATTATATTTATAAAGAATTAAATGCGCCATTTGGGGCTTGATAGTTCACATAAGAAAGAATTCAAGTTGGAATTCTATAAAAGGAAGCAGGCCCACTATAACTGGATGATTTAAAAGAATATATATATATATATATATATATATATATATATATATATATATATATAGAGAGAGAGAGAGAGAGAGAGAGAGAGAGAATATATTTGTGGTTGATTGGCATGCTAGATGATATTATAGTGTTGCCTTAGCATGACATAATATTATTGTTATAGAAGCATAGAGTTTGAAAACCTTGATAGTCGTTTGGGATGACATATTGCATTATGCATGAGTTGGTCATCACCTTCCGGGAAGGGATGATGGTATACATTCTATTCCGGGAATAGGATGGAGATATCACCATCTGAGATGAGATATCAGATAATTAAAATATTCACATCGGGGATGGAATATTATTAGATACCTCCATCTAGGATGGGGAGGGCAGTGGGACGTCATTGCATGGATATGAGCTTATAGACCTTAGTGGATCTGGGATTCACACCTGTTCTGGGAACCAAAGAGTCAAGTCCAGTGATTTTGGGAATCACCGAGTCATGTTCATGGAGTTACATTGCATAAAGTTTGCATGGTGAATGTGATTAAATGTAATGAGATGTGACCGTAGTTTATTTTATGAGTTTTAAGTGTTTGATATTGATTAATTTATGTTATTATTTTGGATGTTTATTATATTTATTATTTTGAAAATTAGCCGGTACCATGGATGTTTTTCCGGTTACCATGCCTGCTGAGAACAACACTATTTGCCAAAATATTTTTAGAACTTGTTTTTATTCATTGGGATTATATCTCATTAAAAGTGTTGTTCTCAGAGCACGAGGACAACACCACTGAGACTAAAGAGGCTTGAAGACTTAGTGAATTTTTTTAGTTATTTTCTATATTGGTTAGTATCTTCTTGAAAAGGAATCGTTTGTGACTAGACCTATTTTTTTTTAATTTATCGTTGGGTTTATTAGTAAACACCCGGTTTTGAGGCAAATGAATTTATTTTTGCAAGGATTCATTAACATTGCTTTATATTATTTTTGAGGTATTTATTTTAGACTCTTTAATTTTGTAAATTTTTTATTTTGGCTATATTTTTATTATGTTTTATTTTGGGTTACTAATGTAACGAAGGATGTTACAATCAAAACTAGAAAACTTACTCCTAGATTCATCGGACCTTTCCAGATTCTTCGAAGGATTGGTCCAGTAGCTTATCATATTGCTTTACCACCTAACCTTGCTAACCTTCATGACATCTTTCACGTTTCTCAGTTGAGAAAATATTATCCTGATCTTTCACGTGTTATTGAGTCTGAGTCTATACAACTGCGAGAGAATCTAGAGTATAAGGCTCTACCTGTAAAGATAGCAGATATAGAGATTAAGGAGCTTCGCAGTAGACAAATTCCTTTGGTTAAGGTCATATGTGATGAAACTACTGGAGATGCTACCTGGGAACGTGAAGCAGATATGCAACAACGATATCCACATCTTTTGAGGTATGTAAATTCCGAGGACGTAATTTTTTTTCTAAGAGGGGTAGTAATGTAACAGTCCATTTTTAATTACGTTGTATTAACGGTAAAAATATATTTATTTATATTTTTATCTGTGACCTAGGAAAAGATTTTTGATAAAAAAATCATATTTCTATCATATCTTACGGTACAAGGTTACGGTGAAATTTTGGGTTTAAAACAGACGGAAATCGGTCTGCGTTTTTTAACTGACGGTATAATTTTATACTAACAGAAAACCCTAATTTGGTCCGAAAACTGAAATTTGTAGATTTTTTATATTTTTTCGCGAGGAAGTATACTTTCCAAATTTCTGATCAGAAGTAAAATATTATGTGTATTCGGGCGAATTTTGGCGAAAGTTCGAACGGAAAATAGTTGGTATTTTCACTGATAGCAAGATTTTAATGATCAGAAAACCTAATTTTGACTCGTGAACGAAATGGTTTATATTTAAATCATATTTCCAACGAGTCTGGTTAGTTTGAAAATTTTCAGTCGAAAACGAAATATTACGCTTTTATTCGGGGCGTAAAACCCTAATCGGGAAACCGACGGAATTGGCAACGGAATTGCAGAGACAAAATGGGATACCAGAGGAGCTGAGCTATAGGATGACTCATCAAGAATTTATGATGCAATTAATGTTAAAAATTATGAGTTTTTAAGTGAAATGACCAAAATGCCCTTTTAGCTTAACCTAACCAAAGTTAAGTTAGACTTTAACCATGGTTAAGGAACCATGGTTAGTTTGTGTAGTCTAAAATCAGCCACACCACTCAATTATTGTGAGACACATAAATAATTAACCTTAGTTAGCAAGGTAACCTTAGTTAAGTTCATTATTAACTATGGTTAAGCTTATATTAATTAAATAATCACAAAAGCTATTAATCCAACATATAATAAACTAAACAAGGCCTAAGATATAGCCTATATATACTCCAAAACCGGAGCCCCTTCACCCACACCTTCATTCTCTTCATCTTCATTTCTTCACTTTTCTTCAAAAACTCCATTGTTGATTCAAGAGCTCAAGTTCATGCTTTAGGAAAATCTTGCCAAGATGATCAACATTTCTTCATCTTCTTCACACTCTTAAGGTAATAGGATCATCTCCTTCCATTCTTAAGCTTTTGTTCTTCATATTTCATGAGTTTCTATTTCTAGATCTAGAACTTTAAATAATTCTAGAAAATTGTAGAAAAATCATAAAAATGTAAAACCAATTTCTATGATCTAGATATGATTACTATTTTCATTATCCAAAAGCATGTGATAAAAGTCATTTTATTTCCTATTAACTATTAATGACCGAACCTATGTAGGAAAATGGGTTTGGTGTTTTGTTGTTTGTTTTGAAAGTTAGTACTTGATTTAAGTCCTATAATACTTGTATAGATTAAATCCAAGAGTTGTAATCAAAAATAATTTCTAACCTATTTTGCTCATTGAGGCCGAAACCCTAACCTAGTTGGTTAAAGGATTTTGTTTTACAATCTTAACTATTAACACTTAATCTATGCTAGTTAATACTTTGGGAATTAGTATCTAAAAGATTGGATTAAGAAAATAACCCTAGCCTTATTTTTATGACTTAGCCGAACCTAGCACCATATGGTCATATTTTGTTTTGTTTGATTAATTTGTTAATTTGTTGATTTGGTTGAAGGTGGTTTTGGTAACTCGTGGCGGGATATCAATGATCGTCTATTTCGTGTTTCTGGTGGTAACTTAGGTGGGAGAAAGAACCATTCCATCGTCGGAACCGATAAGTAGTATATAATTTATAATAATGGTGTAGGGCGACCTAAACCCTACTAGTGATTGATTAACCGACAATACCAAAATCACATTGGAAACTTTTCCTTTTTACCAATGACGATTTGGGAATTGTAGGTTTATTGCCTTAGATTAATTTTATAATATTGAGGATGTCTGGATTATTTATTATTGACTGTTTGTGATACACTGGTTGAGGTACTCTACTGCATGTGACGATTTGTTTTGATGTTTGAATATTTTATTGATTACAGTGTTATGCATGATCTGTTTGTTTTGATAAATTGCTTAGTTAAATTTTAAGTGAAGATATATGTTACTCGGAGGTATTTTGTTTGGGGTGAGAGCTTGAATATAATATAGAGGTGCCTAGCTATTATTTTATAGAAGTGATTCGATTTAGAATGTAAGTGGAGGATATGAGGAAAGCTTGAGGCACTAGGTTGTTATTGATAAAAGTCAGTGAGAATCATATATTGCATTGTTGTTCATAACCATGTATTTGAGATACACGAGGTCCTAAGTTCTCGTGGACCGTTTTGAGATACACGAGGTCCTAAGTTCTCGTGGACCGTTCCAAATTAGAAGTTAAGTTGTGCAACTATAGTGTCATTGCTATGCATGAGCAACCTTCATAGAGATGAGAGAGAGAACCAGGGTGTGCACCGACGGCATTGTGCAGCTTTAGTGTTATTGCTTTGCATGATCATTCTCACCATGGATGAGAATGTGCACCGGCGTTGGGGATGCATCACTTGGACGACTGGCTGACATTCCTAACAAGGGATGTGTGACAGGATTAGTGGTGGCCACATCAGCATAAAGGTTTAGTTGCATGAGTTGGAGGGTCGAGGATGATGTTATAATGTATGGATGATTGTAGATTGTGAGTGATGCATGTTTGTGACTATTATTGTATTAGATGATATGAATCTTTTCCGCTTATGATGATAAAACTGTTTATTATCTTCATATTTCTGTATTTTTGTGTATGTCTACTTTACTACGTTAGAAGACCCGATGGAAGAATATGTTGCTGAGGAGATGGATGGAACCCTGTATGAAATGGAGGTTACTGAGGAGTTGAATGAAACTCCGTATGAGGCTGACGCTGGAGGACAAGTTGTGGATCCTAATAGTATAGTGTAGTTAGTTTAGGGCCAGTGAGTTATAAAAGACATTTTTATTTTCTGCTAGTTATAAGCTGTTTGTATAAATAAGTACCCGTGCGGGATCCTACTGAGAGGATACCCTAAACAGTGTTGTGTAAAATAAAGGATAATTATGTGTGTATTTATGTAATACAACTTTGGAGTGTTTTATATTTGCAGAAGTTATATGATTATTAATTAAGTTTTATTTTTTATGTATTTTCAACGATAAGCGCACGATTAAGTAACTAAATAATAAGGTTTCAATTTAATAATACAATTGGGCACAATGGGGTGTCTCAATAGACATGACTGCTGGAGCTAGTTCAAGTGGAAGTCACCAGACTGAAGGAGCTTCCCTAACCAGACCTCCATTCTTCAATGGAGAAAACTACAACTATTGGAAAGATAGATTTCAATGGTTCATTCTATCCACAAGCTCTGATCTCTTAGATGTCATCATTGATGGTCCATTCATTCCTAAAAATGATGACAACACTGACAAGCCAAAAGCTCAGTGGACCCTTGCAGAAAAGACAAAATCAGAGCTGAACCACAAAGCCAGATACAATATCATTTGTGCTCTCAGTCCTGAAGAATTTGAAAAAGTTTGTGCCTGTGATTCTGCCAAAGAAATATGGGATACTTTAGTTGTTACACATGAAGGAACAACCAAAGTCAAAGAATCAAAAATTCCCATACTTGTCATAAAGTATGAACTGTTTCTCATGGAGGAAGGAGAATATGTTGCTCAGGTGATATGAAGATTCCAAACTATCATCAATGGCCTAAAATCTCTTGGAAAAATTTATACTAATGCTGAGAAGGTTAGAAAGTTAATAAGGAGTCTACCTAAGCAGTGGAGACCTTTGGTCATCGCTATTTCCCAAGCCTAGGATCTTACTACCTTGACTATGGATGAACTTCTTGGTACACTCACTGTTCATGAGCAAGAACTTAGAGATGAAATTGCTACAAATAAGGGCAAGTCAATTGTTCTCAAGGCTGATCAAAAGTCAACAAAAGCTTCCAAGGCTCTAAAGGTAGACGAGTCATCTATTGATGCTGACCTGTCTGAACCCGAGGATTCTGAAAGTGGTGAAGAGTCGTCTCTCCTAAACAGGAAGATAAAGCTTCTCTTACAGAAAAAGAAGTTCAGAAAGGATTAAGTCATTTAGAAGGTTCAACAAGGACAATAACTTCAAAGAATCCACTTCAACAGAAAAGAGTTCAATTGTCTACTATGAGTGCAAGAAGCCTGGTCACATCAAAGCTGAATGTCCTCAACTTAAGAAAGCCCCTTTTAAGAAGTTCTTCAAAAAAAAAAAAAAGGGATGATGGCTACTTGGGAGGATCTGGAGTCAACATCTTCTGATGAAGAGACAAGGGAAGAAGCTAATCTCTGTCTAATGGCCAACACTAGCTAACTCAGATTTAGATGATAAGGTACATTCTGACTATGAGGAACTACTTGATGCCTATGAGGAGTTGTTGGAGGAATCCAACTGCTTATCTAAGGCCTTCAAATCCCTCAAGAGAGACTATGTAAAGCTCATCAGTGAGCATAAGAAAAAATCTAAAGAGTGCGAGAAGCTGGCCAAAGAGAACAGTGAGCTGAAGACTGAAAAGTCTGATGAAGCTAAGATCTCAAGTGAAACATCACATTCTGAAAAAGTTGAAAAAATTCAACATAAAGTGGAAGAGCTCACTTCTGATCTTGCCAAATTTGTTAATGGTAGAGACAATCTGACTAAGCTACTTGGCTGTCAGAGACACTCTCTTAACAAAGAAGGTATTGGATATGTCCATCAGACACATCATAAAGTATCAACTAAATCTTCTAAAGTGTTTGTTAAGTCAACAACAATTAAAACCATACCTCTCTGTAACTTCTGTGGAAAAACTAGACATGTTATGTCTAAGTGTATCCATAAGAAGAGAAGGAAGTCTTCAGAAACTCCTATAACTAACAGAAAAGGACCCAAAAAATTATGGGTACCTAAAGACCAAATAATTTCTGTTGCAGATGTCCTTAATAGGACAAAGAAAACACCACTGCTGGTACCTGGACAGTGGTTGCTCGCGACACATGACAGGAGAAAAGTCTATGTTCCTAGACCTCTAACTTAAGAAAGAAGGATATGTTGCCATTGGAGGCAATTAGAAATGGAAGGTTATAGGCATCGGTACTATTAGTGGTAAACCCCCTCTTCCCTCTATATCTAATGTTCTTATGGTTGAAGGATTAAGACAAAATTTGCTTAGCATAAGTCAATTATGTGATAGTGGAATTGATGTCTCCTTTACCAAGGATTTATGCATAGTTAAAGACTGTAGTGGCAAAACCCTCTTTTCAGCTAAAAGGCAACAAAATCTGTATAAGATTGAACTGACCGATCTCTCAGATCAAAGTGTAACCTGTCTGATGTCTAAAGAGGATGAAAGATGGATATGGCATAAGAAACTAGGACATGCTAGTATAAAACTAATTTCTAAACTGAAAAAGGGTAACCTTGTGAGAGGATTGCCTGATATTAGTTTTAAGAAAGATGTCTTGTGTCTTGTGTGATGCATGTCAGAGAGGTAAACAGATAAAATCAAGTTTCAAATCTAAAAACCAAGTATCAACCTCTAGATCTCTTCAGTTGTTACACATGGATCTGTTTGGACCAATTAGTGTTGCTAGCTTGGCTGGAAGAAAATATGGATTTGTCATAGTTGATGACTACTCTAGATTTACATGGGTACTCTTCTTAACCCACAAGGATGAGTCTTTTAAGGCTTTCTCAGTATTCTGCAAAAGAGTACAAAATGAACAGGGTTTCTGTATCTCTATCCTTAGAAGTGACCATGGGGGAGAATTTGAAAATGAGCAGTTTAGACAGTTCTGTAAGGAGAATTGGATCTCACACAATTTCTCTGCACCTAGAACTCCACAGCAAAATGGAGTAGTTGAGAGAAAGAATAGATCTCTGCAAGAGATGGCTAGATCTATGCTCAATGAGAATAATCTCCCTACAGAAGCAATAAACACTGCATGTTATGTACAAAACAAATACTTATTAGGCATTTTCTAAAGAAGATACCTTATGAATTGTGGAAAGGTAAAAGCCCCAACATATCTTATTTTCATGCATTTGGTTGTGAATGCTTCATTCTAAATACTAAGGATCAACTTGGTAAGTTTGATTCCAAAGTAGACAAAGGTATTTTTGTAGGATATTCTGAAATGTCTAAAGCATTTAGAATTTACAATTCCAGAACTTTTGTTATTGAAGAATCTGTTCATGTTAAGTTCAATGATGGTTTAAAGACTGATAAGGAACTATCATATCTAGAAGATGATCTTGCAGGTCTTGATATAAACAAATCAGAAAATTAACAACCTGATCTAACCAAGACAGAACATGTGATTGAGCCAGACAGACAAGTGGAGCAGACAAGTCAGCAGACGAGTCAACAGACAAGTCAGCAGACAAGTCAAGATCTTCATGATGATCTAAAAAGAGACTGGAAGTTCAAAACTCATCATCCTAAGGATCTTATTATTGGAAATCCCTCAGAAGGAGTCAGAACCAGATCCACTTTGAGGGAAGCAAGCAATGTGGCCTTTATGTCAGAAATAGAGCCAAAACGCATTGAAGAAGCTCTTGAGGATGAAAGCTGGATTCTTGCTATGCCAGAAGAACTCAATCAGTTTACCAGAAATGATGTCAGGACACTTGTCTCCAAGCCCAAAAACAAATATGCTATTGGAACAAGATGGGTCTTCAGAAACAAATTGGATGAAGATGGAAAAGTTGTCAGAAATAAGGCAAAGTTAGTAGCTCAAGGCTATAACCAACAAGAATGTATTGATTATACAGAAACCTTTGCACTTATAGCTAGAATAGAAGCTATCTGCATACTAATGTCATATGTTGCACAAAACCAAATCATTATTTTTCAAATGGATGTAAAAAGTGCTTTTCTAAATGGTATAATTGATGAAGAAGTGTATGTTAAACAACCCCCTGGTTTTGAAGATACTGATAAACCAGATCATGTCTTCAAACTTAAAAAGGCGTTATATGGTTTGAAACAAGCACCTAGAGCATGGTATGATAGACTTAGTTCTTTTCTCATGCATAATGGATTTACTAGAGGACAAGTAGATACTACCTTGTTTAAGAAAAGTTCTAAAGAAAATTTTATTATAGTCCAAATATATGTGGATGATATTATTTTTGGAACAACTAATGAAAAGTTGTGCAAGGAATTTTCCAAACTAATGCAAGCAGAATTTGAGATGAGTATGATGGGAGAATTAAAGTTCTTTCTTGGATTACAAATCAAGCAGACAAGTGATGGAATCTACATCCATCAATAAAAGTATACCAAGGAGATACTCAAAAAATACAAAATGGAAAGTGCCAAACTCATGAAAACCCCTATGCAACCCAATGCAAAACTAAGCAAAGATGATGAAGATAAAAAGATAGACCAAACTGTCTACAGATGTATGATTGACTCTCTACTATACTTAACTTCAAACAGACCTGACATTCAGTTTAGTGTTTGTATGTGTGCTAGATTCCAATCTGACCCAAGAGAATCTTATCTTAAAGCTGTTAAAAGAATATTTAGAGATTTGCTTAGGACTACTAATCTTGGTTTGCTGTATCTAAGATCAAAAGAATACAAATTAGTGAGATTCTGTGATGCTGATTATACTGGAGACAGAATAAAAAGAAAAAGCACTAGTAGGGGATGTCACTTCAATGGAGCAAGCTTAGTCTCTTGGTCAAGCAAGAGGCAGACAACTATTGCCTTGTCTACTGCTGAGGTAGAATACATTTCAGCTGCTAGCTGCAGCTCTCAACTCTTATGGGTAAAACGCTAACTTGAGGACTGCTCTATTTATGAGCATAACATATATGTATGGTGTGATAATTCTAGTGTCATATGCTTAACTAAAAATCCAATTCAGCATTCTAAGGCTAATCATATTGAAATCAAACATCACTTTATAAGGGATTATGTTCAGAAAGGTATCTTTGATATTAAGTTTGTTAAAACTGAAAATCAATGGGCTGATATTTTCACTAAACCATTAGCAGAAGAAAGGTTTTTATTTATTAGAGATAATCTAAACATGCATTGTATTGTTGAATGACAAGTCTGATAATTAACCTGTCTATGCTCCCTATCTTATGTTTTTATATCACCTGTTTGACCTTGCTGAGTCACAATGCTAGAACTCAACAGTTTTTGTTAAAATGGTTATTAATCATTTAATACCATTTATCAATCTGAAGCTAATCATGTGCACGATAGTTTTTATCTTGGAACCATGTTTTTATAATGTCTTAAGTGGGCGTTGTAGTTCCTCACGTAAATCGTGTCATTTTAAAATTAAAAAGTGTTTTATTTCTCTCTCCTACCTTAATGACTATAAAAGCCAAAGAGTCAGAAAGGTTTAATCTTTACGTTTTCAAACTCTAACAATCTCTCCATCTTCGTCTTCTCATCTATCAAATGAAGTTGACACAGGTAAACACAAGAAGGGGGGGTGGATTGTGTTTGTTAATAATTTTCGAAAACAACCTTTCAAAAGAATTTTTGCACACAAGGATATTAGAAAGCAGAAGCACGCACAAAGAAAAAAGATCCTTTTTAAAAGACTTTAACAAAAGCAATATCAAAACCCCTCGGTTAGTAAGAAACAAATAAAGCTGAAGAGATAAGAGATAGAAGAATCACACAAGATGTTTTATCCTGGTTCACTCTCTTCCAACCAAGAGCTACGTCCAGTCCCTTCTACTTGAAGGATTTTCTCCACTATTATCAAAATAGATTACAGCCAAGTATTCAATACCTCTCCAGGCTACAAGTATTTCTTTCTTACCAAGCCTCTTCAGGCTCTAACTCTAACAAAAATATTTAATGTTTGATCTTCTTAACTCACTATATGTGAGAATGTGATAGTTAAGATCAGATGAATATTTTCACAACATTCAGACTAAGAAATACTAACTCTTGTTCTCTAAAGAAATATGAGTATGAGTGATTGTAGTTTTACAAAAGTTGAGATCGTAAGGTTGTGTAGTCAAGAGTTCTAGATTCAGTATCTCAGGTCTCCTATTTATAGTGATTGTGAACACCCATTTTTGTCCGTCTTCATTTTATTCTAATTTTTATGATATCATGTTTCAAGGAGACTGATAATAATAAGAGAGAAAGAAGAAAAAAGAAAATAATGAAGAAAGGAGGGGGTGTTCCAGTCAATTACCTTGGATTTGATGTTGGACCGGGTGATCCCTTCCAGCCCATCACATTTGCTGTTGGACGGGAGGTTCCGTCCATCACATTATTAACTTGCTATTGGAAGGGGTGGTCCCGTCCATTGCTTTGCACTTGCTGATGGACGGTGGTCCCGTCCATTGCTTTGCACTTGCGGATGGACGGGGTGGTCCCGTCCATTGCTTTCCACTTGCTGGTGGACGGGGTGGTCCCATCCATTGCTTTCCACTTGCTGATGGACGGGGTGGTCCCGTCCATTGCTTTACACTTGCTGGTGGACGGGGTAGTCCCGTCCATTGCTTTGCACTTGCTGTTGGCCCCGTCCAGTCCATTGCTTCGCACTTGCTGATGGACGGGGTGGTCCTGTCCATTGCTTTGCACCTGTTGTTGGCCCCGTCCAGTCCACTGCACTTGCCAATGGACGGGGTTGTCTCGTCCAGTCATTACACTTGCTGGTGGACGGGGTGGTCCCGTCCAGTCCTGTCCCTTTTATTTCTATTGAGCGAGGGGGTTCCGTCCACTGCAATTATCTTTTCTTGTTGGACGAGGAGGTACGTCAAGTGTATATTTACTTTTGCATATCTAATTTTCTGTTGGGACGAAGAGATTCCGTCCATTGCAATTTTATTTTCAGGCTGAAGGCTAAAGAATAAAGAAAGAAGGAGAAGATAAGGAAGAAAGGACGAAGAAAACAAGGAGAAAAAGACAATCAACAAAAAGGAAAGGAAACTGAGTTACGCCTCCTACCCACTTTACATACCAGGCAAGACATCTTTTCCTCCTACCCATTGGTCCTTATTCATCCTTACCTCCTCCCTCGTTTTAACCCGGCAACCCTACTCCTAACCCTAAAAAGCCATCATACACATCAGACAAAACCCCCCATCTCCTTCTCTTTTGAAACACGCAACCTTCAGGATAAATCACCTCCTTTCTGTTACTCACGCTGCCCCATCTGGACACACGCTATTTTTGCTCAAAACCCCCATCTCTTTCTCTTTTCAAGCGTGCAACCCTCACATTAAATCACTTCCTTTCTGCTACTTATGCCGCCCCATCTGGACACACGCTATTGCTGCTCAGAACCTCCCTTTTTAGCACCTCCTCTAACCATTTGTCTTTTCGTTTTTTTTTCTTCTCCCTCGTCTTAACCTAACAGCCCTACTCCTAACCCTAAAAAGCCATCATGCCCATCAGACAAGACACCTCATCTCCTTATCTTTTCAAGCGTGCAACCCTCACATCAAATCACCTCCTTTCTGCTGCTCAGAATGGCCCAAGCCTCGGGTTTCATACAAACCGAACTTGAAGCCAATAGAGAAGAAGCAGGAAGCCCTCTCCTCCGTTTATAAAAGGAAAGGAAAAAGAGAAGAAAGGATAGGGGGAAGAACATTTTTTCTTAAGAGGAAACGAAAAATCAGAGAGGAGATAGAGAGGAAAGATACAAAGAAAAGAGAAAAAGAGAGAGATTTTTATCTAACGTTTTATTTGGGAGGAAGACAGATTAGAGATCTAAGTTTCCTTTTTCTCTTCCCCATTATTAGAGTAGTTAAGAAGGAAGAGCTGAAGGGGTCATCAAGATTGAATGTAAATCTTGAAACCTTACCACTGGGAGTAAACAAAATCATTCTTATTCTGCTCCCATTTGGTAATCTTTGCTCTTTTCGTTGATATTATTAATAAATTTCTCTTGACATTCTTATTTCTCTGTGCTTCTGTTCTCTGAATAAGTTGGTAAAAAGTTTCATTTCTACGTTTTTGTCCCATTTTCAAGAGATAAGAATTATTTATTTTACATGAAAAATAGAGGATGATCACTTGATTAAAACAATCTTATTCCTTGGGTTGCCCTGTGACAAGTGTCATGTTCAACCCTTTAGATTTTGAGGTTCCCCTGTGGACTCATGTGCTATGTTCAACCTCATTTAGTTTTAACAAAAATTTTCACAACTAAAGATGTTTTTTTTCTTAAGAAAGCGATTTTGGGGTAAAACAAATAATTTCAAAGTTACTAATAATTTACACAACTAATTTTGGGTAACCATTTTATGGATGTTCTAGGGTGCCGTGGGGTTAAGTCTCCATGCCTTCCTTAGACATAATCGACACCCGAACCCAAAGCTTTTCTCAAAAGGTTTTCCAACTTCCTTGAAATAAAATAAAGTTGGTGGCGACTCCATGTTTCCTCTCTAAAAGGGGAACCATTCTTTTTGGTCGCTACAGATGGCGACTCCACTGGGGATCCCTTTCAAGAGGGTCAAGCCCGTAAAATTGGTTTTGTAAATTTTTTAGTAACATGTAGCTTATTTCTTTTACCTTTTATGATTATATCTCGCTGTTTTTCTCCTTACGATAATTAAATGACAAAATTAAAAAATGTTTTTATTTTTAGTGATGTCTGTTTGGGTTGTCCTTTTGGTTGGGTTTTTCCTCTTATTTAAATGAGAAGATTTAGTTGTACATACACTTTAACCCACGTTATTGTTATACATGTTTCACTAACAATGTTTTTGTTTCCTCCTCCTTTCTTTTCTGGTTCCCAGGTTTTAACAATAGGGTAGAGGACTTGTAACCATTTTTATATATACCTATGTTTGTGTTTTGCAGGTTTTTCTTGTCTTCTCCTTTTACTTTTACTTTTAAGTGTTACAGGTTTGTATGCCCCCTTCACACACATCACTATCACATATTGCACACGCACTTAGCTCTATACCCGAGCTTGCTCAAAAACCCAAGGATTAGGCGGTGCTCTGACATTGTTATTGAAGAGGTCTTCTACCTCCCTGATACTTGTCAGTTCCCTACTTGTGGCTAGATTCATGAATCATATCCTTATGAGGGCAATCTGGGGACCATGACTTTTAGAGGTCTAGACCCGTCCCGACTTTCACTAATAGAGCAGACCTAGTGGCCAACCTGTTTAGAGTCCTAACCTTAGGGCGTGTCCATCCTTAGGTTTTACCTGGCTTAGGGCAAAAGGGGGCGTACTTTTCTTTCCTCTCTCTATCATCATAAGCATAAATTGTCATGCATGCTCATCGTGCATATTCACAAAACTAGGGGCATCACATTGCTGCCCGAAACCTGAATGACATATTCGAATATTATTGCACACCTAATAGGCGTTATGTCATAATGAAGGTAATGCATACCCATCAGGTTTTTCAACCCCATTGGGTCCATGCAACATGAATCATGCAAGATATATTTGTTTTACTATACTCTTTTTTTGTTGTGTCTCTTTATTGGAAGATTTTGGTATTCACCTTATAAGCAAGAAAATGGAAAAGTCTGGTTCAGAAAAGAGTGCTAGCAACACGAGTTGTTCCAAGAAAAATATCAAGATCGATGTGACACTCAACGACGTGAAGAGATTATGTGATCTCAGCCAGCAAATGACAGAAAGAGCACGCTCAGACTTTGTCAGCAAGTATGGTAGGATATTGGACCTATTGCGAGTTCCAGTGGAAGCTCCCGCTCTGAGTGTATTGGCCCAATATTGGAACTCAACTTTGAGATGTTTTGAATTGCCCAACTTGGACATCACTCCAACCATGGAAGAGTATACTTATATGCTAAGACTGCCAATTCAAAAGAAGACTCGCTTCTACATGTATTATGGCCAACATGTAACAGATCAGAAAATAGCGAGTCTATTGGAGCTTCAACCGGAACAGATAGAGAAAACAGCAAAGGGAACCACCAAAGGTGACCAAGTTATTCAATCATTTTGGGAAACTTGCCAGAGGGTTCAGGAAAAAGAAGATGAGACTCTTAACGTAGAACCTTGTAGACCTCGGAGAAAGAGGGAAGCTATCAATATACTTCTTTAATTTTGAAATATTTATAATGGAATGAAGGTCTTTTCATCAATGACTATCGAGCGCTTTTAGGCGATATCTATCGAGGAGTGCATTCTCCCTTAGATACACCACCAACTTTATTTTTACCCTAAAAACGACGTGTTTTCTGTGTAAAATGAGGACGTTGCTAGCACGGTTGTGGTCCATCGAGGAGTAGATTCTCCCATGGACTTGACGCCAACTGCATTCAAAATAGAGGGAACCATACCACTAGATTTGATTGCAGGATGAGTTTTCTTGCTATTGGTGTATACGACAGTCTTCCTAAGAGGACTCTCGCGATCAAACAAAGGATATTAACTTGCACATGCATACATACACACACACAAAATTTTTGGGTTTACTAATGAGATTCTAGGGTGCTTTACAGAGTCACATCTTTCTAAGGATTCGGGAACCATTGCGCGACCTAGGAAAGGTGACACCAATCAAACCTGAGTTCACAATACCAGATCTCAGACCTGGATGGATGCCCGCATACCTAAGGAAGGAAGAAACTATCTCCTTGCTAGCAATGAAGTTCTCAAAAATTGGCGGTCTGAACCGTTTGTTGATGTTATTTCCATGAAGTAATTATCTTATTGTACTAATTATGAACTTATATTTACTTTCTTTGAGACATGAATGAAAATGTAACGCTCTGTCTGGTGTTTTCCTTTTGGTTCCATCGTTTCTTTTCTCTCTCTTTCATTTATTTATTTTGTCTAAGATTTTTTGTCATAAATGAGATCTTTGCCTATACTTCTCCTATTCCTGACGTTTTCTTCCAGGAATACTTCTTCCACTAAAGATTTACCTCAGGAGAGGAACTTTGAAAACTCATTTATTGATTCCCTCGCGGCCGCTGATGAATACGACCTTGAATCCGATGAGGAAGAAGAAGACATTGAAGGATTCATGAAAGCGGTGAAACGGTCAGAGGAGGGGATGAGATTGAATGATGAGGTTGTAGAAGTGATCAATATGGGAACCGAGGAGGACAAGAAGGAGTTGAAAATAGTGGATAACCCAGAGCGAGAAGAAATGGTTGCACTATTCAAAGAGTATCTGGATGTTTTTGCATGGTCCTACAGAGATATGGCAGGTTTAGATCCTGAGATAGCATCGCATAAAATTCCGTTATACCCAGATATGGCTCCAAAGAAGCAAAAATTAAGGAGAATGCA
Organism: Sophora flavescens; assembly: GCA_030762895.1. Lineage (NCBI taxonomy): Eukaryota > Viridiplantae > Streptophyta > Magnoliopsida > Fabales > Fabaceae > Sophora > Sophora flavescens. The sequence continues at coordinate 106,111,041 of CM061066.1, read as the reverse complement.
TCCTGAGATAAGTGACCAAGCAGTTGGAGGCTGGCTTTCTGGAAGTAGCTAAACACCCGGAATAGGTAGCTAATATTGTTCCAGTACCAAAGAAGGATGGAAGGGTCAGAATATGCGTGGACTACCGAGACCTGAATAAAGCCAGTCCAAAGGATGATTTTCCCCTACCTCATATTGATGTCCTTGTAGACAGTACAGCTGGAAGTCACAGGTTTTCTTTCATGGACGGGTATTCTAGGTAAAATCAGATCCTCATGGACAATGACGATAAAGAAAAGACAACTTTTATCACTCCTTAGGGAACTTTTTGTTACAAAGTGATGCCTTTTGGATTAAAAAATGCTGGGGCCACTTACCAACGTGCTATGGTAGCATTGTTCCATGATATGATGCATAAGGAGGTAGAGGTATATGTTGATGATATAGTGGCTAAGTCCAAGGAAGGAGAAAGCCATGTGGCAGTTTTGAGAAAGTTGTTCGAATGGTTAAGAAAGTACAAGCTGCGCCTCAACCCTGCAAAATGTACTTTCGGTTCATTCGCAGGGAAGTAACTTGGCTTTGTTGTCAGTAGAGAAGGAATAAAGGTGGACCCTAACAAGGTGGAAGCAATACGTGACATGCCAGCACCTAAGAGCGAACGAGAAGTAAGGGGTTTTCTTGGAAGATTGAACTATATTGTGCGCTTCATTGCAAATCTGACTAGCACATGCGAGCCAATCTTCAAACTCCTCAGGAAGAATAATCCAGGAAAATGGGATGATGACTGTCAAGAAGCCTTTGATAAGATAAAGGCATATATACTGAATCCCCCAGTGTTGGTACCACCTACCCAAGGCCGTCCATTGTTACTCTATCTCACCATAGTGCCAACCTCAATGGGGGCACTGCTGGGACAACAAGATGAATCTGGCAGGAAGGAGCAGGCAATTTACTATCTGAGTAAGAAGTTTAATGCTTGTGAAGCTCGTTATATGGCAATAGAGACGACTTGTTGTGCACTAGTATGGACCTCCAAAAGACTCAGACAATACATGTTGTATCACACCACTTAGCTAATTTCTCGAATGGATCCTTTGAAGTATATCTTCGAAAGTCCTCATATCTCCTTAAGGGTTTCGAAGTGGTAAGTGATATTGTCAGAATTTGATATCAAATATGTGACTCAAAAGTCCATCAAAGGAAGCATGATTGCTGATCATTTAGCAGAGAATCCTCTTGAGGATGGATGGCCTGTCAATTCCGAGTTCCCAGATGGAGATATAATGTCCCTCAAAGAAGATGAGGAACAGGAAGATGTGTGGAAAATGTATTTTGATGGAGCAGTCAATATGCATGGCAACGACATAGGGGCAGTGGTTATCTCACTAAATGGCAAGCAGTACCCGATGGCCGTAAAACTGAAATTCGAATGTACAAATAATATTGTAGAATACGAGGCATGTGCTGGTGGATTGCAAATGGCACTTGAACTGGGTATAAAGCAGTTGAAAGTCTTCGGGGATTCAGCTTTAATCATTTACCAAGTCAATGGTGAATGGCAGACCAAAGACTCCAGGTTGATTCCGTATCAGAAATACTTGACTCAGTTGATTGCAAAATTCGACCAGATTACTTTCTCACATTTAAGTCGAGACAAGAATCAATTTGCTGATGCTTTAGCCACACTAGCTGCCATGACGAAGCTGGATATCCATATCAATGTCCAACCCATCAAAATTAGAGTGCAAGATGAACTGGCGTACTATGCTCATGTGGAAGGAGAACCTGATGGTAAGCCTTGGTATCATGATATCAAGCGATATATTCAGACCAAGGAATACCCGATAGAGGCGAGCGAAGTAAATAAAAAGACCATCCGAAGACTGGCTATGGCCTTTTTCTTAAACAAGGAAGTCTTGTACAAAAGAGGATATGATGGTACCCTACTCAAATGTGTGGATGCTCGCGAAGCTAAATGGATCATGATCGAATTTCATGAAGGAATCTGTGGGACTCATGCCAGTGGTCACATGATGGCTAGGAAGATCTTGAGAAGTGGCTATTATTGGTCTACTATGGAGTTAGATTGTATGGAGCATGTTCGTAAGTGCCAAAAATGGCAGATGCATGCAGATCGGGTTAATGCACCTACGTTTCCACTGCACAGTTTAGCATCCCCATGGCCTTTTTCGATGTGGGGAATAGATGTCATCGGTCCCATTAATCCCAAGGCTTCCAATGGTCATCGTTTCATTTTGGTGGCGATAGACTATTTCACTAAATGGGTAGAAGCTGCTTCATATGCCAGCATAACTCAAAGGGTGTTTCTCAAATTCCTCAAGAAGGACATTGTCTGTAGATATGGGATCCCAGAGAGGATAATCACAGATAATGCTGCTAATCTTAATAGTACCGAGATTCAAAAGTTTTGCGATGGCTTCAGAATCAAACACCACAATTCGGCTCCCTATAGGCCTCAAATGAACGGTGCAGTTGAAGCAGCAAACAAAAATTTCAAGAAGATCATTGCCAAGATGGTTGTAAACTATAAGGACTGGCACGAAATGCTGCCATATGCTCTACATGCTTATCGGACTAATATACGATCAAGCACTGGGACAACCCCTTTCTCTCTGGTGTACTGTTGATGTCACCGGCAAGTGTACCGGGTCGTCGCAAGTAATAAAATAAACACGGTAAGTAATTACCGAGGTCGAACTCAGGGATTGGGCTACCAATTCGACTAATCCGCGGGAAATCAGATACGTTTGGTCAAGTTACAGAAGGTGGTTGAGAGAGAAGATAGGATTGAATTCAAATTAACAAATCTAATAAAATAATTAACTAAAAATCTGAAATTAAAATATCCAAGGTCTCAAATCCACCTACCCAATCATGTATAGTACCCAAGTGATGATGAATTCCTCCCTAAGTTCAATTACAATGTCAACCGGGACCCCCAAATTCTCCTATATCCACTGTCGTGCTCAATAGGACGTATTCGACGATTGGATTAATTACTTACTAGGTCTCATAATCCTAATCTCGAATTCTATTAATTCTTGTTCCCTATAAGGTTGCACTAATCTCCTAAATCCACTGTCGTGCTCATTATTCGATTAGTGATCCCAATCCAAGTTCTAAAACGCGAATCGCCGATCAGCCTCAAACACGTTTAACTAGTCAATCACGCAACACATATGATCAATGCAATCAAATCAGAATTGGAAAACATAAATTGAGACAAGGGAGAAAGACATACATCACATCGAATCTACACCGCCATGGGCGGCTTCATTGCTCCCTCAGACGAGGGGATTAGTTCCTCATGCTCATAGACAAACAATCGGACATAATCTCCATATCAAAATAAGAAAAAGAAAAAGGGAGACGCAGCTCCAAAGAGAAAAGAAATCTGGCCTAAACGCTACTCTACAGTGGAAAAAAAAAAACCAGGATTCGGATCTGGATCCAAAGCTCTCCAAAACTCCCTCCTCCTTCTGATCTGAAACAGCCTATAAATAGGGATTCTGTTTCTCGTCCGCTCGCGGAGCGAACAGGGTTTCGCGAGGCGAATCATTAGTTTTGGCGCGCTTTCAATTTGGATTTTCGCGAGGCGAGAGTGTATTCGCGGGGCGAGTCTTCAAACCTTAATCTGTCACAGCCGTGACCTTCATCACAGCTGGGCCGTGATGGTCTCTGTCTTCCAGGGTCTTTAGGATCTCACGAGGCAAGATGCCTCTCGCGAGGCGAATTTCAGTTTTGGCTCCATCCTGAGTTTGAATGATCGCGAGGCGAAATGTGATTGGCGAGGCGAGACAGAATGTATGACTGTTGCTATTTTGCTGATCTTCAGGCTCGCGAGGCGAGCATCCACTCGCGGGGCGAGTATCTTCAGAATGGCAATTTCCACTGTTTCTTGACTTTCCTTGACTCCCGGAGCTTCACTTTTAACCTGAAACAATAAAAAGACACAAAAAGCGTAATTCTATTCAAAATAGACTAAAAACTACTAAAAATGCCTAGAACGAGTAAAAGTCTACTTAGGAACAAAACAAGGCCAAATTTGGGCGAAAACGAGATTGAACTCGAATAATTTGCACAAAAACCACAGTCCATCTAGTTATAAAACTAGATAAGCCAAAGGCTTATCATGTACGGGATGGAGGCCGTCTCACCTATCGAAGTAGAACTTCCTTCGCTAAGAGTATTGATGGAAGCAGACTTAGAAGAATCTGAGTGGGTGAAAACTCGATATGAGCAGTTGAACATGATAGAAGAGAAAAGGCTGGCAGCTATCTGTCACGGGTGATTGTATCAAAACAGAATGGCAAGAGCTTTCAATAAGAAGTTTCATCCTAGAGAATTTCATGCGGGAGACCTAGTCTTAAAGAAAATCCTCCCTAGTCAAGAGGATGCCCAAGGAAAATGGGCACCAAATTATGAAGGCCCTTATATTGTCAAACAAGCATTCTCAGGAGGTGCTCTGATTCTGCAAAACATGGATGGGGAGGAGTTACCAAGGCCAGTAAGCTCTGATGCTGTGAAAAAGTTCTATGCTTGAAGGCCCGCTAGGTTGAAAACCCGAAAGGGCAGCCTAGGCAAAAGTTAGGGCAAAAGAATAATGAAAACAAACGGAAAGCAAAGGCCCGCTAGGTTGAAAACTCAAAAGGGCAGCCTAGGCAAAAGTTAGGGCAAAAGATTAATGAAAACAAAAGGAAAGCAAAGGCCCACTAGGTTGAAAACCCGAAAGGGCAGCCTAGGCAAAAGTTAGGGCAAAGAACCCTTAGGCTGAAAACCTGCAAGGGCAGCCTAGGAGGAGGATAGGGTCCAATCTGCAAGCACCCACCATACTGGGGCAATTTTATCTGGCTGAGTATAATGGGGCAAAATTATTAAAGAATGATCGAAGGAGGTGTGTTTGAGGAATCAGAAACAGGAGCCAATATCTGTGTCATCAAAAGGCTGAGGGGAATCAATTAAATGAAAGTCAAAGGACCAACACCGGGGCAAATTTTATGTGATTTTCGTAATTTTCTTTGCTTATCTTTTTTTTTAATCTTCGTGATCCATTTTGTAACTTTGTTCTCATTGTTATTGTCTCTTAACAACCTAAATTCTCATATTAAGGCAAGAGGTTTTCTCCCACATTCCCCTATCGTGTTCACTCTCATGTCTCAATAAAAGTAAATATAAGTTTAATGGTATGATTTGGTAACTCTAATGGTAGCACCAATGAATGGTTTAAACCAATTCAAGAGGACTCAATATTTCAAATTCAATGGAAGAGATAGCGTGCACTGGACGACAAAAGAATGATGCAAATAAGCTTGAGAGGACAAACATGACATCCAGAGTTCATCAGATTCTTCGGTGACCAATGTTATTAAAAGAATGAGTGATGCCTCGTCCCAGAGTGTCCGGTGAACAAGGTTTGGTTGGTCGAAGTATTTTCTGGGAGCAATTGGCTCCGTTGTCCTCAAAAGGAAGGGATTCTCATTTGTTTCAGGTCACTGATGGTTTATTTTCGAGCTCTGAGGCTCACCGCACCTTTATTTTCGAGCTCTAAGGCTCATTGCATATTTACTTTCTGTTGGACGAGGAGGTTCCATCCATTGCATGTTTATTTTCTGTTGAACGAGGAGGTTCCGTCCATTGCATTTAATTTTCTGTTGGACGAAGAGGTTCCGTCCACTGCATGTTTGTTTTCGAGCTCTGAGGCTCACTGAATTTTTATTCTCGAGCTCCGAGGCTCACAACAAGTTTATTTTCGAGCTCTAAGGCTCACTGTAATTTTATTTTCAAGATCTGAGACTCACCACGTCTTTATTCTCGAGCTCTAAGGCTCATTGCAAGTTCATTTTCAAGTTCTGAGGCTCAATACATTATTTGTTTTCGAGCTCTGAGGCTCACCGCACCTTTATTTTCAAGCTCTAAGGCTCATTGCATGTTTACTTTTCTGTTGGACGAGGAGGTTCCGTCCATTGCGTATTTACTTTTCTGTTGGACGAAGAGGTTCCGTCCATTGCATGTTTAATTTTATGTTGGACGAAGAGGTTCCATCCATTGCATTTACTTTTCTGTTGGACGAAGAGGTTCCGTCCATTGCATTTACTTTTCTGTTGGATGAGGAGGTTCCGTCCATTGCATATTTACTTTTCTATTGGACGAGGAGGTTCCGTCCATTGCATTTACTTTTCTGTTGGACGAAGAGGTTCCGTCCATTGCATATTTACTTTTCTGTTGGACGAAGAGGTTCCGTCCATTGCATATTTACTTTCCTGTTGGACGAAGAGGTTCCGTCCATCGCATTTACTTTTCTGTTGGACGAGGAGGTTCCGTCCATTGCATATTTACTTTTCTGTTGGACAAGGAGGTTCCATCCATTGCATTTACTTTTCTGTTGGACGAAGAGGTTCTGTCCATTGCATTTACTTTTCTGTTGGACGAGGAGGTTCCGTCCATTGCATATTTACTTTTCTGTTGGACGAAGAGGTTTCGTCCATTGCATTTACTTTCCTGTTGGACGAAGAGGTTCCGTCCATTGCATTTACTTTTCTGTTGGACGAGGAGGTTCCGTCCATTGCATATTTACTTTTTTGTTGGACGAAGAGGTTCCGTCCATTGCATTTACCTTCCTGTTGGACGAAGAGGTTCCGTCTATTGCATTTACTTTTCTGTTGGACGAGGAGGTTCTGTTCATTGCATATTTACTTTTCTGTTGGATGAAGAGGTTCCGTCCATTGCATATTTACTTTTCTGTTGGATGAAGAGGTTCTGTCTATTGCATGTTTACTTTTCTGTTGGACGAAGAGGTTCCATCCATTGCATTTACTTTTCTGTTGGACGAAGAGGTTCCGTCCATTGCATTTACTTTTCTGTTGGACGAGGAGGTTCCGTCCATTGCATATTTACTTTCTTGTTGTACGAGGAGGTTCCGTCCATTGCATTTACTTTCCTGTTGGACGAGGAGGTTCCGTCCATTGCATTTACTTTTCTGTTGGACTAAGAGGTTCCGTCCATTGCATGTTTAATTCTCTCCTGTTGGACGAGGAGGTTCCGTCCACGACAATTCTATTTTCAAACTGTAAGGTTTTCTTTTGAGCTCCTCATGTTTTTTCGGACAAAATATGTGTTCATTTTTATTTACTTGTCCATTACTACAATACATGAGAAGTCACGACTAATCATGTCTTCTAGCATGCAACAAGTAAAGAGGGGCAACTGTGAACACCCATTTTTGTCCGTCTTCATTTTATTCTAACTTTTATGATATCATGTTTCAAGGAGACTAATAATAATAAGAGAGAAAGAAGAAAAAAGAAAATAATGAAGAAAGGAGGGGGTGTTCCAGTCCATTACCTTGGATTTAATGTTGGAACCGGTGATCCCTTCCAGCCCATCATATTTGCTGTTGGACGGGGAGGTTCCGTCCATCACATTATTAACTTGCTATTGAACGGGGTGGTCCCGTCCATTGCTTTGCACTTGATGATGGACGGGGTGGTCCCGTCCATTGCTTTGCACTCGTTGATGGACGGGGTGGTACCGTCCATTGCTTTGCACTTGCTGATGGACGGGGTGGTCCCGTCCATTGCTTTGCACTTGCTGATGGACGGGGTGGTCCCGTCCATTGCTTTGCACTTGCTGGTGGACGGCGTAGTCCCGTCCATTGCTTTGCACTTGCTGTTGGCCCCGTCCAGTCCATTGCTTCACACTTGCTAATGGTCGGGGTGGTCCCGTCCATTGCTTTTCACTTGTTGATGGACGGGGTGGTCCCGTCCATTGCTTTGCACCTGCTGTTGGCCCCGTCCAGTCCACTGCACTTGCCAATGGACGGGGTGGTCTCGTCCAGTCATTACACTTGCTGGTGGACGGGCTGGTCCCGTCCAGTCCTGTCCCTTTTATTTCTGTTGGACGAGGGGGTTCCGTCCACTGCAATTATCTTTTCTTGTTGGACGAGGAGGTCCGTCCAGTGTATATCTACTTTTGCATATCTAAGTTTCTGTTGGGACGAAGAGATTCCATCCACTGCAATTTTATTTTCAGGCTGAAGCCTAAAGAATAAAGAAAGAAGGAGAAGATAAGGAAGAAAGGACGAAGAAAACAAGGAGAAAAAGACAATCAACAAAAAGGAAAGGAAACTGAGTTACGCCTCCTACCCACTTTACATACCAGGCAAGACATCTTTTCCTCCTACCCATTGGTCCTTCTTCATCCTTACCTCCTCCCTCGTAAATTTGAGCAGAAATAGCGTGTGCCCAGACGGGGTGGCATGAGTAGCAGAAAGGTGATGATTTGATGTGGGGGTTGCACGCTTGAAAAGATAAAGGAGATGGGGGTTTTTTGTCTGATGTGCATGATGGATTTTTAGGGTTAGGAGTAGGGTTACCAGGTTAAAACAAGGGAGAAGGTAAGGAAGAAGGAGGACCAATGGGTAGAGGAGGAAAAGAGGTCTTGCCTGGTATGTAAAGTGGGTAGGAGGCGTAACTCAGCTTCCTTTCCTTTTCGTTGATTGTCTTTTTCTCCTTGTTTTCTTCACCCTTTCCTCCTTATCTTCTCTTTCTTCTTTCCTTATTCTTTAGCCTTCAGCCTGAAAATAAAATTGCAGTAGACGGAATCTCTTCGTCCCAACAGAAACTTAGATAGGCAAAAGTAGATAAACACTGGACGGTAGTCCTCGTCCAACAAGAAAAGATAATTGCAGTGGACGGAACCTCCTCGTCCAACAGAAATTAAAATAATTGAAGTGGACGGAACCCCCTTGTCCAACAGAAATAAGAGGGACATGACTGGACAGGACCACCCCGTCCTCCAGCAAGTGTAATGACCGGACGGGACCACCCTGTCCATGGGTAGGTGCAGCGGACTGGACAGGGCCAACAGCCAGTGCAAAGCAATGGACTCGACGAGCCCAACAACAAGTACAAAGCAATGGACTAGACGGGCCCAACAGCAAGTGCAAAGCAATGGACGGGACCACCCCGTCCACCAGCAAGTGTAATGATTGGACGGGACCACCCCGTCCATTGGCGAGTGCAGTGGACTGGACGGGGCCAACAACAAATGCAAAGGAATGGACTGGATGGGGTCAACAGCAAGTGCAAAGCAATGGACGGGACCACCCCGTCCACCAGCAAGTGTAATGACTGGACGGGACCACCTCATCCATTGGCGAGTGCAGTGGACTGGACGGGGCCACCAGCAAATGCAAATCAATGGACTGGACGGGCCCAACAGCAAATGCAAAGCAATGGACTGGACGGGCCCAACAGCAAGTGCAAAGCAATGGACGGGACCACCCCGTTTACCAGCAAGTGTAATGACTGGACGAGACCACCCCGTCCATTGATGAGTGTAGTGGACTGGATGGGGCCAACAGCAAATGCTAAGCAATGGACTGGACGGGACCACCCCGTCCATCGGCAAGTGCAGTGGACTGGACGGGGCAACCAGCAAGTGCCAAGCAATGGACGGGACCCCTCCGTCCACCAGCAAGTGTATTGACTGGACGGGACCACCCCGTCCATTGGCAAGTACAAATGTGATGGACGAGACTTCCCCGTCCAATAGCAAGTCCCACATGATGGACGGGACTTCCTCGTCCACATCAAGTGCAAATGTGATGGACGGGACTTCCCCGTCGAACAGTAAGTCGCATGTGAATGACGAGGCTTCCCCGTCCAATAGCAAGTCCCACATGATGGACGGGATTTCCCCGTCCACAGCAAGTGCAAATGTGATGGACGGGACTTCCCCATCCAACAGTAAGTGCAAATGTGATGGACGGGACTTCCCCGTTTGCACGTGATGGACGGGACTTTCTCGTCCAACAGCAAGTGCAAATGTGATGGACGGGGCTTCCCCGTCCAACAGCAAGTATAAATGTGATGGATGGGACTTCCCCGTCCAACAGCAAGTACAAATATGATGGACGGGACTTCTCCGTCCAACAGCAAGTGCAAATGTGATGGACGGGGCTTCCCCGTCCAATAGCAAGTCCCACATGATGGACGGGACCAACAGCAAATTAGCTATGAGTTCCCTACTTTCTTCATTTTTTATTTTTATTATTATTAGTCTCCTTGAAGCACAAAAAGCATGAGAATAAAAAATGGACAAAAATGGGTGTTCACAGTTGCCCCTCTTTATTTGTTGCATACTAGAAGACATGATTAGTCGTGACTTCTCATGTATTGTAGTAATGAACAAGTAAAGAAAATGAACACATATTTTGTCTGAAAAACATGAGGAGCTCAGAAGAAAACCTTACAGTTTGGAAATGAAATTGCAATGAGTCTCAGAGCTCGAAAGTAAAAATGCAATGAGCCTCAGGGCTCGAAAATAAAAATACAGTGGACGGAACCTCCTCGTCCAACAGGAAAGTAAATATGCAGCGAGCCTCAAAGCTCGAAAATAACTTACAATGAGCCTCAAAGCTCAAAAATAAAATTGCAGTGAGCCTCAGAGCTCGGAAATAAAAATGCTGTGAGCCTCATAGCTCGAAAATAAACTTGTAGTGAGCCTCAGAGCTCGAAAATAAAATTGCAGTGAGCCTCAGAGCTCGAAAATAAATTTGTTATGAGTCTCAGAGCTCGAGAATAAAATTGCAATGAGCCTCAGAGCTCGAAAATAAATTTGTTGTGAGCCTCAGCTCGAGAATAAAAATGCAATGAGCCTCAGAGCTCAAACATGCAGTGGACGGAACCTCTTCGTCCAACAGAAAATTAAATGCAATGGACGGAACCTCCTCGTCCAACAGAAAATAAACATGCAATGGACGGAACCTCCTCTTCCAACAGAAAATTAAATGCAATGGACGGAACCTCCTCGTCCAACAGAAAATAAACATGCAATGGACGGAACCTCCTCGTCCAACAGAAAGTAAACATGCAATGAGCCTTAGAGCTCGAACATAAAAGTGCGGTGAGCCTCAGAGCTCGAAAATAAATAATCAATGATTTGAAACAAATGAGAATCCCTTCCTTCTAAGGACAAAGGAACCAATTGCTCCCTGGAAAAACTTCGATCAACCAAACCCTTGTTCATCGACCACTCTGGGATGAGGCATCACTCATTCTTTTAACAACATTGGTCACCCACGAATCTGATAAACTCCGGATGTTTTTTAAGCTTATTTGCATCATTCTTTTGTCGTCCAGTGCACGCTATCTCTTCCATTGAATTTGAAATATTGAGTCCTCTTGAATTGGTTTAAACCATTCATTGGTGCTACCATTAGAGTTATCAAATCATACCATTAAACTTATATTTACTTTTATTGAGACATGAGAGTGAACACGATAGGGGAGTGTGGGAGAAAACCTCTTGCCTTAATATGAGAATTTAGGTTGTTAAAAGACAATAACAATAAGAACAAAGTTACAAAATGGATCACGAAGATTAAAAAAAAAGATAAGCAAAGAAAATTACGAAAATCACATAAAATTTGCCCTAGTGTTGGTCCTTTGATTTTCATTTAATTGATTCCCCTCAGCCTTTTGACGACACAGATCTTGGCTCCTGTTTCTGATTCCTCAAACACACCTCCTTCGATCATTCTTTAATAATTTTGCCCCATTATACTCAGCCAGATAAAATTGCCCCAGTATGGTGGGTGCTTGCAGAAGTGTTGGACCCTATCCTTCTCCTAGGCCACCCTTGCAGGTTTTCGGCCTATGGTTTCTTTGCCTTAACTTTTGCCTAGGTTGCCCTCTCGGGTTTTCAACCTAGCGGGCCTTTACCTTTCTATTGTTCTTTTGCCCTAACTTTTGCCTAGGCCGCCCTTTCGGGTTTTCAACCTACCGGGCCTTTATTTTCCTTTTATTTTCATTGTTCTTTTGCCCTAACTTTTGCCCAGGCTGTCTTTTCGGGTTTTCAACCTAGCGGGCCTTCAAACGTAGACCTTTTTCATAGCATCAGAGTTTACCGGCCTTGGTAGCTCTTCCCCATCCATGTTTTGCAGAATCAAAGTACCTCCCGAGAACGCTAGTTTAACAATATAAGGACCTTCATAATTTGGTGCCCATTTTCCTCGGGGATCCTCTTGACTAGGGAGGGCTTTCTTTAAGACCAGGTCTCCCGCACAAAATTCTCTAGGATGAACCTTTTTATTGAAAGCTCTTGCCATTCTGTTTTGATACAATTGCCCGTGACAGATAGCTGTCAGCCTTTTCTCTTCTATCATGTTCAACTGCTCATATCGAGTTTTCACCCACTCAGACTCTTCTAAGTCTGCTTCCATCAAGACTCTTAGCGAAGGGAGTTCCACTTCGATAGGTGAGACAGCCTCCATCCCGTACACCAGAGAGAAAGAAGTTGCCCCGGTTCTTGATCGTATGTTAGTCCAATAAGCATGTAGAGCATATGAAAGCATTTCGTGCCAATCCTTATAGTTTACAACCATCTTGGCAACGATCTTCTTGACATTTTTGTTGGCTGCCTCGACTGCACCATTCATTTGAGGCCTATAAAGAGTCGAGTTGTGGTGTTTGATTTTGAGACCATCGCAAAACTTTTGAATCTCGGTACCATTAAGATTAGCAGCATTATCTGTGATTATCCTCTCTGGGATCCCGTATCTACAGACAATGTCCTTTCTGAGGAATTTGAGGAACACCCTTTGAGTTATGCTGGCATATGAAGCAGCTTCTACCCATTTAGTGAAATAGTCTATTGCCACCAAAATGAAACGATGACCATTGGAAGCCTTGGGATTAATGGGACCGATGACATCTATTCCCCACATCGAAAAAGGCCATAGGGATGCTAAACTGTGCAGTGGAAATGCAGGTGCATTAACCCGGTCTGCATGGATCTGGCATTTTTGGCATTTACGAACATGCTCCATGCAATCTGACTCCATAGTAGTCCAATAATACCCACTTCTCAAGATCTTCTTAGCCATCATGGGGCCATTGACATGAGTCCCACATATTCCTTCATGAACTTCAATCATGATCCATTTAGCTTCACGAGCATTCACACATCTGAGTAGGGTACCGTCATATCCTCTTTTGTACAAGACTTCCTTGTTCAAGAAAAAGGCCATAGCCAGTCTTCGGATGGTCTTTTTATTTACTTCGCTCGCCCCTACCGGGTATTGCTTGATATATTGCTTGATATCATTACCATCGGGTTCTCCTTCCACATGAGCACAGTACGCTGGTTCATCTTGCACTCTAACTTGGATGGGTTGGTCATCGATATGGATATCCAACTTGGTCATGGCAGCTAGTGTGGCCAAAGCATCATCAAATTGATTCTTGTCTCGACTTAAATGCGAGGAAGTAATCTCACTGAACTTTGCAATCAACTGAGTCAAGTACTTCTGATACGGGATCAACTTGGAGTCCTTGGTCTGCCACTCACCATTGACTTGATAAATGATTAAAGCTGAATCCCCGAAGACTTTCAACTGCTTTATACCCAGTTCAAGTGTCATTTGCAATCCACCAGCACATGCTTCGTATTCTGCAATATTATTTGTACTTTTGAATTTCAGTTTTACGGCCATCGGGTATTGCCTGCCACTTGGTGAGATAACCACTGCTGCTATACCACTGCCATGCATATTGACTGCTCCATTGATATGCCTCTGGCTCATCTAGTTTTATAACTAGAAAAAGCCATGGTTTTGTGCTAATTATATCTCGTTTTCGCCCAAATTGGATTTAGTTGTCCTCAAGCAACACTTTGAATCTCTTAAGTAGTTTTTAGGATATTTTAGTTAATTTTGAGTCAAATAAAACATCTAATGCTATCTTACATTTTTAGGTCAAAAGTGAAGTTCTTAGAGTCAAGGAAAATGAAGAAAACAGTGGAAAGGCAATCTTGGAAGTCTCGCCTCGCGAATCACCATCTCGCCCCGCGACCCTGAAGCCCTGACTGTTCCAGAGATGTCACTTTTCTGTCTCGCCTCGCGAATCACCTTCTCGCCTCGCGAGAGAACCATTCTCTGAAGATCAGATTTTTAAGATTCGCCTTGCGAGCTAGTTCTCGCCCTGCGAGCGCGCGAAACTCAGAACCTCTATTTATAAGCTGTTTTAGGGCAGAATTAAGGAGGAGAAAAAATTTGGGCACTTGGAGGAACTTGGAGGCTGCCGCTGGACTAGGGTTCCGACCCTAAAAGGGGATGTTTTCCTTGCTCTGGGAATGGAAGAAGATTGGAGGATTCTTCTATGAGTGTTCTTCATCTCTTCTCTCCTTCTCTTTTGCATTGTCATTTATCATGAGTAGTTAAACCCCCTTGTTGTTGGGGGTTAGATGATAGCTTTTCTGAACTTGATTGTTATTTGATTTGGTTTCAATACAAGTTTCTATTTCTTTATGAGTGTTTGATTCTATGCTTAATGCTTTTCTTGGCTTAGCTACCCATTGAATGATTTGTTGCTTTGATAGACAATTGAAAGATTGATGTTAGGGCATGCTCATGAATCAAATGCCAAGTAGTTCATGAACCTAGACATAGGTCTTGGGATGCTTGCAATCTTATAAGTCTTGACTCTTAATGCAAAACCTCAGGTTATTCCACCTAAGACATTAGGGCTTAATTTGGGATTTTAGGCTCATTCCACCTAAGACATTAGGGTTTGAGTATTTTAAAAAGGCTTGATTGTCATAATTGAATTAGGACTTGTGTTGATAACCATTTCATTGCAATTAAGGAAGGATTAGTATAGTCTAACCCTGACAATTTTAACGCATTTATGTTGCCCTCCAAGTGTTTGATAAAAGTCCAAAAAGACAAAAAATATTGTATTGCTTTTATTTCTTTATTTTATGATCTCTTCATACCATAGTTTAGTCTAGATAGTTGTTGAGTTTGAGAATCGGTAATTGGCAACCGATCCCTGAGGATGATATCCGGTCTCACCACTGTATTACTTGTTTGCGACAAGGTGCACTTGCCTTTATTTAAAAATACGCATCATCCATCAAAATACATTTTCCACACATCCTCCTGTTCTTCGTCTTCCTCAAGGGACATTACCTCTCCATCCGGAAACTCAGAATTGATAGGCCATCCATCCTTAAGAGGATTCTCTGCTAAATGGTCAGCAATCACACTTCCTTTGATGGAATTCTGGGTCACATATTTGATGTCAAATTCTGACAATATCACTTGCCACTTCGAAACCCTTAAGGAGATATAAGGACTTTCAAAGATATACTTCAAAGGATCCATTCGAGAAATTAGCCAAGTGGTGTGATATAACATGTACTGTCTGAGTTTTCTGAAGGCCCATACTAGTGCACAACAAGTCTTCTCGATTGCCATATAACGAGCCTCACAGGCGTTAAACTTCTTGCTCAGATAATAAATTGCCTGCTCCTTCCTGCCAGATTCATCATGTTGTCCTAGCATTGCCCCCATTGAGGTTGGCAATATGGTGAGGTAGAGCAATAATGGACGACCTTGGGTAGGTGGTACCAATACTGGGGGATTCAGTAGATATGCCTTTATCTTATCAAAGGCTTCTTGACAGTCATCATCCCATATTCCTGGATTATTCTTCCCGAGGAGTTTGAAGATTGGTTCACATGTGCTAGTCAGATTTGCAATGAAGCGCGCAATGTAGTTCAATCTTCCAAGAAAACCTCTTACTTCTCGTTCGCTCTTAGGTGTTGGCATATCGCGTATTGATTCCACCTTGTTAGGGTCCACCTTTATTCCTTCTCTACTGAGAACAAAGCCAAGTAAGTTCCCCGCGGATGCACCAAAAGTACATTTTACAGGGTTGAGGCGTAACTTGTACTTTCTTAGCCGCTCGAACAACTTTCTCAAAACTGCCACATGGCTTTCTCCTTCCTTGGACTTGGCCACTATATCATCAACGTATACCTCTACCTCCTTATGCATCATATCATGGAACAATGCCACCATAGCACGTTGGTAAGTGGCCCCAGCGTTCTTTAATCGAAAAGGCATCACTTTGTAACAAAAAGTTCCCCAAGGAGTGATAAAATTTGTCTTTTCTTTATCTTCATTGTCCATAAGGATCTGATTGTACCCAGAATACCCGTCCATGAATGAAAACCTGTGACTTCTAGCTGTCCTGTCTACAAGGACATCAATATGAGGTAGGGGAAATCATCCTTTGGACTGGCTTTATTCAGGTCTCGTTAGTCCACGCACATTCTGACCCTTCCATCCTTCTTTGGTACTGGGACAATATTAGCTACCCATTCCGGGTGTCTAGTGTTGGACGGGTCTGGGCAAGTATACCCAGTCATGCAAGTAATACGGTGGTGAGACCGGTTATCGTATCCACGGGGATTGGATGTCAATTACCAATTCACAAACTCAGCAACTATCTAGACTAAACAGAGAAATCAAAACAAACAAAACAAAGGAATAAGATCTTTTTGTCTTTTTGGGGACTTTTAACAAACACTTGGAGTGCAAAAAGGACATGTTGGGACTAGACTTCACCAAACCTCTACCTCATGCAATACCAGGACTAGATACCTCCCATTCATGCTTCAGATATTAAAATCAATCCTCTAAACTACTCAAGCCATGATTCCTCGGATGACAAGAGCCTAAATCCACTAATAGACCCTAATTCCTTAGGTAGCCTAGATTAATGAATTTGCATTAAGATTAGGGATTACGCGATTACTAGTAAACCAAACTCCATTCCTAGATGCAAGGATTACTAGGTGATTGATTCCAATTCTGGTTCAAATACGAATTTCCCAATTGCATACCAAAACACAAATCAAGTCATGGGGGTGCTAGCCACAACAAGCATTTAGCAAAGGAAAATCAATCACTAACAGAGAAGCATAAACATAGATTAATAAGTCAAGATAAACACATGAAGTTTAGTTTAGTTACATCTAATCCCAACAAACTGGGATTAGCTACTCATAATTACATAGAAAGCCAAACCAGAGAAGCAGTAGAGAAAGGAAGAAAGGGAGAACTCCATTGAAGCTTCCCACTGTCGTCACAGCAACCCCCTAACTCAGCTCCCTCCTTAAGCAGCTCCAAGCCTCTGTTTTTTTGGGTGTTTTTGGTCTCCACTAGGGTTCCCAGCTCTTCCCCTGGCCACCCTTGTTCTGTCTGCTGAGCTCGTATATATAGATCTACTGCGCGTCACGGCCGTGATGGCCATCACGGCCAGGCCGTGACGCGTTCTGGAGTGGTCTCGCTTTCAAAATTGGATTCTCGCGAGGCGAGATGAAGATTCGCGACGCGAGACTTTAAAATCTAGTATGTCACGGCCGTGATGCCTATCACGGCTAGGCCGTGACAGCCTCTGACTTTTGCCTTCTGCTCTGCTTGATCATGGCCGTGATGGTCATCACGGCCAGGTCGTGATGGTCATCACGGCCAGGTCGTGATGGGCATCACGGCCAGGTCGTGATGGGCTCTGTTTGGCTCATATTCTTCACTTTTAAAGTTAAACAAGGAAAACAAAGCAGAAAACTAATGTAAACTAAACAATTACCAATTAAGCTAAGCGATCAACCTACTGCTTTCGGTTTCCCACTATCATCGGTTCATATAAATCCAAGCCCTAAGCGGATTCTAAACCCTTTTCGATTGTAACATCAATTAACAAGCGAAACCGACGCTACGAGACATATGTTCCTAATTCCGAATTAAGCAAACGGATTAAGCCCTTCGTGAATTAAGCAAACACGAATTGAACGCACGCGAATTAAGCAAACGCGATTAAGTTTAGGAACACACAATCATCGAAACAAATCAATACCCATTCGATACAAACTGAATTAAGCAAACAGAGAATATAGAATAGATATTGAAAGAGAGTAGCAATTAAATCAGGAATTACATAACCTCAAGCGGCAGTGCGAACCGATTACAGCAGATTGATCAAGGAGACTAGTTCTCCATCAAAAATGCAACACAACCAGAGAAATTCGAAACAAGGATTAGCAAAAGATGCTTCTGTTCTGCCCTAAACAGCTATTTATAACTTTCAGAAACTGCGCATTCTCGCGAGGCGAGTGGCCTCTCGCGAGGTGAATATTAAAATGGCGCCAGTTTGGATTTGTAATCTCGCGAGGCGAGTCTTCAAAATCTGGGTTGTCGCAGCCGTGATGCCTATCACGGCCAGGCCGTGATGGTCTCTGTCTTCGGGTGCTTATCTGTCATGGCCGTGACCTTCATCACGGCCAGGCCGTGATGGTCTCTGTCTTCCAGGGGTTTCTCTTCACGCCCGTGATGGGTGTCACGGGATGACCGTGATGCTTGATGACTTCAGGCTCGCGAGGCGAGCTATAGCTCGCGGGGCGAGGCAGAGAACATGACTTTTCTGGCACAGGCTGGTCCTCACTCTCGCTGGGCGAGTATCTGCTCGCGTGGCGAGTGTTTCCAGATTGCAATTTCCATTGTTTCCTTCATTCCTTGGACTCTAAGTCAACCTGAAAACATGAAATAGCCATAAGTGCTTTATTTGACTCAAAAACTGGCTAAATAACCCTAAAACTACTTAAGGGACTGAAAACCTTGCTTGAGGACAATCAAGCCTAATTTGGGTGAAAACGAGATATAATTGGCACAAAACCACGGTCATACTAGTCATAAAACTAGATGAGCCAGAGATCAATGACTCTATCCATGGTTCCACCTAGCCATGGTGTGAAAGCACCATTGACCTCTTTAACTACCTAGCGGGTCAAATGGCATTTTCACCAGGAAGTTTGACAGACAAGTGGAAGGGACTAACTTACCAGTGTCCACACTTGCATGCAAGCCAACATATTTATTTAATGCAGTAAATTCAGCAAGCATGGTGGAGAGAGTGCTTTCCAAATGCCCTGCCTTCTCACTTGTTCCTCCCCAAGGGTGCGTGAAAGGAAATCCCTCTTCTTGTGATTCGCTTACCACCACCACTTCATCTTCAATTTGATCCATTCCCACAACCAGATTCTGCTCAACTTCTGCTTCATGTGGCTCTATGGGAATCACAATACACGGTGGTGGAGGTGGTAAATATGACAAAAAGGTTTCCCAATCCTCCTTGGAGTATATATATATAAGCTCACCAGTCATAGGATCGACTCGTGATGGAATATTATGAGATAGAGAAAACTCCTCGAAGAATTCTCCCAAATTTATATCGTCTTCCCAACATAAGTTATCCTCCAAAATATGACTAGAAACTTCCTCATCAGGTGGATAATAAAAATTTTCTATGACTTTCGTCCACCTTGCAAAAACAGAACTCAAAACAAAAAGATCAAATATATACAGAAAAGTAAAAAAGAATAAAAATGTCTAAATTAGTTGCCTCCTTTGTTACTAATGATATTGGCAAAACCAATCCCCGGCAACGGCGCCAAAAACTTGTTGAACGGGTCTGGGCAAGTATACCCAGTCGTGCAAGTAATACGATGGTGAGACCGGTTATCGTATCCACGGGGATTGGATGTCAATTACCAGTTCAAAAACTCAGCAACTATCTAGACTAAATAGAGAAATCAAAACAAACAAAACAAAGGAATAAAAACTTTTTGTCTTTTTGGGGACTTTTAACAAACACTTGGAGTGCAGAAAGGACATGTTGGGACTAGACTTCACCAAACCTCTACGTCATGCAATACCAGGACTAGATACCTCACATTCATGCTTCAGATATTAAAATCAATCCTCTAAACTACTCAAGCCCCGATTCCTCAGATGACAAGAGCCTAAATCCACTAATAGACCATAATTCCTTAGGTGGCCTGGATTAATGAATTTGCATTAAGATTAGGGATTACGCGATTACTAGTAAACCAAACTCCATTCCTAGATGCAAGGATTACTAGGTGATTGATTCCAATTCCGGTTCTAATACGAATTTCCCAATTGCATACCAAAACACAAATCAAGTCATGGGGGTGCTAGCCACAACAAGCATTTAGCGAAGGAAAATCAATCACTAACAGAGAAGCATAAACATAGATTAATCAGTCAAGAAAAACACATGAAGTTTAGTTTAGTTACATCTAATCCCAACAAACTGGGATTAGCTACTCATAATTACATAGAAAGCCAAACCAGAGAAGCAGTAGAGAAAGGAAGAAAGGGAGAACTCCATTGAAGCTTCCCACTGTCGTCACAGCAACCCCCTAACTCAGCTCCCTCCTTAAGCAGCTCCAAGCCTCTGTTTTTTTTGGGTGTTTCTGGTCTCCATTAGGGTTCCCAGCTCTTCCCCTGGCCTCCCTTGTTTTGTCTGCTGCGCTCGTATATATAGATCTGCTGCGCGTCACGGCCGTGATGGCCATCACGGCCAGGCCGTGACGCGTTCTGGAGTGGTCTCGCTTTCAAAATTGGATTCTCGCGAGGCGAGATGAAGATTCGCGACGCGAGACTTTAAAATCTAGTATGTTGTTGTGACTCCGGCAAGTGTACCGGGTCGTCGCAAGTAATAAAAATAAACACGGTAAGTAATTACCGAGGTCAAACTCAGGGATTGGGCTACCAATTCAACTAAATTGTCAAGAAATCCGATACGTTGGTTAAGCAATAGAGGGTGGTTTAGAAAAAGAGATTGAAATTGCAATTCAAGAATCAAATCAAATAACGCTACGGTGATTAAAATCAGAAATTAAATGCATCAAAGGTCTCAAATCCACCTACCCAATCATGTTAAGTACCCAAGTGATGATGTATTCCTTCCCTAAGTTCAATTGCAATGTCAACCGGGACCCCCTAAATTCTCCTATATCCACTGTCGTGCTCAATAGGACGTATTCGATGATTGGATTAATCACTTGTTCGGTCTCATAACCCTAATCTCGAATTCTATTAAACCTTGTTCCCTATATGGTTGCACTAATCAAATAAATCCACGGTCGTGCTCATTATTCGATTAACGATTCCAATTCAAGTTCTAAAACGCGACTCGCCGTTTGGCCTCATACACGTTAACAAGTTAATCACGCACACATATGATCAACACAATTAATTCAGAATTGGAAAACATTTACGATCCCGATTCAAGTTCTAAAACGCGAATCGCCTTTCGGCCTCAAACACGTTTAACTTATTAATCACGCAATACATATGATCAAACATTCAAATCAGAATCGGAAATCATCAATTAAAAAGAGAGGAGAACACATACATCATATGAACACTACACAGCCATGGGTGGCTTCATCGATCACTCGGACGAGGGGATTAGTTCCTCATGCTCGTGACGACGCACAAACAATCGGCGATAATCTCCATAATAACAAACTAAAAGAAGAAAAGAAAAGAAGACGGAGACGCAGCTCCAAAGACAAGGATTCGCACTACTCTGATCTACACAAGTGGCTAACAACTTCCTCCCCAATTCTGATCTGATATGGCCTTTAAATAAGGATTCTGTTTCTCGCCAGCTCGCGGGGCGAACGTATTCTCGCGACGCGAAATTAAGCATTGGCGCGCTTCAAATTTTGTATTTTCGCGAGGCGAGCTTGTATTCGCGGGGCGAGTCTTCAAACCCTAATCTGTCACAACCGTGATATCCATCACGGCTAAGCCGTGATTGCCTCTGTCTTCCATGGTCCTCAAGGACTCGCGAGGCGAGACACCTTTCGCGGGGCAAGTCTTCAATTCTGGGTTGTGACCTTCATCACGGCTAGGCCGTGATGGTCTCTGATTTCCAAATCTTCATGCTCTCGCGGGGCGAGCTATCTCTCGTGGGGCGAGTCTTCAAACCTCGATTTGTCACAGCCGTGACCTTAATCACGACTATGCCGTGATAGTCTCTGTCTTGCTGGTCTTCAGACTCTCGCGAGGCGAGAGTACACTCGCGGGGCGAGTGTCTCAGAATTTCAATTTCCACTATTTCTTTGCTTTCCTTGACTCCCGGAGCTTCACTTTATTTACCTGAAAACACAAACGCACCCACAAGCGTGATTCTATCCAAAATAAGCTAAAAACTACACAAAAGACGCAAAACGAGTCAAAGTCCAACTCAGGAACGAAACAAGGCAAATTTGGGCGAAAACGAGAGTGAACTCGAATAAATTGGCACATAAACCCTAGTTTATCTAGTCATAAAACTAGATAAGCCAGAGGCTTATCAAAATACCCCAAACTTAAACCTTGCTTGTCCCCAAGCAAGCTTAAAACTCAAAAACGACTCAAGACTTGGCAAGCCTAAAGATCTAATCAATTTCGCACAAATTTCACGCGACTTTACAAAACAGTTTCTCTTCTTTGATTCCCCCCTTTTTTCATCAATGTAATCCCCACATTCATCTACCTTAAACAATTGAGAATTTATCATTCATGCCATCTTTACTCTAAGTTGAGGCTCGAAGATACACACAAAGGAAGATCACCTATTTCAAACAATTGCCTTCCTCACAAGGGCATTTAGTATTTCACTCATTCGCTCAAGTTTGTCTAGGCTTTCAACTTTTTCACTCAATTTCACTTATCAAGAGCACTTCCCATGAATTTGATTTTCATCTCAAAAGTAGTTCCCACGAAAACATGTATGCAACATCAGAAGGTCTTTTAAAGGTTGTAATGGGGCCTGGCTGAGGGTAGGATATTCAAGGGTACTAGGCTTAAGTCCCTAGTAACTAAGAGAGCATGAGCATTAAACACATTTTCCACTCAAATTCCTGTTTCCATTTTTCTTTTTGTCTCGGGTGACTACAGCCTTTTCCTTGCTAATCTTTTTGTTCTGCCCCTTTTCCTTTGGCAAATATTTTTCTTCTTCTTCTTTTTTTTTTTTCGCCTTGGGTTTCAACCTTTATTTTCTTTTTCTCACCCCAACATGACACATCACCTTGTAGCCACCCCAAACTTAGTTTCTCACAACCATTCTCTTGCTCACTTCCATGCTCTCCTAATCCTAAGATCGGGTTAACATGGTTTTTCAGATTTTGGCTCGTAATGTAGGGTCATCAAGAAACAATAGGTCAATTGGGCTCAATTTGGCTAACTAGTGAACATGCATTAGGGATGGTCCATTTTAGGCCAAGTAGTTATTTCAAAGAAAATCGCCTAAATCATTTGATGCAACACATAAACATGCAAACCAGATAGAGATTCAAGCAAATTCGGGAAAGTGCAACTTAACAGTGATTCACACATTCAAAAACAGAGTCGGAGGCTCAAATCCTCACCTGGACATTTTGCAAATTGTTTGACCGAGATACGATTCCTAGTGTGTGCACCCCCCTCACCCCAAACTTATCATAAATCAAGTAATCACAACAAAGTTCTCAAAGTTCAGTTTTCAATTTTTAAGTAGGGATAAGCTTTTCTATTTTCAGAACTTAGGGGAAATCATCAATGGTCAAATAATTCATGCAATCAATCTACGCTCAATCTAATTAAAATCCAACAAGCTCGCCGACACGACATTCATACAACAACTCTTGATCTTCTCAAATTATTCAAGAGTGACAAACAAAAACAAAAACATAAACAAAACAAAACAAAAAACAAAAATGAGGAAAGGAAAGGGTACCTAGCTTGGGTTGCCTCCCAAGTAGCGCTTGTTTAACGTCCCGAGCCTGACTCAAGTCGCCCCTAAGGGTTAATCCGGACGTAGATCTTGCTTGCCGTTCCATGCCTCAGTCCGTATTCTGTAGGCTCTTGCCCTTTCATAAGCTCTCCCTCTTGTTTTCGGACAACTCATTTAAGTCCAAAGCATCCTTCTATAATCAGCACGAACTCTCCACTCCGTGATGGTCCTTTTTGGGATCAACTCGTTGTTTGCATTGACCACCACGGTTGCGCCACCTTTCAACCTTGGTGTTTTACCCTTCTTTTTCTTGCCCTTGCTGCTGAGCTCTTCCTTCGCACATTCTTCCCTTGGGAGACTCGGTATGGTTTCCATGTCTCGTAGCCACTCAAGATAGACTTCATCCCCCGAAGGGCCTTTGTCCTCACTGTCTTCCGCATGAGACTCTACCGATACTGTTGCAAGTGAAGGATCATTGTCTTCTCGAGTTGCCTTTACCTTTTCAGTTGGGTCCACCACATCCACTCGATACACAGCTGACTTCTCTGCAGGGTGCTTCATTGCTTCAAAGAGATTGAAGACCACCTCATCATCATGCACCCTTAGAGTGAGTTTCCCTTGCCGCACATCTATCAAGGCACCCCAAAGGGCCAAGAAGGGCCTACCCAATATGAGGGGAACCTCGGCGTCTTCATCCATATCAAGCACTACAAAGTCCGCCGGAAATATAAGCTTGTCCACCTTCACTAACAAGTCTTCGACCACCCCATAAGGATATTTTATAGAGCGGTCGGCCAGTTGGAGCGACATCCGTGTATCCTTAACTTCTTGGATTCCCAACCTCTTCATCATAGAGAGGGGCATCAAGTTGATGCTTGCCCCTAGATCACATAATGCCTTCCCTACAGTCATCTCCCCAATGGTACATGGTATCGAAAAGGAACCGGGATCCTTCAACTTTGGAGGGAGTTTTCTCTGAAGAATGGCACTACATTCCTCGGTCAAAGCAACCGTTTCCTCGTCCACTAATTTCCGCTTCTTGGTGAGAAGATCCTTCATAAACCGGGCATATGATGGCATCTGTTCCAAGGCTTCCGCAAATGGAATGTTAATCTGAAGTTTTCGGAAGACATCAAGGAACTTATTGAATTGCTTATCCTGTTGAGGCTTCTTCAACCTTTCAGGATATGGTACCTTCATGTAAGGTGGGAGGTCTTGGGGTTCAACCCACTTCTTCTTTTGGAATTCTTCATCTACAAGTTTCAGCCTTCCCCCTTGCTCCGGTTCCTTGTCACTTGCTAACCTCTCTTTTTCAGGTTGCTCTTCTTCAACATGTGGTTGTTTCGGGGCCTTGTCATCTTGAGAACTAGTTGCACCCCTGTTAGGTTCCAACACCCTTCCGCTTCTAGTAGATATGACGTTGCATTGTCCCTTGGGGTTGTTCTCTGTATCCCCTGGGAAAGTGCCTGGGAGACGCTCACTAAGTTGCTTTGCGAGCTGGGCCATATGTGTCTCTAGATTGTGAATTGCTGCCCCTGTATGCGTTGCCCACTTGTCAATTTTCGCATTTGTGTCGATTGACAATTTCTCCATTGCTGCATTCATCTTCTCAAAAGTTGTGCCTGTAAAGGTTGACAACTTCTCAAAAGCCAGCTCCCACGGTTGTCTTCCACCATCTGTTATTTGCAACTGATTAGGCCCTGGAAGAGCCTGCTGGGTATTGCACTGCTGAATTCCAATGTTCGGCCTTATACCCTGCTGAGGTTGTTGCCAATTCTGCTGAGGAGGTTGTTGACCGGCTGGACCACCATTAGCATTACTCCAAGAGAAACCCGGATGGTCTCTCCTCATGTACCCCCTATTCTGATTCTGATTGTAGTCATTCTGTCTGTTCCTCTGATAGTTATTCTGGGACACAGTGTCATAAAAGTTGTGGCATGAGTCCACATGTTCCTGAGGGAAGTTGAATGGACAGTTTCGAGTGTCATGATCTCCATTACAATTACCACAACTGGAGGCATTCCCTCGTGTATCACATTACCCTTCTTGTTCTCTGACAAAGCCGCCACTTGCATCTTCAACAATCTGTTTTGCTCAAGAATGGCCTCCATTGCCCCAGAACTGATTCCATTTGAGGTTTCCCTTCCACGGTTGTAATCATTATATGACATTTTCTCTAACAATGCCCATCCATCCTCAGCTGATAAATATGAGAAAGAACCGCCAGCTGCGGCATCACAGTTCATCTGATAGCGTCCCCTCAACCCATTAAAGAAGTGCTGAACTTTTGAGACGGGGTCAAAGAACGCTGAAGGGCATCTTCTCAATAAGCCATTGTACCTCTCCCTAGCTTCATTATATGTTTCATCCTCTGTCTGCCTGAAAGATGTAACGGCTATTCTTGCTTGTGCCGCTTTCTGAGGAGGAAAATATTTGGTTAGGAACTTCTGTGCCATTTGCTCCCAAGTTCGATCTTGTTCCTATCCAAATCACAACCCAATCGCGAGCGACATCCCTAAGAGAAAGAGGGAAAAGCCGCAAGCGAAACTCATCCTGAGAGACTCCCCTGGTCTTCTGCAAGTCACAAGCTTCCAGGAAGCGAGTGATATGTCTATGCGGGTCCTGTTTGCCACTCCCATCAAACTGATTCTCCCGGATCTGGTATGTGACACAGGCTTCCACTCTGAAAGAGTCCGTGTTCAGGTTGCCCCTCACAATAGAAGAGTCACAATCTCCCAAGCTTGGTAGATCGTACTCAAAGAGAGGCTTGTAACGAGGAGGAGGAGGAGGATTTTCTTCAGCCATGTCCTCTATTTTAATTGCTTCCAACCTCTTCCTTTCTCTGGCCTCTTTTCTTAATTGCCTCTCGGTCCTGGTGATCTCTGAATCGAATAGCAAGTCCTCTTGTAGAAGGGTACCTCGCATACAAAAACACGACAAGACCAAGTGGAATCAAAGAAGTAGAGAGATAATAACAAAGAAAATAATAAAAATAAAAATAAAATAAGAACAAAAATAACTTAACCAAATAATCAAACTCCCCTAAAATCAGAAAAATTGGTTGTGCCAATCCCGACAACGGCGCGCCAAAAACTTGTTGTGACTCCGGCAAGTGTACCGGGTCGTCGCAAGTAATAAAAATAAACACGGTAAGTAATTACCGAGGTCGAACTCAGGGATTGGGCTACCAATTCAACTAAATTGTCAAGAAATCCGATACGTTGGTTAAGCAATAGAGGGTGGTTGAGAAAAAGAGATTGAAATTGCAATTCAAGAATCAAATCAAATAACGCTACGGTGATTAAAATCAGAAATTAAATGCATCCAAGGTCTCAAATCCACCTACCCAATCATGTTAAGTACCCAAGTGATGATGTATTCCTTCCCTAAGTTCAATTGCAATGTCAACCGGGACCCCCTAAATTCTCCTATATCCACTGTCGTGCTCAATAGGACGTATTCGATGATTGGATTAATCACTTGTTCGGTCTCATAACCCTAATCTCGAATTCTATTAAACCTTGTTCCCTATATGGTTGCACTAATCAAATAAATCCACGGTTGTGCTCATTATTCGATTAACGATTCCAATTCAAGTTCTAAAACGCGACTCGCCGTTTGGCCTCATACACGTTAACAAGTTAATCACGCACACATATGATCAACACAATCAATTCAGAATTGGAAAACATTTACGATCCCGATTCAAGTTCTAAAACGCGAATCGCCTTTCGGCCTCAAACACGTTTAACTTATTAATCACGCAATACATATGATCAAACATTCAAATCAGAATCGGAAATCATCAATTAAAAAGAGAGGAGAACACATACATCATATGAACACTACACAGCCATGGGTGGCTTCATCGATCCCTCGGACGAGGGGATTAGTTCCTCATGCTCGTGACGACGCACAAACAATCGGCGATAATCTCCATAATAACAAACTAAAAGAAGAAAAGAAAAGAAGACGGAGACGCAGCTCCAAAGACAAGGATTCGCACTACTCTGATCTACACAAGTGGCTAACAACTTCCTCCCCAATTCTGATCTGATATGGCCTTTAAATAAGGATTCTGTTTCTCGCCAGCTCGCGGGGCGAACGTATTCTCGCGACGCGAAATTAAGCATTGGCGCGCTTCAAATTTTGTATTTTCGCGAGGCGAGCTTGTATTCGCGGGGCGAGTCTTCAAACCCTAATCTGTCACAACCGTGATATCCATCACGGCTAAGCCGTGATTGCCTCTGTCTTCCATGGTCCTCAAGGACTCGCGAGGCGAGACACCTTTCGCGGGCGAGTCTTCACCTGGCTGTGACCTTCATCACGGCTAGGTCGTGATGGTCTCCGATTTCCAAATCTTCATGCTCTCGCGGGCGAGTCTTCAAACCTCGATTTGTCACAGCCGTGACCTTAATCACGACTATGCCGTGATAGTCTCTGTCTTCTTTGGTCTTGGGACTCTCGCGAGGCGAGTACACTCACTTGGGCGAGTGTCTCAGAATTTCAATTTCCACTATTTCTTTGCTTTCCTTGACTCCCGGAGCTTCACTTTATTTACCTGAAAACACAAAAGCACCCACAAGCGTAATTCTATCCAAAATAAGCTAAAAACTACACAAAAGACGCAAAACGAGTCAAAGTCCAACTCAGGAACGAAACAAGGCAAATTTGGGCGAAAACGAGAGTGAACTCGAATAAATTGGCACATAAACCCTAGTTTATCTAGTCATAAAACTAGATAAGCCAGAGGCTTATCATATGTCACGGCCGTGATGCCTATCACGGCTAGGCCGTGACATCCTCTGACTTTTGCCTTCTGCTCTGCTTGATCATGGCCGTGATGGTCATCACGGCCAGGTCGTGATGGGCTCTGTTTGGCTCATATTCTTCACTTTTAAAGCGTTGTTTCATCCATGCTCCATCATGGCTGATTTTGATCAATTTTACATTAATTCTTGCAAAACAACACCAAGAAACCGCTTCACCTGTTCCAAGGGAAAAACTAACTAAAATCAAATAAAGAATGCCTAATCTATATGAAAAATGCATGTAAAAGTGTACAGAAAACATGATGTAAAATCACACTATCATCTAGCTACTTCCAGAAAGCCAGTCTCCAACTGCTTGGTCACTTCTTCCTTGATCTTCAGCGACATCTCAGGATGCATTCTCCTTAATTTTTGCTTTTTTGGAGCCACATCTGGGTATAAAGGAATTTTATGCGATGCTATCTCAGGATCTAAACCTGGCATATCTTTGTAGGACCATGCAAAAACATCCAGATATTCTTTGAATAGTGAAACCATTTCTTCTCGCTCTGGGTTATCCACTTTTTTCAACTCCTTCTTATCTTCCTCGGTTCCCATATTGATCACTTCTGCAACCTCATCATTCGACCTAATCCCTTCCTTTGACCATTTCACCACTTTTACGAACTCTTCAATGTCTTCTTCCTCCTCATCGGATTCAAGATTGTATTCATAAGTGGCCGCGAGGGAATCAATAAATGAGCTTTCAAAGTTCCTCTCTTGAGGTAAATCTTTAGTGGAAGAAGTATTCCTGGAAGAAAAAGTCGGGAATAGGGGAAGTACAGGCAAGAGTCTTATTAATGAAAGAAAATCTTAAACAAAGTAAGGAAATGAAAGAGAGAAAAGAAACGATGGAATCAAAAGGAGAACACCAGACAAAGTGCTACATTCTCATTCATGTCTCAAAGAAAGTAAACATCAGTTCATAATTAGTACAATAAGATAATTTCTTCATGGAAATAACATCAACAAACGGTTCAGATTGCCAATTGTTGAGAACTTCTTTGCTAGCAGGGAGATAGATGACGTGGTTCTCGTCCAGCTCTTCTTCAAGTGTGATGATAGTGAAGTGAGGGAAAAATGACTTTGCGGGACTGATAACTTCAGCAGCTACTAGGAAAGTCTCCGTCAGGAGGGGAAGATACTTTCTCTCACGCTCTTCTTCTTCCTTGTTCTCAAGAGTCATGAATCTCATCCCTTCTATCAGGTTGGGCTGATACCCCAATCCGCGCCTTCCTTCTCTCACAGCCGCTTCAATTGGCCGAGAGATCCCTTGCAGCTGAGGCCCTAGGCCTTTTCCTCTTTGATACCCATTCTTTTCCATGATGCGGACTACTACCTCATTCACATTCTTCATTGGGGGCTCCCTTTTCTCGTTCTCTGACTTCAATACCTCAAAACTACACAGTGAGTTATCGTCCATCCGCTCTGTGCTTTCCACGTAGAGTGCTGTGGTGGGCTTTGTCAGCATGATTTCCTCTTCACCATGGACAGTAATAATGGATCCATCCTGAATATACTTCAAACACTGATGCAGAATCGATGGGACCACTCCTGCCTCATGGATCCATGGCCTCCCCAGGAGCATGGTGTAAGCTGGCTGGATTTCCATGACCTAAAAGAGGACAGGGAAAGAACTAGGCCCTATTTCAAGGGACAAAGTTATTTCTCCTAAGATTCCTCTTGCTGTCCCATCAAAGACTCGCACAATCATTTCTTGTGATGTCAAATCCGCCGCGCTTATATTCAGCTGCTTGAGTGTGGTCATTGGAACCACATTCAACGCCGAACCACCATCTACAAGCACCTTAGCAATCACAAACCCCTTACACTTTAGGGTGATGTGTAAGGCTTTAGGTCTACTGCGGGATTTCGAGGCCACTTCATCTTCCGAGAAAGTAATCATGTTGACATGCCTGATTGGGTCCACCATATTCACCACATTTTCCGGAGTGACGTCATGTTTGACATACGCTTCATTCAACACCTTCAATAATGCCTTGCGATGCAATTCTGATGTCAAGACAAGCGACAAAAGAGATATCCTTGCCGGAGTTTTCTTCAACTGTTCTACCACATCATATTCACTTTGCTTCATGATCTTCAGAAACTCTTCTTCTTCTTTCCCCTTTCTCTCATCCATAGTTTTCTCTTCTTCAGCTTCCTTCATCATTTTTTCTTCAGCAGGGGTGTAGCACCGCCTGCTCCTTGTAATGCCTCCAACTCTCACAATATTAGTAACCCGGGCCTTCGAAGTTTCTCCTGCCCCTCCTACTAGCTCAACTTTCTGTTCATAATTCCATGGTACGGCGTGTGTATCATCATAAGCAAAAGGAGTTGGCTTTTTCACCTTTACAATCACTTTTTCTAGCACCGACGCATCATTCATAGGTGGTATCCGAAGCACAACTTTTTCAACCACATTAACTTCTTCAGTCGTAGCTGGCCTAGCTTGGATCACCCCCAAGGTAAGTAATCCTTGGACTCGGACCTTAAAGTCCCAACAAGTTTCAACATCATGCCCTACCTCTCCATGATGATAATCACAACTTAAATCATCGTCATACTTCTCCTTTTCCCCGATCAGCTTCACCGGTGCAACAATATCATATCCTGCTTTCTTGAGCCCCGCAAATACTTCTTGCATCGGGGTTCACAATTCCAAAACCTTCTTAATTTGAGGCCCTTTCACTTCCAAGTTAGCCACACTATTTCCCGCATTATGGTTTGGGATTGGGTTATTAACAATGATAGGCTCAGAATCCTCTTCAAAACCCAATCTTCCACAAGCAATCAATTTTCTTACTGCTGTCTTGAAGGCCTCACATTCTTCAATGGAATGTCCCAGGGCATCCATGTGATACTTGCAAGTCAAGTTTGGATTATACCAAGCAGGGAAAGGTGGTTCCATAGTCCGTACAGGGTTTCCAGCGATTAGGTGATGATCAAATAGTTGTTTGAACAAATCTGCATTGGAGATAGACAGTCTTGGGAAAGGTGGCAGATTTTGATATTGGGATCGTCCCTAATTTGGAAAATTTAGGCGAGGTCGAGGGTAGCTTGGATGG
Source organism: Sophora flavescens (assembly GCA_030762895.1). NCBI lineage: Eukaryota > Viridiplantae > Streptophyta > Magnoliopsida > Fabales > Fabaceae > Sophora > Sophora flavescens. Next base: position 106,079,745 of record CM061066.1, on the reverse strand, counting down.
TTTTGTTAAGGTGCAGGTGTATAATGAGTATATGTTGGGGGAGTGGGGTTGTATGGTTGAGAGGTAGGGATGTTATTTACCTGGTTTTATGGCTAGGTGATGGCTGGCGAGGCCTGTTGAGGTGGGTAAAGCGGTGTTTGGGTCTGATATGGTGCTTGGTACCTTGGGTATGAAGGGACATGACGAGGTCCAAAGTTTTGCTGGTGTTGCACATAATTTGCTTCTGCTTCCTTCTTCTTGGGCTGGAACCCCTTCTTGGATGCACTGCCTTCCATGTCAATTGGCAACTTCCCGGCTCTGGATAGGATTTCAATTCTTTCCCCTATAGCAATTTAGTAAGAGAAATCCTTACAGGCTACTCCTGCCATTGCTCCGATAAAGGGGGATCCTAGGGTTCCCAAAAAGTATGAGCACATTTCGGACAACATCAGCAGCGACTGAACCTGAGCAGCCAAACTTCTCCACCTTTGTGCATACTGTTTGAAGGATTAATCACTCTTATTCTGCATTGTAGTCAACCGTTCACGGGTCGGAGCTACATCCAAATTAAATTTGTATTGATCCATGAACAAATCGACTAATTCTGTCCACTGAGAGATCTTAGAATGGTCTAACTGAAGGTACCACTCTAGTGAAATTCCGGTCAGACTTTCATGGAAAAAACCAATGAGGAACTTGTCATCCTTAGACCAGATGGCCATTTTGGCGGCATAGCTAATCAAATGGAATCGTGGGTTCCCACTTCCGTCATATTTGGAAAAATCAGGAATTTTGAAATCCTTAGGAATCACGACATTTGTGGCAGGGCAGAGTTCTTCTATCTGGAGAGGGCCGTAAGTACTCAGGCCTTTTATCGCTTTTATCTGTTCTTCCATTTTTTCCATCCATTCACCTCTCATTTTATCCTTACCAGCCTGGACTCCCACTGACTGGCTGTGAGTAGACACATGTGGTTGCTCCCATGTTGGCGCGGTGTAGCCCTGGGCTTCATGATTGGCGTTTTCAAAAGGAGGGTATCCTTCTCCAATGGGAAGTGTTATCGGTGCCGTGTGATGTGTCTGGTCGGGTCCAGACACCCCCTGAATGAGACTGGTGCCAACGTTTGAAAATGTCGGTGCCGTTACCACAGAGGAAATTCGCTGCCTACCAGGTTCAATTGCCTCTCTGTTCGCGCTGAGCATGCGGAGAGATTCCCTCATATCTTGTAATATGGCTTATAATCTTGCTTGGGTTTCAGTCATCTCGCCTATTCTTCCCCTCACATCATCTATCTCAGAGCTTAGATTTCTTCCTTCCTCAAACGCATTGGCAGCCATCCTGGACCGAGATCTGGTATCGTGAACTCGGGTTTGGTTGGTATTACCTTTCCTAGGTCGCGCAATGGTTCCTGAATCCTAAGAAGGATGAGACTCTGTGGATCAAATAAGAACAACTCATTAGTCAATAAAAAATTTTGTGTGTGTGCATGCATGCATGTGCAAGTTATCATCCTTTATTCGATCGTGAGGGTATTCACTAATAGCAAGAAGACTCATCCTGTAATCAAATCTAGTGGTATGGTTCCATCTAGTTTAAATGTAGTTGGTGTCAAGTCCAAGGGAGAATTTACTCCTCGATAGACCACACCCGTACGAGCAACGTCCTTATTTTTACACAGAAAACATGTCATTTTTGGGGTAAAAATATAGTTGATGACGTATCTAAGGGAGAATACACTCCTCGATAGATATCATCTAAAAACGTTCGACAGACATGGATGAAAACTTCCATTTCATTATAAATATTCTGATACAAATCATGAGTCTTTGACCAAAATAAAAGAAGCACATTGATGGTTTCCATCCTTCTCCAAGGTCCACAAAGTTCTATGTTAAGAGTCTCATCTTCTTTTTTCTGAACCCTCTGGCAAGTCTCCCAAAATGATTGAAGAACTCGATCACCTTTGGTGGTAGCTGAAGGAAATGGTTCATACGCATGTGGATGGATGCCTCTTCAAACCGCTCCACCAGCTGGGAAGTGTGATATTGGAGCCTATCCATCACGTCCTCGTGTTTTCTCTTCCATGCTTCCTTTTCATTCATTACATCCTCCACCACTGATTTCCATCCCTTACCCATTCTGCGTGACGTTGAGCTTCAACCCTTTCGGAGTCTTTTACCTTGTTTCTGAGCCAATTTTCTCTCATGTTAGCTTCTGCCAGTAGCTCGTGATACTTGGCTGCCTCATTCCATCCTTGATCAGAGTACACTTCTGTTTGGGCTAAGGATTCCTGCAGGGATTCAACCCTCTCTTCTAGTATATGTATCGTTTCAACGTGATCCCCTACACTTGTCTCGAGCTCTTTTTTCTTCTTTTGAAGTTTGACAAGCATCTTCTCTTGACATCCTATTTTTCCAGCAGCTCTTGAATTTCTGCTTCTTTGTCTTTTCTTGCCCTTTTTGCACGACTCGGGGCTTCGTGGGCATTGGCGCATTCATCCTTCAAATGCTTAATATGTAAACTCAGCTTCTGCACTTGTCTTTGGAGTGTGATAATAGTTACTTCGGCAGCTTGGTCTTTCTTGTCAAAAATCCTCATCTGAGCTTTTAAAACTTCGATTTCTTTCAACATTTGATCTTTGGTCAGAGAATTATTGTCCTTATGGAGAGGAGCTGCAGGTCTTGAAGGGAAACCTCTTCTTGCTTCTCTCCATACCTCATATATTTTTGTGTGAGCTATGACTCGCCTTCCTAATTCCTCCGGTCCTTTCATACGAATGTCATTACATGCTGAACTTACTGTTGTCGTTTGGTTCTTGATGCTTTCACCTTCTTGGTATAGGAAGAATATCCCCTCGAGCAGTTCTTTGGGGGGTTCATCCTACGTCCACTTGAGTTGACGAATTACCAAAGCTGGTGAGTACGACACACAACCTTTGGGACCCATCAACGGCACGTTTGACAAACTTCCGCAACTGAATACAACCAAATCTCCGTTATACCATGGGCACATCCAACTAAATGACCGCAGGTCGATCTGATCAAACTCTTGCTTCCACTCTTATAACTTACGTGACTTTAGTTGCATGCGAGCGAATCCTTTCAGCGGGTCATCTGTTCTATCAATTTTATCACGAGCGTACAAGTGAGTCATGATCCAGACATACAATATTGATGCACAACATCGCAGTTTCCCTTGTTGATTATGATGACAAACCTGTAGGGAGAGGAAAGTTTCAACTAAGACAGCAGGGACCGGGTTCACACCATATTCTTCGACCCTATAGAAAACATCCATGGCTGACTGATCAATCAGATCTGGTACAAAAGGAAAGAGCACCAACCCATATATCATGAGGGCTAGTACTATGTTGAAAGTAACCCATCGTTGTTGCTGGCCCAGCTGGTTGAGATACACCTCTAAAAACCGCCTCTTCAACCCTTTGGTGGTTCCCTTTTCTGTTTTCTCTATCTGTTCCGGTTGAAGCTCCAACAGACTTACTATCTTCCAATCTGTTACATATTGGCCATAATACATGTAGAAGCGAGTCTTCTTTTGAATGGGAAGTCTTAGCATATAAGCATACTCTTCCATGGTTGGAGTGATGTCCAAGTTAGGCAATTCAAAACACCTCAAAGTTGAGTTCCAATATTGGGCCAATGCACTCAGAGCGGGAGCTTCCAATGGAACACGCAACAGGTCTAATATTCTACCATACTTGCTGGCAAAGTCTGAGCGTGCTTTTTCTAGCATTTGCTGGCCGAGTTCACATAGTCTCTTCACGTCATTAAGTGTCACATCGATCTTGATATTTTTCTTGGGACAACTCGCGTTGCTAGTACTCTTTTCTGACGAACCAAACTTTTCCATGGTTCTTGCTATAAGGTGAATACCAAAATCTTCCAACAAAGAGACACAACAAAAAAAATGAGTATAGTGAAACAAATATATCTTGCATGATTCATGTTTCATGGACCCAATGGGGTTGAAAACCCTGATGGGTATGCATTACCTTCATTATGACATAACGCCTATTAGGTGTGCAATAATATTCGAATATGTCATTTAGGTTTGGGGCAGCAATGTGATGCCCCTAGTTTTGTGAATATTCACAATGAGTATGCATGACAATTTATGCTTATGATAATAGAGAGAGGAAATAAAAGTACGCCCCCTTTTGCCCTGAGCTAGGTAAAACCTAAGGATGGACACGCCTTAAGGTTAGGACTCTAAACATGTTGGCCACTAGGTCTGCTCTATTAGTGAGAGTTGGGACGGGTCTAGACCTCTAAAAGTCATGGTCCCTAGATTGCCCTCATAAGAGTATGGTTCATGATCAAGCCACAAGTAGGGATAAACCCTCTCAATATGACTATTCCACGATCTCATGTACAATCTGAGTGGTGAACTGACCAGTATTAGGGAGGTACAAGACCTCTTCAATAACAACGTCAGAGCACCGCCTAATCCTTGAGTTTTTGAGCAAGCTCGGGTATAGAGCTAAGGGTGTGTGCAATATGTGATAGTGATGTGTGTGAGAGGGGGCATACAAACCTGTAACACTTAAAAGTAAAAATAAAAAAGAGAAGACAAGAAAAACCTGCAAGACACCAACATAGATATATATAAAAATGGTTACAAGTCCTCTATCCTATTGTTAAAATATGGGAAAAGAAAAGAAAGGAGGGGGAAACAAAAACATTGTTAGTGAAATATATATAATAGTAACGTGAGTTAAAACGCCTGCGCCACTAACTCTTCTCATTTAAATAAGAGGAAAAACCCAACCAAAAGGACAATCCAAACAAACGGCATTGCAAAAAAAAAAAAACATGTTCTGTCATTTATTTATTGGAAGGAGAAAAAATGGTAAGATACAGCCATAAAAGGTAAAACAAATAAGCTACAAGTTACTAAAAATTTGCAAAACCAATTTTTATGGGCTTGACTCTCTTAAAACAAGTCCCTAGTGGAGTCGCCATCTGTAGCGACCTAAAAAAAAAGACTAGCTTTTCCTCTTTGAGAGAAAACATGGAGTCGCCACCAACTTTATTTTGTTTCAAGGAAGTTGGAAAACCTTTTTAAGAAAAGCTTTGGGTTCGGGAGTCGATTATGTCAAGGGAAGGTATGGAGACTTAACCCCACGGCACCCTGGAACATCCATAAATGGTTACCCGAAATTAGTTGTGTAAATTATTAGTAACTTTGAAACATTTGTTTTACCCGTGGTGGATATCTTTATTGTAGCTAAAATGAGGTTGAACATGGGACGTAAGTCCATAGGGCAACCCCTAAATCTGAAGGGTTGAACACGACACTTGTCATAGGGCAACCCAAAAAAGTTGTTTTAATCAAGTGATATCCTTTTTTATTTTTTATGTAAAATAAGTAATTTTTATTTCTTAAAAATGGGACAGAAACGTAGAGATGAGATCTTTAACCAACTTATTCAGAGAACAGAAATGCAGAGAAATAAGAGTGTCAAGAGAAATTTATTAATAATGTCAACGAAAAGAACACAGATTACCAAATGGGAGCAGAATAAGAATGATTTTGTTTACTCCCAGTGGTAAGATTTTAAGATCGAAGCCTTTACATTCAACCTCCCTGGCTCCTTCAGCTCTTCCTTCTTAGCCACTCTAGTAAAAGGGCAGAGAAGTGGAAACTCAGATCTCTGATCTCTCCTCCTCACCACAAGAATCTCTCTTTCTTTTCTCTCTTCTATGTATCTTTCCTCTCTATCTCTTCTCTGATCTTTCGTTTTCTCTCAAGAAAGTGTTCGCCCCTCCTTTCTCTTTTCTCCCTAAGAAAAAATCATATCCTCTCTCTTCCCCCCACCTCAAAAAATGTTCCTCTCCTTTTATAGACGGAGGAGAGGGCTTCTTGCTTCTTCTCCGTTGACTTCAAGGTCGACTTGAACGAATACCCAAGGCTTGGGCTGTTCTGAACAACGGAAAGGAGGGGATTTGATGTGTGGGTTGCACGCTTGAAAAGGGAAGGAGATGGGGGTTTTTGTCTGATAGGTATGAAGGCTTTTTAGGGTTAGGAGTGAGACTGCTAGGTTAAGGCGAGAGAGGAGATGGAAGAAAAAAGAAAAGACCAATGGGTAGAGGAGGTGCAAAAAACAAGGGTTCTGAGCAGAGATAGCGTGTGTCCAGATGGGGTGGTATGAGTAGCAGAAAGGTGGTGATTTGATGTGGGTGTTGCACGCTTGAAAAGATAAAGGAGATGGGGGTTTTTGAGCAGAAATAGCGTGTGCCCAGACGGGGTGGCATGAGTAGCAGAAAGGTGGTGATTTGATGTGGGGGTTGCACGCTTGAAAAGATAAAGGAGATGGGGGTTTTTGTCTGATGTGCATGATGGCTTTTTAGGGTTAGGAGTAGGGTGACCAGGTTAAAACAAGGGAGGAGGTAAGGAAGAAGGAGGACCAATGGGTAGAGGAGGAAAAAAGGTCTTGCCTGGTATGTAAAGTGGGTAGGAAGCGTAACTCAGCTTCCTTTCCTTTTTGTTGATTGTCTTTTTCTCCTTGTTTTCTTCGTCCTTTCTTCCTTATCTTCTCTTTCTTCTTTCCTTATTCTCTAGCCTTCAGCCTGAAAATAAAATTGCAGTAGATGGAATCTCTTCGTCCCAACAGAAACTTAGATATGCAAAAGTAGATAAACACTGGAGGACGTCCTCGTCCAACAATAAAAGATAATTGCAGTGGACGGAACCTCATCGTCCAATAGAAATAAAAATAATTGAAGTGGACGGAACCCCCTTGTCCAACAGAAATAAGAGGGACAGGACTAGACAGGACCGCCCCGTCCTCCAGCAAGTGTAATGACCGGACGGGACCACCCCGTCCATGGGCAGGAGTGCGGCAGGATCGACGGGGCCAACAGTGCAAAAAGCAATGGACTGGACGGGCCCAACAACAAGTGCAAAGCAATGGACGGGACCACCCCGTCCACCAGCAAGTGTAATGACTGGACGGGACCACCCCGTCCATTGGCAAGTGCAGTGGACTGGACGGGGCCAACAGCAAATGCAAAACAATGGACTGGATGGGGCCAACAGCAAGTGCAAAGCAATGGACGGGACCATCCCGTCCACCAGCAAGTGTAATGACTGGAGGGGACCACCCCGTCCATTGGCGAGTGTAGTGGACTGGACGGGGCCACCAGAAAATGCAAAGCAATGGACTGGACGGGCCCAACAACAAATGCAAAGCAATGGACTAGACGGGCCCAACAGCAAGTGCAAAGCAATGGACAGGACCACCCCGTCCACCAGCAAGTGTAATGAATGGACGGGACCACCCCGTCCATTGACGAGCGTGTTGGGTCACCGGCAAGTGTACCGGGTCGTCGCAAGTAATAAAATAAACACGGTAAGAATTTACCGAGGTCGAACTCAGGAATTGGGCTACCAATTCGACTAATCCGTGGGAAATCCGATGCGTTTGGTCAAGTAACAGAAGGTGGTTGAGAGAGAGAGAGATTAGGATCAAAAATTCAATTAACAAATCTAATAAAATAATTAACTAAAAATCTGAAATTAAAATGTCCAAGGTCACAAATCCACCTACCCAATATGCATACCCAAGTGATGATGAATTCCTCCCTAAGTTCAATTACAATGTCAACCGGGACCCCCAAATTCTCCTAAATCCACTGTCGTGCTCATTAGGACATATTCGAAGATTGGATTAATTACTTACTAGGTCTCATAATCCTAATCATCAAACTCTGTTAATTCTTGTTCCCTATAAGGTTGCACCGATCTCCTACTCACTTTCGTGCAATATTCGATCGATGATCCCAATTCAAGTTCTAAAACGCGAATCGCCTCTCAGCCTCAACATGTTTAACTAGTCAATCACGCAAGCATATGATCAACGCAATCAAATCAGAATTGGAAAACATAAATTGAGACAAGGGAGAAAGACATACATCACATCGAATCTACACTGTCATGGGTGACTTCATTGTTCCCTCAGACGAGGGGATTAGTTCCTCATGCTCATAGACAAGCAATCCGACATAACCACGATGATAAAATAAAAAGAAAAGAGGAGACGCAGCTCCAAAGAGAAAAGAAATCTTCCTACACGCTACTCTACAGTGGAAAAAACCTACTAGGATTCGGATCTCCAACAGCTCCCAATTCTGATCTGAAACAGCCTATAAATATGGATTCTAGTTCTCGGCCGCTCGCGGGGCGAACAATATTTCGTGAGGGGAACATTAGTTTTGGCGCGCTTCCAATTTGGATTCTCGTGAGGCGATAATGTGTTCGCGGGGCGAGTCTTCAAACCTTAATCTGTCACAGCCGTGACCTTCATCACGGCTAGGCCGTGATGGTCTCTGTCTTGCAGGTCTTCATGATTCGCGAGGCGAGATTATTATCGCGGGGTGAGACAGAATTGATGACGTTGATGCTTAGCTGATCTTCAGACTCGCGAAGCGAGCATCCACTCGCGGGGCGAGCATCTCCAGAATGGCAATTTCCACTATTTCTTGACTTTCCTTGACTCCCGGAGCTTCACTTCTAACCTGAAACAATAAAAAGACACAAAAAGCGTAACTCTATTCAAAATAGACTAAAAACTACTAAAAATGCCTAGAACGAGTAAAAGTCTACTTAGGAACAAAACAAGGCCAAATTTGGGCGAAAACGAGATTGAACTTGAATAATTTGCACAAAAACCACAGTTCATCTAGTTATAAAACTAGATAAGCCAAAGGCTTATCAAAACACCTCAAACTTCAACCTTGCTTGTCCCCAAGCAAGCTAAAACTCAAAAACGACTCAAGATTTGGCAAGCTTAAGGGAATCAATCGATTTCTCACAAATTTCATGCACTCAAAACAATTTTTCTCCAATGATTTCCCCCCTACATTAACGTAATCCCCACATTCATTTACTTTAAACAATTGAGAACTTCATCATTCATGCAATCATTAATCTAAGTTGAGGATCAGGGTCACACACAAAAGGAAGATCACCAATTTCAAACAACTGCCTTCCTCACAAGGGTATGTAAAATTTCACTCATTCGCTCAAATTCGTCTAGGCTATCAACTTTTCCCTCAACTTCACATATCAAGAGCACTTCCCATGAATTTGATTTTCATCTCAAAAATGGTTCCCACGAAAACATGCATGCAACATCAGAAGGTCTTATAAAGGTTGTAATGGGGCCTGGCCGAGGGTAGGATATTCAAGGATACTAGGCTTAAACCCCTAGGAACTAAGAGAGCATGAGCATTTGACACATCTTCCACTCAAATTCCTTTTTCCATTTTTCTTTTTGCCTCGGGTGACTACAGCCTTTTCCTTGCTATTTTTTTTTTCTGTTTTGCCCCTTTTCCTTTGGTAATTTTTTTTTTACTGCCTTGGGTTTCAACCTTTATTTTTCTTTTTCTCAACCCAAAATGACACACCACCTTGTAGCCACCCCAAACTTAGTTCCTCACAACCCTTCTCTTGCTACGCTTCCATGCTCTCCTAATCCTAAGATTGGGTTAACATGGTTTTTCAGATTTTGGCTTCTAATATAGGGTCATCTAGAAACAATAGGCTAATTAGGCTCAACGGGGCTAACTAGGGAACAGGCATTAGGGATGGTTCTCTTTAGGCCAAGTAGTTATTCAAAGAAAATTGCCTAAATCATTTGATGCAACACATAAACATGCAAACCATGAAGAGATTCAAGCAAATTCGGGAAAGTGCAACTTAATAGTGATTCACACAATCAAAAACAAAGTTGGAGGCTTAAATCCTCACCTGGACATTTTGAAATTTGTTTGACCGAGATACAATTCCCATTGTGTTCACCCCCTCACCCCAAACTTATCATAAATCAAGTAATCACAATAAAATTCTCAAAGTCCAATTTTCAATTTTTCACATGGGGATCAATTTTTCTAATTTCAGAACCTAGGGGGAAATCATCGATGGTCAAAACAATTCATGCAATCAATCTATGCTCAATTTAATTAAAATCCAACAAGCTTGCCGACACACATTCATACACATACTCTTGATCTTCTCAAATTATTCAAGAGTGACAACAAAAACAAAAACAAAAACAACAACAAAACAAAAGCGAGGAGAGGAGAGGGTGCTCCCTGATCAAGTTTCCATGGTTGCCTCCTCATCCAATTGGTATCACGGGCTCCCTTCTGTTGCATAGCATCCTGGAAGAACTCCTGCAAATTAAAACCTTAAGTGCAGATTCGCGAGGCGAGAGACCACTCGCGAGGCGAATCTAGATTGGGTTGCCTCCCAATAAGCGCTTCTTTAACGTCACTAGCTTGACTTATTAATAAGCTTCCACCTGGATCCCATAGCCTGTGGCACAAGGGCCAAGAGACGCTCATCATATCAAATCCTCCACCCGGATCCCATGGTTTGTGAAGTGGCCCTTGCAGGAGCAATATGACTCTATCCATGATTTCACCTGGCCTGAGTGTGAAAACTTCTTTGACCTCCGCAATGATGAACTCACTTCCTCTCGGGTCAAATTGTGTTTTCACGAGGAAGTGTGCCAGACAAGTGGGAGGGTCTAACTTACCAATGTTCACACATGCATGTAAGCCAACATAGTTATCCAATGCAGTAATTTCAGGTTGCTTGGCAAGCATGGTGAAATCCTCTACCACTTTATCTGCATTTTGCTCTCTGCCCCCTTGCTCCGGTGCCTTGTCACTTGTCAACTCCTCTTCCTCCGGTTGCTCTTCCTCAACATGTGGTTGTTCCGGGGCCATGTCACTTGTCAATTCCTCTTCCTTAGGTTGCTCTTCCTCAACATGTGGTAGCTCTTCCTCAACTTGCTGAGAACTAGTTGCATCCCAGTCAGATCTCAACACCCCACTACTTCTAGTTGTTATGGCTTCGCATTGGTCCTTAGGGTTGTTCTCTGTATCACCTGGGAAAGTGCCTGGGAGACGCTCATCTAGATGCTTTGCGAGCTGACCCAACTTCTCTACTGCTGCATTTGCCTTCTCAAATGCTGTGTCCAACTTATCAATTGTCGCATTTGTTCTCTTAAGAGACAACTCCCAAGGTTGTTGTTGTTGGGCCATCTTATCAATTGCCGCAATTGTCCTCTCAAGAGCCAACTCCCAAGGTCGTCTTCCACCATCCTGTTGAGGTTGTTGTTGCCAATTCTGTTGAGGTTGTGGTTGCCAAGCTAGACCATCGCCAGCATTACTCCACGCGAAACCCGGATGGTCTCCCCTCATATAACCCCAATACTGATTCTGACTCTGATAGTTGTCCTGGGGCACACTGTCATAGAAATTATGGCATGAGTCCACATATTCTTGAGAGAAGTAGAACGGACAGCTCCAAGTGTCATGGTCTCCATTACAATATTCGCAACCCGGAAGCATTCCCTCGTGTACCTCGCATACAAAACAAGGCAAGACCAAGTGGAATCAAAGAAGTAGAGAGAGATAATAGTAAATAAAAATAATAATAAGAATAAAAATAAAAATAAAAATAACTTAACCAAATAATCAAACTTCCCTAAAATTAGGAAAATTGGTTGTGCCAATTCCCGGCAATGGCGCCAAAAACTTGTTGGGTCACCGGCAAGTGTACCGGGTCGTCGCAAGTAATAAAATAAAGACGGTAAGAATTTACCGAGGTCGAACTCAGGGATTGGGCTACCAATTCGACTAATCCGTGGGAAATCCGATGCGTTTGGTCAAGTAACAAAAGGTGGTTGAGAGAGAGAGAGATTAGGATAAAAAATTCAATTAACAAATCTAATAAAATAATTAACTAAAAATCTGAAATTAAAATGTCCAAGGTCACAAATCCACCTACCCAATATGCATACCCAAGTGATGATGAATTCCTCCCTAAGTTCAATTACAATGTCAACCGGGACCCCCAAATTCTCCTAAATCCACTGTCGTGCTCATTAGGACATATTCGAAGATTGGATTAATTACTTACTAGGTATCATAATCCTAATCATCAAACTCTGTTAATTCTTGTTCCCTATAAGGTTGCACCGATCTCCTACTCACTTTCGTGCAATATTCGATCGATGATCCCAATTCAAGTTCTAAAACGCGAATCGCCTCTCAGCCTCAACACGTTTAACTAGTCAATCACGCAAGCATATGATCAACGCAATCAAATCAGAATTGGAAAACATAAATTGAGACAAGGGAGAAAGACATACATCACATCGAATCTACACTGTCATGGGTGACTTCATTGTTCCCTCAGACGAGGGGATTAGTTCCTCATGCTCATAGACAAGCAATCTGACATAACCACCATGATAAAATAAAAAGAAAATAGGAGACGCAGCTCCAAAGAGAAAAGAAATCTTCCTACACGCTACTCTACAGTGGTAAAAACCTACTAGGATTCGGATCTCCAAAAGCTCCCAATTCTAATCTGAAACAGCCTATAAATAGGGATTCTGGTTCTCGGTCGCTCGCGGGGCGAACAATATTTCGCGAGGCGAACATTAGTTTTGGCGCACTTTCAATTTGGATTCTCGCGAGGCGATAATGTGTTCGCGGGGCGAGTCTTCAAACCTTAATCTGTCACAGCCGTGACCTTCATCACGACTAGGCCGTGATGGTCTGTGTCTTGCAGGTCTTCATGATTCGCGAGGCGAGATTATTATCGCGGGGCAAGACAGAATTGATGACGTTGCTGCTTAGCTGATCTTCAGACTCGCGAGCCGAGTATCCACTCGCGGGGCGAGCATCTCCAGAATGGCAATTTCCACTATTTCTTGACTTTCCTTGACTCCCGGAGCTTCACTTCTAACCTGAAACAATAAAAAGACACAAAAAGCGTAATTCTATTCAAAATAGACTAAAAACTACTAAAAATGCCTAGAACGAGTAAAAGTCTACTTAGAAACGAAACAAGGCCAAATTTGGGCGAAAACGAGATTGAACTCGAATAATTTGCACAAAAACCACAGTCCATCTAGTTATAAAACTAGATAAGTCAAAGGCTTATCAAAGTGCAGTGGACTGGACAGGGCCAACAGCAAATGCAAAGCAATGGACTGGACGGTCCCAACAGCAAGTGCAAAGCAATGGACGGGACCATCCCATCCACCAGCAAGTGTAATGACTGGACGGGACCACCCCGTCCATTGGCGAGTGCAGTGGACTGGACGGTGCCACCAGCAAATGCAAAGCAATGGACTGGACGGGCCCAACAGCAAATGCAAAGCAATGGACTAGACGGGCCCAGCAGCAAGTGCAAAGCAATGGACGGGACCACCCCGTCCACCAGCAAGTGTAATGACTGGACGGGACCACCCCGTCCATTGGTGAGTGCAGTGGACTGGACAGGGCCAACAGCAAATGCAAAGCAATGGACTGGACGGGGCCAACAGCAAGTGCCAAGCAATGGACGGGACCACCCCGTCCACCAGCAAGTGTAATGATTGGACGGGACCACCCCGTCCATTGGAAAGTACAAATGTGATGGACGAGACTTCCCCGTCCAATAGCAAGTCCCACATGATGGACGGGACTTCCCCGTCCACAGCAAGTGCAAATTTGATGGACGGGACTTCCCCGTCCAACAGTAAGTCCCATGTGATGGACGAGGCTTCCCCGTCCAATAGCAAGTCCCACATGATGGACGGGACTTCCCCATCTACATCAAGTGCAAATGTGATGGACGAGACTTCCCCGTCCAACAGCAAGTGCAAACGTGATGGACGGGACTTCCCCGTCCACAGCAAGTGCAAATGTGATGAACGGGACTTCCCCGTCCAACAGTAAGTGCAAATGTGATGGACGGGACTTCCCCGTCCAACTACCAGTACAAATGTGATGGACGGGACTTCCCCGTCCAACAGCAAGTGCAAATGTGATGGACGGGGCTTCCCCGTCCAACAGCAAGTATTGTGATGGACGGGACTTCCCCGTCCAACAGCAAGTACAAATGTGATGGACGGGACTTCTCTGTCCAACAGCAAGTGCAAATGTGATGGACAGGGCTTCCCCGTCCAACAGCAAGTCCCACATGATGGACGGGGCCAACAGCAAATTAGCTATGAGTTCCCTACTTTCTTCATTTTTTCTTTTTATTATTATTAGTCTCCTTGAAGCACAAAAATCATGAGAATAAAAAATGGACAAAAATGGGTGTTCACAAGGGGAGAAGAACATTTTTTCTTAAGAGGAAACGAAAAATCAGAGAGGAGATAGAGAGGAAAGATACAAAGAAAAGAGAAAAAGAGAGAGAGATTTTTATCTAATGTTTTCTTTGGGAGGAAGAGAGATTAGAGATCTAAGTTTCCTTTTTCTCTTCCCCGTTATTAGAGTAGTTAAGAAGGAAGAGCTGAAGGGGTCAGCAAGATTGAATGTAAATCTTGAAACCTTACCACTGGGAGTAAACAAAATCATTTTTATTCTGCTCCCATTTGGTAATCTTTGCTCTTTTTGTTGATATTATTAATAAATTTCTCTTGACATTCTTATTTCTCCGTGCTTCTGTTCTCTGAATAAGTTGGTAAAAAGTTTCATTTCTACATTTCTGTCCCATTTTCAAAAGATAAAAATTATTTATTTTACATGAAAAATAGAGGATGATCACTTGATTAAAACAATCTTATTCCTTGGGTTGCCCTGTGACAAGTGTCATGTTCAACCCTTTAGATTTTGAGGTTTCCCTGTGGACTCATGTGCCATGTTCAACCTCATTTAGTTTTAACAAAAATTTTCACAACTAAAGATGTTTTTTTCTTAAGAAAGCGATTTTGGGGTAAAACAAATAATTTCAAAGTTACTAATAATTTACACAACTAATTTTGGGTAACCATTTTATGGATGTTCTAGGGTGCCGTGGGGTTAAGTCTCCATGCCTTCCTTAGACATAATCGACTCCCGAACCCAAAGCTTTTCTCAAAAGGTTTTCCAACTTCCTTGAAATAAAATAAAGTTGGTGGCGACTCCATGTTTCCTCTCTAAAAGGGGAACCGTTCTTTTTGGTCGCTACAGTGGCCTTCTTCTTCACTTGTATTTCTTCAACGGTTACTTTGAATAATCCAGTTTAGAGATAGCACTTAATGCATGATATCCGTTGTGACTGAGAGCTTGATTGTGGCAATGCTGAATAGTACTCTTGGTTATCGAGGTAGCATGAAATTGGAGGCTTACTGCTCTGAGCATTGTAGCTTGAGAACTTTGTTGTACCTCTTTTGTGTACAATCCAGCTTTTTCAGTCATAAAGATGTCATCGTACAGATTGTTTTGCAGTATCTTATTGTACGATTCTGCTTTTTGCATTTCTTGATGGTACTATGTTTCTTTTACAACAAGGTGAAACATTAAAGCAGATAAAACAAATGTGAAGAACAAATATTCCATTGAAATAAACATCAATCATTTGAAATAAATTCAAGATATTCGAATTGCATTTAATTTATTTCAAAGATGGAGCTCGTCTAAAAAGAACTCCGTCTACTTAGTTATATGAGAGACTAAGTCTGTTCAACATTTTATTTTGCTCGTCTGATGACATGGCAGTTAGAGCTCGTCTACTAGATTACTTCAGTTCATTTACTTCTACTAATTACTTCCGTCTGCTTACATGGCAAGATGGACGTGCTTATTATCAAGTCTTTGGACTTGCTGTATCTAACAAGTTATTTTGGTACATATCTAGCAAACATTTAGAGCTTCGTCTACTTAAGTAAACCAGTCTATTTAATTAAATAAAGAACTTTACCAAAGTTTTAGAGCAGCCCGTCTACAAGAGTGGATGCGTATTTTTCAATGAAAACTTAGCCCAAGTTTATTTTACTTATATTAAAGTATTCCTGCATAACTGAAAGTACATGTTAGATCTCAACTAATACTTTGCCAAGTAAATTTAATTCTTTTGTTAAGCATCAAAACTTAGAGATTATTAAATTCAAAACCACTTTGGTTTCAACAATCTCCCCCTTTTTGATGATGGCAAAACTAATTAAATTTGAAAAGCAAAGTCTAAGAGAGCTTACAGGGCTCCCCCTAAGACAAAGCATTCAAATAATTAAATAGAAAAAGCATATGAAAAACAACTGCATGTAAGCTAACACTTAGGTGCAATGGCTTATCATACTTATAATATATATAAGTGAATAAATAAACATAAGTATCAGAGCAGCAGATATCAAAGCAAATAAGCAAACATAAGTATCAGAGCAGTTAGCAAGTTGAAGAGAATGTACAAATGCAGACTAATGTGAGCTTTTCAAAACAGACTTTTTATATATGAATATAAACAAATCTCTTTTTTTTTTCCTTTCTCCCCCTTTTTGTCATCAGCCAAAAAGGTAAAATGAGAGGACCATCATTGTCAGTATAAGAGAGAAAAAAATAAAAGGTAAAGGTTAAGCAGGAGGAGGTGGTGGAGGTGGAGGGTTCTGAGCCTGACTTTTCTTGAAGTCCATGAGGAATTCCAACATTTTATTCACAACCTCTAAGGTTGGAGCCATTGAAGTTTGAACTTGCTGTTGGACATCCTCCTTTATCTTCTCAGTCATCTTCTCAACTTTCTCATCAACTATTTTGCCAACCCTTTCATCAACTATTTTTCCAAGAACCTCTTCAAGATTAGATGGCAGAGCCTGTTGCCTTGAGCTTTCAACAGACTCTTGAAATGTGCTTAGTGTTCTTGAATGATCTAAAGGGTGCATCACAACTAGAGCTAATGGTTGAGAAGATTGCTTTTCTGATGAGCTCTGATGGTGAATGGATTCAGTTGTATCTTCTAAGCCAACAACAGTGGCAATTTGATCAGGTTCTTCAACAGCAGGTTCATCTGCGATAAGCTCTGAAGTAGGTGGAGGGATCACTGAGACTTCCTTTGCCCATCTAATGGGGTAGATGAATTCCACATTCTTACTATTTATAGGAAGTCCCAGAGGTCTTTATAGATCATATATCTAAAGTTTGAAAGATCACATTTCCCTCTGACCTTAGGAATATTCTTCTTCTCTTCTTCAGACAAACCAGAGGAAGATGCCTCTCTTGAGAAGGGAATAATATGAGATTTCCATAAACAGCAGCTCTATGTTCATTGATCAACTCAATGGATTCAGTATGCAAAAAGAAATCCAGCATTGTGTAGTCAAAAGTTTCTTCGTTCAGATTAAGCATTGCTGATTCAGCTTCAGGCATCACTCCCTTGCATCTTCTGTTTTTCATGTCCTTGTCCTTATTTAGATCTAACATTGGCAGTCTTGGACAGATCCTGTAAGACATGATTCCAATTCTGGTTGCTTCATTATCTCCCAGCCAGGATGGAGGGACAAAATGCGCGGCTCTATCAACTCTGAAATGACTGAATTCCCACTTCAGCATTTCATAGATGAGCTGATCCAGAAAAAAGTCAGAGGCCCTCCCATAGACTCTGGGATGCCCAAAAGACACCCATTTTGTGTCTCTTGGCATGATCATGGGAACATGCTTTGAGAATCTTGCTCTACGCTCAGGGATGGTAGGAAGATGTTTCCTATTGGGGTCAGTCTCCCAGACAGGTATGATATGTCTCTCAACTCCATCATTGAGGGGTAAGAAAGGAGGAGTTTTGACAAGGTTAGGGTAAATTTTTCTTGGGGGGGGGGGGGGGGCGGAGTTGTTTAGGGGTAGGTGAGTGACTAATGGCCCTAAGTTGTTGTGCATTTGAGAAGGCACATTTTTGATTAATTTACAATCAGGATGAGGTGGTAAAGGGGTTCAACAGGTGGACTGACTTCTTCCTCATACTCAGGTAGAGGATACCATCTATTTGGAATGTGTTCGGGTTCAGGTTGGTGAGAATGAAACAGAACTTTCCATTCCCTTTTTACCTTGGTCCAATCCTCAGATTTTCCATCATAAAGAACAGAAGTTGGGGTGAAGGGAAATAAGGTTCTCAAGGGTTTTGGAAAAGGAGCACTAGGGGAAATGCCATCATCTGGTTGATTGAACCAGGGATCATCGGCAGGGATAATAGGTTAAAATTGTAGAGTGGTTATTTGTGTTGGTTGGGGTGAAAGGGGTGTGGGAATGTACACATCATCTGGAGTGGAGACAGGCACATCATCAATCCTAGTTTCTAAATTAGACACTAGGGCATCTACTGCTATTTGAACAGGATCACTAGCAGAGATGGTTACCTTATAAGTCTTAGTTGATCTGGATTTTCTTGCTGGTGGCCTTCTAGGTTTTGTTGGAACAGGCACAACGGCCTCAGCAACAGAGGTCTTCTGCTTCTTCAAAATTGTACTGATAGGAATGTTGTCCTCATCAGCTTCCTCATCATCATTGAGAGAGAAGATAGCTATTATTTGCTTCTTTGCAGTAGGGGCATCAGAAGGTTCCCTGATAATAATGCCACCGGTTGGTCTCTTGGGGGCAGGCTTCCTTGTTGCAGTGGTCTTTTGCCTAGTTACTCTTTTTACTCCTAGGACTTCAACATTGTTTTGTTCCACCATCTCTTCTTTAGTTTTCATCAACTCCTCAGTCTTGGCCATTGCAGCAGCAGCATAGGTACTGAGGTTCATGTTGGCTATATTCATTTTACCAAAGTCTGCAGCCGACATTGGATTTTCAGTTAATATCCTAGCTTGCTCCTCGGGAGTCTTTGTAGCAAGAATCTCATGAATTCCTTGAGCCTTGAAAATCTTGGAAAGAAGATGGTAAAAAGGAAATGTTGAGAGTCTTTTCTTATTCATCACAGCGTCTCTGAATCTTCCGTACAGAATTCTTGGAAGATTGATCTTTGTTTCAGTGAGAAGATGTCAAAGGCAGACTTTGTGCAGAGAGGAGAGGTTGTCTTTGGATCCAACCTTATAAAGAACCACCTTGTTGAGAAGCTGATGAAGGATGCAAACAATGTCCTTCATTTCAACAGCCTTTCAAGTGTGAGTTCTGACTGTGTCTTCTTTCATGAGACATACTTCAATAGTCTCAGAGCCACCCAAGTACTCTTCCCATGACTCAGTAAAAACTAAACCCTCCCGACCACAGAAAATTGCATCAGCAATAGTCTTCTCCGAGACTACAATCTTATTTCTTAACACCATTGAGAAAAAGTCAGTATCAGTCACTTGGACATTTCTCCAGAAATCCCTGATCAGGTTGGGAAAGACAGAGACCTTCTCTGTGAAGAGTCCTCCCCACCCAGCTGCATTAACATATTTGCTTATGTCTAAATTGTAGTCTTGCAGCACTCCAAGGTTGAAATGATGCTCTATTGCCAAGTTGAGCTTGTCCACATTAAAGGTTGAAGAAGAAGCCATTTTAGGAGATCAGAGAGCTTAGGGTTTGAAAGCAGATAAAGGTAGAGATGGAGATAGCTCGAGAGGTTATGGAAGTGTAAAGTTTTTCTCAGAGGGAAAATATTACTTTTAAAGGAATTTTGAATCTCAAAGGTAAAAAAAACTTTGGACATGACATGTCATTATGATAAAACGATGTTGGTAACTTGGAACTATAAAAAGGTCTTGATGGGATTGATGGAAGTACTGACTCAGCAAAGAGAATAAAGGATAAATTCTTCTTAAGACAAAATAAATACATTTATTAACACACAAAAAAAATATGCTTAAACACAGGCAGATGTGAACTCGTCTGAAACTATACAATGGATGCGGTAACCAGTATTAGTGGACGCGTCATATGGACGTGCAATACAGTATGCAATAGACGCACAACTTTTAATAGGTATTAGACGAGCATAGGTAATAGATGCAGGATTAACAAAACAAAGTTTTCTCGAGGCTAGACGACTAAATTAATCCACACATATCATATTAAGATGCTTCCTAATAAAGATAAATCTATCCTCTGCAAGAGGTTTAGTAAAGATATCTGCCCATTGATGGTCAGTATCTACAAATTGAATATCAATCACACCTTTTTGCACATAATCCCTAATAAAATGATGTTTAATCTCTATGTGCTTAGCTTTAGAATGCAAAATTGGATTCTTAGATAGATTTATTGCAGTAGTATTATCACACATAAGCGGAATACTACTTACAAATACATTGTAGTCCTCCAGTTGATGTTTGATCCAGAGAAGTTGTGAGCAGCAACTTGCAGCTGATACATACTCAACTTCAGCAGTTGATAAAACAATTGTACTTTGTCTTTTGCTTGACTATGAGACAAGATTAGCTCTAATGAAGTGACATCCTCCACTAGTGCTTTTTCTTTCAATTCTATCTCCAGCATAGTCAGCATCACAGAAACCAACTAATCTGTAATCTTCATTTTTCTTAAAGCACAAACCAAGATTAGTAGTACCTTTTAAATATCTAAAAATTCTTTTAATTGTTGATAAGTGAGATTCTCTAGGATCAGATTGAAATCGAGCACATAAACATACAATAAACATAATATTAGGCCTAGACGCAGTAAGATATAAGAGAGATCCCATCATACTCTGTATACCTTTTGGTCTACCTTTTTCTCTTTATCATCATTGTTCAGTATGGAAGTGGGGTGCATAGGAGTATTCATCGGTTTACAATCATCCATCTTAAACTTCTTCAGAAGCTCTTTTGTATACTTGGTTTGGTGGATCAGCACCTCGTCCATGGTTTGTTTTACTTTAAGTCCAAGGAAGAATTTGAGTTCTCCCATCATGCTCATTTCAAACTCTTTCTGCATTAACTTAGAGAATTCTTTGCATAGAGACTCATTAGTACCACCAAAAATAATATCATCAACATATATCTGTATAACTATAAAATTAGACTTAATGGATTTTCTAAATAAGGTTGTGTCAACCTTTCCTCTATTGAATCCATTTTCCATAAGAAAGGAACTTAGTCTGTCATGCCAAGCTCTAGGAGCTTGCTTAATACCGTACAAAGCTTTCTTAAGCTTATATAGGTGTTCAGGATGGGTTTCACACTCAAAACCCGGAGGTTGCATAACATAGACTTCTTCATTAATAAAGCCATTTAGAAAAGCACTTTTAACATCCATCTGAAAGAGCATAATACTATGATGTGCAGTGAATGAAAGTAGAATTCTAATAGCTTCTAATCTAGCAACAGGTGCAAAAGTTTCAGTATAATCTATAACTTCTTCTTGAGAGAAGCCTTGAACAACAAGTCTTGCTTTGTTTCTGGTTACCTTACCATTTTCATCAAGTTTGTTTATGTAAACCCACTTTGTTCCAATCACTGATTTGTCTTTGGGCAGTGGAACCAGAGTCCAAACATCACTTCTTTCAAACTGATCGAGTTCTTCTCGCATAGCTAGAATCCAACCATCATCTACTAGATCCTCGTCTACTATTTTTGGTTCCAACTCAGAGACTAGTGCAGAATTGTCTTGTTCTCTGAAGGTTGATCTGGTTATAGCTTGTCATTGGGGTTTCCAATGATCTGATCTTGTGGATGATAATTCTTGAAGTGCCAAGATTTTTGAACTGTATCATGTTGAGAAGTGGAAGTTTCTGGTTGTTGAGTGGGTCATCTTCTTGATCATCAACTTTTATCTCAGGTGAGTCTCCTGGAATGCTTAGATCAAGATCTTCAAAAGCTTCATTTAGCTCGGATAATTTCTTATCAGGCTGTTTGTCATCAAACTTGACATGAATACTTTCCTCTACTATCAGAGTCCTAGAATTATAAACTCTAAAGCCTTTAGATGTTTCAGAATATCCCAATAGTATTCCACTATCTATTTTAGCATCAAACTTACCAAGTTGATCTTTAGTATTCAATATAAAGCATTGACAATCAAAAGGGTGAAAATAAGATATGTTGGGTTTTCGTCCTTTCCACAGTTCATAAGGAGTCTTATTTATGATCGGTCTAATGTATATTCTATTCTGAATGTAGCAGGAAGTATTAATAGCTTCAGCCTAGAAGTGTCTAGGGACAGAGTTGTCATTTAGCATAGTCCTAGCCATCTCTTAAAGAGATCTGTTCTTTCTCTCTACCACACCATTTTGCTATGGTTTTTTAGGTATTGAGAAGTTGTGAAGGATACCACTCTCTTCATAGAACTTATGAAATAGCTCATTTTCAAACTCTCCCTCATGGTCACTTCTGATTGAAGTGATACACATGCCTTTTTCATTCTGTACACATTGGCAGAATACAAAAAAGACCTTAAAAGACGCATCCTTGTGAGTTAGGAACATAACCCATGTCCATCTAGTGTAATCGTCTACTATGCCAAGACCATATTTCTTACCACTAACAGAGGCAGTCCTTGTTGGACCAAAAAGATCAAGATGTAGCAACTCTAGTGGTCTGTTGGTACTAAAAACATTCTTAGATTCAAAAGAACCTTTGACTTGTTTTCCCTTTTGACATGCATCACAGGGAGCATCAGATTTGAACTTAAGGTTTGGTAGTCCTTTCACGAGGTCATGCTTGTTTAGCTTTAAAATTAATTTCAAGCTTGCATGACCTAGCCTTTTGTGCCAAATCAATCGCTCATCTTCAATGGACACTAGACATGAGACACATTGATTTGAGAGGTCCTCCAAGTCAATCTTATAGAGATTGTTTTGCCTTTTTGCAGTGAATAAAAGTGATCCATCATCTTTCTTGACAGTACACATGTTCTTATCAAAAGACACTGCATATCCACTGTCACATAATTGACTTATGCTCAGTAGATTGTGCTTCAAGCCATTTACTAAAAGAACATTATCAATGGAGGGAAAATGATGTTTACCAATTTTACCTATACCAATGATTTTCCCTTTCTCATTTCCTCCAAATGTGACCCAGCCACCATCTTTGGGCATAAGGTTTTGTAACATAGACCTTTCTCCCGTCATGTGTCGTGAGTAGCCACTGTCCAAGTACCAACACATCTGTTTTCTCCTTGTTGTTAAGCAAATCTGCAACAGGTATTATTTTATCTTAAGGTACCGAAACTGACTTGGGTCCTTTTTTGTTAGTTGTCACTGGACGAGTATGCTTAGCATGTTTATTGTGTATGCATCTAGATGTATTATGCCCACTTTTTCCACACACTTTACAAAAGGTGTTGGACGAGCTAGACTTAGCTTTGGTATATTTAGTTGGAACTTTTGAAACTCTATTCTGTTTAAGTGGTTTTGACTTTTTGTGAGATGCGTCTTGTTTCTCTTTGTCATAACCAAGACCAGATTTATCATAAGGTAACCTAGAATGCCTTAAAATGAGACTAAGCTTATCTGAGCCACCTACAAGCTTTGACAGAGAATCAGTTAAGTATGTTATATCTTGCTTCAGTTTTGCAACTTCACAAGTGACATCAGGTTCACACACCACTTTGTCATCTAGACTGACATTCACTGATTTTAGTATGTCGTTTTCATTTTTGAGGTTTTGTTTCTCATTGCAGACCCTATCATATTCTCTAGTCAGTTTAGAAAACTTCTTTTTGAGACTCTTATATTCTCGTGATAGTATAGATGACTCTTGCAACAATTCATCAAAAGCATTTTGAAGAGTGGATGGGTCAGAGTCCATTACCTCAGCATCAGTGTATTCACTTTATGATGCAGTGTCTACCATGAGACAGATATTTGCTTCTTCCTCTACTTCATTTTCTTCATCTAAAGAAGACAGATCAAGATCCTCCCATGTAGCCATTAAGTCTTTCTTCTTTTTGAAGAATTTCTTTTTATCTTTTAACTCAGGGCAGTCAGCTTTGAAGTGACCAGGTTTCTTGCATTCAAAGCACAAGGGTGGACCTTTTTCCTTGGAGTCTGACTTCTCCTTGGAAAACTTTTTGTTGAGTTGCTTCCTTCTGAAACCACCTTTCTTTCTCCACATATGTTGAATCTTCCTGGAGATAAAGGACAATTCATCCTCATATGATCCTTCATCATTATTAGAAGATTCAAATTCATCAGATGACTCAGCAGCTTTGAGAACTTTTAATGAACTTGCTTTCTTTGCCTTTAGGGCAATAGATTTTCCTTTTTTCTGAAGTTTTCTTCTTTATTAAGTTCAAGTTCATGAACCTTGAGAGATCCAAGAAGCTCTTCCAGAGAGAGTGTATTCAAGTTTTTGGCTTCATGAATAGCATTTACTTTGGGTCTCCATTGCTTGGATAGACTTCTCAGAACTTTTCTGACACGATCTCTATTTTCATAAACTTTTCAAAGAGATCTGAGACTATTGGTGATGGTTTGGAATCTTCCAAACATTTGGTCTATTGTTTCATGTTCACCCATCTTGAATAGCTCAAACTGATGAACCAGCATGCTAATCTTTGATTCCTTAACTTGTGAGGAACCCTCATAAGCTAGGGTAAGAGTATCCCAGATTTCTTTAGCATTATTACAGCTGTGAACTTTGTCATGTTCAGATCTGGTTATAGCATACATGAAATAGTGCTTAGCCTTCAGATTCAGCTGATGTTGGTTTTCTGCTCTTGAGTCCATTGGCCTCTAGGAACAACAGCTCCAGCTTCATCTCTTGGTTCAGTGTAGCCGGTTTCAATCAGCTCCCAAATATCTACATTCTGTGCATCTAAGAAGGCCATCATTCTCTTCTTCCAGTAGTCATAATCCATTCCATCAAAAAGAGGAGGTCTGTTGATAGCTTGTCCTTCTGCATCCATGGTTGTTAGATCGTAGTCCCTCAGCACTTGTTAGATGCTCAACCCTTTCGAGGTTGAGCTCTGATACCAACTGAAGTTGACACAGGAAAACACAAGAAGGGGGGGTTGAATTGTGTTTGTTAATAATTTTCGAAAACAACATTTCAAAACAATTTTTGCACACAAGGAGATTAGAAAGCAGAAGCACGCACAAAGAAAAAAGATCCTTTTTAAAAGACTTTAACAAAAGCAATAGCAAAACCCCTCGGTTAGTAAGAAACAAATAAAGCTGAAGAGATAAGAGATAGAAGAATCACACAAGATGTTTTATCCTGGTTCACTCTCTTCCAACCAAGAGCTACGTCCAGTCCCTTCTACTTGAAGGATTTTCTCCACTATTATCAAAATAGATTACAGCCAAGTATTCAACACCTCTCCAGGCTACAAGTATTTCTTTCTTACCAAGCCTCTTCAGGCTCTAACTCTAACAAAGAGATTTAATGTTTGATCTTATTAACTCACTATGTGAGAGAATATGACAGTTAAGATCAGTTGAATATTTTCACAACATTCAGACTAAGAAATGCTGACTCTTGTTCTTTAAAGAAATATGAGTATGAGTGATTGTAGTTTTACAAAAGTTGAGCTCATAAGGTTGTGTAGTCAAGAGTTCTAGATTCAGCATCTCAGGTCTCCTATTTATAGTGACCTTCTTCTTCACTTGTATTTATTCAACGGTTACTTTGAATAATCCGGTTTAGAGATAGAACTTAATGCATGATATCCGTTGTGACTGAGAGCTTGATTGTGGCAATGCTGAATAGTACTCTTGGTTATCGAGGTAGCATGAAATTGGAGGCTTACTGCTCTGAGCATTGTAGCTTGAGAACTTTGTTGTACCTCTTTTGTGTACAATCCAGCTTTTTCAGTGATAAAGATATCATCGTACAGATTTTTTTGCAGTATCTTATTGTACGATTCTGCTTTTTGCATTTCTTGATGGTACTATGTTTCTTTTACAACAAGGTGAAACATTAAAGAAGATAAAACAAATGTGAAGATCAAATATTCCACTGAAATAAATATCAATCATTTGAAATAAATTCAAGAGATTCGAATTGCATTTAATTTATTTCAAAGATGGAGCTCGTCTAAAAAGAACTTCGTCTACTTAGTTATATGAGAAACTAAGTCTGTTCAATATTTTATTTTGCTCGTCTGATGATGTGGCAGTTAGAGCTTGTCGACTATATTACTTTATTTTTTAGTTCATTTACTTCTACTAATTACTTCTGTCTGCTTACGTGGCAAGATGGATGCGCTTATTATCAAGTCTTTGGACTTGCTGTATCTAACAAGTTATTTTGGTACATATCTAGAAAACATTTAGAGCTTCGTCTACTTAAGTAAACCAGTCTACTTAATTAAATAAAGAAGTAACTTTACCAAAGTTTTTGAGCAGCCCATCTACAAGAGTGGACGCGTATTTTTCAATGAAAACTTATCCCAAGTTTATTTTACTTATATAAAGTATTCCTGCATAACTGAAAGCACATATTAGATCTCAACTAACACTTTGAAAAGTAAATTTAATCCTTTTGTTAGCATCAAAACTTAGAGATTATTAAATCTAAAACCACTTTGGTTCCAACATCAAACCCTTCTCTCTTCCAAAACCCTAGAAACTCTTTCTTTCCAAAATGGCACCATCAAAGCATCTTTCCTCAAAAGAAATCATTGAGAAATACAACATGAGGCTCTCTGATCTGGAGAAAATTCTAGATGGGAAGACCGTGGACCTCCAACAGATGAAGAAATGGGGAGTGGATGTCACGGAAGAGTTGGAATACTCCAAGTGGACCTCCTTGATCTTAAGGAGCTGGTTCATCCCCAACTTGTCAGAGACTTTTGGATGCTGTGGTTATCACCAGCAAGTTTGATGGAACCAAGAGCTTTCATTCTCATGTGATGGACACCACTCTCCTCTTCCCCATCAGCTCTCTGGAGTTTGTCACCAAATGCCCTAGAATTGGCGCTGGCTTCAGACCTGAGTAGGAGGATGAGGTGAGAACAGAGAATGTTAACATTGCTCTATATGGTGTTCCCAACCCTGAGAACATGAAGCCTGTGAGCATGGTGGTGAAGTGCAGATTCATGCACAAGCTGCTGCTGGAATGTGTGATGCCAAGGAAATGATCACGAGATAGTGTGACCAAGATGGACAGGTTTGCCCTGTACCACTTGATTCACAAAATCAAGGTGGACATCAACGACCTTATCTACATCTACCTTGAATCGTTGATCAAGAGGACCAACATGCAGACCTATCCCTATGGAATGTTGTTGACAAGACTCTTCAGGAACAAACTGTTTGTTCCCAGTGATGCTCACTTCATAGACATGTCCATTCCTATTGACAGGAAGAATTTGTCCATGATGAACATAGAGGGTATCCCTCTAGAAGATGAGGAGGAGGACAATAAGGAAAAGAAGAAAAAGATAAGGAAGAATGCTGCTGGGCAGAAGCTGAAGGAGGAACCATTGGTCTCCACTGATGAGTCAGAGATGCCCATCTCTGAAAGAATCCGGAAGCCTGCTGGAAAGGTGGTCAGATAGGACCAGAGGCCTGCTTTGGAGAAACCGTCAGTCTTTGCTGAGACAATTGAGACTCTGAGGTTCAAATTGAAGAACCCCTCTCCCAAGAGAAATACAAGAGATGTTGTGGCATCAGAAGCTGAGTCTGCTCAGCTCAGCAAAAGAAGAAGGTTGGTGAAGACCTTTGCCAAGGTCAGACAAGTGGAGTCTGCACCTAGCAAAGAGGAAGTATCTGCTCAGGGAGAGCAGACATCAAGACCCTTGGAGAAGCCCAAGGAGAAGAAGACTCTTGGTTTGGGACTATTCCCAGAAAGAGAAGATCTGACTACCCAGTGCCTTCTGTGGGATCTGCTGAAACGGTAGAAATTCCTGTAGAAGATCAAGCTGCAAAGGTTGAAGTTGCTGTTGCAACTACTGCAAACCTGTCTGTTGGGACACAGACAGTTGTCCACCCTGAGGTTGACACTCTGTCGCCTTCTCTGTCAAGGAAGAAGTTAAAGTTGTCTGAAGACCAGTTGATTCTGTCATCCATCCCTTCTGCACCATCTTCTACCTCTCATCAAGGTATCCAAAACCCTTATGTTTCTTCTCCACCTGCTCTATCTGTCCAACCCCTATCTATAGTGTCTCCCTTCTCTTCAC
Organism: Sophora flavescens; assembly: GCA_030762895.1. Classification (NCBI taxonomy): domain Eukaryota; kingdom Viridiplantae; phylum Streptophyta; class Magnoliopsida; order Fabales; family Fabaceae; genus Sophora; species Sophora flavescens. The sequence continues at coordinate 106,052,005 of CM061066.1, read as the reverse complement.
CTGTCTCTTCTCACCAAACCCAAACATCATCTTATGATGTTGTCTGTTATATGTCAGTACACAGTAGTTCATAGGGACTCAACTCCCAAAGAACAAGCTGGCATATCCTCAAGTCTTTTCGTGTCTGGCTTGAAATCTCTTATGACTGAAAGCTTCTCTAACCTGTTTGTTATTCCCTCTCCTCCACCTCATATTCTTAATCCATGTAGGGAGATTTTCTTTTATCCCCCTATTGTCTTGGTCATTAGAATATTGGCAAGGATTCACTATCCTGCCTCTATTGTGATGTTACCTAATAGGTCTAGGTACTTCTTTTTGCTAGTAACATGATCAAACACTTTCTTATGTCATATTGATTCCTTGTAACCCCTACCCCCTTCTGTCTTAGCCCAACAACCTCTTCCCCCTCCTATCTAGATAAGAGTCACTCGTGTGTCTCTGTCTGAGAGACTTTCGTATGTCTTCTCATCCCCTAACACTGACCTTGTCAGAATCAAACCTCTGTTCAAGTTAGCTTTTCTTCCCTTCTTTTATTATAAAACCCTTCATCAAGTTATCTTTCCCCGTATTTCCTCACCCTTCTCTGTGCCCAAGGCACCTCCTACCTTAGCCTTGCCCTGGTACTCAGACTAGTCTGTTGATTCAACTAGTCTAACTATAGAAGCCTTCACTCCTCAAATGGCGGATTTACATAGCTTCAATGTGCTTCAGGCTCAGCTAGAAGAAATCAGAGGACAGCTGGATGAAGAAAAGCAAGCTAAGCTGCTTTTAGAAAAAAGAGTAGAAGCTCTATTTCTGCTTTTTAGTCAGCCTAAATAGTAGAGTGTAAATTCTGCCTTGTACTGAGAAGCTTATGATGAATAAAGTGAATACTGTTTATCATTTATCTTTTCTGTTCCTTACTTTTCTATATATCATGTTTATTATTCCTTTTTGTTGTTGAAAAAAGGGGGAGAAAGTAAGAAAGATTAAGATGATTACAATGATGTGATGTCTAAGTAAAAAGTAAAAACTAGTTAAAATGGAACTTGTCATCTCTGATCATATATATCATATATATAACTCTGATATTGTAAGTGTTAAGTGAATCTAAGTGCACTTGTCTGCACAACCCGTTTGACTAAGAAAATTTCAACTTGTCTAAATATTGTTATTTCTTCTGTTGACCATTTCTAAGGTGCATTAAATCAACTAAATGTTTGGCATCATCAAAAAGGGGGAGATTGTTAAGTCTCTAAAATGTCTGATGTGCATTTTCCTGAGTTTTGATGAAAACTAAACAGTGGTTAATGATATCATTAACCTTTGTATTGGTTGCTAACCTGTCTACCCAATGTGCAGATCAGAATAGCAAGAAGTCACTTTCTCACTTGTCTGCCCACATAGATGACCACCTGTCTGAAGAAGCAAATGTCAACCTGTTTACTGACTAGGATTATTGACTTTCTGCAGTAATGTTTCAACTTGTCTTCTGATAAGTTCTTATACATGTCTGAGGTTCTTCGATAGGGAACTCAAGTACAAAGCATTCAGAAGTTGTCCCCTTATGCAGAAGATTCTCAAGCTTTCTCATGCTTATAAAGAAAAGTCAGAATTCACTCTCAAAGCAACCTAGGAAAACAGAGATGAAGTCCAGTTAAAGAATGTTTCCAACATACTTTATTCCCTAGTACTCTTGGTTATTAAGCGAAAAGGGAAATGTGCTCTGTAAAGTACAAAAGCATGTCGCACAACTCTGATTTGGCTACTGTACAATGCATAAAGCCTTGATCATTCATGTTAGAGTACAACCAACGTTTCTATTGCATTAATGGCTGCCCAGAACGACTTTATTGCATTTAATGAAGTTCTGCTTGAAGCCAACATTTGAAGGAATGTCTCTAACGGATCTTAAATGCTTGAAGGCTATAAATACATAAGTCATTGAACATGAAGATATAGAGAACACATAGTATTAAAAGAACCATTACTCTGCGCATTTATTTCTTCATTCTTTCAATCTGTATTCTTCAATCATTTGAAGTTATTAAGCAGTCTTTCCTAAGCTTACATGTAATTCACTCTGAGTGTTAGTGAAAGAACTGTCTGTCTGATTATATTTATTACAAACAAACATCTCAAAAAAACCTAAGTGAGCCTGAAGAGGCTAGGTGTGCAAAGAATTCTTGCCTTGGAGCCTGAAGAGGCTAGGTGTGCAAACAATACTTGGAGTCTGTAACATAATCAATTATAGTGAAAAAAACTTGGTGCTGCCAAGGACTGGACATAGCTCTTTGTGTTGAAGAGTGAACCAGGATAAATATCTGTGTTAATCTCTCTTCCCAGAAACTCTTGATTTGGTTATATTATTTGCTTTCTAACTAAAGGGGTTAAAGTGTGAATATTGAACTTGTTTTTAAAGTGTCTGTGTGTGTGTGTTTTTCCATTAAAGTTTCATCAGACAGGTCACCTGTCTGTGCAGTGTTCTCTCACTTGTCTTAACCTAGCTTCTGTATGCAAAAAGTTTTCAACTTTATTTTAAATTTTGATAAATACAATTCAACCCCCCTTCTCGTGTTTATAGTTGTCTATTTCACTTTTTCCCAAATGATAGACTTTTCAAACAAGTCTCTTTTATAAAAAGATTTCACAAAACAGAATCTTTAGGAAAGATTTTTCTTTTCAAGTCAAAATCCTTTGGAATGGAATTTTGAGGATTTAGCTTTCAGAAATGAATTTATAAGGAAAATATTTCTTGGAAATCATTTTTAAGATGAAAATACTTTTGGTTAAGGCCAACCAGATATTTTGAGTTTTGTTTTCAAGTTTTGATCAACGAAAATGGAATTGTGTTGAAACTAGTGATTACCTTTAACTAGGTGAATTTCGTGAACCTAGTGGCCGAAACTTGGGTCTAGAGTTCCATGAGTTTAACACCCATACTTCATGTCGCGTGTTTTTGTATGAATGGACTCTCTGTCCTATGTATGCGAGTCTAGTGTCCGTGATATCGGCCTAGTACTTGTGGATTAAGCAATCAGACTGTGTGTCTATGTTATGTATATGGATGGGCTAAATGCCTTTTTAAAATGAGTCGTGGGCTTTGTGCCTTGACAAGAATGAATGAACGAAAAAGAAAACAGAAAACCAATTACTTTACATGCATGAACAAGCAGGTGTGCCATGGGTTTCGAGCTACAATCGATGATGGATTGACAAGTTGGACTAGTTGAGACCACTGGGTGTCTAGGGACATTTGGGTTCGGGACTCCATAGGAGGCCGGTGGTTAGCAACCCTGTGTCGTAATAATGATTGGCAAACACAAATGGACTCAATAGATGTATATTGATGACATTAAAGATTTTGACGTGCTTTAGTATCGGAGGACTAATGAGAACAGGTTTCCTATGGTCTCTATAATGGCACATGATGTGCTTAGTATTCTCATTACTATAATGGCATTGGAATTTGCTTTTAGCATCGGTGGATGTGTTCTTACCAAATATAGAAGTTGCACTCTTTTCTGAACATACCCAAATGTTATTCAACAATAGGAATTATTTGCACGAATTTTTACCAAAAGATAAAAAATTTAAAGTATATTTTGGCATATTCTATAATTATGTTTATCTTGCATAAATATCTCAGGATTGGTTGTCTAATTCTTTTTCAATTCGTTGTGAGTTTTTAGATGATGAGTATCATACTTTGGTCATGAGGTAGGAATGTCCAATGTGCCTCAAGATGTTAAAGACTAGTAGAGCTTGAGTGCAGCTACCGCCCATTTATACATGCATGAACAGGAAGACGTGCCATGGGTTTTGATGAGTGTGATTCCACCTCATCTTTGTCCATCATTTTGCATGCATTTTCATGTAGTTTAGGCATATTTTTATTAGATTTTAGGTTAATTTTCCTTTGGAACGGGTAAGGCGGTTTTCGTGTGTTGTTTTGCAGATATAAAGGGTAAATTGCTCAAGATCAACCATGATGAAGTTTGGATGAAGATGGAGCTTTAAAACTGAAGAAAATGAGCCAAACAGAGCCCATCACGGCCTAGCCGTGATGCCCATCACGGCCATGATCGAGCAAAACTGAAAAAGAAGAAAGGTCAAGTCGAGTTCATCACGGCCTGGCCGTGATAGCCATCACGGCCGGGACCCAAAAACACCAAAAGTCAGAGAACATCACGGCCTGCCGTGGAAATTCTTCACGGCCATGAAACGAGGGGCTCGCGACGCGAGCACATTCTCGCCCGCGAAACCGGATTTTCCAAAAGTGCCAGAGGCAGAGACCGTCACGGCCAGGCCGTGATGGCCATCACGGCCGTGACGCGCATTACTTGGACCTGAAGAAACCGAAATAGATCAGATTTTGAGTTGGTTTGGGACTCTAACTTCCCCATTTCTATAAATATGGACCAAGGCATCAGATACAGAGATCATGATAGAAGGATCAACACATTAGGGGCTACTACTCTAGGCATAGATTTAGGATCTCTTCTCCTCTTCTCCTCTCTTCTCTTTTCTGATTTTTATTATGTTGTCATCCCAGCTTGTCATCTCCATGGCAAGACTGGAGTAGTAGCATAGTTTCTAGGGATTAGGGCTCTGCCCAAGGTTTGTAAATGATGTTAATTTGATGTTGAAACCATTGTTGATTTCATAATTGTTTTAGATCTGATTTCTAGTGTGTTAATCACTCATAAATTTCGGCAACCGTTTATTTACGTGACATAGACGTTCTAAGGAGGAACCTAACGGTGAACTTAGGATCTCTAGGGTGATTCACTCGTAAAGCCCGGCAGCCACTGGTTTGTGAGATGTGAATGATCCAAGGAGGAACCTAGCGGTGAACTTAGGTTATTTGCATAACTGAGACATTATAGGGAGGAACCTAGCGGTGAACCTAGGTGTCGGACCTATAGAAGTCAGACTTGGGACTGAAATCACGAGAGTTAGAAGCCGTCCCTCGAGGAGCAACGAGTTGTCACGGAACGCAAAGGGTCCAATCTGGGATCGACTACCACGAGAGTAGGGGTCGGGTCAATTGGGCACGGCTTTTGTAACCCGAGAGGGAGCTTAAGCTATCAGAGGATAAACTCGCCTTCAAGGCAATTTCGGTAATCAACAAAGGTAAATCTGTTAGCAATATAAACAGCCTCAAAGGTAACCCAAATCCCTAGGAATCCGTTTTAGATAAAAACCCCATAAACAATTGTTTTCTGTTTTAATTGTTCTCTGCTCATCTATCTTTCAATTCAAAAACCAATTTCAAAACCCTCTCTAAAAAGTCCAGAACTTAATCGATTCGAATTTAATTGCGATTCGGGAACACAGTCTCTGTGGGTTCGATATCTTTTATTACTTGACGGCAGTCCGGTACACTTGCCGGATTCGCACGAGCGTCGTCGCACGTCGACTGACGCGACATCAGGTTTCGAGCTACAATCGATGATGGATTGACAAGTTGGACTAGTTGAGACCATTGGGTGTCTAGGGACATCTGGGTTAGGGGCTCCACAGGAGGCCGATGGTTAGCAACCCTGTGTCGTAGTAACGATTGCCAAACATAAATGGACTCAATAGATGTATATTGATGACATTAAAGATTTTGACGTGCTTTAGTATCGGAGGACTAATGAGAAAAGGTTTCCTATGGTCTCTATAATAGCAAAAGATTTGCTTAGTATTCTCATTACCATAATGGCATTGGAATTTGCTTTTAGTACCGGTGGATGTGTTCTTAGCAAATATATAACTTGCACCCTTTTCTGAACATTCCCAAATGTTATTTTGAAACAAGAATTATTGGCATGAATTTTTACCAAAAGATAAAAAATTAAAAGTATATTTTAGCCTATTCTATAATTATGTTTATGTTGCATAAATATCTCAGGATTGATTGTCTAATTCTTTTTCAATTCATTGTGAGTTTTTAGATGATGAGTATAATACTTTTGGCCACAAAGTAGGAATGTCCAATGTGACTCAAGATGTTAAAGACTAGTAGAGCTTGAGTGCAGCTACCGTCCATTTATACATGCATGAACTTCTTATCCCTTTCACATTAACTGGTGGTGGTAACTTCTCAATTACCTCCACCTTTGCTCTATCCAGCTCAATTTCATTTGCAGAAATTTGATGACCAAGAACTATACATTCTCTTACCATAAAATGACATTTTTCCCAATTAAGAACAAGGTTAGTTTCTTGGCATCTTTTTAAAACCAAAACAAGGTTGGATAGGCAAAAATATCAAATGAAGATCCAAACACAAAAAATTATCCATAAAAATTTCTATGTGTTTTTCAATTAAATCAGGAAAGATTTAGAACATGCACCTTTGAAATGTGGCAGATGCATTACACAACCTGAAAGACATACGTCTATAGGAAAAAACCCCCAAATGGACAAGTAAAGGCTGTTTTTTCTTGATCTTCTGGGGCTACTGCAATTTGATTGTAACCTGAGTACCCATCTAGAAAGCAATAGTACTCGTGCCCCGCCAACCTTTCTATCATCTGGTCAATGAACGGAAGCGGAAAATGATCTTTCCTTGTAGCTTGATTAAGCTTCCAGTAGTCAATACACATCCTCCAACCAGTGACTTGCCTTGTAGGAATCAACTCATTGTTTTCATTCATCACCACAGTCATACCACCTTTCTTGGGAACCACCTGAACCGGGCTCACCCACTTACTGTCAAAAATGGGATAAATTATACCTGCATCAAGTAACTTTATCACTTCTTTCCTCACCACTTCCTCATAGTTGGATTAAGCCTCCTTTGATGTTGAACCACTGGTTTAAAGTCGTCCTCCATAAATATTTTATGCATGCAGAATGTAGGACTTATCCCCTTCAAATCACTGATGTTCCAACCAACGGCTGACTTGTAATCCCTTAATACTCTGAGTAAATTTTCCTCCTCACTTTCTGATAACTCCACATTCGCAATTACCGGATTCTTCTTTTTCTCATCCAGGAAAGCATATTTCAAATTTGAAGGCAATGGTTTCAGCTCACTGGGTGGCTCCTCTTTCACTACCTCTTCCTCTTTTTCCAATTCTTGTAATTTTTTATTTGAAGAAGAGGTAGATTCCAAAGCTTCCAACTGATAGACACATTCCACTACCTCAGAATTGACTTCCTCATGCACCTCCTTAATTTCTTTGCCTTTCATCAGAGTTGCTTCCAAGGGACTTTTTGCAGCATTTTTTTTAAATTCCTCTAGGACCAAGGAATCGAAAACTTCAACCCGGAAACAACAATCAGAATCTGGAGAATGCTTCACTGCTTCTTTGATTGAGAAAACCACTTTTTCATCCTCTACTCTCAAAATCAGTTCACCTTTCTGCACATCAATTAAAGCACGACCCGTAGCCAAAAATGGCCTACCAAGGAGAAGAGGAACTCTCACGTCCTCTTCCATATCCAGCACTACAAAATTTGCAGGGAAGACGAATTTATCAATCTTAACAAGTAAATCTTCCACAATACCATAAGAATATTTTACCGAACAATCTTCCAACTGAAGAGACATCATAGTAGGCTTCACTATACCAATTCCTAGCCTTTTAAAAATTGACAAAGGCATCAAATTGATGCTTGCTCACAAATCACAAAGAGCCCCACCAACCTCCATATTACCAATCTCACAAGGAAAGGTGAAGCTTCCTGGATCCTTCAACTTAAGAGGCAATTTTTGTTGAATGATAGCACTACACTCCTCTGAAAGCATAACGGTATCCTCTTCATTGGCCTTCGTCTTCTTGGACAACAAATCCTTCATGAACTTAGCATAACTTGGCATTTTTTGCAATGCCTCAGCAAATGGAATATTAATTTGCAGCTTTTTGAACACCTCCAAGAACCTGGAAAACTTCTTGTCTTCATTCTTCTTCTTCAACCTTTGAGGATAAGGAATTTTAGCAACAAAGGGCAGCGGCTGTGTTGGCTTGTCAACTTGTGAATTTTCATATTTTTCAGCTTCTTCTTTCTTCTCTTCAACCACTACTTCCTCCTCCCCTCGCATTTTATCATGAACAACTTTTCCAGCATCCTTTTCTTTAGAAGGCTCCTCTTGGACAACATTGTTCAGAACCTTGCCACTCCTCAAATGAATTGCTATGCAGTGCTCTTTTGGATTAGGAACAGTATCACCTGGCAAAGTACCCGAGGCTCTTTCAGACAATTGTTTAGAAATCTGGCCAATTTGCAATTCCAAATTTCGGATAAACGCCTCTTGTTTCTTGAAGTTGGACCTTGTCTCAGTCATGAAATTTGAAGATTGCTCCACAAAATTAGAAGTATTAACAAACAATTTCTCCAAAGCACTCTCCAAAGATGACATTCTGTTTTGAGGTTGTGATTGTCCTTAGAATGAAGAACTCCCTTGTTAGTGACTTGAATTAATTCTGACCTTGTCCACCCCATAAGAAATTAGGATGGTTCCTCCAACCAAGATTGTAAGTGTTTGAATAGGGGTTAATTTATTGCACCAATGCATTCACTTGCTCTCCAAGTTGATTTGTACCACAATCACCATTACGATGCTCTCCACCACAAAAATCACAAGTTCCTCCAACCATGAACGAAAAAGAAAACAGAAAACCAATTACTTTACATGCATGAACTGGCAGACGTACCATGGGTTTGCAGCTACAATCGATGATGGATTGACAAGTTGGACTAGTTGAGACCACTGGGTGTCTAGGGACATCTGGGTTCGGGACTACACAGGAGGCCGGTGGTTAATTAGCAACCCTTGTCGTAATAACGATTGCAAAACACAAATGGTCTCAATAGATGTATATTGATGACATTAAAGATTTTGACGTGCTTTAGTATCGGAGGAGTAATGAGAAAAGGTTTCCTATGTTCTCTATAATGGCACAAGATGTGCTTAGTATTCTCATTACCATAATGGCATTGGAATTTGCTTTTAGTAACGGTGGATGTGTTCTTACCAAACATAGAAGTTGCACTCTTTTCTGAACTTACCCAAATGTTATTTTGGAACAGGAATTATTTGCACGAATATGTACCAAAAGATAAAAAAATAAAAGCATATTTTAGCCTATTCTATAATTATGTTTATCTTGCATAAATATCTCAGGATGGATTGTCTAATTCTTTTTCAAATCATTGTGAGTTTTTAGATGATGAGTATAATACTTTTGGCCATGAGGTAGGAATGTCCAATGTGCCTCAAGATGTTAAAGACTAGTAGAGCTCGAGTGCAGCTACTGCCCATTTATGCATGCAGAAATTGGCAGACGTACCATGGGTTTGCAGCTACAATCGATGATGGATTGACAAGTTGGACTAGTTGAGACCACTAGGTGTCTAGGGACATCTGGGTTCGGGACTCCACCGGAAGTCGGTGGTTAGCAACCCTGTGTCGTAGCAACGATTGGCAAACACAAATGGACTCAATAGATGTATATTGATGACATTAAAGATTTTGACGTGCTTTTGTATCGGAGGACTAATGAGAAAAGGTTTCCTATGGTCTCTATAATGGCACAAGATGTGCTTAGTATTCTCAATACCATAATGACATTGGAATTTGTTTTTAGTACCGGTGGATGTGTTCTTACCAAATATAGAAGTTGCACTCTTTTCTGAACATACCCAAATGTTATTTTGCAACATGAATTATTTGCACGAATTTTTACCGAAAGATAAAAAATTAAAAGAATATTTTAGCCTATTCTATAATTATGTATATCTTGCATAAATATCTCAGGATTGATTGTCTAATTCTTTTTCAATTCGTTGTGAGTTTTTAGATGATGAGTACAATACTTTTGGCCATGAGGTAGGAATGTCCAATGTGCCTTAAGATGTTAAAGACTAGTAGAGCTTGAGTGCAGCTACAGTCCATATATACATGCATGAACTGGCAGACGTGCCATGGGTTTCGAGCTACAATCGATGACAGATTGACAAGTTGGACTAGTTGAGACCACTGGGTGTCTAGGGACATCTAGGTTCGGGACTCCACAGGAGGCCGGTGGTTAATTAGTAACCCTGTGTCGTAGTAACGATTGCCAAACACAAATGGACTCGATAGATGTATATTGATGACATTAAAGATTTTGACGTGCTTTAGTATCGGAGGACTAATGATAAAAGGTTTCTGTGGTCTCTATAATGGCACAAGATGTGCTTTGTATTCTCATTACCATAATGGCATTGGAATTTGATTTTAGTACCGGTGGATGTGTTCTTACCAAATATAGAAGCTGCACTCTTTTCTGAACATACCCAAATGTTATTTTGCAACAGGAATTATTTGCACGAATTTTTACCAAAAGATAAAAAATTAAAAGTATATTTTAGCCTATTCTATAATTATGTTTATCTTGCATAAAAATCTCAGGATTGATTGTCTAATTCTTTTTCAATTCGTCATGAGTTTTTAGATGATGGGTATAATAGTTTTGGCCATGAGGTAGCAATGTCCAATGTGCCTCAAGATGTTAAAGACTAGTAGAGCTTGAGTGCAGCTACCGCCTATTTATACATGCATGAACTAGTAGACATGCCATGGGTTTCGAGCTACAATCGATGATGGATTGACAAGTTGGACTAGTTGAGACCATTGGGTGTCTAGGCACATCTGGGTTCGGGACTCCACAGGAGGCCGGTGGTTAATTAGCAACACTGTGTTGTAGTAACGATTGCCAAACACAAATGGACTCAATAGATGTATATTGATGACATTAATGATTATGACGTGCTTTAGTATCGGAGGACTAATGAGAAAAGGTTTCTTATGGTCTCTATAATGGCACAAGATGTGCTTAGTATTCTCATTACCATAATAGCATTGGAATTTGATTTTAGTAATGGTGGATGTGTTCTTAACAAATATAGAAGTTGCACTATTTTCTGAACATACCCAAATGTTATTTTGCAACAGGAATTATTTGAACGAATTTTTACCAAAAGATAAAAAATTAAAAGTATATTTTAGCCTATTCTATAATTATGTTTATCTTGCATAAATATCTCAGGATTGATTGTCTAATTCTTTTTCAATTCGTTGTGAGTTTTTAGATGATGAGTATAATACTTTTGGCCATGAGGTAGGAACTTCCAATGTGCCTCAAGATGTTAAAGACTAGTAGAGCTTGAGTGCAGCTACTGCCCATTTATACGTGCACGAACTGGCAGACATGCCATGGGTTTCGAGCTACAATCGATGATGGATTGACAAGTTAGACTATTTGAGACCACCAGGTGTCTAGGGACATCTGGGTTCGGGACTCCACAGGAGGCCGGTGGATAGTTAGCAACCCTGTGTCGTAGTAACGATTGCCAAACACAAATGGAGTCAATAGATGTATATTGATGACATTAAAGATTTTCACGTGCTTTAGTATCGGAGGACTAACGAGAAAAGGTTTCCTATGGTCTCTATAATGGCACAAGATGTGCTTAGTATTCCCATTAACATAATGGCATTGGAATTTGCTTTTAGCAACGGTGGATGTGCTCTTACCAAATATAGAAGTTTCACTCTTTTCTGAACATACCAAAATGTTATTTTGCAACAAGAGTTATTTGCACGAATTTTTACCAAAAGATAAAAAATTAAATGTATATTTTAGCCTATTCTATAATTATGTTTATCTTGCATAAATATCTCAGGATTGATTGTCTAATTCTATTTAAATTCGTTGTGAGTTTTTAGATGATGAGTATAATACTTTTGTCCATGAGGTAGGAATGTCCAATGCGCCTCATGATGTTAGAGACTAGTAGAGCTTGAGTGCTGCTACCGCCCATTTATACATGCTTGGACTGGCAGACGTGCCATGGGTTTCGAGCTACAATCGATAATAGATTAACAAGTTGGACTAGTTGAGACCACTGGGTATCTAGGGACATCTAGGTTCGGGACTCCACAGGAGGCCGATGGTTAATTAGAAACCATGTGTCGTAGTAACGATTGCCAAACACAAATGGACTCGATAGATGTATATTGATGACATTAAAGATTTTGACGTGCTTTAGTATCAGAGGACTAATGAGAAATGGTTTCCTGTGGTCTCTATAATGGCACAAGATGTGCTTAGTATTCTCATTACCATAATGGCATTGGAATTTGCTTTTAGTACCGGTGGATGTGTTCTTACCAAATATAGAAGTTGCACTCTTTTCTGAACTTACCCAAATGTTATTTTGGAACAGGAATTATTTGCACGAATTTTTACCAAAAGATAAAAAATTAAAAGTATATTTTAGCCTATTCTATAATTATGTTTATCTTGCATAAAAATCTCAGGATTGATTGTCTAATTCTTTTTCAATTCGTCGTGAGTTTTTAGATGATGAGTATAATAGTTTTGGCCATGAGGTAGCAATGTCCAATGTGCCTCAAGATGTTAAAGACTAGTAGAGCTTGAGTGCAGCTACCGCCTATTTATACATTCATGAACTGGTAGACATGCCATGGGTTTCGAGCTACAATCGATGATGGATTGACAAGTTGGACTAGTTGAGACCACTGGTTGTCTTGGGACATATGGGTTCGGGACTCCACAGGAGGCCGGTGGTTAGCAACCCTATGTCGTAGTAACGATTGCCAAACACAAATGGACTCAATAGATGTAAATTGATGACATTAAAGATTTTGACGTGCCTTAGTATCGGAGGACTAATGAGAAAAGGTTTCCTATGGTCTCTATAATGGCACAAGACATGCTTAGTATTCTCATTACCATATTGGCATTGGAATTTGCTTTTAGTACCGGCGGATGTGTTCTTACCAAATATAGAAGTTGCACTCTTTTCTAAACATACCCAAATGTTATTTTGCAACATGAATTATTTGCACGAATTTTTACCAAAAAATAAAAAATAAAAAGTATATTTTAGCCTATTCTATAATTATTTTTATCTTGCATAAATATCTCAGGATTGATTGTCTAATTCCTTTTCAATTCGTTGTGAGTTTTTAGATGATGAGTATAATACTTTTGGCCATGAGGTAGGAATGTCCAATGTGCCTCAAGATGTTAAAGACTAGTAGAGCTTGAGTGCAAGTACTGCTCATTTATATTTTTCAGATTTTGCATTGTAAATGGGTTACTTAATTGGTTTGTTGTTGTTTTTTTAATTTTACTATGAAATAATCTTATATGGATTAAAGTAGTATACATCGTCAGTGTAAAAATAGTCGGTATTAAAAGTTTTACATTGACATTCACTAATATTTTAACAATTTTTATATTGATATCCACTAATATTTTAACATGTATATTTTTATTTTAAGCTGAAATAGGATTGATCTCTATAATGCAACTAATAAGCTGAAAACCATTCACGTATTATCAACCAAAGAGTGAGCTGCATTCATGTTATTCTAATCCTCTAGCCTCAAATCACATCTAAGCTGGCTTCTGCTGAATCTTTAACATCTCTTTACAATTACAATGCTGCGAGCTGCTTATCATTTTCTTAATCAAGGCAGCTGCTACACAAAAGGTGTGTCCACCTTAGGGAGCGCTGAAGGATCAATCATCAGTACCAAAGTAGCGATCACCAAACTCGCCCAATCCCGGGATAACACGAAACTCTTCGTTTAATGCAACATCAATCTCAGATGTGACAATTTTCAATGATGGAAACCTTTTACAGACACAATGGATTCCCTCAGGAGCCTGAATTCGAGAAGATACATAAGAACCGTGCATGTAAACTGTGAAATAATAATCAAATAACTTTAACTTTATCTTCAATGAAGGCATCAGATTTAACTCACAGAAATGAGATTCAGGAATATAATGCGGGATTCCGGAACTCCTTTCCGAATCAGTAACTCAATTGCTTGGTTGGCAGAGTTACCTACAATGAAAGTTATTTATGTCGTTGTCAATTTCTTTTATCAGAAATGAACACAAAAAGGATTCAGTAACCATTATGAGAAGGATTCTAACAAATCAACGGCAGACAACTAGACAAGTTCAAGTATGCCATCTCAAAATAATAATGAAAGTATTATTTAGAGGGTCCCTATACTCACTACTATCAGCTTTTAACTGCTGCTTTTGTGACCTAGCTAATATAATTGCTCCTTTATCTAAATTATATTTATATCATCCCCTTCCCCGTCCCCAACTCCCTCGAAAATAGTATTTCACATTCACAAATATTATTCAAACCAATGACATAATTAACATGCCACCCTGTTGTATTAATTGACAGAAAATGGAGTCAAGCTCCTAGCAAACAGAAAAGTATTCTGGGAATTCTTGGAATAGAAAAAAGACGGGAAAAGAAGAAAGGCACAGTAAAATAGAGACTCTCAGAGTCCCAGCCTTAGGAATGGCCAACCCCCCTCAAAACCACCTTTCAGGCTTTCACTCTTTCTTTCCTACCTCACTACATGCGCTTCACTCCCTCTTATAATTGCCGCTCCATTGTGTTAGGATTCTCTCCCTCTTTTTGCTCCAGCTTAGCACTACTTTTGCCTCCAACCAACTTATCTTTTGGCCCATTACCTGAAATGGGCCTCAATCCTTTTACGCTGATTTCTTACTCTCCTATTCCGATACACCAAAATTCCCTTCTTGCATATTCTAGAATATAGGCTATGTTTGGAACTTGGAAGGATAGAGTAGAATAGTTACTAGTTACTAATGGAGTGAAGTTTGGAACTTGGAACTCATTATTTGGAAGTTTCTTTAGTAATAGAGTGAGATGATTTACGATGGTAACTCAAACTACTCAATCCAATTCAAATCTTTTAATTTGGGGGATTTGAGATCTCTCCCTCTATTCCCTCAATAAATTTTCAAACAATAGAGTGGTATATTTTTGCCTCTACACTCAACTCCATTTCTAACCATTTCACTCCATCTCCTTTAAAACTCTCAGACATAACATAAGTCTAATGGTTATTGGTCTAACATAAAGCTTATTAAAATATAACAGACACAGTAAGATAAAGTAGAACAAAAAAATAGTGGGAGGACATTCCAGATCTTCAAGAGAGATAGAGCGCACCTGTAGCAAGGACAGGGTCAAGAAGCAAAACATGCCGTTCTGAAATATCCTTGGGAAGCTTCTCATATATAAGCTGATCAGAAAAGCAAAATTTACCGTTAAAGACTAACTACATCCGCAGAGAACTTATAGACGATGGCTGCTCGAAGTCAACTTCATGGGTTCCAAATAATTTATTTACCTGTTTTCCATAGTCTCCATCCCGATGAATCAGAATTTTTCCAATTTTAATGCCTTTACAGCATGCACGGAGTGCGTTTTCCATGCTCTCACCACTGCAATGCAAAAACAACTAAAATATTCAGCTAAAGAGGAACCGCCTAAACAAGGCACTGTGTTAGGACAGTGAACAATTCCAGTTTTAGGATTGGAAAACACAAAATATGGCTGGATGATAAACACACTGACACTAAGAATCTGAGACAACTTGTTAGAGTATGGTGTACTATGCACGCCACTCACATCAGGTTAGGTAACTTAGATCCTTGCTGACTAAGCAAGATGGTTACAGACCGTTAAGGGTTTGTTAGAAGTGACAGCTGTAAGTAACAGCTTCACCAGTGTATCACATTTTTCAACTTACAATATTCGATTCAATATCAGTTCTAGAGAACTCTCTCTCTCTCTTCTATTGTCTCACTTTGGATTTGGATTCTCTCCTTTTTCCTCTCACGTTAGAGACAAACACAAAATCAAATTTCCTTGTGTATAGGATCCACTAAAACTTGCTTTTTGTCTTTCTTGCTCATAATATGAGAGAAAAAGGAGAGAGCAAAAAGAGAGGATCCTAATCCTCTCACTTCTCAGTTCATAATACAACTAAAGAAACAAACTATGGGACTGAGATTATTGCTTCTATTTCTGCAGTTCTAGTAGCACCATGTCATTTAGGGTGGACCTGCCAAAATTAATACCTGGTTGAAATCTCACCTTCGAACAATTGAAACACCACACAATTTCTTGCAGAAATCAACACCAGTATAGACAGACCCTGCAATATAAATCTCATTTCAGTTAAGTAGTGCTGCCAAACTAAACCTCCATTTATGTACTACTATTGCCTCTTTACCTCACATGTTGCAGCTTACAAAGCACAACTCTTGTTCCCAAAACAAGAGAAGCAATTATGATGAACATAAAAACTGACAGGACACAAAGACAGAGGATTACCTGTTGGAGTAACCACTTGCTTTTCAGTGAATGGCAGATGACCTAGACCATGCTCAACAACCTAAAAACAACTAAGGCAGTTATGTCTCATGACCAACTACTAAGGCGTAAGGAAATCAAAATCGATGGAGTAAAGAAGTTCAGCAGGGTAAAAGCATACAGTACCAGACGTATAAGTCGATCTGAATAAAATACAAAATCATGCTTTGATATGTCTCGGTCACGGATCAATGTATGCATCCCCCTTATCTGAAATATATAAGCACAACCAATAAAGAACCAAATATAGATGGAACAAGTCAACATATCAGCTTGTAGCCTGTGAACAGAAAAGGGAGATCTTCCTTTCTTTCTGGAAAGGATATTCGACCCTATTGTAGCCTATGCATTTATATCATTTAATTACTGTATGTAATGACACGTCATGGCTTTGAAAAATGGTTACCCCCAATCTCTAGTTTTTTCACCACCTTGATTATGTATCGAAAATTCAAAATTAAATATAAAAATGTCAACCAATCTCCATGTCTTACCAAAGATATTACTTCTTTTTTGCTCATAATAGAACAAGTAATTTTGTTACATTGAAACTACAATTCCAAGTACACAAGCCAACAAAGATATGGCAATATTATTGTTTCAGCATGAGCTTATCATGTGTTTCCTATTACTCACAAATCGGTAAAATCTAAGGACATTTTTTCTTTTCAAAGAAGAATAAAAATTGTAATGTAAGGGTCTATCTCTATAAAATGCTTCATAAAGTCAATCCAGTCTGTTTGGGTGGGTAGCAAGGACGTGTCATAGGTTCGTCCACAAATTTTGAAATATTAAAAATGAAAAAGAATATTTTTAACAAACAATGTTTATAGATACCTGGAATGTTGACTGAATAACATAAACATTTGGATATATTTTGCATAGATCATGTTGACCAAGCTTTGTGCGGATGTGTTGCACAATCAAATCAATAGCAACATGATTATCACCTCCTCGAGGAATGATTACATCAGCATACTTCTTTGATGGTAGAACAAAATCATCGAAGGCAGGCTTAACAAACTTTGCATACTGCAAAACCAAAATTGCAGGCAGTTAGGAACAAATATGTAGTTTGATTGATCACACCTCCAGAGGCCTATAAAATTTTCTCTTTATTGATGTATGAAACTATTTAAAATATATAGATTCATGTGAAAAAGAGTTACCATTATTAGCCTAATTGCTGGATTACCTGTTCGAGAACAGAGTTTATATCTCTGCCCCTCTCCACTGTGTCACGTCTAATCCTACGAGCAAGCCTCACATCAGCATCTGTAAGCAATTTATAACCAAAGATAAAATTAGTGAGTGTGGAGAGGGGGGAGGTTCCATTACTATATTTTTTTCCTTCTGGAAGCTTCCATTACTATATACTTGAAAGATAATTCCAAAATATATAAAACAAATAATAGCAATTTTTGTTTAGTGATATTCAATTATAGGCCTGCTGCTAATCTAAGAATTTGCCTAAAAAAGAGAGGAACGAAGAGGTGATGAATGCAGGGAACATATGGAAAAATAGGTTTGCTAAACCCTTATATCATGTGACCTGCCATATAATCAGACATGCTGAAGTTCACAAAGCATAATTATTCATGAGACGGAGCATAGATCTATATGGTATATCAATGGGATGCCTGTTGGAAGAAAATTTAAACTACTATAGCATCAATCATTTTTTTTAACCAAAAAAAAAATACAACGTATTCTATTCTTATTTCCAGAGATTTTGGTTAAACTAATCATTTGGTCCCTATAAGCGATACTGATTATCAATTTAGTCTATATATGTAAACAAAATTCAAACCAGTTTCAAAATATGACAACCATTTTCAATTTGGTCATCGCTGTTTATTAACAATCATCCATGCATTGAGTAAAGAGCTTTGTTGTAGTAATTCAATTGAGTATTGGCAACAAGTCTTTTTTGTTGAAACTATGATAATCTTGAGCATCGCATGGCTCAACCTTGGCTTCAGTCCTACAGCATTTATATAGTGTATTAGTCGCTTTTGGAGTTTTTTCTTTTTCACATTCTTAACAAATGATTCAAGAATGTTTTCAAGTATTTTATTTTAGCAAGCATTTACAGAAATGCAACACAAAAACATGACAAATAGGAGAAATAAAGAGACGGAAAATGGTTCCGAGTAAATACTAATTATAGTACCATTTTGAATTTATAAACAATCAAATCTCACAAACGACACACCATTGGAGATACAAATGTAGCCAACCTGTGTCGACAAAGATCTTCATGTTCATCAGATCCCGCACATCTTGATCATGGAATACAAGAATTCCCTCCAATATTATGACATCAGAAGCATTAACCTGAGCAGAGAGTACATATGCCAATTACCATTCAACAAAGGACCAGAAAGAAATAATCTAAGAAAAAAATAGTTAATGGCAAAGCAATCATCTGATACATTTGAATGCTCATAAAATATGACAGATGTCATCAGGTGTAACATGCAATACTTACATTTCTGTGTGATTTTTAGAATAATCAAGCTTTGTCTGCTGATATGTGAGTGATGAGTTATTCTAGCTAGTAAACAGCAACGCCAATCTTTCTGAATTGGCCATCAGCATTAATTTCTACATGGAAAAGACTTTTTGGTGTATATAGCGGAGCTTGGATTTGTCCTCAGTTCAATAGTAATTATTATAAGTTTCAAAGGTTCAAGAAAAATTAAGGACACAAAAATTCTTCTATGTGGGCAGTTCTTATGGCCTCTCATTGGTGTTCAGCACAAGGATTTTGGAAGAAAAGTCTTGTTATCATTGACAACGCAGAGAAATTAGAGATCTCCTTTGTTTAATTAAATCTATCTTCATGTTTTTATTTGCTTCCTTTTTGTAAGAACACGTTGACCCTCTCCCCTATTGTAGGGTAATGGTATACAGACAACACTACATATAAAACATTTTACCTGTTTCTGCACCATTAAATTTATCTTTTGATCTAGCAGTGTCACATTAAATCCTGTACCTCTACATGACTGCTGTCTTTTATTTTATTTTTTTGGTATAATGATTGTTGCCTCTTTTTATCAAGAAAACATGTACTTTTACTGAATTATAAATGTTGGATGAGAATATCTTAATGTATCCAGATGAGCAGTGGCGGATCTTGAAGCAAACCCAATAATATCCTTTTTTATATTTGATCATATCTAAAAAGTATCACTCTTAGCAATTTTAAATTTTATTTATTCTCATCTTGTTAACGTTGGTTTTTGGTTCTTGGCCAAAATTCCTTTATTACAAATAATTGAAGATCAAATGAGTGTGGGACTTATGAGTTATGTGGTAATCTCGTCAGAAATATGCTATTTGATGATAATGTTGCAAAGTACACGTTTGACAATTTAGTTAAATTTGGTAATATACTGGCAAAGACTAATAGTCTGGATTTGACAAATGGGTAAATTGACAATGTACATTGACAGATAATTAATTGGATACGAATATTAGACAGATAATGCTATCTAACTTTAGAAAAAGAAACATATGATTATATGTAGAAAGTATGGGTATTCAATGAAGATGATAAAAAAAAAGTTTCATGAAGAACAATTTCTGAGGAATTGAATAGAAACGAATGAAAATGTTAATTTAAGTAAAAGATGTCAAAAAAACTAAGAATTACTTATAATATTAGAGTAAAGGAAAACTTGATTAAACAAATACTAAATGCATAATAGTAATGATTATAGTAAAGGAAAACTGGATTAAACAAGTATTAATTTGTAGAAAAAATAATGAAGTTTAAAGAAATAACTTGAAGATGATTATAAATAAACTGGAAAATGCATGAAGAACTATTGAAGAAATATTAAAAGTTAATAAAAATTAACACAAATAAGATGATTCCGCCATCACAATATTGATGGCAGTAAAATAAAGAAGTGTAAGAACACTATGAAGAACATGATGAATAAACTGGAAAGTATATGAAGAACTTGAAGGAAATGAATCAATATTGTATTGAAATTGAACATTGTATTGATGATAACAGGGTGGAAGGAGTACTTGAGTTAATCCGTCAGTCTACTGTGTGATCGAGACGTGTAGGATGTTTCAAGTTCTAACCCTTATTACATTGTAATAACTAGTATTTATAGGTAAATAAAATAACTACCTAGTAGTAACTTCCTATCTAAATGATGCCACGTATCTTGGAAGTTTTCTAAATTTCAAATTTAAACTGCTTGTCAAACAACTCTGATAACTGCTCAATTTCTTGAACCGCTCTGCGTCAACTTGATTGTTTTCGACGGTCTGACTGCTTGACAGCTTATCTTGCTAATGTCTTGTCAGTCTTGAGGACTTAGCCATTTTCACACTTCTCTGTACGTTTGACAATTCTTCTTAATACTTTGTCAAAAAACTTGGTTGTCAATTTATCCTTTCTGTCGACCAGTATTTTCTTGTCAACTAAATATTTTCAATACTTATAAAATATTAGTCATTACTCTGATTCCTTCGTCATCCTGTCAAAATGCATCTGTCAATAATCAGAAATTTCACCCCTAACAAATGCGCCCCAAGTTTTGCTTTTTGACGGCCTTGTTTGTCTGACATGTCAATTGAAGAACTTCTTGTCAACTCCACACTTGTCAATTTTTTGTCAACTTTTCGTCTGTCGACTTATCACTTGTCAACTTTCTTTTAGCCAAAACAATATATATCAATTTTGGGACTTCTTTCTCAATTTTTATGTAGCCTCTTTTTGTCTGTCTAACGAAAGCTCAAATTTGAAAATTCACTCCTAACAGATGCCCCCAAGTTTTGTCTTTCGATGGCTTAGGTAGAGAGGCAAAACTTCAACAATCGCCAATCTTGATGCCATCAATCCTCCTGAACAACCAATTCATTCTTCACCAACTCCTCAACAAACTCTAATTCCCAGTCACATCTTCCACCTCTTCCGACAGACACCTTGTCTACTATCATCAAACCAGTGAAAGTTCCTGCCTCTAAACTTGAAGACTTAATTGATTTTTTTGCCAGTGGCTGGTCATCAGAATTCATCAAGATCTGACCATTTCTCAAATTTGACAGGGTAAGATTCAAGTGATTATCAAGCTGTCAAGTTTATGCAAGAGCTGAAATCCCTTTTCAAGCATCCACTTGACATCCTATGTTCAGATTCAGTCGTCCGTTCGACCATGGTCAATCTTCTCCAACAACTTAATCCAATTAAGAACAATCTGCTAACTTCAAGCAGGGGCACTTTGGCTTCTGTCCAAGACTACTTTGATGGTCTGACAGAAAAATTGTCAACCATAAATGATGTTATGTCCCCTTTTGAAGTCGAAGAAACTAGCAACGACAATATGTTGGGGACTCTATGCACCATGAAGGCCACAAGAGAACAAGTGATTCATGTTATTGCTGACAACGTCAAAGCTGACTTGGCAGTAGACAAAGAGATTGTTGACTTAGAAGTTGCTTTACTTCTATAGAGAAAAAACCTCGACTTGCACAAACTCTGTCGGCCAGCAAAGAAAAGGTCAATCAAATTGACGATGAATCTAAAAAGTCAGGGGTGACTGCCAGGACAATTGTCAACATTCTAATAGCCATGCAATCTAAATATCTGGCAGCCAAGGCTGACAGAGAGGCTCTGGAGAAGGCTTGGGAAGAAATCAGAAACTCTCAATCTTAGTTTAGTTGGCATTTTTTTATGTGTATGTCAACTGAACATCTTTTTAACTTATCATTTTGAATGCTCATAATTCAACACACAATTGTGTATGCCAACCGTCAGTTTCCAGCCCGCTCTCTTAGGAATAAGTTAGCTTTAACTGACAGGATGTACTTTTGACAATATAAAATTGTATTGCCAAATCAATGAATAAAACTTTTGTTCTATCTCATTTACTGTCAATTTTTACTTCTAGCATCATCGGCTTATACTTTTTCAAATACTTGCCATTGATTGACTTTATTCTTAAGCTAGTATCAATATCGACGAGTGCATAAGCATTCCCAGTAAATGCTTTAGAAATCTTAAACGGTCCTTCCCTAGGTTGTCGAGCCACATGCTTTTTAATAAGACCAATAATAATCTTATTTATGGCCTCAACTTGGCCATTAGCTTGTGCATAGTACGGAGTAGATGCGAGCATCTTTATATACCTAGAGTTGGCATATTCTATGATTTTCTTCCCGGTAAAAGCTGATCCTTGATCAGTTGTCAATGTTTGTGGTATTCCAAACCGACAAACAATATGATTTCAACAAAATCAATCACATCTTGTTGGGTGACTGCTTTGAGGCAAATTCCCTCTACCCATTTGGTAAAATAGTCCACTCCAACTAGAATGAATTGATGTCCTTTCGATGAAGTAGGATGTATTTGACCAATAAAATCCAAAGCCCATCCTCTGAATGGTCAAGGCTTGACAATAGAATGCAATTCGCTGGCCGGAACATTCTGTATGTGGTCATGTTTCTGACATTGCTCACAAGACTTGGCGAACAAAATGCAGTCCCTAACCATAGTTGGCCAATAATACAAACTCCGTCGGAGCACCCATTTCATTTTGTCTCCTTCCTGATGGGCTCCACATATGTCCTCATGGACTTCTGACAGAGCCAAATAAGCATCTTGCTCACTCAGGCACTTGTGTAGAGTCCTGTCAACATACCTTCTATATAACAGTCCTCCTTGCATTGTGTAATTCAATGCTTTGTATTTCATTTTCCTATCTACATTCTGACTTGGATTTTCCAAATATTCAATTATTGGCAACCTCCGGTCATTAGGTAGAATTACATCATTAACCAAAATATCTCTTTCTTCTAATGGATATAATAATTCTTTGATTTCCATTAGTCCTGACAAAGTCTTTTGAGATATCTTGTATCCTGAGGCTATTTGAGCCAACTCATTAGCCTCTTGATTTAAATTTCTGGGAATATATTTGACAATTACGTCATCGAATTTCTTCATTAACTTACTAGCTATGATACAATATTTTGTCAAGTTGTAGTTGACACACTTATATTCTTGAGTAAGTTGTTTGATAACCAATTGAGAATCCCCAAAGATATGCACATTTCGTGCTTTCATTTCTATCAGTATCTCTAATCCGACAATCAGAGCTTCATATTCAGCTTCATTGTTGGAACATGGATACTTAAGTTCAAACATGAACTTAGTAGGATTTCCTTGTGGACTCACGATTAAGATTCCTACTCCACTACTTTCTTGATGCCTTGATCCGTCAAAGTAAAGTTTCCAGGGTTGTAAACTGACAAAGTTTATTTCTGGCACATCCAATCCTGGATGTTCTACCAAGAAGTCGGCAACTGCCCGACCTTTGACAGCTTTGGCTGGCACGTATTGTAAAGAATATTCCGACAAAGCAATGGTCCATTTACCAATACGCCCATTAAGGACTGGTTTTGACAACATATACTTTATTACCTCAGTCTTAGAAATAACGAATACATTACATGGCATCATATAAATTTTAAGTTTTGTACAAGAAAAATACAATGCTAGACATAACTTCTCTATTGTACTATATCTTCTTTCAGCATCATTGAGGACTCTGCTTAAATAATATACGGCCCTTTCAACATTGTCATCATCATCCTCGGTCAATAGACATCCTATAGTGTCTTCAGATGCTGATATGTACAACTTCAACGGTCGACGAGGCACAACAGGCATCATGATCGGTGGATTAACTAAATATTGCTTGATCTGGTCAAAGGCTTCTTGATGACAAGATTCCCATACGAAACCTTGTTCTGCTTTCAACTTGACCAATGGTGCAAATACTCTTGTTCTTCTCGACAAATTTGATATAAACCTCCGCAGAAAGTTAACCTTTCCTAGGAAGGAATGCAATTCCTTATTATTTGTCGGTGCTGTGGCTTCCATGACTTATTTGGCTTTATTTTTGTCCACTTCGATCTCTTTCTTATGAACTAAAAAACCCAAGAATTTGGCAGCCGATACTCCGAAGTTGCATTTCTCTGGGTTCATTTTGAGATTGTATCTTCTCATCTTTTCAAACCCTTGCTTTAGCTGCTCTAGGTGATCGTCTTTAGTTTTTGACTTGACCACCACATCATCAATGAATACTTCTATAAATTTCCCAATCACATCATGCAAAACAGTATTCATTGCTCGCTGGTAGGTGGCTCATGCATTCTTCAAACCGAAAGGCATGACAATCCATTCATATGTCCCTATTGCTCCTGGACACTTGGGACATCTTCTTCGGCTATAAAGATTTGATTATAACCTGCATGGCCATCTATACAGCTTAAAATTTCATTTCCTGATGTAGAGTCGACAAGCATGTCGGCTATTGGCATTAGATATTCATCTTTAGGGGTAGCAGCATTTAGATTTCTAAAATCTATGCATACCCTCATTTTACCATTCTTTTTAATTACAGGAACTACGTTAGAAAGCCGTTCGACATATCTGGTTGTTCGAATGAACTTTGCTTTAAGCAGTCTCTCTACTTCCTCTTTGATTTTATGCACTACCTCTGGAGCAAACCTTCTACTTGCCTGTTTGACAGGCTTGCAATCCTCCCTAAGTGGCAGCCGGTGTTCAACAAGATCTCTGCTTAAACCAGGCATTTCATCGTAGTCCCATACAAAGAAATCTTTATACTCTGCAATTAATATGACAAGTTTTTATTTGTAATCCTCTGGCAGAAAAGCACTGACAAAAATGGGCCTTTTCTTTTCTTCCGTTCCTAAATTTATTTCTTCCAGAGGATCTTCTACTTCAACGTTTTGCTTAACTTCAGCTCCTTTCTCAAAACCCAAAGGGCCGTCATAAATGATACAATCTGCCAACACACTTTATGCAGTGTGAACTTCTCTGTTGGCCAGATAGATTGACAATTTCTCAGGTGTGTTTCAAGACTCATTGTCGGAACTGGGCTGAGACTTGTCGGCCTCTTCCTTTATCTTTACGCCAAACTAACTGAGAAGGCTTGCTTCTAATGCATCTTTGTCAATGACCCATTCGTTGGCAGTCATGGGTCTGATTTGGAGAATATAATTTGAAATCCACATGTGACTGCTGGGCGTAACACGCGTTATCGTCTGCTTCGACGATCTCCACTTGATCTTGCTCATTCCACAAGATTATTTTCTGATGCACTGTCGAAGGAATTGCTCCCACAGCATGAATCCAATCGCTGCCAAGTAATAAGTTGTAGCTTGATTTGGCTGGAATTATCACGAACAATGTCATTCTTTCGACAGTGCCAACCTAGATATTGAGAAGTACAACACCATCTGATGGAGATGTTTTGCCACTGAAATCGGTGATGACCATGGTCCTAGCTTCTTAAACATTGCCCTAGGCATCAAATTGACAGCGGCTCCTCCATCAATCAGAACTCTATTAGTGGGTCTCCCATCAATTATGGCCTTTACATGCAATGGCCTTAATTGATTTCTTTGTTCATCAGTGGGCTTCTCTAACTGGGCTATATTGTCAAACATGGTGACCAAATTCTCTTGGACATACATCCAAAAATCATCTGGATTTCTGTCATTGTCGACCATATCCTCATCGTCGAAAAAATCCACTTCAAGATATCCATCATACTCCGTTGGGATGACGGAAATCAATCCTATATTCATTCTCATGTATGGTTCCAGGATGATTTCATTCTCTGGATCCTCGTCTAAGAATGCACCTCCTACAGTTCTTCCATGATTTCTCTTCAAATCATTGTCATCGTCTGATCCTGACCTTTCTGACAAAAGTCGGGCTATTCCTGCACATAGTTATCCAGTGCCTCGATGATGTCAGCTAGATCCTCATCTTGGTCATCCATGCCCATGCCCTTGGTGACGTTAATGTCATCATTTGGGTCGTTTAATGCTTCGATGACAACATCAAAAGACAACTCTTCCCTAGTCAAGTTGCATTCAGGTTTGAATGTTGCCAACTGGTGTTCTTGCATTCTTGCCTCAAACTTATTCTCAAGTCCTGCTACCTTTTCCATGTCTACCAATCCAACCGGCCATTTGCCTGTGGATTTTGTTGGTGGTGACGACATTTCTAAGGCCTTCTTTTTCTCTGCATAGACTTGCGACATAGGCTTCTTTGGCCTGTTTTGAGTAACAGGCATCTTCATGTCAACCTCCATTGGGTGAGCCTCTATCACGCTCTTCATTTTGACATCTCCACTCTTGTTAGCTACGTCGTCAGTCATTGCAACCAAACAACCAGTATTCCACGAAGGCGTCTCTTTTATGGTGACACCTCCTTGCTTGACAAGCTTCTTCTTTTGAGCCTGTCGGAGCCTTTGCAACCTCCTCTTTTGGCTCTTAGAGATGGCCGACTGAGTTGATGGTCCTGACAGGCCAGGTTCTGTCATTCGAGCATTCTGAGCTAGTTGGCCCTTTCGGTAATCCTCATTCCAAAAGGGTGGATTATGATTACTGACCTTGTTTTTCCTGACCCATTTCTGCTTTCGTAATTCTGGATAACGAGCCACGGCAGAATTCCTCACCCATTGATCCACTATTACATTGGATGGGGGTTTCCTGGTCTTAACGGAATTGAATCTGCCGCCGACAAAGTTGTTATTTCCCACTAATCCTCTGATTGGCTCTTTAAGCCAACCTCCAGTGTTATGTTGTCTAGGTCTTGTCTGATGTATATGTTGTTGACGGCTATCTATCTGCCTGTTAACACCAGGTGTAGCGCTTCTGTGCACATTGTTATACCCAGCATGGTTGCTCGAGTGTGAAAATCTGCCTTGGTTACTACCATTGTGGGACTCAGTTCTGTCCTGTGGGCGATAAGACGACGTTTTCTGCCCCCTGGCCTTCTCGGCAGCCACTTCATCATAAAATGCTTCACATCTTGGGCAAACTTTAAGTATGCCACCAGATTTCTTGCGTGTCATAAAATCGACAAGCGGTTCACCCGGCTTTGGATAAATATCAAATGAATCCGATAGATCCATCTGGACATTTTGCCCAGCCCTGATATTGACCATGCCTATTCCCATAGGGACTCGACGGTCTGTCTTGTTAACTTCAGGACCAAACGGTTCTGTATCAACCTTCATGCCTGGTTTCTTGTATGAAAATTTTAGTCTTCCTTCTGCCAAACCTTTCTGAATAATGTCCCTGAAATGCATACAATCATTAGTTACATGACCAAAAGTGTTATGATATTTATAGTACTTCCGATCCTTAATCTCATGGGCTTTCAAAAGCCTATGATCATATGACAATTTTAACTGCTTATCTTTGAGTAATATGTCAAATATTTGATCGGCCTTGGTCACATCAAATGTATACACTTTCTTATTGATGAACGGAATCCTTTCCTTGGCCCTTGCAGGCCACAAGGCTTGGAATGTATAAGGCGGACCACTTTTCAATTCAACATAGTCTACCTCATATTCTTCAGAATTATTACCCTCTTCATCGGAATCACTACATCCGACAAAATTAATCTTTTATCTTTTGAGGAATTTCCTCTGCTTGAAAACCTTTTCGGCCTTCAGCTGTTCAATTTGTCGGACCTTGTCACCTAACTGGGCAAGATCAACTAAGTGTTGGTTGACCAATTTCTTCCTAATGTGATAATCTAGACCCCAGCAGCAATCTTCACTATTTCTGCCTTAGGGATAGGGGTGAAGCAACGACTTCTCATTTGACGGAACCGGGCAAGGTAATCATCGACAGACTCATTATTCATTCTTTTAATGCCAAATAAATCTGTCAATCCTATTTTCAGGTCACCCCTGAAGAATTGATCATGAAAACTCCTCTCTAATTGATTCCAGGAATGTATGGAATTAGGCCTTAGAGTTGAAAACCAAGAAAAAGCATTCTTAGTCAATGAACTCGGAAAGAACTTCATCTTTAATCCCTCCTCGAAAGCCAAATCTCCCAACTCGATTGTATATCGGGCAATGTGCTCGACTGTCGACTCTCCACTTTCTCCTGATAATTTAGACAACTTGGGTATTTTGCATCCTCGAGGCATTTCTGCCTGTTGGACCCAATCAGGAAATGCCGATGCAAAAAATGGTTGATTGGCATATCCTATATTAAAACCAAATCTATTCAATGTCTGCTCGACGACTTGATTGACGTTTTGATTTAGCACGTTTTGACGAAATGCTCCAAAAGCACCCTGGTTTATGACAAAATCTTTGTCTTCCTCTGGTTGTAGAATATGTACATTTCCACGTCTCAAAGGAATCCGACGATGGGGCTGTGGCCGTTCGTCATCTTGTTCAGATCCGTCAAGTTGTATAACTTGTTGTTGTTCAACCTGTGGTTGATTATTCCTATTGACATTTCTATTGACATTTCTATTGGTATTTTGGTTATCATCTGGGGCTACAACGCCCAAGACTCTATTTAACCTACGTATCTCATTTGCCAATGTCAAGCATGCATTATTCGTGTTTTCCATTAATGGCGTAATCACTGTACTCATTTGTTGAGTAAACGTATTCACCATGTCATGATTACTAGAGTCAATTTGTTGTCGAACATTGGCTAATGTAGCCTCTAACAGACCAACAATATTTTGCGGGGGTTGTCTTAGTGGGGATATATGTGGTCTTACTACTGGTTGCTCTTATCGAGAATGGGTTACTACCATTGACCCTGTTATCCCATTCGCATGACTGGGAATTTGCCCCCCAATCGATGGTCCTGCTTGTCTAGATGCATGGGCAGCCATCGTCATTCCATTTGGATATGGTATGTATGCAAATAGGGTATTTGGATTGACAACAGTCGAACCATAAGGCATCCCATACAAAGGTTGTGACAAAGGTTGCGTAGTCCCTCTTGGGTTTGAATTCACAACGCTTCGTGGAGACAATCCGGTAGTTTGTGGATTTATTTGTTGTAAAACCGGGGAAGTTGGTGACGGGAGTGTTCCTGGGCCAACTTCGTCAAATCTATTGCTTGAGCGTAAGAAGCGCCTCTTCTCGCACCTAAACTATTAGTGCTATTATTCCCTGCATTAGTAGCGTTAGCCCTGGTTGCAGGAATATTGTCAACTGGTTCAATAGCATCCACCACTGACGCAGCAGCGTTAGTGCCCACTACGCATGCATCACTTGCACTACTCATATTCACGGAGTTTTGGGAAATAGATGATGTTTGAACCACCTTTCCACTCCGTAGACGCATACAAATAAATTTGTATGTCAAATTCGTGACACTGTATGAGTTACTCTAAACTCATCCCACTGGGCGTGCCAATTTTGTTAACGTTGGTTTTTGGTTCTTGACCAAAATTCCTTTGTTACAAATAATTGAAGATCAAACAAGTGTGGGACCTACGAGTTATGCGGTAATCTCGTCAGAAATATGTGTATGAATTGTTTGCCAAATACAAATTTGACAATTTAAAGCCAAATTAGGAAATACTGGCAAAGACTTGGTATAAAACGAATATGTAAATTTGTCAAAGAGGTACAAAGCATTGTCAATCATGAGTTTAGAAAGAGAAGTAAAAAAAACTTAGAGTAACACTATTTATGGGAAGTAAATGAACTTGAATAAAGAACATAAACGAAATGCTGGGAATAATGAAGAATAAGTAAGGAAACTTGAAAGGCATAACCAGTATTGTACTGGGTTTTTATTATTGAATTGAAATGAGAAGGGTGGAGAGAATACTTGAGAATTATTCGTCAATCTGCTATGTGATCGAGATGTGTAGGATTGAATTAAAATGATAAGGGTGGAGAGAATACTTGAGAATTATTCGTCAATTTCCTGTGTGATCGAGATGTGTAGAATATGTATCAAGTAAAAACCCAGTACAATACTGGTTATGCCTTTCAAGTTTCCTTACTTATTCTTCATTATTCCCAGCATTTCGTTTATGTTCTTTATTCAAATTCATTTACTTCCCATAAAATTTACATATTCGTTTGATACCAAGTCTTTGTCAGTATTTCCTAATTTGGCTTTAAATTGTCAAATTTGTATTTGACAGACAATTCATACACATATTTTTGACGAGATTATCACATAACTCGTAGGTCCCACATTCGTTTGATATTCAATTATTTGTAACAAAAGAATTTTTGTCAAGAACCAAAAACCAACTTTAACACATCTACAATTATTTAACATTAAAATTAAGCTTTTTAAGAGGTGATAAAAGATGTTAAATCTCGCTTCAAAAAAAAAAAGATATTAAATCTGTATCTATATATTTTTTATACTTTAGCACTATTTCTCCTTAGAAAAAAGGTTATATGTTTAAACTTCATTATTATTTAAAATTAAACATATACATTTTGAGTAACCTGATCAAATATAAGTATTTATTTATAATCAATTATTTGAATATATGTATTAAAGAAAAGATGGCTGTGGCCATCCCGTGGATTCAAGAAGATCCGACGTTGCAGATGACTTAAAAAATGGAGTGGCACGTGATCGTAACTCGAAAGTGGCATTATGCATGGCTAACTTAATTAAATCTGAACTGGGGGAAAAACCAAACGAATTTTGCCTATTCAAAGACAAAGGGTAATTTCCAAGGACGAAACTCAATTATCACTTTACCAGTTTAAGGTTGCAACTTGCAACCATAATTTTAAATTAATTTACCACGGTTATGAAGACCGGAATTTAAAACTTGGAATGATACCTGCCGAAAACTTTCTGAAGACCGCTGGTGCTTCTTAAAGTCATACATTGGGAGTTGGACGCTTTGACCGCTTATGAGCTTTTTCATGCATTCTAGCATCTGCTCAGTGTCAAAAGCATCTACAACCAACACCAACACCAACATGTTAAAAAAAAAACAAGAAAAATTCAATTGAACCCAGTCAACAACACGGAATGTTAATAACTTAAAAACAAAAATTCAGTTACCAGGATGATCAAAATTGTACTCGTGAACACGCTTCAATTCTTCAGGTGTCAAACCACGATAAAATGAATCCTGCAGATTAAAAAAAAAAAACAGCTTTTTAACCAAAAAAAAAAACGGCTGAAATAGGAAAAGTCGATATTTCCCGAATACACTCTAATCAATCTAAGAGTACGGAACAAAACAGAGAAGATGATTTTCAATATTTGGTGAATTTCATAATATATTAAAAAAAATTAAATTTGAAAAAAAAAGGTTTCATTTCTTCGCTCACCAAACGCTACAATTTCAAATAAATAAATAGAGGTCAACACTTTCATCCCGGGCACATGAGGCGAACTTCATTGGCGTCGCTCCAAGGAGAATCATTCTAGTGATAAAATCCAAAATGACACGGTTAAAAAATTTGAGGATCAAAAGTGTCATTAAAACTTTTGAAGAATCAAAATAATAAAATTGAAAAAATTGAGGGACTAAAAATATAATTAGTCTATTTTTTTAATAAAACTTTTCTTTTATTAGTAAGGCCCATGCAACAAATATATGAGATCAGCGATGAAAGTGAGGGTTTAGGAGAAGAGTGAGAATGCCTGATTAACGAGTACCACGCGGTGATCGTGGAGCTGCTGAATGATCATGTCGCACACGGTGGTCTTCCCAGAAGCAGTACCTCCGGAAACACCTGCACATATTCAAAACAATTCACGCAAAAACCATAACAAAACCGAAACTAAAAACGAAAAATGGAAGTGAAATGAAAAAAAAAAAAAAAAAGATGACCTATGACGAAGGGTTGATTAGGAATGGAATCAGGGGCGAGAAGTGAAGAGGAACAATCGGAGGGAGTGGAGAAACGGTGGGCGGGAGAAGAAGTTGAGGAAGAAGGCGGAGATGAGAGGAGGCCGTCGAGGCGGAGACCAGAGAAGTGGGGACCGGAAGCTGCTTCCATTACGTAGTCGATCGACGTCGTTTTCTGCGGCATCGTTTCTCTCTCTATCTCTGTATCTGTGTGGAGGAGAAACGGTTAAGGAGTGGTTTTATTCTGATTTGGTTACGGCTGGTTTGTGCTGTGGTGCCTCTCTCTGCTTAACAATAAAAACTGCTGGGCATGGGTAAGTTGGGCATGGAATATGCCTTGTGTAGTTGTTTATGCCATTTTTTTCCTGTATTGTCATTGCTCCATTTTAAAGCATTCTCTCTAAAAGAAAAATACAACAAGAGTATCTTTCTTTCAGGGTCATCATCCGACGGATTCGGGTGGGGTTTGTCGGGTACGGGCGGATTCGATACAAGAAAAATAAAATCTGCTTCCGCTCATCTATACATCGGGTTGGTCGGGTGGCGGTTCGATTCGGGCGATTTGCAACGGATTTAGGATTTTTAATTATTTAATGTTATTCCAAAAAATAAAAAAAAAGCCCAACGACCCTAACTAATATTTAAGGCTTTCAGCCCAATTAAGTACCAAAAAATATATATATATAAAAAAAATCTGAGATCCAGCCTTGGCAGTCCATTCTCCATAAAATTGTTTTTATTTTTTATTTTTTATTTTTTATTTTTTTGTTATGAGCGGATCGGGTTGGGTACTGATGGATGACATAAACCAGACCCGAAACCGATCACTGATATCCATATTAAACCGATTTTTTCAACCGCCCAACCCGCCAAACCGATTCAACCCGACCGTTGCATGAAAAATCACAATGGGTTGGTCGGTTTCGGGCGGGTCAGACATTTTTGATCACCCCTGCTTTCTTTCCCACGCAGGACAAAATAGTGCAAATACACAAAGGCTTTTTAAATATAATTTTTTGCATATTTTCTTTTAATTATTACAAATCAAGTTTAATATCTATATATCAAGATTAAAAAAAAGTTTAATATCTATGGTAATCTATACTAATTAATAGATATATTAGTCAAAAAATAAAAATATATTAATAGATATAAAGAGGATTGTTAAATTTTGGTTTGCACGTTTCATAATGTCAACATTATACTTGATAATTACTTTGTCATCCGATAACAAAGAGAAAAACTGTATAAAACTGACTCATTTTTTAAAATTTAAAAAAATGAGAATTACCCCTCATTTTTAAAGATAAGTAAAAGCATTAGAAATGTGGTCAAATAGACACGTCTCTCTTGCCTCTAGTTATTCATTAAAAAAATTAAGTATATAACATTCCAAGTCCAACATATTGATTATACAACTTTCCATAAAAACTTACTCTTTAGATATGTTAAACAATATCCTTAATGCATTCATTAACATTTGCCTTCTTTTTTACTTTATAGAAATCCAAGAAATCTTTAAATAAAAAAATAATAAGAAATCCTAGAAATCCCGAATTTCTACGTTTGGTACTCTTTTAAAAAAAATACATATTCCCAAGAATCCAAGAGGAATGTTTTTGTTGAGGAAGGGATTCTTTCCCATTAATTTCCGTCTAGTGGAATTTCAACCATAGGTTGATAAGAAAAGAGAAAAACACTTCAAGATTAAAAAAATGGAAAGTGGGAGGTTGAATGGTGGGAATTTTTCACTGTACTTCCTCCAGTAAAAATCTTACCGAAGAGAATCTCATCTCGGTTTTTTGCTATGTTTCTCTAAAAAAAAACATTCACATAGGAGAGGATGGGAATCCTAGGACCTATTTGGTTTGTGGGAATCCCAGGACCTGTTTGATTTGTTTCTACTTTCTAATTTTATGTTTTCATTATTTATTTTTAAAAATAATTACAAAGTTGTCACAATGTTTTCATTATATTTCCTGTTTTTAAATATTTGTAAAAGAAATACTGAAAACAACTTAACATGAAACAAACCAAACAAGCCCCTAGTTTCCCATAGACATTAAAAAGTTTTTATTATTTGAAAATATTATTGAGACACCCTAGAGTCCTATTAAAGAATAACCTAATTAACTAAGCCTTAGTCGTTTATTATCATTCGTTAGCGCGCTTATTAACATACCGAAAATAATAGAATATAAAAACTTTTGAAAGACAAACTTCCATGCACAAGCGGGAACACACAATATATACACAATATTTATATGATCGTCACCAGTGTGAGACGTCCCATTAAATAAAACCCATAATATTAGGACCTGAATGTGTTATTATCGTTAAGCATATATATTAAAACGGTGGAAAAAATTAAAAACTTAAAATATAGACATATATATATATATATATCGAAACACAACTATAACATATATATACATGCTGATACGGGTATTGTCAAGGGATTCTTATCAGTATGATCCCAAAATGTGCAAACTGATACAAACTGATATAGACAACAAAAGATAAAACACCTCAAAAAGACGCATTGGCCGTAGACTCTCTACTCAACTACTCGGGCCCACTGCTCGTCCTCCAGCATCTAGCTCATAAGGGGTTCCATCTAGCTCCTCCATAGTTGGCTCCTCCATCGCGTCTCTTATAGCGATCACATAAATAAAACATACACAACAGCAAGAAGAAAAGGGATAAGAAACAATATAACGTCACACATGGAAAAGGTTTAGCAACATTTAATTCTATAACAACACACTAAAAATCTGTCTCCAAGAATAATATATATATATATATATATATATATATATATATATATATATATATCACAAATCATCCTCAATGCACGTCTAAGATTTTTCCTCTACCCTCCATCAAGATGCAATGCAAATGCTATATCATCTCATCAGGTATCGGCCATATCCGGATATCCAACACAATGACACGTCCCAGAGGCCCCGGCGCACACCATTGTCCGCGAATGGAGGATGCCCATGTAAAGCAATGACATTATAGCTACACAATCCAGTGCACACCTCTGAACCACGGCCAGGGTGCTCATGCAAAGCTTGAACTAAAGCTGCAACTAAAATGAAACAATGTCTGGGACTGTCCGCCGTTAGGCTAAACCCCAGGAATTCTCCCTCCAAGGAATAGGCTCCACACGACCATGTTTCAAGTCCACCAGACCATGTTTTAGGTCAACCATATCACAGACCATGTTTCAAGTCACCCCTAGTGCCCTAACCGCTCATCATAATCTCATAGATAACCTCAATAATAATCTCATCTCATCATCATATCATAGTAATTATCTCGGTTAGACACTGCTAGTAAATATAGTATGAATTCCCCAATACATCATCATGTCTCAACATAACTTATCACTTACTCAACCTCTAAGCATAATCATAACATTCATCACATCATGCCATCATATCATCATGTTCACATGTCATCATACCATTATTACAATCATGTTATCATTTTCCAAGATAATAATCATTACCAAAATATAATGAAATAATAAATATAGACATATTCAAAATAATTCCCACACTCATAATATCATCCATCAATTACCAGATTCAATCCAACCAGTCAAATCAGTCAATCAGGCAATCATCAAATAATAAAATAATATATTATTATCGTAACGGCGATAAACGCACAATTTCAGTATCATCATTGGTACCAATAGGTAGTCCCCAATGTGATATGGATATTGTCCGTTACTTGTTCTCATGTAGGGTTTAGGTCGCCCTACGCCATTATCGAATTAAACGTCACCGTGTTGTTTCCGACGTTAAATAATTTCTTTCCCCCACCTGAAAATCGTATGACCATTGGAATGCTGCGAAACCACCCTTCCTCTACTCGTCTCGAATCTGCCTCACACTGACTAAGGTCCCCTGAGTCTCCGGAATTCCACCTAAGAATCATAATGTGAATGATACATTGTATAGATTAAAATCTGCAGCAAACACCACAAAATCCGACACTGTTTTGACTCTATATCTCAAAATTCAGATATTTTTTTAAAAATTTGAACGGTGGGAATAAAGAAATTCCTTTTCGTTAACTCCTCCAAAATTTTTAGCTTGATCCAATGGTGAACGAGCCTAGGATGAACATTCCAAGGTGACTGGTCAGGAGCTACATGGGTTAAGTTTGTCTCCTTCTTCTGAGTTAAATAACTTGCACTCTGAGGATTATCCAGAAGTTTGAACCGTTGGATATGAAATCATATCAACCCTGAACCTCTATATGAAATTGCAACACGATCTAACGGTGGAAGAAGGTGTGGTGATGATTTTATAGAAGCTACTCCAACCAAGCTTCAAGTTTTTCAACAATGGTTGTCTTGTACTTTGGGAATTTTCTTCTCCAACTCTTCTTTCTCATGCCGCGTGAAAGTGAGAAGGAAGTGAAGTCTGATCACTCTTCTTTCACTTAGCTAATGTCTTGGTTGTTTCGATGACTTAGGTGGCTTTTAGGTAACTTAGTGGAATACATGTGTCATAAGGAGGTTATTTAGGTGGGTTAGTGGGCTAGGTGTCACATAGGTAGCATGGTTAGGTGTCTTTAAGTTAGATTAGTGGAGTCCAAGTGTCCCTTGGGGGCAGCTACACCCATGCAACCTTCCCTCTTAGTGACACGTGTCCAATTGTGACATGTGTCATCCACACATGTTGCCGTGTGTTGCCTTGTCAGCACAACCGGGTATTTTCTTCCGTATTTTCCAATGTAACCTACTGTTAGGATATTCTTCTGTATTATTTTAGGTTACTCCTAAGAACTATTGTACTCAGGACCGGCCTAAATTAATATTCCGATTCTCAATTAATTAATCGATCACAAAACGCTCGGTTTGTGTTTCTTTGAGTTCTGGACCCGTTCGACGTCCGATTGACCTCAAATTTGAGATATAAGCTCATCAAGACCTAATAAACAACCTCAAACCATCAAAAATTCCTAATCTCATCCCTAACTCCAAATTTATTATTTCACACTCAGACATCTCAAAGACGCTAACTAGGAAAGCCTAAATTTGGTTTCTACATTCAAACTCACTCGATAAGGCTGCGTACTTGCCATGCAAGGGTCTATATGCCTCAAACAACATCTCAACTATGTAATTCAAGCCCTGAACTGTATCCTCACACGCAAACCATACATAAAATAATGGATGTTACAGTGTGTGTAGTGTCATATCAATGGGACTACAAGTCCTACAAGCAGCAATACAGACTCGTAAAAGAAACATAAAAAGGATACATGCAACTGAAACTGAGGAGGTCCTACTGCAACTACCCAACCCGCCTCTCTCAAAATACATTAAAAAAACAAAACATGCTCACAGAGGCTCACTACCCTACAGGCACATCGGAAAATCCATACCCTAAGTGGTATGGGCGTTTGGAGCTACCCCCGTTGTATCAACGTCTATAAACCCACGGCTCCCAGACCGACTCATCGCTGCTAATCACAATACTGCAACGTCTGCTAGACTCCACGAACTGTCTACTCCTCCTCCGCCTGCCTCTGTCCACCATCCCAAGCCTGCTATGAGCATTGAGAGTTATTGATGTCGTTCCACATATCATCGAGAAACTCTCTCTGTCGGGGTCGATACCACATATTCGAAAAGGATAACCTCTGCGCAATCTCCTACGGTCTAAGAAGTGAAAAGAAAGGACCTCCACCATATCTCATATATATATGCTCACCAGTGTAACATCTCGAGAATTATGTATATGTGTTTATTTGAAAACTAGTTTTATTAATCAGTTAAACATTTATTTTTATGCGTTTTGGATTATTTGATTTTATTTGCTTATTAAACTATTTTTGTTTGGGTGCGTGATCAGCCTCTGGCTCATCTAGTTTTATAGCTAGTGAGACCACGATTTTGTACTAAATGTTCGAGTTTAATCTCGTTTTCATCCAAATTTGACTTTAATTGTCCTCGACCAACATAGTGAGTTTAATCTCGTTATAGCTAGTCCCCCCTCGGTACTGCTCTCCTTCTGCTTGCTACGCTACCTCTATATATAGTGCAGGTCAAAGTTCTTTTTAATTCCAATGCTAATATTTTCTTAATTGAACCGTGGGTCCACAATTAATTTCTTAGCAAATCTTCAATCACCTAATTCCTTCAGTTTTTACGTTGCTTCTCCTTATCCATATAGTAATTGAAAATTACAATCTTTTGCATTGATAATTATCATTTTCTTTAACTGCCAAATATCTTTATTTTTAATACCAAAATCTCAATCTTTTATGATAATGCATTTATTATCCAAATTGATTTGGATTCATAAAACCATCATGTGGGTCCTATGTAGCTTTTTTGTTGATTATCTCTTTAATGCCAATTACATTCACGCGTCGGGCCCCTTCAGAACTCCTGTGTCTGGCTCATGGGGTGAATCCTTGTTCGCGGGGCGAGCCTGGAAGATCCCAATTCCTTGCGCAGCATCAGCTCTGGCTCGCGGGGCGAGCATCTTTTTGTTTGATTCCTCTATTTTCCAAGTTTCATTGAGCTTCACTTTTAACCTGGAAATATAAAATATCATTAAATGTTTTATTTGACTCAAAAATAACCAAAATATCCTAAAAACTACTTAAGATACTCAAAATGTTGCTTGATGACAATTAAAGCCAAATTTGGGTGAAAATGAGATTAAACTCAAACATTTAGCACAAAAATCATGGTCTCACTAGCTATAAAACTAGATGAGTCAAAGGCTTATCAAAATACCCCAAACTTAAATTTTTCTTGTCCCCAAGTAAACTAAAAATAAAAAAGACTCAAAACTGGGTAAGCTAAATGGACTCAATTGTTTTTGCACAAATTTCATGCAATATTATCAATTCAATTTTCTTATTCAATGTTTCCCCCTTTTCATCAATGCAATCCCCACATTCATTTACTTTAAACAAATAAAAATTCATCATTCATGCAATCATTAATCTAAGCAAAAGATCCAAGTTACATATAAAAGGGAGATCACCAATTTCAAACAATTGCCTTCCTCACAAGGGCATTTAGTAATTCACTTATTCGCTCAATTTGTCTATGCTATCAACTTTCACTCAATTTCACATTTTAAGAGCACCTTCCATGAATTTGATTTTCATCTCAAAAATAGTTCCCACGAAAACATGTATGCAACATCAAAAGGTCTTTTAAAGGTTGTAATATGGCCTGGCTCATGGTAGGATATGTAAAGGATCTAGGCTTTACATCCCTAGGAATGAAGATAGCATGAAACTTTTTACATTTATATTTTCACTCTAATTCCTTTTTCCATTTTTCATTTTCATACTTGGGTTGTTACAACCTATTTCCTTTGACACCTCTTTTTCACTTTGCCCTTTTTGGCATTTTTACAATTCTTTTCTTCCTTAAGCCTTTGGCTTCGACCTTTATTTTTTTTTTCTTTTTTTTTTCAACCCAAAATAACATATCAAACCCTTGTAGCCACCCCAAACTTAGTTTCCAAACAACACTTACATTGCTAAGTTTCCATGCTCTCCTAAATCCTAAGATTGGGTTAACATGGTTTTTCCGGATTTATGGCTTGTATTGTAAGGTTATTAAGAACAATAGGCTTTAAGGCTCAATGTGGCTAACTAGGGATCATGCATCAAGGTTGGTTCATATTTGGCCAAGTAGCTATTTCAAAGAAAATTTCCTAAATCATTTGATGCAAACATATAAACATGCAAACCATGAATAGATTCAAGAAAATCCGGGAAAGTGCAACTTAAAAGTGATTCACACAATTAAAAACAATGTTGGAGGCTCAAATTCCTCACCTGGACATTTTTGCAAATTATTTGGCTGAGATACAATCCTTAGTGTGTGCACCCCTTCACCCCAAACTTGTCATAAATCATGCATTCACAATAAAATTTCTCAAAGTTTATTTTTCAATTATTCACATGGGGATCGATTTTCAAATTTCAAATCTTTAGGGGAAATCATCAAAAATCAACATTTATCATGCATTCCATTTATGCTAAATTCAATAAAATTCCTTCAAGCTTACCAACACAAGACTTCAACACATATGACTCAAGCAAAGAAAAGAAAACTAATTAAAAAGAGAAGGGTTTATAAAAACTCATGAAGACGCTTCCACTCGGATCCCATTGCCTGTGGTACAAAGGCCAAGGGATGCTCAAAGTGTCAGATCTTCCTCCTGGATCCCGTGGCTTGTGGAGTGGAGATGGAATAAGCAAGTGGGAGGAGATTCTGTTGACTTCTTTAATTGCTATGATGAGCTCACTTCTTCTTGGGTCAAATGGTAAGTCACCTACTCCAAGAGTGGCCTTTAAGTAAATAGATCCTCCATGAAGCACTATGACCATAACTTTTTGAGGCGACCTTAGAGCCTTTGCCGCTATTGATGAAAACTCCAATTGCTTAGGCAATGACTCGAACTCCAAAGTTGGTATTTTCACAAAGTAATGTGGTAGACAAATAGAAGGCACCAACTTTGTTATATCCACACATGCATGCAAACCAACATACTTATCCAATTCTGTATTTTGATGCTCCTCGGTAGGAATGGTGAAAGAAGTAATTTTCACATGATTGGTCTCATTTGTCCCTTGCAAAGGAATAATAGGAGATATTTCCTCCTTGCACTCCTCTTCATGATCCTCTCCTCTTGAATAATCTTCCACCACTACTTCATCTTCATTCAAGTCCATGCGAGTAACAACATTCTCTACAATTTGAGTCTCTTGTGGCTTTTCTGCTAGCAATTTATAAATTTCACTAGCTTGCTCTTCTAACTTCTAAAAGTTGTCACTTAGTGATGCCGCTATCTTTCTAGCATGTTCCCCTGCTCGCTTTTTAGCCTTATGAATCATGGGACTAACTTCCTTCTTCATACGCTCTATGCTCAAGCTTAAACAATAAGCATCTATATCCCAAATAATCTTTAGCAAATCGGGATCCAGCTTGAAGTGTACGTGGAGGTGGTTGCAAAGATGACAAATAGGAATTTCATTCCTCTTTTGAGTATATCTTCACATGCTTGACAATCCCATCAAGCACAAGCCAATCAGTGTGTTAACACTGTGTTATTGTAGTGCATGCACGGTTACAAGACAATAATATTATGCTTTTGCTACTATTATATATATATATATATATATATATATATATATATATAATATTTTAAATTATATGATTGAAAGAAATTTATTTTCAGATTTTACTCTATTTAATTTTAGATTTAAAAATAAATTGGTTTAGAATTAATCGGAGATTAATTTTAATTCACTGATTTCCTTAGTTGATCAATTCAACGATCAATCTCTGCTCTAATTAAAATATTGAAGATTTAGATTTATCCCTCTTTGTTTTTAGATGTAAGGGCCAAAATTTATTTATTTTTCTAGACTCAATCTCAACCACCCAATTTACCTACCAATCAAAATAAAAATGAAATTTCCTTTCCCTGGACAACTTAAGTCCACATCCCCCCCACCCTTATCTTTTCTTTTATTTTTTTTCTTTCTCTTTTTCTTTCTCCTTTCTTCTTTTCTTTCATTCTCTTTCTTCTCTCTTTCTTTTTATTTTTGGACAGAACTCCCCCTCCCCTTTTCTCTCTTCTCTCTCCACCACACAACCACCTTCTCTCTTCACTTTCGGCCACCGTTTGGCCACCATTGACAAAACGAAGCTTAGATCTAGACTCCACTCATCGTGCTCTTTCTTCTCCACTATTTTATTTTTCATTCGACCATCGTTGCTCCAAAACCGCCACAATTTTGTCATTTTTCGGCCATCGTCTAGCCACTTTCCACCAAACAAACACCATAACTTTGTTCCTCTCATCCTCCTCTACAAAACCCCTCAAGAAATTTTAAGATCAGAGCACATTCATTTTTGGACCACCACACCGTCGTGAACCGATGCCGCCGCGCCAGAGCTCTGCCGGAGTTGCTACCACCACCATTCTCTTCCTCTTTCAATGGTGAGTTGAATCCACCCTTTCGTCACCCTTCAGTGTGCATATCCTTTAAACTGCTTGAACCTGAAGTTCCTGATTTATGCTCTAAATTCAATAAATGAATTTGTTTTATTTTAAAACTGAAAATTAGCAATTTTAAATTAATTAGTTGATGACTATTGTACTGATTTTGGTCCTGCTTGTTTTTGTTTGTGTTGGTGGACAATTTTCATTCATGTGACTGTGATTGTATGCTTGGAGGAGCAGGATATGCATTCCTAGGAGCTGACAGAAGTTACCTGTGCATGCTGTGAAGCGCCAAATGAACTCAGAATGTCATGTCAGGTGGGGGAAGATAATACTCTAGGTGTAGTGTGTGTTTTAATGCGGGTTGTAGTATGCATGTTAGAAAATTGTATGTGGGTTATTGATATATATATATATCCTAATTATAATATATATTGCCTAGAATTATGTGATTTGTGTAATTAGGACTTTGTCTGATGTTATGTGACGAATTCGTATGAGTTCCTAGATTGACTGTATTGTATGAATGATTATTGTGTGGATTGTTCATGAAAATTGTCTGTTTTCTTTAATTGGTGCTTATCCCCTAAGTTATAAATTGTTTGGATTAAATTGTATTGGGTAAAATGTTGAAGAAATTGTGTTGGGTTTTGAGTTTGATAGCATAGAAGAATTTCATGAGGTGCAAGTCTTGGATACCTTAGGTACTATTTTGTCTCTTTCGTTTAAAGGAATAAGGAATGTTGGAATGAGGATTATTTGGATTGAAGTCGTGGGAGTCTTTTGGGAGATTGAATGCTTAGAATTTCTTAAGAGATTGAATGGCTATATGAGAGTGCTTATATATTCAATTTTGATAAGACAATA
This sequence comes from Sophora flavescens, assembly GCA_030762895.1. Classification (NCBI taxonomy): domain Eukaryota; kingdom Viridiplantae; phylum Streptophyta; class Magnoliopsida; order Fabales; family Fabaceae; genus Sophora; species Sophora flavescens. The sequence goes on along the minus strand of CM061066.1, from coordinate 106,009,234 downwards.
AGGTGGAGAGTACTAATCATATTGTTTCAATGAGGTTAGGTTCTTTTCATTGTGGAGAATAACTTTTTTTTATAGATGTAGGAGTTATCAAGGGAATCAAAGTATAATTATTAAATGAGGAGTTATGTTTGGATATAATGTAGGTATGTATAATGCTCAAATGTGATGGGTTAAGTGTCAATTTGATGTTATATTTACCACTTGGGTAAGATTAGATATGATATATATATATATATATATATATATATATATATATATATATATATATATATATCTTAATTATAATATATATATATATATATATATATATATATATATATATATATATATATGTATGTATATATATATATATTGCCTAATTATAGCAGTGTTGATTATCTGTGTGAATTATGTGATTTGTGTAATTAGGACTTTGTCTAATGTTATGTGACGAATTCGTATGAGTTCCTGGATTGATTGTATTGTATGAATGATTATTGTGTGGATTGTTCATGAAAATTGTCTGTTTTCTTTAATTGGTGCTTATCCCCCAAGTTTTAAATTATTGGGATTAAATTGTATTGGGTAAAATGTTGAAGAAATTATATTGGGTTTTGACTTTGATAGCGTAGAAGAATTTCATGAGGTGCAAGTCTTGGATACCTTTGGTACTATTTTGTCTCTTTCGTTTAAAGGAATAAGGAATGTTGGAGTGAGAATTATTTGGATTGAAGTCGTGGGAGTCTTTTGGGAGATTGAATGCTTAGAATTTCTTATGAGATTGGATGGCTATATGAGAGTCCTTATATATATTCAATTTTGATAAGACAATAAGGTGGAGAGTACTAATCATATTGTTTCAATGAACTTTTTATAGATGTAGGAGTTATCAAGCAGAATCAAAGTATAATTATTAAATGAGGAGTTAAGTTTGGATATAATGTAAGTATGTATAATACTCAAATGTGATGGGTTAAGTGTCAATTTGATGTTATATTTACCACTTGGGTAAGATTAGATATGACCTTAAACAATAGTTGATGATTGGCGGAGACACCTTTTAGTTTTGATTATTATGATGCCAAATTCGAATTTAGAAGGATTTTAAGTTTTAAACTTAAGTTGGATAAATTCTAGGGCGGATTATAGTAAATTTTTTTTTCTTTTAAGGGATTTGTAGATATTTGAGAGATTAGGGGAAATAAGTTATTGGATATTTAGTTGTTGGTGATGATTAAGTTTGAATAAATTGTAAATGAGCATAGGATTGTATCTTAACAATGTTAAATTCGATTTTAGAAGGAGGTATAAAATTCTAAGTCATCTCTAGTGAGAATTTGAGGACTTAAAGACTAAATAAGGATGTTAATGTATACGGTATATAGGCAGGTAGATAATTTTGTTGTGATTGCTTGGAATTCTTTTGGGAAATTCTAAGTATAGTTGATTGCTCCTAATTGTTTGACTCTTTGTGTAATTAGGACCTTAATTTATTTTTGTACTTAAACAATTTTATGTCTGATTTAGCTCTTTACTAAATATAAATTGTGGAATTGGTGTAAGGTTCGAATTTGCGAATCTTACTTATTTTGTTAATTACATTCTCCAAGTGTTAGATATTATTCTGGCGTAATTGGGCTCTAAGTATAAGCTTACTGGTACAATCGTTAAGTCGCTTGAGACTTTCTGTGATGTGCATTTGTTTCCGAACTTAGATTCGGGAGGTGTTGGAATGCTTCTTAGTTGGTATCAATTTCTTATTTATTGAATTTATGAATTCAATTTCAAGGTTCATCCTTATTTATATTTTGCTAAGTCTTGGGCTTGAAATTGATGTGACATAGTATTGTGGAATTCTGGAATGAAATGAATAGACCAAATATTGGAAAGTTAAAGACCTTCAAATCTTAGTCTCATGACAATTTTAATTCTATGGTTTGTGCTTAATTTTCAGTATCAACTGTTAATTTTAACTATTACCATTTAATTAATTTTAAGTATGCTTTAATTAATTTTAAGTGTTCAAATGAATTTGTGTTGAGAAGAATAATTTTGGTTAATGGTCTATTCGAGCCCAATTCTTAACAATAACTCTTTTTAAAATTGATGTTGGTGCTTTGGAACTTTTAGTTTTTGCTTTGTTTATCTTCGGACAACATTCCAACCTAGTCATAGTCGTTGTTGTTCCGAAAGTATAAACACCTATTTATAGGATATTAGGGGATTGTGTGGGGCCACAGAGACCTCGTGGATAGTCAAGTGTGGATCCTGCCAATGGTTCAGTGTACAGCTGCACTGTGTCGATGGAGACCTGAACAACATGACTATCTTGACACTCCACTGAACTAAATATTATTCAGATGTTAAGTACTCTCGTGTGAAAGGACTGCAAAGATGGTTGTTAGCTTACTCCACTTGAATGCTTGTTTGTTTTCCTGCATGCCCCATATCTACATTGCTAGCCTATTGTAGAATCTTACCTCCGTTGTTTGTATCTCTTTTCTTCTTCGTTTCTTGTTGGCAACAATTAGTTTCATTTGAAGAGCGTAAAAGAGATGAGGAAGGACTTGAAGATGCTGAGAAGGTGACAAAAGAGAATTATGAAGGCGTCGCAGCGTTGTTGTAGCGTGTAGTTATTGATATGCATTTAGAGTTATTATTGTTTAGAGTATTTTATTAAAAGGTAGTGGAAAAGTTTGTAAGCTTATATAAATTTTCGAAAACTCAAATGTATAGTTTATTCTGAGAAGGTTACAAATAGTTCTATTTTTGAGATTATTGTACTATATTATTTGAAGTTCCTTGTTTATGTTTGGAACTTAAAATTTTTCCTCTCCCGGTCATTGACCTAAGACCAGTGAGTTAAAGCTATGGGTTATACATCTTTTTAAATTTATAATATGGTCATCAGGTTTTATTTTGACGTTATGCAAAGTTTCAATTTCTAAAAAGGCCATTTCAAAAGTATTCATGAAAATCCTCATTTTATTAAGTTAATCAGTCTTAAATAAAACATGGTGTTACAACCAGACCAACGTAGACCATGAAGAACTGCAAGTGGTTGACCCGCCACTCATCAGGGTCGTGATATACAATCTCAAGATCACCCAAGACCGGGGTCCTGAGTGGTATCCTCTACAGATAGTGTTGTGGTTGGTAGTCCTGCCAAGTTGTCGTCGCTTTTCGGCTGGAACTGCTCATCCACCATATCGATACATACATAGAAAACAAATATAAGAAGGGAGATAAGGAACATAACATCATCATAAAAAGGGATAGTGAACACAGTACAACATGTCACAATCAACACATACACACAAGCAGTACACGTCTCTCGAGTCAAACTGTTACACATCATCCTCAATTCACATATCTAAGATAATTCCTTTAAGGAGTCACAACTCCAATGCATGTTGGCCGATTCTCCCACTAGGAATACTAATTCCCGGACATTCTCTCTCGAGTCTTCCTTTACTCAGAGAATGTCAGTTGGTTTATCCAGCTAACCATTCCGCAAGCTGTGACCAATAAGAGTGCATCTCCCTATGAGCTCAACTCCAACAGTGGTATCTTGGTCGCCTCAGAAGGTCCACCTGCGACTGGAATACTCAGGGCCACATGTGACACACTCTACCGTGCATATATATATATATATATATATATATATATATATATATATATATAATATAAATAAAATATGCATATATCATTAAAAAACGTTAACAAAAGGTAGCGAGACCACATGAACAAAAACATAACATCTGTGGAAAAATAAAACATCAACATAACCCCAAAACCTCGATGTCACATATCAGAGCTGGTAACCAAATCCGGAACTACATTGGAAAAACAAATACATAAAGGTAAAGTCCAAAACTATGAGTGAGCGAGCTCCTCGGAGTCATTCCTTAACAAGCTGCTCACCATCCTCTGCATAAAACAAGGTACATGCAAAGAAACAACAAAATATGGGGAGTAAGAAACCGTTGTATAAACATAATAGCATAGGGATAGTTAGAAAAATGCTCATAAAACATCTATATAGCATATCACAAAAACACAACATTTAACATATTAATTACATCATGTCATATCAAACAACTTATGCTATGCGATGCAGTGATACTCCACTACTCCGTCATGCATGTGGATCCATAACTATCTCGGGAAGATGACTTCGGAGTTACATATCCTCATTGGCCAATAAGCACCAACGCTAACAGTCTACCAAACCATGGGTGAACCTCTTGGATAGCCGATGCACCGTACTCTAGGATGCACCACCATGGATGCGCACGATCCTCCTAGATGAATCATCTGGGACGACCAGTTTATCTTACTCTCGGAAGAACTCCCTTACATTGTAACTTCTCCCACTAACAACTCCAATGCATGAATGCATGTACCTTAACAACAAAAAATCATAACCACCACCTCCACTTGGACCAATAAGCATCAAAATTTAACACCATCAACACCTTGATCAATAAGCATCAGGGTTTATCAACAACAACACTTTAACCAATAAGCATCAAGGCAACTTTGAACAATAAGCATCAAAGTTTAACACCATCAACACATTTACCAATAAGCATCAAGGTTTATCAACAACAACACCTTGACCAATAAGCATCAAGGCAACTTTGACCATTAAGCATCAAAGTTTATTAACGTGCCGTAACTTATCGTTACCGTCTTAACCATTTTAGCATCTTTATGTTTAATTATCTTTATTAAGGCTTATGGTAATATTGGACCATCTCTCTTGTTTTTTACTTTAATTATTGTCTAGCTTCATCGTGGGGAAAATCTAGGTAAAGCCACCCAATTTCCACTTGACATCACATTCTGGCTAGGGAGCATGGTCATGCTAACTCCCAGCTTGGCGTGCTGACATTGAGCACGGGTGTTCTATCGTTGACCACGACCGTGTTTACTAGAGCGCGACTGTACTGTCTGTGCAGAAAATTTAAAGAATCCTTGCCAAACTCCCTAGGGCACTCATAGATCAATCCTATTATCTTTAAACTATACCATTGACCATTTATCTTGCCCCTTTTTACTAGTCTTCATGTCTTATGAACATAGGGAATCAATCCTTAATCCTTGTTTTATTAAAAACATCCCTATGTCTTTAATTAACATGTTTATATGACAAAACGACAGTTCATAGCTTCAAAGCATCAATACACATAACCATGGCATATCATCATCATCATTAACAAATAACATTCGATCATGTTGTAACATATTAACATCAATTCATATGACAGTGACAATTAATCATGTTATTATCAACCACATTAGCAAACATACATTACAAGACACATAGCACATAATAGGGTCATTGGTTAACCTTCATCTTACGCTACCCCAAAGCCTACATATTCATACTAATCCCTTCTCCCCATACCTCAATCAAATTCTCAAGCCTCGAAAGGATGAGAATATCGAATCAAAGCCTCCTTCGCCGATTCCTACCATTACAAATACGAAAAGTTCACAAAGAGGACCACAACTCCCAAACCCAAGAGAGAATCAAAAATGGAACAAGTGGTATGGCTTACCTTGAGATTAAACTATAATGAATAGAAATGAGAAAGGAGAAAAGGTCCGTTTGAGTCTCGTCTCACAAACGCTTGATCACTTCCTCAAGAACGACAACGAAAGCACATGGATTAAGTTTCTAATTCAAGAAACTCAAGGGGGAAAATAAGGAGAACATGGCACACGAAAATTTAACTTGTTTGCAGCCTAAAATTCAGAAACACAAAGATAAAATCGACACTAAAAGAAGTGTGTATTGGCAATGATGTCCTCTTGGTAAAAAACGGTGAGGAACGCTGAACGAGAGCAATTTCCTTCAAGATTTATTAAGGGAAACCAAGGGGAAACCTAAGAGATGAAGAGAGGTAGCTTTTGTGTCTTGAGTTGTGAGAAATAGGGTTTAAGTCTAGTCTTATGGTATAAAAACAAGTTAGGGCGTAACAGGCTCCTATTTCAGCCCAAACTGTGTATAAATCAGTATTTTGCACATATATTGAGCTACAAGTGCCCGATTGAGGAGTTCTTGGTGTCGTTAGAAATCTTAGAGAAATATCTACAATTTAATATTTCAGGATAAAATCGTAAATCAGACTCTAAAATGGTCAAAAGTGTGATGAAAGTTTAGAGACATATTTGGTAGTTATTTCTAGATAGGATCCTTAGGAGATTATGATAAGATCTTAAGAAATAACGAAAAAGAGGATTATCCTATATTAATAAGGACTCAAATATGATTGATTAAGGGACTAAAATCTAAGAGTTACACTATCTCAATTTTCTTTGTTGACTGGAATCTTGATTTAAATACTAAATCACATGATATCTCGTACTATTATTCTTAATCACTTATTATTAACAAAATCACATATTATATATTAACATATAAAATCACATACAAATAAACATATTTTAGTATACATATTATCGTATGTAATAGTATATACATACATATCTATGTATATGCATAAAATACTACAACACTAATCACAATTACATTATCAATTATATTGATAATAATACTAACTCATTAATAATAATAACAATAATATTATTACTAATAATAACAATAATAATAACATTTAGGCATCCAAAGTAACATATACCCTTATGTGAAAATCAGGGTGTTACAATTCCACCCCTTATAAAAATTCCGTCCTCGAAACTTTTAGCAACCTTGAGCAAACAGATGTGAATATGACTCCTTCATCTTACCCTCCAACTCTCAAGTAGCACTTTCCTCAGTAGCCTCACTCCAAACAACTTTCACCAAGGGAATTTCCTTTCCCTTCAGCTGCTTCATCCTTCGATCCTCAACCCGAAGCGGTAGTACCTCAAAAGTCAAGTTCTCTTTTAATGGAATTGTATCGGGTGTTATCACATGGTTAGGATCATGAATGTATTTCCGAAGTTGGGACATATGGAAAACATTGTGAAGGTTGGGCAAGAAAGGTGGTAAGGCTATTTGGTAAGCAACTTCACCAACTCTTTTCAGAATTTGGTAGGGATCAATAAATCTGGGAGTAAGTTTCTATGCTTTCATTACTCTACCAACCCCAGTTGTTGGAGTAACTCGCAAGAACACATTATCACCCTTATGGAATTCAAGAGCCTTCCTTCTCTTGTCATGATAACTCTTTTGTCTACTATGTGCCACTTTCATCTTATCCTGGATCATTCACACTCTTTCTGTAGTCTCTTGCACTATTTCAGGTCCTAACACAACGTTCTCACCAGGTTCATTCCAACACAAAGGTGTCCTACATCTCCTCCCATACAAAGCTTCATATGGTGTCATCCTAATATTGGAATGGAAGCTGTTGTTGTAGGTGAACTCTATATGGGGTAAGAACTTATCCCAACTACCCGACTGTTCTAGCACACAAGCTCTCAATAGATCCTCTAAGGATTTGATTGTTATCTTAGACCGACCATCAGTCTGTGGGTGGTAAGCTGAACTCAATCTAAGCTTGGTCTCTAAAGCCTCGTGCAAACTATTCCAGAACCTATAGGTAAATCTAGGGTCTCTATTTAACACTATGCTAGAGGGCACATCATGCAATCTAATTATCTCCCTGATGTACAACCTAGTCAACTTCTCTAGTTGATATTCCATGTTCATAGGGATGAAGTGAGCAAATTTAGTCAGCCTATCAACGACAAACCCATATAGCATCACAACCTGCTGGGGTCCTAGGGAGTCCAGACACAAAGTCCATAAAGATACTATCCCACTATCACTCTGGGATACTCAAAGGTTGCATCTCACCTGAAGGTTTCCGGTGTTCTATCTTAGCCTTCTGACACACTAAGCAAGCATAGACAAACTCAACTACATCCTTTTTCATTCTAGGCCCCCCAAACATATGCTTTAGATCCTGATACTTTTTTGTGGCACTTGGGTGAACACTCAAACCACTCCTATGTCCTTCCTCAAGGATCAACTTCCTAAGCTCTGGAACATTAGGCACGCAAACTCTATCCTGGAACCTCAAAACTCCATCAATTCCTTCTTTAAAGCTAAGGTTTCTACCCTGAGCAAGCAACTCTCTCTGGCCTAAGAGGTACACATCTATCTTTTTTCCTTTCTCTAATTTGTTCCATCAAACTATTGGTGATCTTCAAAGTTCCATGCCTAATACTCTTAGGGGTAACCTCCTACGCTAGGCTCAAGTCTTAAAACTCCTCGATTAAATCCATCTCTCTAACCATCAGGGCTGAAACATGTAAGATCTTTCTACTTAAAGCATATGCCACTATATTGGATTTTCCTGGATGGTAACTCAACTCAAAATCATAATCCTTAAGAAACTCCATCCACCTACGCTGCCTCATATCACTACCACAGAAAAGAATTTTAGTAGCGCACCTTCAATAACGCTTCCTAAAGAAAACATTATCTATTTCTTATCTTAAGACATGATGGATATGAATAGATAACACTTTATCGAGTATGAAAACTCTATTCCCCTTATCTAAGATAACATTTCTTTAAGGAAGGAGAGTCTGTTCCCGTTTTCCTAAATATTTCCATTTTCCGGTCTTAACACAGTAACTCTCCTTCGCGCGCTCTCATATGTCAAACACACTGTTCCTTCCCTCTTTCGTGACCTAAGTTCTCCTCCTCCCCCAAACATCAACTCATCTGGTTCTCACTCGCCACTGCCACTGCCACCGCCACCACGAGGACCACCATAACCCTAAGCCGACCTGCATTTTTCGTGTGACCCTCTGTATCAGTTGTCTCTGCACCACCGCACCTCTCTGTAACCCAAACACCAGCTCATTCGATTCTTAGTCACCACCGCCACCGTCTTGCACCTGAACCATCGCGAGGACCCCCAATACCCTAAGCTGGCCTGCATTTTTCGTGCGGCCCTCTTCACTTGTCTCCCTTATCGGCGCCTCTCTGTAACAGAACAGGTATGTCCTCCTAAATGCTTTTAGTTTTTTGCTTCAATTTTTGCCTGTTTAATACTTGTTTTAGGGTTTACTTTCCATGTGATTTTTTCTTCAATGATGTGTTTGAAATTGAACATTTTCTGAGTTATTCTTAGAATAGCAAGTGTTTAGTGTTCCCTTTTGATTTTTTTTGTAATTGACAAATTGTAGCAGCAATATGTATTATCCTCTGTGTTTTAATTTATTTGATTTGAAGGCAAGCAAGAAAGGGATTGGACAACAGTTACAATCCTTGTTTATAGATCTGTATTTTCACAAAAGAAGTTTGGTTTGTCACCAGACAAGTGTCATGTGAAGCTCATGATTTTTCACTTGCTTTCGTGACTGCTGAACCAATTCTCTCAAACTTGATGATATTCTTAACGTCTGGAGAATTAGTTTAATTTGGAGAACCTACTTCCGTTTTTTGTTTCCTGAATTGATATCCTCACTGTGAATTTTGGAGATGAATAATTCTGGTGCAGAAAGTGGTGATAAAAGAGCAGCAGTTGAAGTTACCAAGGACATGAATGGAATAGACCAAGTAGTTCTTCGAAACCAGCGAGGAGCTTCAGCAAGGGTTAGATTCTTTTAATTAACTCTTCTAACAACCAACCCTTTGATTTAGTTGAGATCAAATTTGGTTATAGTGTGTAACTGTGACATCTCTTCAGGTTAGCTTGCAAGGAGGCCAGGTTCATTCATGGAAAACAGAAATGGTGATAAGTTATTTTTCACTAGTAATAAGGTAAATGAGGTTTTGTGTTTGTCATTTCTGAACAATTATTCTGCTATGGTGAAATTGGTATCTGCTACTGATCTCTGGTAGTTGCATTCGGGTAGAGAATTTTTTCTGATATGGTGAAACTGGTATGCAGCGGCTTGCTGGTTTTGTGTAATTGTATGCTGGTTTCAAGTAGCTTTCGTCGCTTTTAACCATTGCTTTCAAGTTGTCTTGGATGTATTAATGTGAAAGGATGGGAATTTGCAGGAGCGGTGGATTGACTTTTTATTATTGGGAGTTTAGCGGTATACTTTTGATGTGCCTTATACAGATATTATCAGTGTTGTCAAAAAGCAGCATGGCAGCGCCATGGCGGAAAGCGGTGGCGGAATTTGAAGGAACCGCCATTCGGAGGCGGTGGCGTGGCGGCCGCATGGCGCATGGCGGACATGGCGGAATTGGCGGGGCTGTTGTTTTTTTTTTCGTGTGGAAAACCCGACCCATTTAGCCGGGTTTTGTGACCCGACCCGACCCAAATGGCAAAAACCCTAAAGTTGCTATCGGCCGTACCCTTTCCTTCCAAACATAAATCGCAGAATCGCAGAACCCTTCCCTTCCTCCCAATTTGCTCTTCTCCCACCACCGGCCACCCACTCTCCGGCGACACCCACTATCGGTCGACCACCGTCCGACGACCACTGACCTCCGGCGACCACCCTTGGACCGGCGACCAGCAAGCATCTCTTCCTTTCTCCTTTTTTCAGCCATTTTCGAAAATGGCAGGCGAACCAGCTTCTTCTGATGCTTCACGGACCTCCTCCAGAGCTGATGTTGGATGGAAATACTGCTTTCCATTGCAAGAAGGAGATACAAACTCGGTTGTGTGTACTTTCTGTTCAAAAGTCATGAAGAAAGGGATCACTAGAGCCAAATAGCACTTAATGGGCAAGAAGGGGAATGTAGCTGCTTGTACCAAGTGTCCAAAAGAAGTTAGAGAAGAGCTTTGGACACTTTTCAAAGAGAGGAAGAATCTAGGCAGCAACTATGTTTATGTTCCAAGTGCTGGAGCGGAAATTGAGAGTCTACTCTATATGGAGAGTAGTGAAGATGAGATGGAAATGACACCTACTAGTGCTGCTGCTGCAAGTTCTGCTTCTACAGGGAAGAAAAAAGTTGCTAAAAAGGGGCCTATTGATCTCTATGTCAGGAAACCAGCTGCACCAGCTGCAATTGGTAAAAGGAAGAAGGAGGAAATGAGGCAAGTAACATTAGAGAGGCATGTGAAAAGAAAGCAGTTCTTCTGGTCCATAAAAAAATTGCTCGTTTTTGGTATCAGGCTGGTTTATCATTTAACTGTATTAAGTTGGAAAGCTTTCAAGAAATGCTTAAAGCAGTTGGTGCCTTTGGTAAACATCTACCAGCTCCTACTTATCATGCTATTAGAGTTCCACTCTTACACATGGAGATGGAATACACTGAAGATTTGTTGAAAAATCACAAGGAGCAGTGGAGAAAACATGGTTGCTCTATTATGTCGGGATGCATGGACTGATAGAAAGCAAAGATGCATTATTAATTTCTTGGTGAACTCTCCAGCTGGGACGATGTTTGTGAAGTCAATTGATGGCTCAGCATTTGTGAAGACCGGTGAGAAACTGTTTGAGTTGCTTGATTCTATTGTAGAGGAGATTGGAGAGGAGAAAGTTGTTCAGATCATTACAGATAATGGAAGCAACTATGTTCTAGCTGGAAAGATGTTAGAAGAAAAGAGACCAAATCTTTACTGGACTCCTTGTGCAGCCCATTGCCTGGACTTAATGCTTGAAGACATTGGAAAGATTCATTTGATAAAGAAGACAATTCAAAGGGGAATTGGTCTTGTTGGTTTTATCTACAGTCATTCAAGTACCTTGAGTTTGTTGAGACAATTCACAAACAAGAGGGAATTGGTAAGGCATGGGGTTACTCGATTTGCTACCTCATTTTTATCATTGGAGAGACTTTATGGAGAAAAAGCCAATCTTAGAAAAATGTTTACTTCCGATGAGTGGAGCAAAAACAAGCTATCCAAGGAAGCTAAGGGGAGGCAAGCATCGAAGGTTGTTCTTATGCCTTCATTTTGGAAAAATGTGGTTATATTCTTAAAGTCATGGCTCCTCTTGTACGAGTGCTTCGACTTGTTGATGGTGAAAGAAAACCAGGCTTAGGATATATTTATGAAGCAATGGACAAGGCCAAAGAAGCAATTATGAAGTCTTTCAACAACAATGAAAGCAAATACAAAGATGTTTTTGAAATCATTGACAATAGATGGAATTGTCAGCTTCGTCGTCCATTGCATGCAGCTGGTCCCTATTTAAACCCGGAGTTCTTCTATTCCAATCCCGACTTGGAGTTTGATTTGGAGGTTCACAATGGGTTGTATGCTTGCATCTCTAGGTTGGTGCAAAGTAAGGATGTGCAAGCTAAGATACTAGCCGAGTTGCCTATTTATAAGACTGCCAGCGGTCTCTTTGGTTCTGAATTTGCAATAACACAGAAAAGTCGTTGCTCCTGGTGAGAAACTAAGACCCCATCTTCTAATAATTTCACTATTTCAATTCTTTTAAGTTTAATGTTTAAATTCTAAGTCATACACTCTGATTTTGTAGCTCAATGGTGGTGAATGTATGGCTTCTCGGCTCCAAATTTGCAGCAATTGACTATCAAGATTTTGAGCTTGACATGTAGCGCATCTGGATGTGAGCGCAATTGGAGTGTATTCGAGCAAGTAAGTATCTTCAGTTTATTTTATAAGTGTGGTCAAGCCTAATTAAGTATTAACACTTCAATTATATTTATGTTTCAAATTCACTCAAAAAAGAGAAATAGGCTTGACCATAAGAAGTTGCATGATTTGGTTTATGTCAAATATAACCAACAACTCCATCATAGACATAGTATTAAAGATGAAATTGACCCAATTACACTCAATGACATTGATGAGTGTAATGAGTGGTTAGTTGGAGAGATGGATGATAATAATGATGATGCTGGGAATGAGTTGGTTTTTGATGATGATGACACACTAAATTGGGGAACTATTTATGAGGCTTCGGGGGTTGGAGAGCCTACAACACTTACTAGGCAGAAAACAAGGAAAAGAAAAGGAGCATCAAGTGTTGCAGCTGCTGCCAAAGCTTCTAACAAAGGTCCAGGTGCAAGTTCAACCTCTAAGGGGAGTAAGGGCAAGGGGAAAGAGATAGCAGTTGATCCAAGTGAAGAATTGGAATTTGAGGATGATTCTGAGGCATCTGAAGATGAACAAGAGTTACTTGTTTTTGAGAAATCTGATGGAGAAGAGGAAGAGGGATATGCCCCATTAGATAACCAAGAAATTGATTATGTTGGGGTTGAGGAAGAGGATAGCCATTTACTTTGTGTTTGTCATGTTGTTTTTATCATTTTGTTGTTATTTTGAATTATGAAGTCTTGAACTTGATGGTTTATGACATTTTCTATTTGAATTATGAGACTTATATGACATTTTCTATCAATTTAGTTTATGGTTCTTTACTTATGTTGATAGTGTTTTGGATTTTATATTTATTTCTGTAATTTTTGTTATGTATATGTATATATATATATATATATAATTTTTTTTTGTCCGCCATGACATCCGCCATCTGACCGCATCGCCATCCGCTATGATGTATGACGGATTTTTGGCCGGCCGCCATCCGCCATCGATAACACTGGATATTATTAAGATAAAGGCATAGATTTAGTATATCTTTGGTTAAATGTATTTTATTACTTGTAGGTGATTTCCTAGGTGGAAGTACGGGGTGCCTACATCTGTTCTGTAGTTAACTTCTTGGTGGCTCCATCTCGGGGCATTGTAAATTGGAAAATCCTCCACCGTTTCCCACTTGCTCCAATGGAAAATCCTATATTGACTTGCTGCTAAAACCATCCGAAGATGATATGAAGATATGGCCACAAAGGTACAACCTTAATTATCCTTTAATCCTCTATAAAATTACTGAATAGGAATATTTTTTATACTGTTTTAAATTATTTTATTCAGTTTCGAGTTTCGCCTAAGGGTCTCTTTAGCAGCAGATGGCTATCTAACTATGATATCTCGCATCAGGAATGTTAATAGCAAGCCTGTCAGTTTCTCCTTTGCGTACGTATCATACATATTTCCCCATCTCTGATATTAGGTCTGTGTGCAGTATCAAACTAAGATAGATTTTGGTAAGTTCATGTGGTCATTTTTAATGTGTTGTAATATTCTAATTCTAATAATAAACATAACATGTGTTGATTATTGACTGTGAATTGGGGGTAGAAGGGTTGGAAACTGTTCAATCAAGGACATCGTCGTTCATAACCGAATGCAAATCCCAACGGCGGTATTTAATTTCAGTTCTAGTTTATATAATTTAATTATTCTTACATTTGACCATTTAAATGTACTTTAATTCCAACTTGATTTAATTTTCATTTTGCAGTACTTTCTTGAATGTAAATGTGTCACATACTCTGATGATCAACTTATTGAACTTGAGGGAGAGTGGTGTCGTTATGTTATGAATTTTATAAATAACTAAAGGGTACAACATACTCTGAGATTATGCTAGCTAGTGTCTCTCCTATATATTAGATTTGTGTGTATGTGCAAGTGATCTGTGTGTATATTATGCAGGTCGGCAGCAAGGATTTTGTGCAATCAGGCAGAAGATGGAAGCCACATGTAGAAATTGTGTAGAATTACTTGTGTGCTATGAAGCACCGACTCTGACACGGACACCACGACACCGACATCGGGAAGCGGCTAACGTCAAAAACATAGGACACCGGGACACCGCTTATATATATATATATATATATATATATATATATATATATATATATATATATTGTTAAGTTTTACAATTTTCATAATGACCCTCACAGAAAGAATACTAAGACTAAGAGGTCATTTTACAATACAATTTTTACAAAAATAATATCAAGATAAGAAAATGAATCATGTTTTATAAAACTAGTTAGGTCCTATGGTAATGAGCCTCACAAAAAATGCTAAGAGGCATCATTTTGTTTTATGTCTCAAAAAGTAAAAGATCTAATTTGGGGTTGGTGACCCATGACTTTTTTAGTAAATATTTGTTTAAAAAATATTTAGGTTTGTGACTCATGATCTCAAAATTCTAAGTTGACTTTTTTTAAATTTTTTTTTTATGATAGGAGTGTCCGAGAAGTGTCCAAGTCGTGTCTGAGAGGTGTCCGAGCCGAAAAAAATTAATTTTTAATTGAGACACTGCAGAGGGGTGTCCGACACGTGTCGGAGGCGTGTTCGTGAAGTGTTGGTGTTCGAGGCGTGTCTGAGGCGTGTTCGACACGCGACACGGCAGTTTCGAAGAGGTGTCCGTGCTTCATAGTTAGTGTGTTAGTTAATTAGCTTGTATATATTGTTAGTAGTGCGTGCATGTATTGGTTAATTGGCTATAGTTATTGCCTAGTATAGGTTAGCTTCTTTTTGGTATATGGACTTAAATTGGTTATGTATGTGTGTTACTGTGAATTGTAGAAAGTATATTAGTTAAATGGTTATATGGTTTTGATGTTTGATTTATACTTACCAATATTATATGTAAGCTTTGTACACTATATATATATATATATATATATATATATATATATATATATATATATATATATATATATATATATATATATGTAAATGCATGATTTTGTTGAGTTTTGATGAGTGCAGTGGGATGAATGAGTTGTTTGGTGTCCTGGTTTTGTTAAAGTGTACGAGGGAATTGTAGAAAAACAATGGAAATAGTAATAAAAAAAAAGGGAGAAGGGGAATAGACAACACTTTTTCAAGGAAATGCTATCTAAAGTGAGGAATAGATAGCGTTTCTTTGAAAAAGCGCTATCTATTACTCACTTTAGATAACACTTCCTTGAAAAAGCGCTGTCTATTCCCTCTTTTCGATAGCTCTTTTAAAGCGCTATCTTTTCTTCCACCTTTAGTAGCGGATAAATAGATAGCACTTGTAAGTGCAACTAAAGGCAAAAAAATAAGCGCTATTAAAGCCTTTCTGTAGTAGTGTATTTGGCTCCTTCTTGTCAAATAGATATTTCAAACTCTTATGGTCAATAAATACCTCGAATCTTGCT
The DNA here is from genome assembly GCA_030762895.1 of Sophora flavescens. Classification (NCBI taxonomy): domain Eukaryota; kingdom Viridiplantae; phylum Streptophyta; class Magnoliopsida; order Fabales; family Fabaceae; genus Sophora; species Sophora flavescens. Next base: position 105,993,366 of record CM061066.1, on the reverse strand, counting down.
CCATATAGATAATGCCTCCAGATCTTTAAGGCAAACACTACGGCTCTTAGTTCCAAATCATGGGTAGAGTAGTTCTTCTCATGGGTTTCCAACTGCCTAGAGACATAGGCTACTACCTTATCATTCTGCATCAACACACCACCAAAACATGAAATAACAACTATAAACACGAGAAGGGGGGTTGAATTATGTTTATAAGACTTTAAAACAAAGTTAAAAAATTTTCGCATACAGAAGCTAGGTTCAAACAAGTGTTTTCACAAAGCACAGACAGGTCAGGTGACGTGTCTGATCAGTTTTTAATAGAAAAACACACAAACATGCAATAGTAAAACTTGTTTGATTTTCACACTTAAACCCTTTTAGTTAGTTAATAAATAAAGTAAACAAAACAACTAAAGAGATAAGGATAGAGAGATTTAACACATCTACTGATCCTAGTTCACTTTTTAACAACTAGGGCTACGTCAAGTCCTTGGCAGCACCAAGTTTTCTCCACTACGACTGATCAGGTTACAGACTCCAAATATTCTTTGCACACCTAGCTCTCCAGGCTCCAAGACAAATATTCTTTGCTCACCTAGCTTCTTCAGGTTCAGTCATGTTTGTTTGAGAAGTTTGTTTGTAATAAATACAACAGACAGACAGTTCTTTCACTGACACTCAAAGATGCTTACCTATAAACACGAGGGGGGGGGGGGGGGGGGTTGAATTGTGTTTATAAGACTTCAAAACAAAGTTGAAAAATTTTCGTATACAGAGGCTTGGTTCAGGCAAGTGTTTTCACAAACCACAGATAGGAGACCTGTTTGATCAGTTTTTCACAGAAAAACACACAAACATGAAATAGTAAAACTTGTATTCTTTGCTCACGTAGCCTCTTCAGGCTCACTCAAGTTTGTTTGAGAAAAGATTGTAATAAATACAACTTGCAAGTCTTTCACTAACACTCAGAAGAGTGAATTAAATGTGAAGGATAGAAAGACTCCGTAAGAACTTCAAACGATTGAAGAATACAGATTGAAAGAATGAAGGATTAAATGCTCAGAGTAATGGCTCTTTAATGCTGCGTATTCTATATCTTCATCTTCAATGGCTTCTTTATTTATAGGCTCCAATCATTTTGAATCCGTTAGAGACATTCCTTCAAGTCTTGGCTTCAAGTTGAGCTCCATTAAATATAATAGAGTCGTTCTAGGAAGCCATTAATGCAATAGGAACGTTAGTTGTAATCTAACACGTAAGTCCAGTGCTTTATGTTTTGTGCAACAGTCAAATCAGAGTTGTGCAGGTTGCTTTTGTACTCTGCAGAGCACATTTCCCTTTTTGTGTAACTCCCAGTTGTACTAGGGAATAAAGTATATTAGAAGCACTCCTTTTATGAGTTCCTTTGGTTGTTTGAGAGTTTTGACCTTTTAACTTTCTTGATACACGTGAGAGAAAGCTTCAGAGATTTCTACTTGAGGGGACAACTCCTAAAAACTTATTTGTCCTTGTGTTCCTTATCGAAGGACCATAGACAGGTGAGAGCTCCTTTTAGACAAGTTGAATTCTCAAAGCAGATAGTCAACAATCCAGTCAGCAGACAAGTTGACTTTCACTCATCAGACAGGTGATCTCCAAGAGAGATTAAGAGTGTCTATGGGCAAACAGGTGTAAAATAACCTTTCACTTTATAATTTGTACACTAGATAGACAGGTCAGCAACCAATATGAAATTCAATTAAATCATTAACAAATGTTTAGTTTTCATCAAAAATTAGGGCAAATGCACATCAGACATTTAGAGACTTAACAATGTCCCTTTTTTTGATGATGACAAACATTTAAATAATTTAATGAACCTTAGAAAATAATAACATATAAGATAGGATATATTCAGATAGGTTAAGATTTTCTTAACCAGATAAGATTATGTAGACAGGTGCATTCATATAAATTTTATCATATAAATTTTATCAAAGGCTCAGTAATTATTCAGTTATAGTTATCAGAGGAACATGTATTACTTTAGCTAAGACAAGTTATGCAACATGTAATTTCAATTATGCCATCTAATTTAATTTCTTTACTTTCTCCCCTTTTTGGCATTAGAAAAAAGGAAAGACAGGAAGCAGAAAATCACAACAGTACATATAACATAAGAAAATTTTATTTATCATCATAAGATGGTACAAATGCAGTCTGATTTACAAAAACCTACTCAGGCCTAATTAAAATAAAAAACAGAGATTCTACTCTAGCTTCTAAGACAAGTCTAGCACGTCTTTTTTCATCCAGTTACCTTCTGGTTTCCTCAAGCAGGGCTTACAACTGATCGAACCTTCTGATATCCACAAACTCAGAAGTGGCTTCTGTTGAAGTCACAGCAGAAGACTGATCTGAGTGCCAGGGCAGAGTTAAGATAGGAGGTGCTTTGGGGACGGAGAAGGGTTCAGAGATTCTTGGGAAGACAAGTGAATGAAAAGTCTGGTAAAAGAAGGAGGGTAGAAAGATAAGTTTGAAGAGAGGTCGTATTCTGATAATACTATCCTCCGGAGAAGAGAAAATGGAAGAGATTCTCGGAGATAGGGTAGGATAAGAAATTTTTATATTTTTAGGAGGGGGAAGAGGTTGTTTGGCAATAACAGAGGGGTGTATGGTAAGGAGAGAGTCTATATTGTGGAAGAAAGATATTGAACTAGTTATTAACATAAAGAAATACGTAGAGGGAGAATGAAGCATTACTACAGAGGCAGGGTAATGACTTCCAGAAAGAGTACGGATAAAAACAATGATAGGAGGATAGAAGAATATATCCCTACATGGATTAATAACATAAGGTGGAGGTGGAGGGATAATAGACATGTTTGAGACACTTGCAGCCATAAGAGAGTTCAAGTCAGAGACAAAAAGACTGGATGAAATGCCAGTCTGTTCCTTAGGGGTATCAACCATATGAACAACAATGTACTGACAAACATCATACACCACATCAAAAGAAGAGGTTTGAGTTTGGTGAGAAGAGACAGGTGAGGAAGGTGGAGACACATGGGCTAGGGGATCTATGGACAAGGCAGGAGGAGAGGAGACAGGAAAGGTAATTATATATTGGTTCACAGGACATGAGGGTGAGTGAGGTGAAGATGAAACTACCATCTGATTCTCAGACATCCTCAGCTTCTTCCTTGGTGGAAATGGATTGAGGGGATCAATCTCAGGATAGACAACTGTCTGTGAGAAACAAACATGTCTTCAGCCGTTGCAGCAACAACTTCTTCTTCTGCAACAGTTTCCAAAACCGTGGGTGCAGAGTATCCCGACCTTCTCTTCTTGGGAATTAATCCAAGAAAGAGAGCCTTCTTCTCCTTGGGCTCCTCCAAGAGTCTTGTCATCTGCTCCCCCTGAGAAGGTGCTTCCTATCTACTTGGAGCAGACTCAGCTTGTCTGTCCCCAATAGAGGCCTTCACCAATATTCTCTTCTTATCTGTCCTTACAGACTCAGCTTCTGATGCCTCAACATCCTTTGAATTCCTCTTAGGAGAGGGTTTCTTCTTCCGAACCTTAGAGTCTCAACACCCTCTTCAGTTTCAGTAGAGGTTGAGGGCCTCTCTAAGTCAGGTCTCTGGTCTTGTATGACCACTTTCCCAGCAGGCTTCCAAATCCTTTATGAGATGGGAACCTCAGACTTAACAACAACTTCAGCCTTCTGTTCTTCATCATCCCTTAGGGGTTCTTCAAGAGGAATCCCTGGGATGTTCATCATAGATAAGTTCTTCTTGTATATGGGAAAAACCATGTCCAAAAACTTTCCATCTCCAGGAACAAACAGCTTGTATCTAAAGAGTCTTGTCAGTAGCATTCCATATGGAAATGTCTGCATGTTGGTCCTCTTGACCATGGACTCCAGGTGGTTGAAGATAAGATCATTGATATCTACCTTGATCTTGTGTATCTGATGAAACAGAGGAAATCTATCCATCTTGGTCACACTGTCTCTTGAGCCTCTCCTAGGCAAGACACACTCCAGCAACAGCTTGTGCATGAATCCGCACTTAAGGACCATGCTCACAGGCTTTGTATTAGTAGGGTTTAGGACTCCATAGAGGGCAATGTTGATGTTGGAAGTGCCAACTTCTTCTTCCCATTCAGACCTGTACCCAGCTCCTAGCCTGGGGCAGTTAGTGACAATTTACAGAGAGTTTAAGGAGATCAAGAACATCGTGTCGAGCACACGATCACGTATGGTTTTGGTTTCATCAATGGGGTTGGTGAGAACAACAAAACTGGTCCAGAAGTCTCTGACCATTTTTGGATTAACCAGTTCCTTGATGTCAAAGAAGAGGGTCCACCTGGAGTATTCTAACTCCTCAGTTACATCGAGTCCCCATTTCTTGATGAACTTTAAATCCACCACCTTCCCAGCCATAATCTTCTCCACATCATCCACTCTCATTTTATACTTAGCAACAATCTCTTCAGAGGTAAGATGTTTCTTGGGTGCCGTTGAAATAGATGAAGTATAGGGTTTGGAAGATTTGGGGGTTTCAGAGAGAGAGAATGAGACGAAGGGTTTTGAAAAGATTTGAAAGTGTAAAGAGACAAGCTTTCTGACTCTTTTGTCTTTTATAGTTATAAAGATAGGAGAGAGAAAGGAGACATTTTTAAAGATTAAAATGACACGAAATATGTGGGGAAATACAACGTCCACTAAGACATTATGAAAACATGGTTTCGAGAAATAAAACTGCCATGTACATGATTAGCTTAAGATTATTAAATGGTATTAAATTAATAATTACCATTTTATCAAAATCCATTGAGTTCAAGCAGTATGGCTCAACAAGGTCAGACAGGTATCATAGACAAGTTACATAAAAGACATAAGACAATTGAAGCATGTGATATCAAACATGTCATTTAACAATGCAATGCATGTTTAGATTGTCTCTAATATATATAAACCTATCTTCAGCTAAGGGTTTTGTGAAAATAACAGCCCATTGATTTTCAGTTTTAACAAACTTAGTATCAAAGATACCTTTTTGAACATAATCCCTTATGAAGTGATGTTTGATTTTAATATGCTTAGCCTTAGAATGTTGAATTATATTTTTAGATAAGAAAATTGCACTTGAATTATCACACCACACAGATATGTTATGCTCATATATTGAGTAATCCTCAAGTTGATGTTTTACCCATAATAGTTGAAAGCAACAACTAGCAGCAAAGATGTATTTTGCTTCAGCAGTAGATAGAGCAATTCTTTCTATTCTGTGTTCAGCAAAGTCAGCATCACAGTATCCTACTAATCTGTATTCTTTTGTTCTTAAATACAACAAATCAAGATTAGTGGTCGCAAGCAAATATCTAAATATTCTTTTAACAACTTTAAGATGCGACTTTCTAGGATTATATTTGAATCTTGCACACATACAGACACTAAATTGAATATCAGGTCTGCCTGAAGTTAAGTACAGAAGAGAGCCAATCATACTTCTGTAGACAGTTTGGTCTACCTTTTTACCTTCACCATCTTTGATTAACTTTGCATCGGGTTGCATGGGAGTTTTCATAGGTTTAGCATTCTCCATTTTGTACTTCTTAAGTATCTCCTTGGTGTATTTGCTGATGGACATAGATCCCGTCACTTGTTTGCTTGATTTGCTGTCCAAGGAAAAACTTCAATTCTCCGATCATGCTCATCTCAAATTCTGCTTGCATTAGCTTGGAAAATTCCTTGCACAACTTTTCATTAGTTGCTCCAAAAATAATATCATCAACATATATTTGGACTATAATAAAATTATATTTTGATTACTTCTCAAAAAGAGTTGTATCTACTTGTCCTCTAGTGAAACCATTATTCATAAGAAACGAGCTAAGTCTATCATACCATGCCCTAGGTTCCTGTTTCAAACCATATAAAGAATTTTTAAGTTTGAAAACATGATCTGGTTTATCAATCTTCAAAACCAGGGGGTTGTTTAAGAAACACTTCTTCTTTAATTATACCATTTAGAAAAGAAATTTTTACATCCATTTGAAAAAGAGTGATTTGGTGTTATGCAGCATATGACATTAAGATGCGTATGGCTTCTATTCTAGCTACAGGTGCAAAGGTTTCAGTGAAATCAATACCTTCCAGTTGGTTATAGCCTTGAGCTACTAACCTTGCTTTGTTTTTGACAACCTTACCATCTTCATTTTGTTTCTGAAAACTCATCTTGTTCCAATGACAAACTTGTCTTTTGGTTTAGAGACAAGTGTCCACATATCATTTATGGTAAATTGATTGAGTTCTTCTTGCATACAAATAATTCAGTTTTCATCATCAAAAGCTTCTTCAATACGCTTTGGCTCCATTTCTAAAAGAAAGGCCACATTACTTGATTCTCTTAATGTTGATCTGGTTATAACTCTTTCTGAGTGATTTCCAATAATAAGATCCTTATGATGATGAGTCTTGAACTTCCAATCTCTATTAAGATCATCATGTTGATCTTGGCTAGTTTGTTGATTTGTCTGATGACTTGTCTGCTCCACTCATCTGTCAGTCTCTTCAACAGGTTCTTCCTTAGATATGTGAGGCTGTTGACTATCTTGTCTGTTTATATCAAGACTTGCAAGTTCATCTTCTAGATCTGATAGTTCCCTATCAGTCTTTAAACCATCATTAAATTTAACATGAATAGATTCTTCAATTACAGAGGTTCTAGAGTTATAAACTCTAAAGGTTTTGGACATATCAGAATATCCAATGAAGATACCCTTATCTGAGACACCCCGTTGAGCCCCGGTGTTTTATTAGATTAAAACCTCATTATTTAATTACTTAATCGCATGCTTAACGTGAAAATACGTAAAAATTAAAACTTTACTTATAAAGTATACAACTTCATATAGAATGGCATATCACAATATAAGTATATTATGCATATTACAAAACACTATTGAGGATATCCTATCAGTAGGATCCCTCACAGGCATATACTTACACAAAAAGTTAAACAGCGGAAAACATAATAAAATACGCCTCACGAGACGCACTGACCATAACTAATTAGACCCTAATCACCATGGGTCACAACTCGTCCTCCAGCCTCCGGTTCGTAGTGAGTTCCATCCAACTCCTCCAGGATATGCTCATCCACAGGGTCTTCTCGTACGATTCCACAAGGAGATAAAATACAACATACAGAAATATACAGGGGATAAGAAACAGTTCTATCATCAAAAAGCGGAAAAGAGTCATAGTAAATTATACAGTAATTGTCACATACAAACAACACACATAACTAACGAATCATCCTCAAGTTAATATATACAATCCTCTACCCTTACTCTCAGGCAATCTAACAATTTATTTTAACGTAACCTCTCTAATCCTGTCACCATGGCTTTACATTATCGTGGCCACTACCACTCCTGTCACCATCCCTCATTTGCATTGGGGCACATTCTCATTCCCGTTAGGATGTTCCACCTAGTGCACACCTCCATTCCCGTTAAGGTGTTCCACCCCCATTCCCGTTAAGGTGGAAGTGGTCTCGCGAGAACTCTTGATTTTACGTGTATTATATTACCAATATACGGTGTATTATATTACCAATACACCGAAGTATTTTACGTGTATTATATTACCAATATAGAAGTGTATTATAATACAGAAGTATATTATAATACAGAAGTGTTTTACGTGTATTATATTACCAATACACGGTGTATTATATTACCAATACACGGTGTATTATATTACCAATACACACATGTCCTTGCGTATTATATTACCAATACACTTTTGTCTTTGTGTATTATATTACCAATACACTTTTGTCCTTGTGCATTATATTACCAACACACGGTTGTGGACAACAACACCTATACTTGAATCTCACCAACCCGTTTTAACAACATCCTTATGCCTTAACCTTCCATTAGAACTTGACACATATTCTATGCCATAACACCTCTTTAACAGACATCATCTAGGTTAGGCACTTCTAAATCATCATTATCCTCACACCCAAAATAATCATCTCTTAGACAACATATATATCTTTGCTTAAAAACCACTAAGCATAATAATACAAACCAGGCAGATCATGCATAACACAATATGAATCAAAATATTCCCATATCACAAACATAGAACAAAATCAATTCAATAAAGTTAATAAAATCAAATAAACTACCAACAATATAAAATCAACCTAATATCGATTAACCTACAATCCCCGAATCGCCATTGGTTTTTCAGAAAAGGTTTCCAATGTGATTTTGGTCTTGTCGATTACTCGACTACTAGTAGGGTTTAGGTTGCCCCACACAATTATTATATAATATACTACTTATCGATTTTGACGATAGGTTGATTCTTTCCCCCACCTGGGTTATCACCGAACTCTCGAACTCGAAGCTCCTCGTTGTCACACCACAAAGTACTAACTCCACCTTCAACAAATCAACATAATAACCAATAAATCAAACAAACTCATCTATGTTCTCTTTCGGCTAGGTTTGGCCATTTAATTCAAATTAGAGTTAGGATTCTTTTCTCAACATAAGCCTTTGGATATTTATCACTTAGGTTCTAGGTAACTTAGATAAATTGCTATAACTTGAAAATATGGAATAAAAAAATATCCAACCACTTAGGGTACTTCGGCCTTGTATTACAAAATAGGATATAAATCTTTAAACTTTCCAATCTCTTAGACTTAGCACCCAAATGTATTAAAGAGATCAAGTCCATGATCATATTGTAAAATGAAAACAAAACATCCTAGGTTCACAACCATCATAGGTTCGGCCATCATAGGATAAATAGGCTAGAAATATTTAAACCCTCCAATCTCTTAGACTTAGCATCCAAATGTATTAAGGAGCTCAAGTCCATGATCATTTTGGAAAATGAAAAACTAATCCTAGTTCCATAACCTTCTAGGTTCGGCCTTCGTAGGATTTATAGGTTAGAAATATTTAAACTTTCCAATCTCTTAGACTTAGCATCCAAATATCTTATGGAGCTCAAGTACATGATCATTTTGGAAAACAATGGAAACTTAAACATTCCAATCTCTTAGACTTAGCATCCAAATATCTTATGGAGCTCAAGTCCATGATCATTTTGGAAAACAATGGAAACTTAAACATTCCAATCTCTTAGACTTAGCATCCAAATATCTTATGGAGCTCAAGTCCATGATCATCTTGGAAAAATAAAAGTAATACATCCTAGCTTTAATAACATAGAATAAACAAGTTAGAAATACTTAAACTTTCCAATCTCTTAGACTTAGCATCCAAATATCTTATGGAGCTTAAGTCCATGATCATTTTGGAAAAATAAAAACTCAAACTTCCTAGCACCTAAACACTAAGTTTCGGCCATCATAGGATGATGAGGAAAATATTCTTTGTTTAATAATAACTCTTAGGTTTAGAATCACAAGGTATTAAGAGTTCTAAATCCATGATCATACTTGGAAAGTTGAAACATAGTATCCTAGGCTTACTTATTCATATTTTCAGCCATCATAGGAACAAGCTATCAAAACTTCCAAGATTTATAGATTTAAGATCAATGGATAGTTAGAAACTCAAACACATGATTATATTCCAAAAGTTGAAACAAAAACTTCCTAGGTCACAAATGCAATCATTCGGCCTTCATTGGAAGAGATAGGTAGAGATTTTTGTTTTACACAACCTCTTAGTATGTGAAAATTTAAGTTAATACAAGACTATAGAAAGTGGTTTCAACTCAAAAGGAGTTTTCTACCATTTTAGAGAGATTTTAGAAGTTTAAAGCATACAAAGAACACATAAAGTAAATTAAGAAATAAAAGATGAAACTTGCAAAAAGTTCCATATGAGAGCATTACCCTTAGTGTAAGGAAGAACTTTAATGAAGAACTTAAGTAGAAAAGACTAATAAAAATGGAAGCTTTAAGTTTTTGAAAAAAAAAAAGAAGAAATGGAAGAAGTTGAAGAAGTATGAAGATGGAGTAAGAAAATGAGAGAATGAAAATGATTGATGATTATATAGAGGAAGGAGAGGGGAGCACGAAATTTTGGAGAGAGGATGAGCTTGGAGAGCAAGTTTTGTCTTTAAGACTTGTTTGGTTGAAGAAGAAAGAGAAAAATAGGTTTTTAGAATATAATATGATATAATTTGAAAAATGTCATCATGACCACTTTTTAGAATGTGGCTTAGGCCATCCCCCTAGTAAGTCTCCTCACTCTCACACGTCACCTCATCACTTTTGTGCTCCCTACTCCGCTCCATTACATATCCGATTCAAGTTTCCGATCGTATTTCGTCCGGAATAAATATTATATTTTATTTTCGAACTCGAATTTTCAAAAATTTCCAATATCAAACAAAAAATCACAAAAACACTAACTGTTTCGTTCGCGGTTCAAACTTAGGTTTTCTGCGCAATAAACTTGTACCGGCAGTGAAAACACAGATCGACTTTCGTCTGAATTTTCAACCGAAAATTTTACCGTAACCCTCTACCATAAAGTAGACTATGAATATGATTTTACATTATCCACTCTGGAATCAAACTTTCCAAGTTGATCCTTAGTGTTCAGAATGAAACACTCACATCCAAATGCATGGAAGTAAGATATGTTAGGTCTTTTACCTTTCCACAATTCATAGGGAGTCTTCTTTAGAAAAACCCATATAAGTATTCTATTTTGTACATAACATGCAAGGTTTATTGCTTCTGCCTAGAAGTACTTGGGGAGATTATTCTCATTGAGCATTGATCTAGCCATATCTTGCAGAGATCTATTCTTTCTCTCAACCACTACATTTTGCTGTGGAGTTCTTGGTGCAAAAAAATTGTGAGAGATCCCATTCTCCTCACAGAACAGATTGAATTGCTCATTTTCAAATTCTCCCCCATGATCACTTCTAAGAGTAGAAATACAGAAACCCTACTCATTTGTACTTTCTTAAATAATACAGAGAGAGCCTTAGAAGAATCATCCTTGTGGGTTAAGAAGAGTACCCATGTAAATCTAGAATAGTCGTCAACTATGACAAATCCATGTTTCCTTCCAGCAAAGCTAGCAACACTAACCGGCCCAAACAGATCCATGTGTAACAACTGAAGAGGTCTAGAGGTTGATACTTGGTTTTTAGATGTGAAACTTGATTTTACTTGTTTACCTCTCTGACATTTATCACACAAAACAACTTTATTAAAACCATCTTATAAAGATTTTGCTGCCTCATAACTGAAAAGAGGGTTTTGCCACTCTTCTCTTTGACTATACAAGCATCCTTAGTAAAGGAGACATCAAATCCACTGTCACATAATTGACTTATGCTAAGTAAATTGTGTCTTAATCCTTTGACTAAGAGAACATTAGAGATTGAGGGAAGAGGGGGTTTACCAATAGTACCAATTCCAATCACCTTCCCTTTCTGATTGCCTCCAAAGGCAATATGTTCTCATTTCTTAAGTGGGAGGTCTAGGAACATAGACCTTTATCTTGTCATGTGTCGCGAGCAGCCACTGTCCAGGTACCAACAGAGGTGTTTTCTTTGTCCTGTTGAGGATATCTGCAAATGAATTATTTGATCTTTAGGTACCTATAGTTTTCTGGGTCCTTTTCTGTTAGTTTTAGAAGTCCGTTAAGACTTCCTTCTCTTCATACGAATACACTTAGACATAAGTTGTCCAGTTTTTTCACAGAAGTTACAAACAGGTATAGATTTAATTGAAATTGACTTAACTGACACTTTAGAGGTTTTTGTTGATACTTTATGATGTATCTAATGCACATATCCAATACATTCTTTGTTAAGGGAGTGCCTCTGACAGCCAAACAGCTTGGTCAGATTATCTCTACCATTAACAAATTTGGTAAGATCAGAAGTGAGCTCTTCCTGTTTCTGTTGAAGTTTGACAACTTCTTCGGACTGTGATGTTTCACTAACAATCTTAGCTTTATTAGACTTTGCAGTCTTCAGCTCACTGTTCTACTTGGCCAACATCTTACACTATTGAGATTTGTATTTATGCTCACTAAGGAGCTTTACCTACTCTCACTTGAGGGATTTGAAGGCCTTAGATAAGCAGTTGGATTCCTCAAGCAACTCCTCATAGGCATCATGTAACTCCTCAATGAAAGGGTGTACCTCATCATCATATTCTCAGTTAGTGTGGCCATCAGACAGAGATTAGCTTCCTCCTCTGCTTCCTCATCTTCAGAGGATGTTGACTCCCGATCCTCCCAAGTAGCGATCATTCCTTGATTCTTCTCTTTGAAGAACTTCTTATAAGGGGATTTCTTGAGTTGATGACACTTAGCTTTAATGTGACCAGGCTTCTTACACTCATAGCAGACAATTGGACTCTTATCTGTTGAAGTGGATTCCTTGTAGTTTTTCTCCTCGTGGAACTTTCTAAAAGGCTTTTCCTTTCTGAACTTCTTTCTTTTTAAGAGCAGCTTTATCTTTCTAGTTAGGAGAGATAGCTCTTCATCACTTTCAGAATCCTCGGGCTCAGACAAGTCTGTATCACAGGAAGGCTCATCTGTTTTTAGTGCTTTTGAGGCTTTTGATGATTTTTGATAAACTTTTAGAGCAATGGATTTGCCCTTTTTAGTTGTCACATCATCACCAAGTTTTTGCTCATGAACAATGATGGTGCCAAAAAGTTCATCCATAGTCAAGGTTGTGAGATCCTTGGCTTGAGAGTTAACAGTGACCAGGGGTCTCCATTGCTTTGGAAGACTTCTGAGAATCGTTCCAACTTTCTCAGCATTTGTATAAGTTTTTCCAAGAGACTTTAAACCATTGATGACAGTTTGGAATCTTCTTATCATCTGAGAAACAAATTATCCTTCCTCCATGATGAATGGTTCATACTTTCTGACAAGTATGACAATCTTTGACTCCTTAACTTTGACAGTTCCTTCATGCGTGACAGATAAGGTGTCCCACATTTATTTTGCAGAATCACCAGAACATACTTTCTCAAATTACTCATGACTGAGAGCACAGATGATGTTGTATCCAGCTTTATGATTTAGCTCCCATTTTGTCTTTTTTACAGAAGTCCACTGAGCTTTTGGCTTGTCAGTGTTGTCATAATTCTTGGGAATGAATGCACCTTCAGTAATGACATCCTAGAGATCAGAGTTTGTTGATAGGATGAACCGTTGGAATCTATCTTTCCAATAGTTGTAGTTTTCTCCATTGAAGAATGGAGGTCAGGTTAGGGAGGGTCCTTCAGTCTGGTGACTCCCACTTGAACTAGCTCCAGCAGTCATATCTATTCTTCAGGACCTTTTCCTCTATACTATTAGATACTCAGCCCAGAGGGTGATCTCTAATACCAACTGAAATTGACAACTATAAACATGAGAAGGGGGGTTGAATTGTGTTTATAAGACATTAAAATAAAGTTGAAAATTTTTCGTGTACAGAAGCTTGGTTCAGACAAGTGTTTTCACAAAGCACAGACAAGTGACCTGTTTGATCAGTTTTTCACAGAAAAACACACAAACATGAAATAGTAAAACTTGTTTGATTTTCACACTTAAACCCCTTTAGTTAGTTAATAAATAAAGTAAACAAAGAAACTAAAGAGATAAGGATAGAGAGATTTAACACAGCTATTTATCCTGGTTCAACCTTTAACAACTAGGACTACGTCCAGTCCTTGGTAGCACCAAGTTTTCTCCACTATAATTGATCAGGTTACAGACTCCAAGTATTCTTTGCACACCTAGCCTCTCCAGGCTCCAAGACAAGTATTCTTTGCTCACGTAGTGTCTTTAGGCTCACTCAAGTTTGTTTGAGAAAAATTGTAATAAATACAACTTGCAAGTCTTTCACTAACACTCAGAAGAGTGAATTAAATGTGAAGGATAGAAAGACTACATAATAACTTCAAACGATTGAAGAATACAAATTGAAAGAATGAAGGATTAAATGCTCAGAGTAATGGCTCTTTAATGCTGTGTATTCTCTATCTTCATCTTCAATGGCTTTTGTATTTATAGGCTCCAATCATTTTGAATTCGGTAGAGACATTCCTTCAAGTCTTGGCTTCAAGTTGAGCTCCATTAAATGCAATAGAGTCGTTCTAGACAGCCATTAATGCAATAGGAATGTTAGTTGTACTCTAACACATAAGTCCAGTGCTTTATGTTTTGTGCAACAGTCAAATAAGAGTTGTGCAGGTTGCTTTTGTACTCTACAGAGCACATTTCCCTTTTTGTGTAACTCCCATTTGTACTAGGGAATAAAATATCTCAGAAGCACTGCTTTTCTGAGTTCCTTTGGTTGTTTGAGAGTTTTGACATTCAGACTTTCTTGATACCCGTAAGAGAGAAAGCTTTAGAGATTTTTACTTGAGGGGACAACTCCTAAAAACTTCTTTGTCCTTGTGTTCCTTATCGAAGGACCATAGACAGGTGAGCTCCTTTTAGACAAGTTGAATCCTCAATGCAGATAGTCAACAATCCAGTCAGTAGACAGGTTGACTTTCACTCATCAGACAAGTGATCTCCAAGAGAGATTAAGAGTGTCTATGGGCAGACAGGTGTAAAATAACCTTTCACTTAATAATATGCACACTAGATAGATAGGCCATAAACCAATATGTAGTTCAATTAAATCATTAACAAATGTTTAGTTTTCATCAAAACTTAGGACAAATGCACATAATACATTTAGAGACTTTACAAAACCTTGCTTAGAAGCATCGCAATGCACTACGAAAGGCTCACTAGGATTGGGTAAAACTAACGTTGGTGCAGATGTCAACCTTTCATTTAGGGTTTGAAAACTTTCCTTACACTTAGTGTCCCACACAAAGATCTGACCTTTCTTAGTGAGGCGGGTCAAAGGCAAGGCTATCTTAGAGAACCCCTCTATGAACCTCATATAGTACTCTGCTAAACCCAAGAAACTCCTGATCCCGGTCATTGACTTTGGTGCTTCCCAGTGGAGCACAGTCTCTACCTTAGCCACTTCCACCACTATCCCTCGTTTATAGATGACATGTCCTAAGAAGCTCACATCTTCCAACCAAAACTCATACTTGGGCAACTTAACGTACAACTGCTTTTCTTTAAGGGTTTGCAAAACTACCCTCAAATGTTCCTCATGTTCCTCCTTGGTCTTGGAATACACTAAGATGTCATCTATGAAAACCACCACAAACATATCCAAGTAAGGGTGAATGGTCTTGTTCATGTAATCCGTGAACCATCAGGAGCATTAGTCACACCAAAAGGCATAACCAAGTAATAGTAGTGACCATAACGCGTTCTAAACGCAGTCTGCAGAATGTTCTCGGACTTGACCCGAATCTGGTGGTATCCTGACCTCAGATCTATCTTAGAAAAGACGTAAGCTCCTCAAACTTCGCAGCATACTTCCCAACATATATATTTCCCTGCTTCAGAGTTGGGAATTCCATCTCATTCTTGTCAGAGATATCAGTTGAAAGTACTTCTCCAAAAATATGTCCTTGAAGGCATTCCAAGTAACTATTGTCCCCTCAGCTTCCATACGTTAGCGGCAATTCTCCAACCAATGCTCGGCTTCCTCCACTAGCATGAGAGTCTCGAAAGTGACCTTCTGAGCATCGTTACATGTCATGGCCCGAAAGATTTTCTCGATCTCACGAATCCATAGAAGAGCAACTTCAGGGTCATAAGCTCCCTTGAACGAAGGCCGTTGGTTTCTCTGGAACTTATCCAAACCCTGAAATTCAGCTGGTCCTCCATTATTGTTATTATGATTCTGTCCCATGGCTTTGGCAAGATATGCTAGAGCATTAGCGATAGCTTGATCGTCTCTACCTCTTTCTGACATTGATTCCTCATTGTCCAATATAAATAACTTAATACAGAGAATCAAGCCAGAAAGACAAACCACAAGTACCTAGAATCCAATATCATCGTCTACACTAAACATAGACAATCATATAAGAGTACACAGAAGAGAACACAACAGACATATATCCCGGCTTATAGGACAGACTGGCTCTGATACCACTAAATGTGCCACCCTCTACCCCGCATATATATAAATACAAAAATATAAATAAAGCATGCATAAATCATTAAAAAACTTTAACAAAAGGTAGTGGGTACCACATGAACAAAAACATAACATCTGGGGAAAAATAAAACATCAATATAACCCCAAAACTACGATGTCACATATCAGAGCTGGTAACCAAATCCGGAACTAAATCGAAAAATAACTACGTAAAGGTAAAGTCAAAAACTACGAGCGAGTGAGCTCCTTGGAGTTACTCCTCAACAAACTTCTCACCATCCTCTGTATGAAACAAGGTACATGCAAAGAAACAACTAAATATGGGGAGTAAGAAACCGTTGGATAAACATAATGGCATGGGGATAGTTAGCAAGATGATCGTACAACATCTATATAGCATATCACAAAAACACAACATTTAACATATTAATTACATCATGTCATATCAAACAACTTATGATATCCGATGCATTGCTACTTGATAACTCTTTGAATGAAGAGTTATTTTGCTCCTTTTGACTCCTACTTTTGTTTGTCTTTGCGGTTTTGAGTCTTGATTTTGATAGGAATTGTTAGCTTGGAGTTATTTGTGTTAAGTTTTGTAATTAATAGCTTTTGCTCCAGAATGATCTATCATGGTCTCAATTTTGTGTTTGTATATGCAGTTCTTTTGCTGAAGCATAGCCGATGCAGAAGAGATTAAGCTATCAGATGTTGCAGCATGGCTCTTTTTCCAGTGGCTTTGCACTAAAAGGCAAAAGCCGACAAGGACAACTCTCCTCTCTCCACATGGGCACTGGCACTGTCCTTTTTAAGGAGGCATACGTGCCTAGGATCAGCTGGCCCACACTTTTAGGAAATGGGTTGGGGTTATTTTATTAATACTTTTGGATGTTGGACCATAATGGAATGAAAGATAATAGGGTTTTGTGTGTACTATAAAAGCATTTAGCAAACCCTAGTAGAGGGGACTTTTGAATTTATTGCACATTGTCTTGTCCTCTTGAGAGCTGCATTGGTTTCTTCCTCCTGAGCTACTGCTGTTGCATTTTCGTTGTTCGTCCATTGTAATGGTTTCTTTCTTATCTCTTTCTTTTGCTCTTTGTAAGCTCATTATGAGCTAAATACTTTAAGCTTTGGGTATGCTAATATAATGAATGTTTAGTTGATTTATGTAATGACTATGTTCTACATCTTCTTTTATCACGCATTTATTGTTGTTTGATTAAGAGTGATAAACTTGATTGAATATTTAGTTTGATTGGTTTGGGAAAGTTAAGTAAATGGAACTTGATATAAAATAGGGATTAAGTCATTAATTGAAAAATTAATTGATGTTGGATAGGCTAGGAATAACTATTCTTGTCCCTAAGCTAGCTGGAATATGCTTAACTAAGAGGGAGGTGTAATTAATCTGAATCTAATAATAGAACAAAGTAAATGACCCTGACCCTATATTGTTGGAAAACAAACTTTAATTTCCTGGAGCTAGATGCTAGAGCATAGTCAGAGCATAAAGAAGGCTAAACAGGATTTATGCTACAGCATACCTGAAGCTATTTTAATCATATAAATAAGCTAATCATTTCTTTGTTAACCTGTTTCATTTCAACTTTCAATTCACAACTTATTTATTTTTCTATCACTCATACCCTTTATTTTAATTTCTCCACACACAACAATTTTTGGTTACTCAATCCTAACTCTTAGAACATATAATCTGAACCTGGAATTTTGTTGCATCAATTTAATCCCCGTGGGAACGATATCTGAACGAAAGTTCTATACTACTTGAGGTATTTGTGTATACTTGCACAAGCTTAAGAACAACTATTTTTAAGGCAAAAAGTTTTTGGTGTTGTTGCTGGGGATTGTAATTAGTGTTAAAATTCTGTTTCTAGATTATTAGTTCTGTAGTTAGAGGTACTGACACTCTTAGTGCTTTGCTGTAGCACAGGGTACTGAAACTGTATGTACAGGTTCTTGTCACCTGAATACAGATTTGATCCAGAGATAGAAACACTAGTGGAAAATATACATTAGACGGTAAAGGTTTACGTCAGTTAACCAAAAACTAGACGTTAAAAAGGGGGCGGTGGTAGTTTTGTAAATATTAGACTTCATTAATTCACTGTTAACGTCAGTTGTTTTAAGGACCGACGTTAAAAGTGAGGCGGTGGCAGTTTTGTAAATATTAAATCACTATTTGCATCAGTTGTTTAATGAACGGACGTTAATTAACACTTTTAACGTCAGTTGTTTATAAAACTGACGTTAGAAGTGTGATTTTTACTTCAGTTAAATAAATAACTGACGTAAATAATCAACTCATTCCTATCTTTCTTTCGTTGTCATCTCCCTGTTGTCACTCTTAACGCAGATCATCACTCCATATATAATGCAGTTTATTTCTAATCATTTTTTTTAAAAAAGTTTATTTTTAATCTTAATTAATTAGCTTGAATTAGTAAACAAATTCTTGTGCAAATTAAAATAAATAAACACTTAACATAAAACAAGTTATATATGTATAATCAAATCGTATCTCATTGAAGCGATTCATAAGTTACAATTACATGATTAAAAGATAAATTTTTTTCGCAAGATAGCACTAAAATATAAAAAAGTTTCTGCTTCAACATCATTTTCTTCTCAGTCCTGTCCTCAGAAACTCCAATATTGAATGCATCTCCTCCCTTACTTGAAGTCCTTGATGCTCCATCTGAATCCACAGTCAATTTGGAGCCAAAGCAGAGTGAAGGGTGCACTCGATCTGTTTCGGCAATATTCTTGGAACAGCCACTTGGTTCCAAAGCTGAGGTTTTGGAACTGTAGCTGCTGATTCTCCAGAAGGATGATGGTGTGTGCAATTCACATAATGCAATTTACACACCCTTATCACCCATGTAATGTGATTTACTCAAACTCAGAAGTTGTTTGACCATTAAGACAGAGACCTTTAAGTCTAGGTATAGGAAGAAAGAGTGATGAAGTTAATCTGAATGGCAGAGCCATATTGTGAAGCAGAAAAATTAAAGGAAAGAAGGAAGCTATTTATAGGAGTAGGGGATGAAGTTACTAGGCGTCGTAAGTTGATAAAAAAATAAATGGATCATTAAGAGCATTAGGTTCCAAGGCGCATTGGGAGTTGCCAATCATATATTATAAACGTGCAGAAAAGAAAACGCCCGAAGGAATAGGAAGAAATAGACCTTTAAGTCTAGCTAGGTATAAACTTCGTGCTCATAAAAGGAATGAATGCTTTAAATTTGCAGAAACTTATACACTTTTAACGTCAGTTTTTGAATAAAACTGACGTTAAAAGTGTTTTTAAAATAAAAAATATTTATTTTTAATGTCAGTTGTTTATACAATTGACGTTAACAGTGTGATTTTTTACTTCAGTTAAATAAATAGCTGACGTAAATAATCCTACTCTTAACACAGGTCTCAAGAGCCATTTTGTGAAGGAATATAAATATAGAGGAAAAGAAGAGGCAGTATTACAGATGATACAGAATAATGGTACTTTATATAGAGAATGATTTTTACACAACACTTTTAACGTCAGTTGAATTCAACAACTGAGGTTAAAAGTATTTTTTAAAAAAATATTAATATTTAACGTCAGTTGTTTAATACAACTGACGTTAAACAATTACTTTTAACGTCAGTTGTTTAATAAAACTGACGTTAAATGTTGTTTTTTTTTTTTGCTTTTTGATTATAACGTTTACACCCGCGCGCCTTCTGAACTTCGCTCTGTACGTACGTCTCTTTTCTATTTTCATCACGCTCAACCCTAGATCACTCTCAACCCTCACTCTCGCTCTCACCCAGCACAGAACCCTAATATCGAGCTCATCTCCACTGCAACCACCGCGAGGGCTTCTTTGCCACCACCGTGAGGTACACTATTAACTCTAACTATGTCTTACCATTCATTCTTTGCAATAACTTGATATCTCTCTTTCCCCTTCCCGCGCACTAACTCTCCTTGTCCCTCTGCTCTCAGTAACCACATCGAACGTTGGCCACCACTCGAGCGATTCCTCCCAACCACCACGCGAGCACCTATTTCTGGTGAGTATTTAGGGCACATTTTTGTATTTTTGGTTTTCAGTGTATGTTGAAACTGTAGTCTCAGTAGTTGAAACTTGAAACCGTGAGTTTGAGTTGTTTGGAATGTACGTCTCTA
Source organism: Sophora flavescens (assembly GCA_030762895.1). Lineage (NCBI taxonomy): Eukaryota > Viridiplantae > Streptophyta > Magnoliopsida > Fabales > Fabaceae > Sophora > Sophora flavescens. The sequence goes on along the minus strand of CM061066.1, from coordinate 105,973,141 downwards.
TTTTTGGTTTTGAGTGCATGTTGCTCTGCTGGTTGATCTGTCACAACCGTGATGCTCATCACGGCTAGGCCGTGATCAGTTCTGCCTGTGATGGCATGGTCTGGTTCAGTTGGCACGTTACGGCCGTGATGGACATCACTGCCAGGCCGTGACCAGTGCTTGGCAATCTTCAAAAACTATAGTTTTCAATCTCCCGTATTGTCCTTATATTGGATATATGTTTTGTATATCTACAGGACCTATCTAGTTATGGATCGTAGTTGGATGGTTTGTAAGCGCACTAGTGCTGAGTATTTGAAGGGGGTGGGAGAATTTATAGAATTTGCTCAAAGGAATGTTCCTAATAGTAATGGAATGTTCCGTTGTCCTTGTGTCAAGTGTTTGAATACGAGGAAATGTACGGTGAAGGATATACATACTCATTTGATTTGTGAAAGGATTTGCTTGAGTTATACAAGATGGATATGGCATGGTGATGTGTTGTTGAGTAGTATGGCGAGTGTCTCCCAAAGTGAGGACGTTGACGTAGATATGGAGGATGATCGAGTAGAGGACATGATCCGTGATATTGGACAAGAATATTTTCATCGAGCTCATGTGTATGATAGGTTGTGCGGTGATGCGGATAAGCCTTTATATCCAGGGTGTACTACTCATACACGGTTGTCGGCGGTGCTAAAATTGGTTTGTGTGAAGGCGAGAAATGGTTGGAGCGATAAAAGCTTCACGGAATTGCTTGAAGTGTTGAAAGACTTGCTTCCGGAGGACAACACATTGCCTGACCGTAACTATGAGGTCAAGAAGGTATTTTGTCCTATGGGTATGGAGTATAAGATGATACACGCATGCCCCAATGATTGAATATTGTACACCGATGTTCATGAAGACAAACACGATTGCCCCAAATGTGGGTTATCACGATACAAAGTGAAGGGTGGTGATGATGATGATGATGTTGATGATGTGAGAAAAAAGGGTCTTCCTGCGAAGGTGTTGTGGTATCTTCCAATAATTCCAAGGTTCAAGCGATTGTTTGCCAATGCGAAAGATGCGAAGAATCTTAGATGGCATAATGATGAGAGGAAACGTGATGGAAAGGTTCGTCATCCTGCTGATTCTATTCAATGGAAGAATATCGATACTATGTTTCCGGATTTCACCGATGAGCCAAGAAACCTAAGGCTTGGACTTGCTATGGATGGAATGAATCCTTATGGTAACATGAGTAGTATTCATAGTTCATGGCCTGTTCTGTTGGTGATTTACAACATGCCCCCTTGGTTGTGCATGAAGCGCAAATACATGATGTTGTCTATGATGATTTCGGGCCCAAAGCAACCGGGAAATGACTTAGATGTTTATCTAGGTCCCTTGATTGAAGACTTGAAAACGCTGTGGGTGGAAGGTGTTGATGTAGTTGATGGGTATTCTCATGAGACTTTCAAGCTTCGTGCCATGTTATTTTGCACCATCAACGACTTTCCAGCATACGGTAACTTGTCCGGGTACAGTGTCAAGGGGCATAAAGCATGCCCTATATGTGAAGAAGGCACATGCTACACTCAGTTGCATCATGGAAAGAAGATGGTTTACCTTGGGCATCGGAGATTTCTTAGACGTGATCACCCATATAGTAAGATGAAAATAGCTTTTAATGGATGCCAAGAGACAGAAGAAGCGCCGGCGGCCTTAATTGGAGAGCAGGTTTATCAGAGGGTAAAGGACATCGATATTATATTCGGCAAGTCCAAAAAGAAAGGTAAAGCTGCTGAGAAAAACATATGGAAGAAGAGGTCGATATTCTTTGATCTTCCATACTGGCGTAAGCTTGATGTCAGACACTGCATTGATGTGATGCATGTGGAGAAAAATGTGTGTGATAGTATGATCGGGACGCTTCTCAACATTCAGGGCAAGACAAAGGATGGTGTGAATGCTCGTCTCGACCTCGTTGCTATGGGTATATGAGAGCAGTTAGCTCTAGTTGTTGAGGATGGTAAGCGGACTTATTTGCCGCCAGCATGTCATACTTTGTCAAAAAAAGAGAAACAAAGTTTCTGCGGGTGTCTTCAGGGCATCAAAGTTCCACATGGTTACTCTTCAAATATGAAGAGGCTTGTCTCTAGTGATCTTAAATTGGTTGGCTTGAAGTCTCATGATTGTCACATCTTGATGCAACAACTTCTGCCCGTTGCTATTCGTGGTATTGCTACAAAAAATGTGAGACATGCCATTACTCGGTTGTGCTCATTCTTCAATTCTATATGTAGCAAAGTCGTTGACCCCCGTATGTTGGATGACTTGGAAGTTGAGGCTGCTACAATCTTGTGCCAATTGGAGATGTATTTTCCTCCTTCCTTTTTCGACATAATGGTTCACTTAATTGTTCATTTGGTGAGGGAGATTAGATTATGTGGGCCGGTTTTTCTGAGATGAATGTACCCAGTTGAGAGCTACATGAAGATCTTGAAAGGGTACGTGAAGAATCCTCATCGTCCGGAAGCATCTATTGTTCAAAGGTATGTTGCAGAAGAAGCTATTGAGTTTTGTTCGGACTACCTTCATAACACGGATCCTATAGGGGTTCCTAAGCCTTGGCATGATGAGATCAGATGTCAAGGTAAGGGTACACATGGCTTAAGAATTAATAGGAAGGATCGGGAGGAAGTGCTTCAAGCACATTTGTATGTATTGAACAACATCGAATGTGTTCAGCCTTTCTTATTTGAACATAAAAGAAAAGTCAATCAAGAAAACCCTCGAATGAGCGAAAGGTGGTTGTTGAACAAGCATAACAAGACTTTCTTACCATGGTTCAAGGAAGAAATGCTTAAGGATGGTAGTAATCTTTGCGATGACGTAAAATGGCTAGCACGTGGGCCTAACTTCAATGTCATATGTTGGAGCGGATACGACATAAATAACTTTTCCATTTATACAAAGGAACAAGATAACAAGAGTACCATGCAAAATAGTGGGGTTATGATCGTGGCCGAAGCAATGCACTTCTCTAGTGCAAAGGACACAAAACCCGTTCTAAAGACCGAGACCTTACTTTGGATATATTGAAGATATTTTGGTGCTCGATTACACTAAGCTTACGGTGCCGGTATTTAAATGTAAGTGGGTTGATAGTAACGGTGGTGTACAAACCGACGAATTGGGGTTCACATTGGTAGACCTCAACAAGTTAGGTCATATAAATGAGCCTTTCATAATGGCTTCTCAAGCAAAACAAGTGTTCTACATCACTGATCCTTCTAATAAAAGGTTGTCCGTGGTTCTCCAAGGAAAAAGCATGTATAATGGTAGTGATGAAAATGAAGATTCAAATCTTGATATTTCTGAGACTCCTTCTTTTTCAACAAACATGCCTACTATAATCGAGGAGACACAGGTGGACGATGTACATGCCACTCGTGATGATCATCACGAAGGGATATTGATATAGGTAGTTTAAACTTAGTATACATTTATTTTTATTTCTATTTATGTATTTATTTTGAGTTATAACCTATGTTAATAAATATATATTGTTTCTGAATACATATATATGGATCATTATTCCATTTTTCCTTTGCAATTCTGTAATGTGTGTGATATTCTGTGTTACTGGGATATTTACTGAATGCAGGGATGACTGAGGGGAGTGATATTTTAAAACTGAATTTAAAAAAAAAATACTATTAACGTCAGTTTTATCATACAACTGACGTTAATAGTATTTTATAAAATATACAGTACACTATTAACGTCAGTTGTTAATTACAACTGACGTTAAAATTAAGACCTTTAACGTCAGTTCTTGATAACAATTGACGTTAGTTTTAACAAAATTCACGTCAGTTTTGTTAAAGAACTGACGTTAATTTTGACAAAATTAACGTCACTTGTGTTAAAGAACCGACGTTAATAGTGTTATATTTAACGTCAGTTCTCAACTGACGTTAAAAGTTTAACTTTTAACGTCAGCTGTATTTACGTCAGTCAGTATTCTGACGTAAAAAATCAATTTTAACTGACGTAAAAAACACTTATTGCACTAGTGAAAGAACATTCAGAAGGCTCAAAAGAGGTCAATCATCTCAGCCTTTACCCGAGTTGGTCCTGAACACTCCAACCAACTGAACACCATATTCCACTGAAGCATTGTCCCCTGCTGTTTCAGAGATGGCTGAAGAAGGACAACCACAGGATAGTATGGCTATGACCAATGATAAAAATTGTGCTATTAGGGGTTATGCTGTGTTTGACCCTGAATCTATGAATACTGGAATAGTGAGGACTCCCACCACGGCACCTCAGTTTGAGTTCAAGCCAGTGATGTTCCAAATTTTACAAACAATTGGACAATTAAATGGTGCTGCAACAGAAGATCCTCACTTGGAACGATCTTGCCGAGAAGTTCTTAACCAAGTTCTTTCCACCAACTTTGAATGCAAAGATGAGAGCTGACATCACTTCTTTTAGGCAACATGATGATGAACCACTATTTGAGGTCTGGGAGAGATTCAAACAATTGATTAAGAAGTGCCCTCACCATGGTATCCCATTTTGTATTCAGATGGAGCACTTCTACAATGGAGTTTCACCTAGTTCAAGGATGATGTTAGATGCCTCAGCTGGAGGCAGTCTCCTCACTAAATCCTACAATGAAGCTCATGCTCTAATGGAGGGAATAACAGCTAACAGCTATCAATGGCCACCAGCAAGACAAGTTTCTGGAAAAGGCAATGCTGCAGCAGGGGCATATGAAGTGAGTGAAGTTTCAGCACTGTCAGCTCAAATGACCTACTTAACTAATATGGTTAGGGGGTTGACCATGGCAAATCAAGGAAATTCCTCTGCTCCACCCATATTGACTGAAGAGATGATGAATGAGAAAATTTTCAAGGCCGATGCTGTATCATGTGTTTACTGTGGAGGAGATCATTTATTTGAGAATTGTTATGCAAATCCTGCTGTAGTCAACTATGTAGGAAATAACAATTATCGGGGAAATAATTCTTATGGTAACTCAGGATGGCAGCAATCACAACATCATAATCTGAATTACTCCAATTTCAGCAACACACTGAATCCACCTCATGGTTATCAGCAACAACGACAAGAGAGGCATCAACAACCACAAGTTCAACAGAAAGCTCCAGAACCATTCTGAGAATCTGTGCTGAAGGCATTTATGACAGAAACTAAGGCTGGAATGAGGAACTTAGAGACTCAAGTGGGACATCTGGCCACTGCAATCAATTCAAGGCAAGTTGGCACATTACCTTCTTCTACTGAAGGTCCTAAAGCCTCAAATTCTAGAGGAGGAAAGAAGCAGTGCAAGGTAATCCATTTGAGAAGTGGCAAAGATGTAGAAAATGCAGAAACAAAGAAGAAACAGAAGGTGAATATTTCAGAATCTGAGAAATAAACAACTAAAGAAGATGCTGCAACAGAGCAACCTGCAATTGTGAAGAAGGTGCCTGATGCTGCAGCAACCCCTCCTGCACCTAAGCTGATTCCAAAAAGACCTCCATCACCTTTTCCTCAGAGGTTGAAGAAAGTTCACCAAGAGAAACAGTTCAACAAGTTCCTAGATGTACTGAAGCAGCTTCATATCAACATACCCTTGGTAGAAGCCTTGCAACAGATGCCCAACTACACAAAGTTCATGAAAGATGTGCTTACTAAGAAGAAAAGATTGGGAGAATTTGAAACTGTGGCTATGACTGAAGAATGCAGTATGATGATGCAGAATAAAATGCCTAGGAAGATGAAAGATCCTGGAAGTTTCACCTTACCATGTTCCATTGGAGATACTTACTGTGGTAAAGCTCTATGTGACTTGGGAGCAATCATCAACCTTTTGCCCATGTCTATTTTCAAGAAGCTGGAAATTGGGGAAGCAAGGCCTACATATGTTACACTTCAGCTGGATGACAGATCCATTGCATATCCAGAAGGAAAAATTGTGTTGATCAAGGTTGATAAATTTGTATTTCCTGTGGACTTCATCATTCTGGATTTTGAAGCAGACAGAGAGGATCCCATCATCCTAGGGAGACCATTCTTAGCAACAAGAAAGACATTGATTGATGTCCAAAAGGGAGAACTTACAATGAGGGATAATGATCAACAGGTCACATTTAATGTGTTCAATGCCCTGAAGTATCCTGATGAAGGAATGGAAGAATGCTCTCTCATTTAGATATTTGATGAACTGGTGCAACAACAATTTCTCAAGAACCATACAGACTATGCTGCAACATCAGTGGAAGATGACACTTGTTCTGATGAAGAGACTGAAAAATCCCTAGACAGCAAGGTGGTTCAACATCTATGGAGCAGAAAATATGAGTCATTGGAGGTAACTGATGATACTCTCAAAAATAATATTCCTTCCATTGTTAAAGCTCCATATCTTGAACTAAAATATTTGCCAAGTCATTTGAAGTATGCCTATCTTGGTGATAATGAAATCTTGCCAGTAATTATATCTGCTTCACTGAATTCTCTGCAAGAAGAGCAATTACTGACAGCTTTGAAAAAACACAAAAAGGCAATAGGGTGGCAGATAACAGATATCAAGGGGATTAGTCCATCAATATGCATGTACATAATTCTCTTAGAAGAAAGTTCAAAGAATAGCATTGAAAGTCAGAGAAGGCTGAATCCAATCATGAAGGAGGTGGTCAAAAAGGAAATCATCAAGTGGCTGGATGCAGGGATTATCTATCCTATTTATGACAGTGTTTGGGTGAGTCCAATCCAATGTGTGCCTAAGAAAGGAGGTGTGACTATCATCACTAATGAGAAGAAAGATATCATCCCCACAAGGACTGTGGCTGATTGGAGAATCTGCATGGATTATAGGAAACTGAACAAATCTACTAGAAAGGATCATTTCCCCTTGCCTTTCATTGATCAGATGCTGGACAAACTTGCCGGGAAGGACTATTACTGTTTTTTGGATGGATACTCAGGATACAACCAGATTGCTACAGCACCAAAGGATCAGGAGAAGACTACTTTCACATGTCCTTATGACACCTTTGCTTTTAGAAGAATGTCATTCGGTTTGTGCAATGCTCCAGCAACCTTCTAGAGATGTATGATGGCCATTTTCTCTGATATGATTGAAAAATCAATGAAAGTGTTTATGGATGATTTATCAGTGTTTGGAGAGACTTTCCAAACCTGTTTGATGAATCTGGAGCAGATCCTGGATAGATGTGAAGAGACAAATCTGGTTTTGAATTAGGAGAAGTGTCACTTTATGGTAACTGAAGGAATTTTGCTGGGACATAGAATCTCCAGAACTTGCATTGAAGTGGATAAGGCAATGCTGGTTTTTACAGAAGATTCATCAAAGACTTCTGCAATATTTCTAAGCCAGTGTGTCAGTTGCTGGAGCATGATAGGGCATTTGAGTTTACTGCTGAATGTCTAAAGGCCTTCGAGCTTCTGCAGACTAATCTGATCACTGCACCTATAATTGTTCCACATGACTGGGAGAAGCCTTTTGAGCTCATGTGTGATGCTAGTGACTTTACTGTAGGAGCAGTTTTGGGACAGGGATACAACAAGGTGATACATCCTGTCTATTATGCAAGCAAGTTCCTAATTGATGCTCAGATCAACTATCCCACCATTGAGAGGGAGTTGCTGGTTGTGGTGTTGGCCTTTGAGATATCGTTCAGATATTGTTCCCACAGGGATTAAATTGATGCAACAAAATTCCAGTTCAGATTATATGTTCTAAGATTTAGGATTGAGAAACCAAAATTTTTTGTGTGTGGACAAATTAAAATAAAGGGTATGGGTGATACAAAAATAAATAAGTTGTGAATTGAAAGTAGAAATGAAACAGGTTAACAAAGAAATGATTTTTTGATTTAGATGATTAAAATAGCTTCAGGTATGCTGCAGCATAAATCCTATTTAGCCCTCTTTATGCGTTGACTATGCTCTAGCATCTAGCTCCAGGAAATTAAAGTTTGTTTTCCAACAATACAGGGTCAGGATCATTAATTTTGTTCTATTCCTAGATTTATATTAATTACACCTCCCTCTTAGTTAAGCACATTCCAGCTAGCTTAGGGACAAGAATAGCTATTCCTAGCCTATCCAACATCAATTAATTTTCCAATTAATGACTTAATCCCTATTCTATATCAAGTTCAATTTACTTAACTTTCCCAAATCAAGCAATCTAAATATTCAATCAAGTTGATCACTCTTAATCAAACAATATTAAATGCGTGATAAAAGATGTAGAACATAGTCATTACATAAATCAACTAAACATTCATTATATTAGCATACCCAAAGCTTAAAGTATTTATCTCATAATTAGATTACAAAGAGAAAAAAAATAAGAAATAAGCAAGAAACCATTACAATGGATGAACAACGAAAATGCAGCAGCAGTAGCTCAGGAGGAAGAAACCAGTGCAGCTCTCAAGAGGACAAGACAATGTGCAATAAATTCAAAAGTCCCCTCTACTAGGGTTTGGTAAATGCTTTTATAGTAAACATAAAACCCTATTCTCTTTCATTCCATTTTGGGCCAACATCCAAAAGTATTAATAAAATAACCCTAGCCCATTTCCTAAAAGTGTCGGGCAGCTGATCCTAGGCACGTGTGCCTCCTTAAAAAGGACAGTGCCAGCATCCATGAGGAGAGAGGAGAGTTATCCTTGTCAGCTTTTGTCTTTTAGTACATAGCCACTGGAAAAAGAGCCATGCTGCAACATCCTATAGCTTAATCTCTTCTGCTTCGGCTACGCTTCAGTAAAAGAACTGCACATACAGACACAAAATTGAGACCATGATAGAGCATTCTGCAGTAAAAGCTATTAATTACAAAACTTAACACAAATAACTTCAAGCTAACAATTCCTATAAAAATCAAGACTCAAAACCTCAAAGACAAACAAAAGTAGGAGTCAAAAGGAGCAAAATAACTCTTCATTCAAAGAGTTATCACTACTCCACTACTCCGTTATGTATATGGATCTATAACTATCTCATGAAGACGACTTTGGAGTTACATATCCACGTTGAACAATAAGCACCAACGCCGACAATCCACCAAACCATGGGTAAACCCCTTGGATAGCCGATCAATCTTACTCTAGGATGCACAACCACAGATGCGTACGATCCTCCCAGATGAATCACCGCGGACGACCGGTTCGTCTTACTCTCGGATGAACTCCCCTATGTTGTAACTTCCCCCATTAACAACTCCAATGCATGAATGCATGCGTACATTAACAACAAACAATCATAACCACCACCTCCACTTTGACCAACAAGCATCAAAGTTTAACACCATAAACACCTTGACCAATAAGCATCAAGGTTTATCAACAACAATACCTTAACCAATAAGCATCAAGGCAACTTTGACCATTAAGCATCAAAGTTTATCACTGTACGATAACTTATCGTTACCGTCTTAACAATTTTAGCATAATCTTTATGTTTAATAATCTTTGTTAAGGCTTATTGTAATGTTGGACCATCTCTCTTGTTTTTACTTTAATTATTGTCTAGCTTTATCTTGGAGAAAATCTGGGCGAAGCCACCTAATTTCCACTTAACATCACATTCTGGCTGGGGAGCACGGTCGTGCTAACTCCCAGCATGGCGTTCTGACATTGAGCACGAGCGTGCTGTCCTCAATCACGACCGTGATTACTAGAGTGCAGTCGTACGGTCTGTGCAAAAAATTCAAAAAATCTTTCCCAAACTGCCTAGGGCACTCATCGATCAATCCTATTATCTTTAAACTATACCATTGAGCATTTATCTCACCCCTTTACTAGTCTTCAAGTCTTATGAACATTAAGAATTAATCCTTAATCCTTGTTTTATTACTAACATCCCTACGTCTTTAATTAACATGTTCATACGACAGTTCATAGCATCAAATCATCAATACACATAACCATGGCATATCATCATCATCATTAACAAATAACATTCAATCATTCTTTAACATATTAGCATCAATCATTCATATAACAGTGACAATTAATCACGTTATTAGCAAACATACATTACAAGGCACATAGCATGCAATAGGGTCATGGGTTAACCCTCATCTTACGCTACCCCAAAGCCTACATGTCCATACTAATCCCTTCTCCCCATACCTCAATCAACTTCACAAGCCTTGAAGGGATGAGAGTGTCGAATCAAAGTCTCCTTAGCCGGTCCCTACCATTACAAATACGAAAAGTTCACAAAGAGGACCACAACTCCCAAACCCTAGAGAGAATCAAAAGGGAACAACATGTATGGCTTACCTTGGGATTAAACTATAAAGAACATAAACAATAAAAGGAGAAAAGGTCCGTTTGAGTCTCGTCTCACAAACACTTGATCACTTCCTCAAGAACGACAAATAAAACACATGGATTAAGCGTCTAAATTAAGAAACTCAAGGTGAAAAATAAGGAGAACATGGCACACGAAATTTTACCTTGTTTGCAGCCAAAATTAAGAAACAAAAAGACAAAATCGACAATAAAAGAAGCGCGTATTGGCAGCGATGCCCTTCTGGCCAAAAACGGCGAAGAACGATAAACGAGAGTAATTTCCTTCAAGAATTCTTAAGAGAAACTAAGGGGAAACCTAATAGATGAAGAGAGACAGTTTTTCTGAGCCTTGAGTCGTGGGAGATAGGGTTTAGGTCGACTCTTATGGTCAAACTTGTGATGTAAGTTTAGAGACATATTTGGTAGTTATTTCTAGATATCTCGTACTATTATTCTTAATCACTTATTATTAATAAAATCACATATTATATATTAACATATAAAATTACACACAAATCATATATTCATATAAGATCACACATTAATAGGCACAATCTCATATTAATACAAATAATCATATATTAATATAAATATTATCATATGTAATAATTTATACATACATATGTATGTATATATATAAAAATATTGCAACACTAATCACAATTACATTATTAATTATATTAATAATAATACTAACTCATTAGTAATAATAACAATAATCTTAATAATAATAATAATAATAATAATAATAATTAAAAAAAAAAAGCTAGGCATCCAAAATAACATATACCCTTATGCGAAAATCAGGGTGTTACACCCCACGTTGAGATAGTCAAGTTCCAGCGGAGATAACGACAAAGTAGGTTCCAGTTACTAGTCACTGTAGATTAGTCCGAATCGGACTACATCCTTAAGGTTTCCAGAACCTTCTTTCTCCATATTTCATACCTACACTCGGGTACACCAACCTCGCATGACTCCTAGTCACACGGCCTGCCACTTTGGCAATTATGCACTGCACAAACAACCTATGTTGACACTGGTACATTCACAACACTTAAACTCGTCACATGGTCAGTGTATCCACAAACTTCAACATGATGGATCACGGCACCACAAACTCATCGCTTTCATAACCACTGTACCCTCAGGGTGTCAACTAGGGTTTCTAACACATTTTTTTTTGAATAAATGGCTAAGGCATACACAGGCATCACAATAGAATAAATGATCCCAACTAGGTTGGCACCATAGATCCTAGTAATCATATGCAGCACATCTAAATACTATTAAAAAAGAATAAAGATAAATAAAACAATCAACCGAATCTATAGTTGTTTAATCCTATTCTATCTCTGAAAATGTCATATCTTTTAAAGCTAGGAGGCAAATCCCACCAATGAGAACCCTGATTGGAAACTCCATAAGCAACAAGCTTGCCAGCACAAGAATTCCCTTCTTTGAAAATGTGAAATATAGAGAAATGCATCTTTGAAATGTACGTCGTACAGTTGTTCCATCTGTTTCTTAGACTCCAAGGAACCACCTTATTAGATCCGAAGGCAGTCACCACTAATTATGAATCACATTCTAGCCAAAATCTATTCCAACCTTTTTGTAAGGCTAATTTAATAGCAATAATTGCAGTAATAGCTTCATGCAAGGCATAAGATATACCAATGTAAGAAAAGAAACATCCTAGAATGGATCCTTTGTAATCACGAAGTATACCCCCACCAACTACATGTCCTGGAGATTCCCTGGCCGAGCCATCTATATTGCATTTGAATCAATTACACAAAGGAGGAATCCAATTTATCTTCTTAATAGAAGGGGCCTTTCTAACATGACCCTGGACAAAGAATGCTTTAAGAACAACAACATCCTCCATATGAGCAGATGTGTATCCTTTTGAAAGCATACCCGAGAGATTGGTATCAGCTAAAACAGAACTTAAGGCTCTATGAAGAAGAACTTTTACATTGCTAAACCTGCTTTGATTTCTACAGAACCAAATATACCATACCAAATTAATAATGGATGCTTTATTGACATCCTTAGCTTAACTGCTGCAATTCTTTTCAAGGATTGCAAAATAAAAGAGATAGATGTGACACCCTCTACCCCGAATGTTATTTATAAAACATTTAAATAAAAGAGGTAAGATAAAAACATGCATTTATTTCATAAAACAAAAATTGGATAGAAAGCACCACATTGTGACGTCTCAGTGCGGAAAGAAACATTGTTTTAAAAAGGTAAAACATAAACATGAACATCAAAAGCATAAACATAGCCCAACCCCGATGTCACATAAAGAGCTGGTATAACCGTTCCGAAAAACAATCCTCAGAATACATAACTAAAATGAAACTAAAAAACAACCGGGAAAATCCTAACTAGAGTCGCGGCTCCTCAGAGTCACTCCTCTATTGGCTGCTCACCGTCCTCTACATAAAAGATACATGCCAACAACATAAACAGAGAAATTAGGGAGTAACAAAAAATATAAACACATCGGTGTGGAGATAGGAAGCAAGATGAACATACATCATATACATAGCATACAACATCATATAACATTAACAATTATAAATCAACCAATAATGTTATGGGGTGAAACCCTACTCCGCTACTCCGTTATGCATGTGGATCCGAACTATCTTAGGAAGACAACTTCGGAGATAAATATCCACATTGACCAAAAAGCACCAACGCCGGTAGTTCACCAAACCATGGGTGAACCCCTTGGATGGCCGACACACCATACTCTCGGATGCACCACCACGGGGGCACACGGTTCACCAAACCATGGGTAAACCACTCGCGGATGGCCATATCACCGTACTCTAGGACGACCTCCCCTATGTTGATCTTCCCCCACTAACAACTCCGATGCGTGAATGATGAGTGTGATTTCACCTCATATTTCTTTATCATATTGCATGCATTTTCATGTAGTTTAGGCATTTTTAATTTGATTTTTGTTAGTTTTTACCTTGGAACGGGTAAGGTGGTTTTGTGGGGTTTATGTGCAGGAATTGAAGATTAAAATGTTCAGGATCAACCATGATGGAGCTTGCATGAAGACGGAGCTTGAAAAGCAAGAAAACTGAGCCAAATAGAGCCCATCACGGCCTAGCCGTGACAACCATCACGACCATGATCGAGCAAGGCTGAAAAGAAAAGTACACAAAAGTCAGAACCTGTCACGGCCAGACCGTGATGGCCATCACGGCCGTGACAGGCCAACCAATGCCAAGTTTTCCAAGATAGAATCTGTCACGGCCTGGCCATGACAGGCATCACGGTCGTGACACGAAAAATCTGAAAATTTAATTGCTGATTTGATCTGATTTTGTAACAGCTTTAATCCCAAGTTACCCTACATTATAAATAGGACTAGGGGTGAGCAACGGGCGGGTTCGGGTGGGGTTTGTCGGGTTCAGGCGGGTTTGAGGTGAGAAAAATGGAATCCGAACCCGCCCATCTATACATCGGGTTGGCCGGGTGCGGGTTGGTCGGGATTCGGGCGGGTTGGAACGGATTTAGGATTTTCAATTATTTAATTTTATTCCAAAAAATTAAAAAAAAAACCCAACGAGCTTAATTAAAATTGAAGGCTTTTAGCCCAATTAAGTACCAAAAAAAAATAACAGAAGAGGGGAAAAAAAAATCTAAGATCTAGTCTTAGCAGCCCATTCTCCATAAAAAAAAAATTATTTTTTTTATGAGCGGGTCGGGTCGGGTACCGGTGGAAACCCGCCCGCTCTTATCCATCTAAAACCGAATTTTCCACTCGCCCAACCCACCAAACCGATTCAACCCGACCGTTGCACAAAAATTAGTAACGGGTCGGGCGGTTTCGGACGGGTCATGCAATTTTACTCACCCCTAAATAGGACTCTAAGGCTCGAAAATAGGGGATCTCTGGGGCTTCAACCTTAGGCAAAAATTAGGATTTCTCTTCTTCTCAATTTCTTCTTTTCTCTTAGGTTTTCTTATGCTTTTGTTAATCAATCTTGCTATGAACATGACAATGCTTGAGTAGTTGTTTTATTTCTAGGAATTGGGGCTATGCCCAAGACTTGTTTTATGTTATGAATTGAAATTTTACTTCTTGTTAATTTCAATTTGCTTTCGATTTAATTCCTATTGCATGAATTACTTGTGAATTTGGTGCGCACTTATTTGCATGTCATAGATACTCTAAGGAGGAACCTAGCGGTGAACTTAGGTATCAGATCTAGAGGAATCAAACTTAGGACTTAAATCACGAGAGTTAGAAGTTGTCCTTCGAGGGTTCACTGAATTGTCACAAAGCTTAAAGGGTTCGATTTAAATTCAATTACCACGAGAGTAGTGGTTGGTTTAATTGGGCACGATTCTTGTATCCCGAGAGGGAACATTAACTTATCTTGGATAAATTCACCTTCAAATCAAATTTCGGCAATTAACAAGAAGGGTAGTCAATTTAGTAACATGAGCAGTCTTGTTGGTAACCCAATTCCTGGAAATCTCTTTTGATATTGAAAATCCCATATTTGATTTGATTGCGATTTTGTTTGATTGTGTTTTAGATATTTGATTTGTTAGTTAATCTTTTAAAAACCAAATCTTTTCCAAATCTTTTTCTAGTCCAGTTTAATTGATTTAATAATTGATAGTTATTTAAGATCACGGTCCCTATGGATTCGATCTTTTTATTACTTGACGACGAAGCCGTACACTTGCGGATTCGCGCCCATCAAGTTTTTGGCGCCTTTGCCGGGGACAATGTTTTCTTGAATTTCAATTTAATTTTTAAATTGATTTTTTTGGACTTTTTTTATATTAAATTTTCCTTTTTTTTTCTAGTATCTATCTCTCTCTTTGCAGGTATTTTTCTCTTTTATGCGAAGATCCCAAAGTCTTGGAAATCTTGTTGAAGTTGACCCTGAGATCGAAAGGACCTTTCATAAATGTGGGAGACTACAAAGACAAAGAGCGAGAGAAAGGTTGATTCCCGTTCCACTCATGGCGAACCTACTGGATACCAAACCACTGAAGACTACGCAGCCCCAAATGCTAGGGGTCTGCGAACTGGGATTGCTAGGCCAGAAATTGAGACAGAGAACTACACTATACCGCCTCAGTTAATTGTCATGATTAGACAACATCAATTTGGAGGATTACCCTCGGAGGACCTGACTGATCATGTGGAGACTTTCTTGGAGTTCACTAATGCAATAAGAATTCAAGGTGCCCCGGTTGATGCTATTCGCTTGAGGTTAGTCCTCTCCTCTCTGAATAGAAAGCAAGAGCTTGGTTGAAGCAAGTGTCTGCTAATACTTTGTCAACTTGGGACCAACTGGAGCAGGCATTCTTGGAAAAATTCTTCCCTCCATCCAAGACTGCTTACCTACGAACTCAGATCACCGGCTTCTTCCAAAAGGACGGAGAATGATTAACCGAAGCTTGGGATCGTTACAAAGGATTGCTAGAGTCTTGCCCACATCATGGGCTCGAAAGGTGGTTGTTAGTGCATACCTTCTACAACGGATTGGATTACTCTTCGAAGGTGTCACTTGACTCTGCAGCTGGTGGAGCCTTTATGAATAGACATCTGACTGAAGCGTTCAATATCATTGAAAACGTAGCCACCAATTATCTTCAATGGGGTTCAGAAAGAGGTAAGAACCCGAAAAAGCTTTCGGGGGGTAATTTTGAAATGAATAGTACTGATTTAATTATGTCTAAATTTGACTCATTGAATAAAAGCTTTGATAAGCTTGAAAAGACTAATGTGAGTTCAATAGGTGCTACTAATGTTGTTTATGAGATTTGTGGAATGTAGGGACATGACATAATGGAGTGCCCACATGGTATTACTCCTGGATCCGGTGCTTCGGGGGAACAAGTGAACTCTTGTCACAATTTCTATGACGCGAACCCGAAGTTGCCAAATTATGTTCCCTCAAATCCTTACAACCAAGTGAGGAAGAATAATCCTTATCTCTCCTATGGGAACTACAACAACATGTTGAACCACGAATTCCTGGAAGACCAAGGTAATAGGAAACCCGCATCGGGGTATCCTCAGGTACAAAAGTCTAAACTTGAGTCTCTTTTGGAAAATTTTGTTGAAACTCAAAAAAAGCAAAATGAAGAGTTTAGGCAACAAGTTAGGGCAGTCAATGAGGCAATAAAAGAGTTAACATCTAAGGTAGATAACTTAGCCATCCATAATAAGATGTTAGAAACTCAGATTGCCTAACAAGCTAGTACATATTCTAGAACTAAGGGTACGTTTCCAGGACAACCCAAAGTTAATCCCAATGAGCACTGTAATGATATATACTTGAGGGATGATAAGCTTGGGGTAGTTTAAAATGATATGGAATGTGAGGAGGACATGAGTGAACAAGAAGAGATAGAGCCAAAGTATGTCCCTCCACCACCTTACCAACCCCCAATACCTTTCCCACAAAGGTTGGTCAAGAAAAAGCAAGTAGAAAAAGAAACTAAGAGCTTAATTGAGGAGCGTGATGCCGTGATAAAAACTAATATGCCTCCTAAACTAAAAGACCCAGGAATTTTCTTTATTGGTTGCTCGATTGGATAAGTAAAAAATAGACCAAGCCTTATGTGACTGAAGGGCTAGTGCGAGTTTGATGCCACATACCATCTTTGAGAGGTTAGGAACCAAGGAATTGAGTCCATCCAAGTCCTCTTTACAATTTGCGGATGGATCAACTAAAACCCCTCTAGGAATACTAGAGTATGTTCCCATAAAGGTAGGGAAAATTTTCATTCCTACCGATTTCATGGTGTTGGACATGAACGTGAATTCTAAATTCCCTATCATTCTAGGAAGGCCATTCTTGGCCACAGCTGGAGCAATAATATATGTAAAAAATGGTAAGCTCTCTTTGAATGTAGAGGAAGGTAGGGTGGATTTTGATTTGACTAACTCATATAACCACCTTCCTTTTGAGAGTCATGTGTTCAGGATTGAGATAATGCCTCCGAAGGTGAAGGAAGAGCTTAACATGGAAGCAACTCCGAAACTTTGCATGACAAATGATGCAACAAATAATGATGAAGTTGGAGTTGCTCAACATGTGGAGTTAAAACTTCCGTCGGAAGGAAGTAAGGCAATGAAACTCAGAGTGAAAAGAGCAAAGTGAAAGCGTATGTGGCCATATGAACAAAATAGGCTCTTTGATGGACTTACTTGGAAGAGAGGTGTTCTTGCACTTCCAAGCCCAACTGATCCCAGTTTATCCAAGGGAGTACGATCAAGCTTAAGACCGTAAATAAGCGCTTCTTGGGAGGCAACCCATGCTTTCTTTCCCTTTTTAATTCGTTTTTGAATAATTTGAGAAGATTAAGAGAAGACAGATCACTAATTGATGGTTTTGCCAAGTATTTTCAGGTTATGAAGACATGGAGAGCAAAACGACATGGAAAAATAAAGCCGTGATAGCCATCACGGGCGTCATGCGCCAGAAGCTGCAAACCAGAAGCGATCACTCCCAGGCCGTGATAGCCATCACGGGCGTGATGTGAAAAAACAGGAAGTCAGAATTAATCACGGCCCAGTCGTGATAGCCATCACGGGTGTGATGCGAAGGAGCCCAACAGAACAGAATTGATCACGGCCTAGCCGTGATGAACGTCACGGCCGTGACATGTCTTCCAGCAACTTTATGACTGGCATCTGTGCCAACACCCTCCACCACCTCGGTGAGTTTTTCCATTTTTTCTCCTCTCTCTGAATTGAATATTTACATTGGGGACAATGTAAGTTTTTAAGCTTGGGGTAGGGGTATTTTTGCTTCTTCTTTTTTTTTTTGCATTTTTGCATTTTTCATGTTGCATTCACATAGGCGTAGTTTTGTATAATCACACGATTAGATTGCCCCTTGCTTAGAGTATGAATCCAATTGTGAGAATTTTGTGCCAAATAAATTGAGACAGTGAATTTTTGAACCCAATTTTCGTATTCTTGTGATAGGCTAAAAATAAAAATGCTTGAGATGATCTTATGATAGTTGATGATTAGCACGTGGTTCCCTTAGATTTGTGTTTCTCAATGATTTTAAACTACTAAATGTGAGTTTTTTGAGCCTAAAAGGGGTACTCACTAAATCTACCCCATTCTTTGTGATTGAGTGTTTTATTCCTCTTGGATTGTGTTCTCTACAGCTTGACTTGAAACCGTTTTGAAACTTTAAAATTTTTGAAAACATATTTGAAAATGATTGAGGCACTATGTATTTTTCTGGCCTTCTGAGCTTTGACTGATTAAATGCTACCCCTTAGTTGCCCAGTTTTGAGCCAAAAAGAATAAAATAATTTTCTTGGTACCTTGATTTATTTTGATGAATGATGCTTGGTATGACACCTTTTAAAGTATTGCAAAAAGGGCAAAAAGGTGGTTTGAAAATAAATTATGGGATGAAAAAGTTAAAAAAATATTTCTCTTAAGTTGGAAATCTCCCATTCTCCAAATTGAAAAAAATAATAATAAAATAAAATAAACAAAAAAAAATGAAGAAGGGGATGAGAAAAAGAAAGTGAGAAATAAAATATATAAAAAAAAAGGGAGAAAGAAAGAAAGGTGGAAAAGTGAATTAAAGCCCAAAAAGGTATTTTAGAAGGTTGTCATGCTTTGCATTGTTTGATATTTTGTTTAGCCTTCTTGAATTTTCCCTTTGTTAATTTTTCCACCTAACAATTAATCCCATGACCCCATTACAACCAAAATAAAAGTCCTCTTGATTCTTATGAGTTTTCATTAATAAAGTAGAGATTTGGTTAATAGTCAAGCTTATGGTAGGGGTAGGGTACCTTCCTTGAGGAAATTGAGTGAATTGTCAAAATGTCCTTAAACACTTGAGTGGGGTGAGAAGAATGCCCAAATTAGTGAGAAGCATGAATCTGGAGAACCTAAGCTTCTAATTGGAGATGAAAATGATTGTCTCTCGGTAACTTATTCGGATAAGCCTGTTACTTGGATTTATTACTCGGGTTCTTGGTTCACTGTCCATGCTTTGATTGTTTATCTTTTCTGACCTTAGTTATTGCTCGAGGACAAGCAAAATCTTAAGCTTGGGTTAGTTTGATGAGTGTGATTTCACCTCATATTTCTTTATCATATTGCATGCATTTTCATGTAGTTTAGGCATTTTTAATTTGTTTTTTGTTAGTTTTTACCTTGGAACGGGTAAGGTGGTTTTGTGGTGTTTATGTACAGGAATTGAAGATTAAAATGTTCAGGATCAACCATGATGGAGCTTGCTTGAAGACGGAGCTTGAAAAGCAAGAAAACTGAGCCAAACAGAGCCCATCACGGCCTAGCCGTGACAACCATCACGGCCATGATCGAGCAAGCCTGAAAAGAAAAGTACACAAAAGTCATAACTTATCACGGCCAGGCCATGATGGCCATCACGGTCGTGACAGGCCAACCAATGCTAAATTTTACAAGACAGAATCTGTCACGGCCGGGCCGTGACGCAAAATATCTGAAAATTTAATTGCTGATTTGATCTGATTTTTTAACAGCTTTAATCCCAAGTTACCCTACATTATAAATAGGACTCTAAGGCTCGAAAATAGGGGATCTCTGGGGCTGCTACCTTAGGCAAAAATTATGATTTCTCTTCTTCTCAATTTCTTCTTTTCTCTTAGGTTTTCTTATGCTTTTGTTAATCAAGCTTGCTATGAACATGGCAATGCTTGAGTAGTTGATTTATTTCTAGGAATTGGGGCTATGCCCATGACTTGTTTTATGTTATGAATTGTCGTTTTACTTCTTGTTAATTTCAATTTGCTTTCAATTTAATTCCTATTGCAAGAATTACTTGTGAATTTGGTGCGCTCTTATTTGCATATCATAGATACTTTAAGGAGGAACCTAGCGGTGAACTTAGGTATCAGATCTATAGGAATCAAACTTAGGACTTAAATCACGAGAGTGAAAGGCGATCCTTCGAGGGTTCACTAAATTGTCACAAAGCTTAAAGGGTTCGATTTAAATTCAATTACCACGAGAGTAGGGGTTGGTTTAATTGGGCACGATTCTTGTATCCCGAAACGGAACATTAACTTATTTAGGATAAATTCACCTTCAAAACAAATTTCGATAATTAACAAGAAGGGTAGTCAATTTAGTAACACGAGCAGTCTTGTTGGTAACACAATTCCTGAAAATCTCTTTTGATATTGAAAAATCCCATATTTGATTTGATTGCGATTTTGTTTGATTGTGTTTTAGATATTTGATTTGTTAGTTAATCTTTTAAAAACCAAATCTTTTCCAAATCTTTTTCTAGTCTAGTTTAATTGATTTAATAATTGATAGATATTTAAGATCACGGTCCCTATGGATTCGATCTTTTTATTACTTGACGACGAAGCCGTACACTTGCAGATTCGCGCCCATCAGTGAATGCATGGGCACAACAACAAACAACAGGGCAACCACCTCGACCAAAAACAACATGGGCACAACACCCTAACCCTTATGAGTCAAGGACCCCTTGGCCAAAAAGGACCAAGGTTCAACTTTAACAACATCTCGACCAAAAAGCATCCAGGCTACTTTGGCCAAAAAGCACCAAAGCATATCAACGTGCGGCATCCCATTAGGCACCGGCTCAACCAACTTGTCAATCTTGTTTATCTTAATTATTCTTTAATTAAGTTGTCTAGCTTATCTTTGTTTGATTGGTGTCTTATCTCATTATTGGGTAACATTTAGGGTGAAACACCCCTTAATTGACTTTAGTTCATGTTCTGACCAGTAGGGGGAGCACGAGCATGCTTACCCCCAGCACAGTCATGCTGCCACTTTAGTGGAGCACGGTCGTGCTCACTATCTTGCACGACCGTGCTCAATGCGCGACCATCTTCTAGATTTAAACTGGGAGCTAGGGCGTGCTCCCTGTTCAGCAGGGCTGTGCTCCTGGGCATGGCCATACTATTCTGGGCAGATTCATTGTTTTCTTGGGGTCAAAACTCCCTAACATTCTCAAATCAAATCCTAGTGTCTGACTAAACCATTTGGCATATACTCACCTTTCACTATTTGAATCCGTGTTTTACGAACACAATAAGGGAATTAAGCCATTAATTCTCATGTTAATAAAGAGCCCTGGTTAATGCATTAGAGTCCTATTAACCGTGTTCAACATTAACCAACATCGTTCATTCAACCAACAACATATCCAGCCAACATGTCCATGTGATAAACAACATACCAACTCAACCAATACATCATGACATAGTTGGCATACAACATCATAAACAATTAAGTCAAACATACCAAATAGGCATCATAACAGGCATACTAAATAACCAATAAACAATTATAGCAATTACGCATTCATAACAGGTAGGCATATTCAAAGATAGCATTTAACATTCATAACAGTTAACAACACCGGGGTTATGGGAACCCCTCATCTTATGCTACCCCCTTGCCTAATGTTTACACTATTCTTCTCCCCATACCTGCTATGAAGATTCCAACGACGATAGCTAAACGACCACAACCCAACACATTCCCTCAAACGGCTCAGTCAGCTTTCCAAGCCTTGGTCAAACAGAAAGGGTTAAACCATTAGTTCCCAATTATTAAACAAAGATAGGAAACCAAAAAGAGGGAGAAACCATTACTTACACAGATTGGCACAGATGAAAAAAGACTTCCCAAGGGTCTCCAAAACTCCTAGAACGCGCCGAGTTTAGAGGAAATAGGGAAAGGAATAGGTGTAGCCGCACTAGGGTGGCTGTTTTTTCAAAATAGTGTTTTAAAACAAAACCCTCGGTTATTGTTCTATATTTAAAGGCATTAGACCTGAGCAAGGTCGTTCTCCTCATTGAGAACATGCATGCTCAACCTAGCGCCTACGAGGCGCGGTCTGCCTTAGAGCACTGTCATGCTCCCTATTTAGCACGACCGTGCTTGTTACTCAGACAATGACAAGACACAAGCCTCAACACTGGCGTGCTGGACATGAGCAAGGCCATGCTCATGTACCAGAAAGGGATTTTAAGTCTAGAAATCTCACTTAGCCCCTCAACAACAACTCTAAGCTAAGTCCTAAGGCTTAAACAAACATACATACATACATATAAGTACTCAACGAAAAACGGGGTGTTACAACTCCACCCCCCTTATAAAAATTTTGTTCATCTAAGTTTATACCCACCTCGATTGAAAAGGTGCGGGTATGCTTCCATCATCTTGCTTTCCAACTCCCATGTAACACTTTCCTCAGTAGCCCCACTCCAAACAACTTTGACCAAAGGAATCTCATTGCCTCTTAGCTGCTTCACCCTCCTATCCTCGACTCGAAAGGGTAATACCTCAAAAGTCAAGTTCTCTTTTAACTGTATGGTATCAGGTACTATCACCTGACTAGGGTCATGAATATACTTTGAGTTGAGACACATGAAAGACATTATGAAGGTTGGACAAGAACGGTCATAAGGCTATTTGGTAGGCGACTTTGATGACTCTTTTCAAAATTTGGTAAGGACCAATGAATCTACGAGTAAGTTTCCTTGCTTTCATCATTCTACCAACCCCAGTTGTCGGGATAACTCTCAAGAACACATGGTCACCTTCCTGGAATTCAAGCGTCTTCCTTCTTTTGTCATGTAAGCTCATTTTCCTACTCTGTGCCACTTTCATCCTTTCCTAAATCATCCTCACTTTTTCTGCGGTTTCTTGCACTATATCAGGTCCTAGAACTACATTGTCACCAGGTTCATTCCAATACAAGGGTGTCCTACGTCTCCTCCCATAAAGAGCTTCATAAGGTGTCATCCCAATACTGGAATGGAAAAATCAGGGGCAACAACTTATCCTAACTACCAGACTGTTCTAGAACACAAGCTCTAAGCAAGTCCTCTAAGGACTAGATGGTTCTCTCAGACTGACCATTAGTCCGCAGGTGATAAGCTGAACTACGCCTAAGACTTGTTGCTAAAGCCTCTTGCAAACTATTCCAAAACCTAGAGGCAAACCTCGGGTGTCTATCTGACACTATGCTAGAGGGTATACCATGTAGCCTAGCTATCTCTTTCATGTACAACTTGGCCAACTTTTCCAAAGGGTATTCCATGTTCACAGGGATGAAATAGGCGGACTTAGTTAGCCTATCTACAACAACCCATATAGCCTCAAAATTAGCTGGAGTCCTAGGGAGTCCAGACACAAAATCCATGGAGATACTATCCCAATTCCATTTTGGGATACTTAAAGGTTGCAACTTACCTGAAGGCTTTTGGTGTTCTATCTTGGCCTTCTGGCACACTAAGCACGCATAGACAAACTCGACTACATCCTTTTTCATCCTAGGCCACCAAAACATTCGTTTAAGATCCTGGTACATCTTGGTGGCACCTAGGTGCACACTCAAACCACTCCTATGTCCTTCTTCAAGGATCAACTTCCTAAGCTCAGGAACATCCGGTATGCACACTATATCCCGAAACCTCAATACTCCATCACTTCCTTCATTGAAACTAAGGTTTCTACCCTGAGCAAGCAACTCTCTCTGGTCTAAGAGAAACTTATCTTACTTCTGGCCCTCTCTAACTTGATTCATCAAACTATTGGTAACCTTCAAGGTTCTAAGCCTAATGCTCTTAGGGGTAACTTCCCAAGCTAAACTCAGGTCTCTAAACTCCTCAATCAGATCCATCTCCCTAACCATCAAATCAGAGATATGCAAGGTTTTCCTAATTAAGGCAACTGCCACCACATTGGCCTTTCCTGGGTGGTAGGTCAACTCAAGATCCATCTCCCTAACCATCAAAGCGGAGATGTGCAAGGTTTTCCTACTTAAGGCATCTGCCACCACATTGGCCTTTCCTGGGCTTCTTATTTCATTGAAGCCTTAACTTGGTTGGCAGAGAGAAAGGTCAGATCCTTAGACTCCACAGGGGTGCTAAAAACTAAGGTTTTATAAAAATAATTTAGAAGGACGTGGTTGGAATATAACCAATCCATGCCAAGAATAATATCAAGCTATTTTGAAGGTAAGCATACAAGATCGATAGTTAAGTTTCTACCATCTATGGTGATATGACAGTTCTTGCATGCATGAGAAGTAAAAACATGCTTGTTTGTAGGTGTGGAAACAATCAAATCATACTCGAGAAAGGTAACTGGAAAATTTAAACTCTTGACCCTATCATGTGATATAAACGAGTGTGTAGCACCCGAATCATACAAGACAATTAAAGGAGTTCCATTAATTAAGCACATACCTTGGATCAAGACCTCGAACTCGGAGTCCTCATCTCCACTAAGAGTAAAGACTCCCCAAGTGGTCTTCACTCGGTTAGCCTAAGACTGCTGACTCTTTCTAGCACTTGGAGGTTCTGACTTTGGTCCTCCACAATCCCGACTGATGTGGCCAGACTTGCCACACCTAAAGCAGATGATGTCCGTTTCCTTGCACTGGGTAGTGAAGTGATCTGGTGCATCGCACTTGCCACACTTCATGGGCCTAGGGGTTTTAGAGCTCCCACCCCTGGACCTATCATTAAAAAATTGTGGCTCCTGCCACTCTATTTGAAATCCCGACCGACTGGAGTGTAACACTGCTTGCCCTTATCTTTCTGCTCCGTCTTCCTGCTGTCGTGACTATCTAAACCCTTGAAATTGGCCACTCTGGACTTGTAGGCATCCTCAAAGATCCTACACTTGTTCATCAAGGTTGGGAAGACTTTGATCTCCTGGTAACTGATCGTCTGCTTGATTTCTGGGCGAAGACCATCCTCAAACTTGACGTACTTAGAACGATCATCAATCATAACGTGATACGGTGTGTAATACCTAGCCAGCTCCTCGAACTTCGCCGCATACTCTCCCACTGACACATTTCCCTGCTTCAGCACCAATAATTCCATCTCTTTCTTGTCACAGATATCTGCAGGAAAATATTTCTCTAAGAACCTCTCTCTGGACACAGTCCAAGTGACTGCTATACCCTCGGTCACCATCCTCTGACGGCAGTTCTCCCACCAGTGTTCAGCCTCCTCAATGAGCATAAAAGTTGCAAAGATAACTCGCTCATGATCATTGTAATCCATGGCTCGGAAGATCTTCTCTATCTCTCTCATCCACAACAGAGCACCTTCGGGGTCGTAAGCTCCTCTGAAAGACGGCGGATTATTCCGCTGGAACTTGTCGTGACCCTAAAACTCAGCCGGTCCTTTGTTGTTGTTGTTGTTGTTATGAACTTGCCCTATCGCATTGGCAAGGAGTGCCAACGTATCAACGATTACCTGATCGTTTCTGCCTCTTCCTGCCATGAGTTCCTGTACATGTCCAAAACAACCATTAAATAAAATAGAACTTAAGCAGGACTAAGCTACAGGCTCCTAACTTTAAGCATCGTTGTCTATAACAAGTATAAATAATTCAAACAAGAGAACACAACAGACTCATACCACGACCTGATAGGACAGACTTGCTCTGATACAACTAAATGTGACACCCTCCACCACGCATGTTATTTATAAAACACTTAAATAAAAGAGGTAAGATAAAAACATGTATTTATTTTATAAAATAAAAACTGGATAGAAAGCACCACATTGTAACATCTCAGTGCGGAAAGAAACATAGTTTTTAAAAGGTAAAACATAAACATGAACATCAAAAGCATAAACATAATCCAACCCCGATGTCACATACAAAGCTGGTATAATCACTCCAGAAAACAATCCTCGGAATACATAACTGAACTAAAGCTAAAAACAACTATAACAATTGGGAAAATCTGGTCGCGCTGTCGCCACGCGCCAAAAAGAACGAGCGTTTACAAAATAATGTAGATAGGGAAGCGACAACTCGAGTATCGTCTCTCAAGGACTCTTAGGTTGTTGTTATTAACAGAAAATCAGTTTTGGGGGGGGGGGGGGTTGGAGTGAAATAAACTAAAGGAAATAAACAAAAACAAAGCAATGAAAACAAGCAGTTTAAGAGATTAACAGATAAACTAACGACGATCAACCTACTGTTCTTGGTTTCCCACTATCATTGGTTTAGATAATTCCAAGCCCTAAGCAAATTCTAATCCCTCCCGGTTGTAGCAACAATTTACAAGCGAAACCACTACTACGGATATATGTCCCTATTCCCGAATTAAGCAAACGGGGTGAAGCACTCATGAACTAAGCGAACATGATTGAACACACGCGAATTAAGCAAACGCGATTATATATAGGAACATAACATCACCGAAATAAATCAACACAACACTACACACTCCTGAATTAAGCAAACAGAAATATATAGCATAGTATTGAAAAGAGAAAAACAATAAAAACAGGAATTACAGAACCTCAAATGTAAATGGAAACCAATCACAGTAGATTAATCTAGGAGACTAGTTCTCCATTACAAAGGCAAACAATAAAGAGAAAACAAAAGACTAACTACTGACTAAAAACTAGCTAAAAGCTAGCTCTGACTAAAAGCTCTCTAAGTTCTGCCTTCAAACAGGCTTAAATACAACTTCTGGAATTCGCTGACTCGCGAGGTGAACGCACATTCACGAGGCGAATAATGTGAAAAATCCTCAACTTTTGGGTTCTCTCGCGAGGCGAGCTTATCATTCGCGAGGCGAAACTCTTCAATTTCCAAACTGCCACAGCCATGACCTTTAACATGCATAAACCGTGCTGATTTTTGGTCGTCAGGGTTGGATTACTCGCGACGCGAGTCAAGTCTTCACGGGGCTAGACAGAATGGTTGAAAATTCTGGAACAGTCACCTTCTGGTTCGCAAGGCGAATGCCCTTTAGCGTGGCGAAAGACTCCAGAATTATTCCTTTTTATTACCTGCAAACAAGAAATAACAGTAAGTACTTTATTCGACTCCAAATTAGCTAAATTAACCTAAAAATACTTTAACGACTCAAAATGCTGCTTAAAGACAATCAAGTCTAATTTGGGCGAAAATGATATAAAATTAGCACAAAGCCAAGGTTTTTCTAGTTATAAAACTAGGCAAGCCAGCGGCTGATCAAAATACCCCAAACTTAAACTTTGCTTGTCCCCAAGCAAACTAAAACTCAAAAACTTAGAAAGACTCAAGACATGGCAAGCTCAAGAATTCAATCAACTTTGCACAAATTTCAAGCAATTCATTAAAATAGTTTTTCTTCAATGTTCCCCCCTTTTCAAACAAAGTAATCCCCACAATCATTTATTCCAAACAATTGAGAATTTCATCATTCAAACAATCATTAATCTAAGCAGGGGATCCAAGTTACACATACAAGGGAGATCACCAAGTTCAAACAACTGCCTTCCTCACAAGGGAGATTTGTGTTCACTCATTCGCTCAGTTTGTGTCATGCTTTCACTCAATTTCACTTTTAAGAGAACTTCCCATAAATTTGATTTTCATCTCTAAATGATTCCCACATAAAACATGCAAACAACATCAGAAGGTCTTTTATGGGTTGTAATGGGGCCTGGCTAAGGGTAGGATATACAAAGGAACTAGGCTGAAGACCCTAGGAACTAAGAGAGCATGAACACTTTTTTACACTTTTGAATTTCCACTCAAGTCCCTCTCTTCATTCATCTTTTTGCCTTGGGTGACTACAACCTTTTTCTTCTTGATATATATTTTTTCTTTTTGACATTTTTGTTCTTTTACATTTTTTTTTTTTCTTTTTTCAATCCCAAATAACACATATCACACCTTGTAGCCACCCCAAACTTAGTTTCTTGCAACCATTCTCTTGATAAAATTCCATGCTCTCCTAATCCTAAGATCGGGTTAACATGTTTTTTTTTTCTTCAGATTTTAGGCTCATAACATTAGGTTATCAAGAATTAATAGGCTAATCAGGCTCAATGGGGCTAACCAGGGAACATGCATTAGGAATTGGTTATTTTTAGGCTAAGTAGTTATTTACAAAGAAAATGCCTAAATCATTTGAAGCAAACACATAATCATGCCAACCAAAAAGAGATTCAAGCAAATTCAGGAAAGTGCAACTGGAAAGTGATTTCACACAGTCAAAAACATGTTGGAGGCTCAAAACCTCACCTGGACATTCATGCAAATTGTTTGACAGAGATTCTATCCCTAGTGTGTGCTTCCTATCACCCCAAACTTATCATAAATCATGTCATCATAACAAAATCTCAAAGTTCAGTTTTCAATCATATGGGGATCATTTTTCAAAAAAATTTCAAATCCTAGGGGGAAAACAGTCAACACATAGCATGCAATCCATCTATGCAAAATTCAATCAAATCCATTAAACTTGCCAACAAAAGACTCAACACACTCCTGAGCTTCTCAAATTATTCAGGAGCTTTATTGAAAACAAAACAGAAATAAAGCAGGCATAATTAAAAGGAAAAGGTTTAGAAAAACTCATTGGAGGCAGTTCCACCAGGATCCCATTGTCTGTAATACAGTGGCCAAGGGATGCTCAAAGTACGAAGTGATCCTCCCAGATCCCATGGCCTACAGCATAATGCCCACGTGGTAGACAAATGATGGAAGCTCATTCCATGCTTCCCTAACTTGCAGCCTTGATATGGAGGTGAGTGCTTGACAGTTACGGTGACTCCTTCCAGTGCGGCGGACTTCTCACTCCCTCTTGGGTCAAAGATGACCGCTTTCTCAACAAAATCCTCCCAATAAAATTGGGGTTCAACCCCTTGGACTGGCCATGGTGCAAGATCCAGTGGCTTGAACTCCATTACCGGTTCCTCAGGGGGAGGTGGCAAACAGTTAGTTGGGGTTACTGGTGCTGCTTCCTTTTCTGCATGTTCTTCATTCACTGTGCTAACAAAGTTATCACCTGCTATACATGCAGAAATTTCAGCACAAACCACACAAAGGTTAGTGTTAGTAGAGTCAATACATATATCACAATAAACTGAATCAGTAAAATTCTGAATGTCTGGAAATTCGGCAATTAGTTCATCCATCCCATCACTCTCAACACATGCATTTGATTTAATTGAATCATCTACTTCCAAAGGTTCTTCATTATCCTTAAGCACGGGGAAGCAGATGTCCTCCTGATCCTCATTTTCTATGTTTCCTGAAATGAATAAACCTGCATAACATTCTATACACAAAGCAGTGCCATTACAATCAGCACATGCATTAGAATCAGGGGATTCAACACACAGTTCATCAACAGAAGTATTATCAAAATTATCATCAGAAGTATCTTCAAGAATAACTTGTGACTCTGTATGTTCTTCAAGGGGCTGTGGAGTTAGCAGTGCAGCCGAGTTGGCGACTATTTGGTCAATTAGAATGGACAACTTCTGAGATTCAGCTTCTCTCCTCTGGTATACAAGATTACTTGCCTTCATCCTCTGTTGGAATTCAAGATTTTGTTGTGCCATCCGTTGATTGTTCTCTTCCATTTGTTGTATCATTTCTTCCATTTGTGCAGTCATCTGTTTGAACAGGTCCTCTAGTGAAGGTTCGGAAGGTGCAGAGGTGGTCACTTGGCTAGGATTCTGGGGTGGTGCCAGTGGTAACATCAGTTGTGAGTCCCCATACCAAGGGTTTGGATGGTTTCCCCAGCTCAATAGGAAGACTCTCTTCAAATCAACCCAGCTGAAGATGGAATTCGCCTCAAGATTATACAACAAATCCCTTGCAGCGTCCTCAAGTGAGAGACGGAAAGCTCCCATCTTGATGTGATCTTCTTTTAGTTCTTCAGGTCTCAACATTATAGAACAAACAGCCTGGAATTCCTTCAGATGCGCCTGCGGATTTTCACCTGCAAGACCACTAAACCTTGGCAACTAGTGCCTTGAACCAGCAAAATCAGGATAAGATATGCATGGTGGTGGTTCATAATAAACATTAGGCATGTACCCACACATGTAATTCTCCATGGCAGTACTAAAATTCACAACCAGACAAAACACACAAAACTAATTCAGCAAAGAGTTTTTTTTTTATATTTTATTTTCTGCTAATAACAACAACAAGAGTCCCCGGCAACGGCGCCAATTTTTGGTCGCGTTGTCGCCACGCGCCAAAAAGAACGAGCGTTTACAAAATAATGTAGATAGGGAAGCGACAACTCGAGTATCGT
Source organism: Sophora flavescens (assembly GCA_030762895.1). Classification (NCBI taxonomy): domain Eukaryota; kingdom Viridiplantae; phylum Streptophyta; class Magnoliopsida; order Fabales; family Fabaceae; genus Sophora; species Sophora flavescens. Next base: position 105,942,720 of record CM061066.1, on the reverse strand, counting down.
CTCTCAAGGACTCTTAGGTTGTTGTTATTAACAGAAAATCAGCTTTGGGGGGGTTGGACTGAAATAAACTAAAGAAAATAAACAAAAACAAAGCAATGAAAACAAGCAGTTTAAGAGATTAACAGATAAACTAACGACGATCAACCTACTGTTCTTGGTTTCCCACTATCATTGGTTTAGATAATTTCAAGCCCTAAGCAAATTCTAATCCCCTCCCGGTTGTAGCAACAACTTACAAGCGAAACCACTACTACGGATATATGTCCTTATTCCCGAATTAAGCAAACGGGGTGAAGCACTCATGAACTAAGCGAACATGATTGAACACATGCGAATTAAGAAAACGCGATTATATATAGGAACATAACATCACCGAAATAAATCAACACAACACTACACACTCCTGAATTAAGCAAACAGAAATATATAGCATAGTATTGAAAAGAGAAAAACAATAAAAACAGGAATTACAGAACCTCAAATGTAAATGGAAACCAATCACAGTAGATTAATCTAGGAGACTAGTTCTCCATTACAAAGGCAAACAATAAAGAGAAAACAAAAGACTAACTACTGACTAAAAACTAGCTAAAAGCTAGCTCTGACTAAAAGCTCTCTAAGTTCTGCCTTCAAACAGGCTTAAATACAACTTCTGGAATTCGCTGACTCGCGAGGCGAACGCACATTCGCGAGGCGAATAATGTGAACAGTCCTCAACTTTTGGGTTCTCTCGCGAGGCGAGCTTATCATTCGCGAGGCGAAACTCTTCAATTTCCAAACTGCCACAGCCGTGACCTTTAACATGCATAAACCGTGCTGACTTTTGGTATTCAGTGTTGGATTACTCGCGACGCGAGTCAAGTCTTCGTGGGGCGAGACAGAATGGTTGGCAATTTCTGGAACAGTCACCTTCTGGTTCGCGAGGCGAATGCCCTTTAGCTTGGCGAAAGACTCCATAATTATTCCTTTTTATTACCTGCAAACAAGAAATAACAGTAAGTACTTTATTCAACTCCAAATTAGCTAAATTAACCTAAAAATACTTTAACGACTCAAAATGCTGCTTAAAGACAATCAAGTCTAATTTGGGCGAAAATGATATAAAATTAGCACAAAGCCAAGGTTTTTCTAGTTATAAAACTAGGCAAGCCAGCGGCTGATCAAAATCCTAACTAGATTCGCGGCTCCTCAGTGTCACTCATCCACTTGCTTCTCACCGTCCTCTACATAAAACATACATGCCAACAATAGAAACAGAGAAAACATGGAGTAAGAAAACATATAAACACATCGACATGGAGATAGGAAGCAAGATGAACATACACCATATACATAGCATACAATATCATATAACATTAACAATTATAAATCAACCAATAATGCTATGCGGTGCAACTCTATTCCGTTATGCATGCGGATCCAAACTATCTCAGGAAGACAACTTCGCAGATAAATATCCACATTGGCCAAAAAGAACCAACGCCGGCAGTTCACCAAACCATGGGTGAACTCCTTAGATAGCCGACGTACCATACTCTCGAATGCGCCACCACGAGGGCTCACGGTTCACCAAACCTTGGGTAAACCACCTGTAGACGGCCAGATCGTCGTACTCTAGGACGACCCCCCCCCCTGTCGATCTTCCCCATTAACAACTCCGATGCGTGAATGCATGGGCACAACAACAAACAACAGGGCAACCACCTCCTTCGCTTGGACCAATAAGCACCTAAGTCTCGACATCATCAACACCCTGACCCTTATGAGTCATGGCCCCCTTAGCCAAAAAGTACCAAGGTTCAACTTTAACAACATCTCGACCAAAAAGCATCCATGCTACTTTGGCCAAAAAGCACCAAAGCATATCAACGTGCGGCAGCCCATTAGGCACCAGCTCAACTAACTTGTTAATCTTGTTTATCTTAATTATTCTTTAATTAAGTTGTCTAGCTTGTCTTTGTCTGATTGGTGTCTTATCTCATTATTGGGGAACATTTAGGGTGAAACACCCCTTAATTGACTTTAGTTCATGTTCTGACCAGTAGGGGGAGCACGAGCATGCTTACCCCTAGCACAGTCATGCTGCCACTTAAGTGGAGCATGGTCGTGCTCACTATCCTGCACGACCGTGCTCAATGCGCGACCATCTTCTAGATTTAAACTGGGAGCTAGGGCGTGCTCCCTGTTCAGCAGGGCCGTGCTCCTGGGCATGGCCATACTATTCTGGGCAGATTCATTGTGTTCTTGGGGTCAAAACTCCCTAACATTCTCAAATCAAACCCTAGTGTCTGACTAAACCATTTGGCATAACTCACCTCTCACTATTTGAATCCATGTTTTACGAACACATTAAGGGAATTAAGCCATTAATTCTCATGTTAATAAAGAGCCCTGTTTAATGCATTAGAGTCCTATTAACCGTGTTCAACATTAACCTACATCAATCATTCAACCAACAACATATCCAGCCAACATGTCCATGTGATAAACAACATACCAACTCAACCAATACATCATGACATAGTTGGCATACAACATCATAAACAGTTAAGCCAAACATACCAAATAGGCATCATAACAGGCATACTAAATAACCAATCAACAATTATAGCAATTAGGCATTCATAACAGGTAGGCATATTCAAAGATAGCATTTAACATTCATAACAGTTAACAACGCCGGGGTTATGGGAACCCTTCATCTTATGCTACCCCCTTGCCTAATGTTTACACTATTCTTCTCCCCATACCTGGTATGAAGATTCCAACGGCGATAGCTAAACGACCACAACCCAACACGTTTCCTCAAACAGCTCAGTCAGTTTTCCAAGCCTTGGTCAAACAGAAAGGGTTAAACCATTAGTTCCCAATTCTTAACAAAAGAAAGGAAACCAAAAAGAGGGAGAAACCATTACCTACACGTATTGCCACAGACGAACAAAGACTTCCCAAGGGTCTCCAAAACTCCTAGAATGCACTGAGTTTAGAGGAAACAGGGAAAGAATAGGTGTAGCCACACTAGGGTGTATGCTATGCCAAAATAGGGTTTTAAAACAAAACCCTTGATTACTGTTCTATATTTAAAACCATCAGACCCAAGCACGATAGTGCTCCTCGTTGAGCACGTGCGTGCTCAACCTAGCTTCTACGAGGCGCGATCTGCCTTTGAGCATGGTCGTGCTTGTGATTCAGACAGTCACAGGACACAAGCCTCAGCACGGACGTGCTGGACATGAGCAAGGCCGTGCTCATGTACCAGAAAGGGATTTTAAGTCATAAATCCCACTTAGCCCCTTAACAACAACTCTAAGCTAAGTCCTAAGGCTTAAACAAACAAACATACATACATACATACATACATACATATAAGCACTCAGTGAAAAATGGGGTGTTACAATAAAGGTTATTGCAGTTCAGAATACTACCAAGCCAAGACCAAGACTAATAGAGAACAATAGAGAACTTGCATCTAAGAAATAAGTGATCAATGGTCTCATCTGTTTCACCACAAAGGTGACAAATAGAAAGTATAGTGCAGCCTCTAGCTCTAAGACAATCATCACTAGACATTTATTTATATACAATCTCCATGATACAAAAGATCTAGATGAGGGGATGCAATGACTCCATATAGAATTGCTTTAATGACTAGCAGAAGAAGAGGGGTTTAAAAACCCAAATGCATTTTTTAAGAACAAATTTCCTTCATCTGAGTGAGGCCAAATTAAATGATCAACATCATTATTGGATATTGGAATAACAAATTTCCAAATTTCAACAATTAAACCAGGAGCAAAAGAACACAATTCATCTAGCAGAATCCAAGCACCATTATCAATAAACTCAAAAACTGATGCATTCAGAGAAGTATGCAGGTTGTTAGGTATGCCAAGAGTATCTACGATTGGACTGCTCAACCATTTATCTCACCAGAAGTTTATATTATTTCCATTCCCAAAAATCCAAGAAGCATGAGATTGGACAGTGTGCATAAATTTCCTGATGCCAGGCCAAATGGAAGATCTGATATAAGAGTTTGGCTTTCCCTTTTTAAAGAATCTTGCTTTCAAAAAGGTGGCCCAATAATTAGTGGAAGAAACAACCTCCCAACTAAATTTAAGAGTGGCTTGATCAGTAATAGCTTGGACAGACTTTAAACCAAGACCATTGTAACAGCCCGATTTTCGGATATGCTGTATTAACGATAAAGATATATTTATTTATATTTCATATGAGACCTAGGAAATAATTTTGGAGGAAAAAAAAATCATATCTAGAACCTACTCTATGGTAGGAAGCTCTGGTTAAAAGTTGGGTTTAAAACTCAGACGGAAACCGATCTGCGTTTTATTGACAGTATAATTTTATACCGACAGAAAACCCTAATTTGGCCTGAAACTGAAATTTGTAGATTTTTTATATTATGTCCTTGAGGAATCCTACTTTCCAAATTTCTTATCAGAAATAAAATATTATGTTTATTCGGACCAATTTTGGTAAAAGTTCGGACGGAAAACAGTCGGTGTTTTCACTGACAGTAAGATATTAATGATCAGAAAACCTAATTTTGACTTGTAAACGAAATGGTTTATATTTAAATCATATTTCTAACGAGTTTGGTTGTTTTGAAAATTTTCAACTGAAAACGAAATATTACGCTTTTACGCGGGCGTAAAACCCTAATCGGGACAACCAGCCATACATGATGACTCATGGAAGATGAGTCACCAGTCATTTATGAGCATTAAATGCTCGTAATCATGACTTTTAGGTAAAATGACCAAAATACCCCCAATCTTTCGCGGTTATTAACAAGACACATCTACACACTCTTAACCACTCATTTTACGTGGTTGTAAACCTCCCAAATCTCCTCAATTTCGTGCAGCCACATATACTAAACCATACATATTTCATTTTGCTTTCGTTTCATCATTTTCCTCCCAAAAACCGAAATCGGTAACTGACGGAGCTACGTACGGGATTTTCGGGAACCGCTAATAGATGGGATCAATGAGTCATGGATGACTCATTAGATGTGGCCCAAAATCAGTGACACCTACATTAATTGTGAGCCACATACTTTTTAACGCTAGTCAATAACATAACCCTAGTTAAATTAACTATTAACTATGGTTAAGCTTATATTAATTAAATATTCACAAAACTCATTAATCTAAAACCTAAAAACCAAAAAAAGCCTAATATCTAGCCTATAAATACTCCTCAAAGTCGTGGCCTCCTTCCCCCTTCACTCACTTCATTCATCTTTTTCATTTCTTCTTCATTTTTTCTTCAAAAAATCCATTGTTGTTCTTGCACAACTTGATCATTCTTTCACTTTATTTTATTATCTAGAGGTAAACCCTCATTTCTATGATCTTAGTTATCTTCCTCATCTTATTAACTCTATTTACCACCTACTACTTCGGATTAGAGGAGAATAATTGAGAGAGAAACCTCAATAGTTACAAGAAGCCTTTGTTGGAAGCTTTGAAACTTAGTTGGAGAAGTCTCAGTGAGAGAGTCTCTAAACACTTTTAAACCGTTGGATCATTCTAAAAATTTAGAATCAGGTTCAATACTTGTGGTTCTTCATATCCAACGGTCATAATTTTGAATAAACCTTCATAGTATGATATATGAAGCTCGGAAAGTAGGATTAGGAGGTGAGAAACTCAACCCGGATACCATATAACCTGTCATCATAGAATTGTGATCTGCGATTTTTTCACCGTTGGATCGGGCTGAAACTTTGTGAGAAGGTTTATGAAGGTTAGTAATTCATTTTCACCTTTCATTTCTGTAAACAAAGTTCTGTGGCCAGAGATATGGAGCTCTAATAGTAGCCCTGTTTTGGTAGCTTTTCCCTAGGATTCATAAGCTTATTTTGAATCCGATTTACCCTAAGTCCAGTCGTTGTTCTCGTAAGTATTTCATCGATTTTGTATTTTGATTCAAATAGATTTATTTATTTGCAACCCTATTATTGATTCGGTTGGTATTTGGTGTTTTTGGCGAATTGTGATACTCATACGTGTAATCAGGACGGAAAGCAAAATGGTGGATGTGTAAGGATGGATGGTGGCAGATTTGTGGATGTTGTTGGACAGCGTGCTGAGGTTCGTGGCAGTAACGTGGATGCATTTGGAGCTTGTATGGGAAAGCGTCCGCGTCAATCAGGTGGGGGAAAGGATCACTCTGTAGTCGGAATCGATAAGTAGTATATTATATAATATTTGTGTAGGGCGACCTAAACCCTACTAGTCGTTGAGTAATCAACAAGACCAAAATCACATTGGAAACCTTTTCTGTAAAACCAATGGTGATTCGGGGATTGTAGGTTTATCGACATTAGGTTGATTTTAAAGTAGTTGATGATGTATGAGTTTATGTTGTTGTATTTACTGTGATACGCTGGTTGAGGTATTCCGTTGCATGTGACATATTATTTTGAGTGTTTGAATATTTCTTGATATTGTGTTATGCATGATCTGCCTGGTCTTTAATACTATGCTCAGTTGATTTTAAGCAAGGATATACGTTGTTCGGGAGATGATTGTTTGGGTGAGAGAATGAATTGACTTAGAGGTGCCTAGCTTAATTAATTATCTAATGGATGTGATGTGACATAGAATGTGAGTTGAGGCTATGATGGGAGCTTGAGGTACTAGGATGATATTGATGCGAGATAGTGATATTCATATAGAGGCTTTGGTGTCTATACTTTTTCAGTCCATGACACGTTGATCTGATTTATCCTATCAAAAGATAGAAGTGCACGATATCGAGTTCTAACCTATCAAAAGATAGAAGAGCACTCAATTGAATCCATTCCTATCAAAAGATAGAAGAGCACTATACCGGATCCTATCTTTGCATCGGACTACCATGGATTACTGACGAATGTTAAAGGAATAGAGACAATTATGTTAGCATAAGGATTTAGATGGCATGAGTGGAGGGTAGAGGACATTATTATAATTTGAGGATGATTGCTAATTATGGGTGTTGATTTTCTGTGACATTTATTGTATGATATACTATGACTCTTTTCCACCTCTTGATGATAGAACTGTTTCTTATCCCCTGTATTTTTCTGTATGTGGTAGTTTTATTTTATTATGGGATCGCACGTGAAGACCCAGTGAACGAACTGAATGTGGAAGAGTTGGATGGAACTCCCTATGAACCGGAAGCTGGAGGTCGAGCTGTGATCCATGGAGATATAGTATAGATAGTATGACCAGTGTGTCTTTTGGAAGTATTTTATGTGTTTCCGCTAAGTATAACTTTCTTTTAAGTATATGCATGTGAGGGATCCTACTGAGAGGATACCCTGAAGAGTGTTTTGTATTAAGTGTATAAGACATATGTGTGTATGTATGATATATTTATGTTATGATGTGTTAAACTATAAGAAGTTGTATGTTTAATTAACTTGAGTTTTTAATTTTTACGTATTTTAACATTAAGCGCTCGACTAAGAAATGAATTAATAAGGCTTTAAACTAATAAAACACCGGGGCACAACGGGGTGTCTCAACCACCCTCTTTCAAAGGAGCACAAGTTTGATTCCAAGCAACTGTAACAATCTTTCTCTTGTGAATGTTTCCTGACCAAATGAAATTTCTAATCCAATAGTCAATTGTCTTCAGTAAAGATACTGGCCAAGAATAAATATGAAAACTGTAAATAATCAATCCTTTTATATTGAATTAACTAGCTGGAATCTTCCTATAATAGATAAAAGGGAGCCTTACTCAACTTAGCTTTTATCCTATCTGCAATAGGCTGCAAATGAATAGCTTTTGGCTTTATTTTAAAAAAGCACTCTAAGATAGATGAAGGGCAATCAGCTAGCAGAGAACCTGCACCTGAATAGCTTTTGGATTTCCTTTTGATTTCATTCATGCTATCCGCAATAGGTTGCAAATGAATAGCTTTTGGCTTTCCTTTTGATTTCATTCATCCTTTTAGCTTAAACTGATCCTGCAAAGAACCTGCACTTCTCCATGCTCAAATAATGACCAGAAACCTCTCCATATGCTTTGAATAAGCACATCAAATTAGAAAGATTATTCTTAGTTCCTTTGAATAATACCATAATATCATTTGCATAGAAAGCATGAGTAGGTGTTTGAAATCCCCTAGGCCCTTCCATAGGATGCAACATCTTGCTCTCCACCAAATAGGAAATGCTTCTGCTCAGTACATCTTCTGCTAAACAAAAAAGTAAAGTGAAATGGCACAAAAAAAACACTAGAAGGAGGCTTGAATAGTGTTTTCGCAAATCAGAGTTTTCTTAGCACAAAACAAAATTCAGTGCAAGTCAGATGCTTTTTTACAAACGCTTGTTTCTGCAAGTTGAATTACTTCAAGCAACTACTAACACTCCCCAAAATGTTAGTAACAGTAAATAAACAACTGACGCATAGGTACATTGGTACCAAATCTCACAAAATGGTTGTTCAAAACACTTTAGGATATTGAAGGACGGTTTTTCCCCCTTTCAGTTGATTTAGGGATGAAACCCTGAAACTTTCAAGATAAGCTTCTTTCACTCAAAACCATCACTCATCAAGGTTCTAGTACTCATATTAAGGTATTAAAATACTAGGTTAAGATCTTGAATTGCATTTTACTCAAAAGTCCTAAACTTTGCTGAATGCCTCTAAGATTGAAAATCGGGTAATTCCTTTTCATCGATTCTTAAGCCCTAAAGATTAAGGATTCACTTCGGGACCTTAGGATACTTAGTTAAGTATCACAAACAGTTTGCAACTCATAAAAACAATGTTGGTCGAATTATTCACTTTTGGTCCATTTTACAATCTCGAACTCTTAAAAACTCAATTGCATTATCTCTTAAAACATGATTTTATTCCTTCATAGCGTGAACTAAGAAACAAAACGATGAAGTTGACACAGGGAAACACAAGAAGGGGGGTTGAATTGTGTTTCTTAACAGTTTTTTGAAAAAACCTTTTCTTAAAACCTTTTTGCAAGAAAAACAAGATAAGTACACACAAACAAAATAACCTTTCTAAAGAGTTGACAAACTCATATCCAAATCCCCACAGTAAGTATAAACAAAGACAGTAAAAGAAAAGGATAGAAGATTCACACAGATGATTTATCCTGGTTCACTCTCTTCCAACCAAGAGCTACGTCCAGACCCTTCTACCTGAAGGTTTTCTCCACTATAATCCAATAACTTTACAAGTATTCAACACCCCTTCAGGCTTACAAGTATTCTTTCTCTACCAAGCTTCTTCAGGCTCCAAAGAGATTTAAAGAATGATCTTACAAGCTCACTATGTCTGAGAGTATGAAAGTTTAAGATCAATTACAAATGAGTTTGTTTAAGAGAACTTTGAGCAGAGTTTTGGCACTTTGAATATCAAAGCTTAGATATGTTTCTTCACTGGGAATCGTCCATTATTTATAGATGAAGTGCTTCTCTGCCTTGATCTTCTTCAACGGTCTTTAGTTTGTATCCGTTTAGAAACGACATTAAATGCTAGGATCCGTTGAGACTGCTAGCTTGATATGCTTTCTCACTTGTGCAGGAAGTGCTTTTTATGTCAGTCAAAATTGATTTTTGACGTCTGAAAAATCCTGACGTTATTGGAGTAGTAGTTAAAAGTGTAACTTTTTACGTCAGTTCAAAACTGACGTTAAAAGTACACTTTTAACGTCAGTTGTTTCATTCAACTGACGTTAAAAGCGTAACTTTTAACGTGAGTTTTTATTAAAACCGACATTAAAAGTTACACTTTTAACGTCAGTTTTACTAAACAACTGGCGTTAAAGGCTTTTTTTTTCAAAAAAATTCTGTTACAATATATCCCTTCCCCAAGCTATCCCTACAATCAGTAAACAGTCCAATCCAGTAAACAGTCTAGTAACAATCCAATATTTCACTTAAATTGCATTAATAAAATAAAAGTATATATATACAAATTAAGGAACAAATGTGGGGATAAAAAACATACTAATTACTACACACCTACATATAAGTTTCTATACTAATTACTAACTACACATCTTCTATATACGCCTGAGGTATACTTGCGAGCAATCCTTTCTCTATAGCATAGTTAAAGAAAAATTCTGCAAACTGCGTCATCAAGTCTTTGAACTCTTTTTTGTTTGGAGGAGATTGGTCGCTGTTAAAAGCCTGTACACGTTCAAATAAATGACAGTAACATTGATTAACGCAATGAAAATGAAAAATATAATATATAATTAAATAAGTTGTTTAATTAAGTATTATTACCCTCTTCCATCCTTTCATAATAGATGTGGAGCTAAGTTCAGCATATGTTGCATCACATAATATCCACACGACCAACCATCTAGCTGATATCGAGACTATGAAAGAAATGAAATTTAATGTCAGTTAAATAAATATATATATTTGGAATTAGTAATTAGTAATTCTAATATTATATACTATTTAACAAACTACCAACCTTGAGGATAATCCAAATAGGATTTCCTTTAGACTTAGGAGTCCTACTCCTCCTGTTGGCACAGCTCAAACTACAAGTCTTGAGCCCACTATCATAAACAGAATATTCATGTCAATTAACCAATTCATCATGTTTGTTAAATAAAAAAAATGTTAAAACTTAAATTAAATAGAAGATTAATTACTCACCTATTGATAGGTTCCACCACCTCCTGTGGCAGGTCCCCGTGGAGAGAGCAAAGGAAGATGACAGTATGCCTGGCAGGATGAATTATGAGCAACTGGCAATGGTTGATCATCACGTACGGTGCCAGATAAAGCTCCTTCCGATCATCACCTCCCAGTAATCTCATTCAGTTTGCTGTGACTTTTTTTTTATTGTCAAAGAATTCAGGCTAAAGGGAGTAGGGCTCTAAGAAGCCGAATAGGTTGTCACCCATCTCGAGTTGAAGTCGATGGAGATGCCTACGATGTGAATACAGTAAATCATAAAATTCAAATAAAATATATAAATTGAATTAATTATAAAATTATAAAGCATACTTACATCGACCAAAGACTCACAACCGCGGTAGGTAGTTGCTGGCCATCATTGCAAAAATACCCAATATCGTCACCACTGAATATAAATCCAAGATCATGTTCATGAAGTGGGCGTGCCAACCAACCATCATGCTCCAACTCCCATTTAAAAAGCACGGGTGCATAATCATCGCCAATCGAGAATAACCAAGTCATGAGAGAAATCTTACCCGCCTTTGCCTTCAATATTAAATAAATAAGGTATATAAGTTGTTGATAATTAAAAAAAACATAAGTAATTAATTGACAAATTTGGACATTAATAATGAATATATACCTTCCGTGCCAACTTGAGCTCCCGCTGCGCCAGCTCAAACTCTTGCTGTTTCGCTTCTCACTCAAGCTCACGGTGTCGGACCTCCAACTCCCGCTCCCTCTCTTCCAACTCATCCACATCCACATGTGTCCTATTATAGCTCTCTTTCGTGCTCACAGGTGAAGGGTTGGCAGCTCTCGTGGTGTCCTGGAAACCCACGGAGGCAAACTCCCTAAAAAGCACCTGCTTGAAATCTGGGTTGGTAAGAAGCGGCTCATCAGCTGGTCTGTAATGACAAGGTCGGAAAGGAGCTTTTGTCTAATGGTTTCTGTAAGTGCAGCCTCATCGACGACCCACCTTTCTGAAGTATACTTGCCATAATATTCTTTGATGCCCACCATCTCTAGAACACCGATCACCCGACCAGGATGGTCGTCCTTTCCTAGAGCAGTGAGCAATATGTCCCGGCGTCCAGAAGGGACGAATGAGCCCTGGGAGAATTTTTCCTTAGTCTCCATCTACAATGAATAATTGAAAAAACGTGTAAGAGAAAGGTGTTCCTTAAAAATATCAACCACAAACAAATATCAACTATAAATGCATATAGGTAGTTACTTACAATCTTATCTGCCACATCGCGAGTGGCTTTAGCTTTAAAAGAGCCTTTCTTTGTCATTCGGCCGGCCAACCAAACATCCTCGCGTGGGATAGGAGACGGAGGATCAAGAGGTGTGCCCTCAGGCACCTTTCCAGCTGCTATCATCGCAGCCAGCTCCTCCTGCTTCACCCTAAGCTTCTTCGCCATCATCTCGTCAATCCTAGTGGCGTACCTACCTTGAGACAAGGTGTGGGTGTGGACGTTCTTAGCTTGATTCTGCCTACCCATCTCCGCCTTAGCCTGTTTAAACAAAACACATAATTAATAGAGTTAAATACATTTAATTTCTTTACTTAAATGATCTCTAAGAAGCATAAATAAATTAACTTCATCAACTAACCTGAAATGTGTCCCCATGTCGAATGCTAACAAATTTATCCCACATCTCCCTATCAATCCAGTGGTAATCCAATAACATCTTACCAAACTTCTTCTTCCTAGATACATAGTGCCTAGTATAAGATCATGCTTGAACCCACTCCAGCGCCTTGCCCCCAATGAGAGCCATTTCACCCGATGATGCTCGTCATTCGGCACGGTCCAAGCTATCTACATATTAAATACATAACAAACAGGATGAATAAGAACTCGAATAATTATTTAATAATGTACATCAAAAGAATGTAAAAGTAAAATACCATGATAGCCTCCCAAATCTAATCCTTAACGTTCTGTGGAATGTCATTCCAATGGTTGTATAGGATGCTAACGTGCTGCTTGGTTTGTAGAATCACCCACGATTTAAATTCTCTAGCACGGGGGCCCTGGGGCTTTAGTTTAGCATCAAAGGACACCTCAAGAGGCTGACCACTTTGCCTAGACTTCTCTAACTTCTTCAATGACGTGGCTCATCTACCCCGTTTCCTCCGAGACTGTGATGTCTGTTTGGACAAAAAATGTTAAATTAGAGGGTTATGTATAACAAGGATAAATAAAGAATATATAAAGAACTTAAACTTACATTATAAATAAAGAACAAATATAGTATATAACATGTAAACTTACAGTATCATCAGGCGTAGTCCCCATAGTGTCCTGCGTAGGCCCCATAGTGTCCTCCTGTGGATGCGGGTTCGAGTGATCCATGTGTATGCCTGTTCAGAAATGGTAAATATTAAAATATGTTTTTTTTAACATGGATAACTAACGATAAAGATAAATAGATAAATACATTTCCTCGTATTCAAACACTTGACAGAAGGACAATAGAACATTCCGTTACTATTAGGCATTCCATAAAAAATGAGGTTCCTATCCCTCTCTTTAGTGAACTTTTTGCATATATTCTCGGACTATCAACCGAGTTTTGAAATTTTTTAACAATAGATTAGTCTCTTTAGCAGCCATATGTAAAGTGTAGAAAATAACTTATCAGAGTCTAGGCACCATTTCAAACACATGGTTTTCCTACTGGTTTTATGAACCTTAACAAATCAAAATTCCTTATCACCATTATCAAACTCCATCAAATACCAGTTATCAACAAAATACCCTCCGTACATATAACATAGATAAACACAATAACACAACTTATACCACATCACTATTTCAACATTGCTATTTACAAACCATTTATCAGAAAGAAGAAACAGAGATAAAGACTCTTGACATATTTTCACACAGTTCACAAAGTTAGGGAATTACCAGAGAATATGGCCGCTTTTGTTAGGGCTCGGTGGTGAAGGAGAGTGGATTCTGTTAGGGCTCAGTGGTGAAAGAGAGTGAAGGAGAACCTTAAATGAGAAAGAAAAGTACCCTTAAATGAGATAGAAGATGAGAGAGAATAGAGGAGAGAAGAGTAGGGAGAAGATGACTCACCAGAGAATACTGTCGAGGTGGTGGCGGAGAAGAACTCGCAGCGGTGGTGGTGGAGAAGACCTCGGTCGCGGTCACGGTGCTTGACAAGGGTTAGGTCAGAAGAGAGGCAGAGAGTAGTGAAAGTGTAGGGTGAAGAAGGAAGGCACACGGGTTTATGTGTAACGTATACTTTCTAATTTTATTCCACTTTTTACATCAGTTGTTTAAACAACTGACGTAAAAGGTGAACCGTGTCACTTTTTATGTCAGTTGTTTAAACAAATGACGTAAAAAATCATTTAAATGAACCTGATAATTACAGAACTGCCATCGCCTCCTTTTTAATGTCTAAGTTTTACTTAACAGACGTTAACCTTACCTGTTTATTACCTATTTTGCACTAGTGTCTGGAGAAGTGCTCTTGATTATCAGAAGAATGCTCAAAATAGTATTGTCTTTTCTCTATTGTACCGAAGGTTGCTTTCTGACTTTTCTTCTTCGTACTTGGTTCAACTTTACAACAATATAAGTGTCAGAGTACAAAGGTTTGTGTTCTCGATGGTACTATGTTTATAATCTCAAGAAACAAAAGTTAAAAAATTCAAGCAACACACGAAATAGACATAAATTCCTTCATATTAAATAAACAATCATTTGAAACAAATTCACTTTGACCAGACGGGTTCAGTTTCAGTGACCTGTGGACGCGCATGTCTTTGGACGCTCAATTTTAACTATGTTTAGAAACATGTTGGATTACTGATTCTGCGTCTAGTTAACTTCTCGCATAGAGTCAAGTCTTTGGACTTGCTATTTTCCTGAGAATTATTAATTTGTTCGTCTACTACTTATGTTACATATAAACTTAAACACTCGTCTAGTGTTATTTAACTTAGTCAATTTTTAATACCTCATCTAGCGATAACCTTATAGACTCAGAATTGTACCATGTTTTAGAAGGCTCGTCTAGCGAGTAAAGTCTTAGACCGATACTGTTTCTTAGGAAAAACTAAGAAGCTCAGGATACGTTTCCTCGTCTAGTGACACTTAAATAATCTTGCAAGCTAGAATAAACAGTTAGATCTTTGACACAACTTTGCCATACAAATTTAACCTTTTTGTTAACATCAAAACTTAAGAGATTATTTTAGCCAAAACCACTTTGGTTCTAACAAACGATTTTGAAACCATTTGAGCATCCCAAGACAATTCTAAACACTATCAAAACAGTTTTTGAAAACAAAACTTTCTGCTTTGATCCATTGATACTTAAAATACTTATTTATTTATTTTCTAAAACATCATTCATACAATTCAAAACATAAAGTAAGATCAAATATTTCTCAAACCATTTCTAAAACTCTTAGCCGAAAATCAAAGTTCCAAAACATTGTTTAAAACTTACTCTTTTCCTTTTTATGGTTTCCTCACTTAAAGGTTATAAAACCACTTAAGTTTCAAGGATTGGAGTTAAACTCCCATTTTCATTCATGCTTGGACAAAAGCCAATCATAACCAAAGTGAAGATTACACTTCACCAAACAATCTCACAATTATGCATACGCATCAACATATCATGTTATATTAAATAATAACAGTAACCAATTTATTTGCAGTAACCAAGTATTAAAATCCTCACTTTGATCCAATGATCAAAGTGATGGTTTTCAACATGCAAGAAACCAATTTTTTCAACAAAGCAAAGACATGAAAGAATATAAATCAAACCACAAATAATCATTACAATCATGTGCTCATAGAGAACCAAATGCACAAAGTGGATAACCATTGATTTAGGATTTCCAACAACAAGACAAACAAGCCATCTTCACACCCACCAATATGGTGTGATGTGGTTCACTCCCCCTTTACCTCTTATAGCCCCCAACAATGCATGAAATCCTCTTTGATCCATAGAGTCACCAAGTCCAACTTCATCAACAGAGCCACACGAGATCACATCTAACCCACAACATTCATCAACAACAACTTAACTAGTTAAAACAAACAAACCATGGCTAAAACTTTAGCTAAAGCTCACGACCTCTTTAGGTTTATAGAGATAGGATGATTTGTTTTGAAAACCTTTTGGTAGCCATAAATACAAAGGTATTTCCATGGTAGAAAATTTGTTCAAAGTCCAAAAACATCATCATGTAAATTCCTATGAATTTTTCCATGATTTTTCAAAAGTACGTAACTTGAAATAAATTAAATATATACATATATATCAAGATAATGAAGCAAGGAACAAGATTATCAACATGAGTCAAGAGATATTACCTCTTGGTTGATGATAAAGTGAAGATCAAGGTGTAGGCTAGAAAAAATCCATTTTGGTAGGAGTCTCAAAATTAAATTTTATGTGAAATTACTTGTGTCTAGATGATGTAGGGGAGTAAGAATATGGTCTTAGAATATCAAAACCACACTAAGAATATGGTCTTATAATATCAAAACCACACTTGGATGAGAATTAAAAGGGCTTGGCCGAATTTGGGGGTTAGGAGAAAAAGAACTTGAATGTTCTTGGATTGAAGAACATGATAGCTCAAAGTGAAGATAAGGATTTAGGGAACAAGTCTCATGAATTAATAATAATGAAATCATGTCTCTAAGATGATGAAATATGGAAGAGATGGAAAGGACATGACATGAACTTTCTCAAGAACAAAGGAGAGAAAGTGAAAAAGGCTAGTTTGATCTTGAAAGTTTCTAAGTTAACTAGTTTAGGTTTTTTATGAAATGAAATATGAATGGATGGATATTGGTGAAGATTGACACAAAAATATCCATGAGAGAAGGAGGATATTTTGGTCATTTAACATTGTTGGACATGAAAGTAATTAATAAAGAAGTCCAAGGGCATTTTGGTCATATTTTATGGAAATATCTAGATATTTTCACAAGTGATCATTATACTTGATGAGTCATGGTGTGACTCACCATGGTGACTCATCTATGTGAGTTGTCACGGTGACTCACCATCTTATCCACCTGGCCTATCTCTACAATTCTATATCTGGCTCTGACTTTCACCCGATTAGGGTTTTCGCTCGTTTTCGTAAAGATTCACCCGAATAAAATATAATATTTTATTTATGAGCGAAAATTTCCGAGATAGATCATATCACCAAAATAGTGATAAAATCTAAGATTTTTCAGTTTTGGGTCAAATTGGGGTTTTCTGCCGGTATAAAGATTATATTGTCATCTAAAATGCAGACCGGTTTCCGTCTGAGTTTTAAACCCAAAATTGAACAGTAACTTCCTCCGATATAGCAGGTTCCAACTATGATTTTGTTTCCTCAAAATCATTTTCTTAATCTCCGGTAAGAATATAAAATATTATACCAGTCAAGAGACAAGAAAACGGGGTGTTACAATATGTGCTCACCTCTTGGTTACACTTAATTATCCACCAAAAAAGGTCTTGCATCGCTAATTTTTTAATCAAATGGCATGCAAAGGCATCACAATAAGAATCAACATCCCAATTAGGTTGGCACCCCAACTCCTATCTATCATCTGCAGCACACCTTAAAAAGAATAAAAAGAATACAAGAGAAGCATGGGGAAACGAACCTTACCCATGGAAATTATTTAAATTAAAAAAGACAGATTAAAAAGGTTTCAATAAAGAGTAATGATAGGTGAACACCCAAATGGGACACCCATTTGGGACACCAAGTTAATCATGTATAAATATTTGGTTAATTTATTTCATTATATGGTTAATCACGTGCAAATATTTGGTTAATTCACGATGACACATTAATCATATAAAGAATTGAATGAACCATATATTTGTATGTGATTAACTAAATATTTACATGATTATGATAAATAAGTCCATTAGCGTGATTAACCACATAACGAATGAGTCATGTAGATATATAGCTAAACTTAACATACTACGCTTGAAACTAATGTTCGATTTATTGTACTGGATGACATCATGCTTGATGACTCGACCTGACATCTCATATGCTATTAGTTTAGTCAAACAATTCATGTTTGCATCTCGCTAGTTCCACCCACCATGTTGTTGTTCTTCTCATAATTTGTTCCATTAAGAATACACTTTTTTCATGGTATTTTCTCGGTTAACTCTCCTATGATTTCAAGCTTATTCTGATGCTGATTGGTGTGATCCCTGGTCGTCAGTCCACTACTAGATATTGCATTTTTCTTGTAGACTCTCTGATTTCTTGGCATAGCAAGAAGCAATTCTTATAACTCGTTATTGAGGTCAAATATTGGACTCAAGCTGATACTACTTCTGAGATTCTTTAACTTCGATATTTACTTGAAGACTCGAGTATTTTTTAGTAATCCTCAACTATTCTTCACTGTGACAGTTGAAGCACTATTCAAATTTCACACAATACCAAACATGTTGAAATTGATTGTCACTTCATTCATCAATATATTTTTGATGGTACTCTTTGCCTCATTTCTATTGGAACTCTTGATAACTAACTGATCTATTTGCTAAAGTTCACCATCCTGATCATGTAAACACTTTGGTTTCCATACTTAAACAGAAATTGATAAGAAATACGAGATGATTATGTAACTAAAACTTAATCAACATTGATTGTGATTTCTGCTATTTTAACTTATTAAAAAAACTTGAAATGAGTGTCTAGATTTGTGCCAGCTAAGTTCATCGAAATTTTCTCACAATACTTTTCCTACTTAATAGCATGCCTCATACTCAAATTAGTCCCCTTTGCAATCACTTAAGTTTCATAGGGGATGTTAGCATTTATACTATTCGTACTTTAGGTTGTACTTTAGATATGTTACCGTGGTATTGTACAATTAACACAGCAAGTCTTTAGAATTATAATTAGTTAAGGCCAATTGTTTGTAGTCACGGCATTACGATGCAATATGAATTCATAATTCATAGCCATTTGTGATGGGGGGAACAACAATGCAACAATGTAACACAATAACAAAGCAATACGCAGCGGAAATAAATCCCCCCAACCTTGCAAGAATCTGTGAGGAGCAACAACAAATATATGTCAGCAAATAGAGCAACACAAACATCAAAGAGACACCAAGATTTTAACGTGGAAAATCACTTAAATCAAGGGTAAAAACCACGGGTCGTCCAGACCAAAGAAACAGCTCCACTATGATCAAATAAGGGTACAAAAGAGTCTCCAACAAGTGCACAAACCGTGCTAACAATCAACCAAAATAAACAAGCACCAATGCTTACAAATGAGAAACAAGAAGATGAAATTTATCCAAAAAACAGAGCTACTGTGCGAAGCCAATATCTCTCACTTCAGATCTCGTCTGGAAAATCCGAACGGTGAGAATGAAGAACCACACGTCCTGAACCTGCTACAGAAATTTCAGCCCGATCCAACATTGAACGAATCCTCTGTCACGATTTTACGGTGACCGTATGGTGGGTATGCTGGTTGACTTTCTCTCCTCTCTTCTCTCTTGTTAACTGCTATATTCTTACTAAAATGAGACCTCTCTCCAACCCTAATCTGACCTCTCTCCACTTAAACAAGTGAGACAAAATGAGCTTACACATTTGGGCCTTTCTCCACATAGTAAGGGAGCCCAAAACCCAACAAATCTTCCCCTCACAACTATGTGGAGATAACGGCCAAACCGGTGATATCGCAACAAGTTTCAAATTTCCCTCTTGGTAGTGCTTTAGTCATCATATCATCACCATTATCATCAGTATGAACTTTAGCCAACTCCAACAGCTTAACATCCAAAGCATCACGTATCCAATGATACCTCACATCAATATGTTTGGACCTAGAATGAAAAGTTGGATTCTTACCAAGATGAATAGCACTCTGAGTATCAACAAACAACAAATATTTGTCTTGAACAAAACCAAGCTCCTGCAAAAATTTCTTCAACCATAGTAACTCCTTGCATGCTTCGGTAATGGCAATGAACTCTGCTTCAGTAGTGGACAATGCTACACACTTCTGCAACTTATACTGCAAAGCTACAGTCCCCCCTACAAATCTAATCATATAGCCCGAAGTGGACTTCCTGGAATCAATGTCTCTAGCCATATCTGAGTTTGAGTACCCCACCAAAGTAGTATTATCACCTCCAAAGCAAAGCTTCATACCAGCGGTACCACAAAGATATCTCAAAGTCCATTTCACAGCATTTCAATGCTCTCTACCTGGATTAGACAAAAATCTACTGACTATACCAACAACATGTGCTATATCTGGTCTTGTACATACCATTGCATACATCAAACTACCCATAGCAGATGCATAAGGAACCCGTTCCATATCTAATTTCTCTGCTTCATTTGAAGGACTTTGTTTAGCACTCAGCTTGAAATGAGTAGCAAGAGGAGTGCTTACCGCCTCGACATTTTCCATATGGAATCTCTGCAACACTCTTTTAACATAGTGTTCTTGTGATAGCCATAGCTTATTCTTCTTTCTGTCACGCATGATTCTTATACCAATAATCTGTTTAGCAACTCCCATGTCTTTCATAGAAAATGACTCGCCCAATTGCTTCTTTAACCTGTCAATCCTGGAAATATTTTTCCCAACAATAAGCATATCATCAACATATAATAACAAGATAATGAAGTCATCATTAGAAAACTTTCTAACAAAGACACAATGGTCAGAAGTAGTCTTCTTATATCCTTGGTCACATACATAACAGACTCAAACTTCTTATACCACTGCCTCTGAGCATGCTTCAAACCATATAGGCCTTTTCTCAACCGACACACATAGTCTTCCTTGCCTTCAACTTGAAAACCATCAGGTTGCTTCATGTAAATCTCTTCCTCCAAATTACCACGAAGGAAAGCTGTTTTCACATCCATTTGCTCTACCTCCAAATCAAGAGTAGCTGCCAAACTCAACACGATTCTAATGGATGCCATCTTTACCACAGGCGAGAAAATCTCATTAAAATCAACACCCTTTCTTTGACAGAAGCCCTTCATCACTAATCTAGCATTATACCTCGGAGACGTAGAGTTACTCTCATGTTTCACCCTATAAATCCACCTGTTTTCCAAGGCCCTCTTGCCTTTAGGCAACTTCACCAAATCATAAGTGTGATTATCATACAAGGATTTCATTTCATCCTGCATTGCATCCAACCACTTTTGTTTGTCTTCACTCTCCATGGCCTCTCCAAAACACTCAGGTTCTCCCTCATTAGTCAAGGTTACATACTCATCAGAATGATACCTTGTAGATGGTTGTCTCTGCCTATTAGATCTCCTGAGTTGGATTTGAGGTGGTTCGGGAGCATCACCAAGATTCTCATCCTGTGATATCTCATGTTCCTCTTCATCATCATCACCTGGAACATCTAACTCATCTGCAAGCTGCTAATCGTTAACATAATCATGTGGCTCGCCATTTTGAACATTACCATCAACAGTATCCGGATTATAAATAGGCAACCGAACTGGATCAACATCAAACAAGTTGCTATCATTCTTGGGTGTAGTCTTCTCCACCTTATCAATATCTTCAATGGTTTGATCTTCCATGAACTCTACATCACGGCTTCTGACAAGCTTTTTCTCAACAGGATCATACAACCTGTAACCAAATTCATCTTGACCATAACCGATGAAGATACACTGCTTTGTCTTTGTATCCAACTTGGATCTTTCATCCTTTGGAACATGCACAAAAGCCTTGCAACCAAAGACTCTCAAGTGATCATATCTAACATTCTTGCCAAACCAAATTTTGTATGACACCTCACTGTTCAACGCAACTGCAGGACTGAGATTAATAACATGTACCGCTGTGTACAGTGCCTCACCCCAGTAATGCTTGGGCAACTTAGCTTCAGAAAGCATACATCTCACTCTCTCAATCAATGTCGTGTCCATCCTCTATGATAAACCATTCAGCTGAGGAGTTTAGGAGGAATCTTTTCATGTGCAATACCTTGCTGCTTGCAATAGACGTCAAAGGGTCCACAATACTCACCACCATTGTCAGTACGAACGCATTTCAGCTTCTTTTCTGACTGTCTCTCAACCAAAGCATGAAACTGTTTGAACTTCTCCAGCACTTGGTCTTTTGTCTTCAAAGCATAGACCCATAGTTTCCTAGATTAATCATCAATAAAGGTAACAAAGTTGAGGGCCCACTAAAGGATTTTACATTCAATGGGCCACACACATCAGAATGCACCAACTAAAGCAACTCTGACTTCCTTGAGGGAGGATGCTTCTTGAAGGATACTCTAGTCTGTTTACCAGCCATGTAATGAGAACACTTCTCCAACTATGCACTCTTCAATCCCGGAAGCACATCATTTTAGCTAAGCAATTTAACCCTTTTTCACTGATATGACTAAGCCTTCGGTGCCACAAAGATGCCTCCATATCCATAGCATTCACACTGTCTTTAGCAACCAAAGCTTTTGTCCAATACAATTTATAATTTTTCTCCCTTCTAGCCACAACCAAGTTACCTTTGCTGAGTTTCCACTTTCCAGAACCAAAGTGATTATCATAACCACCCTCATCAAGCAATTGCGCAGAGATCAAATTAAAGCGGACATCCGAAACATGTTTGACTCCTTTAAGCAACAACTGCATTCCCATGTTGGTTTGCAAGCAAACATCACCAACACCAATCACCTTATACACACCATAATTACCCATCTTCAACACTCCAAAGTCACCTGAAGTATAAGATGTGAAGAACTCCATCCTCGGTGTAACATGCAATGTAGCACCACTATCAATTAACTACATCATCTCATCTGATACAAGATTAACCGACTCATGGTCACGGAGAATAACAAGATCATCACCAGTAGCAGTAGTGACACGGTCATCATCATCATGATCCCTCTCTTTCTGCTTACCCTTCTTGTCTTTGTTCTCCTTTTTCCATAGAAAACAATTCTTCCGTAAGTGCCCTGTTTTGTGACAATAATGACACTCCACATTCTTGTATCGAGACTTGGACTTGCTCTTGCTTTTCTCTCTACCACCCTTCGGTTCTTTTCTCCGACTTCTCCCCTATTTTCAGTGACAAGCACCTCGGACTGAGATGAAGTACCCTGTACCTTCCTTCTCATCTCCTCATTAAGAACACTACCCTTTGCCATTTCAAAAGGAACAACACCATTAGGGGTTGAACTTGTGATAGAAACCCAAAATGTCTCCCAAGACTCTGGTAGAGATAACAATATAAATAGTCCTAAAAGCTCATCATCAAACTTGATACCCATTCCAGACATCTGATCAAGGAGCCCTTGAAATTCATTCAAGTGATCTGAAATGGAAATCCCCTCCTTGTACCTCAAACTAGTAAAGCTCTTCAGCAAGTACAATTTATTATTCCCTGATTTAGAGGCATACAAGGACTCTATCTTTGCCCATAAAGATTTTGCATGTGTCTCATTTGCAATGTGATTATAAACATCATCTTCTACAAATTGCCGAATAAAACCACACGCCTGATGATGTTCAAAATCCCATTCTTCATCCGACTTAGCATCCGGCTTATGAGTAGCCAAAACAGGAAGATGCATATTCTTCACAAAGAGAAAATCCTTCATCTTGCCCTTCCACAAATGATAATTAGTGACATTCAAACAGACCAAATTTGTATTTTCCTCCCTCATTCAAGCAAGTCAAAATGCCCCAAGCCAAGTAGCTCTGATGCCACTCTGATGGGGGGAACAACAATGCAACAGTGTAACTGTTGTTACGCCGGCAAGTGTACCGGGTCGTCGCAAGTAATAAAAATAAACACGGTAAGTAATTACCGAGGTCGAACTCAGGGATTGGGCTATCAATTCGACTAATCCGCGGGAAATTCGATACGTTTGGTCAAGTTACGGAAGGTGGTTGAGAGAGAGAGAGATTAATATCAAAAATTCAATTAACGAATCTAATTAACTAATTAACTAAAAATCAGAAATTAAAATGTCCAAGGTCACAAATCCACCTACCCAATATACATTCCCAAGTGATAATGAATTCCTCCATAAGTTCAATTACAATGTCAATCGGGACCCCCAAATTCTCCTAAATCCACTCTCGTGCTCAATAGGACGTATTCGACGATTGGATTAATTACTTACTAGGTCTCATAATCCTAATCTCGAATTTGATTAATTCTTGTTCCCTACAAGGTTGCACTAATCTCCTACTCACTCTCGTGCAATATTCGATTAGTGATCCCAATTCAAGTTCTAAAACGCGAATCGCCGTTCGGCCTCAAACACGTTTAACAAGTCAATCACGCAAAACATATGATCAACGCAATCAAATCAGAATTGGAAAACATTAATTAAACGAAGGAAAGGAAAACATACATCACATCGAATCTACACTGCCATGGGCGGCTTCATTGATCCCTCGGACGAAGGGATTAGTTCCTCATGCTCATAGACAAACACTCGGACATAATCACCATCGTAAAATAACACAAAAGAGAAAAAGGGAGACGCAGCTCCAAAGAGAAACAAGGATTCGTAACTAAACTGCCCTAAACAAGTGGAAAAACCTCCTCCTAAAAATATGTTCTCCAATCTGATCTGAAACAGCAATATATAGGATTCCTGATCTGCGCTCGCTCGCGAGGCGAGCAGCCTCTCGCGAGGCGAGAATTAAAATTGGCGCGCATTCAATTTGAACTCTCGCGAGGCGAAAGTATGTTCGCGAGGCGAGTCTTCCAAACCCTAATCTATCACAGCCGTGATCTTCATCACGGCTAGGCCGTGATGGTCTCTGTCTTCCAGGGTCTTCAGGCTCTCGCGGGGCGAGAAGAGTCTCGCGTGGCGATCCAGAAATGATGACTTTTGCTGCTTTGTTGACCTTCAGTCTCGCGAGGCGAGCATACACTCGCGGGGCGAGTGTCTCCAGAAGTGCTTTTTCCACTGCTTCTTGACTACCCTTGACTCCCGGAGCTTCACTTATTGACCTGAAAACACCAAAAGCAACCAAAAGCATAATTCTATCCAAAATAATCTAAAAACTACACAAAAGACGCAAAACGAGTCAAAGTCCAACTTAGGAACAAAACAAGGCAAATTTGGGCGAAAACGAGATTGAACTCGAATAATTTGCACAAAAACCACGGTCCATCTAGTTATAAAACTAGATAAGCCGAAGGCTTATCAGTAACACAATAACAAAGCAATACGCAGCGGAAATAAATCCCCCCAAACTTGCAAGAATCTGTGAGGAGCAACAACAAATATATGGTAGCAAATAGAGCAACACAAACATAAAAGAGGCACCAAGATTTTAACATGGAAAATCCCTTAAAGAAAGGGTAAAAATCACGGGTCGTCCAGACGAAAGAAACAGCTTCACTATGATCAAATAAGGGTACAAAGGAGTCTCTAACAAGTACACAAACCATGCTAACAATCAACCAAAACAACCAAGCACCAATGCTTACAAATGAGAAACAAGAAGATGAAATTTACCCCAAAAACAGAGCTACTGTCTGAAGCCAATATATCTCACTTCAGACCTCGTATTGAAAATCCGAACAGTGAGAATGAAGAACCACACGTCTTGAACCTGCTACAGAAATTTCATCCCGATCCAACACTGAACGAATCCTCTGTCACGATTTTACGGTGACTGTCTGGTGGGTATGCTGGTTGGCTTTCTCTCCTCTCTTCTCTCTTGTTGGTTGCTATATTCTTACTAAAATGAGACCTCCCTCCAACCCTAATCTGACCTCTCTCCACTTAAACAAGTGGCACAAAATGGGCTTACATACTTGGGCCTTTCTCCACATAGAAAGGGAGCCCAAAACCCAACAATTTGTACTCCCAAAACAAATCACCTATGATACTTCATTAGTTATGTAATCGTACATTAGTTAAACTTAAATTAATCTCATTGATACTGATAGCCTAGTACATGAATTTGTTTCTTACAACTTAATTCTTTGTAAGGGGTAATTCTGGCAGTTGAAGCTGAATTCCCTACCAAGTACGGTTGAAAAATGATAGACCAATATTATACACTTGGTCCTTGGCGTTGAACCCCATAATATAGTCAGCATGAGCATATTCCTTGATGAACTGAACACTTAGCTTATCCACATCATGGAACTTAAGTCTATCAAGTAAGTCCCCGACATCAAGAACATCAGAAAGTGCATCTCTTCCTCCATAGCTAACGAAGAGAGGGAGGTCATGGGGGATATTGGAAAGGTTATAGATTGGAGGGAATGCTTATCCATAATGCATATAATTAATCTCTGTAAACACATAATTGTATTTTTCAAGAACCCCATGTCTAACAGCTGCAAATTCTTTAAAAGCAATCATTCATACTCATATTTCTTTAAAAGTAAGAGTTTGTATTCTTTAGTTTGAATATTGTGAAAATATTCATTTGATCTTAAA
Organism: Sophora flavescens; assembly: GCA_030762895.1. Classification (NCBI taxonomy): domain Eukaryota; kingdom Viridiplantae; phylum Streptophyta; class Magnoliopsida; order Fabales; family Fabaceae; genus Sophora; species Sophora flavescens. The sequence goes on along the minus strand of CM061066.1, from coordinate 105,916,553 downwards.
CTTTCATATCCTCACACACAGTGAGTTAAGAAGATCATAAGTTAAATCTCTTTGTTAGAGTTAGAGCCTGGAGAGGCTTGGTAATAAAGAAATACTTGTAAGCCTGGAGAGGTGTTGAATACTTGGTGGTAATCTATTTTGGAAAATAATGGATAAAAACCTTCAAGTAGAAGGGACTGGACGTAGCTCTTGTTTGGAAGAGAGTGAAACAGGATAAAACATCTTGTGTAATTCTTCTATCCATAAACTCTTACTGCTTTATTTGTTTTTACTGACTGAGGGGTTTTGATATTGCTTTTGTTAAAGCTTTTTTTTTTTTTTAAAGATCTATTTCTTTGTGCTTGCTTCTGATTTAACCTGCTTGTGTGCAAAAATAGTTTTAGAGATTGTTTTTAGAAAATTATTAACAAACAAAATTCAACCCCCACCCCCCCTCCCCCTCTTGTGTTTGTCTATGTCAGCTTCAGTTTCTTCTGATTTGTGGCATATGCGTGATAGTGTGATTTTACATCATGTTTCCTGTACACTTTTGCATGCATTTTTCATATAGATTAAGCATTCTTTATTTTATTTTAGTTAGTTTTTCCCTTGGAACGGGTGAAGCGGTTTCTTGGTGTTGTTTTGCAGGAATCAATGAAAAAATGATCAAAATCAGCCATGATGGAGCCCGGATGAAATAGGGCTTTAAAAGTGAAGAATTGAGCCAAGCAGAGACCATCACGGCCATGATCAAGCAGAGCAGAAGAAACAACAGACCATCTGGTTAACTTAGAGTCAAGGGAATGAAGAAACAGTGGAGAATGCAATTCTAGGAATGCTCGCCCCGCGAGAGGCTACTCGCCTCGCGAGACTGAAGGCCAGCCAGAAACAGCAGAATGTCATCCTTTCTGTCTCGCCCCGCGAATCACACCTCGCCTCGCGAGCCTGAAGGCTGACTATGCCAAAGAATGCAACCATTTCTGTCTCGCCACGCGAACCATGTCTCACCTCGCGAACCTGAGGACTAGAAGCCATCACGCCCAGGCCCTGATACTCATCACGGGTGTATTTGAGAAGACCCTTACTGTCTCGTATCGCGAGAGATCCAATCTTTGAAGACCAGATTTTTAACATTTTCCTCGCGAGCTACGTCTCGCCCCACGAGCACGCGAAACCCAGAACTCCTGTTATAAGCTGTTTTAGGGAAGAATTAGAGGGGGGATCGATTTGCAGGAAAGGAGGCGGCCAAGAAACCCTAAAAAACGCAATTTTTGCTGCTGTGGCTGGGTGCATCCTTCCATGGAGTTCTTCCCTTCCTTCATCTCAGTATCTTTTCTTTTCCCTTTTACTTTGATGATGTGTAGATAAACTCCCATTGTTGGGGTTAGGTGTAGCTCTCTCTGAATTAACCATGTATTTGATTTGATCTTGTAATACAGTTTTTACTTCTGTATGAGTGATTGATTTTCTATGCTTAATGCTTGTTGTGGCTAGCACCCCCATGACTCGATTAGTGTTTTGATATGCAATTGGGAAATTCGTATTTGAACCGTAATTGAAATCAATTACCTGGTAAACCTTGTATCTAGGAATAGATTTAGGTTTATTAGCAATCGTGTAATCCCTAATCATCATGCAAATTCATTAATCTTGGGCACCTAAGGAATTAGGGTTTATTAGTGGATTTAGGCTCTTGTCATCCGAGGAATCGGGACTTGAGTAATCTAGTAGATTGATTGTCATAATTGAAGTAGGAATTGTTTATTAGTCATTTCATTGCATGGGGATAAAGTTTAGTGAACCTAATCCCAACATATTTTATATATTTGAAGAATCCTCTTCTCTGCCTCCCAAGTGTTCGATAGAAATACTCAAAGAACTTTTCCTTTTCTTTTGTTGTTTTGGGCTTGATAATTAGTATAGAACTCTCTTCAATCCAAGTATCAGCTTGAATAGTAATTGATTCGGTACATGCTAGTACTTGTCGCAGTCCTCGTGGGAATGATAAAACGGTCTCACCACCGTATTAATTGCACGACTGGGTATACTTGCCCAGATCCGTCAACAAGTTTTTGGCGCCGTTGCCGGGGACTGTGTTTCAATATTAGAATATCCATTTCGGTTACTAATTTAAGCAAAAAAAAAATTCTGTTATAAACTGTTTGCTGTCATTTTTTCTGGTGTGTTTGCTGTTTGTGTGCTAACAGTTAATGCTAACACCCGTGTTGCTAGACTGTTTATGTATGCGAGGTACTATCCCAGCTGACCAACTCCTCTACGATCCTGAAATTGAAAGAACAGCTAGAGGAAATCGGAGGCAAGCAAGAGAGCAGAGACTGTTAGAACAACAAGAAGAAGAACAAGAGACTTCCACTTCTCAAGTTCATCAAGAAAGACTCAGAATGGCAGGCAATGGTGAAGGTGATCCACCACGGAGGACACTTGGGGACTATGCCAATACAAATGTCAACCGGCATGTCACTAGCATAGTGAGGCCTCTAGTGAACTGCAACAATTTTGAAATCAAGCCAACTCTCATCAATATGGTTTCACAAAATCAGTTTGCCGAGTTGGAGAAGGAAGATCCTAACAGTCATGTCTCCAATTTCCTAGAGTTGTGCGATATGGTGAAGATAAATGGTGCCTCCGATGATGCAATTCGCCCGAGGTTGTTCCCTTTCTCTCTAAGAGATAAAGCCAAGTCTTGGCTCCAATCACAACCAAGGGGGAGCTTCACTACATGGGATGACTTAGAGGCAAAATTTCTGGCAAGATTCTTCCCCACCTCAAGATTTGTGAAGACAAGGGGTGACATCATAAGCTTTGCTCAACAAGAAGGTGAGATTCTGCATGACGCCTGGGAAAGGTTCAAGGAATTGCTCCGGAGATGTACAAATCACGGGTTTGATGATCATACCCAAATGCAAACCTTCTGTAATGGATTGAGGCCATCAACCAGGTATATGTTGGATGCCTCAGCTGGAGGATCCATGAACACAAAGACAGCAGAGGAAGCACTGATTTTGATAGAGGCTATGGCATCTAATGACTATTTGATGCATCATGATCGGGGTCCCACATCAAGAAGGGGAGTGTTGGAGTTAGATTCACAATCTGCACTTTTGGCTCAAAATAAACTCATGACACAACAACTGAAGTCCATTACCAAGCAACTCGCTCAACTCCCACAACAACTCCAAACTGTTCGAAGGGACAACCATGCCACCTCAACAAGTAATGCGATGTGATTTTTGTGGAGGAGATCATGATAATGGAAGATGTAAGGCACCATCTAGTTCCCATGAGGAAGCTAATTATATGGGGAACTATGGGCGGCAAGGCAACAACCAATTCCCTAACAACTACAACCAAGGGTGGAGGAATCAACCAAATTTTGGTTGGAAGCAAGATGCCGGCCAAACAAGCAAGCCTCTTCCTACACAACCGCCTCAAGACCGGATTTCTAAATTGGAGAACACTCTCAATCAGTTCATGAAATTGACCATGTCAAACCAGAAAAACACCGATGCTTCTATAAAAAACTTGGAGGTTCAAGTTGGACAGATTGCAAAGCAACTAGCGGAGCAATCTAGCAGCAGTTTTTCAGGTAATACTCAAACTAATCCTAAGGAGCATTGCAAGGCTATTGTGTTGAGGAGTGGTAAAAGCCTTGAGGAAGAGAGTGGTGATCCTTTGGTGAAAAATCAGAGAGTTGATGAAAGAACAGAGGTGATTGCTAGAAAAACTGATTTGAACAAAGAAAAAGGCAAAGAAGTTGTAGTAGAGGAGGAAGAAAAAGAAAGTGAAAAAGACAAGAGGGAGAAGCTAGTGGATGAGAATTCAATTTTGAGGAAGATTAAATGTCAGATTTTGAAAGATGGAGACAAGCCTCAAGAGATCCCCTCTTATGTGAAGTTGCCGTATCCCCATTTGAGCAAGAAAAGGGAGAAGGAAGAACAGTTTGCCAAATTTCTTGACATTTTCAAGAGATTACAAATTAATATACCCTTTGCTGAAGCACTAGAGCAGATGCCAACCTATGCAAGGTTCATGAAGGAGTTACTCATGAAGAAAAGAAAGTTCAAAGAAGGTGAGACTGTTGCCTTGACAGAAGAGTGTAGCGCGATACTTCAAAGGAAGCAGCCTCCAAAGCTTAAAGATCCTGGTAGTTTTACAATTCCTTGCACTATTAGGAGTGTTGCTATTGGGAAAGCCTTATGTGACTTAGGAGCGAGTATCAATTTGATGCCGCTTTCAATTTTGAACAAGCTTGGAGGTGGAGAGGTGAAGCCAACAAGGATGGCATTGCAACTAGCAGACAGATCCATCAAGCGTCCTTATGGTATTCTGGAAGATGTCTTGGTTAAAGTGAACAAGTTTATCTTCCCAGCGGATTTTGTGATACTAGACATGGAGGAGGATGTAGAGGTTCCACTTATATTGGGGAGACCCTTCCTTGCAACCGGTCGTGCTTTGATAGACGTACAAAAGGGCCAGCTTCAACTCAGAGTGCAAGATGAGGAGGTTACTTTCAATGTGTTTGAAGCTATGCATCGCCCAAGTGATGAAGAGAATTGTTTTCGCATGGATCTTGTGGATGTAGTGGTCAACGAAGTCTTTGCACAACAGCACCATTCCTCTACACTTGAGAAGGTAATTGTGAATTTGATTGAAAATCTTGATGAGGAAGAGGAGAAGAAATTAGAAGATTGTTTGTGTGATTTGGAGGCTCAACCCAAGCAACTTGCTGTGAACACTATGAAAGAAGAGCTTAAAAAGGATGAAGTCCAAGAGAAGCTCCAGTTAGAGCTTAAACCTCTACCTCCCCACTTGAAGTATGTCTTTCTTGGTGAGAAGGATGAAGACCCTGTCATAGTGAGCAATGTATTGTCCAAGTTGGAAGAAGAGAAACTTGTAAGGGTGCTTCGAGAGCATAAGACAGCTATTGGATGGTCCATCTCCGATTTGAAAGGTATTAGCCCCACGTTTTGTATGCACAAGATCATGATGGAGGCTGAATTTAAACCGGTGGTCCAACCGCAGAGGAGGCTCAATCCTACAATGAAAGAAGTGGTGAAGAAGGAGGTGCTGAAACTCCTTGAAGCTGGAATGATCTATCCGATAGTGCTTGGGTGAGTTCGGTATAAGTGGTTCCAAAGAAAGGTGGAATGACCGTCGTGCACAATGAGAAGAATGAGTTGATCCCAACTAGAACGGTCACCGGTTGGCGAATGTGTATAGATTACCGGAAGCTAAATCAAGCTACTAGGAAGGATCACTTCCCACTCCCATTCATGGACCAGATGTTGGAGAGGTTGGCCGGGCAGGCTTACTACTGTTTCTTGGATGGTTATTTGGGTTATAACCAAATTGCGGTTAACCCGGAAGACCAAGAGAAAACTGCTTTCACATGCCCATTTGGAGTTTTTGCCTATCGGAAGATGCCTTTCGGTCTTTGTAATGCGCCTGCGACATTTCAAAGGTGCATGCTTTCCATCTTTTCTGATATGGTAGAAAAATACATTGAGGTTTTCATGGATGATTTTTCTGTTTTCGGTTCCTCTTATGATAACTATTTGTCTAACCTTGCTGCTGTGTTAAAAAGGTGCATGGACACCAATTTAGTCTTAAATTGGGAGAAGTGTCATTTTATGGTGCAGGAAGGCATTGTGCTTGGGCACAAAATTTCAGCAAAGGGGATCGAAGTGGATAAATCCAAGATTGATGTGATTGAGAAACTACCTCCACCAGTGAATGTCAAGGGTGTGAGGAGTTTCCTTTGGGCATGCAGGCTTTTACCGGCGGTTCATCAAGAACTTTTCACAGATATCCAAGCCGTTGTGTAGCCTTTTGAATAAGGACACTCCATTTCTGTTTGACACTGCTTGTCTTAACTCTTTTCAGATTTTGAAAGACAAGTTGATTACCGCTCCCATTCTTGTTGCACCCAACTGGGAGTCACCATTTGAATTAATGTGTGATGCCAGTGACTATGCAGTTGGGGCAGTTTTGGGACAGCGGAAGGACAAATTCTTCCATGCCATTCACTATGCTAGCAAGGTTCTCAATGAGAACCAAGTAAATTATGCAACAACTGAAAAAGAGTTGCTAGCCATAGTGTTTGCACTGGAAAAATTTCGTTCCTACTTAATAGGGTCACAAGTCACTGTTTTTACTAATCATGCTGCAATTAAATATTTGTTGACTAAGTTAGATTCTAAACCAAGACTCATAAGGTGGATTCTACTGTTGCAGGAATTTGACTTAGTCATTATGGACAAAAAGGGCAGCGAGAATGTGGTGGCTGACCACTTGCCCCGATTGGTGAATGAAGAAGTGGCTGCAAAGGAAAAGGACATTCGGGATGAGTTCCCGGATGAGGCTTTATTGCTGGTACATGAGAGACCATGGTTTGACGACATGGCAAACTTCAAGGCATCCAACATTGTCCCAGAGCACCTCACTTGGCAACAAAGAAAAAAGTTCTTCCGGGACGCCAACTATTTCATGTGGGATGACCCATTTATGTTCAAGGTTGGACCGGATGGCTTATGGAGGAGGTGCGTTAGTCAAGAGGAAGCAAGGAAAGTTTTGTGGCACTGTCATAACTCTCCATATGGTGGACATTACAATGGGGATAGAACAGCTGCAAAGGTCCTTCAATCTGGGTTCTTTTGGCCCTCAATCTTCAAGGACTCTTACAATCATGTGAAGACCTGTGACAAGTGCCAAAGGACCGGGAATATTTCAAGAAGGGATGAGATGCCACTGCAGACCATATTGGAGGTTGAGGTATTTGACTGCTGGGGCATAGACTTTATGGGTCCACTTCCACCTTCATTCTCCAATCAATATATCTTGGTGGCGGTGGACTATGTTTCCAAATGGGTGGAGACCATTGCAAAACCGAATAATGATGCCCAGACAGTGATTAAATTCATCAAGAAGAACATCTTTGTCCGGTTCGGTGGCCCAAGGATTCTTATAAGTGACGGGGGATCTCACTTCTGCAACTCACAACTGAGAAATGTGTTGACCAAGTATGATGTGAGGCATAAGGTGGCATCTCCCTATCATCCGCAAACAAATGGGAAAGCGGAGGTCTCTAACCGAGAGATTAAGAGAATTCTGGAAAAGACTGTGGCCGCTTCAAGAAGAGTCTGGGCAAAGAAGCTTGACGATGCCTTGTGGGCTTACCGGACTGCACTGAAAACTTCTGTGGGGTTATCTCCGTTTCAGATGGTCTATGGGAGGGCATGTCATCTACCCGTAGAGTTGGAGCATCGAGCCTTTTGGGCATTGAAGTTCTTGAATTTTGATGCCACTCTGGCGGGTGAGAAAAGAGTGAATCAGCTGCATGAGTTAGAAGAGATGCGCCTTAATGCATATGAGAATGCAGCCATTTACAAGCAGCGAGTCAAGACCTACCACGACAAGAAAATCGTGATAAAAACATTTCGGTCGGGACAACAAGTTTTACTATTCAATTCCCGACTGAGATTGTTTCCGGGTAAGTTGAAGTCTAAGTGGTCGGGACTGTTCATTGTCAAAGAAGTCTCACCTCATGGAGCTGTGGAAGTGGAGGACCCTACTGCAAACAGGACCTTCAAAGTCAATGGCCAAAGACTCAAGGCCTACTTGGGTGGTGACATCGAGAGATTGATCTCAGCTGTGCGCCTTCATGATCCTTGAGGTCACCTACCCGTCAAGCTAGTGACGTTAAAGAAGCGCTTATTGGGAGGCAACCCAAGTTTTCTTTTCATTTTCCTTTTGTTTTTGATTTTTAACTCTTGAATAATTTGAGAAGATCAAGAGTTTTCTTTTACTAATAAATTTTCCAAGTGTTTCCAGGGTAAGAAGGAAGGAGGGAAGAGCAAGAAGACAAGAAAAAGCAAAGTCAGCACCCATCACGCCCAGGCCGTGACCCAATTTTCATGCAATTCCTCCTGAGTAGGCATGTGAGCCAACACCCGCCTCCGCCTCGGTAAGTCGTTCCAATTTTTCTTTCATCTTTCCAACTTGATTGTTTACATTGGGGACAATGTAAATTCTTAAGCTTGGGGTGATTTTTGCATCCTTCATGTTGCATTCATATAGTTTTGCATGATAGCTTTGCATGATCACACAATTAGATTGCCCTTGTTTAGATGATGCATCCAATTGTGAGAACTAAGTGCCAAATAACTTGAGATAGTGAACTTTGAACCCAATTCTGTTTATTCTTGTGATAAGGCTACAAATGAAAAATGCTTGAGATGATCTGTGATAGTTGATAATTAGCATATGGTTCTGTAGATTTGTGTTTCTTATTGATTCTTGAACTACTAAATGTGAGAATTTTGAGCCAAAAAGGGGTACTCACTAAATCTACCCTATTCTTTGTGATAGAGTGTTATTCCTCTTGGATTGTATTTCACTAGAACTTGACTTGAAACCGTTTTGAAGCTTGAAAATTTTTGAAAACATTTTTGAAAATGATTGAGGCACTAGGTATTTTTTTCCCGGCCTTCTGAGTTTTGATTGATGAAATGATACCCCTTAGTTGCCCAATTTTGAGCTTGAAAGAATAAAATACTTTTCTTGGTCCCTTGAAATTTTTTGATGAATGATGCTTATGAGAGACCTTCTAAAGTATTGTACAAAAAGGGTAAAAAGGTAGTTGAAAAAAATATGGGATGAGAAAATCAGAAAAATATTTCCCTTGAGCTGAAAATATTCCCTTCTCCAAATAAAAGAAAAACAAAAGAAAAAGAAAACAAAAATATAGAGAAGGGGATGACAAAAAGAAATGAGAAATAAAACAAAAGAAAGGAAGAAAGGTGGAAAAGTAAATCAAAACCCAAAAATGTATTTTAGAAGGTCATGCTTTGCAATGCTGGATAGTTTGTATAGCCTTTTGAAAATTCCTTTTCTTGATTTCCCCACCTAACGATTAATCCCATGTCCCTGTTACAACCAAAGCAAAAGACCTCTTGATTCTTAATTGTTTTCATTAATAAAGTAGAGATTTGGTTGATAGTCAAGCCTATGGTAGAATTCATTCCTTGATGAAAATGGAGCGAATTGTCTTATATCCCTAACACTTGAGTGAGGTGAGAAAGAGAGCCAAGCAAATGAACAAGCTTGGGGTGATCTTCAGTTGAGAAGGAGTGCCCGAATCAGTGAGAATATGAATTTAGAAAACCTAAGCTCTAATTGGACTTGAACTGATTGTCTCTTACTGAATTATTTGAAATGTCCGTTACTTGGATTATTTGCTCGGGTTCTTGATTCACTATCCATGCTTTGATTATATATCTCTTCTGGCCTTAGTGATTGCTTGAGGACAAGCAATTGAATAAGCTTGGGGTGATTTGATAGTGTGATTTTACATCATGTTTCCTGTACACTTTTGCATGCATTTTTCATATAGATCAAGCATTCTTTATTTGATTTTAGTTAGTTTTTCCCTTGGAACGGGTGAAGCGGTTTCTTGGTGTTGTTTTGCAGGAATCAATGAAAAAATGATCAAAATCAGCCATGATGGAGCCCGGATGAAATAGGGCTTTAAAAGTGAAGAATTGAGCCAAGCAGAGACCATCACGGCCATGATCAAGCAGAGCAGAAGAAACAGTAGACCATCTGGTTAACTTAGAGTCAAGGGAATGAAGAAACAGTGGAGAATGCAATTCTGGGAATGCTCGCCCCGCGAGAGGCTACTCACCTCGCGAGACTGAAGACCGGCCAGAAACAGCAGAATGTCATCCTTTCTGTCTCGCCCCGCGAATTACACCTCGCCTCGCGAGCCTGAAGGCTGACTGTGCCAAAGAATGCAACCATTTCTGTCTCGCCTCGCGAGCCTGAGGACCAGAAGCCATCACGCCCAGGCCCTGATACTCATCACGGGTGTATTTGAGAAGACCCTTACTGTCTCGCCTCGAAGCCACTCTCGCCTCACGAGAGATCCAATCTCTGAAGACCAGATTTTTAACATTCGCCTCGCGAGCTACGTCTCGCCCCGCGAGCGCCCGAAACCCAGAACCCCTGTTATAAGCTGTTTTAGGGTAGAATTAGAGGGGGATTGATTTGCAGGAAATGAGGCGGCCAAGAAACCTTAAAAAACGTAATTTCTGCTGCTGTGGCTGGGTGCATCCTTCCATGGAGTTCTTCCCTTCCTTCATCTCAGTATCATTTCTTTTCCCTTTTACTTTGATGATGTGTAGCTAAACTCCCATTGTTGGGCTTAGGTGTAGCTCTCTCTGAATTAACCATGTATTTGATTTGATCTTGTAATACAGTTTTTACTTCTGTATGAGTGAGTGATTTTCTATGCTTAATGCTTGTTGTGGCTAGCACCCCCATGACTCGATTAGTATTTTGATATGCAATTGGGAAATTCGTATTAGAACCAGAATTGAAATCAATTACCTGGTAAACCTTGTATCTAGGAATAGATTTAGGTTTATTATCAATCGTGTAATCCCTAATCATCATGCAAATTTATTAATCTAGGCCACCTAAGGAATTAGGGTCTATTAGTGGATTTAGGCTCTTGTCATCCGAGGAATCGGGACTTGAGTAATCTAGTGGATTGATTGTCATAATTGAAGTAGGAACTATTTATTAGTCATTTCATTGCATGGGGATGAAGTTTAGTGAACCTAATCCCAACATATTTTATATATTTGAAGAATCCTCTTCTCTGCCTCCCAAGTGTTCGATAGAAATCCTCAAAGAACTTTTCCTTTTCTTTTGTTGTTTTGGGCTTGATAATTGACAAGCGTCGTGCGAGTGCACGTGCGATTCCGGCAAGTGTACCGGATTGTCGCCAAGTAATAAAAGATATCGATCCCACAGAGACTGTGATCTCGAATCACAACTAATTTTCAATTTGGTAAATCTGGACTGTATAAAAAGGATTTGTATTTTGAAAAGGTTTTGAATTTGAATTAAGAGATAAATAAAACAGAAAACAAATCTATTTGTGGTTTTTGGATCAAAATGGATTCCTAGGGATTTAGGTTACCAACAAGATCGTTTACGTTGCTAACTCGATTACCCTTGTTAACTATCGAAATTGCCTTGAAGGCGAATTTATCCTCAAATAGCTTAAGCACCCTCTCCGGTTACAAAAGCCGTGCCCAATTGAACCAACCCCTACTCTCGTGGTAGTCGAATTCAGATTGGACCCTTTGCGTTTCGTGACAATTCGTTGATCCTCGAAGGACGGCTTCTAACTCTCGTGATTTCAGTCCTAAGTCTGATTCTATAGATCCGACACCTAAGTTTACCGCTAGGTTCCTCCTTAGAATGCCTTTGACACGCAAACAAGTGGCCACCGAATTTACGAGTGATTCAAACACTAGAAATCAGATCTAAAACAAAATCGTAATTAACAAAGATATTACATCAAATTAACATCATAAACAAAACTTGGGCATAGCCCCAATCCCTAGAAACTAAGCTACTACTAAAGCCTTGTCATGGTGACGACAAGCTTGATTACAAATAACATGAAAACAGAAAATAAGAGAAGAAGAGGAAGGAGAAGAAGAGAGATCCTAGATTAAAGCCTAAGTGGTAGCCGCCAAGTAAAGTCCCAATGTCCACTTCTGCCTCTGCCTGGGTCCTTATTTATAGATTTGGGAAGTTTGAATCCCAATCTAACTCAAATTCTGATCCAATTCAGTTTCTTCAGGTCCAAGTAATGCGCGTCACGGCCGTGACGGCCATCATGACCAGGCCGTGACGGCTTGTCTCTGGCACTTCTATAAATTTTCAATTCTCGCGAGGCGAGAGGACTTTCGCGTCGCGAAACTTCAAGTGACAGATATTCTGATAGGAATCACGGCTAGGCCGTGACAGATTCTGACTTGTGGGGGTGAAAGGTCACGGCCGTGACCGGTTCTGACTTCAGTCTTTCTTCCTTTTCAGTTTTGCTCGATCATGGCCATGATGGGCATCACGTCTAGGCCGTGATGGGCTCTGTTTGGCTCATTTTCTTCACTTTTCAAGCCCCATCTTCATCCAAACTCCATCATGGTTGATCCTGAGCATTTTACCCTTGATTTCTGCAAAACAACACCACGAAAACCGCCTTACCCGTTCCAAAGTAAAAATAACCAAAAATCCAATTAAATGTCCCTAAACTACATGAAAATGCATGCAAAATGATAGACAAAGATGAGGTGAAATCACACTCATCAAATCACCCCAAGCTTAAGATTTTGCTTGTCCTCAAGCAATTACCAAGGCCAGAAGATATAAATAATCAGAGCATGGATAGTGAATCAAGAACCCGAGAAGCTAATCCAAGTGACATGCATATTCAAATAAATCCCCAAGAGATAATCGATTTCAAGTCCAATTAGAAGCTTAGGTTCTTCAAATTCATATTCTCACCGATTCAGGCACTCGTCTCACCTTACTCAAGTGTTCCTGGGTATATGACATTTCGCTCAATTTCCTCAAGGAAGGTATTCTACCATAGGCTTGACTATTAACCAAATCTCTACTTTATTAATGAAAACACATAAGAATCAAGAGGTCTTTTACTTTGGTTGTAATGTGGCCATGGGATTTATTGTTAGGTGGAAAAATCAAGAGAAGGGAATTTCAAGAAGGCTAAACAAATTATCAAACATTGCAAAGCATGACACCTTCTAAAATACCTTTTTTGGGTTTTGATTTACTTTTCCACCTTTCTTTCTTTCTTTCTTTTTTCATTCATTTTTATTTCTCACTTTCTTTTGTCATCCCCTTCTCCATTTTTTTTGTGTTTATTTCATTTTATTTATTTGGAGAAGGGGAGATTTTTTGGCTCAAGAGAAATATTTTCTAACTTTCTCATCCCATACTTTTTTGAACTACCTTTTTACCCTTTTTTGTAATACTTTAAAAGGTGCCATACCAAGTATTATTCATCAAAGTAATTCAAGGTACCAAGAAAAGTATTTTATTCTTCTAGGCTCAAAATTGGGCAACTAAGGGGTAACATTTAATCAATCAAAGCTCAGAAGGCCGGAAAAATACCTAGTGCCTTAATCATTTTCAAAAGTGTTTTAAAAAATTTTCAAGTTTCAAAACGGTTTCAAGTCAAATTCTAGAAAATACAATCCAAGAGGAATTAAAACACTTTATCACAAGGAATGGGGTAGATTTAGTGAGTACCCCTTTTAGGCTCAAAATCTTACATTTAGTAGTTCAAAAATCAGTGAGAAACATAAATTTAAGAAACCACATGCTAATTATCAACTACCAAATGATTATCTCAAGAATTTTTATTTTTAGCCTTGTCTCAAGAATAAAAAAAATTGGGTTCAAAAATTCACTATCTCAATTTATTTGGCACCAAGTTCTCACAATTGGATGCATATTCTAAGTGAGGGGCAATCTAGAGAATGTGATCATGCAAAACTATGCCTATATGAATGCAACATGAAAAATGCAAAAATGCAAAAATTTGCAAAAATACCCCTACCCCAAGCTTAAAACTTACATTGTCCCCAATGTAAACAATCAAGTCGGAGAGAGGAGAAAAATGGAACAACTTACCGATGTGGTAGTGGGTGTTGGATCACATTCCAGTCAAAACTTTGGTGGAAATAGCATCACGGTCGTGAGGCTCATCACGGGCAGGCCGTGATGCTCTCTGATATTAGGGTCCTTCTCATCACGCCCGTGATGGATATCACGGCTGGGCCGTGATCTTTTCTGGTCTCCTTTATTAGCTCATCACGGCCGTGACCACTGTCACGGTCTGGGCGTGATGGCTTCTGACTTTATTAGTCCTTGCTCTTTTTGTTCTTCCTTCCTCTTTAACCTGAAAACACTAGACAAATCTATTAATTTATGATTTTTACCTCTTGATCTTCTCAAATTATTCAAGAGCTAAATTCAAAAACAAAAGGAAAAGGGAAAGAAAGCTTGGGTTGCCTCCCAAGAAGCGCTTATTTATGGTCTTAAGCTTGACCATACTTCCTTCAATCAACCGGGGTAGGCTGGGCGTAGAGGTGCAGGAACACTTCTCTTCCATGGAACTCCTTCAAAGAGCCGATTCTGCTCATATGGCCAATTACGCTTCCGCTTTGCTCTTTTCACTCGGAGCTTCCTGGCCTTACTCCCTTCCGGTGGAAGTTTTGTTTCCACATGATCAGCAACTCCAACTCCATCACCATTTGGTGCATCATCAGCCATGCATATCTTCGGAGTTGCTTCCATGTTGATCTCTTCCTTTACCACTGGAGACTTGATATCGATCCTGCACACATGGCTCTCAAAAGGAGGGTTGTTATATGAGTTAGTAAATTCAAAATCGACCCTACCTTCCTCTACATTTAGAGAGAGTTTGACATTCCTTACATCTATTACTGCTCCAGCGGTGGCCAAGAATGGCCTTCCTAAAATGATGGGGATTTCAGAATTCCCTTTCATATCCAATACCAGGAAATCGGTAGGGATGAAGAATTTCCTTACCTTTACAGGAACGTTCTCTAGTATGCCTAGAGGAGTCCTAGTTGAGCCATCCGCAAATTGTAAGGAGAATTTGAATGGTCTCAACTCTTTCGTTCCCAACCTTTCCAAGATAGTGAGCGGCATCAAGCTCGCACTAGCCCCTAAGTCACATAAGGCTTGGTCGATTTGCACTTGTTTAATTGAGCAAGCGATAGAGAAGCTACCTGGGTCTTTCAGTTTAGGAGGCATTTTAGCTTCTATGTCTACTTGCTTTCTCTTGACCAACCTTTGTGGGAAAGGTATCGGGGGTTGGTACGGTGGTGGAGGGACATACTTTGGTTCTGGCTCTTCATCTTCGCTCATGTCCTCCTCCTGTTCCACGTCCTTTTCCCCCACCCCAAGCTTATCATCCCTCAAGTGTATGGCATTATAATGCTCAATGGGATTAGCTTCGGGTTGACCCGAGAACGCACCTTTTGGTCTAGTGTATGTGCTGGCTTGTTGGGCAATCTGGGTTTCTAGCATCTTGTTATGGATTGCTAAGTTGTCTACCTTAGATGCTAGCTCTTTTATTGCCTCGTTTTCTGCCCTGCCTTGCTATCTAAACTCTTCATTTTGTTTTGTTTGGGTTTCAACAAAGTTTTCCAATAAAGACTCGAGTTTAGACTGTTGTACCTGAGGATACCCCGCTGTGGGTTTCCTATTACCTTGGCCCTCTTGGAACTCGTGGTTTAGCGTGTTGTTGTAGTTGCCATAGGAGAGGTAAGGGTTGTTCTTCCTTTGGTTGTAGATATTTGGGGGAGCATAATTGGGCAACTTCGGGTTTGTGTCGTAGAAGTTGTGACAAGCATTCACTTGTTCCCCCGAAGCGCCGGATCCATGGGCAATACCACGTGGGCACTCCATGATGTCGTGTCCCTGCATTCCACAAATCTCACAAACAATGTTAGTAGCACCCACTGCACTCGCATTAGCCTTTTCAAGCCGATTAAAACGTTTATTAAGTGAGTCTATTTTTGACATTATAAGACCAGTGCTATTAACTTCAAACTTACCCCCCGAAATCTTGTTCGGGTTATTACCTCTTTCTGAACCCCATTGGTGGTAGTTGGTGGCCATGTTTTCAATGATGTTGAATGCCTCAGTCAGAGGCCTATTCATAAAGGCTCCACCAGCTGTAGAATCAAGTGACACCTTCGAAAAGTAGTCCAATCCGTTGTAGAAGGTGTGCACTAGTAACCACCTCTCGAGTCCATGGTGTGGGCAAGACTCCAGCAGTCCCTTGTAGCGATCCCAGGCTTCCGATAAGGATTTCTCCGTCTTTTTGGAAGAAGCCGGTGATCTGGGTTCGTATATAGGTCGTCTTGGATGGAGGGAAGAATTTCTCCAAGAACGCCTGTTCCAGTTGGTCCCAAGTAGACAAGGTGTTGGAGGGCAATTGCTTTAGACAAGGTGTTGGCGGGCAATTGCTTTAGCCAAACCTTTGCCTTTCCAGTCAGAGATGAGGGGAATAACCTTAAGCGTATAGCATCGACCGGGGCACCATGAATCCTAATTGCATCGGTGAACTCCCAGAATGTTTCTACGTGATCAGTCAGGTCCTCCGAGGGCAATCCTCTGAATTGGTGCTGATTAATCATGTTGATTAGCATAGGCGGTATAGTGTAGTTATCTGCCTCAATCTCTGGCCTGGCAATCCCAGATCGCAAGCCCCTAGCATTTGGGGCTGCGTAGTCCTTCAATGGTTTCGTATCCGGTTGATTCGTCATGATTGGAATGGGGATCAACCTCTCTCTCTCACTTTGTAGTCTCCTACGTCTATGGAAGGTCCTCTCGATTTCTGGATCAACCTCACTAAGGCTCCCAAGACTTAGGGATCTTTGCATATAACACACAAAGATGGATACACTAGAAGGAAAGAAATTTTGAATTTTTTTTTCAAATATAAAAATTAAATAAAAAGAAAAGGTCTAGAAAAATTAATTTAAAAATTAAATTGAGATTCGAAAACGCACAGTCTCCGGCAACGGCGCCAAAAACATGACAAGCGTCGTGCGAGTGCACGTGCGATTCCGGCAAGTGTACCAGATTGTCACCAAGTAATAAAAGATATCGATCCCATAGAGACTGTGATCTCGAATCACAACTAATTTTCAATTTGGTAAATCTGGACTGTATAAAAAGGATTTGTATTTTGAAAAGGTTTTGAATTTGAATTAAGAGATAAATAAAACAGAAAACAAATCTATTTGTGGTTTTTGGATCAAAATGGATTCCTAGGGATTTAGGTTACCAACAAGATCGTTTACGTTGCTAACTCGATTACCCTTGTTAACTATCGAAATTGCCTTGAAGGCGAATTTATTCTCAAATAGCTTAAGCTCCCTCTCGGGTTACAAAAGCCGTGCCCAATTGAACCAACCCCTACTCTCGTGGTAGTCGAATTCAGATTGGACCCTTTGCGTTTCGTGACAATTCGTTGATCCTCGAAGGACGGCTTCTAACTCTCGTGATTTCAGTCCTAAGTCTGATTCTATAGATCCGACACCTAAGTTCACCGCTAGGTTCCTCCTTAGAATGCCTATGACACGCAAACAAGTGGCCACCGAATTTACGAGTGATTCAAACACTAGAAATCAGATCTAAAACAAAATCGTAATTAACAAAGATATTACATCAAATTAACATCATAAACAAAACTTGGGCATAGCCCCAATCCCTAGAAACTAAGCTACTACTAAAGCCTTGTCATGGTGACGACAAGCTTGATTACAAATAACATGAAAACAGAAAATAAGAGAAGAAGAGGAAGGAGAAGAAGAGAGATCCTAGATTAAAGCCTAAGTGGTAGCCGTCAAGTAAAGTCCCAATGTCCACTTCTGCCTCTTCCTGGGTCCTTATTTATAGATTTGGGAAGTTTGAATCCCAATCTAACTCAAATTCTGATCCAATTCAGTTGCTTCAGGTCCAAGTAATGCACGTCACGACCGTGACGGCTTGTCTCTGGCACTTCTATAAATTTTCAATTCTCGCGAGGCGAGAGGACTTTCGCGTCGCGAAACTTCAAGTGACAGATATTCTGATAGGAATCACGGCTAGGCCGTGACAGATTCTGACTTGTGGGGGTGAAAGGTCACGGCCGTGATGGTCATCACGGCTAGGCCGTGACCGGTTCTGACTTCAATCTTTCTTCCTTTTCAGTTTTGCTCGATCATGGCCGTGATGGGCATCACGGCTAGGTCGTGATGGGCTCTGTTTGGCTCATTTTCTTCACTTTTCAAGCCGCATCTTCATCCAAACTCCATCATGGTTGATCCTGAGCATTTTACCCTTGATTTCTGCAAAACAACACCACGAAAACCGCCTTACCCGTTCCAAAGTAGAAATAACCAAAAATCCAATTAAATGTCCCTAAACTACATGAAAATGCATGCAAAATGATAGACAAAGATGAGGTGAAATCACACTCATCAATAATTAGTATAGAACTCTCTTCAATCCAAGTATCAGCTTGAATAGTAATTGATTCGGTACGTGCTAGTACTTGTCGCAGTCTTCGTGGGAACGATAAAACGGTCTCACCACCGTATTACTTGCACGACTGGGTATACTTGCCCAGATCCGTCAACAATGCGCCTTGGTCACTTGAGTGAGAAAGGACTCAACATCCTTGCCAGGAAAAATTTTCTTCCTATGAAAGGTACACCTTTAAATACTTGCTCTCATTGTTTTGTTGGAAAATAAATAGAATTTAATTTCGTAGTTCTGATCCTCATAGGAGGCCCAATGTTCTTGATTTAGTTCACACTGATGTTTGCACTATGGATTGTAAATCTCTTGGTGGTGCTTCATATTTTGTTACATTCATTGATGATCACTCTAGAAAAGTGTGGGCTTTTGCTTTGAAATCTAAAGACCAGGTACTCGGTGTCTTCAAGCACTTTCATGCAAGTGCTGAAAGTGAAAAGGGAAGCAAGTTGAAATGTATATGAGCAGATAATGGTGGTGAATACAGGGGTCCGTTTGAAGAATATTGCAAAGAACATGGAATCAGACTTGTGAATATAGTTCCAAAGACGCCTCAGCATAATGGAGTTACAGAGAGAATGAATCGTACCATTTAATAGAATCATGTGTATGCTCTCTCATGCAAAATTTCTCAAAGCCTTTTGGGGTGAAGCAATGAGAACTGTAGTGGATTTGATCAACCTTTCTCCTTCTGTGCCACTAAATGGTGATGTTCCAAACAGAGTATGAACAGGGAAAGATGTCTCTTATAGCCACTTGAGAGTGTTTGGCTGTAGGACTTTTGTTCACATTCCAAGAGAATAGAGGTCCAAGCTTGATGAGAAATCTAAACAATGTGTCTTCTTGGGTTATGGTCACGAAGAGTTTGGTTATAGACTCTGGGATCCAGCTGACAGGAAAATTATCAGAAGCAAAGATCTGATATTTCTTGAAGACCAAACCATTGAAGATTTTGAGAAAGCTGAGACACAGAAACCAGTTGCCAGAAGTTATATTGATGTTGTGTCTAACCCTCCTAGTGGAACATTTTTTGATGGGGGATATATACAGGTAGATGATGAGAATGCAACTGATGACCCTGCACCTCACCATGATGAGCCAGTTGAAGAGGTTCTAGTTGAGCCACCAGTTGAGCCTCAGTTGAGAAGATCTACTAGAGAGCGTCATGCTTCTCAAAGATACACTCCACATGAGTATGTGATGATCACTAATGGTGGAGAGCCAGAAAGCTATGAAGAGGCCATTGTAAATGTGCACAAGGAAGAATGGTTGAAGACCATGAAAGAAGAAATGAATTCCTTGCATGAGAATCACACAATTGAATTGGTGAAGTTGCCTAAGGGTAGGAAAGCACTCAAGAACAAGTGGGTGTTCAAGTTGAAATCAGAAGAGAATAGCTCCCAACCAAGGTACAAAGCAAGATTGGTTGTGAAAGGCTTCAATCAGAGGAAAGGTATTGACTTTGAAGAAATTTTCTCACCTGTGGTGAAGTTGTCCTCTATCCGGGTTGTGCTTGGATTAGCAGCTAGCTTGAACTTAGAAGTTGAACAACTTGATGTGAAGACGACATTCCTTCATGGTGATTTTGAGGAGAAAATTTATATGGAGCAACCTGAGGGGTTCGTCAAAGGAAAAGAGCAGCTTGTGTGCAAGTTGCAGAAAAGTTTGTATGGACTCAAGCAAGCATCAAGGCAATGGTAAAAGAAATTTGATTCTTTTATGGAGAAACATGGTTATAGCAAAACTACTTCCGATCATTGTGTGTTTGTGAAGAAATTCCCTGATGATGATTTTATCATCCTCTTGCTATATGTGGATGACATGTTGATTGTTGGTCATGACACTAAGAAGATTGATTGTCTGAAAAAGGATTTCAGCAAGTCCTTTGCCATGAAGAATGGTAAATTGTGGTTGTCTCAACATAAGTATATTGAGAAGGTATTAGAGAGGTTTAACATGAGCAATCCAAACCTGTTAGTACTCAACTTGCAAGTCATTTCAAGTTGAGCTCTCAACAATGCCCTACAAGTGAGAAAGACAGAGAAGAGATGAAGAAGGTTCCTTATGCATCCGTGGTTGGTAGTTTGATGTATGCTATGGTATGCACAAGGCTGGATATTGCTCATGCTGTTGGAGTTGTTAGTCGTTTTCTCTCTAATCCTGGTAGAGACCACTGTCAAGCAGTGAAGTGGATCTTCAGGTATCTCAGAGGCACTTCTAGAGTATGTTTATGCTTTGGGGGTGGTCAACCTGTGTTAGATGGATATACAGATGCAGATATAGCTGGTGATGTTGATTCTAGAAAATCAACTTCTGGATACTTGATGAATTTTGCAGGGGAAGCGGTGTCTTGGCAATCAAAATTACAAAAATGTATTGCTTTGTCTACCACTGAGACTGAGTATATTGCTATTACTGAAGCTTCTAAAGAACTTTTGTGGATGCAGAAATTCCTACAAGAGTTGGGCCTCAAGCAAGAGAAGTTTGTGTTATTTTGTGATAGTCAGAGTGCAATCCATCTTAGCAAGAACCCGACTTTTCATTCTAGGTCAAAGCACATTGAGGTGCGGTATCATTGGATACGAGAGGCGCTAGAGGTGAAGGAATTTTCACTTGAAAAGATCCATACTGATGAAAATGGTTCAGATATGATGACAAAGACCTTGCCCATGACAAAGTTGATTTGTTGCAGAGAAAAGGCGGGCTTGATCGAGCAGTATCTTCCCATCTGAATCGCGAGGGGGAGAATTGTTGGGTGGGTCACTCCTAAGTGGGTCCCACATTAGTTTAAAAAGAAAAATAATAAAACTTGCCAATGGCCTAAGCCCAAGTGACATTTGAAAAAAGGGTTTGAAATAAAGAAAGCAAGTGTGAGTGTGTGACTAATGTGCGTGAGAAAAAAAAGTAAAAAAAGAGAGTAATAGAGAGGGACGAGAAACGGCGTAGGGATGAGAAGAAAAATATGAACTTCGTGCTGTTCATCAGATGGGTAAACTATTTCCATTTTTTATGAAATTTTAGTATGTTGTTCTTGGTGTTGAGAGCAATATTTTGATATCATTATATTGTTGGTTTGCCTTCTCTTTGAGCTGAGTTGTTATACCCATTGTTGTGGGATTTCTCTCTTGTTGCTTGCTTGTATCCACCCTTTGGGTGAAGTATTGTTGATTTGGTGTTCCCTAGTATTTCTAGGAAGACTTGGTGTACCTATTATTATTTATAGTGGAAGTTTTTACTGGACTTGGTCCCGTGGTTTTTATCCCTACACCGGGGAATTTTCCACATTAAAAATTGTGGTGTCATTGCTATTTATTTTTCTGCCACTGATATTATCCTATGGAAGTATATTTTGTTGTACCTATTTATTTGCACAAATGAAGGGGAAAAATATTTGCTCATTAGAAATTGTTATCTCTTGATTTTTCCCAATTCCAAGTGGCACAATTTGGACCATCCAGATTTTCACTTGGGTTAGTTGGACTTTAACCATATGACCTGGTTGAAAAGTCAACTACCACAAGTGGCAATCTGGTTGATCCAGATTGTGCCACTTGGGTGGTGCACTACTGCATCACTTTGGTGGGTACCGCACCTTAGACAACACCGAATTATAAATAGTTAAGGCCAATTGCTTGTAGTCACGGCATTACAATGCAATATGAATTCATAATTCATTGCCATTTACACTCCCAAAACAAATCACCTATGTTACTTCATCAGTAATGTAATCGAACATTAGTTAAACTTACATTAATCTCATTGATACTGATAGCCTAGTACATGAATTTGTTTCTTACAACTTAATTCTTTGTAAGGGGGTAATTCTGGCAGTTGAAGCTGAATTCCCTACCAAGTATGGTTGAAAAATGAAAGAACAGAATTATACACTTGGTCCTTGGCGTTGACCCCCATAATATAATCAGCATGAGCATATTCCTTGATGAACTGAACACTTAGCTTATCCACATCATGGAACTTAAGGCTATCAAGTAAGTCCCCGACATCAAGAACATCAGAAAGTGCATCTCTTCCTCCATAGCTAATGAAGAGAGGGAGATCATGGGGGATATTGGAAAGGTTATAGATTGGAGGGAATGCTTCTCCATAATGCATATAATTAATCTCTGGTAACACATAATTGTACTTTGCCAGAACCCCATGTCTAACAGCTGCAAAATATTCATAATATTACATATATAAGAGTCTTCCTTTTTCAGTTAAAAAAGTAATTGAATGAGTTAAGTAGCTAGGTGGAAAATCTTACTCTGAGACAAGTGCACCATGTTTTTTGTTGATGTTGACTGAGGTTCATTAATCAAGAACAGATCAACAGTGGAAGAATTGAGACAGCAATTTTTACCTGAATATATTTTAATCACACATATAGTCAGAAAATTTGGATAGTTTATTTATTTCTGTAAAAATGTGTCAAATTGCTTAAAATAAATTGTTAACAAGTCAAATAGTTTGGCCAAAGACTTAGACCAGTTAGTGCAGTCAACAAGTCGTAGCAGTTTATCCCAGGGTATGCGCAGAGAGAATTGATAAAGCCTTCAACTGCTAACCTATTCAAAGGAATTATTGTAGAAAGAGTATTCAATTATATATAGAATTGCAATGGGGGTTTCTTATGTTATATTGTAACTTGTAAGTTCTGTGTTCTTACCCTTTGGGATTAAATTCTGCCAGACCAACTATGGAAGTGAACTGTTTGGTAAAGAAAAAGTGTTTCCCGGAATCAGCAAATGACTCTACCTTAGTGTGTGTATGAAATATAGGATTTTAGAGTAACAAGAGTTAGTGTTATGTACCTCGCCAAGAAAGGATTTGGCTGCAACAACTCCTAGTGCGGTGTTCATGTGGCTCAAATAAGCAATGGGGCTCAATAAGGCTGCTGATTTCAACTGGTTCACCAATTTCCCTTCTGAGAAGGAAGCCAAAGCTATCAAGGTCCCCTGCCAAACAAGGTCTTCCAGTTTCAGAGGAATAATACACAATTTTATTTAATTTCCCTGACATTATTGTTAGGATTTAATTGGTATTGTACTCTCATTATAAAGATTTTTCATACTATATAAATTCAACTCTTATTGTTAATGAATTTGTTTAAAATAACTTGAGTTCGATTTAAAAAAATGAAAATGTTCCGCGAACATCTATTTTTTTTGTTAATTTCCATACAATTTTTTTTTGTAAAAGTGTCTGTGTCTGTTACAAAATTCAGTGAAAGTTGTTTAGATTTATTGTAGAGATAAAGTTATTCTTAAATAAAAAGGAACAAATATCCAATCAAGAAAATAAAAACGGAACAAACAAAATAGATGTAATGCACTACCAGAGAATGGCCTATGTAATTAATCTTGTGCCCCGTTTGGCTGAACACATAATCAAACACTGCAGGTAGATCATAGGTAACTAGCTCATCCCATGACCATTCCCAAAAGGCCTGTCATATTTACATACAAGTTTAAAAATAACCCAAAACAATATTAAAAAACAAAATAAAACTTCAAAAGAATAACCGGGCTAGAGGGTTCCAATGAGGTATGTCGGCGGCTATATCTTGTTCCTCTGGTGTTACTAATCCACACGTCGAAGCCATTATCAGCTAGAATCAAGGGTAGGTCCTGCTCTGGAGGGTTCAGAAGCCATGTCATTCCATCCTGCACCCACGTCTTATTATAAGCTATAACTTTCAGAAATTACACAAAAAACATATCATTAGAGCCAGAGGAACCATATATGAATTTATGATTATGATTTATGATGTACTAGTGGAATAGTTACCGAGTGGCGTGGATATGTGGATATATGAATTTATGATTATGATCTATGATGTACTAGTACACACTAACAATTATTGTTTGGAATTGGATAGAGTTTACGGAAAAAGGAACGCGCAATGAAAAAATAAGAAAAGAAAGTTGTTTTAGAAGTCATAACGAAGAAATAGAAAGAGAAAAAAAAGAAGCAACTCTACTCCAGTGCCATAATGTGACAGACGCGGAACTTGATCCTTTTTGTCACCTTGTCCAGTACAGAGTCAGATTCACACTGAAATGATTATGATTTATCCGTCTCAACAAAAAAAAAAACAAAAATATTAAAGATATTTCTGGCTGGTAGATATTTTTCAAAATGGAGTTCTCTCCAACCATGTTGCCTGTGCATCAAGAAAAAAAAAATAAAGGTAGGAAAAAGAGATGATGGAGAGAAAATGGGAACACGATGAAGAGAAAGAAAGGAGGACTCGGATTCCTTACATTCAATTTTTGATATATTTATACATTCATTTTTATGGTATCATTAGATTAATTTTAAAATTTTTAAATATTTTTAATTATTGATCCAATGGTATACTAAAAAAGTCAAAACCCAGTATATGGGAGAGAGAGAGAAAACAGAGAGGGGTTTGAGAAACAAGACAACCAAACGGTTATAAGGTGTTCCTCATTAATAATGCTACAGGCTGCAAATTATACAGTTGCATTTATACCTCAACTGAGACATTTATTACGTTTTATTAATATAGTGAATCATGAGATATCTTAATACTTACTTCTTGTTGTACTCAAGTCAACAAGTTATATGAAAAGGCTAATTGAAAACTAGGGAATGGTTGCAAAGTTGCATTGCCTACTTACCACTAGTACTCCATGTTGTATGATCACTGGCTGCTTCTTAGTCCCACTGCCACTAACTCCAGCTCTACCTTCTGGAATCCTTTGCAAGCTAAGGATGTAACCATCTTTGGTTGTAACCTGAAAAAGGATTATCAAAAACATTTGAATAAACCGTTTTAGTTTTTTTTTGTTTGTGTACTTGTTAACAACTCTTACTTGATGTTCCTGGCATTTGTATCCATGAACAATAACAGAAGAGGCGCATATACCATACACCGGAGGGTAATCAGTGGCATTTTTTGTGCCAAAGAAGCCGCCACGTCTTGAAGCGTGTGCGTGATGAGGCATGACTTCTAAGACTAATAAGAGACAGAGGGTCAAAGCAGCAAAAGTTGCAGAACCCATCAAGCTCATTGGAGCCATATTGGATTGTGTCTGTGTATGAGCTAGTGTTGAAGATGTGTGAGGAGATTTTTATTGCCTTGATATATATAAGGATAAGAAAGGTGAAGAGATTGTGAAATTAAACATGAAAAGAAGGAAACACATGGTGGGAAAACGAGTTGGTTTGTTTCCTTATTTTCCTCTCTTTATTTGCGTTTTAACTGACTAAAAAGGTTTCTTGGCCTCAAAGTATAATGTTTTTTCACGTTCTGCGGGGCCCACTAATATTTGGAGCTTCTTCCCTACGGGCAAGCAGAATCGCAATGGAAATGGAAATGCGTTCGAATCAATTCAACAAATAGCGATGAAGGAAGAGCATCTGTTGGGAGATCCTTAAATGGATCTCAGTATTTTGAAGGATTAGTCTCTGCCTTTCGATTAGAGGATACTCGGATTCACACAAAATAAAAAATAAAAAAATTTGGTTTTTGATATTTTAGTTTTACCATTAGCTTATTATGTATTATTTATAATTGTACATAAGATTTCTTGATGACAATTTTTATAATGAAGTTAAAAAATTTAATGTGTATATTAACTAAGTATTATACATAAATAAATACTTAATATTTATAAATACATAAATATATCAATACTTTAACAGTAATTAATTAAATGAATATACATATCTAATTTAAATTCACAAGATACTCTTGCATAGGCACAAGTGTATTTTAGACACGGTAAAAAATAATGTGAGTGCGTGTAAATTAAAATACCTTGGCAAGCATGAAATATTCGATAGGTTATTGCAGTAGCCAGTATGGAATTTGGAGAACTCTTTTCTGTGGACCATAGTGATGAAACAAAGGAATTGTGGGCCCACTTTTCATTTGGGTTGTTTAGCTGTCTGTTTTCCTATGCTATAACTTAGGAATATAAAAGCGAAAAAAGTAGACTGAATGAATGTGAGAAAAAGAAAAAGATTAACTGTTAAGCGGGTACCCAGGACCCAGGATATGGGTTCTTTCACTCTCAAAAAGTTTTTGCTTTCAAGTGTGAACAGAAGAAATTTCATTTTTGATGCTGCATCTGAAAAGAAAAAGATCTGCATTCAAGTTAATTCATGAGAACTGTACTTGAGAAAAATGGTTCCATCAGATGCGATGATCACGATGCATTCATATAAGCGTGTATAAAGTCATTTCCCCCTCCATTAATAAAGTTTTTTTTTCTTTTTTCTTTTTACTAAACAATCAGTGCATGAGTGCTCGTTCATCACAAGATTGAGTCTAGTTTGCTTTTGAAAGGAATTGTTTTGCTTGATGAAAAACCATGTAATCTGTAAAGGCTTTTATATGTGAAAACTGAAAAGTATTCCAAGTGTGTTGGTACACCAGTGTTTAGGAGACTACATATCCACGGGTAAGTTTTCCATTTAAACCAAATTTAAACAATTTTACTAAAATGACAAATAATATTATATTATTGATTAAAAGATAAAATCAAAATTAGACACACATTCTTATAAAAAAATATATAAAATAGACACACATTAATTATATTATGATAATTAACACATAATTTATGTAGAAATAACATGGAATTATGGAAAGTTTATTTTTCTTAAACGTACATTTAAAAGTACTATTAATATTGGATAAAAAAAGTACTATTAATATGTACCAACAAAAATTTATTACTAACTAATTAAAAGGTTAAAAAAACTAACTTGGAAAACACATTAATTAAATGATCAGAATTAGATTTATTTCTCTAATCAAATTCCATTAGAAGAACAACGACATTGTAAAAGTATATAATCATCCATGACAATCTTTCAAAGAGTTAACACTAACACAACACTAATCTACAATTTTTACACAATAAAAAATTAAAAAATTATAGTATAAAAATGAAGAAATAATATCTATTTCAATTATTAAGCAACGGAGGTTGGCACAAGTGGTGGTGGAATTGTATCCCTTAATCAAGTGGCTGAGACCGAATCTCAACTCTTGCGTGTGGAGGGAATTTGCGCTAGAAGGGGGTTTCCCACCTTCATGTGCCATTTACTCCCCCGCAGGAGATTAGTCCCCGCTTCCGGCGGGGGATACTCCTGGTTGAGGACCAAAAAAAATATATATATATTTCAATTATTAATTGTAATTATTATTTACCTTGTGAAATATATATTGATTACAAAAAGACATAAATTAGTGATATCATAATTACACTTTGTTGGTTAAGATATAAATAGCATATGGCTCTGCACCTAACATACCAAAATTTATCACTAAACTGATGAAAGGATGTAACTAATAAGAAGAGTTTATCCAGGTTGGTGACAGATTGAAGAAACATACTATAAGTAAAGGATAGCTTGATTTAATTTTCCTTTCAACTTATCCTTTATACTATAAAAGAACTGGTAGATGGGTACTCCTCCCTTAGGGAATATAAAAAAATAATTAAATAGATTCACCATTAAATATTTGGTGTTACACAACCAACAATATAAACATTTGAACATGACATATTACCAAAATACTAATACACTGATAAAGTATGCAAATGTGCTTAAAAGGTCAAGCAATATATCTCTGCTCACAAAGAAACTAATATGTTTGCAATTTATACTCATCAAACTCCAACATTACTCTTAGGCCCTATAAGAATACTTTATCAAAATCAATTCTCCAAAATGATTATAGTCTTCTGGTATACCTTTTTGCATAAGGAACAAGAAGGATCATAACAATATAGTATTATCACTTAAAAAAATTAAATACATCACTTAAATCAAATATGTATTATGTCACTTAAAGGTAAATCAAGTACTTCACTTAAAGGTCAATTGATACATAGAAAGTGGCTTATTGTTTATCAGTATCACTAAATTTACTTTTAGATTTTTGCATGCCATGTAATATCAATGAAACAAACAAAATTCAGACCCGCCTTTCTCCATTTGAATCGCTTCTGCTTCTTCTTCTCCTATCTATATGCCAGAGGGGTTTCAATGGGGTCAAATCGAGGTCATATTCCAGAGAGAAACAAAGAAACTTTTTGCATCACCTTTGATTAATCTTTTTCGAAAACATGGCACCTCTGTAACACCCCGTTTTTCTTAAATAAGCTTAGTGCTTTCATATATGTTATATATATGCTTGTATATTCTTGTTATGTTTGTTTTTTATGCCTAAGTTCATGTTTGGGGAAGTTTAGCTTTAGAAAAGTTCAATCCTTTTAGAGTCCTAGCTAGTAACATGTTTCACCGTTTTGGCCATATCTTGAGTTCTAGATGTCCGATTGGGGTAATCTTTGATGCGTTGGAAAGCCAAGAGAATTATATACGAGTCTTATTTCAAGTGTTTTTGCCCAATTCGGCTTTGTAGGCCTCGTCCCATGAGCATTTGTTTGCCCCACAAACCTGACAGACAGTTTTTGGTACTCTCGGGTTCGCCCCGTGAATCGACGCGCACCAGAAACATGTTTTTGGGCTTCTAAACAGATCCTAATGACCCAACTCATATATATACCGTTAGACTCGACCTAAACCTAGTTTACACGACCCCAACACTCAGAAGCCTGCCTCCCTCCTTCCTCTTTGAATCCTATGATTTTTCTCCCTAAAACTCTCTCTAGAGAACTCGTTCTTGCACCGTTCTTCACCACTTCTTGATAGGAGAATATCGCTACGAATAGGGGTTCGTTGTGCTTGATGTTTGGGACTTTAAAAAAGGTAAAATTTGTGTACCTTGTCCCTTATGTTCTTTTTTTCAAGTTCCTGATCTTTTCCTTTTGATTTCTTGATCTTAGAGTTGAATCAAAGTGTCTCTTTGTCGTTCTTGAGGTTGTAGATAAGCGCTAGTGAGACAAGATCCAAGTGGATCTTATTTCTCTCTTTTGAATCGTGATCTCTATTCCAGGTATGGGGAGAAGAAATAATATGAGTATGTAGGCTTGGGGGTAGCATAAGACAAAGGGTTACCCATGCGGAAGTGGTGGTTGTGGTTTTGTGTTGTTTGCCATGCATTCACACATCAGAGATGTTGATGGGAGGTTGTGCAACATAGGGGAGGTTGTCCGAGAGTAAGACGATCTGGCTCATCCGAGAATAAGATGTGTCGGATGTCCTAGGGGTCCACTTATGGTTTGGTGGATTGCCCCGACATTGGTGCTTATTGGCCAATCTGGAAATGTAACCCCAAAGTTGGCATCCTGAGTCAGTTTGGATCCAAGTGCATAGTAGTGGAGTGGAACAGAACTGCATTGCATAGCATACACTTTATATGATGATGATTGTTATGATATTGCTGTTTGATATAACATGCTTGTTTGATGTATGCTCGTCTCGCTAATTGCTTTCTTGCCGTTATATTCATATATATGTTTCTTACTCCCTATCTCTATGTTTCTTGTTTGTGGCATGTATCGTTTAAGCAGAGGTCGGTGTGCAGCCAGTTGAGGAGTGACTCTAAGGAGCTGCGACTTGTAGATAAGATTTCCCGTTTTTAGTAGTTGTTTAGTTGTTTTCAGTTGTATCCGAGTTGTTTTATCGGATTGGTTATACCAGCTCTGTAGTGTGACATCAGGGTTATGTTCGTTTATGGTTTTGTTTTATGTTATGTTTTCTTTATAAACATGTTTTGGTTATTTCTGCGTTATGTTACAATGCGGCATTCTCTGCCCGGTTTTGATAATTATATATATTTGCATGTGTTCTCTCTCTTTTATATACATGTTATCTCTTTTGAATGCATGCGGGGTAGAGGGTGTCACATTTAGTGGTATCAGAACAGTTCAGCCCTGTCCGGACGTGGTATGAGTCTGTTGCGAGTCTTCTATGTGTTTTATTTGAATTATCTATACTTGTTATAGATAATGATGCTTTAGTATTAAGAACCGTTAGACCTTCCTGCTTGGTTCCCTGTGTTTAACTGTTGTCTCGGGTAAAGGCAGGAACCAATGGCAGAAAGAGGTAGGAACGACCAAGCGATCATAATCAAATCAATTTTCCCCAAATTTTGGTGATGAACACTATTTTCCCAAATCTGATTTTTATTGAAGTTGGTTCTATTTTGTGAAATTAAGTGTTTAAATCAACTTAGAGTAAGTGTTTGATGATGAATGATTGACTGTTAGATTTGTCTGATTTTTGGAAATGTTTTGACTCCCTTTCCGGGATGTTGTCGTGGTTGTGGTTGCTTGGGGGAAACATGTTTTATATTTTTCGGGAGTTGACAGGAGCTATTTAGAGGAAACTGGAACATCGATTTGGGGTTTTGAGCAGCTTCGTTATGAAGGAAGCTAACTGTTAAATGCGTCAAGGAGAGAATCTTTTTCTGGTCTACAAAGGTAAAGGGAGTTTACTTGAGGGGTTTTGGTAGCTACATGCTATCTGTGTTTCGTACGTGATTTTATTTGTTGTGATGTTAAATTAAATTGTTATATGACTGTTATGTGGTTTTTAATGTTTTCTGTGAAAACATGATTATATCTGTGATGTATGGATTATCCGTTTCGTTGATTGATTGATGGAAAGCCTGACGGTGGTCAGTTCTCAATGATAAGTAAGGATAAAACTTTAAAAGCTTGAGGAGAAACGTAAGGGTTTTGATTTATGGAAGTGGAAGAAAATATTGAAAATAATAATATTTGATGATATTTCAGTGAAAGATTAATTAATGAGTAATAGTAAGGACGAAATCATGAAAATATTTCATTTACGCTATCTTTTTCAAAATAAATTAAAAAATAAGATGAAAAGTTATTACAAGAAATTAAGTGTCAAATATATTTTAACATTGATGGTGAAGAATGAGACACCCCTTTGTGCCCCATTGTATTATTACATTAAAACCTTAATATTTATTTACTTAATCGCGTGCTTACTGTTGAAAATACGTAAAAATTAAAACTTAATTAATAATTATATAACTTATGCAGATGTAAAACACACCAAAACTATATTACATAAATACACACATGTTTATTTATTACATTACCAAAACACTGTTGAGGGTATCATCTCAGTAGGATCCCTCACAGGCATAAACTTCACTACAGACATACTTAGAGGAATTATAAATACTCCTTAGACACACTGGCCATAATGTCTATACTCTAATCACCATGAATCACTGCTCGACCTCCAGTATCTGGTTCGTAAGGAGTTCCATCTAACTCCTCAGCAATTGGTTCCTCCATCGGGTCTTCTCGTATGATCACATCAGAAATAAAATACAACACACAGAAAGATATAGGGAATAAGAAACAGTTCTATCTTCAAAAAGCGGAAAAGAGTAATAGTACATTATACAGTAATTGTCACAGACACGCATCACTCAAAATCAACAATCATCCTCAATTCACTATATCATCCTCTACCCTCAGCCCATGCAACTAAAACTTTATATTGATGTGGCCATCTTCACCCCTGTCACATTAGTCAGTAGTCCAGAACGGTCCAGTACCAATAACTTTCGAACGCATCAAAGACTAAACAAGTATTAGTCTAAAATGGTCCAGTGCCAATAACATACGAACTCGTCAAGGAATATCATTCCATAACGGTCCAGTGCCAAGAACATACGAACTCGTCAAGGAGTATCAATCCAAAACGGTCCAGTGTCAAGAACATATGAACTCGTCAAGGAATATCATTCCATAACGGTCCAGTGCCAAGAACATGCGAACTCGTCAAGAACTAAAGAGTATTACGGGAGTCTACCTCGGCATCCACATCCGTAGGGCACCCACCCGCAATATCCGATATCCCCAAAATAGGATATCCTGACCTCGTGTGTTCCACTCACACGGCTGTGAATAACAATACATCTATAAATGAATCTCCCTAAATTACATCAATAACAACCAAGTGCCTCAACCTTCCATCAAAGTCTCAACACCTTTTTCCTCATAGATAAAACCACTTAATTAGGCTAGGCACCTCTAAATCACCTTTATTCTCTCACCCAAACAATTATCTCCCGAACAACACATATCCTTACTTAAAAATCAGATAAGCACAATATTAAACCCAGGCAGATCATGCATAACACATTAATCAACAGAATATTCCAACATCTCAATATCATATAAGGCAATTTATCACAACCAACTCATAATAGTTCAACCAAATAAATAACAAAGTCAGACTCTGTCACGGCCTGACCGTGATAGCCATCACGGCCGTGACAGACAACAAAGGCAAGAATTCTACAAACAGAACCTGTCACGGTGATAAGCCTCTGGCTTATCTAGTTTTATAACTAGATAGACTGTGGTTTTTTTGCAAATTATTCGAGTTCAATCTCGTTTTCGCCCAAATTTACCTTGTTTTGTTCCTAAGTGGACTTTGACTCGTTCTAGGCATTTTTAGTAGTTTTTAGTCTATTTTGAATAGAATTACGCTTTTTGTTTCTTTTTATTGTTTCAGGTTAGAAGTGAAGCTCCGAGAGTCAAGGAAAGTCAAGAAACAGTGGAAATTTCCATTCTGGAGATATTCGCCTCGCGAAAGTCTGCTCGCCTCGCGATCCTGAAGACCAGCCTAAAGAGCAACAGTCACCTTTTCTGTCTCGCCTCGCGAGTCACAAGATCGCCTCGCGATCCCGAAGGCCTGACTGTGCCAGAGAAGTCATCTTTTCGGTCTCGCCTCGCTAATCACAGTTCGCCTCGCGAGCATTCAAACTCAGGATGGAGCCAAAACTGAAATTCGCCCCGCGAGAGGCTGCTCGCCTCGCGAGAGTCCATTTTGAATGCGGGCCAATTTTAATGCTCGCCTCGCGAGCGGGCGAGAACCAGAATCGCTATTTATAGGCTGTTTCAGATCAGAAGAGGGAAATCCGAATCCTAGTTTTTCCACTGTATAGAGTAGTTTTAGGCCGAATCCTTGTTTCTGGAGCTGCGTATCCTCTTTTCTTTTTCTTATTGTCCTATGGTGGTTATGTCCGATTGTTTGTCTATGAGCATGAGGAACTAATCCCCTCGTCTGAGGGAACAATGAAGCCACTCATGGCGGTGTAGATTCGATGTGATGTATGTCTTTCTCCCTTTTTTCAATTAATGTTTTCCAATTCTGATTTGATTGTGTTGATCATATGCATGCGTGATTAACTAGTTAAACGTGATGAGGCTTAGGAGGCAATTTGCGTTTTAGAACTTGAATTGGGATCATCGATCGAATATTGCACGAGAGTGAGTAGGAGATCGGTGCAACCTTATAGGAACCAGGTTTAATAGAGTTTGATGATTAGGGTTATGAGACCTAGTAAGTAATTAACTCAATCATTGAATACGTCCTAATGAGCACGACAGTGGATATAGGAGAATTTGGGAGTCCTGGTTGACATTGTAATTGAACTTAGGGAGGAATTCATCATCACTTGGGTATGCATAATTGGGTAGGTGGATTTGTGACCTTGGACATTTTAATTTCAGATTTTTAGTTAATTAATTTATTAGATTTGTTAATTTAGATTGCGACCTTATATTTTCTCTCTCTTAACCACTCGCCTCGCTTGACCAACGTATCTAATTTCCTGCGAATTGGTAGAATTGGTAGCCCAATCCTTGTGTTCGACCTCGGTAAATTCTTACCGTGTTATTTTATTACTTGCGACGACCCGGTACACTTGCCGGTGACTCAACAAGTTTTTGGCGCCGTTGCCGGGGAATGGCACAACCAATTTTCCTAATTTTTAGGGAATTTGATTAGTTGGTTAAGTGATTTTTATTTTTATTTTTATTTTTATTTTTATTTTTTTACTATAATCTCTCTCTCTACTTCTTTGATTCCACTTGGTCTTGCCTTGTTTTGTATGCGAGGTACCTTTTCACAAGAGGACCTGCTATTTGATTCGGAGATCACTAGGACCGAGAGGCGATTAAGGAAGGAAGCTAGAGAACGAAAGAGGGTTGAAGCGAGTAATCTTGAGAGGATGGCCGAAGAAAATCCTCCTCCCCCTCCTCCTCCTCGTTACAAGCCTCTCTTCGATTACAGTCTACCCAACTTGGGTGAATGTGATTCTTCCATCGTGAGAGGCAACCTCAATACAGACTCCTTCAGAGTGGAAGGATGTGTCACAGCCTATATCCGTGAGAATCAGTTTGATGGGAGTGGCAGACAAGACCCTCACAGGCACATCACCCACTTCCTTGAAGCTTGTGACTTGCAGAAGGCAAGAGGTGTTTCTCAGGATGAGTTTCGCTTGTGGCTATTCCCTCTCTCTCTCTTAGGCATGTCGCTCGCGATTGGTTTGACAGCTTGGATAGGAACAGTAACAGAACTTGGGAGCAAATGGAACAAAAGTTCCTAACTAAGTATTTTCCTCCTCAGAAAGCGGCACAAGCAAGAGTAGCCGTTACATCTTTCAGACAGACAGAGGATGAAACTTTTAAATGGAGGACAATGGGGGGGTTGTTTTTTGACCTGTCTCAAAGTTCAACATTTCTTTAACGGGTTAAGGGAGTAGATTGTGCCGGGGTTCCTTTTCCTTTTTATGTGGGATGGATGGGCATTATTAGAGAGATGTCGTAATGTAGGGTGGGGGGGGGGGGTGGGGGGGTGACCGGGGAATGCGGGGGTTTGTGGAATGATTGAGTTGAGAAATGTGGCTCGTGCACTTTCTTGACGTGGGTGGGGGCCTGGGTTGGTGTGGTGGGGCATGGGGGCCGTGGTGTTGTGTGGTCGCAAAGTCAACATTTTGGCAATTTGATAAGTTGGAACTCACACGGGTTGAATCTAGAGATGCAGTTGTATAAATGGCTCCCGGCTTTCCGGGGGCCCGGCCGGGGGGGGGGGATCCGGGGTGCCTAGTTCTCCTTGTTGAGCAGCCTGAGGAGTGGAAGTGACGGCAGGGGGTGATGGATGAAGGTGGGTGGGTGAGCCTCGGGGGGGGGCAGTGGGGATTAAATACATTCTGGAAGCCTGGCCCTCTTATGCCGGTTTATGAAGGAGCTTCTCTCTAAGAAGCGGAGAATAGTGGATGAGGAAACGATTGCTTTGATCGAGGAGTGTAGTGCCATTCTTCAAAGAAAACTACCTCCAAAGTTGAAGGATCCCGGTTCTTTTTCGATACCATGCACCATTGGGGGGATGACTCTAGGGAAGGCATTATGTGATCTAGGGGCAAGCATCAACTTGATGCCCCTCTCTATGATGAAGAGGTTGGGGATCAAAGAAGTCAAGGATACGCGGATGTCACTCCAACTGGTCGATCGTTTTGTAAAATATCCTTATGGAGTGGTCGAAGACTTGTTAGTGAAGGTGGACAAGTTCATATTTCCGGCGGACTTTGTGGTGCTTGATATGGATGAAGTTGCCGAGATCCCTCTCATATTGGGTAGGCCCTTCTTGGCCACTGGGGGTTCCTTGATAGATGTGCGACAAGGGAAACTCACTCTAAGGGTGCAAGATGATGAGGTAGTCTTCAATGTCTTTGAAGCAATGAAACACCCTGTTGAGAGGTCGGATGTGTATCGAGTGGATGTGGTGGAATCAATTGTTAAGGCAAAGGCAACTAGAGAAGCCCATGGTTCTTCACTAGCACAAGTGTTGGTAAAATCCCATGATGATGATAGAGAGGAAAAAGACCCTTTGGGGGATGAGGTCTATATTGAGTGGTTAAAAGACATGGAAGCCTTACCGAGTCTCCCAAGGGATGAATGTGCAAAGGAAGATCTCAACAACAAAGGCATGGAAAAGGATGATAAAGCACTGGAGTTGAAAGGTGGCACAACCGTGGTGGTCAATGAAAACAATGAGTTGATCCCAAAAAGGACCATCATGGAGTGGAGAGTATGTGCCGATTATAGAGGGCTTTTGGATTTAAATGAGTTGTCCGGGATCCGCAAGCAAGCAATCTACAAAAAGCGGATTAAGGAAAGGCATGACAAGCACATCGTGCCTAGGAAGTTTGAGCCCGGACAAGCGGTACTTCTTGACAATTCAAGGTTGAAACTCTTTCCGGGAAAGCTAAGATCAAGGTGGTCGGGACCATTCAAGGTCCTCCAAGTTTGTCCACACGGAACAGTAGAGTTAGAAGGGCCTCTGGTAACTTCAAGGTGAATGGGCAAGGGATAAAGCATTATCATGGGGAATCAGTCCCAAATTACAAGCAGTTTCTTCCTCCGGATTAACCCTTAGGGGTGACTTGAGTCAGGCTCGGGACGTTAAACAAGCGCTACTTGGGAGGCAACCCAAGCTAGGTATCCTTTATTTTTAGTTTCTGTCATTTTCATTTATATATTAAAAAAAAAGCTTGATTCGCCATGCGAATCCACAGTGGCCGCGCGAGACAGAAGCCCTGAATCTCAGAGGCTTGCTCACGCTTCTGTCTCGCGTCGCGAGGTATAATTTCACCTCGTAATTCTGGGCATCATCATCTGTTGGAATTCCAGATTCGCTTCGCGAGATACTACTCGCCTCGCTATTCTGGAAAGTGTGAAAACAATTTTTCCAGATTCACCTCGCGAGTGATCTCTCGCCTCGCGAATCTGCAATTAAGGTTTTAATTTGCAGGAGTTCTTCCAGGATGCTATGCAATAGAAGGGAGCCTGTGAGACCAATTAGATGAGGAGGCAACCATGGAAACTTGATCAGGGAGAACCCTCTCCTCTCCTCACTTTTGTTTTGTTTTTGTTTTTGTTTTTGTTTTTGTTTGTCACTCTTGAATAATTTGAGAAGATCAAGAGTATGTGTATGAATGTGTGTCGGCAAGCTTGTTGGATTTTAATTAAATTTAGCATAGATTGATTGCATGAATTATTTTGACCATTGATGATTTCCCCCTAGGTTCTGAAATTAGAAAAGTTGATCCCCATGTGAAAAATTGAAAACTGAACTTAGAGAATTTCATTGTGATTACTTGATTTATGATAAGTTTGGGGTGAGGGGGTGCACGTACTATGAATTGTATCTCGGTCAAACAATTTGCAAAAATGTCCAGGTGAGGATTTGAGCCTCCAACTTTGTTTTTGATTGTGTGAATCACTTTTAAGTTGCACTTTCCCGGATTTACTTGAATCTCTTCATGGTTTGCATGTTTATGTGTTGCATCAAATGATTTAGGCAATTTTCTTTGAATAGCTACTTGGCCTAAAATGAACCATCCCTAATGCATGTTCCCTAGTTAGCCACATTGAGCCTAATTAGCCAATTGTTTCTTGATGACCCTATATTATAAGCCAAAAATCTGAAAAACCATGTTAACCCAATCTTAGGATTAGGAGAGCATGGAAGCTTAGCAAGAGAAGGGTTGTGAGAAACTAAGTTTGGGGTGGCTACAAGGTGATATGTCATTTTGGGTTGAGAAAAAGAAAAATAAAGGTTGAAACCCAAGGCAAAAAGAAAAAAGAAAAGAAAAAAAAAAGAGAAGAAAAAAAAATTTGCCAAAAGAAAAGGGGCAAAATAGAAAAAAATAGCAAGGAAAAGGCTGTAGTCACCCGAGGTAAAAAGAAAAATGGAAAAAGGAATTTGAGTGGAATATGTGTCAAATGCTCACGCTCTCTTAGTTCCTAGGGACTTAAGCCTAGTATCCTTGAATATCCTACCCTTAGCCAGGCCCCATTATAACCTTTAAAAGACCTTCTGATGTTGCATGCATGTTTTCATGGGAACTATTTTTGAGATGAAAATCAAATTCATGGGAAGTGCTCTTGATATGTGAAATTGAGTGAAAAGTTGATAGCCT
Organism: Sophora flavescens; assembly: GCA_030762895.1. NCBI lineage: Eukaryota > Viridiplantae > Streptophyta > Magnoliopsida > Fabales > Fabaceae > Sophora > Sophora flavescens. The sequence continues at coordinate 105,878,908 of CM061066.1, read as the reverse complement.
AGACGAATTTGAGAGAATGAGTGAAATTTTACATACCCTTGTGAGGAAGGCAATTGTTTGAAATTGGTGATCTTCCTTTTTGGGTGTATATTTGATCCTCAACTTAGATTAATGAATGCATGAATGATGAAGTTATCAATTGTTTAAAGTAAATGAATGTGGGGATTACATTGATGCAAGGGGGAAATCATTGGAGAAAATTTGTTTTGATTGCATGAAATTTGTGCGAAATCGATTGAATCCCTTAAGCTTGCCAAGTCTTGAGTCCTTTTTAAGTTTTAGCTTGCTTGGGGACAAGCAAGGTTTAAGTTTGGGGTGTTTTGATAAGCCTCTGGCTTATCTAGTTTTATAACTAGATAGACTGTGGTTTTTCTGCAAATTATTCGAGTTCAATCTCGTTTTCGTCCAAATTTACCTTGTTTTGTTCCTAAGTGGACTTTGACTCGTTCTAGGCATTTTTAGTAGTTTTTAGTCTATTTTGAATAGAATTACGCTTTTTGTTTCTTTTTATTGTTTCAGGTTAGAAGTGAAGCTCCGAGAGTCAAGGAAAGTCAAGAAACAGTGGAAATTTCCATTCTGGAGATATTCGCCTCGCGAAAGTCTGCTCGCCTCGTGATCCTGAAGACCAGCCTAAAGAGCAACAGTCACCTTTTCTGTCTCGCCTCGCGAGTCACCAGCTCGCCTCGCGATCCCGAAGACCTGACTGTGCCAGAGAAGTCATCTTTTCGGTCTCGCATCGCTAATCACAGTTCGCCTCGCGGGCATTCAAACTCAGGATGGAGCCAAAACTGAAATTCGCACCGCGAGAGGCTGATCGCCTCGCGAGAGTCCATTTTGAATGCGCGCCAATTTTAATGCTCGCCTCATGAAAACCCACTCGCCTCGCGAGCGGGCGAGAACCAGAATCGCTATTTATAGGCCGTTTCAGATCAGAAGAGGGAAATCCGAATCCTAGTTTTTCCACTGCATAGAGTAGTTTTAGGCCGAATCCTTGTTTCTGGAGCTGCGTCTCCTCTTTTCTTTTTCTTATTGTCCTATGGTGGTTATGTCCGATTGTTTGTCTATGAGCATGAGGAACTAATCCCCTCGTCTGAGGGAACAATGAAGCCACTCATGGCGGTGTAGATTCGATGTGATGTATGTCTTTCTCCCTTTTTTCAATTAATGTTTTCCAATTCTGATTTGATTGTGTTGATCATATGCATGCGTGATTAACTAGTTAAACGTGATGAGGCTTAGGAGGCAATTTGCATTTTAGAACTTGAATTGGGATCATCGATCGAATATTGCACGAGAGTGAGTCGGGACCATTCAAGGTCCTCCAAGTTTGTCCACACGGAATAGTAGAGTTAGAAGGGGCCTCTAGTAACTTCAAGGTGAATGGGCAAGGGATAAAGCATTATCATGGGGAATCGATCCCAAATTACAAGCAGTTTCTTCCTCTGGATTAACCCTTAGGGGTGACTTGAGTCAGGCTCGGGACGTTAAACAAGTGCTACTTGGGAGGCAACCCAAGCTAGATATCCTTTATTTTTAGTTTATGTCATTTTCATTTATATATTAAAAAAAAAACCTTGATTCGCCACGAGAATCCACAGTGGCCGTGCGAGATAGAAGCCCTGAATCTCAGAGGCTTGCTCACGCTTCTGTCTCGCGTCGCAAGGTATACTTTCGCCTCGCAATTCTGGGCATCATCATCTGTTGGAATTCCATATTCGCCTCGCGAGATACTACTCGCCTCGCTATTCTGGAAAGTGTGAAAACAATTTTTCCAGATTCGCCTCGCGAGTGATCTCTCGCCTCGCGAATCTGCAATTAAGGTTTTAATTTGCAGGAGTTCTTCCAGGATGCTATGCAACAGAAGGGAGCCCGTGAGACCAATTGGATGAGGAGGCAACCATGGAAACTTGATCAGGGAGCACCCTCTCCTCTCCTCACTAACAAGTCTTCGACCACCCCATAAGGATATTTTATAGAACGATCGGCTAGTTGGAGTGACATCCGTGTATCCTTGACTTCTTTGATCCCCAATTTCTTCATCATAGAGAGGGGCATCAAGTTGATGCTTGCCCCTAGATCACACAATGCCTTCCCCAGAGTCATCTCCCCAATGGTGCATGGTATAGAAAAAGAACCGGGATCCTTCAACTTTGGAGGTAGTTTTCTTTGAAGAATGGCACTACACTCCTCGGTCAAAGCAATCGTTTCCTTATCCACTATTTTCCGCTTCTTGGAGAGAAGTGATGAGTGTGATTTCACCTCATTTTCCATGTACATTTCTGCATGCATTTGCATATAAGTTAGGCCATTTTAGTTTGATTTTGGTTAGTTTTTCCTTTGGAATAGATAAGGTGGTTTTGGTGTTGTTTTGCAGGAATTCAATGGAAAAATGCTCAGAATTAGCCTTGATGGAGCTTGGATGAAATCGAGCCTGAAAAGAGAAGAAATTGAGCCAAGCAGAATTCTGGAGATTCGCCCCGCGAGCCTGGAAGCTGACTGTTGGAGAAAATGCAAGCCTTTCTGGTTCGCCTCGCGAACCCATGTCTCGCCTCGCGAGTCTGAAAACCAGAAGCCATCACGCCCAGGCCCTGATGCTCCTCACGGGCGTATTAAAGAAAAACCTTTCGGTCTCGCGTTGCAAAGCAACTCTCGCCTCGCGAGAGTTCAATTCTCTGAATGCAGATTTTTAACATTCGCCTCGCGAGACATGTCTCGCCTCGCGAACGCGCGCAGATCTGATAGGTATAAGTTGCTGTTTTAGGGCGGTTTTTGGAGAGCTTTTGGAGGAGGAGCACTTGGGAGCACTTAGAGGTTGCGGCTGGACTAGGGTTCCAGCCCTAGAAGGGGAGATTTCCTTGCTCTGGGAATGGAGGAAGCTTGGAGGATTCTTCTATGAGTGTTCTCCATCCCTTCTCTCATTCTCTTTTGTATTTCCTTTTATCATGAGTAGTTAAATCCCCTATTGTTGGGGTTAGATGATTACTTTTCTGAACTTGTTTGTAAATTGATTTGGTTGTTTAATGCAAGTTTCTATTTCTTTATGAGTATGTGATTCTGTGCTTAATGCTTTCCTTGGATTAGCTACCCATAGGAATGATATGTTGCTTTGATAGACAATTGACAGATTGATGTTAAGGCATGCTCATGAATCATATGCCAAGTAGTTCAAGAATCTAGACATAGGTGTTGGATGCTTGCAATCTTATAAGTCTTGACTTAATGCAAAATCTCAGGTTAATCCACCTAAGACATTAGGGTTTAATTTGGGGTTTTAGGCTCAATGCACCTAAGACATTAGGCTTGAGTATTTTAGAAAAGACTTGATTGTCATTATTGAATTAGGACTTGTGTTAGAAGCCATTTCATTGCAATTAAGGGAGGATTAGTGTAGTCTAACCCTGACAATTCTAGCCACATCTCTGTTTGCATACCAAGTGTTCGATAAAATTCCAAAAAGACCAAAAATATTGTTTTGCTTTCTTTATTTTATGTTTTGATCTTTTCATACCTTAGTTTCGTCTAGATAGTTGTTGAGTTTGTGAATTGGAAATTGACAACCAATCCCTGTGGATACGATATTCGGTCTCACCACCGTATTACTTGTTGCGACAAGGTGCACTTGCCTATATTGCAAAAATATTACGCATCAAGAAGCTCCTTCATAAACCGAGCATAAGATGGCATCTGTTCCAAAGCATCCACAAATGGAATGTTAATCTGAAGTTTGCGGAAGACATCAAGGAATTTGTTGAACTGCTTATCCTGTTGAGGCTTCTTCAATCTTTCAGGATATGGTACCTTCATGTAGGGCGGGAGGTCTTGGGGTTCAACCCATTTCTTCTTTCGGAACTCTTCATCCACAAGCTTCAGCCTTCCCCCTTGCTCTGGTGCCTTGTCACTTGCCAACTCCTCTTTCTTAGGTTGCTCTTCCTCAACATGTGGTTGTTCCGGGGCCTTGTCTTCCTCTAAACTGGTTGCACCCCTGTTAGATCCCAACACCCTACCGCTTCTAGTTGTTATGGCATTGCAATGGTACTTAGGGTTGTTCTCGGTATCACCTGGGAAAGTGCCTGGGGGACGCTCATTTAGTTGCTTTGCGAGCTGAGCAATCTGCGTCTCTAGATTCTGAATTGCTGACCCCGTGTGAGTTGCCAACTTATCAATGACTGTGCCTATGTTGATTGCCAACTTCTCAACTGCCGCATTCATCTTCTCAAAACCCAACTCCCATGGTTGCCTTCCACCATCTGTTATTTGCAACTGATTAGGCCCTGGAGAATCCCGCTGAGTATTATGCTGATGGATTCCAATGTTTGGCCTCAGAACCTGTTGAGGTTGTTGTTGCCAATTCTGTTGAGGTTGTTGTTGCCCGGCTAGACCACCACTAGCATTACTCCAAGTGAAACCCGGATGGTCTCTCCTCATATAGCCCCTATTCTGATTCTGACTGTTCCTCTGATAGTTGTTCTGGGGCACACTGTCATAGAAATTGTGGCATGAGTCCACATGTTCCTGAGAGAAGTTGAACGGACAGCTCCGAGTGTCATGATCTCCATTACAATTATCACAACCCGGAGGCATTCCCTCGTGTATCGCATTAACCTTCTTGTTCTCTGACAAAGCCGCAACTTGTATCTTCAACGATTTAACTTGCTCTAGAATGGCTTCCATTGTTGCAGAACTGACTCCACTTGAGGTTTCCCTACCACGGTTGTAATCATTGTACGACATCTTCTCTAATAATGCCCATCCATCCTCAGCTGATAAAAAGGAAAAGGAACCGCCAGCTGCGGCATCACAATTCATCTGATAGCATCCCCTTAACCCGTTAAAGAAATGTTGAACTTTGGAGACCGGGTCAAAGAAAGCTGAAGGACATCTTCTCAAGAGCACATTGTACCTCTCCCAAGCTTCATTAAAAGTTTTATCCTCTGTCTGTCTGAAAGATGTAATGGCTACTCTTGCTTGTGCCGCTTTCTGAGGAGGAAAATACTTAGTTAGGAACTTTTGTGCCATTTGCTCCCAAGTTCTGATACTGTTCCTATCCAAGGTGTCAAACCAATCGCGAGCGACATCCCTAAGAGAGAGAGGGAATAGCCGCAAGCGAAACTCATCCTGAGAAACACCTCTTGCCTTCTGCAAGTCACAAGCTTCAAGGAAGTGGGTGATGTGCCTGTGAGGGTCTTGTCTGCCACTCCCATCAAACTGATTCTCACGGATATAGGCTGTGACACATCCTTCCACTCTGAAGGAGTCTGTATTGAAGTTGCCTCTCACGATGGAAGAATCACAATCACCCAAGTTGGTTAGACTGTACTCGAAGAGAGGCTTGTAACGAGGAGGAGGAGGAGGAGGAGGAGGAGGAGGATTTTCTTCGGCCATCCTCTCAAGATTAATCGCTTCAAGCCTTTTTCTTTCTCTGACTTCCTTCCTTAAGCGCTTCTCGGTCTTGGTGATCTCCGAATCAAATAGCAAGTCCTCTTGTGAGAGGGTACCTCGCATACAAAAACAAGGCAAGACCAAGTGGAATAAAAGAAGTAGAGAGAAAACAAAAATAAATAAATAACAGAAAAATAAAAAAAAAACAGCTTAACCAAATAATCAAACTTCCCTAAAAATTAGGAAAATTGGTTGTGCCAATCCCCAGCAACGGCGCCAAAAACTTGTTGAGTCACCGGCAAGTGTACCGGGTCGTCGCAAGTAATAAAATAAACACGGTAAGAATTTACCAAGGTCGAACACAAGGATTGGGCTACCAATCTGTCTAATTCGCGGGAAATCCGATACGTTTGGTCAAGTGAGGAAAGTGGTTGAGAGAGAGAATAAGATCGCAATTCAATCAACTAATCAAGTAAAATAATTAACTAAAAATCTGGAATTAAAATGTCTAAGGTCACAAATCCACCTATCCAATCATGCATAGTACCCAAGTGATGATGAATTCCTCCCTAAGTTCAATTATAATGTCAACCGGGACCCCCAAATTCTCCTATATCCACTGTCGTGCTCAATAGGACGTATTCGACGACTGAGTTAATTACTTACTAGTTCTCATAACCCTAATCATCAAACTCTATTAATTCTTGTTCCCTATAGGTTGCACTAATCTCCTACTCATTCTCGTGCAATATTCAATTAGTGATCCCAATTCAAGTTCTAAACGCGAATTGCTGACTAAGCCTCATCAACGTTAACAAGTCAATCACGCATGCATATGATCAACGCAATCAAATAAGAATTGGAAAACATCAATTGAGAAAAAGGGGAGAAACATACATCACATGAACACTATACTGCCATGGGTGGCTTCATTGATCCCTTAGGCGAGGGGATTAGCTCCTCATGCCCATAATGACAAACGAACAATCGGAATTAACCACCATTGTAAAATAAAAGAAGAAAAGAGGGAGACGCAGCTCCAAAGTAACAAGGATTCGTAACAAAACTGATTTAAAACAAGTGGAAAACTAGGATTCGGATTTTGATCTGAAACAACCTATAAATAGGGATTCTGGTTCTCGCCCGCTCGCGAGGCGAACAGACTCTCGCGAGGCAAACATTAAAATTGGTACGCATTCAATTTGGATTCTAGCGAGGCGAGCATCCTCTCGCGGGGCGAATTTCAGTTTTGGCTCCATCCTGAGTTTGAATGATCGCGAGGCGAACTGTGATTGGCGTGGCGAGACCGAAAGGATGACTTCTCTGGCACAGTGAGGCCTTCAGGTTCGCGAGGCGAGATGGTGACTCGCGAGGCAAGACCGAAAAGGTGACTGTTGCTCTTTAGGCTGGTCTTCAGGCTCGCGAGGCGAGCAGCCTTTCGCGAGGCGAATATCTCCAGAATGGAAATTTCCACTGTTTCTTGACTTTCCTTGACTCTCGGAGCTTCACTTCTAACCTGAAACAATAAAAAGAAACAAAAAGCGTAATTCTATTCAAAATAGACTAAAAACTACTAAAAATGCCTAGAACGAGTCAAAGTCCACTTAGTAACAAAACAAGGTAAATTTGGGCGAAAACGAGATTGAACTCAAATAATTTGCACAAAAACCACAGTCTATCTAGTTAAAGGATTGGGCTACCAATCTGTCTAATTCGCGGGAAATCCGATACGTTTGGTCAAGCGAGGAAAGTGGTTGAGAGAGAGAATAAGATCGCAATTCAATCAACTAATCAAGTAAAATAATTAACCAAAAATCTGGAATTAAAATGCCTAAGGTCACAAATCCACCTACCCAATCATGCATAGTACCCAAGTGATGATGAATTCCTCCCTAAGTTCAATTATAATGTCAACCAGGACCCCTAAATTCTCCTATATCCACTGTCGTGCTCAATAGGACGCATTCGACGACTGAGTTAATTACTTACTAGGTCTCATAACCCTAATCATCAAACTCTATTAATTCTTGTTCCCTATAGGTTGCACTAATCTCCTACTCACTCTCGTGCAATATTCAATTAGTGATCCCAATTCAAGTTCTAAACGCGAATTGCTGACTAAGCCTCATCAACGTTAACAAGTCAATCACGCATGCATATGATCAATGCAATCAAATCAGAATTGGAAAACATCAATTGAGAAAAAGGGGAGAAACATACATCACATGAACACTATACCGCCATGGGTGGCTTCATTGATCCCTTAGACGAGGGGATTAGCTCCTCATGCCCGTAATGACAAACGAACAATCGGAATTAACCACCATTGTAAAATAAAAGAAGAAAAGAGGGAGACGCAGCTCCAAAGTAACAAGGATTCATAACAAAACTGATCTAAAACAAGTGGAAAACTAGGATTCGGATTTTGATCTGAAACAACCTATAAATAGGGATTCTGGTTCTCGCTCGCTCGCGAGGCGAACGGACTCTCGCGAGGCGAACATTAAAGTTGGCGCGCATTCAATTTGGATTCTAGCGAGGCGAGCATCCTCTCGCGGGGCGAATTTCAGTTTTGGCTCCATCCTGAGTTTGAATGATCGTGAGGCGAACTGTGATTGGCGTGGCGAGACCGAAAGGATGACTTCTCAGGCACAGTCAGGCCTTCAGGTTCGTGAGGCGAGATGGTGACTCGCGAGGCGAGACCGAAAAGGTGACTGTTGCTATTTAGGCTGGTCTTCAGGCTCGCGAGGCGAGCAGCCTTTCGCGAGGTGAATATCTCCAGAATGGAAATTTCCACTGTTTCTTGACTTTCCTTGACTCTCGGAGCTTCACTTCTAACCTGAAACAATAAAAAGAAACAAAAAGCGTAATTCTATTCAAAATAGACTAAAAACTACTAAAAATGCCTAGAACGAGTCAAAGTCCACTTAGGAACAAAACAAGGTAAATTTGGGCGAAAACGAGATTGAACTCAAATAATTTGCACAAAAACCACAGTCTATCTAGTTATAAAACTAGATAAGCCAGAGGCTTATCAAAACACCCCAAACTTAAACCTTGCTTGTCCCCAAGCAAGCTAAAACTCAAAAAGGACTCAAGACTTGGCAAGCTTAAGGGATTCAATCGATTTCGTACAAATTTCATGCAATCTTAACAAAACAGTTTTTCTCCAATGATTTCCCCCCTTGCATCAATGTAATCCCCACATTCATTTATTTTAAACAATTGAGAACTTCATCATTCATGCAATCATTAATCTGAGTTGAGGATTAGAGTCACACACAAAAGGAAGATCACCAATTTCAAACAATTGCCTTCCTCACAAGGGTATGTAAAATTTCACTCATTCGCTCAAATTCGTCTAGGCTATCAACTTTTCACTCTAATTCACATTTCAAGAGCACTTCCCATGAATTTGATTTTCATCTCAAAAATGGTTCCCACGAAAACATGCATGCAACATCAGAAGGTCTTATAAAGGTTGTAATGGGGTCTGGCTGAGGGTAGGATATTCAAGGATACTAGACTTAAGTCCCTAGGAACTAAGAGAGCATGAGCATTTGACACATCTTCCACTCAAATTCCTTTTTCCATTTTTATTTTTGCCTCGAGTGACTACATCCTTTTCCTTGCTAATCTTTTTGCTTTGCCCCTTTTCTTTTGGCAAATTTTTTTTTTTGCCTTGGGTTTCAACCTTTATTTTTCTTTTTCTCACCCCAATATGACACATCACCTTGTAGCCACCCCAAACTTAGTTTCTCACAACCCTTCTCTTGCTAAGTGTCCATGCTCTCCTAATCCTAAGATTGGGTTAACATGGTTTTTCAGATTTTTGGCTTGTAATATAGGGTCATCAAGAAACAATAGGCTAATTAGGCTCAATGTGGCTAACTAGGGAACATGCATTAGGGATGGTTCTTTTTAGGCCAAGTAGCTATTTCAAAGAAAATTTCCTAAATCATTTGAAGCAACACATAAACATGCAAACCATGAAGAGATTCAAGCAAATCCGGGAAAGTGCAACTTAAAAGTGATTCACACAATCAAAAACAAAGTTGGAGGCTCAAATCCTCACCTGGACATTTTGCAAATTGTTTGACCGAGATACAATTCCTAGTGTGTGCACCCCCTCACCCCAAACTTGTCATAAATTAAGCAATCACAATAAAGTTTCTCAAAGTTCAATTTTCAATTTTTCACATGGGGATCAACTTATCTAATTTCAGAACCTAGGGGGAAATCATCAATGGTCAAAATGATTCATGCAATCAATCTATGCTAAATTTAATTGAAATCCAACAAGCTTGCCGACACACATTCATACACATACTCTTGATCTTCTCAAATTATTCAAGAGTGACAAACAAAAACAAAAACACAAACAAAACAATTGGTTCCCTCCCCCACACTTAAAGCATACATTGTCCTCAATGAAAGAACACGGATATAAAATAAGAGTGAGGAAAGGAGAGGGTACTCCCTGATCAAGTTTCCATGGTTGCCTCCTCATCCAATTGGTCTCACGGGCTCCCTTCTGTTGCATAGCATCCTGGAAGAACTCCTGCAGATTAAAACCTTAATTGCAGATTCGCGAGGCGAGATATCACTCGCGAGGCGAATCTGGAAAAATTGTTTTCACACTTTCCAGAATAGCGAGGCGAGTAGTATCTTGCAAGGCGAATCTGGAATTCCAAGAGATGATGATGCCCGGAATCGCGAGGCGAAAGCAGCCCTCGCGACGCGAGACAGAAACGTGAGCAAGCCTCTGAGATTCAGGGCTTCTGTCTCGCGTGGCCACTGTGGATTCGCGTGGCGAATCAAGCTTTTATATATATATATATATATATATATATATATATGAAAATGACAGAAACTAAAAATAAAGGATACCTAGCTTGGGTTGCCTCCCAAGTAGCGCTTGTTTAACGTCCCGAGCCTGACTCAAGTCGCCCCTAAGGGTTAACTCAGAAAAAGCACTTGCTTGCCATTTGGGATTGGTTCCCCGTGATAATGCTTTAGTCTTTGCCCATTTACCTTGAAATTGCCAGAGGCCCCTTCTAATTCTACTGCTCCGTGTGGAAAAACATGGAGGCCCTTGAATGGTCCTGACCACCTTGACTTCAGCTTCCCAGGAAAGAGTCTCAGCCTTGAGTTATAAAGGAGTACCATTTGTCCGGGCTCAAACCTCCTAGGTAAGATGTGCTTGTCATGCCATGCCTTAGTCCGCTCTTTGTAGATTCTTGCATTTTCATATGCTTGCATGCGGATTTCAGACAACTCATTTAAGTCCAGAAGCCTCTTCTCACCGGCCTTCATCAAATCAAAGTTAAGTTCTCGAATTGCCCAATAAGACTTTTCCTCCAATTCCACCGGCAGGTGGCACACCTTTCCAAACACCAAATTGTAAGGAGACCTTCCAATTGGAGTCTTGAAGGCAGTCCTATAAGCCCATAAGGCATCATCTAACTTTTTTGACCAATCCTTCCGTGAGGAGTTGACGGTTTTCTCAAGAATACGCTTCAACTCACGGTTGGATACCTCCGCTTGCCCATTGGTCTGAGGATGATAAGGAGTAAAGACTCTATGCTTGACCCCATACTTCTCAAGAAGCTTGTGCATTTGATTGTTGCAAAAGGGGGATCCCCCATCACTAATCAACACTCTAGGAACCCCAAAACTTGAGAAGATATTGCGCCTTAGGAATTCCATGACTACCCGCGCATCATCCGTGGTTGTTGGGATTGCTGCTACCCACTTTGACACGTAGTCCACAGCCACCAAAATGTATTGATAGGAGAAAGATGGTGGGAATGGTCCCATGAAATCTATCCCCCATACATCAAAGAGTTCTACTTCAAGCATGCTATTCAAGGGGAGTTCATGCCGCTTAGTGATGTTGCCAACTCTTTGGCAACGATCACAGTTCTCAACAAAGGTATGGATATGTCCCTATCCGCTTTGGAGAATTTTTTCTGCGATCCTCTTTCCCCCATAGTGCCCAACATAATCCGAGCTATGACAATGCCACAACACATTTCCGATTTGGTCATGGGGAATGCACCTTCTTAGGATCCCATCTGAGCATTGCTTGAAAAGATATGGGTCCTCCCACACATAGTACTTTGCATCCGAGAAGAACTTCTTCCTTTGTTGACTAGTCCAACCTTGCGGAACCACATTTGAAGATTTGAAGTTGGCCATGTCCGCGAACCAAGGAGGGGAATTTTCAATAAGTGCAAACAGCTTTTCATCAGGAAATTCTTCCTTGATGTCTAACAATTCCTCCTTGGTGTCGGGATTGACCAACCTAGATAAGTGGTCCGCCACACCATTGTCGGATCCCTTCCTGTCCTTAATCTCGAGATCAAATTCCTGCAAAAGAAGAATCCACCGTATTAATCTAGGTTTGGCCTCTTGTTTTGTCATCAAGTGTTTTATGGCCGCATGATCAGTGTAAATAACAATCTTAGACCCCACAATGTAGGATCTAAACTTATCTAAAGCAAAAACCACAACAAGTAGTTCTTTTTCAGTGGTGTAATAATTAGCTTGTGCCTCATTCAAAACTTTACTTGCATAATAAATGACATGAGCTAATTTTTCCACCCTTTGCCCCAAAACAGCCCCCACCGCATAATCACTAGCATCACACATGATTTCAAAAGGTAAGTTCCAATTAGGCGCAGTGATTAGGGTGCGGTGACAAGCATATTTTTCAAAATAGTGAAGGCATTTAAACAAGAAGCATTAAACTCAAAGGATACATCCTTCACAAGAAGGTCACAAAGCGGCTTTGCGATTTTGGAGAAGTCCTTGATGAATCTCCGGTAGAAACCGGCATGCCCCAAAAAACTCCTCACCCCCTTTACATTGGTTGGTGGGGGAAGCTTCTCAATCAACTCAATCTTTGCTTTATCAACTTCAATCCCCCTTTGGGAGATTTTGTGCCCCAAGACTATACCTTCCTTGACCCATGAAGTGGCATTTCTCCCAATTGAGCACAAGGTTAGTCTCTTGGCACCTTTTAAGCACCAAAGTCAAGTTCTGCAAGAAATTTTCATATGAGGTCCCAAAGACCGAGAAGTCATCCATGAACACCTCAATGCATTTATCCACCATGTCCGAGAAAATAGAAAGCATGCACCTTTGGAAAGTAGCAGGAGCGTTGCACAATCCAAAGGGCATCCTCCTATAGGCAAAGACTCCATAGGGACAAGTGAAAGCCGTCTTCTCTTGATCTTGAGGATCTACCACAATTTGATTATAGCCGGAGTAACCATCCAAAAAACAATAGTACTCATGTCCGGCTAACCTTTCTAGCATTTGATCAATGAAGGGAAGAGGGAAGTGATCTTTCCTTGTGGCTTCATTTAGCTTTCTATAGTCGATACATACTCTCCACCCCGTGATGGTCCTTGTTGGGATCAATTCATTGATTTCATTGACCACCACTGTTGTGCCTCCTTTCTTTGGGACCACATGAATTGGACTAACCCAATTACTATCCGAGATTGGATTTGTGACAGACAACAAAGGCAAGAATTCTACAAACAGAACCTGTCACGGCCTGGCCATGACAACCATCACGGCCGTGACAGACAGCAAACATCCTCAATATCATAATTATTCAAACACCGAAACAATACGTCACATGCAGATGGAATACCTCAACCAGCGTATCACAGTAAATTTGATAACATAAAATCAAACATCCTCAAATACTTAAAATCAACTTAAGGTCGATAAACCTACAATCCCCGAATCACCATTGGTTTTACAGAAAAGGTTTCCAATGGGATTTTGGTCTTGTCGATTACTCGACTACTAGTAGGGTTTAGGTCGCTCTACACAATTATCATATAATCTACTACTTATCGATTCCGACGATAGGTTGATTATTTTCCCCACCTGAGCTAGCACCGGAAATACGTACACGACGATCCTCGTTATCCCGCCACGAGTTAACACAACCACCTTCAACCAAACAACATAACTATTAATCAACTAACAACCATCTATGACACTTTAGGGCTAGGTTCGGTCAAGACTTAGAAAAATAGGTTTAGGGTTATCTTCTTAATGCCATCTTTTGGATCCTAGTTACTAGAGTCTTAACTAACATAGATTACTTATTACAAGACTAAAATTTGAAACAAAATCCTCTAACCTTTAGGGTTAGGGTTTCGGCCAAGGGCTGACTTTTAGGGTTCAAAATCCTTAAATTTTCTAATCATGATTAAGTCATAGATTAATGATCCTTGATTAACCTAAATCATGGATTAGTGACTAAACAACTAAAGTTGAAACTCAAAACTTCCTATCTCTTTTATACAAGGATTCGGCCTCAACATGTTCATAGGGTTAGGGTTCTTAGTTTAATAAACCAACTTGGGTTTATTAAGCATACATACTAATAGCTTGATTAACAAGATCATTAATGAAAACCATGAACAAAAACTCTACCAAACCTACTTTGATAGATTCGGCCAAGGCTAGGTTTTTAGGAAAGAAATTTTTGATTACATCATGCTCTTAGATTTAGATAATATGCATGATATCAAGAAGATAGAAAGTAGTTTCATCATCATTAGATTTTTCTAGAATTTATTATGACTTTTCAAATTTCTAGTGTTAGAAACTTTAAAGTGATGAACAACTATAATATAAACCTTGAATCAAGAAACTTTCTAAAGAACATAGGCATGATTAAGAATGAAGATTAGGATTTACCTCTTGAAGATCAATGACAAAGGAAATCTAAGAAACTTGCTTCACAAACTTATCACTAAAGAACTTATGAACTTAGGGTTTTGAACAAAAAGACATTAGAAACTAAGTGAAAAGTGAGAGTATGGTATTTATAGAGATAGTGGCGCCATCTTGGGAAGGATCTAGAATTGATGAGTTGTCTTGCTAAAAGGATTGAAATGCAAATACTTCCTAGGGACCAATTTGAAAAGATTCCAAAAGTTGAAGGACTAGTTTGCAAATTGTCAATAAAGTGTCATGATGATGATTTGCCACATTTAATGCAAGCTTATCTTCACCAAAGTTGGCTGATTTGGTCATAGATATTTTAGGAAAATTCAAGATTGTTGAAGAAGATTTTAGAAGCTTGAAGAACAAAGTGGAAGAATGTAGAACATTCTAGAGTTTTCTTGACTCATCCAACAACAAATGAGGGAAGCCATCAATCCTCATGGGCTTGCGCATGGGCTTGGTTTCATTTTTGTGGGGCCCACTTGAAGATTTAAGCATTAAGCTTAAGATAGGAAACTTGTATAGTTTCAAATAGGCTTTGTGGAATCAAACCATGAACTAGAAAATTTTGGGCTTCAAAGCCACGTCCATTTGAGATTGGAAACAAGAATTCTAGCCTAATCCACTTGAAAAAAAAACTTAGAAACTAATTTAGGGACAAAAGGGTAATTTACAAAAAGTTCAGGGACTTAAACGTAAAATTCATAAATTTTCTATTTATCCCTGAAAAACCTTCTAGACTTAAAAATATGATTCATCCCATTGAATCATCTCAAAATCCTAATATAAACCCTCTATCGGTTCTGAGAAACTTCGAAATTTCTTCCGTCGTCTACCCGATTACGTGTTTCGCCCGAAAAACATAAATTATTTTTTTTTCCAAAATAATTCTAAAAATACAGAATTGTAGGA
Source organism: Sophora flavescens (assembly GCA_030762895.1). Classification (NCBI taxonomy): domain Eukaryota; kingdom Viridiplantae; phylum Streptophyta; class Magnoliopsida; order Fabales; family Fabaceae; genus Sophora; species Sophora flavescens. Next base: position 105,863,857 of record CM061066.1, on the reverse strand, counting down.
AATAAAATAGTAATCTTAAGTCTTTCGTTTACGAATTAAAATTAGGTCTTTTGAGCAGTATAATTATACTGTCAATGGAATTCGCGGGTCGGGTTTCACCTGACTTTCCAACCTAATTTTCAATCGTAGCTTCCTACATTCAAGTAGGATTGAGTAGTAAACTCCGTTTAATTAAAATAATTTTCTAAAACTCAAATAAATTTATAAACATATTTATATGTATTACTGTTATTTAAAACAGTGAAATACAGGGCGTTACAAAGAACTTTTTATAAAAGAGAAAATCATTTGCTTTATAAATGGCTTTATTTGTAAACGAATTTCAGTGGAAAAGGTTTTTATGCAAATAATTTTTAAGTCAAGGAAAACATTTTAAAAAATCTTTGATAAGTTTCGGAGTTTATTTTGAATAGTTGTTTTTCACAGAACAAAAACTGTGTTAAAGGTGGAAGTTGTGAGGACTAAGATAACAAAGATGGGCTAGTGTTCCTATGAGTAAGTACGTGGGTTAAAGTCCTGGTGTTGCGTGTCTTGTGTGTCATAGGTTAGAGTCCCAGTTGGCACATTGGATTCTGTTGTTAATGTGTCATGGGTTAGAGTCCCAGTTGGTACAATTGAATCCGTGTTCTGCATGCTGTGGGATAGAGCCCTAGTTAATATATTTGAATATCTGTTCTGGTAGTTGTGGGTTAGAGTCCCAGGTAACACATTTGAATCTCCGTTCGGTGTGTTGTGGGTTAGAGTCCCAGTTAACACATTTGAATCTCTGCTGTGTGTGTCGTGGGTTAGAGTCCCAGTTGGCACATTTGACTTCGTGTTCTGTATATTGTGGGTTAAAGTCCCATTTGGCACATGTGACCATGTGTCCTATGTTGAGAATGAACGATTTCGATGTCTAAGTAAGAATAGTCATGAGCGGTAAGCCTCGACAAAGAAATAAATGAATTAAAAGAAAAATAAAGAGAACAAATATTAAGATTTGATGGTGGATGTTGAAGTGTCATGTAATTTTATAAATTGTAATAACTGTCGGGTATGAATCGCATTGTTTAGAATATCTTTTTTTTCTGAGAATTTATGTGAAGTGTATATGTGTACATGTTGTTGTTGTTTGTGTGTCGCGCATGTAGTTATCACGATAAAACTCATTGGTCGGTATCTCACCTTTGCAATATATCTGTCTTCTTGTTTTGGTTTTTGTTGTTATAACGTGGAACGCGAATACAAACGTTGTAGAGGAGTTCCCTGTTGTACTTTAGGACCTTAGTCCTGAAAATGGTAGAGATCGTTGTTTTTAGGGAGGACTTCGGGAGTCTTCCTAGTAGATGTTCGGTTAGAGTGACCAGCTCAATTAAGATATTAGGTTGTTTTATACCCTACTGATGGTAGTCTGTATACCTGACTGCTGAGAGCCATTTTTTCTTGAGTTATGGTTATGTTTTTATTTCCCAATGTTATGACTTTGGAAATGACTTGTTGTTATGAAGGTCTTGATGTATAAGTATGATGATGTGTATATTTATGACGTTGGTCTGTATGGAGAAAGGAAAAGAAGAAAAAAAATTATTACCATTTTTGAATAAGGATAAATAACTAGAAAACATTATTTTCCGAAAGTAACCAGCTGTTATTTTAAGTTTTATTTCCGCAACGCGTTAACCATGTAGCACCCAAAGGGGGGTGTTGCATTAGTGGTATCAGAGCTTGTCGAGTCTTTCGGGCACCTTGGGAAATAGGTCTGTATGTTTCTGTTATGTTATCTCTGGTTGGATATTGTTTGAACTGTTTCCTTGTCGAAACAATGTGTGTTGGATTATAAGTATGTGTTTTTTATCTTGATGGGTTATACGAGTTTTGGCTTGTAGGAACCCATGGCTTGTAAATTGTGCTTTGGCCCATGTACGACACATTCGGTTATCCTTTTGGATTGTGTCAGACATTTGAATAGTGTACCTGTTGTAAAGGATTTTCTGGGAGTGTTCTCTGGAAATGTTCTAAGTTTGCTACCAGCAAAGGATATTGATTTTCGATCGATCTATTTTCTAGATTCAGTCCGATTTCTAATCTCCTTGTATAGGATGTCACCTACAAAGTTAATCGAGTTAGACGACTCGATTCAACTGGAAGATCGATGGTCTAAATAGTTTGGTAGACCGAGTGTTTTCCGTAGGAATGCACCAATGTTGTGTGAAGATTCGAGACTCCATGTGGATTTCTGACAACTCAACAAAGTGACGATTATGAACAAGTATTCTCTGTCGTGCGTAGTTGATTTGATAGATCAATTGCGAGGAGTTGTTGTCTACTCAAAGATCGACTTGAGGATGAGTTATCACCCGATTAGAGCGAGGACCTATTAAAGATTTTTGTGTCGTTGGATCAGCTTATGAGGAAAGATCAACTCTTCGTATGTCTGAGAGACCGACCAAGGTTTCCGTGATAGTGCCCGATTCAGGGTGACCATACTAAGTGTTTCTGGAAAGACATGTGTGTTTGTTGGAACCAAGGCGAATCGAATTGAATTTTCAACCTTAGGTGAGTGTCTCATGATTAAGAAACTCTTTACTATACTATTTGATCCTTTATGGATTTTTAGATTGACAATTGTCCCTCGAGTTCCTATGGTCGTATTAAATAATCACAGTGAGTCCGTGATTTCAAACTATTCTAATGGATTTCCTTGTATGTGAGAATTTATACTCACTTCTAAATAACCCTCAGTGTGTTAGACATTTGAGTGGATTGATTGGATGGTATCCATATGGCCTTCATATTTTAGTATTTCGTTGAAAAATTTGTTATGACTATTTCTTGAGTTGTAATACAGTTGACTTGTTGATAATAGAAGTTTCTTGATGGAACTTACTCTAGTAACTTTTATTCTTAGCAGAAGTGATCCAGTTTAAATTTTTGGGTCAGGTTAATTCCCTGTCAAATCATCCTTTGACGAATATCTTGTAGTATGTTGAATTCTCTTGATGTTAGAAACTGTACATCTTTTGATTTCCTATCCACGGGAAATTCTCATGGAAGGAGGAACTTTATTAGAGTCTTGATTTTAAACATGTAATGGCCCAACATTTTTACACCCACGAACCTATTAAAGACACTTTTTACATGTCGAATATTCCTTTATTTTCTGTTTGGTAAAATTTCTCTTTTTGCTTTCTTGTGAAGGTAAAGTTTAGAAAGTTTTCTTTCTTGAAGATTCCTTTTCTTAAATCCTTAAGAGTTTGTCTTATCGTAGTTCTATAGAACTTACCACTTTTGATCAATTTTACCCTGTATCTTTTCAAAACGTCATTGACGTGTGACCTATCTCATGAGTCATGAGGATGGGCATCTGATTCATATCAGGATGTCAGAGTTAATCGAGTACAGTGAAAAAGAGATAACTTGATGTTTGAGACCTTTCTTGTTAAGATGATGGCATCACAATGAATTTCGTTATGAGTTTACCGAGGACCTCTAAGAGTTTGTAATTCATTTTGGACTATCAATGTCAGGCTAACGAGGAAGGTACCATTCTTATCGGTTAAAGATCCACTAGACAATGGAGAACCTAACCGAAATATATATCAGATGACTAATGAGACTTCATGGATTATCTTTAAGAATCGTTTCATATGAAGATCCGAAGTTTACCAACGGTTGTCGGTAAGATCCACTCCAAGTGTTGAGGACCAATTTGAGGCTAAGTTCAACTGATCACCCTCAACTAAAATAGACAAGCAAGAAAAACGATCTGATCTTTACATAGTTGAGTGGAAGTAAGTGTAGTATGTAATTACGAGCATCCCTTTAGTGGGATAGACGAGATTTGATAGGGGTTTTATTGATGTGTAGATGTGACTGGTAAAATGAGAATCCATAAGATCAACCCTGGTCGCGTTGTCGCCACGCGCCAAAAAGAACGAGCGTTTACAAAAGAATGTAGATAGGGAAGCGACAACTCGGATGTCATCTCTCAAGGACTCTTAGGCGTTGTTGTTATTAACAGAAAATCAGTAAAAGTCAGATTTGGGGGGTTTTGAGATTGAAAACTAAATAAAGAAAACAGAACAAAAAAACAATGCAATAAAAAGTAATTACCAAATAAGCTAAAGAACGACCAACCCACTGTTCTCGGTTTCCCACTATCATTGGTTCATATAAATCCAAGCCCTAAGCAGATTCTAATCCCCTCCCAGTTGTAGCAACAATTTACAAGCGAAACCACTACTACAGATATATGTCCCTATTCCCGAATTAAGCAAACTGGGTTAAGCACTCATGAACTAAGCGAACATGATTGAACACACGCGAATTAAGCAAACGCGATTATATATAGGAACGTAATATCACCGAAACAAATCAACACAACACTATACATTCCTGAATTAAGCAAACAGAAACATATAGCATCGTATTGAAAAGAGAGAAGTAAGTGAAAACAGGAATTACAGAACCTCAAATGTAAATGGAAACCAATCCCAGTAGATTAATCTAGGAGACTAGCTCTCCATTACAGAAATAAACACAAAAGAAAAGAAAAGAAGATAAACTACTACTACTGGCTCCTACTCTGACTAAAACTAGCCAGCCTACCAGCCAAAAAAGCTAGCCATTCAGTTCTGTCTAAAACTGACTTATATACACTTCTGGACTACGCAGACTCGCGAGGCGAGAACACATTCGCGAGGCGAATCTTGCAGCGTTTGGTATTCTCGCGAGGCGAAGCACGGCTCGCGCGGCGAGGAATGGAAAGGTCATGACTTCTGGGCTTTACTCTCGCGAGGCGAGGATTGGATTCGCGAGGCAAACTCTTCAAATGACTTCCAGGCTTGGATTACTCGCGGGGCGAGTCAAGTGTTCGCGGGGCGAGACAGAATGGTTGCAATTTCTCTTGCACACTCACCTTCTTGTTCGCGAGGCGAATGCCTTTCTCGCGGGGCGAAAGCTCCAGAATTATTTCCTTTTATTAACCTGAAAACAAAAAATAGAATAAGTGATTTATTTAACTCTAAATCAACTAAATTAACCTAAAAACACTTTATAGACTCAAAATACTGCTTAAGGACAATCAAGTCTATTTTGGGTGAAAATGATATAAAATTAGCACAAAGCCAAGGTTTTTATTAGTTATAAAACCAGTCAACCAGAGGCTCATCAAAATACCCCAAACTTAAACTTTGCTTCTCCCCAAGCAAACTAAAACTCAAAAACTTAAAAAGACTCAAGACCTGGCAAGCTCAAAAGATTCAATCAACTTTCGCACAAATTTCAAGCAATTTATCAAAATATTTTTTCATGTTCCCCCCTTTCAAACAAAGCAATCCCCACATTCATTTATTCTAAACAATTGAGAATTTCATCATTCAAACAATCATTAATCTAGGCAGGGGATCCAAGTTACACACAAGAGGGAGATCACCAAATTCAAACAACTGCCTTCCTCACAAGGGAAATTTGTGTTCACTCATTCGCTCAGTTTGTCAGGCTAACAACATTCACTCAATTTCACTTTTAAGAGCACTTCCCATAAATTTGATTTTCATCTCCAAATGATTCCCACAGAAAACATGCAAGCAACATCAAAAGGTCTTTTATGGGTTGTAATGGGGCCTGGCTAAGGGTAGGATATACAAAGGTACTAGCTGAAGACCCTAGGAACTAAGAGAGCATGAACATTATTTACACTTTGAAATTCCACTCAAGTTCCCTTTCTCATTTTTTTTCTTTTTGCCTTGGGTGACTACAGCCTTTTTATTCAAACAGCCTTTTTGGCATTTTTCCATTTTTTTTTCTGTTTTTCTTTTTCTTTCTTTTTTTTTCTTTTCTTTTTTTCAATCCCAAACAACACATTGCACCTGGTAGCCACCCCAAACTTAGTTTCTTGCAACCATTATCTTGCTAAAATTCCATGCTCTCCTAATCCTAAGATCGGGTTAACATGGTTTTTCAGATTTTAGGCTCATAACATTAGGTTATCAAGAATTAACAGGCTAATCAGGCTCAATGGGGCTAACTAAGGAACATGCATTAAGGGTGGTTATTTTAGGCTAAGTAGCTATTTACAAAGAAAATGCCTAAATCATTTGAAGCAAACACATAATCATGCAAACCATAAAGAGATTCAAGCAAATTCAGGAAAGTGCAATCAAAAGTGATTTCTCACAGTCACAAACATGTTGGAGGCTCAAAACCTCACCTGGACATTATTTGCAAATTGTTTGACAGAGATTCTATCCCTAGTGTGTGCTTCCTATCACCCCAAACTTATCATAAATCATACCATCATAACAAAATCCCAAAGTTCAGTTTTCAATCACATGGGGATCCTTTTTCAAAAATTTCATATCCTAGGGGGAAAACAGTCAATACTATCATGCAATCAATCTATGCAAAATCAATCAAATCCAATAAACTTGCCAACACTAGACTTAACACAACTCCCGAGCTTCTCAAATTATTCAGGAGCTTTATTGAAAACAAAGCAGAAATAAAGTAAGCAAAGAAAATTAAAAAGAAGCAAGGTTCAGGAAAACTCATTGGGGTCGGTTCCACCAGGATCCCATTGCTTGTAACATAAGGCCCAAGTGATAGCCAAAGGGTGGAAGTTCATTCCATGCTTCCCTAACTCGCAGCCTTGATATGGGGGTGAGCACTTGACAATTATGACGACTCCTTCCAGTGCGGCGGACTTCTCACTCCCTCTTGGGTCAAAGATGACCGCTTTCTCAACTTTGTCCATAAAGTCCTCCCAATAGAAGTGGGGTTCAACCTCTTGAAATGGCCACAATGACAAATCCAAAGGCTGGAACTCCATCACTGGTGGCTCCACAGTGGGAGGTGGCAAACAGTTAGCTGGGGTTACTGGTGCTGCTTCAACTTCTGCACTTTCTTCATTCACTGTGCTAACAAATTTATCACCTGCTATACATGCAGAAATTTCAGCACACACCACACAAAGGTTAGTGTTAGTAGAGTCAGTACATATATCACAATAAACTGAATCGGTAAAATTCTGAATGTCTGGAAATTCAGCAATTAATTCATCCACCCCATCACTCTCAACACATGCATTTGATTTACTTGAATTATCTACTTCCAAAGGTTCTTCATTATCCTCAGGCACAGGGAAGCAGATGTCCTCCTGATCCTCCTAATCCTCCTTTTCTATGTTTCCTGAACAGAATAAAGCTGCATAACAGACTATACACAAAGCAGTGCCATCACAATAACAATCAGCACATGAATTAGAATCAGGGGATTCAACACACAGTTCATCAATAGAAACATTATCAACATTATCATCAGAAGTGTCTTCAAGAATAACTTGTGACTCTGTATGTTCTTCAAGGGGATGTGAAGTTAGCATTGCAGCCGAGTTGGCGACAACTTGATCAATTAGAGCGGACAACTTCTGAGATTCAGCTTGGCTCCTCTGGTATTCAAGATTACTTGCCTCCATCCTCTATTGGAATTCAAGATTTTGTTGTGCCATCTGTTTTATCATTTCTTCCGTTTGTTCAGTTATCTGTTTGAACAGGTCCTCTAGTGAAGGTTCGGAAGGTGCAGCTCTGAAGGCAGGATAGTATCTCAACAGGAAGGCTTCCTTCAAATCAAACCAGGTTGAGATGGAATTCTCATCAAGACAATACAACCAATCCCTTGCAGCGCCTTCAAGTGAGAACTGGAAAGCTTCCATCTTGATGTGGTCTTCTGTTATTCCTGCAGGTCTCAGCATTATAGAACAAACAGTCTGGAATTCCCTCAGATGCTCCTGCGGATTCTCACCTGCAAGACCACTAAACCTTGGCAACCAGTGCGATAAACCATAAAAATCAGGAAAATATATGCATGGTGGTGGTTCATAGTAAACATTAGGCATGTAACCATATATGTGATTATCCATGGGGGGTGCTAAAATTCACAACCAGACAAAACTAATTCAGCAAAGAGATTTTTTTTTAAATTTTTTTTTTATTTTTTTTTATTTTTTTTTTATTTATTTTTTGCTAATAACAACAAATAAGAGTCCCCGGCAACGGCGCCAATTTTTGGTTGCGCTGTCGCCACGCGCCAAAAAGAACGAGCGTTTACAAAAGAATGTAGATAGGGAAGCGACAACTCGGATGTCGTCTCTCAAGGACTCTTAGGCGTTGTTGTTATTAACAGAAAATCAGTAAAAGTCAGATTTGGGGGGTTTTGAGATTGAAAACTAAATAAAGAAAACAGAACAGAAAAACAATGCAATAAAAAGTAATTACCAAATAAGCTAAAGAACGACCAACCTACTGTTCTCGGTTTCCCACTATCATTGGTTCATATAAATCCAAGCCCTAAGCAGATTCTAATCCCCTCCCGGTTGTAGCAACAATTTACAAGCGAAACCACTACTACAGATATATGTCCCTATTCCCGAATTAAGCAAACGGGGTTAAGCACTCATGAACTAAGCGAACATGATTGAACACACACGAATTAAGCAAACGCGATTATATATAGGAACGTAATATCACCGAAACAAATCAACACAACACTATACATTCCTGAATTAAGCAAACAGAAACATATAGCATCGTATTGAAAAGAGAGAAGTAAGTGAAAACAGGAATTACAGAACCTCAAATGTAAATGGAAACCAATCCCAGTAGATTAATCTAGGAGACTAGCTCTCCATTACAGAAATAAACACAAAAGAAAAGAAAAGAAGATAAACTACTACTACTGGCTCCTACTCTGACTAAAACTAGCCAGCCTACCAGCCAAAAAAGCTAGCCATTCAGTTTTGTCTAAAACTGACTTATATACACTTCTGGACTACGCAGACTCGCGAGGCGAGAACACATTCGCGAGGCGAATCTTGCAGCGTTTGGTATTCTTGCGAGGTGAAGCACGGCTCGCGCGGCGAGGAATGGAAAGGTCATGACTTCTGGGCTTCACTCTCGCGAGGCGAGGATTGGATTCGCGAGGCGAACTCTTCAAATTCCAAACTGTAACGCCCGTGACCTTTCACACGGGTAAACTGTGATGCTTTCTGACTTCCAGGCTTGGATTACTCGCGGGGCGAGACACAATGGTTGCAATTTCTCTGGCACAGTCACCTTCTGGTTCGCGAGGCGAATGCCTTTCTCGCGGGGCGAAAGCTCCAGAATTATTTCCTTTTATTAACCTGAAAACAGAAAATAGAATAAGTGATTTATTTAACTCTAAATCAACTAAATTAACCTAAAAACACTTTATAGACTCAAAATACTGCTTAAGGACAATCAAGTCTATTTTGGGTGAAAATGATATAAAATTAGCACAAAGCCAAGGTTTTTATTAGTTATAAAACCAGTCAACCAGAGGCTCATCAAACCCCAATAGGCAATGACGATTTCTATAGATCAAATGATAAAATGTTGATCAAGGCAGAAGTGAAATCTAAGGTAATGATCAAATACTTGTAGCTAAGATTGATTTTATGAGTTTGGAAGTTTAAAAGGAAAGTGCCTATATTAATTTCATGTAAGTGGATTCGAATCGAAAGAGATAAACTCATATGTTACCTAAGTTTGCTAGAGAAATTCAAAGTTGATGAATTAGATAATCCTACCCGGCGTGGTCCCTTTTTATTTCAGTTTACCTTAAGGAATGTTATGATGCTTTACTTGGAGATTTGAAATGTGTGAATTTGATATAACCTAGAAGAGTAGACTACACCCGAATGGACTAAGACTACGATTGGATACCATGATTAGAAAGTTGATGTTGGTGTTAGCTATGAGAGTTAGATGTTGAAGAAGGTTTTCTAGTGAACCAATATTTAGAAGAGAAGTGATTAAGTCTTGATTATGTTCTTCAAGTGTGATAGACTAAGGTGAAATGTCGAGGATTGTGGGAAAAATGTAGTGATGGATAATTTTGAGGATAAATAGAACAAATAAAAAGAATGAATTTTGTTATTAAGTTACAATTGTCACTTAAGGGAAAATTAAATGCAGAAAGTATAATGTGGAATCTTGGGAAAAAGAGATCCTATCTAGTTTTGATCACGAAATTTCGATGACAAATTTTTTTTAAGTGGGGTAGTAATGTAACACCCCGATTTTTACTGTTTTTCAATATCAGGAAAACATATTTTGTTTATGATCTTTTATTTGGAGTGATTATGTATCTAAGTGTTTACTTTTATTTATTTTTATATGGTTTGGTTTGAGTAATTTTATTTACTCATTTAAAATATTTTATTGGGTGCATTAACACTGCAATCCTGCCTATGTTGTGCTTTGTGACAAAGCTAAACATAACCGGTCCCAAGCCCGAATAAAAGGAGAGGGTTGTGTTAGGCCATCGACAGCCAACGTAAAACTTAGTCGAATCTCTATGACATGGATCAACGACGTAATAATGCTAATGCTAGGTCGTTGCCCAGAAGCAACGCGCTGTATAGCTCGAGTACAGTGTCAAAAGAGCAAGGGCCGCTGCATCGCCGCCTGGATGTAGTGAACAATAAGCAAGGGTTCCCACATTTTTGTGAACGAGTGTGGGTAAAGAAGCTAGCTCACGAGAGTAGGATTCGCTTTGGAACTTGGAATATAGGCACACTTACAGGTAAATCAATGGAAATAGTTGACACTATGATTAGGAGGAGGATCAATTTCATGTGCCTACAAGAAACTAAGTGGGTGGGAGAAAAGGCAAAGGAATTAGACTCTTCGGGTTTTAAGCTTTGGTACAATGGCAAAGTGAAATCGAGAAATGGGGTGGGCATAATTGTGGATAAATATTGGAAGAATGATATTGTGGATGTAAAAAGGGTTGGAGATAGGATCATTGCCCTAAAATTTGTAGTGGAACAAGACACCTTTAATGTAATTAGTGCTTACGCACCTCAGGTAGGGTTAGAAGAACACTTCAAGGTAAAATTTTGGGAGGATTTAGAAGGCCTAATTCAGGAAATACCGCTAGGTGAAAAGATTTTCTTAGGAGGTGATCTAAATGGGCATGTAGGGAGGGCACCTCGAGGTTACGACGGTTTGCATGGGGGATATGGCCTAGGGGAGGTAAATGGTGAGGGCAAGTCTATTTTGGACTTTTCATCTGCCTTCGATCTTACTATAGCCAATACGTGTTTTAGGAAACGTGAGGAGCATCTTATCACGTACAAAAGTGGGGTGACAAGCTCTCAAATAGATTTCTTTCTTATTAGAAGATCGGATAGAAAGATTTGCTTGGACTGTAAAATCATGCCTGGAGAGAGCTTGACTACCCAACATAGAGTCTTGGTCATGGATGTAAGAGCTAAAAGGAGTGTGAAGAGAAGAGGCCACGAAAAGGTTTCAAGGATCAAGTGGTGGTAACTAAAGGGTGAAAAACAAAGGATCTTCCAACACAAGGTTTTGGAGGGAGGGTTTTGGGAGGCAAACGGAAGTACAAATGATATGTGGGACAAGATGTCCAAAGGGATTAGGAAGGTAGCTATAGAGACGCTTGGTGAATCAAGAGGATTCGGACCTAAGGGTAAAGAATCCTGGTGGTGGGATGAAAGTGTGCAAGCTAAGGTTCGGGTTAAAGGGAATGTTTTAAAGCTTGGTCTTTATGTAGAAATGCTGAAAATTGGGAAAACTATAAGGTGGCCAAAAAACAGACCAAGAAGGCAGTGAGCGAAGCTAAAACTAAAGCTTTTGACGGGTTGTACCAATCCTTAGGCACCAAAGATGGTGAGTGACCGTGCTGTCGCCACGCGCCAAAAAGAACGAGCATTTACAAAATAATGTAGTATAGAGCGACAACTCGGATCGTCTCTCAAGGACTCTTTAGTTGTTGTTATTATTAACAGAAAAAGTTAGAAAAAGTCAGAATTGGGGGTTTTGGATATGAAATTAAATAAAGAAAACAAAACAAAACAAAGCAAGAAAATAGAGCAGTTACCAAATAAGCTAAAGCGATTAACCTACTGTTCTCGGTTTCCCAACTATCATCGGTTCATGCAACCCTAAGCAGATTCTAATCCCCTCCCGGTTGTAGCAACAATTTACAAGCGAAACCACTACTACAGATATATGTCCCTATTCCCGAATTAAGCAAACGGGGTTAAGCCCTTCGTGAACTAAGCGAACACGAAACGAACACACGCGAATTAAGCAAACGCGATTAATTATAGGAACATGATATCACCGAGATAAACCAACACAACACAATATATTCCTGAATTAAGCAAACAGAAATATAAAGCATGGCATTGAAAAGAGAAAAGCAAATGAAACAGGATTACAGAAACCTCAAGTCTTAACAGAAACCAATCACAGTAGATTAATCTAGGAGACTAATTCTCCATTACAGACATAAGCAGAAAAGAAAAGAAAAGGAAAATAAACTATTGAAACTACCACTACTCCTACTGACTCTTCCTCTGCCTAACTATGACTCCTATTTATACAAATTCTCTCAAGACCTCTCAATATCTGAATACTCCTTTAATTCACTTCAACCTCTGCCTCTTAGCTTTCCAAAGCCACTTAATTTGCTTAATTATGAGTTAAGATGAGGGAGTTATGTCCACATTCAATTCATAGGGCAGCTGAAACGTCTCTATCTTCACATGGATTGGAGCCCCTCAAAACGTCTCTGTTTGGAATAATGGTCTTCATGAGAGTTAAAGCTCTTTGTTTGATCTTTCATTTGCCACCGGTTTCACTTCCAACCGACATCTACAGCCCAAGTTATGGCCCAATCTTCATGACTAGTTCAGGTTCCAGTGACAGCAATTATGTTCTAACTTCAAGGCCCAATGTGACCCATTATACATCCAATTAAGCGTCTGAGTTCTTCATGAAAGTTGTTTGGATTCCTTTTAGCTTTCCCTCAGTTCTGCCTTCAAATAGGCTTTTGGTTTCTCTCTTGTCACGGCCGTGATGGTCATCACGGCCAGGCCGTGATCGCATCTGCCAAGGGTGTCCTTTCACATTCTGGTCCGTCACGGCCGTGATGCTTATCACGGGCAGGCCGTGATCCTTTCTGACTTTCATAATCTTCTCATCACGGCCGTGACCAGTGTCACGGCCTAGGCGTGATGGCCTCTGCTTCAGGTGCACTTCCTCACTTGCTCTTCTTATTATCCTGAAAACAACAAAATAGCCATAAGCTTTATTTGATTCAAAATTGGCTAAATTAACCTAAAAATACTTTATAGACTCAAAATACTGCTTAAGGACAATCAAGTCTAATTTGGGTGAAAAATGATATAAAATAAGCACAAAGCCATAGTCTTTATTAGTTATAAAACCAGTCAACCAGAGGCTCATCAAAATACCCCAAACTTAAACTTTGCTTGTCCCCAAGCAAACTAAACTCAAAAACTTAAAAAGACTCAAGACCTGGCAAGCTTAAGAGATTCAATCAACTTTCGCACAGATTTCAAGCAATTTATCAAAACAATTTTTCCTTCAATGTTCCCCCCTTTTAAACAAAGTAATCCCCACATTCATTTATTCCAAACAATTGAGAGTTTCATAATTCAAACAATCATTAATCAAAGCAGGGGATCTAAGTTACACACAAGAGGGAGATCACCAAATTCAAACAACTGCCTTCCTCACAAGGGAAATTTGTGTTCACTCATTCGCTCAGTTTGTGTCAGGCTATCAACAATTCACTCAATTTCACTTTTAAGAGCACTTCCCATAAATTTGATTTTCATCTCAAAATGATTCCCACAGAAAACATGCAAGCAACATCAAAAGGTCTTTTATGGGTTGTAATGGGGCCTGGCTAAGGGTAGGATATACAAAGAAACTAGGCTGAAGACCCTAGGAACTTAAGAGAGCATGAACTTTATTTACACTTTGAAATTCCACTCAAGTTCCTTTTCTCATTTTTCATTTTTGCTTTGGGTGACTACAACCTTTTTATTTCTTTTTGGCATTTTTGCACTTTTATTTTTTTTTTTCTGTTTTTTTCTTTTCTTTTCTTTTTTTTTTCAAATTTTTTTTTTCCTCAATCCCAAGCAACATATTACACCTTGCAGCCACCCCAAACTTTGGTTTCTTGCACCCATTCTAAGATTACATGCTCTCCTAATCCTAAGATCGGGTTAACATGGTTTTCCAGATTTTTGGGCTTATAACATTAGGTTATCAAGAATTAACAGGCTAATAGGCTCAAAAGGGCTAACTAGGGAACATGCAATAGGAATTAGTTTATTCAGGCCAAGTAGCTATTTACAAAAAAACTGCCTAAATCATTTGCTACACACATATAATCATGCAAACCAAAAAGAGATTCAATCAAATCCAGGGAAGTGCAACTTAAAAAGTGATTTTCACACAGTTTAAAACATGTTGGAGGCTCAAAACCTCACCTGGACATTTTTGCAAATTATTTGACAGAGATTCTATCCCTAGTGTGTGCTTCCTATCACCCCAAACTTATCATAAATCATGCCATCATAATAAAATCTCAAAGTTCAGTTTTCAATCATATGGGGATCAAATTTTTTTAAAAAACAAAATTTTTTTCAACCTAGGGGGAAACAGTCAACACATAACATGCAATCAATCTATGCAAAAATTAATCAAAACCAATAAACTTGCCACTACTAGACTCAACACACAACTCCTGAGCTTCTCAAATTATTCAGGAGCTTTATTAGAAAACAAAACAGAAAATAAAGCAAATCAAAAGAAAATTAAAAAGAAGAAAGGGTTAAGAAAACTCATTGAAGGGCGGTTCCACCAGGATCCCACTGCCTGTAACATAAGGCCCACATGGTAGCCAAAGGGTGGTAGTTCATTCCATGCTTCCATGACTTGCAGCTTTGATGCGGGGGTGAGCACTTGACAATTATAATAACCTCGCTGAGTGCGGCGGACTTCTCACTCCCCTTCAGGTCACAGTTGACCTCTCTTTCAACTTTGTCCATAAAATCCTCCCAATAGAATCGGGGCTCAACCTCTTGGGTGGCCAGGTGCCAAATCCAAGGGTGCAAAATCCAGAGCTGGTTCCTCAGGGGGAAGTGGTAAACAGTTAGAGAATGTTACTGGTGTTGCTTCAACTTCTGCAATGTCTTCATCCACTGCACTAACAAAATTTTCACCTGCTATACACGCAGAAATTTCAGCACACACCACACAAGGGTTAGAGTTAGTACATATATTACAAGAAAATGAATCAGAAAAAGTTAGAATGTCTGGGAATTCTTCAATCAATTCATCCACCCCATTACTCTCAACACATTCAATTGTTTTACTTGAATCATCTACTCCCAAAGGTTCTTCTTTATCTTCAGGCACGGGGGAGCAGACGTTCTCCTGATCCTCCTGATCTAAGTTTCCTGAAAAAAATAAACTTGCAAAACGATCTGCATTTTCTATTTTTCCTGAAAGGTATAAACCTGCAAAACATTCCACACACAAAGCAGTTCCATCACAATAACAAGCATTAGGATCAGGGGATTCAACACATAAATCATCATCAACAGAAACATTATCATCAGAATTATTTTCAAAAATATTTTCAGGAATAACCATCTGTGAATCCTTATGTTCCTCAAGGGGCTGTGGAGTTAGCATCGCAGCCGAGTTGGCGGTAACTTGATCAATTAGAGCCCACAACTTTTAAGATTCAGCTTGGTCCCTCTGTTGGGCTTCACGATTACTTGCCTCCATTGCCTCCATCCTCTGTTGAAATTCATGATTGTATGCCATCCGTTGATTGTTCTCTTCCATTTGTTGTAGCATTGAAGCAATCTCATCCAAGGTGCTCTGTGAAGGTTCGGAAGGTGCAGAGGTGGTCACTTGGCTAGGATAGTATGGTGGTGGCTCACTAAAATTAGGATAATACATGCAAGGTTGCTCATAATAAACATTAGGCATATAATTTTGCATATAATTATCCATGGGGGAAAATAAAATTTACAGACCAGACAAAGCAGACAAAACTAATTAGCAAAGCACAAAGTTTTTTTTTTTTTTTTCAAAAATTATTTTCTGCTAATAACAACAAACCAGAGTCCCCGGCAACGGCGCCAATTTTTGGTTGTGCTGTCGCGCACGCGCCAAAAAGGACGAGCGGGTTTAAAAGTGTAGTATAGAGCGACAACTCGGATCGTCTCTCAAGGACTCTGTAGTTGTTGTTATTATTAACAGAAAAAGTTAGAAAAAGTCAGAATTGGGGGTTTTGGATATGAAATTAAATAAAGAAAACAAAACAAAACAAAGCAAGAAAATAGAGCAGTTACCAAATAAGCTAAAGCGATTAACCTACTGTTCTCGGTTTCCCAACTATCATCGGTTCATGCAACCCTAAGCAGATTCTAATCCCCTCCCGGTTGTAGCAACAATTTACAAGCGAAACCACTACTACAGATATATGTCCCTATTCCCGAATTAAGCAAACGGGGTTAAGCCCTTCGTGAACTAAGAGAACACGAAACGAACACACGCGAATTAAGCAAACGCGATTAATTATAGGAACATGATATCACCGAGATAAACCAACACAACACAATATATTCCTGAATTAAGCAAACAGAAATATAAAGCATGGCATTGAAAAGAGAAAAGCAAATGAAACAGGATTACAGAAACCTCAAGTCTTAACAGAAACCAATCACAGTAGATTAATCTAGGAGACTAATTCTCCATTACAGACATAAGCAGAAAAGAAAAGAAAAGGAAAATAAACTATTGAAACTACCACTACTCCTACTGACTCTTCCTCTGCCTAACTATGACTCCTATTTATACAAATTCTCTCAAGACCTCTCAATATCTGAATACTCCTTTAATTCACTTCAACCTCTGCCACTTAGCTTTCCAAAGCCACTTAATTTGCTTAATTATGAGTTAAGATGAGGGAGTTATGTCCACATTCAATTCATAGGGCAGCTGAAACGTCTCTATCTTCACATGGATTGGAGCCCCTCAAAAAGTCTCTGTTTGGAATAATGGTCTTCATGAGAGTTAAAGCTCTTTGTTTGATCTTTCATTTGCCACCGGTTTCACTTCCAACCGACATCTACAGCCCAAGTTATGGCCCAATCTTCATGACTAGTTCAGGTTCCAGTGACAGCAATTATGTTCTAACTTCAAGGCCCAATGTGACCCATTATACATCCAATTAAGCGTCTGAGTTCTTCATGAAAGTTGTTTGGATTCCTTTTAGCTTTCCCTCAGTTCTGCCTTCAAATAGGCTTTTGGTTTCTCTCTTGTCACGGCCGTGATGGTCATCACGGCCAGGCCGTGATCGCTTCTGCCAAGGGTATCCTTTCACATTCTGGTCCGTCACGGCCGTGATGCTTATCACGGGCAGGCCGTGATCCTTTCTGACTTTCATAATCTTCTCATCACGGCCGTGACCAGTGTCACGGCCTAGGCGTGATGGCCTCTGCTTCAGGTGCACTTCCTCACTTGCTCTTCTTATTATCCTGAAAACAACAAAATAGCCATAAGCTTTATTTGATTCAAAATTGGCTAAATTAACCTAAAAATACTTTATAGACTCAAAATACTGCTTAAGGACAATCAAGTCTAATTTGGGTGAAAAATGATATAAAATAAGCACAAAGCCATGGTCTTTATTAGTTATAAAACCAGTCAACTAGAGGCTCATCAGTGAGAAATCTATTTACAAGCTTGCTAAAAATAGGGAAAGAAAGACAAGAGACTTGGACCAAGTGAAGTGTATTAAGGATGAAGAAGGTAAAGTTTTGGTTAAGGAACAAGATATTAAAGATAGATGGAAGAATTATTTCCACAAGTTATTTAATGAAGGATTTGGAGTTTTATCATGCTCACAGGTGCTTGACATCAGAGAGGAGGACAAAAATTACACTTTTTATCGTAGAATCCAAGAGCATGAGGTAAAAGAAGCTTTGAGAAGGATGGATAATGGCAAGGCAGTTGGACCGGACAATATACCTGTGGGTTCTTAAACGGAGACTAAGAAAAGAAACCAAAATCACCGACAACCAATTTGGTTTTATGCTCGGGAGGTCGACCATGGAAGCAATTTACTTGCTACGACGAGTGATGGAACAATATCAAAGGGATCAAAAATATTTACACATGGCCTTCATTGATTTGGAGTTTTGCGTATGATAGGGTGCCAAGAGAGGTTTTGAGGAAAGCCCTAGAAAAGAAAGGTGTTCGGATTGCCTATATTCAAGCTATCAAGGATATGTATGAGGGGGCCACGACTAGTGTGAGAACGCAGGTGGAGCCACAGAAGATTTCCCAATAACCATAGGTCTGCACCAGGGGTCAGCTTTAAGCCCCTAACTTTTTACCTTGGTCTTGGATGTACTTACGGAGAGATGATATAGTCCTAGTTGGAAAGTCGAGAGATGATATAAATGGAAGGTTGGAGACTTGGAGGCAAACTTTAGAAGCACATGGCTTCCGCTTGAGTAGAAGTAAGACGGAGTATATGGAATGTAAGTTTAGCAAAAGGCGAAACACCTCTAGCTTAGAGGTGAAAATTGGAGACCACAAAATACCACAAGTCACACGGTTTAAATATCTTGGGTCTATTATACAAAATGACGGAGAAATTGAGGGAGATGTAAACCATCGGATTCAATCAGGGTGGTCGAATTGGAGGAAGGCTTCGGGTTTTTTGTGTGATAAAAAGGTACCTCTTAAGCTAAAGGAAAAATTTTACCGTACAACTATTAGACCGGCGATGTTGTATGGGACGGAGTGTTGGGCGGTAAAAAATCAACACGAGAGTAAAATCAATGTAGCAGAGATGAGAATGTTGCGCTGGATGAGCGGAAAAACTAGACGTGATAGGATTAGGAATGATAGCATTAGAGAGAGAGTTGGGGTAGCACCTATTGTAGAAAAGATGGTTGAATCTCGACTTAGGTGGTTTGGGCATGTATGGAGGAGGCCTTTAGATTCTGTAGTAAGGAGAGTGGACCAAGTGGAGGGCAATCAAATAGCTAGAGGCAGAGGTAGGCCAAGAAAAACTATAGGAGAAACTATTAAGAAAGATTTGGAAGCCAATGATTTAACTATTAACATGATTCATGATATAACATTATGGCGCCGTATGATCCATGTAGCCGACCCCACCTAGTGTATAAAAACTTGATAGACAATAATGTTACGTTATTGTCACTATTACTATTTGTTTTTAAAAAATATTTTAAATAATACGAATGAAAGAAATTTATTTTTAGATTTTATTCTAATTAATTTTTGGTTTTAAAATATGTTGGTTTAAAATTAATCGAAGATTAATTTTGGATCCTTTATTTTCTTAGTTGATCAATTCAACTATCAATATTTACTCTAATTGAGATTTTTAAATTATATATTTTTCCCTCATTACTTTTAGATCCAAATGTTAAAAACAAATCCCTTTTTCTAGACTCAATATTAACCACTTAATTATGTACCTATCATCATTTAAAGAAAAGAAAAGAAAAGAAACAAAAAAATAAAATGTTTTCCCCCCTGTTTCACACGTACGTGCATAACCCCTCCCCCTCTTTATTTGTTTTCACTTTCTTTCTTCCTCACCATCTGAACATTTCCATCTCTATAAGCTTCATCATTTCCTTCTCATTCTTCTCTCCACAACCCAGACGCCGTCCAACCGCCTGGAGCGCCGCAGCATGCCGTCGGTTCGCTTCACGTCTCCGTCGTGGAGCTCCACCGTTGTTCAACGCAGTTCCCAGCCGCGAACCGCCACGAAACTGCCATCCTCTGTTGCGTTTGCGTCGCCGTCGTCGTGTCGTACCACCTCTAACTGTCGTCATCTTCTTCTTCCTCATGGTGTTCGCACAAAAACCCATGGTTCAGACTATCGTTCAGAGCCGTCGCGCCGTCGCCGCCTCCCCTCTGTTGGGTCGCTGCACCATTTCCTATTCACCTTGGGTAGTGTTTTACCCCTAATATCTTCTAGTTGTAAAAACCCCAAATTGATTTTGAAAACCCTTACCCTAGCTCTTTGATTTCATACTGTAATTTGAATTAAAACTTGTTTTTATGTAATTGGGACTATGAATTAGTGTTTCCTCAAACTAGTTTCATTGTTCTTTGGCTAGATTGAATTTTCCCCAATCTATGTTATGAACCCTAAAGTCCCAATTTGATTTTATTTGAAATTGGTTATATTTTTGTGAAATTAACTATGTATCTATGTAATTGGGTCTGTTAATTTATGCTATGACAAACTAATTTCGCAATTCTATAATCAAATCAATTTTCCCCAATTTTTGGTGATGAACACTATTTTCCCAAATATGATTTTTATTGAAGTTGGTTCTATTTTGTGAAATTAAGAGTTTAAATCAACTTAGAGTAAGTGTTTGATGACGAATGATTGACTGTTAGATTTGTCTGATTTTTGGAAATGTTTTGACTCCCTTTCCTGGATGTTGTCGTGGTTGTGGTTGCTTGGGGGAAACAAGTTTTATATTTTTCGGGAGTTGACAGGAGCTGTTTAGAGGAAACTGGAACGTCGAGTTGGGGTTTTGAGCAGCTTTGTTGTGAAGGAAGCTAACTGGTAAATGCGTCAAGGAGAGGATCTTTTTTTGGTCTACAAAGGTAAATGGAGTTTACCTGAGGGGTTTTGATAGCTACATGCTATCTGTGATGTGTGGTATTAAATTAAATTGTTATATGACTGTTATGTGGCTTTTAATATTTTCTGTGAAAGCATGATTATATCTGTGATGTATGGATTATCTGTTTGGTTGATTGATTGATGGAAAGCCTGACGGTGATCAGTGTTCAATGATAAATAAGGATAAAACTTTAAAAGCTTGAGGAGAAACGTAAGGGTTTTGATTTATGGAAGTGAAAGAAAATATTGAAAATAGTAATATTTGATGATATTTTGGTGAAAGAGTGATTAATGAGTAATAGCGAGGACGAAATCATGAAAATATTTCATTTACGCTATCTTTTTCAAAATAAATTCAAAAATAAGATGAAAAGTTATTACAAGAAATTAAGTGTCAAATATATTTTAACATTGATGGTGAAAAACTTTTTACAAAAGAGAAAATCATTTGATTTATAAATGACATTATTTATAAACGAATTTCAGCGGAAAATGTTTTTCTGCATAGGAGTTTTAAGTCAAGGAAAATATTTTAGAAAATCTTGGGGCTAAACCTCCAATTTGATCCCTGAGAAAGACACTCGAGGTCTGAATTAGTCCCTATCCAAAATAAATTATCCATATAATCCTTAAGAATGTAATTACCGGGACATGTTGGTCCCTCCCATGGTTGACCACTTTTGACTTCCGGTTTCAGTTGATGTGGTGCTTGTTTTTGCTTAGTTGTCAGTTACACCGTCCTACTAAAATTCCAGCATGAAAAATAACATAAAAATAATTTTAATTTAATATTTTTTATTTCAGAAAAATAAATATTAAAAAACTCTTCATCACCCTTCCCTCTCCCTCATCACCATCACCCTTCTCCACCACCTCCCTCCTCTATTCCTCCATCGCCATCCTCCTCTACTTCACCATCACCTCCATGCTCTTTCCATTTCTGGTTTCAAATTTGTGTTTCTGTAAATCCAAAACCTAATCTAAAATCTCACCCTTTTCCTTTCTCATTTCATTCTGTTAGATTAGATACCTAATCCCCACTTGTGTACCTTGTTAGCGGTGGCACTGCTCTCACTGTAAATTTAGGTTTCCACTCAATTATTCTTCT
The DNA here is from genome assembly GCA_030762895.1 of Sophora flavescens. Taxonomy (NCBI): domain Eukaryota; kingdom Viridiplantae; phylum Streptophyta; class Magnoliopsida; order Fabales; family Fabaceae; genus Sophora; species Sophora flavescens. The sequence continues at coordinate 105,842,205 of CM061066.1, read as the reverse complement.
TCTATGAAACATATTCTGATCCATAGTTATACACCTATCATAGTCAACACAAACATTCCCAAATTCAAATTCACGTTCATCAAGTTGCTGTAGCGAGTCCTCAGAACCTATTGAATTTCTCTATTGAGGGAAATCTGATTGAACAACACGGATTTAAGATCTTCGTTAGTGGAATTGGAATTAAGGTTTGAGTTCCAAACGTGGAGAAGCCCTAATTGCTGTTTGCGTAAGAGATAAAGGGCTTGCAATTCGGATTCTCTGGTTGGGTCTTGGAGGGAATTGCAATTGAATCGGAGATAGGAGAGGTTAGGGGTGGAGAAGAGGGAGTGGGTGGAATCGGGGGTGAAGTAGAAGAAGATGAGGATGAAGAGAGGGAGAATGACGAAAAGGTACCTCTATTGGAACTTGAATTTGAAATTAAAACGTTGGAATCGTGAAGTAAAATCTTTGATGTGGAAGGTGGGAGAAGGAGGAGGATGAGGAGTTGGGGGTTTTCTCTCGTTGTGTTCGATGAGGTTGTGGTGATCGCCTTCTTCGTCTGACGATGAGTCCCTCTGCATTGCTTGATTGGACACGACGGAGACTGAGTCAGAGACCGAGTGAGTGAGCGTGACTCGGTGGTGGAAGCAACAGAAGCATAAGTGACACTTAACAGGGGTGGTGGTGAAGTAGAGGAGGGAGGCGATGGTGAAGTAGAGGAGGGCGATGGAGGATTAGATGAGGGAGGTGGTGGAGGAGGGTGTCAGTGATGAGGGAGAGGGAAGGGTGATGAAGAGTCCCTGAGAAATTATTTTTATGTTATTTTCCATGCTGGAATTTTAGTAGGACAGTGTAACTAACAACTCAGCAAAAATGGGCGCCACATTAGCTGGAAACCGAAAGTCAAAGGTGGTCACCCATAGGAGGGACCAAAATGTCCCGGTAATTACATTCTTAAGGATTATATTGATAATTTATTTTGGATAGGGACTATTTCAGACCCGAGTGTTTTTCTCAGGGACCAAATTGGGGGTTTAGTCAAATCTTGGATAAGTTTAGCAGTTTATTTTGAATAGTTGTTTTTCATAGAACGAAAACTGTGTTAAAGGTGGAAGTTGTGAGGACCTACATAACCGAAACGACGGGCTAGTGTTCCTATGAGTAAGTACGTGGGTTAAAGTCTTGGGTGTCGCGGGTTAAAGTCCTAGTCGGCACAGTTGAATCCGTGTCCTGTGTGTCATGGGTTAGAGTCCCAGTTGACACATTGGAATATGTTGTTAATGTGTCATGGGTTAGATCCCAATTGGCACAGTTGAATCTGTGTTGTGTGTGTTGTGGGTTAGAGTCCTAGTTAACACATTTGAATCTCTATTCGGTGTGTTGTGGGTTAGAGTCCCAGTTAACACATTTGAATATCTGCTCGGTGTGTTGTTGGTTAGAGTCCCAATATACACATTTGAATCTTTGATGTGCGTGTTGTGGGTTAGGGTCCCAAGTCACACAATTGAATCTCTATTGTGTGTGTCATGGGTTAGAGTCCCAAATCACACAGTTGAATCTCTATTGTGTGTGTCGTTGGTTAGAGTCCCAGGACTCACAGTTGAATCTCTGTATTGTGTGTCGTGGGTGTCGCAACCACAAATTTACGACGAGGACGGCGATAAAAAGAATTTTTTAAGGAAAAGTAGAGTCGCCACCAATTTTATTTAATTTAGGAAAAATTGGAAAACCTTTAAAAATGGTCTTTGGAACCGAGTTGAGTTCGGGAGTCGGTTACGAGTAGGGAAGGTGTTAAGCACCCTACATCGCCCATCATACGAATGGTACCTTGAATTGATCGTGCAGAATTAAATTATTTATTTTTCACCCTAAAAATATTTATAAGGAAGGATTTATTTATTTATTAATATTTTTTATTTTTATGTTTATTTATTGGTTTTTTACATTTTCTAAAACATTTTTTTTAAAATATTATTGATAAATCCTAAATGAGGTTGAACATAGCACATGAGTCCATAGGGCCGCCTCAAAACTAGGGGATTGAGCATGACACTTGTCATAAAGCAATCCAAAAAAACACATTAAATAAATTATTAATTAATTATCCGCATTAAATAAATTAAAAGAACACAAAAATAATGGAAAAATTAATTTTGGCTTGACGAGATGATTGATCCCGCTCCTACGTATTCCCTGCTTCGATGGGAAACTCAAAGCCACGTAGTTCTTGTAAAAAATGCTTGGTTGATTAGATTTTTTTAAAAATGTATTTTTTTAATTTTTTAATTTTTTATAATTTAAAAGGATAAAAGTGAAGACCTAAATTTTTTATTTTTCTTATTTAAGAAAAAGGATATTTTTATTTTATATTTTTGTCTTTTTGTGTTTTTATTTTGGAAAAGGATTTTTAATTAAAAACAACAATCAAAGCCAAAAAATAAACTCAGCCCAGCACCTTAGCCCTTCACCTATTAAACCCCAAAAACAACAAAATAAGATAAAAAAAACTAAACCATTAAAAGGTTCATGAACCAGAAGTCTCTTCTGGTACAAACTCGCGAGACTACTACGACAGCCAAGCAGGCAAAGAGTAGCGATCGACGGCGAGAGTGTGCAGCAATTTCTGGGCGAGGTACGATGGCTTCCAAGGCGGTTTCTGGTGAGGTACGATAGCTTAAAAAGCTCTACACAGATCTGAAATGTTGCAGGAGACAGCACGACAGAGTGCAACGATGGCGAAACTGGACAACATTTGAACGGCAAGTTGCGGCGGCTGGTTGGCGATGGGTCTCTTATGGAGAAGAGATCCGAATCCAGATACTGGCTGGAGGAGACTTTCGTTGGAACTTCTCTTGGTGCCCTTCGAAGAAAGAAAGAAAAATAAAATCTTGGGGTTCAAAAGTGAGGTGAAGAGGAAGAAAGAAAAAAAAAGATGCAGATTCGGTTTGGTTGAAATGGCTGTTTTGGAGAGTCTGTGTGAGAGTGAGTGGTGTTTTGGGAAGAAAGTGATGAATCTCTTTTTTGGTTGAATGGGTCAGAGCCAAAAGCTAAGAAACAACAGTTTTGTTACCGGGAAGAATGGAACGAATTTTCTCCTCCCCTGTGATGTTCCCCTGTTGTGATTTTATAATCCCAATTCCTTCCTCTTGATCCTAAAATTCCGCCTAGATTGATATTGCTATCTGATCCTGATCCTAAAAACATGCCCAGATTAATATTTTTATCTCTGATTTTAAAATTAAATTCAAATTCAAAATAAAGTCATTGCTAGGGAGGAGGATGAGATGGGTTTAACTGGCCTGGTCCAATTAGAATTTTTTTTATTTTTATTTTCTTTGCAATTTTTATTTTATTATTTTTTGAAATTTTTAGTGAAGACTAAAAGATCCGGTCAAAATGGGGTGTTCACAGTTGCCCCTCTTTACTTGTTCATTACTAGAATACATGAAGAAAGAACGATTTTTCATGTGATAGTAGTAAGGAACTAGTAAAGAAAATGAACTCACATTTTAGCCGGGATGAGAAATAGGCTGGAGAAAATTAAGTTTTAGAGCTTGGAAAATAAAAATGACAGTGGGCCTTAAATCCCTAATATAAAATTAGCAGTGAGCCTCAGAGCTCGAAAAATTAATTTGCAGCGGGCCTCAGATCCCAAAAATAAATTGCGGTGGGCCTCAAATCCCAAATATAAAAATTAGCAGTGAGCCTCAGAGCTCGAAAAATTAATTTGCAGCGGGCCTCAGATCCCAAAAATAAAATGCAGTGAGCCTCAGAGCTCGAAAAACAAATTGCAGTGGACCTCAGATCCCAAAAATAAATTTGCAGTGAGCTTCAGAGCTCGAAAAATAAATTGCAGCGGACCTCAGATCCCAAAAATAAAATGCAGTGAGCCTCAGAGATCGAAAAACAAATTGCAGCGGGCCTCAGATCCCAAAAATAAATTTGCAGTGAGCCTCAGAGCTCGAAAAATAAATTGCAGCGGGCCTCATATCCCAAAAATAAAATGCAGTGAGCCTCAGAGCTCGAAAAATAAATTGCAGCGGGCCTCGGATCCTAAAAACAAAATGCAGTGAGCCTCAGCTCGAAAAATAAATTGCAGTGGACCTCAGATCCCAAAAATAAATTTGCAGTGAGCCTCAGCTCGAAAAATAAATTGCAGTGGGCCTCAGATCCCAAAAATAAATTTACAGTGAGCCTCAGAGCTCGAAAAATAAATTGCAGTGGGCCTCAGATCCCAAATATAAAATGCAGTGAGCCTCAGAGCTCGAAAAATAAATTGCTGTGGGCCTCAGATCCCAAAAATAAAATGATGGTAATTTACTTTCTTTTAAAAACTTTTCTTTTACCTTTGTCTCGATTACAACCGAACCACACGCTCCATTAAAAGATTTCGACCAATCAAACCTTTGTTTATCAACAACTCTGAGTCATTGTCTTTCGATTAGAGGGGCTTCTTTTTCAAAGCGGTGAAGACACATAGAGCGATTATTTCCCTCAAGACTAGGGCTTGTGGAGACTTTCATTATTGCTTCTCTTTTCTCCTCATTGTGCACCGTTATCTCCCTTATTGACTTTGAAATGTTGGGCTTTCTTTGGTTCAAACCATTCATTGAAGTATCCATTAGAATTATCCAATCATACTGTTAAACTTAAATCTACTTAAATTGAGACGCGATTTCAATGCGCAAGCATGATTTAAGCACAAGAAGAATGGATGAATAAAATCCTTGCCTTAATATGAGAATTTACATTGCACACAAGGAAATTGGAAAGAAAAAAGGGAAATACAAAGGGGTGTATGGGAATTGTATGAAAAGGGATAATGGAACAAAAGAAAACCGCATAAAATTTGCCCTAGTATTGGTTCCTTGGTCCTCGTAACTGATTCCCAGCAACTGTTTGACGTCGCTGATCCTGGTCTCAGCTTCCACATACATCCTTTCATTAACATTTCAATGATTTTGTTTGCCCCAGTGTAGCAAGTTATGAGCAAAACTCCCCCAGTGTGGTGAATATTGAGATATTTCTTAAACTGCCCTTGCGGGTTTTCAGCCTAAGATTCAGCTTCTTTGTCCTAATTTTTGCTTAGGTCGCCCTTTCGGGTTTTCAACCTAACAGACTTCTCTGTCTCTCTTTTTTTCTTTTTTTCTTTTTTTTTTATGACCTAACTTTTGCTTAGGCCGCCCTCGCGGGTTTCCGACCTAACGGACTTTATTTTATTTTATTTTATTTTATTTATGCCCTAACTTTTGCTTAGGTCGCCCTCACGGGTTTTCGACCTAACGGGTTCTCCCTTTTTTTTCTTCCTTCTTATATCAGGCATAAAACTTTTTCACGGCATCAGAGTTTACAGGTCTCGGTAGCTCTCGTCCGTTTTCATCTGTTAGGACCAAGGCTCCGCCTGAGTATGCCTGCTTTACTATATATGGCCCTTCATAATTGGGTGCCCATTTTCCTTGGGCATCTTCTTGGTTGGGAAGTATTTTCTTTAACACCAAATCACCTGGTTGAAACTCTCTATGACGGTCTTTCTTATTAAAGGCTTTAGCCATTCTTCTCTGATATAGTTGTCCATGACAAAGGGCTACCAGTCTTTTTTCCTCAATCATGTTTAACTGATCGTATCGAGCTTTCACCCATACTGATTCTTCCAAGTCAACTTCCATCAGCACTCTTAATGAAGGGATTTCAACTTTTATAGGGGAAACAGCTTCCATTCCATACACCAATGAGAAAGGCGTTGCCCTAGTACTTGATCGTATATTGGTACGATACGCGTGCAAAGCGTATGGCAACATTTCATGCCAATCCTTATAATTTATGACCATTTTGGCAACAATTTTCTTGACATTCTTGTTGGTCGCTTCTACCGCCCCATTCATCTGAGGTCTATATGGGGTGGAATTATGGTGCTTGATTTTAAAAGTCTCGAATAACTTCTTTACATCCGCCCCATTAAGATTGGCAGCATTATCTGTAATGATTCTTTCTGGTATTCCATAGAGACAAATAATATCCCTTTTTAGGAACTTGGTAAACACCTTTTGAGTTATATTGGCATATGATGCTGCTTCTACCCACTTAGTGAAGTAATCTATTGCAACCAGGATGAAGCGATGTCCGTTTGAAGCCTTGGGATTGATTGGCCCAATGACGTCTATTCCCCACATAGAAAATGGCCATGGAGACACCAGATTGTGTAGTTGGAACGGTGGAGCTTTGATCTGATCTACGTATATTTGGCATTTACGGTATTTTCGGACATACTCCTGAAAATCGGCTTCCATTGTTAGCCAATAGTGACCATTTCGAAGGATCTTGTGTGCCATCATGTGACCATTGGCATGTGTTCCGCATATCCCTTCGTGAACTTCTGTCATGATAGTCCGAGCTTCACGAGCATCAACACATCTTATGAGGACCCCATCATAGTTCCTCTTATATAGAATTTCGCCATCTAAGTAAAAGGACATTGATAATCTACGAATCGTCCTCTTGTTTACTTCATTTGCTCCAGCTGGGTACGTTCTACTCTTCATATATTGCTTGATGTCGTGATACCAAGGATTACCATCGAGCTCTTCTTCGACATGTGCACAGTATGCAGGCTCATCTTGTACCTTCACTTGAATAGGCTGGACGGTGGTATGGAGACCCAGCTTGGTCATAGCGGCTAATGTGGCTAAAGCATCCACAAATTGATTCTTGTCTCGAGTCAAGTGCGAGAAAGTAATCTCATCAAATTTCGCAACTAACTGAGTCAAGTATTTCTTATACGGGATAAGCTTGGGATCTTTAGTTTACCATTCGCCGTTGACTTGATAAATGATTAAGGCTGCATCTCCAAAGACCTTTAGCTGTTTTATTCCAAGATCAATTGCTGCTTGTAATCCACTTGCACATGCTTCATACTCAGCAATATTGTTGGTGCATTCAAATTCGAGCTTAACAGCCACTGGGTATCGCTTGCCCTCCGGAGAAACAACCACCGCCCCTATGCCGCTTCCATGCATATTAACTGCTCCATCAAAATACATCTTCCACATATCATCTTCCTCTGTTTCACCTTCTTCCAATGACAGTATCTCTCCATCAGGGAACTCAGATATAATTGGTTGTCCTCCCTTAAGAGGGTTTTCAGCTAAATGATCAGCAATTTCATTTCCCTTAACAGATTTCCGGGTCACATACTTAATATCAAATTCTGATAATATCATTTGCCACTTTGAGACCCTTAATGATATGTGAGGACTTTCAAAGATGTACTACAAAGGGTCCATTCGAGAGATTAACCAAGTGGTGTAGTATAACATGTATTGCCTGAGTCTTTTGGAGGTCCATACCAATGCGCAACAAGTCTTCTCAATTTCCATGTATCGGGCTTCGCAGTCATTAAACTTCTTGCTCAGATAGTAAATTGCATGTTCTCTCTTGCCAGACTCATCATGTTGCCCCAACATTGCTCCCATTGAGGTTGGGAGGATCGTGAGATACAGTATCAAAGGATGACCTTGAGTGGGCGGCACCAACACTGGTGGGCTTAATAGGTATGCCTTTATTTTGTCAAAGGCTTCCTGACATTCCTCATTCCATCTCCCCGGATTATTCTTCTTTAATAGCTTAAAAATAGGCTCACACGTGCTTGTCAAGTTAGCAATGAATCGGGCAATGTAATTTAATCTCCCTAGAAAATCCCTTACTTCTCGTTCATTCTTGGGAGCTGGCATGTCCCTGATCGCCTTTGCCTTTTCCGGCTGCACCTGTATTCCTTCCCTGTTGACCATAAAACCCAACAATTTCCCAGTTGAGGCTCCAAACACACATTTTGTGGGATTGAGTCTCAGATTGTACTTCCTTAATCTCTCAAATAACTTATGCAAAACTGCTACATGACTTACCCCCTCCTTAGACTTAGCCACTATGTCATCCACATATACCTCTATTTCCTTGTGCATCATATCATGGAACAATGCTACCATAGCACGCTGGTAGGTAGCTCCTGCATTCTTCAGCCCAAAAGGCATTACTCTGTAACAAAAAGTTCCCCAAGGGGTGATGAAAGTCGTCTTATCTTTGTCATCGACGTCCATGAGAATCTGATTGTATCCCGAATACCCATCCATGAAAGAGAATCTGTGGTTCCTTGCTGTGCTGTCTACGAGAACATCAATAGGAGGCAATGGGAAGTCATCCTTCGGACTTGCTTTGTTCAGATCTCTGTAATCCACACACATTCTTACTTTTCCATCATTCTTTGGTACTAGCACGACATTAGCGACCCACTCTGGGTGTCTCGACACTTCCACAAACCCAACTTCTAACTACTTAGTTACCTCTTCTTTGATCTTTAGCGACATATCCGGATGCATCCTCCTCAACCTTTGTTTCTTCACCACCGTATCTGGGTACAGTGGGATTTTATGTGATTCTATCTCTGGATCCAATCCTGGCATATCTTTGTAGGACCATGCAAACACATCAAGGTACTCCTTAAATAGCGCGACCATTTCTGCACGTTCTGGATTATCCACTATATTCAACTCCTTCTTGTCTTCCTCGGTCCCCATATTAATCACTTCTATAACTTCATCATTTGAAGTGAACCCATTTTCTGAGCGCTCTATTGACTTTGTAAATTCCTCGATGGCTTCTTCTTCCTCACTAATCCCAGAATCGTCTTCGTCAACAGCCGCAAGGGAATCAGTAAATGAGGTTTCAAGGTTCCTTTTGTGAGACAAACCTTCGACGGTGGTGAGGTTCCTGAAAGAAAATGTTTGAAACAAGAGAAATATAGGCAAGGATATTATTCAAGAAATGAAACGCAATTGATATAAGATAAAGGGTAGGGAAAGGAAGACACCAAGAAAAATGCTGAAAAATCATAATAAATCATTTTATTCATTTCTCAACCAAAGTAAACATCAGTTTATACGAGATACAAAAAGGTAATTACTTCATGGAAATAACATCAACAAATGGTTCAGACTGCCAATTGCCAAGGACCTCATTGTCAGCAGAGAGATAAATAACATGCTTTCTTGCTTGCTCCTCTTAAAGTGCACTGATAGTAAAATGAGGGGAAGTCGACTTTTTTGGCGAGATCACTTCAGTTGATGCTGAGAAAGTATCTGTCAAGTGAGGGATATAATCAAATTCATTTCTTTTTTCTTTCTTGCCTCTGAGAGTCAGGTACTTCATATCTTCTGCTAGAGAAGGATTGTATCCTAGCCCATGTCTTCCATCTCTTGTAACTGCTGTGATCGGTTGAGGGATCCCTTGGAGGCTTGCCCCTAGACCTCTTCCTTTCTGATACACGTTCCTTTCCATTATACGGACTGCCACTTCATTCACATTTTGTATTGGCAGCTCCTCCTTCTTGCTCTCTGGCTTCAGGATTTCAAAACTACGTAGGGAATCATCCTCGACTTGCTCTGTACTTTCTACGTATGGTACTGAAACAGGCTTTGAAAGCATGATTTCCTCTTCACCGCGGATGGTAATTACAGCCCCATCCTGAATATATTTCAGACACTGATGCAATGTTGATGGAACAACACCAGCTTCATGAATCCAAGGCCTTCCTAGGAGCATGGTATAAGCTGGTTGGATCTCCATGACTTGAAAGAGAACACGGAAACAACTAGGCCCTACTTCGAGGGGCAGAGTTATTTCCCCTAAGATCCCTCTTGCTGTCCCATCAAAGGCTCGCACAATCATCTCTTGGGGTGTCAAATCCGTCAAGCCTATGTTTAGCTGCTCTAGAGTGGACAACGGAATCACATTCAATGTCGATCCACCATCTATAAGCCCATTCGCAATCACAAATCCTTTGAACCTTAGGGTAATGTGGAGTGCCTTAGGACTACCTCTAAACTTCAAAAACACCTCATCTTCCGAGAAATTGATCATGTTGATCCGCCTCACCGGATCCACCATGTTTACTACATTCTCTGGCGTGACGTCGCGATTAACATAAGCTTCATTCAACACATTCAATAATGCCTTACGATGCATTTCTGATGTGAGGACAAGCGACAAAAGGGATATTCTTGCCGGTGTTTTCTTCAACTGCTCTATCACATCGTATTCACTCTGTTTCATGATCTTCAGAAACTCTTCTTCTTCTTCCTTCTCTTTTCCTTCATCTTTGGTATTCTTCCTTGCTTCTTCTTCTACCGGGTCATAGTATCGCCCACTCTTTGTGATGCCTCCAATTCTCGCAACGTTAGTAACCTGGGCCTTCGAAGTTTCTCCTGCCCCTCCTACTAGCTCAACTTTCTGTTCATAATTCCAGGATACAGCGTGTGTATCATTATAGGCAAAAGGAGTTGGCTTTGTCACCTTTACAATCACTTTTTCTGGTGCCGGCGTATCATTCATAGGTGGTATCCGGAGCACAACTTTTTCAACCACACTAACTTCTTTAGTCATACCTCGCCTAGCTTGGATCACCCCCAAGGTAAGTAATCCTTGGACTCGGACCTTAAATTCCCAACAAGTTTCGATATCATACTTCTCTTTTTCTCCAATCAGCTTCACCGGTGCAACAATATCATATCCTGCTTTCATGAGCCCTGCAAATACTTCTTGCATCGGGGTTCGCAATTCCAAAACCTTATTGACTTGAGGCCCTTTCACTTCCAAGTTATTCACGCTATTTCCCGCATTATGGTTTGGGATTGGGTTATTAACAATGCTAGGCCCAGAATCTTCTTCGAAACCCAATCTTCCACAAGCAATCAATTTTCTTACTGCCGTCTTGAAGGCCTCACATTCTTCAATGGAATGTCCCAGAGCATCCATGTGATATTTGCAAGTCAAGTTTGGATTGTACCAAGAAGGGAAAGGTGGTTCCATGGGCCGTACAGGGTTTCCAGCGATTAGGTGACGATCAAATAGTTGTTTGAACAAATCTGCATTGGAGATAGACACTCTTGGGAAAGGAGGCAGATTTTGATATTGGGAACGTCCCTGATTTGGAAAATTTGAGTGAGGTCGAGGGTAGCTCGGATGGTTTTGTTGAGGTGCAGGTGGATAATGAGTATATGTTGGGGGAGTGGGGTTGTATGGTTGAGGGGTAGGGATGTTATTTATTTGGTTTTGTGGCTGGGTGATGGTTGGCGAGGCCTGTTGAGGTGGGTAAAATGGTGTTTGGGTCTGATATGGTGCTGGGTACCTTGGGTATGAAAGGACATGTCGAGGTCCAAAGTTTTGCTGGTGTTGCAAATAATTTGCCTCTGCTTCCTTCTTCTTGGGCTGGAACCCCTTCTTGGATGCACTGCCTTCCATGTCAGTTGGCAACTTCCCGGCTCTGGCTAGGATTTCAATTCTTTCCCCTGCAGCAATCAAGTCAGATAAATCCCTATAAGCTACTCCTGCCATTGCTCCGATAAAGAGGGATCCCAGGGTTCCCAAAAAGTATGAGCACATTTCGGACAACATCAGCGGCGGCTGAACCTGAGCAGCCAAACTCCTCCACCTTTGTGCATACTGTTTGAAGGATTCATCACTCTTCTTCTGCATTTTAGTCAACTGTTCACGGGTGGGAGCTATGTCCAAATTGAATTTGTATTGATCCATGAACAAATCGGCTAATTATGTCCACCGAGAGATCTTAGAATGGTCTAACTGAAGGTACCACTCTAGTGCGATTCCGGTCAAACTTTCATGGAAAAAGCCAATGAGGAACTTGTCATTCTTAGACCAGATGGCCATTTTGGTGGCATAGCTAATCAAATGGAATCGTGGGTTCCCACTTCCGTCATATTTGGAAAAATCAGGAATTTTGAAATCCTTGGGAATCACGACATTTGTGGCAGGACAAAGTTCTTCAATCTTAAGAAGGCCATAAGCATTTGAGCCCTTGATCTCTTTTATTTGTTCTTCTACCTTCTCCATCCACTCTTCCTTCATCTTATCGGGTCCAAACTGGACTCCTCTTGATTGTTCAGGAATGAATGCATGGGGTTTTTCCCATGTGTAGCCAGCAGCCTCATGATACACATTCTCGATGGGGAGATATCCTTCCCCGATGGGGATTACTATGGGTTTCGTGTAACCCGACATTCCCTGAGTAAAGCTATGGTTTATTGGCGCCGTCACCATGGAGAGGGCCGGCTGTACGCTCACATGTGGGTCATCTTCGTTTCCACTTCTATTTGCACTAAGCCTGCTAAGAGATTCCCTCATATCCTGTAGTATAGCCTCCAACCTTGCTTGAGTTTCAGAGATTTCAATCACCCTTCCCCTCACTTCGTCTTCTTCTAAACTCAAGTTCCTTCCTGTCTCAGGATTGTTGGCAGCCATCCTGGTCTGGGATCTTGTGTTGTAAACTCGGGTTTGATTGGTATTGTCTTTCTTAGGTCGCGCAATGATTCTCGAACCCTCAAATTCGTGTTTTTAGCTCTTCTACGAAAAATCGTCAATTATTCTAATTAGTAACCCTTTTTTATTATTTTTATTTATATAATTTTTGGCATTATTATTATTATTAAAAGAAAGATAAAAGTATGCTTCGAAAAACCATGAATTCTTTCTTTTGCAAAGGAAAGACCATTTTTTTTGTAGCAAGCAACTTCACCCCGACACATAACTCTAGGGGCACATCCCCCTTAGGTTAATGCGTGGTTGATGACAAATCCATGGGAACTTGTGTCCCTCAATAGACAGCATCATTCACTAGCAATGCAATCATACACACCATTAGAGCAGAATTCATTGATGGATGTAACCCCTAAAAAAAAGGCTTTTATTTCTTTGAAGAGAAAATATAATGTCTCCCATCTAACAGAATTACATCAAAAGTTTTAAAGTCTTCACATCATTGATTTTCACATCAATTCTAATATTCTTCTTAGGCCAATTGCATTGCTAGAGTTATACATTTTCGTTCCTTGCTACACAGATAGTGTCTTTCCTTCACAAAAGAGAGTCACCTAAAAAAATATTTTTTACAAAAAAAATAAAATAAAAATAAAATAAATAAATAAAATAAATAAAACAATATATATATATATATATATATATATAATATGTATTTTTTATTTATTATTCATTTGTTAAAACACAAAGGGAAATGAAGTAAAAAAAATAAATAAATAAGTAAATGGATAGAAAAATACAAGAGAGATATGGTAACCTCCAATTGTCTTAAGAGGTAGGGCCTAATCCAGGGTACCTATGATGGCAACTTCTAAGTCGAGCGGCCACTAAGTCAATTTAGGAGTATAAACTTTAGGACGGGTATAGACTTCTAAAGGTCATGGTCCCCAGATTGCCCTTGTCAAGGACCTAGTTCATGAACCTAATCACAAGTAGGGATAAACCCTCCAGGATGATTAGTCCATGACACTAGTAACAATCCGAGTGGTGAGTCAACAAATATCAGAGAGGCACTAGGCCTTCAATGACAATGCCGAGTCACCGCCTAATCCTTAAGGTCCCACAAGCTCGGGTATAGAGTTGAAAGTGTGTGAAAATGAGTGTCAGTGTTGTGTGTGCTGGAGGCATACAAACCTGTATAATCATAATACATAACTACTTGAACCTGCACGACAAGCAAACAAAATAAAAATAAAAATATCATGGTCTCCTATCCTAATGTAAAAAAATAATTATTAAAGCAAAAAGGAATCAAATATATACAAAAAAATAATAAAAAAATAATAATAAATAAATAAAATTAAAGAAAACAATAAAAGGGGTAAACAATAAATACCAAAATGCACAACTCATTACTTAGGCTTGACTCTCGAAATTTCCCCAGTGGAGTCGCCACCTGTCGCAACCACAAATTTACGACGAGGACGGTGATAAAAAGAATTTTTATGGAAAAGTAGAGTCGCCACCAATTTTATTTAATTTAGGAAAAATTGGAAAACCTTTAAAAATGGTCTTTGGAACCGAGTTAAGTTCGGGAGTCGGTTACGAGTAGGGAAGGTGTTAAGCACCCTACATCGCCCATCCTACGAATGGTACCTTGAATTGATCGTGCAGAATTAAATTATTTATTTTTCACCCCAAAAATATTTACAAGGAAGGATTTATTTATTTATTAATATTTTTTATTTTTATGTTTCTTTATTGGTTTTTTGCATTTTCTAAAACATTTTTTTTAAAATATTATTGATAAATCCTAAATGAGGTTGAACATAGCACATGAGTCCATAGGGCCGCCTCAAAACTAGGGGATTGAGCATAACACTTGTCATAGAGCAATCCAATAAAAACACATTAAATAAATTATTAATTAATTATCCGTATTAAATAAATTAAAAGAACACAAAAATAATGGAAAAATTAATTTTGGCTTGACGAGATGATTGATCTCGTTCCTACGTATTCCCTGCTTCGATGGGAAACTCAAAGCCACGTAGTTCTTGTAAAAAATGCTTGGTTGATTATATTTTTTTTAAAATGTATTTTTTAAATTTTTTAATTTTTTATAATTTAAAAGGATAAAAGTGAAGACCTAAATTTTTTATTTTTCTTATCTAAGAAAAAGGATATTTTGATTTTATATTTTTGTCTTTTTGTGTTTTTATTTTCGAAAAGGATTTTTAATTAAAAACAACAATCAAAGCCAAAAAATAAACTCAGCCCAGCACCTTAGCCCTTTACCTATTAAACCCCAAAAACAACAAAATAAGATAAAAAAAACTAAACCATTAAAAGGTTCATGAACCAGAAATCTTTTCTGGTACAAACTCACGAGACTACTACGACAGCCAAGCAGGCAAAGAGCAGCGATCGACAGCGAGAGTGTGCAGCAATTTCTGGGCGAGGTACGACGGTTTCCAAGGCGGTTTCTGGTGAGGTGCGACAGCTTAAAAAGCTCTACACATATCTGAAATGTTGCAGGAGACAGCACGATAGAGTGCAACGACGGCGGAACTGGACAACATTTGAACGGCAAGTTGCGGCGACTGGTTGGCGATGGGTCTCTTATGGAGAAGAGATTCGAATCCAGATACTGGCTGGAGGAGACTTTCGTTGGAACTTCTCTTGGTGCCCTTCGAAGAAAGAAAGAAAAATAAAATCTTGGGATTCAAAAGTGAGTGAAGAGGAAGAAAGAAAAAAAAAGATGCATATTCGGTTTGGTTGAAATGGCTGTTTTGGAGAGTCTGTGTGAGAGTGAGTGGTGTTTTGGGAAGAAAGTGATGAATCTCTTTTTTGGTTGAATGGGTCAGAGCCAAAAGCTAAGAAACAACAGTTTTGTTACCGGGAAGAATGGAACGAATTTTCTCCTCCCCTGTGATGTTCCCCTGTTGTGATTTTATAATCCCAATTCCTTCCTCCTGGTCCTAAAATTCCGCCTAGATTTATATTGCTATCTGATCCTGATCCTAAAAACATGCCCAGATTAAGATTTTTATCTCTGATTTTAAAATTAAATTCAAATTCAAATTCAAAATAAAGGCGTTGCTACGGAGGAGGATGAGATGGGTTTAACTGGCCTGGTCCAATTAGAATTTTATTTATATTTTTATTTTCTTTGCAATTTTTTATTTTATTATTTTTTGAAATTTTTAGTGAAGATTAAAAGACCTGGTCAAAATGGGGTGTTCACAATGGGTTAGAGTCCCGGTTGGCACATTTGACTTCGTGTCCTGTATGATGTGTGTTAAAGTCCTAGTTGGCACATGTGACCGTGTGTCCTATGTTTAGAATGAACGATTTCGATGTCTAAGTAAGAATAGTGTGAGCGGTAAGATTCGACAAAGAAATAAATGAACGAAAAGAAAAAAGAGAACAAATACTAAGATTCGATGGCGGATGTTAAAGTGTCGTGTAATTTTATAAATTGTAATGACGACCGGGTATGAATTCCATTGTTTAGAATATCTTGTTTATTCTGAGAATTTATGTTGTGACACACTCTACCCCGCATACATACAAAGCATTAAAAGATAAGATAATTTAAAAACAAAACATCATTTATTGAAGATTAAACATAACTAAGGTAAAAGGTACCACATCATATCAAGTCTGAAAACGCGGAAAATAAACATAACATAACATCAAAGAAAAACCCAACCCCAATGTCACATTACAGAGCTGGTATAACCAATCCGGAAAACAACCTCGGATGCAAACTGAACAAACTAACTAACTACTGAAAAACTGGAAATCCTAACTAATGAGTCGCGGCTCCTCAGAGTCACTCCTCAACTGGTTGCTCGCCATCCTCTGCAAAAAAGATACATGCCACAACAAGAAACATAGAGATAGGGAGTAAGAAACATGAATATGAATATAATGGCAAGGAAGAAGTTTGCAAGACGAGCATACATCAAACAGTCATGTTATGGCAAACAACAGTATAATACATCATAAGATAAATAGGTATGCTATGCAATGCAACTCAGCTCCACTACTTCATTTTGCACTTGGATCCACTCTATCTCATTGAGCACCAACGCCGGGGAAATCCACCAAACTTTGGATGGACCCCTAGGATAGCCAACACATCTTACTCACGGATACGCCACCGCGGGGGTACCATGTCCCACGGACGGCCAGGTCGTCTTACTCACGGACAACCTCCCCTATGTTGAACATCCTCCACTAACATTTCCGATGCGTGAATGCATGCTCAACACAACACACAAGCACAATCTCCACCTCCACTTGGGCCCACATGCTACCCAAGTTTTACACCATGAATTCATTGTTGTCTTTCGTATTCATTAATTAAACACTCTAGTTGTTTCGTACTAGAGATTACCACCTTGACCATCAAGCATCGAGGCCCCATTGGGCTACCAAGGTACCACATCATCATTAACACTCTAGCCATTAAGCACTAGAGATTACCACCTTGACCATCATGCATCAAGGCCCCCTTGGCCACTAGGCTACCAAGGTACAACAATCTTATCACTTGTATTTGGTCTTCATGTTCTGTTGGTATTTAATTATGTCATTTAGAGCATTTGGGGCGAAAACCCTGCTTTTGTACCATTCTGGTTTTCTGTTCTGTATAGGTGAGCACGAGCGTGCTCACCCTTCAGCACGATCGTGCTGAGCTCACAGTCAAGCACGATAGTGCTGACTGTTGAGCACGGGCGTGCTTAAGCAGCGCCCCCAGTTCTGGGTTTGAATGGGAGCACGGGCGTGCTCCCTGTTGAGCACGGACGTGCTTGAATGCACTCCCTGCTATTATGAGTAGAAGGGTCACAGACCCTATTACTACTTGTTTGGGACATTCTCAGATTCAATCCTAAGGCTCCTCTAATCCATAATTCATTAGTTTCGTTAACATTGAATTAATATTCATGTCTTACACATTAAAGGGGAATTAGTCCTTTAGTTTCATTTCGTTAATTATCCCTAATCACTCAAGATCAATCCCTAAGGTTCTTGACTAAGCCATTGGCACAACCCTCACTCCTTACAAATATTCAGTCTTATGAACAAGGGGAACAACCTCCCTTAACGTCCTTGACAGATTTAACGCATTCATAACAACAATCAACAACCAATACATCACAAACTCATAAACATGACAATTCATTCATTCAATGATGGCATTCATTTATCATCATACTCATAATAAAAAACATTTATCAATAAGATTCATGCCAATGTCATCATTATAAGTAGTTTAACATTGAATCACAATTAAGCATGTAGACATACCAACATGTTATCAAACGTAAAGGGTTATGGGAACCCTTCGTCTTACGCTACCCCCAAGCCTACATACTAATACTATTCCTTTTCCCTATACCTGGTATGAAGAATTCCCGTTAGACTGATGACACTCCTAAACCGGTTCCCTCGAACGGCTCGACGAACGACCCCAAGCCTTATAAGACACTAACGTGCGTGTTCCTCCCCAAACACCGCAAGGATTCCTAGAACTGAGAAGGGTTCAAGGGAGAGAAAGTTGAAGAGAGGTTTCTGCTGTTTTGGAGGCAAAGAAACCAAAATAAGGGATGCACACAAAATCCTCGTGCACTGTTCCTATTTACAGCCACTGTGACTCGAGCATGGTCATGCTTACTGTTGAGCACGGGCATGATCAACTTAGCGTCAACGAGACGCGTCTGACTGATAAGCACGGTCGTGCTCCCTATTGAGCACGGTCATGTTCACATCAGCATCAATGAGATTCATTCAACCTTAAGAACAAGCATGCTAATACATGAGCACGGGCGTGCTCATGCATCAGGAAGGGATTTTTAACTTAAAAACCCCACTTAGTCAACTCTAAACCTTCCTAACAAACAAGGCACCCATAAAAGCACTTATATAGAAAACAGGGTGTTACAATTCCACACCCCTTATAAAAATTTCGTCCTCGAAATTTCTACTCACCTCCAACGAAGAGATGCGGGTATGCCTCCATCATCTTGCTCTCTAGCTCCCATGTAGCACTTTCCTCAGTAGCCCCACTCCAAATGGCTTTAACCAAAGGAATCTCCTTGCCTCTCAGCTACTTCACCCTCAATTCCTCAACTCGAAGGGGTTGTACCTCAAAAGTCAAATTCTCTTTCAACTGAATCGTGTCGGGGACTATCACATGGTTTGGGTCATTAATGTACTTACGAAGTTGTGACACATGAAAGACAATGTGAAGTTTAGACAAGAAAGGTGGCAATACAATTTGGTACGCAACTTCACCGACTCTTTTAAGAATTTGGTAAGGGCCAATGAATTTGGGAGTAAATTTCTTCTCTTTCATCACTCTACCGACCCCAGTTGTTGGTGTAACTCTTAAGAATACGTGATCACCTTCCTCCTTTTGTCATGGTAGCTTTTCTGCTTACTCTGTGTCATTCTCACCTTTTCCTAAATCATCCTCACCTTTTCTGTGGTTTCTTGCACTATCTCAGGTCCTAACACAACACTATCACCAGGTTCACTACACAAAGGTGTCCTACATCTCCTCCCGTAAAGAGCTTCATAAGGTGCCATCCCAATACTGGAATGGTAGCTATTGTTGTAGGTGAACTCTATTAGGGGTAAAAACTTGTCCCAACTACCCGACTGTTCTAGCACACAAGCTCTAAGCAAGTCCTCTAAGGACTGTATGGTTCTCTCAAACGGACCATCCATCTGCGGGTGATAGGCTGAACTTAGTCTAAGCTTGGTATCTAAGGCCTCATGCAAACTATTCCAAAACCTAGAGGTAAACCTCGGGTCTCTATCTGACACTATGCAAGGTATACCATGTAACCTAACTATCTCCTTGATGTACAACCTGGTCAAGTTTTCCAAAGGGTATTCCATGTTTATCGGGATGAAATGGGTAGACGTGGTCAACCTATCCACAACAACCCATATAGCTTCATAACCAGCTGGAGTCCTAGGGAGTCCAAACACAAAGCTAATGGAGATACCATCCCATTTCCATTCTGGGATACTCAAAGGTTGCAACTTTCCTGATGGCTTTTGGTGTTCTATCGTAGCCTTTCGGCACACTAAACAAGCATACACAAACTCAGCCGCATCTTTCTTCAACCTAGGCCACCAAAACATCCACTTTAAATCCTGATACATCTTAGTGGCACCTGGGTGCACACTCAGTCCACTCCTATGTCCTTCTTCAAGGATCAACTTCCTATGCTTTGGGACGTCTGGTATACAGATTCTATCTTTGAACCTCAAGACTCCATCACTTCCTTCCTTAAAACTAAGGTCTCTACCCTGAGCAAGCAACTCCCTCTGGTCTAAGAGGAACTTATTTGACTTTTGGCCTTCTCTAACTTGATCCATCAAACTGTTGGTAACCTTCAAGGTTCCAAGCCTAATGCTCTTAGGGGTAACTTCCCAAGCTAGACTTAGGTCTCTAAACTCCTCGATCAGATCCATCTACCTAACCATTAGAGCAGAGACATGCAAGGTTTTTCTACTTAAAGCATCTGCCACTACATTGGCCTTTCCAGGGTGGTAGGTCAGGTCAAACTCATAATCCTTTAAAAACTCCATCCACCTACGATGTCTCATATTGAGCTCTTTCTGATCAAACGGATATTTCAAACTCTTATGATCTCTAAAAACCTCGAACTTAGCTCCATACAGGTAATACCTCCAGATCTTTAAGGTAAATACCATATCTCCTAACACTTAGAGTCCCACACAAACAATTGTCCCTTCTTTGTGAGACGGGTCAAGGGTAAATCTAACTTAGAAAAGCCTTCTATATAACTCCTATAGTACCCTGCTAAACCCAAGAAACTTCTAACCTCGATCATTGACCTTGGCGCTTCCCACTGGAGCACCGTCTTTACTTTAGCCGGGTACACGTCTATTCCACCTTTAGAGAACACGTGACGTAAGAAACTCACCTCCTCTAACCAAAACTCGAACTTTGACAACTTAGCATACAACTGCTTCTCCTTAAGGGTCTGTAAAACAACCCTCAAGTGCTCCTCATGTTCCTCCTTAGTCTTGGAGTACACTAAGATGTCATCTACGAAAACCACCACAAACTTATCCAAGTAAGGGTGAAAGGTCTTGTTCATATAATCCATGAACACAATAGTAGCATTATTCACACCAAAGGGCATAACTAAATACTCATAGTGACCATATTGCATCCTAAACGCTGTCTTCGGGATGTCCTCAAACTTAACCCGAATCTGATGGTATCTTGACCTTAAATCTATCTTCGAGAAAACACAACCCCCCTCAACTGGATCCATAAGATCATCAATCCTAGGGAGGGGATACCTATTCTTAACGTCACTTTATTGAGATGTCGATAGTCGACACACAATCTCATACTGCCATCATTATTTTTCACCAATAACACTGGCGCTCCCCATGGAGATACGTTATGCCTGATGAACTGCTTCTGCATCAGAACCTCTAACTGTTACATTAACTTAGCTAGCTCTAGAGGAGACATTCTATAGGGTGCTATGGATATAGGCCCATTGCCAGGAACTAAGTCTATGGCAAACTTCACATATCTTTCTGGGGGTAGTTCGTAAACATCCCCCGGGAACACTTCAGGATATTCTCGCACAACAGGCACGCTGCCGACATCAGGAGGGCTCTCGACTTCCCGGGAAGATAGCATCATGTACACTTGGGCTCCTTCGTTCATTAAAGCCTTAACTTGGTTGGTAGATAGAAAGCTAGGATCCTTAGACTCCACTGGAGTTCCAAAAACTACAGTTTTATCAAAGCAATTCAGAAGGACGTGGTTGGAAGATAACCAGTCTATGGCCAGAATAACATCAAGGTCTTTCAGAGGTAGGCATACAAAGTCAACGATAAAGTCTCTACCATCTATGGTAATAGGAATATTCTTGCATGCATAAGAAGTGAGAACATGTTTATTCATGGGTGTGGCAACAACTAAATCATACTCAAGAAGTGTCACAGGCAACTTAAGACTTTTAGCTCATTCATATGACACAAACGAGTGAGTCGCACCTGAATCAAACAATACAGTTAAATGAACTTTATTAATGAGGCACATACCTTGGATCAAATCTTCATATTCAGAGGCCTCGGCTCCACTAAGAGTAAAGACTCTTCCCGTGATCTTCAATTGGTTGAACTGAGGTTTCTGACCTTTGCTCGAACTCTGTGGTTCTGACATTCCTCCCTCGCAGTTCCGGATGATGTGGCAATGCTTGCCACACTTGAAGCGGATGATGTCCGTCTCCGTGCACCGAGTAGTGAAGTGGTTCTGTTCACACTTGCTGTAACACCCCGATTTTCGCAGCTTCGTAATATCGATAATAAATATATAAACATATATATTTTTATCCGAGACTTAGAAAATGATTTTGGATAAACCAAGGCCATTTCCTTGTTATACTTATTTTCATAAAGTTACGGGGAAGTTTTTGGTTGAAAATTCAGACGGAAGCCGGTCTGCCGTTTTCTGCATTTTCACTGACAGTAAAAGTTTACTGCTCAGAAGACCTAATTTTAATTCGTGAACGAGATGAAAAATGTTTTTATTGTATTTACTACGATACTGGAAGTTTAGAAAATTTTGGTAAAAAAAATTAAAATATTATATTTGTTGCGGGCGTATACGTCGAGATTATCTCTAGGAAAAGCTTGCGCCAGATGAAACCCGAAGTCGGCAACGGAGCTGAGATGATGGATTTGACCGACTTTACGAGCATTTATGACAAGCTTATCCGTGTCATAATGGCCATAATGACGCATTTATGGCAAATCGAATTTTTGCTATGAAATGACCATTTTACCCTTGTCTTTTTATGACAATTACAAGCCAATGCCATTGAGAACTTTGACCAAATCCAACCCAAACTACACGGCTCCTTCCTCCATTCCAAGTACTTGGACATCATTTTTCCTAAGCCATAAATGACATTTATGTTAAGTGGATGTGTTATAAGGCAAAGTCATTCTCTCATCAATCACCCGAAACTACCACGAAATTCTGACCAATTTTTTCTCTGAATATCGGAAAACTTTCAACATGAAAGTTGTTCATCTTTCTCTCTTCTTTCAAGCGACATAAAGATCATCCAAAACGGACAAGTATGTTGAGAGATATACCCAAATTACTAAAACTGTTCTAAACCCTCATCATGTTCATCTTCTTCTCTAAGTTTCTCAAGAACACCATGAGAAATTTGTGAAGAACATCATCAATATCATCCTTTTCTTTGATCATAAAGAGGTAGTCTCTCTTAATATTGCTATTCTAAGCTTTTCTCTTCACAAGATTCTTGAGTTTATGCCTTTGATCATCATGTTCTTCATAAGATTCAAAGTTCATGGAACTAGATTCAAAAATTCATAACTAATTCTAGAAAAATCCTTTTGACATGAAACCAATTGATATGATCTTATAATCATCTCTATTTTCATCATCTAGAAGCATAAGATCATGATAAATTTCTTTCCCTAATTTCTGGACTTGGCCGAACCTAGGTCAATGTTGTGTTCATAGGTTTTGTTTCATTTTCATGTCTTGATTCATGATTCAATCTTCAAATACCTTGATAGTTCTTGTATCCAAGCATATAGAAGATCAAAAATCAAACTCTCACCTATTGATTTCATCAAGGCCGAAACCCTAGTTCTTGGAACTAGATGAGTTTTGTTCAAAGTTTTCATAAATGATCTTAGTAATCAAGCTATTAGTATGTATGCTTGATAAATCCAAGTTGGTTTATCAAACTAAAAACCCTAACCCTATGTTCTTGTGTTGGCCTAATCTACCATTTAGTGGGTTAGGAAGGTTTTGATTCTTAACTTTGTTGTTTAGCCCTAATCCATTTCCTTAAGTATATTAGGATCATTAATCTATGACTTAATCATGATTAGAAATTTTAAGGATTTTGAACCCTAAAAGTTAGCCCTTGGCCGAAACCTAACCCTCATGAACTAAGTATTTTGTGGGTTGATTTGATTTATTTTGGTTGCAATTCGTTTGAAGGAAACAACCGAGTTAACTGATTTAAGCCGACGGAGGAAACCGGATCGAATCGGGAGATTGTTTGAAAACGTTAGTTTGAGTCTTCAAGAGGTAAGGGGAGCTTATCTGAGGGATTTTCTCGATAACTATTTGCTTTTAGTGTGGCTTATATGATTTATATGTGGTTTGTGATTAATTGTTTATGTTGTTTATGAAGTGCTGTTATCTGTGTATCGGTGATTGATCTGCTTTTAATTATCTGCAGTAGGATATTATGTTGTTATGATGCATGATCTGCCTGGTGATAGAATTATGATGATGTTGTTGAATGTTGAATGTTGAATGTTGTTTGACAGGCCTGACAGTGGTCAGTGCACAACCGATTAATGAGATAAAAGATTTAACAAGCTGTGAAAGTTATATTCAACGTTTTATGGGGAATGTTGGAATATAATAGTAGACGAAAATATGATTTTGGAAAAATAATGAGTTTTGAGAAATATTATTATTTTAATGATTTATTAGTGTAAAAGAAGTTTATGAGTCACAGTGAGAGCGTAACCGTGAAATTTTTTTAGTACTGCTAATTTTTACACAAGAAATTCCGAAATATTATAAAAAGTGATTTTGTGAAATTAATATTCGAAAAGACCTTATTTATTATATAAGAAAATTATTTTAGAAGAAATGTCAAAGTTTGACTTAAAGACGTTTTCTTTGAAAATGCTAAACGACGGCAAGTTTCGAAATTATTTACGGTAAGAGTTTAAAAATAGCAGTACTTATGTTGAGAAGAGATTTAATCTGAATTGATTTATTAGAGTTGAAGTTTCAGTAAAAAGAAGTTGTTGATGATTTGACGTTATTTTGGAAAAAATGTGTTTCCAAAGTAAAAGTGGATTTTTTATGAATTGACGTTTTATAAACGAATTTCAAGTAGAAAGAATTTTCGGTAAATGAGTTTTACTTAATGACATAAAGGATGATATAGAACTTAGTAACCGAGATGTCGGGGTACTAGTGTTCTTATGACGTTATCCTATTTTGGATTTGTTTTTCACAGACAGAAAACGATGTAAAAAGATGTACGAAGATATGGAACTTAATAACCGAGACGTCGGGGTATTAAGGTTCGTTGTGTTGTAAACTGGGTATCTATTTAAAGAAGTTAAAACGTTTTAAGTTGTTTTCTACTACCACGAACCTAAGACTGATTGCAAGGTCTAGGGGCTTCGTGATTGAGCACTCGGACTTTGAGGTCCTGTGTTGTTAATAAAAGTTGTAAAGATGTTTCAAACGATGTTAAGTCGTAAGCTTTTGAGAGCTTCCCTGTTTAAAACGATGATGGGTCGTAAGCTTTTGAGAGCTTTGACGATAAAGATATAGCACAAAGAAAAGTGTTGAGAACAAAATGTTTTCTTGCATGCATTGGGCAGACGTGCCATGATTAAACGAGGGATTACCTTGCGGCGTCAGGGTAGATCATACAAAGATGTTCTCATTGTGCCCAGGGTTTGGACAATGAGGCCCTATCTCAGATTGTTATCACTGTGCCACGATGTTGGACAGTGTGCGATGGGCGTGCCTGTGGCGGTGTGCCTGTGGCAATTGAGTCTGATCAACTCATCACGAGGTTTACGAGGTTGGAGATATCTCATGAGATTAGGTATGAATGTTTAGATGATGTATTGAAGTGTTCATGCATAGTTTTCCAACGTTGATGTTTGGGGTGTGAAAACCATTGATAAACGATGTGATATAATATGAATGAGTACGTTGTTATAGACATATATATGTGTATATGCCTTCTTTTGTGCGCATTTAGTTATGGTGTTAAATCCATATATTGGTGTCTCACCCTTACACTCATATCAGAGTTGTATAAAGGGTATGATCTCTACAAGAAGAAGAAGGCTGTCTAGTTCGAGGCATGCTGTTGCTGCTTTTGTCGGTTGTAGTGTTCGTTAGTTACGACCAGCTTAGGTAATGTTATGTTTTGAGAATGAAGTTGATTATGATTTATGTGAGAAAAATATGAGGCAGCATATTTGGAGGACTTATATACATTATGTATTTAAGTGTGATTTGATTACGTTGTGTGGTTATGAGGTTAAAAAGAAAAAAAATTTATCACCATATTTTGAAGAGATAAACGTTGAAAAAAAAACATTATTTTCCGAAAGCAACCAGCAAATTAAGTTTTATTTCCGCAAACGGGTAACCATGTGATGCCCGAGTTTAGGGTGTCACATTAGTGGTATCAGGGCTGGTCGAGTCTTTTGGGAATGTTGGGAAATAGGTATGTTGTGTTGACGTTGTGTTTTCTCTGAAGTGAGACGACGTTGTGTTTTCTCTGAAGTGAGACTTGTTTGAATTACTTCTTAGAAGTAATATGTGTTAATAAATAAGTAAGGAACTACATAAAAGCGTCTATGGTAATTTTACCTAAGTTGAATGTGAACGGAAAAGAAAGGTTCTTGAGTAAAATTAAGTTGATACAAAAGTTCGAAAGCTAAGAGTTAGATAATTGTATTCTATATAATCCCATTTGGTTTAATTGAATTAAGATATGCAATGAAGTTATTTTGAGGATGAGATGTGTGAGGTGATATCAAATTGGAGTGGTGAATTATAATCAAGAGAAACTAAGACTATGATTAAATATTTTGAGTAAGGAGTTGATGCGTGGTGCTGTGAAGACATTGTTAGTATTAATGATAATATTCAGAGTTAGATAATTGGAATAAGGTTTCTGGTGGAACCATGTTGATAAGAGAAGTGATTAAGTTTTGAATTTCGAGTGTGATAGACTCTGATGAAATTTTGAGGATACTACGGATATGTAGAAATGACGTAAGAATAAATTGTGTTATGAAATATGGAATATGCTAGAGGAATGAAGTGATGTGAAGGGCAATGTAAAATCTTAAGTTTAAGATGAGATTGCAAAATTCTGTTTAGTTTGAGTCACGAAATTTCGAGGACGAAATTTTTTTTAGTGGGGTAGTAATGTAACACCCCGATTTTCGCTGCTTCGTAATATCGGTAATAAATATATAAATATATATATTTTTATTCGAGACTTAGAAAATGATTTTGGATAAACCAAGGTCATTTCCTTGTTATACTTATTTTCATAAGGTTACGGGGAAGTTTTTGGTTGAAAATTCAGACGGAAGCCGGTCTGCCGTTTTCTGCATTTTCACAGACAGTAAAAGTTTACTGCTCAGAAGACCTAATTTTAATTCGTGAACGAGATGAAAAATGTTTTTATCGTATTTACTACGATACTGGAAGTTTTGAAAATTTTGGTAAAAAAAATTAAAAAATTATATTTGTTGCGGGCGTATACGTCGAGATTATCTCTAGGAAAAGCTTGCGCCAGATGAAACCCGAAGTCGGCAACGGAGCTGAGATGATGGATTTGACCGACTTTACGAGAATTTATGACAAGCTTATCCGTGTCATAATGGCGCATTTATGGCAAAGGGAATTTTTGCTATGAAATGACCATTTTACCCTTGTCTTTTTATGACAATTACAAGCCAATGCCATTGAGAACTTTGACCAAATCCAACCCAAACTACACGGCACCTTCCTCCATTCCAAGCACTTGGACATCATTTTTCCTAAGCCATAAATGACATTTATGTTAAGTGGATGAGTTATAAGGCAAAGTCATTCTCTCATCAATCACCCGAAACTGCCACGAAATTCTGACCAATTTCTTCTTTGAATCTCGGAAAACTTTAAACATGAAAGTTGTTCATCTTTCTCTCTTCTTTCCAACGACATAAAGATCATCCAAAACGGACAAGTATGTTGAGAGATATACCCAAATTACTAAAACTGTTCTAAACCCTCATCATGTTCATCTTCTTCTCTAAGTTTCTCAAGAACACCATGAGAAATTTGTAAAGAACATCATCAATATCATCCTTTTCTTTGATCGTCAAGAGGTAGTCTCTCTTAATCTTGCTATTCTAAGATTTTCTCTTCACAAGATTCTTGAGTTTATGCCTTTGATCATCATGTTCTTCATAAGATTCAAAGTTCATGGAACTAGATTCAAAAATTCATAACTAATTCTAGAAAAATCTTTTTGACATGAAACCAATTGATATGATCTTATAATCATCTCTATTTTCATCATCTAGAAGCATAAGATCATGATAAATTTCTTTCCCTAATTTCTGGACTTGGCCGAACCTAGGTCAATGTTGTGTTCATAGGTTTTGTTTCATTTTCATGTCTTGATTCATGATTCAATCTTCAAATACCTTGATCGTTCTTGTGTCCAAGCATATAGAAGATCAAAAATCAAACTCTCGCCTATTGATTTCATCAAGGCCGAAACCCTAGTTCTTGGAACTAGATGAGTTTTGTTCAAAGTTTTCATAAATGATCTTAGTAATCAAGCTATTAGTATGTATGCTTAATAAATCCAAGTTGGTTTATCAAACTAAAAACCCTAACCCTATGTTCTTGTGTTGGCCTAATCTACCATTTAGAGGGTTAGGAAGGTTTTGATTCTTAACTTTGTTGTTTAGCCCTAATCCATTTCCTTAAATATATTAGGATCATTAATCTATGACTTAATCATGATTAGAAATTTTAAGGATTTTGAACCCTAAAAGTCAGTCCTTGGCCGACACCTAACCCTCGTGAACTAAGTATGTTGTGGGTTGATTTGATTTATTTTGGTTGCAATTCGTTTGAAGGAAACAATTGAGTTAACTGATTTAAGCCGACGGAGGAAACCGGATCGAATCGGGAATTTGTTTGAAAACGTTAGTTTGAGTCTTCAAGAGGTAAGGGGAGCTTATCTGAGGGATTTTCTCGATAACTATTTGCTTTTAGTGTGGCTTATATGATTTATATGTGGTTTGTGATTAATTGTTTATGTTGTTTATGATGTGTTGTTATCTGTGTATCGGTGATTGATCTGCTTTTAATTATATGCAGTAGGATATTATGTTGTTATGATGCATGATCTGCCTGGTGATAGAATTATGATGATGTTGTTGAATGTTGAATGTTGAATGTTGTTTGAGAGGCCTGACAGTGGTCAGTTCACAACCGATTAATGAGATAAAAGATTTAATAAGATATGAAAGTTATATTCAATGTTTTATGGGGAATGTTGGAATATAATAGTAGAGGAAAATATGATTTTGGAAAAATAATGAGTTTTGAGAAATATTATTATTTTAATGATTTATTATTGTAAAAGAAGTTTATGAGTCACGGTGAGAGCGTAACCGTGCAATTTTTTTAGTACTGCTAATTTTTACACAAGAAATTCGGAAATATTATAAAAAGTGATTTTGTGAAATTAATATTCGAAAAGACCTTATTTATTATATAAGAAAATTATTTTAGAAGAAATGTCAAAGTTTGACTTAAAGACGTTTTCTTTGAAAATGCTAAACGACGGCAAGTTTCGAAATTATTTACGGTAAGAATTTAAAAATAGCAGTACTTATGTTGAGAAGTGATTTAATCTGAATTGATTTATTAGAGTTAAAGTTTCAGTAAAAAGAAGTTGTTGATGATTTGACGTTATTTTGGAAAAAATGTGTTTCCAAAGTAAAAGTGGATTTTTTTATGAATTGACGTTTTATAAACGAATTTCAAGTAGAAAGAATTTTCGGTAAATGAGTTTTACTTAATGACGTAAAGGATGATATAGAACTTAGTAACCGAGATGTCAGGGTACTAGTGTTCTTATGACGTTATCCTATTTTGGATTTGTTTTTCACAGACAGAAAACGATGTAAAAGATGTAATACGATGTAAAAGATGTAATACGATGTGAAAGATGTAAAACGATGTAAAAAGATGTACGAAGATATGGAACTTAATAACCGAGACGTCGGGGTATTAAGGTTCGTTGTGTTGTAAACTGGGTATCTATTTAAAGAAGTTAAAACGTTTTAAGTTGTTTTCTACTACCACGAACCTAAGACTGATTGCAAGGTCTAGGGGCATCGTGATTGAGCACTCAGACTTTGAGGTCCTGTGTTGTTAATAAAAGTTGTAAAGATGTTTCAAACGATGTTAAGTCGTAAGCTTTTGAGAGCTTCCCTGTTTAAAACGATGATGGGTCGTAAGCTTTTGAGAGCTTTGACGATAAAGATATAGCATAAAGAAAAGTGTTGAGAACAAAATGTTTTCTTGCATGCATTGGGCAGACGTGCCATGATTAAACGAGGGATTACCTTTCGGCGTCAGGGTAGATCATACAAAGATGTTCTCATTGTGCCCAGGGTTTGGACAATGAGGCCCCATCTCAGATTGTTATCACTGTGCCACGATGTTGGACAATGTGCGATGGGCGTGCCTGTGGCGGTGTGCCTGTGGCAATTGAGTCTGATCAACTCATCACGAGGTTTACGAGGTTGGAGATATCTCATGAGATTAGGTATGAATGTTTAGATGATGTATTGAAGTGTTCATGCATAGTTTTCCAACGTTGATGTTTGGGGTGTGAAACCCATTGATAAACGATGTGATATAATATGAATGAGTACGTTGTTATAGACATATATATGTGTATGTGCCTTCTTTTGTGCGCATTTAGTTATGGTGGTAAATCCATAAATTGGTGTCTCACCCTTACAGCCATATCAGAGTTGTATAAAGGGTATGATCTCTACAAGAAGAAGAAGGCTGTCTAGTTCGAGGCATGTTGTTGCTACTTTTGTCGGTTGTAGTGTCCGTTAGTTACGACCAGCTTAGGTAATGTTATGTTTTGAGAATGAAGTTGATTATGATTTATGTGAGAAAAATAGAAGGCAGTATATTTGGAGGACTTATATACATTATGTATTTAAGTGTGATTTGATTACGTTGTGTGGTTATGAGGTTAAAAAGAAAAAAAATTTATCAACATATTTTGAAGAGATAAACGTTGAAAAAAAAACATTATTTTCCGAAAGCAACCAGTAAATTAAGTTTTATTTCCGCAAACGGGTAACCATGTGATGACCCGAGTTTAGGGTGTCACACTTGCCACAACATAGAGGTCTAGAATCGGAAGAATCCTATCTCCTGGACCTGTCTGAAGAAAACTGAGACTTCTTGCCATCCCGCTTGAAGTCCTTGCCAGCTGGAGCGAGACGTGGATTCCACTTGTTTCCCTGATCATTCCTCTTGTTGCTCTGGTTGTCTGATCCCTTGGAGGCTGACCCTCCAGATTTGCAGGCATCTTCATAGATCCTGCACTTGTTCACTAAAACTGGGAAGACTCTGATCTCTTGGTAGCCGATAGCCTGCTTGATCTCTGGATGCAGACCATCCTCAAACTTCACACGTTTGGAGCGATCGTCCGCCAGATACCGATACAGTGTGTAGTAACGGGCGAGCTCCTCAAACTTAGCCGCATACTCTCCTACCGACATGTTGCCCTGCTTCAGCGCTAGAAATTCCATTTCCTTCTTGTCCTTGATGTCTGCCGGAAAATATTTCTCGAGAAATTTGTCCTAGAACACAGTCCATGTGATCATAGTATCCTCTGCCTGCAAGCGCTGATGACAGTTCTCCTACCAATGCTCGGCTTCCTCTGTCAGCATGAGCGTCCCAAAAATGACCTTCTGCTGATCATTACATCCCATGGCTCGGAAGATCTTCTCGGTCTCCCTCATCGACAACAGGGCACCCTAAGCTCCCTTGAAAGATGGCAGATTGTTCTGCTGGAACTTGTCGAGACCCTGGAAGTCAGTTGGTCCCCCGTTGTTGTTGGCGGTCTGGTTCTGGCCTATAGCATTGGCAAGAAGTGCCAAAGCATCAGCGATAGCCTGGCCATTCCTGCCATAAGTTCCTATAAATGCCCAAGACAACTTGTTAAACACAGGGAACTTAAAGCAGGAAAAGCTACGGCTTCTAACACATAGCATCATTGTCTATAACAAGTATAGACAATTCAAACAAGAGCACACAACAGAATCACAACAGACTCATACCTCGTCCGGATAGGGCCGAACTGCTCTGATACCACTAAATGTGACACCCTCTACCCCGCATACATACAAATCATTAAAAGATAACATAATTTAAAAACAAAACATCATTTATTGATGATTAAGCATAACTAAGGTAAAAGGTACCACATCGTATCAAGTCTCAAAACGTGGAAAATAAACATAACATAACATCAAAGAAAAACCCAACCTGATGTCACATTACAGAGCTGGTATAACCAATCCGGAAAACATCCTCGGATACAAACTGAACAAACTAACTAACTACTGAAAAACTGGAAATCCTAACTAATGAGTCGCTTCTCCTCGGAGTCACTCCTCAACCGGTTGCTCCCCGTCCTCTGCATAAAAGATATATGCCACAACAAGAAACATAGAGATAGGGAGTAAGAAACATGAATATGAATATAATGGCAAGGAAGCAGTTAGCAAGATGAGCATACATCAAACAGTCATGTTATGACAAACAACAGTATAATACATCATAATATAAACAGGTATGGTATGCAATGCAACTCTGTTCCACTACTCCATTATACACTTGGATCCACTCTATCTTAGGAAGTCAACTTCGGAGTTACATTTCCACATTGGCCAATAAGCACCAACGCCGGGGCAATCCACCAAACCTTGGGTGGATCCCTAGGAAAGCCGACACACCTTACTCATGGATGTGCCACCGCAGGGGTACCAGGTCCCATGGGCGGCCAGTTCGTCTTACTCACGGACAACGTCCCCTATGTTGAACATCCTCCACTGACATCTCCGTTGCGTGAATGCATACTCAACACAACACACAAACACAATCTCCACCTCCGCTTGGGCCCACAGGCTACCCATGTTTTAACACCATCAATTCATTGTTGTCTTTCGTATTCATTAATTAAACACTCTAGTTGTTTCGTACTGGATATTACCACTTTGACCATCAAGCATCAAGGCCCCCTTGGCCACTAGGCTACCAAGGTACCACATCATCATTAACACTCTAGCCATTAAGCACTAGAGATTACCACCTTGACCGTCATGCATCAAGGCCCCCATGGCCACAAGGCTACCAAGGTACAACAATCTTAACACTTGTATTCGGTCTTCATGTTCCCTTGGTATTTTGTTAAGTCTTTTAGAGCATTTGGGGCGAAAACCCTGCTTATGCACCATTCTGGTTTTCTGTTCTGTACAGGTGAGCACGGGCGTGCTCACCCTTCAGCACGATCGTGCTGAGCTCACAGTCAAGCACGGTCGTGCTGACTGTTGAGTACGGGTGTGCTTAAGCAGCACGCCCAGTTATGGGTTTGAATGGGAGCACGGGCGTACTCGAATGCGTACCCTGTTGTTCTGGGCAGAAGGGTCGCACGCCCTATTTCCACTAGTGTGGGACATTCTCAGATTCAATCCTAAGGCTCCTCTAATCCATAATTCATCAGTTTCGTTAACATTGAATTAATATTCATGTCTTAAACATTAAAGGGGAATTAGTCCTTTAGTTTCATTTCGTTAATTGTCCTTAATCACTCAAGATCAATCCCCAAGGTTCTTGACTAAGCCGTTGGCACAACCCTCACTCCTTACTAATATTCAGTCCTATGAACAAGGGGAACAACCTCCCTTAATGTCCTTGACAAATTTAACGCATTCATAACAACAATCAATAGCCAATACATCACAAACTCATAAACATGACAATTAATTCATTCAAGGCATTCATTTATCATCATACTCATAATAAACAACATTTATCAATAAGATTTATGCCAATGTCACCATTATAAGCAGTTTAACATCGAATCGCAATTAAGGATGTAGACATACAAACATGTTATCAAACGTAAAGGGTTATGGGAACTCTTCGTCTTACGCTACCCCCAAGCCTACATACTCATACTATTCCTTCTCCCCATACCTGGTATGAAGAATTCCCGTTAGACTGATGACGCTCCTAAACTGGTTCCCTCGAACGGCTCGACGAACGATCCCAAGCCTTATAAGACACTAACGTGCGCGTTCCTCCCCCAAACACGGTAAGGATTCCTAGAACTAAGAATGGTTCAAGGGAGAGAAAGAGGAAGAGAAGTTTCTGCTGTTTTGGAGGCAGAGAAACTGAAATAAGGGTTGCACACAAAACCCTCGTGTACTGTTCCTATTTATAGTCACTATGACTTGAGCAATGTAGTGCTTACTGTTGAGCACGGGCATGCTCATCTTAGCATCAACGAGACGCGTCTGACTGCTGAGCACGGTCGTGCTCCTTATTGAGCACCATCGTGCTCACATCAGCGTCAACGAGACGCATGCAGTCTTAAGCACAGGCATGCTGATACGCGTTCATGCATCACGAAGGGATTTTTTACTTGAAAACCCCACTTAGCCCACTCTAAACCTTCCTAACAAACAAGGCACACATAAAAGCACTTATACGGAAAACGGGGTGTTACAATTCCACCCCCTTATAAAAATTTCATCCTCGAAATTTCTACTCACCTCGAACGAAGAGATGCGGGTATGCCTCCATCATCTTGCTCTCTAGCTCCTATGTAGCACTTTCTTCATTCGCCCCACTCCAAACGACTTTAACCAAAGGAATCTCCTTGCCTCTCACCTGCTTCACCCTCCAATCCTCAACTCGAAGGGGTTGTACCTCAAAAGTCAAATTCTCTTTCAACTGAATTGTGTCGAGGTCTATCACATGATTTGGGTCATGAATGTACTTACAAAGTTATGACACATGAAAGACATTGTGAAGTTTAGACAAGAAAGGTGGCAATGCAATTTGGTACGCAACTTCACCGGCTCTTTTAAAAATTTGGTAAGGACCAATGAATTTGGGAGTAAGTTTCTTCATTTTCATCACTCTACCGACCCTAGTTGTTGGTGCAACTCTCAAGAATACGTGATCGACTTCCTGGAATTCGAGTGCCTTCCTCCTTTTGTCATGGTAGCTTTTCTACCTACTCTATGCCATTCTCATCTTTTACTGAATCATCATGACCTTTTATGTGGTTTCTTTCACTATCTCTTGTCCTAACACAACACTATCACCAGGTTCACTCCAGCACAAAGGTGTCCTACATCTCCTCCCGTAAAGAGCTTCATAAGGTGCCATCCCAATACTGGAATGGTAGCTATTGTTGTAGGTGAACTCTAATAGGGGCAAAAACTTGTCCCAACTACCCGACTGTTCTAGCACACAAGCTCTAAGCAAGTCCTCTAAGGACTGGATGATTCTCTCAGACTGGCCATCCATCTGCGGGTGATAGGATGAACTTAGCCTAAGCTTGGTATCTAAGGCCTCATCCAAACTAGTCCGAAACCTAGAAGTAAACCTCGGGTCTCTATCTGACACTATCCTAGAAGGTATACCATGTAACCTAACTATCTCCTTGATGTACAACCTGGTCAATTATCCCAAAGGGTATTCCATGTTCTTCGGGATGAAATGGGCAGATTTAGTCAATCTATCCACAACAACCTATATCGCTTCATAGCCCGCTGGAGTCCTTGGGAGTCCAGAAACAAAATCTATGGCAATGTTGTCCCATTTCCATTTGGGTATACAGATTCTATCTTTGAACCTCTTTATCCATCACTTCCTTCCTTAAAACTAAGGTCTCTACCCTGAGCAAGCATCTCCCTCTGGTCTAAGAGGAACTTATTCGACTTTTGGCCTTCTCTAACTTGATCCATCAAACTGTTGGTAACCTTCAAGGTTCGAAGCCTAATGCTCTTACGGGTAACTTCCCAAGCTCAACTTAGGTCTCTAAACTCCTCGATCAGATCCATCTCCCTAACCATTAGAGCGGAGACATGCAAGGTTTTTCTACTTAAAGCATCTGCCACTACATTGGCCTTTCCAGGGTGGTAGGTCATATCAAAATCACAATCCTTTAAAAACTCCATCTACCTATGTTGTCTCATATTGAGCTTTTTCTGATCAAACAGATATTTCAAACTCTTATGATCACTAAAAACCTCGAACTTAGCTCCATAAAGGTAATGCCTCCAGATATTTAGGGCAAATACCACAGCTCCTGACTCTAGGTCATGGGTAAGGTCGTTCTTCTCGTGGATTTTCTACTGCCTAGAAGCGTAAGCTACTACCTTACCAAATTGCATCAACACTCCACCTGAACCTTGTTTTGATGCATCACAATACACTATGAAAGGTTTACTAGGGTCGGACAAAACCAAAACTTGTGCTGATGTTAACCTATCCTTCAGGGTTTGGAAACTCTCCTCACACTTAGAGTCACACACAAACAGTTGTCCCTTCTTTGTGAGATGGGTCAAGGGTAAAGCTAACTTAGAAAAGGCTTCTATATCGTGGGTAGGGTAGTTCTTCTCGTGGGTTTTCAACTGCCTCGATGCATAAACCACTACCTTCCCATCTTGCATCAACACTCCACCTAAAACTTGCTTCGATGCATCACAGTACACTTCAAAAGGTTTACTAGGATCTGGCAAAACTAACATTGGTGCTGATGTCAACCTATCCTTAAGGGTTTGGAAACTCCCTTCACACTTAGAGTCCCACACAAACAACTGTCCCTTCTTGGTGAGATGGGTTAAGGGTAAAGGTAACTTAGAGAAACCTTCTAGAAACTTCCTATAGTACCCTGCTAAACCCAAGAAACTCCTAATCTCAATCACTATCTTCGGCGCCTCCCACTGGAGCACCGTCTCAACTTTAGCCGGATCAACGGCTATCCCACCTTTTGAGATCACGTGACCTAAGAAACTAACCTCTTCTAACCAAAACTCACACTTAGACATCTTGTCATACAACTGCCTCTCCTTAAGGGTCTGTAAGACAACCCTGAAGTTCTCCTCATATTCCTCCTTAGTCTTGGAGTACACTAAGATGTCATCTATAAAGACCACGACAAACTTATCCAAGTAAGGGTGAAAGGTCTTGTTCATGTAGCCCATGAACACAGCCGGGGCATTGGTTACACCAAAGGGCATAACCAAGTACTCATAGTGACCATAACGTATCCTAAGTATTGTCTTCGGGATGTCCTCAGATCAACTGATCCATAAGATCATCAATCCTAGGGAGGGGATACCGATTCGTAATTGTCACCTTGTTAAGCTGTCGATAGTCAACACACAACCTCATACTATCATCTTTCTTCTTTACTAGTAACACTGGCGCTCCCCAGGGGGATACGCTAGGCCTGATAAACTGCTTCTCGATAAGATCCTCTAACTGTTCCTTCAACTTAGCTAGCTCTAGAGGATACATTCTATAGGGCGCTATGGAAATAGGTCCGGTGCCCGGTACTAAATCTATGGTGAACTCTACATCTCTCTCTGGGGGTAGTTCGTAAACATCCCCCGGGAACACTTCAGGAAACTCCCGTACAATAGCCACACTTCCGATATCAGGAGGGCTCTCAACTTCCAGGGAACATAACATCATGAACACTTGGGCTTCGTCTTTCATCGAAGCTTTCACTTGGTTGGCAAAGATAAATGTCAGATTCTTAGATTTCTCAGAAGTTCCAAGAACTTTGGTTTTATCGAAGCAGATTAAGAGAAAATGGTTGGAAGATAACCAGTTCATTCCAAGAATCACATCGAGTTGTTCTTAAAAGGTAAGTGCACAAGATCAGCTGTAGAGTTCTTATTATCAAAAGATAATAGAACAACCTTCCTAAACACAAGAAACACTAGCAGGCTTCTTGGATCGTTCAAGACAAACCACCAAATGCAGTAAGTCAAGCCAAAGCGAAGCTATAGGTACTTAGTACCACGTAACATTGTCTATATAAATATAGAGTACAATTCAAACAAGAGAACACAACATACTCATAACAGACTCATGCCACTGCTTGATAGGACAGACCTGCTCTGATACCACTAAATGTGACACCCTTCTACCCCACACGTTAATATAAAACATTTACTTAAAAGAGGTAATATAAAAACATACATTTGTTTGATAAAATTAAAACTTGATAGAAAGATACCACATCGAAACACTTAACGCGGAAAGAACATAGTTTTAACAATAAAACATAAACAAGGCATAGCATAAACATAACCCAACCCCGATGTCACGTATGGAGCTGGTATAACCGTTCCGAGATAAAATACTCGAAATACAAATGAAACAACTAAACAAAACTAGAAACTATAACTAAGCATCCTAACTAGAGTCGCGGCTCCTTAGAGTCACTCCTCCACCGGCTGCTCACTGTCCTCTGCATAAGAGATACATGTAACAACAGAAACAGGAAAAACATGGAGTAAGAAATCATGTAAACACATCGGCATGGAAGTAGTTAAGCAAGATGAACATACATCATAGCATGGCATAGCAATATAACATAACATCAATATTAAATAACATAACAACATATCATCTCAATCAACATATGCTATGCGGTGCAACACTACTCCGCTACTCCGTTATGCATATGGATCCAACTATCTCAGGAAGTCAACTTTGAAGTTACATATCCACATTGGCCATAAAAGCACCAACACCGGTAGCTCACCAAACCATGGGTAAACCCCTTGGATAGCCGATGTATCATAACTGGATACGCCACATCGGAGGCGCATAGTTCACCAAACCTTGGGTGAACCACCTGAGACTTAGGCCAGAACATCATAACTTGGACGACCTCCCCTATGTTGAACATCCTCCACTAATCAACTTCAACGTATGAATGCATGAGCAAACAACATACGAAGCAACCACCTCCTTTGCTCGGGCCGATAAGCACACAAGACTTATCACCATCATCAACAACATAAACATCAACACCTTGGCCAAAAAGCACCAAGGTTCAACTCATCAACGCCTCGACCAAAAAGCATCGAGGGCATTTTGGCCAAAAAGAACCAAAGTGTATCAACGCGCGGTAACCCAATTGTACCGACTTAACCAACTTATTATTCTTCGTTATATTAATTAATCTTTTAATTAAGTTATCTAACTCTTCTTCATTTGATTGATGTATTATTGCATTATTGGGGACAACTAGGGTGAAACACCCATTTATTCCTTTAGTCTCAGATTCTGACCAGCAAGGGGAGCACGGGCGTGCTCACCCCAGCACGGTCGTACTGCCACTTAAGTGGAGCGCGGTCGTGATCACTGTCCTGCACGACAGAGCTCAATGCACGGCCTGCCTTCCAGAATGCAACTGGGAGCACGAGCGTGCTCCCTGCTCAGCACGGTTGTGCTCCTGGGCCAGTCGTACTGTTCTGGGCAGATTCATATGTATTTTAGAGTCAAAACTCCCTAACACTCTCAAATCAGATCTTAGGGTCCTTTAACTAATCCAGTTGGCATAAAACCTCACCTCTCACTAACAGTTCATGTCTTATGAAGCACTGGGGAGTTAACCCCTTAAATCCTATGTTAACTAAGAGTTCTATTTCAAACTGATTAGGTTCTTATTAACGTGTTTATCATAACAACAACACAGCCTCATCCAATCAACATTCAGCCAGTCAATGCATAGCAACAACAACCTAACGATCATAATCAGATCATGAACATAATCAACTATTATACATCATTGACGAACAACATGATAATCATAAACATTGAGCATACCATCAACCAATTAGCAATTATAACAATTAACTCATACAACCAGACAGATCATGGCATCAACAACAGTTTTGGCATAGTCATACTAAACGTAGCAATATCAATAACAATTAATAATAACATATAACGAATAGGCATTCATAGCAATCAACAACAATAACGGGGTTATGGGGACCCCTCATCTTACGCTATCCCCTTGCCTAATGTATACACTATCCTTCTCCCCATACCTAGAATTAAGATTCCCAAAACGATAACGTTGGCAAACTAGACATGTTCCCTCGAGCGGCTGTACGAGTTCCTCAAGCCTTGGTCAAACAAGAAGGGAAGAGGATGACCAATTAATCCCCAATTCAAAAGAAAAGGAAAAGGAGATTAAGGAGGGATAACTACGTTACCTTAAACGATGCTAACACGCGTAACTTCTCTCCCAAACGGACTCTCAAACTCCAAGAACTTCAAGGGGTTCAAGGGAAAACTAAGAAAGATGAAGAGAGGAAGCTATTCTGAGTTTAACAATGTGAGAAATAGGGTTTAGGTCGAGTTTTATGGTATAAATACAAGTTGGGGCATAAAGGGCTCCTATTTCAGCCCAAACTGTAATATAAGTTGAGGCGTTCTTGGTGTTGTTAGAAAGCTTAGAGAAATATCTACAAATTAATGTCTAATGATCGAATCCTAAATCGTACTCTAAGACGGTCAAAAGTTCTACGACAGTTTCGCGACAGATTTGGTAGTTTTTCCTAGATAAGATCCTTAGGAGACTATGATAAGATCTTAAAAGGTAACCAAAAAGTGGATTATCCTTTATTGATAAGGACTCAAATCTGATTGGTTGAGGGGCTAAAATCTAAGAATTACACTATCTCTATATAAATACTAAATCACACGACATCTCGTCATATCATTCTTAATCACTTATTATTAATAAAATCACATATCATATATTAACATATAAAATCATAAACAAAATCATATATTCATATAAGATCACACATTAAGAGACACAATCTCATATTAATGCAAATAATCATATATTAATATACATATTATCATATATAATAATACACACACACACACACACACACACACACACACACACACACACATATATGTATAAGCATAAAAATACTACAACACTAATCACAATTACATTATCAATTATATAAATAACAATACTAACTTCATTAATAATAATAATAATAATAATAATAATAACAACAACAACAACAACAACGACGATGACGACAACAACAATAACAACAACTAGGCATCCATAGTAATATAATCCCTTATACAAAAATCGGGGTGTTACAGTAGTAATGAGATGCAAGGTTAATGCTCAACGGTATAGTCAAATACCCTAGGATTGATCTATGAGTTTTTTAGGGTTAATAATGAAGCTAAAATTAAAGGATTAATCCCCAATAGTTATAAGACATTGACATTAAACAAGAGTGATGAGATTAATGCTTGATGGTGTAGTTAAAAGCAAATAGGAGTCATCTATGAATGCCCTAGGAAGCTTAGCAATGGTTTCCAACCCTTCTGCCCAAAACAGTATGGTCGTGCTCAATAGACAACATGCCCGTGCTAAACTTAAAAGTAAGCACGCCCGTAGTGGACTAGTGTTGCACCGCATAACATACATTATTTTAGATGATGTGAATGATATGAATATGTTCAATGTTGTTATGATATAACATGTTATTCTGTGATGTATGCTCATCTTGCTAACTGCTCCTTTGCCATTATGTTTATACATCAATTTCTTAATCCCCATCTTTTGTTGTTTATTTGCATGTACCTTTTCTTATTATGCAGAGGATGGTGGGCAGCCATTTGAGGAGTGACTCTGAGGAGCCGCTTACTCGTAGTTTAGGATTTCCCTTTTGTTTTGTTTTTTCTATCCGAGGCATCTCCGGATTGTTGTTTACCAGCTCTGTAATGTGATATCACGGTTGGGATGAGACACCCTGATGTCCCATTACGGAACAAACCTAATTAACTAATCCTTAATTCGTAATTAGCATTAACATAGTATACATGATAGTGTGATTTTACATCATGTTTCCTGTACACTTTTGCATGCATTTTTCATATAGATTAAGCATTCTTTATTTGATTTTTGTTAGTTTTTCCTTGGAACGGGTGATGCGGTTTCTTGGTGTTGATTTGCAGGAATCACTGAAAGATCTGGTTAACTTAGAGTCAAGGGAATCAGAGGGGGATTGGATTGGGAGATAAGGAGGCGGCCAAGAAACCCTAGGAAACGAAATTTCTGCTGCTGTGGTGGCTGGGTGCATCCTTCCATGGAGTGCTTCCCTTCCTTCATCCTACTATCTTTTCTTTTCTCTTTTACTTGGATGATGAGTAGCTAAACCTCCATTGTTGGGGTTAGGGTAGCTATTTCTGAATTCTCATGTATTTGATTTAATCCTGCAATATAGTTTCTGCTTTGTTATTGAGTGATTGATTTCTGTGCTTAATGCTTGTTGTGGCTAGCACCCCCATGACTTGTTTAGTGTTTTGATATGCAATTGGAAAATTTGTGTTAAAACCGGAATTGAGATTAATCACCTAGTAAGCCTTGTATCTAGGAATGAAACTAGGTTTATTAGCAATTGTGTAATCCCTAATCTTAATGCAAATTAACTAATCTAGGTCACTTAAGGAATTAGGGTCTATTAGTGGATTTAGGCTCTTGTCATCCGGGGGATCGGGGCTTGAGTAATTTAGTGGATTGATTGTCATAATTGAGGTAGAAACTGTTTGTTAGTTTTTTCATTGCATGAGGATGAAGTTTAGTGAAGCCTAACCCCAGCTCCTTTTATCATATTTGAAAACCCATTTTTCTACACTTCAACTGTTTGACAAAATTCCTCAATGAACTCCTTTTTATTTTGTTAGTTTTAACTTTTGTTAGTATAGAACTTCCTTCAATCCAACAATTCGCTTAGATAGTAATCGGTTTGGTAAGTTCTAGTACTTGTATCAGTCCTCGTGGGAACGATAAACGGTCTCACCACCGTATTACTTGCACGACTTGGTATACTTGCCCAGATTTGTCAACAAGTTTTTGGCGCCGTTGCCGGGGAACAATCTCAGCCGAGAATTGAATAGTAAAACTTGTTGTCCTGGCCGAAATGTTTTCATCACGATCTTCTTGTCATGGTAGGTCTTGACTCGCTGCTTATAGATGGCTGCATTCTCATATGCATTAAGGAGCATCTCCTCTAACTCATGCAACTGATTCACTCTTTTCTCACCCGCCAGAGTGGCATCGAAATTCAAGAACTTCAGTGCCCAAAAGGCTCGATGCTCCAACTCTACGGGCAGATGGCATGCCCTTCCATAGACCATCTGAAACGGGGATAACCCCACAGAAGTTTTCAGTGCAGTCCGGTAGGCCCACAAGGCATCGTCAAGCTTCTTGGCCCAATCTTTCCTTGAAGTGGCCACAGTCTTCTCCAAAATTCTCTTAATATCCCTGTTGGAGACCTCTGCTTGTCCATTTGTTTGTGGATGATATGGGGACGCCACCTTATGCCTCACATCATACTTTGCCAGAACATTTCCCAGTTGTGAGTTGCAGAAGTGGGATCCTCCATCACTTATAAGAACCCTTGGGACACCGAACTGGGCAAAGATATTCTTCTTGATGAATTTGACCACTGTTTGGGCATCATTCTTCTGTGTTGCAATTGCCTCCACCCATTTGGAAACATAGTCCACCGCCACCAAGATATATTTATTGGAGAATGAAGGTGGAAGTGGACCCATAAAATCAATGCCCCAACAGTCAAATACCTCAATTTCCAAAATATTCTGCAGTGGCATCTCATCCCTCCTTGAAATGTTCCCGGTCCTCTGGCACTTGTCACAGCTCTTCACATGATTGAAAGAGTCCTTGAAGATTGAGGGCCAAAAGAACCCAGATTGGAGGACCTTTGCAGCTGTCCTATCCCCATTGTAATGTCCCCCATATGGGGAGTTATGGCAATGCCACATAATTTTCCTTACTTCCTCTTGGCTCACACACCTCCTCCATAAGTCATCCGGACCAACCTTGAATAGAAATGGATCATCCCACATGAAATGGTTGGCATCCCAGAAGAACTTTTTCCTTTGTTGCCAAGTGAGGTGCTCTGGAACAATGTTGGCTGCCTTGAAGTTTGCCATGTCGGCAAACCATGGCCTTTCATGCACTAATAATAAGGCCTCATCCGGGAACTCATCCCGAATGTCCTTTTCCTTAGCAGCCACTTCTTCATTCACAAGCCGAGATAAGTGGGCAGCCACTACATTCTCGCTGCCCTTTTTGTCCTTGATGACTAAATCAAATTCCTGCAACAATAGAATCCACCTTATGAGGCGTGGTTTAGAATCTAATTTAGTCAACAAATATTTGAATGCAACATGATCAGTAAAAACAGTGACTTGTGACCCAATCAAGTAGGAACGAAACTTTTCCAAAGCAAACACTATGGCTAGCAACTCTTTTTCAGTTGTTGCATAGTTTATTTGGTTCTCATTGAGGACCTTGCTAGCATAGTGAATGGCATGGAAAAACTTGTCCCTTCGCTGACCCAAAACTGCCCCAACTGCCTAGTCACTAGCATCACACATTAATTCAAATGGTGACTCCCAGTTGGGTGCAACAAGAATAGGAGCAGTGATCAACCTGTCTTTCAAAATTTGAAAAGAGTCAAGACAAGCATTATCAAACAAAAATGGGGTGTCCTTATTCAAAAGGTTACACAGCGGCTTGGCTATCTTTGAAAAGTCCTTGATGAACCGCCGGTAAAAGCCTGCATGCCCAAGGAAACTCCTCACACCCTTGACATTCAATGGTGGAGGTAGTTTCTCAATCACATCAATCTTGGATTTATCTACTTCGATTCCCTTTGTTGAAATTTTGTGCCCAAGCACAATGCCTTCCTGCACCATAAAATGACACTTCTCCCAATTTAAGACTAAATTGGTGTCCATGCACCTTTTTAACACAACAGCAAGGTTAGACAAACAGTTATCATAAGAGGAACCGAAAACAGAAAAATCATCCATGAAAACCTCAATATACTTTTCTACCATATCTTAAAAAATGGAAAGCATGCACCTTTGAAATGTCACCGGCGCATTGCAAAGACCGAAAGGCATCTTCCGATAGGCAAAAACTCCAAACGGGCATGTGAAAGCAGTTTTCTCTTGGTCTTCCGGGTTAACCGCAATTTGGTTATAGCCCGAATAACCATCTAAGAAACAATAGTATGCTTGCCCGGCCAACCTCTCCAACATCTGGTCCATGAATGGAAGTGGGAAGTGATCCTTCCTAGTACCTTGATTGAGATTCCGGTAATCTATACACATCCGCCAACCGGTGACCGTTCTAGTTGGAATCAACTAATTCTTCTCATTGTGAACGATGGTCATGCCACCCTTCTTTGGAACCACTTGTACCGGACTCACCCAAGCACTATCGGAAATCGGATATATCATTTCAGCTTCAAGGAGTTTCAACACCTCCTTCTTCACCACTTCTTTCATTGTAGGATTAAGCCTCCTCTGTGGTTGGACCACCGGTTTAAATTCAGCCTCCATCATGATCTTGTGCATGCAAA
The DNA here is from genome assembly GCA_030762895.1 of Sophora flavescens. NCBI lineage: Eukaryota > Viridiplantae > Streptophyta > Magnoliopsida > Fabales > Fabaceae > Sophora > Sophora flavescens. The sequence continues at coordinate 105,797,694 of CM061066.1, read as the reverse complement.
ACGTGGGGCTAATACCTTTCAAATCTGAAATGGACCATCCAATAGTTGTTTTATGTTCTCTAAGCACCCTTACAAGTTTCTCCTCCTCCAATTTGGACAATTCATTGCTCAATATGACAGGGTTTTCATCATTCACACCCAGGAACACATACTTCAAATGGGGAGGCAGGGGCTTAAGTTCTAACTGGAGCTTCTCTAGAGCCAAGTACTAGCACGTACCACTTCAACTACTATCTAAGCGATTCTTGGATTGAAGAGAGTTCTATACTAATTAACAAGCCACAAAAGTAAACATAAACAAAATAAGAAAAACAAACTCTTTTTGTAATTTTCTCAAACACTTGGATGGCAATAAAAGATGGTTTTCAAATATGATAAAAGATGTTGGGATTAGGTTCACTAAACTTCATCCCCATGCAATGACATTACTAATAAACAGTTTCCACTTCAATTATGACAATCAATCCACTAAATTACTCAAGCCCCGATCCCTCGGATGACAAGAGCCTAAATCCACTAATAGACCCTAATTCCTTAGGTGGCCTAGATTAGTGACTTTGCATTAAGATTAGGGATTACACAATTGCTAATAAACCGAGTTCCATTCCTAGATACAAGGCTTACTAGGTGATTAATCTCAATTCCGGTTTTAACACGAATTTTCCAATTGCATATAAAAACACTAAACAAGTCATGGGGGTGCTAGCCACAACAAGCATTAAGCACAGAAATCAATCACTCAATAACAAAGCAGAAACTGTATTGCAGGATTAAATCAAATACATGAGAATTCAGAAATAGCTACCCTAACCCCAACAATAGAGGTTTAGCTACTCATCATCAAAGTAAAAGAGAAAAGAAAAGATACTAGGATGAAGGAAAGGAAGCACTCCATGGAAGGATTCACCCAGCCACCACAGCAGCAGAAATTTTGTTTCCTAGGGTTTCTTGGCCGCCTCCTTATCTCCCAATCCAATCCCCCTCTGATTCTGCCCTAAAACAGCTTATAACAGGGGTTCTGGGTTTCGCGCACTCGCGGGGCGAGAAGTAGCTCGCGAGGCGAATATTAAAATTATGGCTTCTGAGATTGGATCTCTCGCGAGGCGAGACCGAAATGGTTGCATTCTCTGGCGCAGTCAGCTATCAGGCTCGCGAGGCGAGATGGTGACTCACGAGGCTAGACAGAAAGGCTGACTGTTGCTGTTTCTGGCTGTCTTTAGTATCGCAAGGCGAATAACCTCTTGCGGGGCGAGCATTCCCAGAATTACATTCTCCACTTTTTCTTCATTCCCTTGACTCTAAGTTAACCAGATCTTTCAATGATTCCTGCAAATCAACACCAAGAAACCGCATCACCCGTTCCAAGGAAAAACTAACAAAAATCAAATAAAGAATGCTTAATCTATATGAAAAATGCATGCAAAAGTGTACAGGAAACATGATGTAAAATCACACTATCATTTTATTGTTCCCACGAGGACTGTGACAATTTTGAAATCAAGCCAAATCTCATCAATATGGTTTCACAAAATCAGTTTGCTGGGTTGGAGAAGGAAGATCCTAACAGTCATGTTTCCACTTTCCTAGAGTTGTGCGATACAGTGAAGATAAATGGTGCCTCCGATGATGCAATTCGCCTGAGGTTGTTTCCTTTTTCTCTAAGAGATAGAGCCAAGTCTTGGCTCCAATCAAAACCAAGGGGTAGCTTCACTACATGGGACAACTTAGAGGCAAAATTTCTGGCAAGGTTCTTCCCCACCTCAAGATTTGTAAAGGCAAGGGGTGACATCATAAGCTTTGCTCAACAAGAAGGTGAGACTCTGCATGACGCCTGGGAAAGGGTCAAGGAATTGCTTCGGAGATGTCCAAATCATGGGTTTGATGATCTTACTCAGATGCAAACATTCTGCAATGGATTGAGGCCGTCAACCAGGTATATGTTGGATGCCTCAGCTGGAGGATCCATGAACACGAAGACAACTGAGGAAGCCCTGACTTTGATAGAGGCTATGGCATCTAATGACTACTTGATGCATCATGATCGGGGTCCCACATCAAGAAGGGGAGTGTTGGAGTTAGATTCACAAACTGCACTGTTGGCTCAGAACAAGCTCATGACACAACAACTGGAGTCTCTTACCAAGCAACTAGCTCAACTCCCACAACAACTCCAAACTGTTCAAGGGACAACTATGCCACCACAACAGGTAATGAGATGTGAATTTTGTGGAGGTGATCATGAGAATGGAAGATGTGAGGCACCACCTAGTTCCCATGAGGAAGCTAATTATATGGGGAACTATGGGCGGCAAGGCAACAACCAATTACCTAACAACTACAACCAAGGGTGGAGGAATCAACCAAACTTTGGTTGGAAGCAAGATGCTGGACAAACAAGCAAGTCTCCTCCTACACAACCGCCTCAAGATCGGGTTTCTATCTTGGAGAACACCCTCAATCAGTTCATGCAGTTGACCATGGCAAACCAGAAAAATATCGATGCTTCTATAAAAAATTTGGAGGTTCAAGTTGGCCAAATTGCAAAGCACCTAGCGGAGCAATCTAGCAGCGGTTTTTCAGGTAACACTCAAACTAATCCTAAGGAGCATTGCAATGCTGTTGTTTTGAGGAGTGGTAAAAGTCTTGAGAATGTGGGCGGTGAGCCTTTGGTGAAGAATCAGAAAGTTGATGGAAAAACAGAATTGAGTGCTGAGGAAAAAGAGGAAAAAGGCAAAGAGGTTGTAGTTGAGGAAGAAGAAAAAGCCAGTGAACAAGACAAGAGGGAGAAGCTAGTGGATGAAAATTCGATTTTGAGAAGAACTAAAAGTCATATTTTGAAAGATGGAGGCAAGCCTCAAGTGATCCCCTCTTATGTGAAATTGCCATACCCTCATTTGACGAAGAAAAAGGAGAAAGAAGAACAGTTTGCCAAGTTTCTTGACATCTTCAAGCGGTTACAGATCAACATACCCTTTGCTGAAGCGCTAGATCAGATTCCCAATTATGCAAAATTCATGAGGAACTGCTCACGAAGAAAAGAAAGTTTAAAGAAGGCGAAATTGTTGCCTTAACTGAAGAGTGCAGTGCGATACTTCAAAGGAAACTACCTCCGAAGCTGAAAGATCCGGGTAGTTTTACAATCCCTTGCACTATTGGGAGTGTTGCTATCAGGAAGGCCTTATGTGACTTGGGAGCGAGTATCAATTTGATGCCGCTTTCAATTTTGAACAAGCTTGGAGGAGGAGAGGTGAAACCAATCAGGATGGCATTGCAACTAGCTGACAGATCAATCAAGCATCCTTATGGTATCTTGGAAGATGTTCTGGTAAAGGTGGATAAGTTTATCTTCCCAGCAGACTTTGTGATTTTAGACATGGAGGAGGATGCAGAAGTTCCGCTCATACTGGGGAGACATTTTCTAGCGACTGGTCGCGCTTTGATAGACGTACAAAAAGGCCAGCTGCGATTCAGAGTGCAAGACGAAGAAGTCACTTTCAATGTATTTGAAGCTATGCATCGCCCGAGCAATGAAGAGGATTGTTTCCGCATGGACATTGTGGACGTAGTGGCTAGAGAAGCCTTTGCACATCAACACCACTCTACTCTTGGGAAGGTAAACATGAGTCCTAGTGAAAATCTTGATGAGGAAGAGGCGAAGGAAGTAGAAGACTGTTTAGGTGATTTGGAAGCTCATTCCAACCAACTTGCTGTCAAGACTAAGAAGGAAGAGCTTAACATGAAAACAACTCCGAAGGCCTGCAAGACAAATGATGCATCCAATGGTGTTGAAGTCGGGTTTGCTCATCATGTGAGAACAGAACTTCCTCCAGGAAGGAGTAAGAAAAAGGCCACGAGGCCCAGAGCGAAAAGGGCAAAGCGGCTGCACAAATGTTGGCCTTATAAGCAAAATCAGCTCTTTAAAGGAGTTCCATGGAAGAAAAGTGCTCTTGCACTTCTATGCCCAGCTGACCCCGATTAATTGAAAGAAGCCCGTCAAGCTAGTGACGTTAAAGAAGCGCTTATTGGGAGGTAACCCAAATTTTCTTAATTCTTCTCTTTAGTTAGTTTTTGTTTTTGATTTTTAACTCTTGAATAATTTGAGAAGATCAAGAGTTTTCTTTTACTAATAAATTTGTTAAGTGTTTTCAGGGAAGAAGGAAGGAGAAGCATCAGGTCGTGACCCAATTTTCATGCAATTCCGCCTGACTAGACATGTGAGCCAGCACCCGCTACCGCTTCGGTAAGTCGTTCCAATTTTTCTTTCCTCTCTCCATCTTGATTGTTTACATTGGGGACAATGTAAATTCTTAAGCTTGGGGTAGGGGTATTTTTTCATTTGTTCATATTGCATTCATATAGTTTTGCATGAGAGCTTTGCATGTTCACATTATTAGATTGCCCCTTGTCTGAAATTTGCATCCAATTGTGAGAACTAAGTGCCAAATAACTTGAGATAGTGAATTCTTGAACCCAATTTTTTTTTCTCATTCTTGTGATATGGCTGCAAATATAAAGGTTTGAGATAATCTTGGATAGTTGATAATTAGCATATGGTTTCGTAGATTTGTGTTTCTCATTGATGGTTGAACTACTAAAATGTGAGATTTTGAGCCAAAGGGGTACTACTCACCATATTTATCCCATTCTTTGTGTTAGAGTGTTATTCCTCTTGGTTTGATATTCTCTAGAACTTGACTTCAAACCATTTTGAAGCTTAAAAATTTTTGAAAGCATTTTTTAAAATGATTGAGGCAATAGGTATTTTTCTGGCCTTCTGAGCTTTGAATGATGAAATGCTACCCCTTAGTTGCCCAATTTTGAGCCTAAAAGAATAAAATGCTTTTCTTGGTACCTTGAAATGTTTTGATAAATATGCTTGATAGGATACCTTCTAAAGTATTACAAAAGGGTAAAAAGGTAGTCGAAAAAGTTTGGGATGAAAGAATAAAAAAAATTCTCTTGATCTGAAAAATCTCCCCTTCTCCAAATTAAAGGAAAACAAAAGAAAAAAAAATAAATAGAGAAGGGGATGACAAAAAGAAATGAGAAATAAAATGAATGGTAAGAAAGGTGGCGAAGTTGAATCGAAACCCAAAAGGGTATTTTAGAAGGTGTCATGATTTGCAATGCTTAATGTTTTGTGTAACCTTTTGAAATGTCCCTTTCTTGATTGCCCCACCTAACAATAAATCCCATGGCCCCGTTACAACCAAGTAAAAGACCTCTTGATTCTAAATTGTTTTCATTAATAAAGTAGAGATTTGGTTGATAGTCAAGCCTATGGTAGATGTCATTCCTTGAGGAGAATGGAGCGAATTGTCATATATCCCTAACACTTGAGTGAGGGAGAAAAGAGAGCCAAGTAAATGAACAACCTTGGGGTGAGTTTCAGGTGAGAAAGAGTGCCCAAATCAGTGAGAATATGAATCTAGAAAACCTAAAGTCTAATTGGACTTGAAACTGATCGTCTCTTGCTGAATTGTTTGAATTGCCTGTTACTTGAATTATTTGCTCGGGTTCTTAGTTCACTATCCATGTTCTGTTTATTCTCTTCTGGCCTTAGTGATTGCTTGAGGACAAGCAATTGAATAAGCTTGGGGTGATTTGATAATGTGATTTTACATCATGTTTCCTGTACACTTTTGCATGCATTTTTCATATAGATTAAGCATTCTTTATTCGATTTTTGTTAGTTTTTCCTTGGAACGGGTGATGCGGTTTCTTGGTGTTGATTTGCAGGAATCACTGAAAGATCTGGTTAACTTAGAGTCAAGGGAATGAAGAAACAGTGGAGAATGTAATTCTGGGAATGCTCGTCCCGCGAGAGGTTATTCGCCTCGCGATACTGAAGACAGCCAGAAACAGCAACAGTCAGCCTTTCTGTCTCGCATCGCGAGTCACCATCTCGCCTCGCGAGCCTGAAATCTAACTGCGCCAGAGAATGCAACCATTTCGGTCTCGCCTCGCGAGAGATCCAATCTCAGAAGCCAGAATTTTAATATTCGCCTCGCGAGCTACTTCTCGCCCCGCGAGTGCGCGAAACCCAGAACCCCTGTTATAAGCTGTTTTAGGGCAGAATCAGAGGGGGATTGGATTGGGAGATAAGGAGGCGGCCAAGAAACCCTAGGAAACGAAATTTCTGTTGCTGTGGTGGCTGGGTGCATCCTTCCATGGAGTGCTTCCCTTCCTTCATCCTAGTATCTTTTCTTTTCTCTTTTACTTTGATGATGAGTAGCTAAACCTCCATTGTTGGGGTTAGGGTAGCTATTTCTGAATTCTCATGTATTTGATTTAATCCTGCAATACAGTTTCTGCTTTGTTATTGAGTGATTGATTTCTGTGCTTAATGCTTGTTGTGGCTAGAACCCCCATGACTTGTTTAGTGTTTTGATATGCAATTGGAAAATTCGTGTTAAAACTGAAATTGAGATTAATCACCTAGTAAGCCTTGTATCTAGGAATGGAACTAGGTTTATTAGCAATTGTGTAATCCCTAATCTTAAAGCAAATTCACTAATCTAGGCCACCTAAGGAATTAGGGTCTATTAGTGGATTTAGGCTCTTGTCATCCGAGGGATCGGGGCTTGAGTAATTTAGTGGATCGATTGTCATAATTGAGGTAGAAACTGTTTGTTAGTCGTTTCATTGCATGAGGATGAAGTTTAGTGAAGCCTAACCCCAGCTCCTTTTATCATATTTGAAAACCCATTTTTCTACACTTCAACTGTTTGACAAAATTCCTCAATGAACTCCTTCTTTTTATTTTGTTAGTTTTAACTTTTGTTAGTATAAAACTTCCTTCAATCCAACAATTCGCTTAGATAGTAATCGGTTTGGTAAGTTCTAGTACTTGTATCAGTCCTCGTGGGAACGATAAACGGTCTCACCACCGTATTACTTGCACGACTGGGTATACTTGCCCAGATTCGTCAACAATACATTCGAAAATATATGTGTTAAGAAGCGAAAAAATTTAAAACGTTCGGGACATAAAACATGCGCAACGGTAAACACACCACATATATATACATCGGTCACCGTCTGAGTATAGTCTGTCCCAACAGAGGGACTGTGGCCTACAAAAACTATACAAACTCTGATACAGAAAATATATACAGAAACTGGGAAAGTCCTGGAGCTACCCGGCCCGCCTCTCAAAATACATCCAAAAAGCAAAATAATCTCAAAGAGGCACTCAACCTAATAGGCGCATTCGACTAAGCCATATCACAGACGATTTGGGCACCTAAAGCTACCCTCCCCCTCTCCATAGGTGCGTCAGTAGACTCTGCCATAATGGGTCCTCAGCTCCCTAACTGACTTATCGCTGCTCATGGCGATGCATCGGCAACGATATTGATACATCGTCTGAGCACTCGGCTGCCTCCGACCCCGCTGCACCATGCCAACATGGCTCCTCGCCTCTGAGCAGTCCACCATGTTCCACATATCGTCAGGGAACTCCCTCTGACGAGGTGGAAACCACATCTCTGAAAAGGGTAATCTCTGTGAAATACGATACTGGCCGTCCAAGTGAAAGTAAGGACCATCTCCCATCCGTATATAGAAACTCATTGGGCCGACGTACGTCATGAAGAATCATGAGTGGTCGACCTGCCATCCACGATCATCATGATAGACAATCTCAAATTAGCCCAATATCGGGATCTTGGGAGGGATCCTCTGCAGATAGTTCCTCGGCTGGTAACCCAAGTTCGCCGCTGTCTTCGTTCTGCTGGCGCTGTTCATCTATCTGGTTTACATACAGAGAAACGTAGAGGGAAAGAGGGAGATAAGCAACAGAACATGGTCATGAAAATGGGGATGGGGACACATAGAACAATAATCATATATACATATACACATACAACAAGTAATAAGCAACCATCATCCGAGTCATACAAACACAACACATCCTCAAAGTTCACTCTCAGATTAATCCTCTAAGGAGTCTCACTCCTATGCATGTCGGACGATATCTCTCATCCGAGTCTTAGCCCCGAGACATTCTCCTTATCGAGCCTCACTGCTCAGAGAACGTCGGTTAGTTTGTCCAGGTAACCCTTCCGCTCTCCGTGACCCATAAGAGTGCATCCCTCTATGAGCACATCTCCATTAGAGGTATCTGGGTCACCTCGGAACGTCCAACTACGACGTGGATACTCAGGGTAAAATCGGGAAAACAAGGTCATATCGGGGTACACGACACATTAAGAGCTACCTAATGGCCACTATGAGCCTCCCGAGTCTGGTTCGTACATTCGCAATGTCTCTTCACAGACCGGCCCCTCTATAATCCGTACTCGCACTCGAGAACAACTAACCTCGTATGAGTCCCAGTCATATGGCTCGCCACCTTGGCAAAATGCAATGCAATAAACATCGCTGTGGTTAACACCGAAACCTTCTTACATATTCACACTGTCATCACGGATGCCCATACATCCCCGGCCTCAAAGCCATAGTCTCAAGGCATTTCCATGGTGTTAACCCTTAACTCATCCATACAGACATGTATCCATCAGACAAACAGCCAATCACCAATTCTCATATATAAATATAAAATGATCATAAAATCATATTAACATATCAAATATATCAGAGATCACATATCATCATGTATAAGTCAAACCGCACAATAGAATGCAATCCAGACAATCTCAATCAATATAAAATTGTTAACTTATGGCCTCAAGCTTACAGTCAATAAACCTACAACCACTAAACCCTAGACACCAATAAAATATTATTTTATTAGGGTTTAGCCGTTGTCGATTATTCGACATCCTAGCAGGGCCTGGGGCACCCTACGCACATGTATATATAATTATTATTCTACGCTTGCCTCCCCGACGATGTCGGTTACTTTCTCCCCACCTTGGCTTAACCGGTACGATAGTCCAAAGCTCCATGAACTCTCCTCTTTCACTCCTCCTTGCTGCCACACACACTCCGGGGCTCCTCGGTGCTCCGAAATTTGCCCTAACACATGGACAGAGTCCCGACAATGTCATAAACAGTAATCTTGCAACAGTTTTCCAAATAGAGATTGAATCGAAGCAAGAATTGAAAAATAAGGAAATGACAATGTCGACGTGTCGACGTATTAGGGATTCGAGCATTACTTCAGTTGTATCGAGAAATTGATAGTCGATACTCATAGTACTCGGTGCCCTGATCACAATAGGGTAGTCAGAATTTTGATCGGACTGACATATTTTCCTCGGCCTCGAATTCTCTCTCTAACCTCTCTCTTATCTCTTTACTTTGTGCTATCCGACTTAAGTTTTGAAAACTTAAGTTTTTCTCCAACTTTTGTAACAACCTGATTTTAATTACGCTGTTTAACCGGTTAAAATATAATTATTTACATTTTAATCTAAGAGCAATAAAATGATTTTAAATAAAATAAAATCATATTCATAATATATGTTATGGTAAAGGGTTACGGTGAAATTTTAGGTTGAAAATTCAGACAAAGCACGGTCTGCGTTTTCACTGACATAAAGATTTTACAGAGCAAAAACCCTAATTTCGACTCGTGAACGAAACCATTAGGTTTATATTTTGTTCTGGATTATTTTCCAAGATTCGAAAAAAATCGTTAGGAATGAAATTAATATTATTTTACTCGGGCATAATCGTTTAGAAAACGTGTAAAACCTAAGTCGAGGAATAAGTCGGGTAAACGACTGAGTCAATTATGGAGCTGAGGTATTAGGAGAGATTAATGTAGCAGAAAGGACAAGGAGTTCGACATTAAATTTTTTTAGTAATCATGAATTGTCAAGTGAAATGACCAAAATGCCCCTAAGCTTAACCTAACCGACGTTTAGTTAAATTTTAACCAGGGTTAAGGAACCATGGTTAATTCTTGTGGACAAGAAATCAGCCACACCTTCATTAAATGTGAGCCACATGTTTATTAATCATAGTTAGCAAAGAAACCCAAGTTAAGTTAATTATTAACTATAGTTAATCATATACTAATTAAATAATCACAAAACCCATTAATCTAAAAGCCAAAAACCAAACAAGAACTAAGATTTCCCCTATAAAAAGTCCCTCAAGGCCGCAGCTTCCCCTCCCCATTTCTCTCTTCATCTTCTTCATTTCATCACCAAAAACATTTATAACTCCATTTTCATTCTTCAAGAGCTCCAAGTGATTCCATTAAAAAGCTTGCCAAGATCATCATCTATTCTTATTTCATCTTCCTAACTTGAGGTAACAAGATCATTTCTTCCATTCGTAAGATCTAAATCTTCATATTTCATGAATTTATATTCTAAGATCTAGAACTTTGAATAATTCTAGAAAATTGTAGAAAAATCATAAAAATGTGAAACCAATTTCTATGATCTAGTTATGATCTTTACTTCCATTATCCAAGAGCATGGAATCAAAAACATTTTCCTTCCCTAATAACCATTGTTGGCCGAACATATGTGAGAAAATGGGTTTGGTATTTTGTTTCTATTTTTGAAAGTTAGTACTTGATTTAAGTTCTATAATACTTGTATAGCTTATATCCAAGAGCTTAAGTTCAACACAAATCCCTAGCTTAACTTTCTAATTAGGACCAAAATTGTGATGGAAAAGAAGTTTGGTGTTTTTGTTAATTTGTGGAATCAAATTGCTTGATTCATGCTCACTAATAATCTAAGATCATTTATCGATGAGATTACGTTGATTTGAAAATTCTAACCTAATAAGCCATTGGAGGCCGAAACCCTAAGAGAAATGGATTAAATGATTTTGTTCATATTTCCAAAGGATAGTAATTTATCCTAACTAGCTACGATCTAATTAATTATTATCCAAAAGATTATAGTGAGAAAATGACCCTAACCTATTTTTGAATTGATGGCCAAAACCTAGCATTAATGTGTCAAAGTGGATTTGTTTGATTAATAATAGTTATGTTGTTTGGTTGAAGGAGAAACTGTTAAACTATGGTGTGATAACAAGAAACGTCAGATTCGGGATTCCAGTGATAACTCGGGTGGGGGAAAGAATCAACCTATCGTCAGAATCGATAAGTAGTATATTATATAACAATTGTGTAGGACGACCTAAACCCTACTAGTAGTTGAGTAATTGACAAGACCAAGATCACATTGGAAACCTTTTCTGTAAAACAAATGGTGATTCGGGGATTGTAGGTTTATCGACATTAGGTTGATTTTAAAGTATTTGATGATGTCTGATTTTATGTTGTTGAATTTACTGTGATAAGCTGGTTGAGGTATTCCACTGCATGTGACGTATTATTTTTGGTGTTTGAATATTTTCTGATATTGTGTTATGCATGATCTGCCTGGTTTAGTACTATGCTTAATTGATTTTAAGCGAGGATATATGTTGTTCGGAGGATTTGGTTTGGGTGAGAAAGTATCAGTGAATTAGAGGTGCATAGCTTAAATGGATTATTTTAGAGATGAAATGTGTCATAGAATGTGAGTCGAGGCTATGATGGAAGCTTGAGGCACTAAGTTGCTATTAATGTAATCCAGTGAGAATCATAGGTTGCATTGTGTTTATAACCTTATGTTTGAAAACATACGAGGTCCGAAGTCGTTGTGGGACCGTCCTATGTTACATTTAATTGTGCAGCTATAGTGTCAATGCTTTGCTTGAGCACCCTCAAGAGAGAGAACCAGGGTGTGCACCGACTGTGCTGTGTAGCTATAGTGTCATTGCCTTGCATGAGCATTCTCACCATGGATGAGAATGTGCACCAGTGTTGGGGACGCATCACTTGGACTACTGACTAATATCCCTAATGGTAATGAGGGATTTGTAGCCACATCAGTATAAAGTTTTAGATTGCATGAGTATGGGTAGAGGTTGACATAGTGAATTAGGCATGATGATTGATTTTGAGTGATGTTATGTCTGTAACATTTATTGTATCATATACTATGACTCTTTTCCGTTTTTTGATGATAGAATTGCTTCTTATCCCCTATATTTCTGTATTTTTGTGGGTCTACTTTATTTACGTTAGAAGACCCTATAGAGGAATATGTTGCTGAGGAGCTGGACGGAATACTGTATGAAACAGAGGTTGCTGAGCAGTTGGATGGAACTCCTTACTAACCAGAGGCCGGAGGTTGAGATGTGACCTATGGTGATTAGAGTATAGATAGTATGGTCAGTGTGTCTAAGAAGTACTTTTATATTTTCCGCTAAGTATGACTTTTGTTAAGTATATGCCTGTGAAGGATCCTACTTAGACGATATCCTCAATAGTGTTTTGTAATGTTTATAAGACTTATGTGTGTATATAACCTAAATATGTTGTGTTGTTTTTTATTAACTAAAGTTATATGTTATTTAACTTAAGTTTTAATTTTTACGTATTTTCACGCTAAGCGCGCAATTAAGAAATTAAGTAAGAAAGCTTTAATCTAATAAAACATCGGGGCACAGCGGGTGTCTCATTTTGGTATCAAAGCAATTTGATTCTAATCGGACTGCGAGGTCTAGGATGTTGTTACTGGCCGTGTCTTGTTGAATCAACATCGGATTTTGACTATGCTTAGAAGTTGGGTAGTGTGTCCGATTTTACTGCGAAAATTAATATTGGTATGGCATATGGTTTGTATATACTTGCCTATGTAGTATTATATGTCATACTAATGAGATTGGATGATTTCTTTTACAAAATCATGGATTGAGGAAGAGGACGTCAAACCAACAGTGGTGACAACTCCTGGAAGAATTATAGGAGCTGTCAACAATGACACCAATGGAGGAGAGTCATTTGCGACACCCAATACCATGGAAACGATTGTTGCTGCTATGCTATTACAAACCCAACAGAATGCTGAGATGCTGCAGAGAGCAGCTAGAACTAAAGAATCAGAGGACGGCTGCAGTAGCTGAAGATGCCGGATTGGCTACTTTTCTGAAAGGGAAGCCACCTCAATTCCGAGGGGAGTATGACCCAGAGAAGGCTGAATGGTGCATACAAGAAATAGAGAAGATATTTGATATTGTGCACTACAGCGATGATAGGAAAGTGACTTATGTTGCCTTCATGTTCACCGAATACTTCTTCGAAAAATATTTTCCGTGTCTAGTTTGACGTGAGAAGGAAAAGGAATTCACATACCTCAAACAAGGCAATATGTCTGTAGGTGATTATGCATCACATTTTGAGGCGCTGATTAAGTTTTCAGAGTACTATCAAAGGTTCCCGAATAAGGATTGGCAATGTAGAAGATTCGAGGAAGGACTTAGAAATGAGCTGCAGAGGGTTGTGGTGTCTCTCGACATTCAGTGTTTCCCGGAACTGGTGGAGAGATGCAGTGCTATTGAAAGTATAGATCTGAGGATGGCCAATAAGCATAAACAATTAAGGAGTGGAGGTCTTAACTGATCAAATTTTCAGAGGCGCGGAGGAAGTGGTTCTTCGTGGAGGCAGAGACCTTATGCTAGACCAACACAGACATCTGCACCAGTACCAATGGTTAGATCGGGTCAGCAACAACAAGGCTATGCTTGCTTCAGATATGGAGGATCCAATCATATTAGGGATTGCACGGAAAGGCCAAGTTGTTTCAATGGTGAGAAACCAGGTCATATGGCAAGAGATTGTAGGCAGCGGGCTATGCAACATCCGGCAACCGCAAGAAGAGGAGCTGGAAATAATAGAGGTGGAGCTGGAAGAGGAGTTTCGGTAGGAAAACAACAGGTGGCCAGACCTCAAGCCACTGGAAGAGTGTTTACTGTGAGGGGAGCTGAATCCTCTCAATCTGCTGATCTTATATAAGGTATGTGTTTGATAGCTGGTAGACTCTCGTATGTGTTGTTTGACTCAGGTGCTACACATTCTTTTATTTCGCATGAGTTTGTGGATCATTTAAACTTAACTGTTTCCAAATTACCTTATACCCTTACAGTATCTACCCTAACTAGTAATCCTTTGACTACTATGTCTGTCTGTTTACAATGTCCTATAGTTGTTGAGAATAAGACATTTATTGTAGACCTTATCTGTTTGACTATGCAACAGATAGATGTTATTCTTGGCATGGATTGGCTTTCGGCTAACCATGTAGTGCTAGTTTGTTCTAGCAAGACTTTATCATTTCTCGAACTTTCTAGTATAGTATCTGCCAATGAAGGATTTTTTATGAGGAGTGGCAACTCTCAGCAGTTTGTGATGCTTTTCGCAGTGGAGGCTAATGAGACTCCCAGCATAGATTCTATGCCTATTGTGAGAGAGTTTCCTAAAGTTTTCCCTCCAGACGTTTCAGGTTTGCCACCAGAAAGAGAAGTGGATTTCACTATAGATCTCGTACCGGGGACAGGACATATATCTATAGCACCCTATTGGATGTCACCGGTTGAGTTGGAGGAGTTGAAGAAACAATTGGATGACATGTTAGGGAAATAATTCATCAGACCAAGTGTTTAGCCTTGGGGAGCATCGATGTTGTTTGTTAAAAAGAAGGATGGAAGTGCTAGGTTGTGCATGGATTACAGACAGTTGAACAAAGTAACAATTAAGAACAAGTATCTGTTGCCTAGGATAGATGATCTGATGGATAAATTGAAAGGAGCAACAGTGTTTTCTAAGATTGATTTGAGGTCTGGATACCATCATATTAGAGTAAGAAAGGAATATATACTTAAACCAGCTTTTAGGACGAGGTATGGGCATTATGAGTATTTAGTTTTGCCTTTCGGGGTAACTAATGCTCCAGCAGTGTTCATGGATTACATGAATAGAATCTTTAGACCGTTCCTCGATAAGGTTGTTGTTGTGTTCATCGACAACATACTTATCTATTCTCGTACATGGGAAGATCATGAGGAACATTTGAGAGTAGTGCTGCAAGTTTTGAAGGATAAGCAGCTTTATGCCAAACTTTCTAAGTGTGAGTTCTGGCTGGAGGAAGTTCAGTTTTAGGTCATGTGATAAATCAAGAAGGAATAGCAGTAGATCCAGCTAAGTTTGAGGTAGTTCTTAAGTGGGAACGACCTAAGATAGTAAGTGAGGTACGAAGCTTTTTAGGATTAGCTGGATACTATTGAAGGTTTATAGAAGGATTCTCGAAGATTGCATTGCCTATAACGCAGTTGACGGGGAAAAATACAGATTTTGTATGGACAGATAAGTGTGAGCAGAGTTTCCAAAAGTTGGAGGAAAGGTTGACTACATCACCTGTGTTGACTTTACCAGATCCGTTAGGACAGTTTGATGTATACTGTGATGCGTCATACCAGGGTTTAGGTTGTGTTCTGAAGATTTGTGGCTTATGCTTCCCGACAATTGAGAATTCATGAGAGGAATTATCCGACTCATGATTTGGAGTTAGAAGCCATAGTGTTCGCATTGAAGATATGGCGACACTTTCTGTATGGAACAAAGTTTAATGTTTACAGTGACCATAAAAGTCTGAAGTATATGTTCGACCAAAAAGAGTTGAATATGAGACATCGGAGATGGATGGAATTTATCATTTGATTAATTGTACCATCCTGGAAAGGAGAATATTGTAGCTGATGCTTTGAATAGGAAATCTTTGCACGTATCGACAATGATGGTGAAGGAGTTAGAGATGCTTGAATAGTTCAGGGATTTGAACTTAGGAATGGAGTTGGTTGAGGATAAAAATTGTTTAAGTATGATCACTATTAATAGTGATTTTATGAAGGAACTTAAGGATAAACAAGTTCAGGATCTATATCTTCAGGAGATAA
The DNA here is from genome assembly GCA_030762895.1 of Sophora flavescens. Taxonomy (NCBI): domain Eukaryota; kingdom Viridiplantae; phylum Streptophyta; class Magnoliopsida; order Fabales; family Fabaceae; genus Sophora; species Sophora flavescens. Next base: position 105,781,977 of record CM061066.1, on the reverse strand, counting down.
GTAAAGGGATAGATGAGGACAAGGTTTCTGAGTTTAGTAGAAGAACAGATGGTGTGTTAAGGTTTAGAGATAGAATATGTGTGCCAGAGGATTCAAAATTTAGGAAGATGATTTTGGAGGAAGCACAAAATAGTAAGTTGAGTTTTCATCCTGTATCCACTAAGATGTATTAGGATTTAAAGAAAATGTTTTGGTGGACAAGGATGAAGAAAGAAGTAGTGGAGTTTGTTTCATCTTGTATGGTGTGTCAGAAGGGTAAGATTGAGCATCAAAAGCCGGCGGGCTTATTACAATCTTTAGATATCCAGAGTGGAAATGGGATAGCATAGTTATGGATTTTGTGGTCGAATTACCACGAATTCCTAAGAAGCATGATGCGATTTGGGTTATCATTGATAGGTTGACGAAGTGTGCTCACTTCTTACCTATTGGTGAAAGTTATAGTTTGGAAAAGTTAACCCAGATGTATATCAAAGAAGTTGTTAGGTTACATGGTGTACCATCAAGCATTGTCTCAGACCGAGATCCTAGATTCACATCTAGATTTTGGAGACATTTGCAAAATACCTTGGGAACAAAGTTAAGAATGAGTTCTGCTTATCATCCCCAAACGGATGGACAATCAGAAAGGACAATTCAATCATTGGAGGACCTATTGAGACCTTGTGTGATAGAGCATACTAGCAGTTGGGATGAGTTCTTACCATTGATTGAATTCACTTACAACAATAGTTTCCATAGCAGTATCGGAATGGCACCATATAAGGCTTTGTATGGCAGAAAGTGTAGGACCCCGTTATGTTGGTATGAAACTGGTGAGAACCAAGTTTTGGGTCCAGATGTGGTTCAACAAACTACGGAACAAGTCAGGAAGATAAGGGAAAAGATGAAGGAAGCACAGGATAGACAAAGGAGCTACAGTAACAAGAGAAGGAGACCGTTAGAGTTCTGGAAGGTGATCACGTATTCTTGAGAGTCACTCCAAAAACTGAAATTGACATAGCTATCAATTTCAGAAAACTTACTCCTCGATTCATTGGACCTTTTCAGATTCTTCGACAGATTGGTCCAGTAGCTTACCATATTACCTTACCACATAATATTTCTAACCTTCATGATGTCTTTCATGTCTCTCAGTTGAGAAAGTATTATTATGATCCTTCACATGTTATTGAGTCTGAGTCTATACAACTGCGAGAGAATCTAGAGTATGAGGCTTTACCTGTAAGGATAGCAGATAAAGAGATTAAGGAGCTTCGCGATAGACAAATTCCTTTGGTAAAGGTTATATGGGATGAAACTACTGGCGATGCTACTTGGGAACGCGAGGCGGATGTGCAACAATAATATCCACATCTTTTCTGAGGTACATAAATTCCGAGGACGAAATTTTTTTCTAAAAGGGGTAGTAATGTAACAGCCTGATTTTAATTATGTTGTTTAACCCGTTAAAATATAATTATTTATATTTTAATCTAAGAGCAATAAAATGGTTTTAAATAAAATAAAATCATATTCATAATCTATGTTATGGTAGAGGGTTACGGTGAAATTTTGGGTTGAAAATTCAAACGAAGGTTGATCTGCGTTTTCACTGGCAGTAAGATTTTACCGAGCAGAAATTAATATTATTTTATTCGGGCGTAATCGTTAAGAAAAGCGTAAAACCTAAGTCGGGGAATAAGTCGGGTAAACGACGGAGTCGATTATGGAGCTGAGATATTAGGAGAGATTAATGTAGCAGAGAGGACAAGGAGTCCGGCCTTAAATTTTTTTAGTAATCATGAATTGTCAAGTGAAATGACCAAAATAGCCCTAAGCTTAACCTAACCGACGTTTAGTTAAATTTTAACCAGGGTTAAGGAACTATGGTTAATTCTTGTAGACAAGAAATCAGCCACACCTTCATTAAATGTGAGCCACATGTTTATTAACCATAGTTAGCAAAGCAACCCTAGTTAAGTTAATTATTAACCATAGTTAATCATATATTAATTAAATAATCACAAAACCAATTAATTTAAAATCTAAAAACCAAACAAGGCCTAAGATTTTCCCTATAAAAAGTCCCTCAAGGCCGCAGTCTCCCCTCCCTATTACAAAGCTTGCCAAGATCATCATCATATATTCTTCTTTTATCTTCCTAACTTGAGGTAACAACATCATTTCTTTCATTCTTAAGATCTAAATCTTCATATTTCATGAATTTATATTCTTAGATCTAGAACTTTGAATAATTCTAGAAAACTGTAGAAAAATCATAAAAATGTGAAACCAATTTCTATAATCTAGTGATGATCTTTACTTCCATTATCCAAGAGCATGGAATCAAAAACATTTTCCTTCCCTAATAACCATTGTTGTCCGAACCTATGTGAGAAAATGGGTTTGGTGTTTTGTTTCTATTTTTAAAAGTTAGTACTTGATTTAAGTTCTATAATACTTGTATAGCTTATATCCAAGGGCTTAAGTTCAACACAAATCCCTAGCTTAACTTTCTAATTAGGGTCGAAATTGTGATGGAAAAGAAGTTTGGTGTTTTTGTTTAATTTGTGAAATCAAATGCTTGATTCATGCTCACTAACCTGAGGTAACAACATCATTTATCCAAAGGATAGCAATTTATCCTAACCAGCTAAGATCTAAGTAATTATTATCCAAAAGATTAGAATGAGAAAATGACCCTAGCCTATTTTTGAATAGATGGCCAAAACCTAGCATTAATGTGTCAAAGTGTATTTGTTTGATTAATTATAGTTATGTTGTTTGGTTGGAGGAGAAACTGGTAAACTGTGGTGTGATAACGAGGAACGTCAGATTCGGGACTCCAGTGATAACTCAGGTAGAGGAAAGAATCAACCTATCGTCCGAATCGATAAGTAGTATATTATATAATAATTGTGTAGGACAACCTAAACCCTACTAGCAGTCGAGTAATCGACAAGACCAAAATCACGTTGGAAACCTTTTCTGTAAAACCAATGGTGATTTGGGGATTGTTGGTTTATCGACATTAGGTTGATTTTAAAGTATTTGATGATGTCTAATTTTATGTTGTTGAATTTACTGTGATACGCTAGTTGAGGTATTCCATTGCATGTGACGTTTATTTTTTGTGTTTGAATATTTTCTGATATTGTGTTATGCATGATCTGCCTAGTTCAATACTATACTTAATTGATTTTAAGTGAGGATGTATGTTGTTCGGAGGATTTGGTTTGGGTGAGAAAGTATCGATGAATTAGAAGTGCTTGGCTTAAATGGATTATTTTAGAGATGAAATGTGTCATAGAATGAGTCGAGGCTATGATGGAAGCTTGAGGCACTAAGTTGTTATTAATGTAATCCAGTGAGAATCATAGGTTGCATTGTGTTTATAACCGTATGTTTGAAAACATACGAGGTCCGAAGTCCTTGTGGGACCGTCCTATGTTAGATTTAATTGTGCAGCTATAGTGTCAATGATTTGCTTGAGCACCCTCGAGAGAGAGAACCAGGGTGTGCACTGACTGTGCTATGCAGCTATAGTGTCATTGCCTTGCATGAGCATTCTCACCATGGATGAAAATGTGCACCGGTTTTGGGGACGCGTCACTTGGAGGCACTAGTGCAGAAAAGGGATTCTACATCGGAGTTTACACATCGGTTTAATATAAACCGATGTGTAAAACGAGGCGGTGGCATTTTTGAAATTAAAACGAAAGTATTACACATCGGTTTAGAGAATAACCGATGTGTAAAACTTTTCCACATCGGTTATTTATAACCGATGTGTAAAATTAAAATAAAAAAATTAAAACTCGGAATTTTTAACATTCAACATCGGTTCTTTTAAAACCGATGTGTAAAATGGTGAGTAACCACATCGGTTTTTAAATAACCGATGTATAAAATTATAAAGAAAAAAAAATAGAAATTTAGATTTTACTTTTACACATCGGTTTTTATTAACCGATGTATAAAATTTAAAAGAAAAAATCAGAATTTAAAAGTTTAATGTTTACACATCGGTTTTGTCATAACCAATGTGTATAAGATGTTTAACACATCGGTTTTCCTTATAACCGATGTGTAATAGTCCCAATTTTTCTATTTCCCTCCTTGTGTTTTGTGCCCTCATTCTTCAGTTTCTGAACGTACCCTAAAACACAACACTCCCTCCCTCTGCTAACGCGCGGCTTGTTTCTGTTCTGCGTTGTCACTGCTTTTCCATCTCTCTCACTGCACTCACATCCGCGAGCTACCCTCAGGTATGCGTCTCTCTCTCTCTCATTCTCATTCTCTCTCTGCATTTTCTTCTTCTCATTCTCTCTCTCTGCATTTCCTTCTTCTCATTCTCTCTCTTTCTTTCTCTTTCTCTCTCTCGCTCCCTTCTTCACGTCCTTTTTCCCTTTTCAATCGTAGACAAAGAAGACCACTGCGACTGCGAGCCTTCATTTTCTGCTTCGTAAGAGAACCACTGAGAACGATCATCCGCGAGCTACCCTCGTTTGCGTGAAGAGCGCCATTTTTGCTCGTCCCTCAGGTATATATTTGTTTCTTGTTTAGAAAAGTTATGAACTTTGACTCAAAATGGTTGGATAATATACTTGCATGTGTTGTTCTGTTGCTCCAAGACTGGATTTTTCCAGTGGTGGTATCACCCGTCACGGCCGTCTTTGCTCTCACGGCTAGGCCGTGACGGATTCTCGCCTGGAGGTTGCTTCACCGGTTGTTCCTCATCACGGCCGTGACCACCATCACGGCATGGTCGTGATCATTTCAGCCTGTGAGGGTCTGGTTCAGTTGGCATGTCACGGCCGTGATGGCCATCCCGGCCAGGCCGTGATAGGTTCTGCCTTGGAGGTTGCTTCACCGGTTGGTCCTGTCACGCGCGTGACCACCATCACGGCTGGCCGTGATCGGTTCTGCCTGTGAGGGTCTGGTTCGATTGGCATGTCACGGCCGTGATGGCCATCACGGCCAGGCCGTGATAGGTTCCGCCTTGGAGGTTGCTTCACTGGTTGGTCTGCCACGCGCCGTGACCACCATCACGGCTAGGCCGTGATCGCTCGCCTGTGAGGGTCTGGGTACAGTGACATGTCACGGCCGTGATGGGCATCACGGGATGGCCGTGACCAGTTCGACTTTTCCATTCTTTCTTTTAAGCTATACTCGATCACTACCGTGATGGCTTTCAAGGCTAGGCCGTGAAGGGCTCTGTTTGGCTAATTTTCTTCACTTTTCAAGCCCCATCTTCATGCAAGCTACATAAATAGTAAAGCCTTAGTTTCCCGTTTGAGATGCAATACTAATGAGCGTACGTGTACGTGCTTAATGTACCGCTCATTGTGTTGGATCTTGAATTGTCCAAAGTTGGACAGTTTGGGAAAAAACTTTTTCTTAATTCAGTTAAAATAGTTATTCATTGGTTCTAATGTTATATACTTGATGAAAGTTCGGATTGATACATTTCCTTTCGTTCTCCGGTGCATACTTTATCGTGGTGGATGTCATCGCGTTCAAGTAGTGTACGTCGGAGACCGCGGGAAATGCTGCCAAATTTTGTCGAGTATGAGCATGAGAGTTAAGGACTAACTGTTAACCGAATGTTGGAAAAGTTTCTTCTCGAATGGGATAGGGCCATACCCTGTCATAAGAAGTGGTTGATGAATATGTTGGACTAAGTACGAAGGTATTGGTTTAGTCATGGATCGCGGTTGGATGAATGCTAGACGGACAAGTGATGAGTATGAGAATGGAGTGGAAGATTTTCTACAGTTTGCAAAAACAAATGCTCCTGATAGTGGTAACGGAAGGTTTTATTGTCCTTGTGTTAACTGTTTGAATGAGAGACGACTAGAAGCTGAGGAGATACGTGATCATCTTATTTGTGAGGGGATTTGCAAGAGTTATACAACATGGATATGCCATGGTGAATCGTTAGACAGGCCGAGGGTGTCGGATAGAGAGGAAGTTGATGACGTGGAAATGGACGATGGACTAGAGGACATGATCCGTGATGTTGGGCAAGAGTCTTTTCGGCGCACATGTGTATGATACTTTGTGCAGTGATGCGCAAGTGGCTTTGTATCCGGTGTGCACTAATTTCACACGGTTGTCAGCGGTGTTAAGATTGTTCAATGTGAAGGCGAGAAATGGGTGGAGCGATAAAAGCTTTACCGAATTGCTTGAGTTGTTGAAAGAAATGCTTCCAGAAGGCAACACATTGCCATCTCGAAACTATGAGGCGAAGAAGATATTGTGTCCGATGGGTATGGAGTATAAGAAAATACACGCTTGCCCCAATGATTGCATATTGTACAGAAAAGAGTTTGAAGAGATGCACGAGTGCCCCGTGTGTGGGGTATCACGCTACAAAGTGAAGGATGGCGATTCTAGTTGTGATGTGGTCACCAAAGGTCCTCCTGCGAAGGTGTTATGGTATCTTCCCGTGATTCCGCGGTTCAAGCGATTGTTTGCTAATGTAAATGACGCAAAGAACATTAGATGGCATGCAGATGAGAGGAAGTGTGATGGACAGCTTCGCCATCCGGCCGATTCTTTGCAATGGAAGAGAATTGATAGTTTGTTTCGGGATTTCGACAAATGAGCCCAGAAACCTCAGGCTTGGACTTGCTACCGATGGAATGAATCCATGTGGAAACTTAAGTAGTATTCATAGTTCATGGCCTGTTCTCCTTGTAATTTACAACCTGTCTCCTTGGTTGTGCATGAAGCGCAAATACATTATGTTAAGTATGATGATTTCCGGTCCTAAACAGCCAGGAAATGATATTGATGTTTATCTCGAGTCCCTTGATTGAAGACTTGAGAATGATGTGGGATGAAGGCGTTGATGTGATCGACGGGTATTGCCGTGAGACATTCGATTATTGCGTGCCATGTTATTTTGCACCATCAATGACTTTCCAAAGCATACGGGAACTGTGTGTGGGTATAGTGTTAAGGGGCATAAAGCATGTCCAATATGTGAAGAAGGCACATGTTACCATCAACTGCAACATGGAAGGAAGACGGTCTACCTTGGGCATCGGAGATTTCTCCGACGTAATCATCCTTATCGTAGATTGAGGAAAGCTTTCAATGGACTTCCGGAGAATGAAATTGCTCCGGTGGCCTTGACTGGAGAGCAAGTTTATGAAAGGGTGAACAACACTAATGTTATCTATGGGAAGACCCGGAAAGAAGGCTACGAGAGAAGAAAATATGGAAGAAGAGGTCGATCTTCTTTGATCTTCCATACTTGGTGCAAGCTTGATGTAAGACATTGTATTGATGTGATGCATGTAGAGAAAAATGTGTGTGACAGTTTAATCGGAACGCTTCTCAACATTCAAGGCAAGACAAAGGATGGTGTGAATGCTCGTCTGGATCTAGTTGCGATGGGTATACGAGAGCAGTTAGCTCCACTTAAAGTGGGGGATAAGAAGACTTATTTGCCCCCAAAGCATGTCATACTTTATCAAAAAAAGAGAAAAGAAGTTTCGTGAATGTCTACGGGAGTCAAAGTGCCACAGGGTTACTCTTCAAATATCAGAAGACTTGTCTCAATGAAAGATCTCAAATTAGTTGGCTTAAAGTCTCATGATTGTCATGTCTTGATGCAACAACTACTACCGGTGGCCATTCGTGACATATTGCCTAAAAAAGTCAGACATGCCATTACTAGGTTATGCTTATTCTTCAATGCTATATGTAGCAAGGTCATTGACACTAAAAATTTGGATGAGTTAGAAAATGAGGCAGCCATTGTATTGTGCCAATTGGAGATGTATTTTCCACCTTCATTTTTTGACATCATGGTTCATTTGATTGTTCATCTAGTGAGGGAGATTAGATTGTGCGGTCCCGTTTATTTAAGGTGGATGTACCCAGTTGAGCGATACATGAAGATCCTGAAAGGATATATGAAAAATCCACACCGTCCCGAAGCATCTATTGTTGAAAGGTATGTTGCAGAAGAAGCTATTGAGTTTTGTACAGACTACATGTCAGAAGCGGAACCTGTGGGGCTTCCGAAGTCTCGTCACGAAGGAAGATATGATGGTAAGGGTACACGAGGTATCACTGTTAAGAGCATGGATCGGGAGGAAGTGCTTCAAGCACATTTGTATATATTGAATAACACTGATGAGGTTGAACCATACTTATGTGAGCATAAAAGCATTATCAATGAAACTTACCCTAGAATGAATGAAAAATGGTGTTTGAACAAGCATAACAAGACTTTCTTGAACTGGTTTAAAGAAAAACAAGTGTTTTATATTCGTGATCCTTCTAACAAAAGGTGGTCAGTGGTTCTCCAGGGAAAAAACATGTATAACGGTAGTGAGGGAAATCACGATTCAACTCTTGATATTTCTGATACTCCTTCTTTCTCAACACGAGTGCCTAATTTCAATGAGGAAAATGAAGTGGATGATGTACATGCTACTCGTAATGATCACCAAGAAGGGTTATGGGAGAACTTTACTAATTGACCACAAAGTAAGTTTAGTTTGATATTACCATCAAGTTTGGCATATTATGTGTTTACGTTGATATTTATAAGTTATGTTTATGTACGTTGATCGATATTTATAAGTTATGTTTGATATTTATCCTGACATACTAACAAGTTTTTTTTTTGTTTTGTGTTTAAACAGGTATACATGGCTGATCATGAGGATACACCTCCTTCATGCAATGCGGGTCGAGACCCCGCCTATCGGTAGAAAGTGGTAGACGTGCCACACGGATGAGGCATTTGACTGCCAACCGTGGGTCAAATCGAGAGGATAAGAGTAGATTTTGATGATAACCTCAAACCTATTGGGCCAATGGAAGATCGGTTTACCAGGTTTTGTGGCGACCCTTGCTAGAAACAGGCCTAGTATACTCATTGATAGGTGGAGAGATGTACCGCGGACGTGAAGGAGCAGATATGGGAGAGTATTCTGGTATCTATACTTCTACGTCCCGTGTTTGTCTCTGTATCTACTTTATTTTTATCTTAATAATATCATACAGTAATTCGTTGATTCTTTTGGTCTTAATGTAGTTGACATTTGACATACCGGATACATACGCTATGAAGAAGCGTTTTGCTGAAAGTATCTTTGGAGAGCGTTGGAGGGGTTTTAAGGCCGACACAGGCGAGATACTATATATTCGGTCCAAAAAGTAAAAAGAACCCACTTGAGGTGTATCCATTTCTTGACAAGGCGATGTGGGATCGCTTTGTTCGTGAGCCGACGTGATCCCAAATTTTCGGGTTAACTTATTTGATTTGTCTCTAAATTTATGTAATTGCTTTAATTTCATTTACTTATGTATTTTAATTGTCTTTTATTTATAACAGGAGAAGAGGAAAAAGGGTCAGGAAAACCAAAGCAAGAATGTCTACCCCCATGTCATGTCTCGTGGGGGATATAAAAAGCTTGTTAAGAAAATGGTTGAAGAGGAAAAGAAAGCACGTCAAAGAGGCAGCATCTCAAAGCGGATCCTAATGCTGAAAATCTTCCGAGAGGTTGTTGATCCACCTCCACCCCCACGCCATCGTTCATGGAAGAGGGGCCGACAAAGAAAAACGGGACAATATACATCCGAGGAGGCCCGCCAAGTAGCTGAGAGGATTGTAAGTATAGTTTGTTGTAATTGTCATTTTAAGATTGTTACCGAATTGTAATGTGACCTGATATTTTTATGTGATAGGATGCCTTGGATGATCAGCTAACCCAAGGAACCTTTGTTCCTAGAGGACGCAATGATATCTTATCTACTGCCATCGGTAAACCAGACCACCCGGGCCGTGTCATTGGTGTTGGATGGGGAGTCGGCATTCGCCAATACCATGGTTCATCTTCACACCAATGCCACAGGGATTCGGTTGCAGATAGAGCACAACTAAAACAGGAGATTGCAGTTGAGCTTCGACAGGAGATGAACGAGCGGTTGCCCAAAGAGATGGCAATATTTACTTCTTTGTCCCAAGAGATGACAGTCGGTGTCCAACCCTCTGTCCAACTGAGCACTAAGGGCTCATGTGATCCTCCTCATCATCCTGAAAATGATGATGATGCTGCTGCTGATGATGATGATGATGATGATGATGATGATGATGATGATGACGACCCTGATAGGTGTGAGCTGTATGTTGATGATCATCATCATCATCGCCGCTTAGTGGCATTGGGTAGGGCATATAATAAGTTAGGTAATACCATACACCATCGGTTATTACACGGATGATCATCCGAGGGTGTCTCGTTGAGATTATTCGAGATGATGATGCTCGAGTCCCCGTGCCCACCGAGGAGGTTCAAACAAAGGGGTCGTGCCCTCGGTAACTTCATCCTCCGGCCAAGAAGAAGACCGGTCGGCTTTCTTGTTGCATCTGAGGTATTCGGTTAGTTGTGTTTTTCTATATTCATAGTTGAAATATATTTATTATTGTTTAAAGATAATGCTTTATTTGTATTTGTTATAGGATGTTGGAAATGATATTGTGCCTAAAAGGTCGGATCTAGGAAGACCAGAGATGTCCGCTCCCGTCAAGGTATTCATTTGACCATTTAGTTCATAACTAATTAAATAACTTAATTATCCGTGATTACTAATATATATCTATGTTGTTTAGGGGATCGACAAAGGGGCACCTGGCCATGGTGATGTTTTCAAAGATCTTGCTATACAAAGTTGTCACCATGGAGGATGATGCAGCATTGGTAACGTTGGAACATGATGCCACCCGTAAATCTGTATATACCAAAGAAAGAACTTATGGAGATGGCACTCAATAAAGAAATGGCCAGTTCTGCACACATATCGTTTTGGTGCACGTAAGTACATTTTATTTATAAGTTAAGTACGTAATTAATTTTTAAATACAATGATAATTAACATGTTTTTCCAATATATTAGGTATCTGCATCGTATGTTAGTCGATCGGGGTAACCTCGCCCTTTATGGGTTCATTGACCCCATGTTCATTCAGGGTGATGTTCTCGTAGCATCGGAAGACCCGGTCACTACCATACGTGATATACTTGCCCGAGACGATCATCAATTCTATCTTGCGCCTTATCTCAATAAGTAAGTACCGGTTATTAATTTAAGTATAACTATATATGACTTACAGTCACTAATTGTTCCGCAAATACAGCAAGCATTGGCAATCGTTGCTCTTGTACCCAAGAATGAACGTCGTGGTCTTCTTCCGCTCATTGGGACATAAGCCGCGAATCAATCAAGACGATCATCGAAACGTAAGCGTTAAAATACTTTATAATCAGTAATGCAGTTGTTTTAATTATCTCAAATCTATTATATATACTTTAATTAATGTTTTTGTCATGATAGGTCTATTAATGCATCCCACATGCAGCGTGGTGAAAGGCGTACTCGGGCTATCGGATGGATTATTCCCAGCAGTAAGATATTTATTAGTTCAAATGCATCAAATGCAGTGGGTACAATAATTGATTTCTATTTTATTTAATTCCTCATATTCTAATTGGGTTTCATTTGTACGTAGTCACGTATACAACGTGGGTCATGGGAATGTGGCTACTATGTGATGCAAGTGGATGTCGGAAATTATCTCCTCCGGGATCACTGAAAGATGGAGTGAGGTAAATGTTAATTGACACAATTAGAAGTAATAGTATAGATTCGTTATATGTTTTATGTTAGTTTATTACTTAAAAGATATAATCTTTTGTCCAATTAAACTTGCAGATATTCAACAATCCATCTCCATTGTCTGATTCTAACATCAACATCATAAAGAGGCGTTGGGCAACTTTCTTTCTTGAAGTGTACCACCCATAGTTTGTATATATGTAGTTAGTTTAAAAACTTATCATATACTAGCTATAGTGTACGTACCTTTGACTGATGATATGTATTAGTGCTCGTGTCCGGTTCAATTCTTCTTCTCTCGTGTTTTGAGGTAGCTTTGATAAAGTGTTGTTTTCATTCATTCGAAATTAATTAGGCCTGATGCCCTCTGTTTTCAGATTCTGTGCTCACTAGTCATTTGATGAAATGTCAGTATTTTTAACCATATGTGTAAGAGCTAATTGGCTGTGCTAAGAAAATTGAATGAAGTATGTTTTGCTTTTGAATGATTGTGTCAAAACTGGTTTGGTGTTCTGTTGTTGTTTCTTGTTTGATCGAGTGGTACTTTGGTTTGTTTATTGATCTGCATTAGTGAAACAGGAATGATTGAAATGTAAATAATAGATTAAAAAAAAAATGAGATTTTACACATCGGTTCTCAATAACCGATGTGTATATTTAACTTTATACATCGGTTTTGCTTAAAACCGATGTGTAAATTTAACTTTACACATCGGTTCTTTAGAAAACCGATGTAGAAAGTCAATTTTACACATCGGTTTTAAGCAAAACCGATGTAGAAAGTTAAATTTAAAACTGCTTAACAATTGCTAAATTAATTTTACACATCGGTTAGTATAAAACCGATGTTTAAAATATACTTTAAACATCGGTTTTAAAACCGATGTGTAAAGTGGCAATAAACCACATCGGTCGTTTCCACATCAGTTTCAAAACCGATGTGGAAAGCCAAAAATAACCGACGTGGAATCCCTTTTGTGCACTAGTGAGGACTGACTAATATCCCTAATGGTAATGGGGGATTTATAGCCACATCAGTATAAAGTTTTAGATTGCATGATTAAGGGTAGAGGTTGACATAGTGAATTAGGGATGAGGATTGGTTTTGAGTGATATTATGTCTGTAACATTTATTGTATCATATACTATGATTCTTTTCCGCTTTTTGATGATAGAATTTCTTCTTATCCCCTACATTTCTGTATTTTTGTGGGTCTACTTTATTTACGTTAGAAGACCCGATGGAGGAATATGTTGCTGAGGAGCTGGACGGAACACTATATGAAACAGAGGTTGCTGAGGAGTTGGATGGAACTCCTTATGAACCAGAGGCCGGAGGTCGAGCTGAGTCCCATGGTTATTAGAGTATAGATAGTTTGGTCAGTGTGTCTAAGAAGTATTTTTATATTTTCCGCCAAGTATGACTTTTGTTAAGTATATGCCTGTGAGGGATCCTACTGAGAGGATATCCTCACAAGTGTTTTGTAATATTTTTATAAGACTTATGTGTGTATGTATAACCTAAATATGGTGTGTTGTTTTTTATTAACTAAAGTTGTATGTTATTTAACTTAAGTTTTAATTTTTACGTATTTTCACGCTAAGCGCGTGATTAAGAAATTAATTAAGAAAGCTTTAATCTAATAAAATACTAGGGCACAACGGGTGTCTCAACTTTCACGTTTTAAAAGAAACAAGGGGTCCTTTCAGCACTGAGCATGCTCGAGCGCAAGGATTCCCACCCTCATGCATGCCCATGATCGAGCTTGAATCCTCCCACGCTTGAGCGTGGTCGTCTACCTCGCCACGTCTCGTCCATGCGATGTTCAGCCTGTCATGTGTCAATCCTCTCAGTACGCCTCACGCTCAAGCATGGCTTTTCTCACGCTCGAGCGTGGACCATGTTGACCCGTCAAATCAACAAACCCTAATCCGCACTATTCGTCGCATTCTGAGCTCGTTTGAAGTCCGATTGACCTCTTGAAACATAAGCTCATCAACAACTAAGGAATAAGATCAAGTCCTTAAATATGCCTAATCCCTTCCTTAAACAATTATGTTATGTTCCTTTGTTATAACTTGTTTTATTTTACACGTTGAGATGTTTTGTTCATATGATATCTTCTACCCATGATTTTTATTATTATGAAATAATATGCATGTGTATCTTTTATTTTATTTTATTTTATTTCCTTTTATGTTGTTATAAATACATGCGGGGTAGAGAGTGTCACACCCTCCAAGAATGGTTGCTGACATCTCCATGGTGGTTTCTGGGGGATTCGTGAAAATGAACAAAATCATTAAGGCTGGGATGAGTGTGATGCTTGAGCTGGAAGCATCATAATGGGTAAAGTTCTTTAATTTACATGAATCGGTTTACCCACTCCTAGTTCAACAATTCTGGGAAAATGCTGAAGAAAGGATGTCTCAATCCTAGATATCTATTAGGACTCAGTGTAGTGGGAAGCCCTACTCCTTCACTCTAAACAATATTCAAAAGGCCACTAGTTGTCCCAGACAAGGTGCTGCCTTCTCAAATGAATGGAAAGAATAAATTGGAGAAGATGCTGTTAATAGGGTTCTGTATGGAGCATCTAACCCTAGGAATAAGGCCGCTTCAAAGCTTATTCCAAAAGGAAGATTCCTACATGTCCTATTGCTGAATTGTGTAATGCCAAGGAAAAATGTTCGGGATAATGTCAACAAGATTGATAGGTTTGCCCTATTCCATCTCCTGTGCTTAAGGAAGATAAATCTAAATGATCTAATCTTTAAGTACATGCTGAAGATGGCCAAGCCTCAGAATCAAACCTCCTACACTTATGGAATGTTGATTACCAAGTTGCTGGAAAATAAGGGTATTTAACTTGATACAGGCAGGGTTGATATGGCTACTGCCATTGATGAGAGGACTCTCTCTCGGATGAAGCTGAGGAAACCCGTAAAAATTCCTGATTCTGAAGAGGAAGCCAGGAACAAAAAGCCCTCAGAAGAGTCTGAAGAAGGCTTCTATGAAGAGTCTGACTCACTGGTTCAACTAGTAACCAATTAACCCAGTACCTTGACCGAGTTGAAGACCGGTCCGATTTTTATAACACTGGTCTGATGACTCAGAAGCCATTGAAGAGTCTGTACCTTCAGACCCCAAGGTCAGACCGAAGCTTCAAGTCAAGAGGAACCTGGTCATCACAGAAGAATTTGATGATGATGACCAACCTATTTCCAATGTTCCAAAGAAGGAAATAGTCAAGGGGGATTTAGCTCCTACCCCTAAGAAGGATTTGAAGAGGAAAGCTGTAGCCGAAGCTACACCAGTCAGAAGGTCCACTAGGCTGAAGATTGCTGATTGATGAGTGTGATTTCACATCATATTTCATTGTCATTTTGCATGCAATTTCATGCTAGATTAGGCATTTTTGTTTAGTTCTTTGTTAGTTTTACTTTTGGAACGGGTAAGGCGGAGTTTATGCATGAATTAATAATCAAAATGCTTAACTCAAGTTGTTTTGGAGTTTCCTTGAAGATGGAGCTTGAAAGGAATGAAAAATATGCAAAGCAGAAGTTCCCACAACCTGGGATGGAAAGGCATCATTGCCATGATCGCGCACAATTGAAGAGAAAGAAGAATCCAACACTCAGAATATGTCCCGGCCTGGCCCTAATGGCCATCACGGTCGTGATCCACATTGCAGAAACAAGATTTAGGAAATTTTATACTGTCACGGCCTGGGGGTGATGGCCATCACGGCCGTGACGTGACAAAATCCAAATTTGTTATCTTTTTTTGATTTGATTTGTAATGGGCTTCGACCCTTTCTTAACCTAACCTTTAAATAGGATGTTACGGCTCGAAAATAAGAGTCTTGGCTGCTATTGGGAAGACATTGGCTTTAGGATTGAGATCTCTCTTCTTCTCCAAATTCTTCTCCCCTTCTCTTTAGATTTTGATGTTGCTTTTGATTAAGATTGCTATGACCATGGCAATGCTTGAGTAGTCTTCTATTTCTAGGAATTGGGGCCATGTCATGAATTGGTAAATTCCCTTTATTAATTTTCATATGCTTTTGATTTGATTCCTATCGTTATAATTACATATGAATTTGGTGCGCACTTATTTGCTTGTCATAGATATCTACGGATGAACTGAGAGGTGAACTTAGGTATTGGATCTATAGGGATTGAACTTAGGACTTAAATCACAAGAGTTAGAAGTGGTCCTTCGAGGGTTCATTAAATTTGGCGTCGTTGCCGGGGACTATGCTTTCTTGAATATCACTTTATTTTTTAAATTGATTTTTCTAAACGTTTTTCTCAAGTGTATCTATTTTTCTCTTTGCAGGTGATTTTTCTCTTTTATTTGAAGATACCAAAGTCTTGGAACTCTTATTGAAGTAGATCCCGAGATCGAAAGGACTTTTCATAGACATAGAAGACTACAAAGGCAAAGAGTGAGAGAAAAGTTAATCCCCACTCCATTCATGGCCGATCAACAGGATATCAAACCACTGAAGGACCACGCAGCTCCAAATGCTAAGGGTTTGCAAACTGGGATTGCTAGGCCATAATTACTTGGCATGATAAGGCAACATCTGTTTGGAGGATTACCCTTGGAAGACTCGAATGATCATGTGGAGACATTGTTGGAATTCTGTGATACAACTAGATTTCAAGGTGCTCCAGTTGATGCTATTAGTTTGAGTTTATTCCCCTCCTCTTTGACTGGAAAGGCAAGTGCTTGGTTGAAATCGGTGTCTGCTAATACTTTGTCAACATGGGACCAACTGGAGCAGGCATTCTTGAAAAGAATTCTTTCCACCCTCCAAGACTGCTTACCTATGTACTCAGATCACCAGTTTCTTCCAAAAGGACGGAGAATCCTTATCCGAAGCTTGGGATCGTTACAAAGGATTGCTAGAGTCTTGCATGTCATGGACTTGAAAGGTGGCTATTGGTGCATACCTTCTACAGTGGGTAAAAATTTACATGAACCAGTTTACCCGCTCCTAGTTCAGCAATTCTGGGAAAATGATGAAGAAAGGATGTCTCAATCCTAGATATCTATCAGGACTCAGTGTAGTGGGAAGCCCTACTCCTTCACTCTCAACAATATTCAAAAGGCCACTAGTTGTCCCAGACAAGGCGCTGCCTTCTCAGATGATTGGGAAGAAGAAATTGGAGAAGATGATGTTAATAGGGTTCTGTATGGAGCATCTAACCCTAGGAATAAGGCTGCTTCAAAGCTTATTCCAAAAGGAAGATTCCTACATGTCCTATTGCTGAATTGTGTAATGCCAAGGACAACTGATCTGGATAATGTCAACAAGATGGATAGGTTTTCCCTATTCCATCTCCTGTGCTTGAGGAAGATAAATCTAAATGATCTACTCTTTAAGTACATGCTGAAAATGGCAAAGCCTCATAATCAAACCTCCTACACTTATGGAATGTTGATTACCAAGTTGCTGGAAAATACGGGTATTTAACTTGATACAGGCAAGGTTGATATGGCTACTGCCATTGATGAGAGGACTCTCTCTCGGATGAAGCTGAGGAAACCCGGAAAAATACCTGATTCTGAAGAGAAAGCCAAGAACAAAAAGCCCTTAGAAGAGTCTGAAGAAGGCTTCTCTGAAGAGTCTGATGCAGTGTTATTAAACTCGGCTCGGGCCGACAGGTCGAACGGGTTGGATAGGAAACCGGTCGTATGGCTGGTCCAAGCACCTCATCAGACCGGTTAGGCACTCAACTCGAAATGGACTGACATGACTCGAGCGGTTTTTGGAAAAACCTGTAACCCGGATCGATCAGAAGGAACCGGACGAGTCATACTTCTATTTTTTTTTGAAAAAAAAGGAAGATAGAAGAAGAAATGCGACCAGGTCCGGTCACCACGAGCCACCACGAACTCTCTCGCCCCTTGCCTCCGCACACCACCACACAAATGAAGCAGAATGAACCTTTGCAGCAGCAAAAACGGTGCCATACACCTCCTCCTGCTTTTGAGACCCGAGTTGCTAGAGAAGAAAAATGTTGAAAGTAGAAGATGCAAAAAAGGAACGACGCTAATTGAAAGAGAAAGTGAGGAACTGTGTGTTTTAGGGTTTTCTATTTGAGCAAGTGGGCCTTTTGGGCCTCAAGGTTTTACTTTGATAAAAGTTGGTTTTTTACACTGATAAATATTTGTCTATTTCTAATGTCCATATTACATTGATTTATGTGATAAGTTATAACGTACAATTCTGATGAGAAATTCAATGCTACTAGTACTTTCTAAAATGGACATTAACATTGTGTTTTTATAAATGTCCCTTGTATTACATAATATGAATTACGAATGTCCATTTTTTTAATTGGTTGATTCGTACAAACATAATTGAATTGTATTTTTATTTAGAGTATAATTTACTTTGTTATTTTGATAATAAATAAATAAGGAGACTCATCTATTGCCTATTTTTTAAATAGCTAAAGTTATTCTACAAATAATTAAAATGTATAAGTTTGAGAATAACTGAAACTAATGTAAAATAGTATATGGATTTATTTATTTTTACGTAAATATAAATTTCATAGTATGAGGATATAATTATTGTTTAATTATGTTATAAATTTTTGGAATTTTTTAATATATACCGAGTTAATCGGTTCAACCAGTGACACACCGGTTCAACTTGTAACCAATTAACTCAGTACCTTGACCGAGTTGAAGACCGGTCCGATTTTTATAACACTGGTCTGATGACTCAAGCCACTGAAGAGTCTGTACCTTCAGACCCCAAGGTCAGACCGAAGCTTCAAGTCAAGAGGAACCTGGTCATCACAGAAGAATTTGATGATGATGACCAACCTTTTTCCAATGTTCCGAAGAAGGAAATAGTCAAGGGGGATTTAGCTGCTACCCCTAAGAAGGATTTGAAGAGGAAAGTTGTAGCTGAAGCTACACCAGTCAGAAGGTCCACTAGGCTAAAGATTGCTGAGTGATGAGTGTGATTTCACATCATAGGTCATTGTCATTTTGCATGCAATTTCATGCTAAATTAGGCATTTTTGTTTAGTTATTTGTTAGTTTTCCTTTTGGAATGGGTAAGGCGGAGTTTATGCATGAGTTAATAATCAAAATGCTTAACTCAAGTTGTTTTGGAGTTTCCTTGAAGATGGAGCTTGAAAGGTATGAGAAATATGCAAAGCATAAGTTCCCACAGCCTGGGCATGAAAGGCATCATTGCCATGATCGCGCACAATTGAAGAGAAAGAAGAATCCAACACTCAGAATCTGTCACGGTCTGGCCCAGATGGCCATCACGGCCGTGATCCACATTGTAGAAACAAGATTTATGAAATTTTATGTTGTCACGGCCTGGGGGTGATGACCATCACGGTCGTGATGCGGCAAAATCCGAATTTGTTATCTTTTCTTGATTTGATTTGTAATGGGCTTCGACCCTTTCTTAACCTAACCTTTAAATAGGATGTTACGGCTCGAAAATAAGAGTCTTGGCTTCTATTGGGAAGACATTGGCTTTAGGATTGAGATCTCTCTTCTTCTCCAAATTCTTCTCCCCTTCTCTTTGGTTTTTGATGTTGCTTTTGATCAAGATTGCTATGACCATGGCAATGGTTGAGTAATCTTCTATTTCTAGGAATTGGGGCCATGTCATGAATTGGTAAATTCCCTTTATTAATTTTCATATGCTTTTGATTTGATTCCTATTGTTATAATAACTTGTGAATTTGGGGCGCACTTTTTTGCATGTCATAGATATCTAGGGATGAACTGAGAGGTGAACTTAGGTATTGGATCTATAGGGATTGAACTTAGGACTTAAATCACAAAAGTTAGAAGCGGCCCTTCGAGGGTTCATTGAATTTGGCGCCGTTGTTGGGGATTATGCTTTCTTGAATATCAATTTATTTTTAAAATTGATGTTTCTAAACTTTTTTCTCAAGTGTATCTATTTTTCTCTTTGCAGGTGATTTTTATCTTTTATGCGAAGATACCAAAGCCTTGTAACTCTTATTGAAGTAGATCCCGAGATCGAAAGGACTTTTCATAGACGCATAAGACTACAAAGGCAAAGAGCGAGAGAAAAGTTGATCCCCATTCCATTCACGGCCGATCAACCGGATATCAAACCACTGAAGGACCACGCAGTCCCAAATGCTAGGGGTTTGCGAACTGGGATTGCTAGGCCATAATTACTTGGCATGATAAGGCTACATCTGTTTGGAGGATTACCCTCGGAAGACCCGAATGATCATGTGGAGACATTGTTGGAATTCTATGATACAACTAGAATTCAAGGTGCCCCAGTTGATGCTATTCGTTTGAGTTTATTCTCCTCCTCTTTGACTGGAGAGGCAAGAGCTTGGTTGAAATCAGTGTCTTCTAATACTTTGTCACAACTGGAGCAGGCATTCTTGGAAAAAATTCTTTCCACCCTCCAAGACTACTTACCTATGAACTCAGATCACCAGTTTCTTCCAAAAGGACGGAGAATCCTTATCCGAAGCTTGGGATCGTTACAAAGGATTGCTAGAATCTTGCCCATATCATGGACTCGAAAGGTGGCTATTAGTGCATACCTTCTACAATAGATTGGAATATTCTTCGAAGGTGTCACTTGACTCCGCAGCTGGTGGAGCATTGATGAATAGACCACTAACTGAAGCATTCAACATCATTGAAAGCGTGGTCACCAATCATCACCAATGGGCTGCAGAAAGAGGTAATAACCCGAAAAAGCTTCCTGGAGGTAAGTTTGATGTAGATGGTGTGGATTTTATTATGGCTAAATTTGATTCATTAAATAAGCTCTTTGATAAGCTTGAAAAAGCTACTTTGAATTCAATATGAGCTACTAATGTTGCTTGTGAGATTTGTGGAATTTAGGGACATGACTTGATGGAATGCCCGCATGGTAGTCCTCCTGCAATAGACGCTTTGGGTGAACAGGTAAATTCATGTCACATTTTCTATGACACGAACCCAAAGTTTCCATACTATGTTCCCCCAAATTCTTACAACCAAGGAAGAAAGAATAGCCCTTATCTTTCCTACCGGAACAACAACACGTTTAACCACCAATTCCAAGAAGGTCAATGTAATTGAAATGAATAGATTAAAACATGAGAAGGGGGTTGAATTGTTTTAGTTAACTTTTTTGCAAATAACAAAGTTTTCTTTAGATAAAGATTCAGACACAAGGACCCGTCTGAAATAAAGATTGTTTAAGAAAACTTAGCACTATCAACCCAGTTAGCACAATAAATATAAAGAAAGCTTAAGTAGAGAATGAAGGAGAGTTGACACAGAATTATACTGGTTCACCCCAAACCTTGGGCTACGTCCAGTCCTTGGTTTCACCAAGTATTAACACTATAACTGATCAGGATACAGATAGGTATTGTTTGCACACCTAGCCTCCGCAGGCTCAACTAACAAGTATTGTTTGCACACCTAGCCTCTCCAGGCTCAAACAAGTATTCTTTCAGCAAGCCTCTTCAGGCTCTACAAATGGTAAGAGTAGAATGAAGTAGCAGCTTCACAAATTACAACTTTGCAAGTCAACCGAGTAACACTCAATGAGTGAATAAATATTTTGGTAGGTATGACCGCAATAAATACTTCTCAATAAATACAAATGATTGGGCATAGAAGTGTTCTAAGTAGAAGAATAACAGAGCTTTGAATGCAAAGAGAGTATTGAATGCTTGAGTGTGAATTCAGGTGTGTGTCTTTCAACAGTCTTCAAACTCTTCTATTTATACTCATCAGCAATAAATCCGTTGAGGAGAGTTTTTCAGATGAGTAAAAATTTTGTTCTTCGTCCATAAATGCCAAAGATTCATTCTGAACTTGCATTTAATGTTTATGATCGTTGGAGTGCTTCAAGACAAGTTGAACGTATATGTTGGCATTGCTTTATCAAAGTGCAGCTTGATTCAGAGCAGTGTTTGTTGTTTGTTAGACTTGGGCAGTGCGACTTTCCTTATTTGTGCAACACGGGTTTGTAACCAAGTAAAGGTTATTTTGCCTTTTGCAACAAAAGGAATTTCAAACAGGGATTGATGCTTTGAGCTTCTGAAATCGATTTTCTTGATTAGAAAATGCAAGGGAATATTCTTGACTTTCGAATATAAGTGAAGTGAAAGACTTCCGGTCAAGTTGTATGGTCAAACGCATTGTCGTAGCTTGTAGATACCGAGTCTTTCTTCAGACGCGTTGTGTTATCATAAAACAGACGCATCTTTGAGACTTGTTGTTTTTTCAGAATGCTCTTGCTTTATGATCTGCACACTTAATACACATATTAGCCGATTTCAAAATGTTCACTTAAAATCATTCTTTGTTTGGATTCATCAAAATTAGAGATGTCAAAAACTTAGACTTAACAATCTCCCCCTTTTTGATGATGACAAATATTTTCTTATGATTTTAATGAACTTTAAATAGAACATTAGTAAGAGCTAAGATCAAGCGAGTATAGTCAGCACCCCCTAAACTTATGCATACCTTAAACAGATTTTAGGGTTTGACTTTTAAATTATAATGGCAAATAATCAGAGCAATTTTTGAGATATGATGCATAACAACATAAAGACACATTTATACATATGATCAGATCATATAAAGCATTATATTCAGACGCATTATATTTTTATACTTATATATATATATATATTATTTCTCCCCCTTTGTATAATATCTTTTATGCTTATTGTTTTCCATACATTCTTTCTCCCTCTTTGTCATCAGCCAAAAGAGAAACACGCAGATATGGTACTGAGCAATCATTTATTGATAAAGAACATCACCAACAAGTACATTGCTGATACAAAGAAAACAACAAAATAGAATCAAGGAGTTGTTTTTCAATAAACTTCTTAAGGACGGTCACAACTGTTTCCATCGTCTCACGAAGACCATTGATTTCAGCTCTAGCAACAGGATCCATACCAATGATAGTGGATGCCATTTCAGCAAAGTCAGATGTGTAGATGAAGAGGAAGGACCGGGTTCAGAAGCGGCATCTGATGCCTCAGGAGGTTCATAAGGAACAACCTTCAGACAATGCCAGGGAAGGGAGAAACCAGAAGAATAAATGAAAGTAAGTTCAAAGATTATAGGAAAAAGAGAAAGGGTTGAAGGAAACACTGAATGCAATGAACCAAAAGGTTGCAAACAAGGAATCCTAAAAGAAATATGTTCAAAATTTGATAAGTGTGAAACAAGAGGATATAGATTGGTGAAAAACCAAGATAACTTTTCAGAAGAAATAGGAAAATCAAAAGAGTATACCGAAAAAGGGTTTTCGTGAAAACTTAAAAGTAAAATAAAGAGAATGAGAGTGAAAATGAAGGTAGGTGGGAAGGGGTAAATTTGCCTTGCTTCTGCTCTTTCTTTATTATCAGGATAGCCTACCCAAGGTATCTGATAAGATGAGAATCTGACTTTGTCTGTTGGCGTCTCAAGCTTCTCAACCAGAGAGATTCCGCAATGATGATTAGGGTCTTGAAAGAGTCTTTGTTCAGGGTGACTCATAAAGGAAGATCGACAAGACCAAAATCGCATTGGAAACCTTTTTTGTAATACCAATGATGATTTGGGGATTGTAAGTTAATCTTCTGATATTGAGCATGTCTGACTTTATTGTTATTGAATTGATTGTGATAAGCTGGTTGAGGTATTCTACTGCATGTGACGTTTTATTTTGATGTTTGAATATTTTGGTGATTATTGTGTTATGCATGATCTGCCTGGTTTGATAATATGCTTAGTTGACTTTTAAGTAAGGATATGTGTTGTTTGGGTGAGAGAATAAATGTGATGTAGAGGTGCCTATCCTAATTAAGTTATTTTATCTATGGGGTGTGATGTGGAAAATGTGTTAAGATTGTGAGGGAAGGTTAAGGCACTAGGTTGTTGTTGATGCAATTTAGGGAGGTTCATATATAGGTGTATTGTTATTCACTGCCGTGTGAGTGGAACACACGAGGTCAGGATATCCTATTTTGGGATATCGGATATCGCGAGTGAGTACCCTACGGATGTGGATGCCGAGGTAGACTATCGTAATACTCTTTTAGTTCTTGACGTGTTCGAATGTTCTTGGCTCTGTACCGTTCTGGACTGATATTCCTTGACGCGTTCGCATATTCTTAGCACTGGATAGTTCTGGACTAATACTCGCTTAGTCCTTGATGCGTTCGAAAGTTGTTGGCACTGGACCTTTTTGGATTAATACTCGTTTAGTCTTTGACGCGTTTGGAAGTTATTTGCTCGTTCTGGACTACTGACTAACGTGATAGGAATAGAGATGGCCAAGTTAGCATAAAGGTTTAGTTGCATGAGAGTAAGGGTGGAGGATGATATCATAATTTGAGGATGATTGTTAGTTATGTGTGATGGTTGTCTTTGACTGTTATTATATTATATGCTATGTATTATTTTTGGCTTTTGATGATAGAACTATTTCTTATCCCCTATATTTTCTGTATGTTGTAATTTATTTCTTATGTGATCGTACGAGAAGACCCTATGGAGGAGCCAGTTGCGGAGGAGTTGGATGGAACTCCTTATGAGCCAGAAGCTGGAGGTCGAGCTGTGGACCCGAGTGGTAGAGTTTAGATAGTTAAGGCAAGTGCGTCTTCTGAGATGTTTCCTACTTTCCACTGAGCATAATAGTTTATATAAGTATGTACCTGTAAGGGATTCTACTGATAGGATACCCTAAACAGTGTTTTGATAACTATGATGCAAGACATAGGTGTGTATGTATAATATAATTATGGTGTGGTGTGTTAACTTTCAGAAGTTGGATGCGTTTATATTTAAGTTTTTAATTTTTACGTATTTCACGTTAAGCGCACGATGTATTTCTTTCTGATTTTTTTAATACAATTCTAGGTGTACTATAGATGATTGGTAGTGACAGGGGTGCCAACCTAGTTGGGATGCCTGTTGCTATTGTGATGCCTTTACATGCCTTCTTTTGCTTAAAGAAAACACATTTCATTAGAAATTATAGCAGTAATACAACTAGGGAAATGAAAATAGTTACTAGAGCTAGGACAAGAAATGACATAAGAAGTCAAGCAATAATCAGCCTTGTTGGCTTATCTACTAGCAAAAACAGTAGAGCAAAAAGGTAATCAGATAACACAAGATTGCATTCCTTAACTACAGCTCCAAACCCGGACAGATCTTGAAATTTGATTAATATGATTATGATACCATAGGCATGGTGTTAAGTTTAGATGGATTGTGTAACCTGAGTATTTGTCGAACTTGTGTTTCCTAGGATGTGTTCCTAGAATTCGAGGACAAAATCCTTCTAAGGAGTAGAATGTAATACCCATTAATCTTGATGATTTAATTATAAAATTTAACTTTCAGAAATAAGTGAGTAACAATAACAAGAGGTGTAATTTGAATGAAATAGTGATTTAGTTTAATAAAATTTGGATAAAATTACACCAAAATAATGAATTTGCGACAACCAAAGCCCATCGGTATGTATTTTCGTCAAGCATACCCATCATTAATTATTGACGACTTTTTCAAATAGTCGTCGATAATGTTTCTAACAACCAAATGGTCGTCGGCAATCCGACGGAGATCCGGTATTACCAACGGCTTTATTGGATTTCTGACAGTTTTGGTTGTTGGTAATACTTGTTTTTCTTGTAGTGTATCATCCCACTCAAGAGATAAGAGGCTAGCATCACAAGATATATTAAGGCACCTAAGGAGGGTTCTCTCGCGGCAATATTTTTATATACATGAATCCTAAAATCAATACAAGAATCACATAATCGTTTAAACTCTTTCCATATCTATAAACATAACAAGGGTGGTCCTCATTATTATTTTAGCGCAACAGTGTAGGCTTACATGTCAGTTTTTTTTTTCATTTGTTTTTTTTTTGGCATTCTTCAATGGAGTTAATTTTTCAGATGGTGGGAAAAATGGACACGTGTTCGAACAGGAGTGTGTTGGGTCTCTTTAATATATTTTTTTTCAAAAAAAAAAATAGAGGTTGGAGTGTCGAACACGCTTGGCTGCTGATAGCAATCCTCCACCTGCTCTGGTTTGTTTTGCTTCCCTAGAAAGGAAAATACATTGTTTCTTCTCTCTTTTCACACAAAGTGGGATGCAGAGGTATCGTGTTTTCGAAAAAGTTTAATCAAAGGTGATGCAAAAAAGTATCTTTGTTTCTCTCTGGAATATGACCTCAATTTGACCCCATTGAAATCCCTCTGGTATAGAGACAGGAGAAGAAGAAGAAGAAGTACAAGCGATTCAAATGGAGAAAGGCGGGTCTGAATTCTAATTGTTTCATTGATATTACATGGCATGCAAAAATCTAAAAGTAAATTTATTGATACTGATAAATAATAAGCTACTTTCTATGTATCAATTGACCTTTAAGTGATGTATTTGATTTACCTTTAAGTGACACAATACATATTTGACTTAAGTGATGTATTTGATTTTTTTTATGTGATAATACTATATTTTTATGATCCTTCTTGTTCCTTGTGCTAAAAGGTATACCGGGAAACTATAATCATTGTGGAGAATTGATTTTGATAAAGGATTCTTATAGGGCCTAAATGTTGGAGTTTGATGAGTATTATATTGCAAACAAATTAATTTCTTTGTTCTTGCATCCAGTTTCTTTTCCTGTGGATTATAAATCCTTATTTCTACCTGGCAACCCCAAACATGCAGGTGCCTTAAACTAGGTTTCTTTCCAGTCCACAGTTCAAAAGGTGTCTTTGGAACTGCCTTACTAGGAACCCTGATGTCAAACTTTAAGGCAATGTTTCCTCCAAAGGACTTGTAATCAAGCATGTTGATGGCTTCAGAGGTAATGCAGATACAATCTGCAATTTGCCTCCCTTTGATGAACCCTCTCTGCTGCTCACTAATGATCTTAGGAGCTAACAAGGAGAGCCTGTCAGCAAAGACCTTTGTGATAACTTTAAACTGAAAATTGGCCAATGCTATTGGCCTATAATCCTCAAGTTTCTCAGCACCAGGAGTTTTGGGAATAAGGACAATGAGATTTGAGTTCATATGTGGAAGAATCCAACCCTGCTTAAAGAATTGCAAAACCGACTTATACAGGTCATTACCAACAATATCCCAAAAAGTTTGGAAGAAGATTCCACTGAAGCCATCAGGTCCAGGTGCATCTAAACCATTCATATCAAAAACAACTACTTTCACTTCATCTAGAGTAGGCAAGCAAGTGAGAGAGGCATTGTCTTCAGCTGAGACTAAGTTAGGGATTAAATTCCCAATGAAATCATGACCAGAACAAGTGTTTTCAGAAGCATAAAGTATAGTGCAGTATGACAAGACATGTTGTTCAATGTCCTATTGGTTATCCAGAACTCTATCTTCTACTTTCAAGATGGACATTTGCCTAGAAGAGTTTCTGATTTTGGCTACCTTGTGAAAGTATGATGTGTTCCTATCTCCCTTGGTAAACCAAGCTACTCTAGCCTTCTCCCTCCAGAATTCCTCTTGGTAAAACAAGGCAGCTTGGAAATTCTTTTGAGCATTCAGCTCACTAGCTAGAAAATCATCATTAGGGCCTTGATCATCAATCTGTTTCTGAACAGAGTCAAGAGCTGACTGAGCAGATTCAACTAGTCTATGAACATCACCAAATACTTCTTTGTTCCATATCTTGAATGTAGCTTTAAGATTTTTTAGTTCATGAGTAAAGACAAAAGTGGGACAGCCAACAACATCTTTATTCCAGACATCCATAATCAGTCTTCTGCAGTCACTATGATGTATCCACATTCTCTGAAATTTAAAAGAAGAAGGGAAGGTTGGAGTACCTCTCTGTGAGACAACCAGCAAAGGATGATGATCTGAGGCATTTCTGGTCAGGGTGCAGCATGAAGTGGAAGACCAGAAGGATAACCATTGCTCATTGCATAAGGACCTAACCAGTCTCCTTTCTGTGAGAGCATTTGACTGTCTTCTATTGGACCAGGTGAATTCATCCCCTCTGGTAGGCAGATGGATCAGATTACAATTCTCAGCCCAATTCCTAAATTCATCACAGGTTGAAGCACTAGGAATTCCCCCTCCTCTTTGCTCATGAGCACCAAGGATTGAATTAAAATCACCCACCAAAAGCCAAGTCATTGAAGAACAATTCAAATTTTCCAGTTCACTCCACAACTCCCTTCTGGCAATGTGACTAGTGGAAGCATAAACAGCAGTCAGAAAAACAGTATGTTGATCCCGAATCAATGAAAGGGACATATGTTGCTTTGAAGAAGAAATTAAAACAGGATTTAAGTGTACTGAACAAAAACCCCATAAATTAGGAAGAACAGTCCCCCTATCATTTTGAGCAAAAGCCAGTAAGTTTAGACCTGTCCAAAAGTTACTAGGAACCTGATCAATGTCTATCCAAGGCTCAGACAAGAACAAGAAGTCAGGCCTATACGTATCACAAAATCTCTTCAGCATAAGCCTAGAGTTTTGATTAGCTATACCTCTAACATTCCAATATAAAACCATCATTATCAAAAGAAAATAGATTGTGATCCAGCCCTATTTCGGGTATTGTAGTGTTCAGTTCTAATCTCAACCTTCTTTTTCTGCTTCAGTTTTTCCTTTTGAGACTTAGACAAAACTTAAGTATAGGTGTCTTCCTTCTCAGTCAAGGTATTCATATCAGGTCTAGAGAGATTAGTGTTGTCAGCCTCATCATCTGGCTCATCACTCCAGAATTGTCCTGTAACACGATTAATAATCCTTAAATCCTTATCCACAATGTGATTATCTGACAAATGAGGAGGTGTCACTGGATTATCAGAGGTAAAAACCACTGCAGCAGAACTTTACAAGGCCAAAGCATCCACCTTATCTGTCTGAACAGAATCAGAAACATGAGACAAAGATTTATTCCTAGAAGCCGATTCTGCTTCAAAGTCCTGATTGACCTGATCCAGAGCCTGATCTAAATCTGCCTGATCTGGCCTAGCAGGTTCAGATCCTGCAATTGATTGTTCTGCTTCATCGAATATTGTTTCAACAAAATCAGAATCATCATCCCTATGATTTTGAATCACATTATCTGTTTTCTCCTGCTCATTTGGTTTAATCTGTTCTAGAACATGAGGCACATCATCGGGAAGAGTCTTGCTACTTGAATCTGCACTAGAAGAGTTAACAACAGCCTTGCCTTTCTCAAGGACCTTGACAGAAGCACCAATAACAGCCTTACTAGATTGACCCTGAACCCTTTCTTGTCGGTGAAGGTGAAGGATCTCCTTTCCTTTGATGGAGGAATTTTTCTTAGGAACATATATCTGCTCCAGTTTCTTGGCACCCAAGAAATCCTTGCTTTCTTTCTTTGATGTATCCTTATTCAAGTTCTGTTTGCAAGATGAAAGGGAGTGACCAATAATAGCACAGGCCGAACAGAAAGGAGGGATATATTCAAATTCAATCTTCACCAAGAAAGCAAGATCTTTCCTTTCGACCATGATATGATCTTGAAGAGGCTTTCGTAAATCTATATCAACTAAAACCCTTGCATAATGACCCAAGGTTTTGTTGATTGTTGCATCATCAAGCGACAAGGGTATTCCTACACCCCTTGTAATTGCAAACAAAATTTGAGGCCTCCAATACTCTTGTGGCAATCCAAAGATTCGAATCCAACACTGAGTGTTCGTCTGTTTCACCTTGTTTGGACAGAAATCAGCAGTCCAAGAGAATAGATGCAAGGTCCCTGGTGCAATATTCCAAGCTCCAACAGAAAGAACCTTTCTCATATCCTGAACAGATAAGAATGAGAATTCATAGAAGCCTCTCCCAAGAGGAATTATTTTCCAGTGACTGATCGGACTCCATAGTTTTAAGAGCTTGATACGCAAGTCACCTACCTTGATAGGTGCATCTCCTTTAGCGAGCATTAAATGACCATGAAGGTTATTCTTGCAACTTTCCAATCCAACCTTGTATTCCTCTTCTGGAATTGTGACTGCAAGAGCACCACCTTTAAGGCAAGGGATGAGGAGTTGGCTAAGAGGAATATCACACACAATTCGCAATGCTTGAGCAAAAGTTTTGGCAGGAGAGGCTGCGCAGCATTGATAGGATGAGGAGGAGGAGGAGGAGGGGGAGGATGAGAAGGAGAAGAAGAAGGGTGGGAGGAAGATTCAGGAAACAAGATATGCCATGGAAGATCCATGGAAAACACAGTTACACGGCTAAGGGAGCCAAGTTTTCATGCAAACCTTAGCAGAGCTATATTAGCCCAAATTTTGTATTTCTCAGTACTCCCTTTAAGTGATGTATTTGATTTACCTTTACGTGACACAATACATGTTTGATTTAAATGATGTATTTGATTTTTTTTTTAATGTGATAATACTATATTTTTATGACCCTTCTTGTTCCTTGTGCTAAAAGGTATACTGGTAAACTATAATCATTGTGAAGAATTGATTTTGATAAAGGATTCTTACAGGACCTAAGAGTAATGTTGGAGTTTGTGAGTATTATATTGCAAACAAATTAATTTCTTTGTGAGCAGAGACATATTGCTTGACCTTTTAAGCACATTTGCATACATTATCAGTATATTAGTATTTTGGTAACATTTCATGTTCAAATGTTTATATTGTTGGCTGTGTAACACCAAATATTTAATGGTGAATCTGTTTTAAAACTCTTTCCACATCTATAAACAAAACAATGGTGGTCCTCATTATTATTTTAGTGTAACAGTGCAGGCTTACATGCCAGTTTGTGGTTTTTTTTTTTTTTGCATTTGTTTCTCTCTTTTTTGTGGCATTCATCAATGCTGTTTAATTTTTCAGATAGTGGGAAAAATAGACACGTGCTCGAACATGAGTCACTTTAATGTATTTTTTTTCAAAAAAAAAAGAGGTTGGAGTGTCGAACACGCTTGGCAGCTGATAGCAATCCTCCACCTTCTCTGGTTTGCTTTGCTTCCCTAGAAAGGAAAATGTATTGTTTCTTCTCTCATTTCACGCAAAGTGGGATGCAGAGATGCCGTGTTTTTGAAAAAGTTTAATCAAAGGTGATGCAAAAAGTTTCTTTGTTTCTCCCTGGAATATGACCTCGATTTGACCCCGTTGAAACCCCTCTGGCATAGAGACAGGAGAAGAAGAAGCAGAAGTGATTCAAATGGAGAAAGGCGGGTCTGAATTCTGATTGTTTCATTGATATTACAAGGCATGCAAAAATCTAAAATTAAATTTAGTGATGCTGATAAACAATAAGCTATTTTCAATGTATCAATTGACCTTTAAGTGATGTATTTGATTTACCTTTAAGTGACACAATACATATCTGATTTAAGTGATGTATTTGATTTTTTTATGTGATAATACTATATTTCTATGATCCTTCTTGTTCCTTATGCTAAAAGGTATACCGGTAAACTATAATCATTGTGGATAATTGATTTTGATAAAGGATTCTTATAGGGCCTAAGAGTAATGTTGGAGTTTGAGGAGTATTATATTGCAAACAAATTAATTTCTTTGTGAGCAGAGACATATTGCTTGACCTTTGAAGCACATTTGCATACTTTATCAGTATATTAGTAATTTGGTAATATTCCACGTTCAAATGTTTATATTGTTGGTTGTGTAACACCGAATATTTAATGGTGAATCTGTTTAATTAAACTCTTTCCACATCTATAAATATAACAAGGGTGGTCCTCATTATTATTTTAGGGTGACAATGCAGGCTTACGTGCCAGTTTTTTTTTTTTTTTTGTCTGCATTTGTTTCTCTCTTTTTTTTGGCATTCTTCAATGCTGTTTAATTTTTCAGATGGTGGGAAAAATGGACACGTGTTCGAACAGGAGTGTTTTGGGTCACTTCAATGTATTTTTTTTCAAAAAATAATAGAGGTTGGAGTGTCAAACAAGCTTGGCTGCTGATAGCAATCCTCCACCTGCTCTAGTTTGGTTTGCTTCCCTAGAAATGAAAATGCATTGTTTCTTCTCTCTTTTCACGTAAAGTGGGATGGAGAGGAGCCGTGTTTTTGAAAAAGTTTAATCAAAGGTGATGCAAAAAGTTTCTTTGTTTCTCTCTGGAATATGTCCTCCATTTGACCCTATTGAAACCCCTCTGGCATAGAGATAGGAGAAGAAGAATCAAAAGCGATTCTAATGGAGAAAGGCGGGTATGAATTCTGATTGTTTCATTGACATTACATGGCATGCAAAAATCTAAAAGTAAATTTAGTGATACTGATAAACAATACGCTACTTTCAATGTATCAATTGACCTTTAAGTGATGTATTTGATTTACCTTTAAGTTACACAATACATATTTGATTTAAATGATGTATTGATTTTTTTATGTGATAATACTATATTTTTATGATCCTTCTTGTTCCTTGTGCTAAAAGGTATACCAGTAAACTATAATCATTTTGGAGATTTGATTTTGATAAAGGATTCTTACAGGGCCTAAGAGTAATGTTGGAGTTTGATAAGTATTATATTGCAAACAAATTAATTTCTTTTTGAGCTGAGACCTATTGCTTGACCTTTTAAGCACATTTGCATACTTTATCTGTATATTAGTATTTTGGTAACATTTCGTGTTCAAATGTTTATATTGTTGGCTGTGTAACACCAAATATTTAATGGTGAATCTGTTTAATTAAACTCTTTCCACATCCATAAACATAACAATGGTGGTCCTCATTATTGTTTTAGCATTACCGTGCAGGCTTACGTGCCAGTTTTTTTTTTTTTTTGCATTTGTTTCACTCTCTTTTTTGTCATTCTTAAATGTTGTTTAATTTTTCTGATGGTGGGAAAAATGGACACGAGTTAGAACAGGAGTGTTTTGGGTCACTTTAATGTATTTTTTTTCAAAAAAAAAAATTAGAGGTTGGAGTGTCGAACACGCTTGGCTGCTGATAGCAATCCTCCACCTGCTCTGGTTTGCTTTGCTTCCCTAGAAAGGAAAATGCATTGTTTCTTCTCTATTTTCAAGCAAAGTGGGAAGCAGAGATACCGTGTTTTCGAAAAAGTTTAATCAAAGGTGTTGCAAAAAGTTTCTTTGTTTCTCCCTGGAATATGACCTCGATTTGACCCCATTGAAACCCCTCTGGCATAGAGACAGCATAAGAAGAAGCAGAAGCGATTCAAATGGAGAAAGGCGGGTCTGAATTCTGATTGTTTCAATGATATTACACGGCATGCAAAAATCTAAAAGTAAATTCAGTGATACTGATAAACAATAAGCTACTTTCTATGTATCAATTGACCTTTAAGTGATGTATTTGATTTTCCTTTAACTGACACAATACATATTTGATTTAAGTGATGTATTTGATTTTTTTATGTGATAATACTATATTTTTATGATCCTTCTTGTTCCTTGTGCTAAAAGGTATACCAGTAAACTATAATCATTGTGGATAATTGATTTTGATAAAAGATTCTTATAGGGCCTAAGAGTAATGTTGGAGTTTGAGGAGTATTATATTGCAAACAAATTAATTTCTTTCTGAGCAGAGACATATTGCTTGACCTTTGAAGCACATTTACATATTTTATCAGTATATTAGTAATCTGGTAATATTCCGTGTTCAAATGTTTATATTGTTGGCCGTGTAACACCGAATATTTAATGGTGAATCTGTTTAATTAAACTCTTTTCACATCTATAAATATAACAAGGGTGGTCCTCATTATTATTTTAGGGTAACAGTGCAGGCTTACGTGCCATTTTTTTTTTTTGTGCATTTGTTTCTTTTTTTTTTTGGCATTCTTCAATACTGTTTAATTTTTCAGATTGTCGGAAAAATTGACACGTGTTCGAACAGGAGTGTTTTGGGTCATTTTAATGTATTTTTTTTCAAAAAAAATAATAGAGGTTGGAGTGTCGAACACGCTTGGCTGCTGATAGCAATCCTCCACCTGCTCTGGTTTGCTTTGCTTCCCTTGAAATAAAAATGCATTGTTTCTTCTCTCTTTTCACGCAAAGTGGGATGGAGAGGAGCCGTGTTTTTGAAAAGGTTTAATCAAAGGTGATGCAAAAAGTTTCTTTGTTTCTCTCGAGAATATGACCTCGATTTGACCCCAGAGAAACCCCTCTAGCATAAAGATAGGAGAAGAAGAAGCAAAAGCGATTCAAATGGAGAAAGGCGGGTCTGAATTCTGATTGTTTCATTGATATTACATGGCATGCAAAAATCTAAAAGTAAATTTAGTGATACTGATAAACAATAAGCTACTTTCTATGTATCAATTGACCTTTAAGTGATGTATTTGATTTACCTTTAAGTTACACAATACATATTTGATTTAAATGATGTATTGATTTTTTTATGTGATAATACTATATTTTTATGATCCTTCTTGTTCCTTGTGCTAAAAGTTATACCAGTAAACTATAATCATTATGGAGAATTGATTTTGATAAAGGATTCTTACAGGGCCTAAGAGAAATGTTGGAGTTTGATGAGTATTATATTGCAAACAAATTAATTTCTTTGTGAGCAGAGACCTATTGGTTGACCTTTTAAGCACATTTGCATACTTTATCATTATATTAGTATTTTGGTAATATTTCATGTTCAAATGTTTATATTGTTGGCTAGTAACACCAAATATTTAATGGTGAATCTATTTAATTAAACTCTTTCCACATCTATAAACATAACAAGTGTGGTCCTCATTTTTATTTTAGCGTAACAGTGGAGGCTTACGTGCCAGTTTGCTGTTTTTTTCTTTTTTGCATTTGTTTCTCTCTTTTTTTTTTTGGCATTCTTCAATGCTGTTTAATTTTTCATACAGTGGGAAAAATGGACATGTGCTCGAACATGAGTGTTTTGGGTCACTTTAATGTATTTTTTTATAAAAAAAATAGTGGTTGGAGTGTAGACCACGGTTAGCTGCTGATAGCAATCCTCCACTTGCTCTGGTTTGCTTTGCTTCCCTAGAAAGGAAAATGCATTGTTTCTTCTCTATTTTCACGCAAAGTGGGATGCCGAGATGCCGTGTTTTCGAAAAAGTTTAATCAAAGGTGATGCGAAAAGTTTCTTTGTTTCTCCCTGGAATATGACCTCGATTTGACCCCATTGAAACCCCTCTGGCATATAGACAGGAGAAGAAGCAGAAGCGATTCAAATGGAGAAAGGCGGGTCTGAATTCTGATTGTTTCAATGATATTACATGACATGCGAAAACCTAAAAGTAAATTCAGTGATACTGATAAACAATAAGCTACTTTCTATGTATCAATTGACCTTTAAGTGATGTATTTGATTTTCCTTTAAGTGACACAATACATATCTGATTTAAGTGATGTATTTGATTTTTTTTTATGTGATAATACTATATTTTTATGATCCTTCTTGTTCCTTGTGCTAAAAGGTATACCGGTAAACTATAATCATTGTGGATAATTGATTTTGATAAAAGATTCTTATAGGGCCTAAGAGTAAGGTTGGAGTTTGAGGAGTATTATATTGCAAACAAATTAATTTCTTTGTGAGCAGAGACATATTGCTTGACCTTTGAAGCACATTTGCATACTTTATCAGTATATTAGTAATTTGGTAATATTCCATGTTCAAATGTTTATATTGTTGGCCGTGTAACACCGAATATTTAATGGTGAATCTGTTTAATTAAAAATTTTCCACATCTATAAGTATAGCAAGGGTGGTCCTCATTATTATTTTAGGGTAACAGTGCAGGCTTACGTGCTAGTTTGTTTTTTTTTTCTGCATTTGTTTCTCTTTTTTTTTTGGCATTCTTCAATGCTGTTTAATTTTTCAGATGGTGGGAAAAATCGACACGTGTTCGAACATGAGTGTTTTAGGTAACTTCAAGACCTTCATAACAACAGTTCATTTCCAAACTCATGACATTGGGAAATGGCTCAAGAAAAAATGGCTCTCAGCAGCCAGGTATACAAACTACCCTCAGTAGGGTATAAAACAACCTAATATCTTAAATGAGCTGGTCACTCTAACCGACATCTACTGGGAAGACTCCCGAAGTCCTCCCTAAAAACAACCATCTCTTCCATTTTCTGGACTAAGGTCCTAAAGTACAACAGGGAACTCCTCTACGACGCCTGTATTCGCATTCCATGGTACAACAGCAAAAACCAAAACAAGAAGATAGATATATTGCAAAGGTGAGATAGCAACCAATGAGTTTTATCGTGATAAATACATGCGAGACACACAAATAACAACAACATGTACACATATGCACTTCACATATGTATCACCCCGTTTTTCGTATAAGTGCTTTTTTGTGTGTCTTGTTTGTTAGGAAGTTTTAGAGCTGGGTGGGGGTTTTAAGTTAAAAATCCCTTCCTGTGCTTAGGGATGCATGCGTCTCATTGACGTTGATGTGAGCACGACTGTGCTCAATAGGGAGCACGACCGTGCTCAGCAGTCAGACGCGTCTTGTTGATGCTAAGTTGAGTACGCCCGTGCTCAATAGTAAGCCCGTGCTCCAGGAGATGGGATTATTCCGATTCTAGACCTCTTCGTTGTGTCAAGTGTGAACAGAACCACTTCACTACTCAGTGCAAGGAGACGGACACCATCTGCTTCAAGTGTCGCAAGCATGGCCACATCAGCCAGAACTGCGAGGGAGGAAAGTCAAAACTACAGTGCGAGCAAAGGTCAGAAACCTCAGGCCAACCGACTGAAGACCAAGGGAAGAGTATTTACTCTCAGTGGAGCCGAGGCCTCCTAATCTGAAGATTTGATCCACGGTATGTGCCTCATTAATAAAGTTCGTTTAACTGTATTGTTTGATTCGGATGTGGCTCACTCGTTTGTGTCATATGAATGTGCTAAAAGTCTTAGGTTATCTATGACACTTCGTGAGTGTGAGTTAGTTGTTGCCACACCCACGAATAAACCTGTTCTCACTTCTTATGCATGCAAGAATATTCCTATTACCACGGATGGCAGAGACTTTATCGTTGACCTTTTATGCCTACCTGTAAAAGACCTTGATGTTATTTTGGGGATGGACTAGTTATCTTCCAACCACGTCCTTCTGAATTGCTTTGGTAAAACCATAGTTTTTGGAACTCCAATGGAGTCTAAGGATCCTAGCTTTCTCTCTGTCAACCAAGTTAAGGCTTCAATGAACGAAGGAGCCCAAGTGTGCATGATGTTATCTTCCCTGGAAGTCGAAAGCCCTCCTGATGTCGGCAGCATGCCTGTTGTGTGAGAATTTCCTGAAGTGTTCCTGGGGGATGTTTACGAACTACCCCCAGAAAGAGATGTGGAGTTTGCCATAGACATAGTGCCTGGCACTGGGCCTATATCCATAGAACCCTATAGAATGTCTCCTCTAGAGCTAGCTAAGTTAAAGGAACAGTTAAAGGATCTGATGCAGAAGCAGTTCATCAGGCCTAGCGTATCCCCATGGGGAGCGCTAGTGTTGTTGGTGAAAAAGAAGGATGCCAGTATGAGGTTGTGTGTTGACTATCGACAACTCAACAAAGTGACCGTTAAGAATAAGTATCCCCTCCATAGGATTGATGATATTATGGATCAGTTGATCGGGGCTTGTGTTTTCTCGAAGATAGATTTGAGGTCAGGATACCATCAGATTCGGGTTAAGTCTGAGGACATCCCGAAGACAGTGTTTAGGATGTTATATGGTCACTATGAATATTTAGCTATGCCCTTTAACCTAGAATTAGGAGCTGTGGAATTTGCCTTAAAGATCCTGAGGCATTACCTTTATGGAGCGAAGTTTGAGGTCTTTAGTGTTCATAAGAGTTTGAAGTACCTCTTTGATCAAAAGGAGTTGAATATGAGGCAGTGTAGGTGGATGGAGTTTTTAAAGGATTATGAGTTTGATCTAACCTACCACCCAGGAAAAGCCAACGTAATGGCCGATGCCTTAAGTAGAAAAACCTTGCACGTCTCCGCTTTGATGGTTAGGGAGATGGATCTGATTGAGGAGTTTAGAGACCTGAGTTTAGCTTGGGAAGTTACCCCTAAGAACATTAGGCTTGGAACCTTGAAGGTTACCAACAATTTGATGGATCAAGTTAGAGAGGGTCAAAAGTTAGACCGGTATCTCTTAGACCAGTATGAGTTGCTTGCACGGGGTAGAGACCTTAGTTTTAAGGAAGGAAGCGATTGAGTCTTAAGGTTCAAGAATAGAGTCTGTATATCAGACGTCCCGGAGCTTAGAAAGTTTATCCTTGAAGAAGGACATAGGAGTGGACTGAGTGTGCACCCATGTGCCACTAAGATGTATCGGGACTTAAAGCGCATGTTTTGGTGGCCTAGGATGAAGAAAGATATGGCTTAGTTTGTGTATGCCTGTTTAGTGTGCCAAAAGGCTAAGATAGAACACCAGAAACCATCAGGAAAGATGCAAACTTTAAGTATCCCATAATGGAAATGGGATAGTATTTTCATTGATTTTGTGTCTGGACTCCCTAGGACTCCAGCTGGTTTTGAGGCTATATGGGTTGTTATGGATAGACTGACTAATAATAAACCGTTGGTTCATCTAGTTTTATGACTAGAAAGACCTCAATTTTGATACCAATTGTGTGAGTTCATTCTCGTTTTAGCCCAAATTTGACTTTAATTGTTCACAAGCAATTCCTTTTAGTCTTAGGAATAATTTTTAGTAATTTCTTTTAGTTTCTTATCAAAATAAAGCATTTAATGCTACTTTTATTTTCAAGTTAAATGTGAAGCTCGAGGAAGCTAGGAAAAATGAAGGAAACAAGCAAAAGGCAAAAATTGGCTATTTGCCTCACGAACAGAAGCTCGCCCCGCGAGCCAGAGGAGAGGATTAAGCAGGAACAGGCAGCCATTCAGCCTCGCCTCTCGAGGCAATGCTCGCCTCACGAGCCAGACTCAGTGAAATGAAGATCATTCTGCTTCGCCTCGCGAACATTGTCTCGCCCCGCAAGAAGTCCAAATTTGAACTGGCGCCAACTTAAGATTCACCTCGCGAATCCTTGCTCGCCCCCCGAGCGCGCGCAGATTCCAAACTTTATAAATAACTTGTTTTAGGTCCTAGAGAGCAGTTTTTGATTGGAGAATTGTAATCCTAGTTTGCTTGGAGCTGTGTAGTGTGTTTTGAGTCAGTTTCTTGAAGGATGAATGCATATATTACTTTGGTTTTTTGTTTTCGTCTCTATGAGGAACTAATCCTCTTTTCTAAGGGAACGATGAAGCCACCTTTGATGGTATAGTTTATCCAAGTAATATTTTCTTATACCCTTGTCTCTTTATTTTTTCTTAATTCTGTTTTGTTTGCGTTAATCATGTGGCCATTGGTTAACTAGTCTAGTGCGTTGACACTGGGAAGTGATTCGTGCTTAGGACTTGAATTAAGAACATTGTTTGAACATTACTAGGGATAGAATGGGAAAACGGTGCAATCGCTATAGGGAACCAAGAACTTAATTAATCTAGTTGTGGGTTGAATAAATTGGGAAATTGACGACTTGCAATTGTAGATAATTCCTTTTGAAAATCGGAAGTGACATTAGGATAATTAAGGGTTCCCGGTTGACAAGAAATTAAATTGAACATAGGGATAAGGAGATAAACACTTGGGTAACTTGCTTGATAGGGTAGGTGAATTAGTGACCTTAGATCCTTAGTCATAATCAAATCTCATCACAA
Organism: Sophora flavescens; assembly: GCA_030762895.1. Lineage (NCBI taxonomy): Eukaryota > Viridiplantae > Streptophyta > Magnoliopsida > Fabales > Fabaceae > Sophora > Sophora flavescens. The sequence goes on along the minus strand of CM061066.1, from coordinate 105,742,666 downwards.
TCTTTTAGAATCTTTAATTAATCGTTTTTTATTTAATCTTTGATTTAATTTTCTCTCTCTTCATAACCACTTCTCTTTGATTTGGTCAAACGCTTTGAAATTCCTTATTAAAATAAGTTAAATTGGTATTCCAATCCTTGTGTTCGACCTTGGTATTTACTTATCGTGTTTTATTACTTGCAACGAAACGGTACACATGCCAGATCGTCATCAACTAAGTCAGCCCATTTTATCCCTATGAACATGGAATACCCTTTGGAAAAGTTGTCTAAACTATATATCAGAGAGATAGTTAGTCTACATGGTGTACCTTCTAGCATAGTATCAGATACAGACCCGAGGTTTACCTCTAGGTTTTGGAATAGTTTGCAAGAGGCCTTAGGTACCAAGCTTAGGCTTAGTTCACCTTATCACCCACAGACTGATGGTCAGTCTGAGAGAACCATCCAATCCTTAGAGGACTTGCTTAGAGCTTGTGTACTAGAGCAGTCGGGTAGTTGGGAAAAGTTTTTGCCCCTGATAGAGTTTACCTATAACAATAGTTTCCATTCCAGCATTGGGATGGCGCCTTATGAAGCTCTTTACGGGAGGAGATGTAGAACACCCTTGTGTTGGAGCGTACCTGGTGATAGTATTGTACTAGGACCTGAAGTGGTGCAAGAAACCACGGAGAAAGTAAGGATGATTCAGGAAAAGATAAAAGTGGCACAAAGTAGGCAGAAGAGCTACCATGACAAAAGGAGTAAGGCGCTCGAATTCAAGGAAGGTGACCACGTGTTCTTGAGAGTTACCCCGACAACTGGGGTTGGTAGAGTAATGAAGGCGAGGAAACTTACTCCGAGATTCATTGGTCCTTACCAAATTTTGAAAAGAGTCGACGAAATTGCCTACCAAATAGCCTTGGCACCATTTTTGTCCAATCTTCATAATGTTTTTCATGTGTCTCAACTCAGAAAGTACATTCACGACCCTAGTCACGTGATAGTCCCCGATGTCATACAGTTAAAAGAGAACTTGACTTTTGAGGTGTTACCCCTTCGAGTCGAGGATAGGAGGGTGAAGCAGCTAAGAGGCAAAGAGATCCCTTTGGTCAAAGTCGTTTGGAGTGGGGATACTGAGGAAAGTGCTACATGGGAGCTAGAAAACAAGATGATGGAGTTGTACCCGCATATTTTCAATCGAGGTGAGTAGAAATTTCAAGGACGAAATTTTTATAAGGGGGGTGGAATTGTAACATCCCAATTTTCGTATAAGGGATTATGTTACTATGGATGCCTAGTTGTTGTTGTTGTTATTATTATTATTAATGAAGTTAGTATTATTATTTATATAATTGATAATGTAATTGTGATTAGTGTTGTAGTATTTTTATGCTTATACATATATATGTATGTATATATTATTACATATGATAATATGTATATTAATATATGATTATTTACATTAATATGAGATTGTGTCTCTTAATGTGTGATCTTATATGAATATATGATTTTGTTTGTGATTTTATATGTTAATATATGATATGTGATTTTATTAATAATAAGTGATTAAAAATGATATGATGAGATATCGTGTGATTTAGTATTTAAATAGAGATAGTATAATTCTTAGATTTTAGCCCTTCAACCAATCGGATTTGAGTCCTTATTAACAAAGGATAATCCTATTTTTGGTTACCTCTTAAGATCTTATCATAATCTCCTAAGGATCCTATCTAGGAATAACTACTAAATATGTCGCTAAAGTTTTATTGAACTTTTGACCATCTTAGAGTATGATTTAGGATTAGGTCATTAGAAATTAATTTGTAGATATTTTTTTGAGCTTTCTAACGACACCAAGAACGCCTCAATCGAAAACTTATAGCTCAAGTTATGGTCAAAATACCGATCTATTTACAGTTTGGGCTAAAATAAGAGCCCGTTATGCCCCAACTTGTATTTATACCATAAAACTCGACCTAAACCCTATTTCTCACATTGTTAAACTCAGAATAACTGCCTCTCTTCATCTTTATTAGTTTTCCCTTGAACCCCTTGAAGTTCTTGGAGTTTGTGAGTTAGTTTGGGAGAGAAGTTACGCGTGTTAGCATCGTTTAAGGTAACGTAGTTATCCCTCCTTAATGTCCTTTTCCATTTCTTTTGAATTGGGGATTAATTGGTTATTCTCTTCCCTTATTGTTTGACCAAGGCTTGAGGAACTCGTCGAGCCACTCGAGAGAATGTGTCTAGTTTGCCAACATTATCGTTTTGGGAATCTTCATTCCAGGTATGGGGAGAAGGATAGTGTATACATTAGGAAAGGGGGTAGCGTAAGATGAGGGGTCCCCATAACCCCGTTATTGTTGTTAATTTCTATGAATGCTTATTCGTTATATGTTGTTATTAATTGTTATTGATATTGCTACGTTTAGTATGATGTTGACGGCCCTGGGCAAGTATACCCAGTCGTGCAAGTAATACGGTGGTAAGACCGTTTATCGTTCCCACGAGGACTGTGACAATTACTAACACGTACCGAATCGATTACTATCCAAGCGGATATTTGGATTGAAGGGAGATCGATAGTAACTATCAAGCCCAAATAAGAATTAAACCTAAACTAAACAAAATAAGAGAAACGTTCTTTGAGAAATTCTATCGAACACCAGGAGGGCAGTAAAAAGGATTCTTCAAATATGAGAACAATGCTAGGATTAGGTTCACTAGACTTCATCCCCATGAAATGACATGACTAATAAACAGTTTCCACTTCAATTATGACAATCAATCCACTAAATTACTCAAGCCCCGATTCCTCGGATGACAAGAGCCTAAATCCACTAATAGACCCTAATCCCTTAGGTGGCCTAGATTAGTGAATTCGCATTAAGATTAGGGATCATGCGATTGCTAATAAACCTAGTTCCATTCCTAGATACCAGATTTACTAGGTGATAAATTTCAGTTCCGGTTCTAATACGAATTTTCCAATTGCATATCAAAACACTGATCAAGTCATGGGGGTGCTAGCCACAACAGGCATTAAACACATAAATCAATCACTCAATAACGAAGTAAAAACTGTATTACAAAATCACATCAAATACATGAGAATTCAGAGATAGCTACCCTAACCCCAACAATGGAGTTTAGCCACTCATGATCATAACCACAACAAAAGAAATAGAGATGAAAAGAGGGAAGAACGCCATGGAATCCTTGTGCAGCTGCCTGGTTCAGAGAGAGAGTTTAGGGTTTCCAAAAAACTGGTTCTTCTGTTCTGATCGTGCTCCTTTTAATGAATCAGGATTCGCGTCACGGCCGTGATGGCCGTCACGGCCAGGCCGTGATGCTTTCTGCCTTGGCGCGCATTCAAATATTGGAACATCACGGCCGTGATGCCCATCACGGGCAGGCCGTGATAGCTTCTGCCTTCACCAAATGATCTGTCACGACCGTGATGACCGTCACGGCTTGGCCGTGACAGATTCTGCCAAGAGGGGGTCTGGCTCCATTAACATGTCACGACCGTGATGGGGATCACGGCTAGGCCGTGATAGCTTCTGACTTTTGCCTTCTTTTCTCTCACTTGTTGCTCGATCACGGTCGTGATGGTCATCACGGCTAGGCCGTGATGGGCTCTGCCTGGGTCATTTTATTCACTTTTTAAGCTCTGTCTTCATCAAGCTCCATCATGGCAATTCTTGAGCATTTTTCCTTGAATTCCTGCAAAACAACGCCAAGAAACCACTTCACCCGTTCCAAGGGAAAAACTAACTAAAATCAAATAAAGAATGACTAATCTATATGAAAAATGCATGCAAAAGTGTACAGGAAACATGATGCAAAATCACACTATCAAATCACCCCAAGCTTATTCAATTGCTTGTCCTCAAGCAATCACTAAGGCCAGAAGATATAGACAATCAAATCACGGACAGTGAACCAAGAACCCGAGTACATAATCCAAGTAACAGGCATCTCAAAAAATTTAGCAAGAGACAATCAGTTTCAAGTCCAATTAGAACTTAGGTTTTCTAGATTCATGTTCTCACTGATTAGGGCACTCTTTCTCACCTGAAGATCACCCCAAGCTTGTTTATTTGCTTGGCTCTCTTTCTCTCCTCACTCAAGTGTTAGGGATATATGACAATTCGCTCCAATTTTCCTCAAGGAATGAATCCTACCATAGGCTTGACTATCAACCAAATCTCTACTTTATTAATGAAAACAATTAAGAATCAAGAGGTCTTTTACTTTGGATGTAACGTGTCCATGGGATTTATAGTTAGGCGGGGAAGTCAAGAAAAGGAATTTTCAAAAGGGCTAAACACAATCAAACATTGCAAAGCATGACCTTCTAAAATACCTTTTTGGGTTTTGATTCCTTTTTCCACCTTTCTTTCTTTTTCATTTTATTTCATTTCTCACTTTCTTTTGTCATCCCATTCTCCATCGATTTTTTTCTTTTTCTTTTATTTTTCTTTTATTTGGAGAAGGGGAGATTTTCAGCTCAAGAGAAACAATTTTTTTTTCTTCTGATTTCTCATCCCAACTTTTTCAACTACCTTTTTTACCCTTTTGTAATACTTTAGAAGGTTCCTTATCAAGCATCATTCATCCACACATTTCAAGGTACCAAGAAAAGTATTTTATTCATGTAGGCTCAAAATTGGGCAACTAAGGGGTTGCATTTAGTTATTCGAAGCTCAGAAGGCCAGAAAAATACCTAGTGCCTCAATCATTTTCAAAAATGTTTCAAAAATTTTTAAGCTTCAAAATGGTTTTAAGTCAAGTTCTAGAGAAAGCAATCCAAGAGGAATAACACTCTAACACGAAGAATAGGGTATATTTGGTGAGTACCCCTTTGGCTCAAAATCTCACATTTTAGTAGTTCAAAAATCAGTGAGCAACACAAATCTATGAAACCATATACTAATTATCAACCATCACAGATCATCTCAAGCATTTTCAATTGCAGCCTTATCACAAGAATAAAAAATTGGGTTCAAGAATTCACTAACTCAAATTATTTGGCACTTAGTTCTCACAATTGGATTCAAATTTCAGGCAAGGGGCAATCTAATCATGTGAATCATGCAAAGCTATCATGCAAAACTATATGAATGCAACATGAATAATGCAAAAATACCCCTACCCCAAGCTTTAATAACTTACATTGTCCCCAATGTAAATAATCAAGTTGGAGAGTGGAAAGAAAAATTGGAACGACTTACCTAGGCGGTATCGGGTACTGGTTCATATGCCTAGTCAGAAGGATTTGCATGAAAATTGGGTCATGGCCATGATGCTTGTCACGGGCAGGCCGTGATGTATTCTGGTTCATAGGAGTAGCCTGTCACGGCCGTGACCTCCGTCACGGCTAGGCCGTGATGCTCTCTGATCTACAGGATCCTTCCATCACGCCTGTGATGGGGATCACGGCTCAATCGTGATCCTTTCTGATTTTCAACTCTGGCTCATGACAGCCGTGACCAGTGTCACGGCCTGGGCGTGATGGTTGCTGATTTTGGTGTCTCTGCCCTTTTTGTTTCTCCTTCCTCCTTTCCCTGCAAACACTTAACAAACCTATTAATCTATGATATTTTCCTCTTGATCTTCTCAAATTATTCAAGTGGGCAAAATCAAAAACAAAAACTAACTAAGAAGAAGGGTTAAGAAAATTTGGGTTGCCTCCCAATAAGCGCTTCTTTAACGTCACTAGCTTGACGGGTAGATGACTTCAAGGATCATGAAGGCGCACAGCTAAGATCAATCTCTCGATGTCACCACCCAAGTAGGCCTTAAGTCTTTGGCCATTGACTTTGAAGGTCCTTTTTGAAGTAGGATCCTCCACTTCCACAGCTCCATGGGGTGCGACTTCCTTGACAATGAACGGTCCCGACCACTTAGACTTCAATTTACCCGGAAACAATCTCAGTCGGGAATTGAACAGTAAAACTTGCTGTCCCGGCCGAAATTTTTTCATCACGATCTTCTTGTCGTGGTAGGTCTTGACTCGCTGCTTGTAAATGGCTGCATTCTCATATGCATTTAGGCGCATCTCCTCTAACTCATGCAGCTGATTCACTCTTTTCTCACCGGCCAGAGTGGCATCAAAATTCAAGAACTTCAACGCCCAAAAGGCTCGATGCTCCAACTCTACGGGCAGATGACATGCCCTTCCATAGACCATCTGAAACGGGGATAATCCCACAGAAGTTTTCAGTGCAGTCTGGTAGGCCCACAAGGCATCGTCCAGCTTCTTTGCCCAGTCTCTTCGTGAAGCGGCCACAGTCTTTTCCAAAATTCTCTTAATCTCTCGATTAGAGACCTTCCCTTGCCCATTTGTTTGCGGATGATAGGGGGATGCCACCTTGTGCCTCACATCATACTTGGCTAGCACATTTCCCAGTTGTGAGTTGCAGAAGTGAGATCCCCCATCACTTATAAGAACCCTTGGGACACCGAACCAGGCAAAGATATTCTTCTTGATGAACTTGATCACTGTTTGGGCATCATTCTTTGGAGTTGCAATGGCCTCCACCCATTTAGAGACTTAGTCCACCGCCACCAAGATATATTCATTGGAGAATGAAGGTGAAAGTGGACCCATAAAATCAATGCCCCAACAGTCAAATACCTCAACTTCCAATATATTCTGCAGTGGCATCTCATCCCTCCTTGAAATGTTCCCGGTCCTCTGGCATTTGTCACAACTCTTCACATGATTGAAAGAGTCCTTGAATATTGAGGGCCAAAAGAACCCAGATTGGAGGACCTTTGCAGCTGTCCGATCCCCATTGTAATGTCCACCATATGGAGAGTTATGACAATGCCACAAAACTTTCCTTGCTTCCTCTTGACTAACGTACCTCCTCCACAAGCCATCCGGTCCAACCTTGAACAGAAATGGGTCATCCCACATGAAATGGTTGGCATCCCGGAAGAACTTTTTCCTTTGTTGCCAAGTGAGGTGCTCTGGAACAGTGTTGGCTGCCTTGAAGTTTGCCATGTCGACAAACCATGGTCTCTCATGTACTAACAATATAGCCTCATCCGGGAACTCATCCCGAATGTCCTTTTCTTTTGCAGCCGCCTCTTCATTCACCAGCCGGGACAAGTGGTCAGCCACCACATTCTTGCTGCCTTTTTTATCCTTGATGACTAAGTCAAATTCCTGCAACAACAGAATCCACCTTATGAGTCTTGGTTTAGAATCTAACTTAGTCAATAAATATTTAATTGCAGCATGGTCAGTATAAACAGTGACTTGTGACCCTATTAAGTAGGAACGAAATTTTTCCAGTGCAAACACTATGGCTAGCAACTCTTTCTCGGTTGTTGCATAATTTACTTGGTTCTCATTGAGAACCTTGCTATCATAGTGAATAGCATGGAAAAATTTGTCCCTCCGCTGTCCCAAAATTGCCCCAACTGCGTAGTCACTGGCATCACACATTAATTCAAATGGTGACTCCCAGTTGGGTGCAACAAGAATGGGAGCAGTAATCAACTTGTCTTTCAGAATTTGAAAAGAGTTAAGACAAGCAGTGTCAAACAGAAATGGAGTGTCCTTGTTCAAAAGGCTACACAGCGACTTGGCTATCTTTGAAAAGTCATTGATGAACCGCCGGTAAAAGCCTGCTTGCCCAAGGAAACTCCTCACACCCTTGACATTCACTGGTGGAGGTAGCTTCTCAATCACATCGATCTTGGATTTATCCACTTTGATCCCCTTGGCTGAAATTTTGTGCCCAAGCACAATGCCTTCCTGAACCATAAAATGACACTTCTCCCAATTTAAGACTAAATTGGTGTCCATGCACCTCTTTAACACAGCAGCAAGGTTAGACAAACAATTATCATAAGAGGAACCGAAAACAGAAAAATCATCCATGAAAATCTCAATGTATTTTTCTACCATATCAGAAAAATGGAAAGCATGCACCTTTGAAATGTCGCAGGCGCATTGCACAGACCGAAAGGCATCTTCATTAGGCAAAAACTCCAAACGGGCATGTGAAAGCAGTTTTCTCCTGGTCTTCCGGGTTAACCGCAATTTGGTTATAACCCGAATAACCATCCAAGAAACAATAGTATGCTTGCCCAACTAACCTCTCCAACATCTGGTCCATAAATGGAAGTGGGAAGTGATCCTTCCTAGTAGCTTGATTTAGCTTCCGGTAATCTATACACATCCACCAACCGGTGACCGCTCTAGTTGGAATCAACTCATTCTTCTCGTTGTGCACGATGGTCATGCCACCCTTCTTTGGAACCACTTGTACCGGACTCACCCAAGCACTATCGGAAATCGGATATATCATTCCAGCTTCAAGGAGTTTCAGCACCTCCTTCTTCACCACTTCTTTCATTGTAGGGTTGAGCCTCCTCTGTGGTTGGACCACCGGTTTAAATTCAGCCTCCATCATGATCTTGTGCATACAAAATGTGGGGCTAATACCTTTCAAATCTGAGATGGACCATCCAATGGCTGTTTTATGTTCTCTAAGCACCCTTACAAGTTTCTCCTCCTCCAATTTGGACAATTCATTGCTCACTATGACAGGGTTTTCATCATTAGCACCCAGGAACACATACTTCAAGTGGGGAGGTAAGGGCTTAAGCTCTAACTAGAGCTTCTCTTGAACTTCATCCTTCTTGAGCTCTTCCTTCACAGTGTTGACAGCAAGTTGCTTAGGTTGGGCTTCCAGATCACACAAACACTCTTCTAATTCCTCCTCCTCTATCTCATCAAGATTTTCAATAGCATTCACAAGTACCTTCTCAAGAGTAGAGGAGTGGTGCTGATGTGCACAGGCTTCCTTAGCTACTACATCCACAATGTCCATGCGAAAGCAGTTTTCTTCATCACTCGGGCGATGCATAGCTTCAAATACGTTGAAGGTAACCTCTTCATCTTGCACTCTGAGTCAAAGCTGGCCTTTTTGTACATCTATCAAGGCTCGACCAGTTGCTAGAAAAGGTCTCCCAAATATAAGTGGAACCTTTGCATTCTCCTCCATGTCTAATATCACAAAGTCTGCTGGGAAGATAAACTTATCTACTTTTACCAGGACATCTTCCAGAATACCATAAGGACGCTTTATTGATCTGTCAGCTAGTTGCAATGCCATCCTTGTTGGTTTTACCTCACCACCTCCAAGCTTATTCAAAATTGAAAGCGGCATCAAATTGATACTCGCTCCCAAGTCACACAAAGCCTTCCCAATAGCAACGCTCCAAATAGTGCAAGGGATTGTAAAACTACCAGGATCCTTAAGCTTTGGAGGCAGCTTCCTTTGAAGTATTGCACTGCACTCTTCAGTCAAGGCAACAGTCTCGCCTTCTTTAAACTTTCTTTTCTTTGTGAGCAACTCCTTCATGAATTTTGCATAAGTGGGCATCTGCTCTAGTGCTTCAGTAAAGGGTATGTTGATCTGTAGCCTCTTGAAGATGTCAAGGAACTTGGCAAACTGCTCTTCCTTTTCCTTTTTCTTTCTCAAGTGAGGATATGGTAGCTTTACATAAGAGTGGATCACTTGAGGCTTGTCTCCATCTTTCAAAATCTGACTTTTAGTCTTCCTCAAGGTTGAATTCTCATCCACTAGCTTCTCCCTCTTGTCTTGTTCACTGCCCTTTTCTTCTTCCTCAACTACAACCTCTTTACCTTTTTCTTCACTCAGTTCAATTTTTTCAGTATTCATTTCTGTTTCTTCAGTCTTTCTCTGATTTGTCAACAAAGGCTCACCACCCTCTTGCTCAAGATTTTTACCACTCCTCAAAACAATGGCCTTGCAGTGCTCTTTAGGATTTGTCTGAGTGTTACCTGAAAAACTGCTACTGGATTGTTCTGCTAGTTGCTTTGCAATCTGTCCAACTTGAACCTCCAAGTTTTTTATGGATGCATCAGTGTTTTTCTGGTTTGATATGGACATCTGCATGACCTGATTGAGAGTGTTCTCCAAGATATAAGTCCGGTCCTGAGGTGGTGGTGTGGGTTGAAGCTTGCTTGTTTGTCCGGCATCTCGCTTCCAACCAAAGTTTGGTTGATTCCTCCACCCTTGGTTGTAGTTGTTAGGGAATTGGTTGTTTCCTTGTCGCCCATAGTTCCCCATATAATTGGCTTCCTCATGGGAACTAGGTGGCGCCTCACAGTTTCCATTATCATGATCACCTCCACAAAAATCACATCGCATTACCTGTTGAGGTGGCATGGTGGTCCCTTGAACAGTTTGGAGTTGTTGAGCGAGTTGAGCGAGTTGTTTGGTAATTGACTCCAGTTGTTGTGTCATAAGTTTATTCTGAGCCAATAGTGAAGATTGCGAATCTAACTCCAACACTCCCCTTCTTGATGTGGGACCCCGATTATGATGCATCAAATAGTCATTCGATGCCATGGCCTCTATCAAAATCAGCGCTTCCTCTGCTGTCTTTGTGTTCATGGACCCTCCAGCCGAGGCATCCAACATATACCTGGTTGACGGCCTCAGTCCATTGCAGAATGTTTGCATCTAATAAAATCATCGAACCCATGATTTGGACATCTTTGGAGTAAGCCTTTGAACCTGTCCCATGTGTCATGAAGAGTCTCACCCTCCTGTTGAGCAAAGCTTATGATGTCACTCCTTGTCTTTACAAATCTTGAGGTGGGGAAGAATCTTGCAAGAAATTTTGCCTCTAAGTCATCCCATGTAGTGAAGCTCCCCCTTGGGTGAGATTGGAGCCAAGACTTGGCTCTATCTCTCAGAGAGAAAGGGAACAACCTTAGGCGAATTGCATCATCGGAGGCACCATTTATCTTCACCGTATCACACAACTCCAGGAAGTTGGACACATGACCATTAGGATCTTCTTTCTCCAACCCGGCAAATTGATTCTGTGAAACCATATTGATGAGAGCCGGCTTGATTTCAAAATTGTTGCAGTTCACTGGAGGCCTCACTATGCTAGTGACATGCCGATTGACATTTGTATTGGCATAGTCACCAAGTGTCCTCCGTGGTGGTGGAGCACCTTCACCATTGTCTGCCATTCTGAGTCTTTCTTGCTGCACTTGAGAGGTGGAAGTTTCTTGTTCTTCTTTTTGCTGTTCTAATAGTTTCTGTTCTCTTACTTGCCTTCGATTCTTCCTAGCCATTCTTTCAATTTCAGGATCGTGGAGTAGTTGGTCAGCTGGGACAGTACCTCGTATTCACAAGCAGTCTAACAAATAAGAGTGTTAGCAGTAAAAGTTAGCATGCAACAGCAAATACACCAGAAAAATGACAAAAAAAACAGAACAGAAAATTATGACAGAAAACAGATTGTAACAGAAATTTTTTTTTTGCTTAAATTAGTAACCAAAATGGATATGCTAGTATTGAAACGTAGTCCCCGACAACGGCGCCAAAAACTTGTTGACGGCTCTCGGCAAGTGTACCCAGTCGTGCAAGTAATACGGTGGTAAAACCGTTTATCGTTCCCACGAGGACTGTGACAGTTACTAACACGTACCGAATCGATTACTATCCAAGCGTATATTTGGATTGAAGGGAGCTCGATAGTAACTATCAAGCCCAAATAAGAATTAAACCTAAACTAAACAAAATAAGAGAAACGTTCTTTGAGAAATTATATCGAACACCAGAAGGGCAGTAAAAAGGATTCTTCAAATATGAGAACAACGCTGGGATTAGGTTCACTAGACTCCATCCCCATGCAATGACATGACTAATAAACAGTTTCCACTTCAATTATGACAATCAATCCACTAAATTACTCAAGCCCCGATTCCTCGGATGACAAGAGCCTAAATCCACTAATAGACCCTAATTCCTTAGGTGGCCTAGATTAGTAAATTCGCATTAAGATTAGGGATCATACGATTGCTGATAAACCTAGTTCCATTCCTAGATACCAGATTTACTAGGTGATAAATTTCAGTTCCGGTTCTAATACGAATTTTCCAATTGCATATCAAAACACTGATCAAGTCATGGGGGTGCTAGCCACAACAGGCATTAAACACAGAAATCAATCACTCAATAACGAAGTAAAAACTATATTACAAGATCACATCAAATATATGAGAATTCAGAGATAGCTACCCTAACCCCAACAATGGAGTTTAGCCACTCATGATCATAACCACAACAAAAGAAATAGAGATGAAAAGAGGGAAGAACGCCATGGAATCCTTGTGCAGCTGCCTGGTTCAGAGAGAGAGTTTAGGGTTTCCAAAAAACTGGTTCTTCTGTTCTGATCGTGCTCCTTTTAATGAATCAGGATTCATGTCACGGCCGTGACGCTTTCTGCCTTGGCGCGCATTCAAATATTGGAACATCACGACCGTGATGCCCATCACGGGCAGGCCGTGATAGCTTCTGCCTTCACCAAATGATCTGTCACGACCGTGATGGCCGTCACGGCTTGGCTGTGACAGATTCTGCCAAGAGGGGGTCTGGCTCCATTAACATGTCACGGCCGTGATGGGGATCGCGGCTAGGCCGTGACAGCTTCTGACTTTTGCCTTCTTTTATCTCACTTGTTGCTCGATCACGGCCGTGATGGTCATCACGGCTAGGCTATGATGGGCTCTGCCTAGGTCATTTTTGTCACTTTTTAAGCTTTGTCTTCATCCAAGCTCCATCATGGCAATTCTTGAGCATTTTTCCTTGAATTCCTGCAAAACAACACCAAGAAACCGCTTCACCAGTTCCAAGGGGAAAACTAACTAAAATCAAATAAAGAATGGCTAATCTATATGAAAAATGCATGCAAAAGTGTATAGGAAACATGATGCAAAATCACATTATCATATGACTATACCTAAACTGTTGTTGATGCCATGATCTGCCTGGTTGTATGAGTTAATTGTTATAATTTCTAATTGGTTGATGGTATGCTCGATGTTTATGATTATCATGTTGTTGGTCAATGATGTATAATAGTTGAATCTGTTCATGATCTGATTATGATCGTTATGTTGTTGTTGCTATGCATTGACTGGCTGAATGTTGATTGGATGAGGCTGTGTTGTTGTTATGATGAACACGTTAATAAGACCCTAATCAGTTTTAAATAGGACTCTTAGTTAACATAGGATTTAAGTGGTTAATTCCCCAATGCTTCATAAGACATGAACTGTTAGTGAGATGTGAGGTTTTATGCCAACTGGATTAGTCAAAGGACCCTAGGATCTGATTTGAGAGTGTTAGGGAGTTTTGACTCTAAGAATACATATGAATCTGCCAAGAACAATACGGCTGGCCCAGGAGCACTGCCGTGATGAACAGGGAGCACGCCCGTGCTCCCAGTTGTATTCTGGAAGGCAGGCCGCTCATTGAGCACGGCCGTGCAGGACAGTGAGCACAACCGCGCTCCACTTAAGTGGCAGCACGACCGTGCTGGGGTGAGCACGCCCGTGCTCCCCTTGCTGGTCAGAATCTGAGACTAAAGGAATAAAGGGGTGTTTCACCCCAGTTATCCCCAATAATGCAATAATACATCAATCGAATGAAGAAGAGTTAGATAACTTATTAAAGGATTAATCAAGATAACGAAGAATAATAAGTTGGTTAAGTAGGTACCATTGGGTTACCGCACGTTAATACACTTTGGTTCTTTTTTGCCAAAGTGCCCTCGATACTTTTTGGTCGAGGCGTTGATGAGTTGAACCTTGGTGCTTTTTGGCCAAGGCGTTGATGTTGATATTGTTGATAATGGTGATAAGTCTTTGGTGCTTATCGGCCCGAGCAAAGGAGGTGGTTGCTTTGTACGTCGTTTGCTCATGCATTCATACGTTGAAGTTGATTAGTGGGGGATGCTCAACATAGGGGATGTCGTCCAAGTTATGATGATCTAGCCTAAGTCTCGGGTGGTTCACCCAAGGTTTGGTGAACCGTGTGCCTCTGAGGTGGCGTATCCAGTTATGATACGTCGGCTATCCAAGGGGTTCACCCATGGTTTGGTGAACTGCCGGCGTTGGTGATTTTATGGCTAATGTGGATATGTAACTCTGAAGTTGACTTCCTAAGATAGTTGGATCCACATGCATAACAGAGTAGCGGAGTAGTGTAGCACCGCATAGCATATGTTGATTGAGATGATATGTTGTTATGTTATTTAATATTGATGTTATGTTGTATTGCTATGCCGTGCTATAATGTATGTTCATCTTGTTTAACTACTTCCATACCGATGTGTTTACATGATTTCTTACTCCCTGTTTTTCCTGTTTCTGTTGTTGCATGTATCTCTTATGCAGAGGACGGTGAGCAGCCAGTGGAGGAGTGACTCTGAGGAGCCGCGACTCTAGTTAGGATGCTTAGTTATAGTTGTTAGTTTTGTTTAGTTGTTTCAGTTGTATTTAGAGGATTTTATCTCGGAACGGTTATACCAGCTCTGTATATAACATCGGGGTTGGGTTATGTTTATGTTATATGTTGTTTATGTTTTATTGTTTTAAAACTATGTTCTTTTTGCGTTAAGTGTTACGATGTGGTATCTTTCTATCAAGTTTTATTTTTATCAAACAAATGCGTGTTTTTATATGACCTCTTTTAAGTAAATGTTTTATATTAACGTGCGGGGTAGAAGGGTGTCACAACTACGATTCAAGTCTTATGAACATTGGGAAATTATCCCTTAACTCTTATGTCATTATCAAGCTTCTCATATATTTAATTTATATCTTATTAACATTAACATTAGAGTTAACAACATCAACAACCAACATCCATTCATAGCATGACAACATCGTCATCAATACATTAATTCATACAATCATGGCATCATCATCAGCAATAACAATTCACAATTTAAAACATCTCAATCATATAGAGAACATCGATAACAATAATCATATATCAAACAAGTATCATTTAGGCAAATAGCACACAATAGGGTCATGGGTTAACCCTTCATCTTACGCTACCCCATTGCCTACATGTTATACTAATCTCTTCTCCCCATACCTGGTATGAAGATTCAACTATTCCCAAACGTAAGCAATTCTACTTTGGTTCCCTCAAGCGGCTCGACGAATTCCTCAAGAATTGGACAAACACAAAAGGGTAAACATTAATCTCCCAATTCAAGATAACAAGAAATGGAGATTAACAAAAGGGATAATGAGGTTACCTTAATTTTGACACTAGCGCGCGACTTTCTCCCCAAACACAAGCAAGAACGCCTAAGAACATGAAGGGTTTTAAAGAGAAGAGATGGAACAGGTTTCTGTCGCACAAGGATTGTGAAAAGTGTCAAAAGTTAGGGTTATACCCGCAACCCTCCTAACCCACTTATTTATACTGTCAGAACAGTATGTACGTCCGTGCTTCGTGATGTATAGCCGTGCATAAGCTGTACGCAGCGCGTTTGAAGAAACGAGTCAAAGCAGGACACAAGTGGGACATAATATGTACATGCTGTACATAATATGTACGACCATGCATAATTATGTACTGTACATACTTATGTACATGCATGCATAATTATGTACATCCGTGCATAATTATCTGGAGCTCTAACTTAATACACCAAAACCCACTTATCTCCATTTTAACTTTCCTAAGGCATATTTCTAACAACTTACACAATATACTAACATATATAACATATATAAACACATTAAGCTTATTTACAAAAAACTGAGTGTTACAGAGGGACCTTTTGCTGCCATGGATTTGGGTTCGAGAGAGAAGATGGTTTTGAAAAGTTTTTCACACGAGAGAGAAAAAGTGAATGATTTGAAACGGTGATAGGTTTTTGACAAAAATGTGTTTTCTTTTAAGAGAGAGGAGTTTTCAAAAAGATCATTTGAAAGTAATAAAGACAAAAAAGGTTTGCCTTCAAATACTTTCAGAAAATTGCAATGTAAAGTCCCAGTCACTAATCCACATCATCAGACGCATTCTCAATACAGACGCATTCCAACAAACATTATTCATTTATAAAATGCATGTTCAGATTATCTCTAATATAAACAAACCTTTCTTCAGCTAATGGTTTTGTAAGAATATCAGCCCATTGATTTTCATTTTTGACAAATTTAATGTCAAAAACACCCTTTTGAACATAATCTCTAATAAAGTAATGTTTGATAAAAAGGATGCTTTTGATAAAATTTACTTTAATTCATGATCCTTGAATTTGAGGAACTTCAAAATAATTCTAACTTGAGAAGACAGCTCATCGAGTCTTGAGTTGATCAGGGTTGCTTCATTTAATAAGAAGGTTCTTCAAAAAGCTTCATTAGACACGTGATGTCTAAGGTCTTTAGACGCGTGAGAAATCTTGAAACAAGAGCGTGCTCTTGAAACTCATTAGACTAGTGAAACAACTTCATTAGACGGGACAAAATACTTCATTAAATGCTTGTTCCTTTAGACTTAACCTTATGATTCTTAGAGCAGACATGTGATTTAAATACTATTTTAAGAACATTATCTGCACACTAAGTAGACATGTTAAAAGATATTTGATGGTTCAATTAAATAATTTAACAAACGCTTATTTACATCAAAACTTCGGATAAAGTGATTATCATATACTTAGAGACTAAACAAATAATTCCTTAAATTGAGATGTCACATCAATAACCTAAGTACCGAGTTGTTTCCATGAAAGACAGGGTGAGTTCACCCTGAAGGAAACACCTTGGCCATTATACGCCACGTCACATGCAACCTTCTAGAAGGGGCGCATAACGCCTGAGGACCCCACCTGGCATAACGACATCACGTCTCCCATGCTCATGTAAGGACTATAAAAGGAGGACTTAAGCTTCAACGAAGAGGACGAACTCTGATATTCACACACACTAGTATTAGCACCTAGAGGACACCTATGTGTATCCTTGTTCCGAAACAATACTAAATAGATGTGTACCTTAGTTCCGAAACAATACTAAATAGTCCATTAGACATTATCCATTTATTATTTAATATTAGAGTAATGCTACCAACACACTCTCTTCAATACACCCTTTGCTATTGAATGAATTTTATGTCGGACTCATGAAATTCACCCATTAATAAAGAGCGTGTTGAATGAAGTGTGTTGTTAGCATTTCTCTTAATATTAAAATCATTACATGAATTACACATTTGTTAAAAATATATATTTAAAATGTCAATTCTTTTATAAAAGAAAAGAGAATAGGGAGAAGAGATGGACTTAAAGGCTAATTTGTTATTAAATGTGTCAAGAGAAAAAATGTGTTGTTTTATTTATTTTTTTGTTTGTACTAGGAACTCTCACTTTAGTTTGTTTGAAATATTATTAATAACACTTATTTAAAACTATCCTACCTCACTTATAATTAATTTTTAAGCCATCCATGTATTATAATAGCATTGTGACCCATGCAAAGTCCGAGGATATGTTTGGTATGTCAACGTATCTATATCTATATTATGTATAAAATTCAAGATAATCAATTTTTATTCTTCCATTTATTGTATTTTAAAGATTATAATTAAATCAAGCCTCTTGGCCCAGCGGTTGTAAGCCCTGTCCTAGGACATTCTAGGGGTCGACTCGATTTGCTCCCGGGTTTGATTCCTGGCCGCGTTAAAATAATGCTTGGCCAGCGGAACGCCCCACAAACAGTTATTAGTCCTTCATTGACAGCGTTGTGATACACTGGGTTTAGGCCAAAAAAAAAAAAGATAATAATTAACCGGTATTTAACTAGATATATAACTAACTAAAAAATGTTATACTTTACAATCCATGATTGAAATAAATCAAATTTGTTCATAATTGTTGGTCGATAACTCCCAATACATTTTTTTAGAAAATTATTATATGTTAAGAATTTTTTTATAGAAATATTCAGAAGTACTATGTGCCATCACTACACTAGTAAAATAAGAATTAAATTGATTTCATCACATGCATGTTCCTTTCATCGTATACATTCCACTATGTCCCTATAATTTCCATTAATCAAAATATAATGTAGAGGCCCAGAATCCAAGGAGCAATGGAGAGGAAGTGAGGATTTGAAGGAGGATACAACAGTTCTGGACAGGGATAGATCTACTTAGAAGAGGATCGGGTCAACCGCCCCCACAAAGTAAATAAAAAATACAAAGTGTCAAATAATTTTGTTTTGCTCCCATTGCCCTGCACTCCTACTTTTCACGACACTTTCATTTTCCAGTACAACTTAAAATATAATTTTTGATAAAAATTCAATTTTCATAAAGAGGGAAATAGATATAGAGAGAGAGAGGGGATAGATCCCATTTGTGATACGAAAATGGTTGGGCTAAAGTACACCATTCATATTTTGCATCACCCGCTACCTCATCCATATGTGACAAATTTTGGACCAATCAAATTGCCACATGGGTTTGGTCAAAATTTCAAACTTTCTAGTTGTATTTCTACTGTAGTCAAATATACGAATACAATATATTGTGTAGTCAAATATATGAATACAATATATTGCAGTATAGTATATATACTCTTTGTATTCGCAAATTTAACCCATATTAAAATAATATTTTTTGATTAAAAAAATTGATTATATTATAAAATAATATTTTAATATGAATTAAAATAATGTTCGTAGTCAATAATATTTTGCAATATAATCAAATTTTTTTAATCAAAAACATTATTTTGATATGGGTTAAATTTGCGAATACAAAGAGTATATATACTATACTACAATATATTGTATTCATATATTTGACTACAGTACAAATACAACTAGAAAGTTTGAAATTTTGACCAACCTATATGGCAATTTGATTGGCTCAAAATTTGCCATATGGGTGGTGTAGTGGATAGTATAAAATATGGGTGGTGCACCATAGTTCAACCCTACGAAAATTCAAAAAAGTAAAATCCAATAGTCATTTTCATTTTTTAAAGTCCAAAAAAGCAAAATTTAAGTAATTTTCAATTTTTAAAATCCAAAAAAGCAAAATCCAAAAGTCATGCTTCAACTATTTTACTTTTGGATAAGTCTCATCTAAAGTGAACAAATATTTAAAATGAGAAAATGAAAATATATCTATCCTTAATTATTTAAAATATATTGTGTTGAAAGTCCCACATCAACTAGAGATATGGTCTAACTAGTGTTTATAAGGCTTGAGCAGTCCTCACCTTATAAGCTGGTTTTTGGGGTTGAGTTAAGCCCAAGCCCAAATTTAAGATGGTATCAGAGCCTATTATAGATTTGTTATTGGACTAAGATCTCTATTATTCCACCCCTTGTGGCCAAGGATGCCACAATGAGCACATCTGGGACGATTGCGAGGAGTTGGTTTGGCCAAAAATGCATGTGAAGTGGTTTCCACGACTGTCATTTGGGTTTGAAGTGCCAGTAAGAAGTAACTGACTTCGTGGTTGACTGAAGGTATCACCGAGTCCCATGCAGATTAGAGCCTCCCACGATGTTGGGCCACCCGCAGATGTCCAGTCCTGCAAACTTCACGTTCCAGATGTCCGGTCCTGAGCGTGAGGGGGGTGTATTAAGTGTCTAAGTCCCATATTGGTTGAGTATATGAGCCAAGAACCATTTATAATAACTTGGACATCCCTCCCTCTATGAGCTATATTTTAGAGTGAAGTTAGACCTGATTATTCTAACATATTGAGATCTCAATCCATTTTATTTAATCAATCTTAATCCATTTTATCTAATCAATAGTATATGTATCTCTATTCTTTTACTTTACTCTACTGCTTCCTTCATAGTAGCCAAATCCTTTACTTTTCTTCTTCTTCTTGTTTTTTTTTTTTTGTTATTCGTGTGTCATCTTTTTTCTTCTTCTTTATCTCCATACATTCATCTTCTCTTGATCCTTGCTGGCTAGCCTCCGCCGTCAACATATAATAGTCCATACCAATTGAGCACGTAACACTCTAATAGTAATAAGGTAAAATTACTTCAAATCTCCAATTCTAATAATAGTAGAGATTCCTGTTATAATCTCCAATTTTTGACAATATCACAATCGTGATATTATTATTTTATTATCGTGCATTTATGCATTTTTTTATTATATAAAAACGTGTATAATGTGTTATATGAGTAATAATTTTGAACATCACCATTGGGACAACTTACACTGTACTCAATGTTGAGTGATGTATTTTTACATGCATATATAAAGAAGGTAAAATATAAATAAAAGATAAAAATAAATGTACATAATTTCATATCCGAAATCCAAAATTTGATGTTAAATAACTCAGGTTATAATACTCCTGTCAGTCTAAAATTTTATCCCCTCAAAACTAGGGGTATCCATGCAGGTACCAGTACCTGCATAGGAAATTACTGAAACGCCCTTACTAAATATTCTAAACCTAATTTGCTGATATTTCAATTCGAGTAATCACCATCCCTGAAATTATAAATTGATATCATCTTAATCCTTAAAATTATCTAAATTCCAAAAATATCTTTAAATAATAAATTAGTATGAATTTGATCTATCATTTTAATATGATCTATCATTCTCAAGGGAGTGACTGATTACTGTATTAGAACTCATTTCAGTTAGACTCTCCTCCATTCCATTTCAGTATTTCACGCCGTCACTCACACACTCACTCGGTTCATCCCTTGCCTTCCTCAGACCCTCACTTCCCTTCCGCCTCCTTCACCGCCATTGTCCATTCCGTCTCCGGCACGACCCCACTGCCGTCGTCCCTTCCGGCGCCATCTCTCTCACTCAGATTCAGAACATCTCAGCTCTTCTGTCTCCGGCACGATCCCACCGTCCATTGTCTCTTCCGGCGCCACGCAAGTTCACCCCACCGCAGCAACATTCCGGCGCCGGCGCAACCCATCCTTTTTAGCGAGTCTCTCTCTTGGGGAGGGGTGAGGCTGTGTGGATTTTGTCCAATTGTTTGTTATTGTTGCGCAACCCAGCCACTTTTTTTTTTTACTGATCTGGTTATGGGTGTGTATTTGAATTTTTTTGTATGGGTGTGTTTCAATTTGTGTGTGTTTCTACTGATCTGGTTTAGGTGTATGTGTGTGTTTCTTATCTGTGTTTGTGTGTTTCTACTGATCTGGTTTTGGTATGTATGGGTGTGTATTGGGATTTTGTGTTATGCCAGTTACTTGTTCCTATATGATTTGGGAAATGATTCTTTATTTATGTGTAAAAGCTGCAGTTTATACTTTATAGCATCATCTAGTAGTTAAAAATTGTAACTTAGTAGTTTGATCATATTGGTCGTCTGTGTTTGTTAAACCCTATGGCATTTTTAAACTTCCGGTAAAGGAATTATAAAATGTTTCAATCTTTGATCTTTGATTGTTGAATTGCCGTGTAATTATTTGACATTATACATTTTTTTGCAATGTTTTTTATAATTGTTTAAGGAATTAGTGCATTTTTTTTAGAAAAAAACATAATTGCTGACAAATATCCATAGTACCCACCCACCCGGTACCTGCACGGGTGGCGGGCTGGGACTGGCACAGTTTTATCTACCGCGGGGCAGGGGGTGGTTGTGCTACCCGTGCCCGCCCCGTTGCCATTCCTACTCAAAACATTCTCTTCCCTTACCACTGACCTACAACTTGCTCCACCCGCGTCACCCCGAACCTTGCTGCCAGCATCACGTCCCTCCTCCCACCAGCATTAGCTCTCACTTAAATCTGTGCTGATTAGAGCAGCGCCATTTTCCCTTCTCTACTTGTCTGCTGCATAGGCCTTTTTGCTATCTAAGAAAGTGGGCATTGTTGTGGTTAGTTATTAGTTCACTAAAACAATAGCTGAATTAATTTGAATGATCTTGTAACATTGTTGCTCTGATCTCATACTGTGTTGCTTTTGAATCAAAACCCACTTTTAATTAGTTGATAACTAGTTAGTACAAATCGTTTCATACACAACCTTCGACCCTCGGTGCCCTAAAAACATTGAAAAAGAGCTAGACAGAAGCCAAAACAATAGGGGGAGTAGTTGTCTTTGTGCAGTAGGTGAAAGTACAGAGGGGGGAGTGGGAGAAGGAGAGACCATTAGGTGGGAATGATAGGGTTAATTCCTCTTTTTTGTTGCAGACCTTATCGTGGATGGTTGGGTGAGGGAAAGATTGCCTTTGTTTCCCTGTGAAGTATAAACAGTGTTTGTGTTATAAAGAATATTTAAAAAGGAGTTCCAAATTTCAGGGAACCCGACAGTAGAATAATGACAGGATATGTCGTGTAGGATGGTACTGCTCTAGTACCATATTGAGTTGATGGATATTAGGTAGCTCTCTTAGAAAGAGAGAATAGAGAAGAAGAATAAACAAGAGTTGTGATTGCTTGGTTGATTTGCACTCTACATATTGTATTTGTATAAAGGAATAAATACAACTTGCATTTACTAGAAACATTTAACTTATAAGCACTAAATTGTTGGGAGAATCAGAACCCACTTTGATGATCTCTATGTCTCGAAAGAGATTAATCTCCGGCTATTGGTTAGGGATGCCCTTGGTGCACCTAAAAACAAATGTTTCCTAGGACCCTTTTATTCCCAATGTACCATTAGTTGCATGATACATTTCCAACAATGACATTAGCTTTGAAGGAAAAATTTAATTGATCGAATGGGCCTTGGGAATGCAGAAAGCAATAGTGGTTTGTTGTGTTGCTATTTTAAAAGAATCAAGGCACATATTGGAAAATTGGTTTGTGCACTTTGTCATTTTTGCATGCTTTTGTCGTGTTAAAATGCTAACATACTGTAATTTTAAATCTAAAAATTTCCATTCTAAATACCCTTTCATTTAATACCAGTTTTCATTAGAAATAAGGCCTTCTCCCTTAGATTTTGCTTGTCTGGCAGCATGTTTTGTTTAAGCCATAACTTAGGTTGTGTAACTCCAAATCATGCATGGTTTGTCTTGTTGGGAAACTAACATGTATGTCTTTTACCTGTAAAAAATTCAGATTTTAATCCCATGTCATGAAATACATTATCTGTACTTGAATGGAGTCATTTTCTGCATAATGCTCTGCTGAAACTTTGTGATTGTTTGGTTCATTTCTGAAGTTACACTTCATGTTTTCAAGTATATTATTCACATATGAAAGTTAAGGCACCTAACTATCTGGAGCTAAAATTTGGAGGCCTAATTCAATTACTGGGGATTTTCAATATTTATTAAGCCATCCAATATTCTTTATAAGAGCAAAGGTAGTGAGGCCTAAATTGATTTTTGTTAGAACCCTCAAGTGTGCTCGAGTCTTCATATTTGTGCATTTCATGGTATTGATGCTGGTCTCTCTTTAGTAGATCTATCATAGGTTCATTAAGTGTTAGCTTTCCTCAACTTTAGGTGGCTGGGTCAGGGGGACTTGCTTGTGGTCTTTAAGTCGCTCAAACAATGGTAATGGGTCTGCTCATTTCACTGATTTGGTCTTGTATGCCTGTTTTACTTTTTGTCTCCTTTTCAAATACTGTGTGGATCATCGTGCTTATCTTTTGAAGTCTGTTGATGCTGAGACATTTAGTTTACCTATTCTGACCTATTAACTAGTTGTTAGGTAGAGAATTTGCATTATGTTTTGCCACATATACCATCCTTGGAGCAGTTTGCGTATACTTCCACCTACTTCACAGCTGTCATACATTGGTTGTTTATGGGCTCGTCCTAGCCCACTTGATTATGCGGGCTTTTTGGCTCTGTGGACTTTTTAGTCCTAGCCCATGTGGGCGTGGGCCGAGTGGGATAGACTAGGCCTTTGTGACGCCTCTATGCTTTTATGTTGAATGAATGAATCATTAATATGGCCTATGTAGTACTTTTTCATTTCATTTCCTATATGGGTTGTCACTCTTTTCTTAAGTTTTAGATGGATTACAGATGACTTTTTGACTTTTTAGTCTCTGCATTTTCAGTCCTGGATTGAGCTTGGTCATTGATGATATGCAGATTATGAATTTTAAAGTTATAAAAAATCTCAATAAAAAAAGGGCAGTGCTGTTTTTTCATTTCCTAAGTATCCCCGCATCCTTGGGTATGAGACTAATTCCCTTCAGCTATAGAATGATACGGTTAGGCCCTGGCCACAAGTGACGTCTCCAGGGTTCGAACCTGTGTCTTCCACTGCTAGTGCAGTTTGCTTTCCACTATGCTCAACCCCTTGCGGGAAGGGCAGCCCAGTTGAATCAGCATATTTTTATTCAGTCCATAACAGGTCAGGCTAGCCCATTTAAGAGACCTAGTTCCAGCGGTTTGTGCGTCTTCATTCAAGTGGTTGGCTTTGTGCCTCTGGTTTTGGTTCTTCAACCACTGTTTCTGTTTTCCGGTCCCTGTCACCCCTCTCTCAGTTCCATTAACAGCTACTGTTAATCGTGGATTTTTGCTTGTGTTGTTTTATACTATTTTACAGCAGATAAGAATATACTACTGAACTTGTTGAATTTGCAGTTGGTTTCATTTTTCAATTGTGCCGTTTTTTGTTATTTAAACTGTCTGTTTTTTTTAATTATTTTCCATCCATATAGATTTTTTATTTAATCTGAGGTGGAGATATTGATAAACAGATTAAGTAAAGGATATAACTCAATTAAGGTTGAACTTTGAAGTTGCACTTTACTTGAAAGTTGAACTTTGTAAGTTTGATTTATTGTTGTGTGTTTATTTCCTTTTGATTGAACATGATAGATATTAAAAGTTGGAAACTTGATTAAAACTTGGTATTGGGAGTTTGAACTTTGTTTCTGTTTTTTTTTTTTTTTTTTTTTGAATTGTTCTCTGATATTCACTGGGTTTTGACTTTTGTTCCAGTAAAACCCTAGATCGGATCCATTTGGTTGTGTTCAAAGTTGAAAGAGAAGTGATGGCTGGGCAATCAAACCCTGAGCTCTCATTGTTTTCCGCAGAAGAGGTATTCCATTGCCACGATTTTTCTCTAGTCTTTCTTCATATTTGACATTGCTTATAAATTATTATTAATATTATGATTTTGTTTGTTGCTCAGCTTGAGTTCATCGCGGAGGATGAGATGGTGGACATCGTACCCAATCTCAAAATGGGTCCTCTCAATCTCATCTCTGTAAGCAATAAAAACACCTCAAAACTAGTTCTTTTCACATACATAATACATTACTCTCTTTTTTCCCTATAACAATGGCAGGGAGATTTTGGCCCATTTACTCCCCAGATTGTTACTCAAGTACCACTGTGGCTGGCCGTAGCTCTCAAGAAGAGAGGCAAGTGCTCCATTTGTCCTCCCCAATGGATGTCTGTTGGTGAGCTTCCTTTCTTTTGTCCCCGCCAATATAACAATGTCAATGTGTTGGTTTTTGAGAAACCGATACACTAGAGGTGCACAATCTGAGAGAAAAGGGGAGACTGGAGAGATCAATGAAGGAAATTTGAAGAACATGTTTATAATTTTAATTTTTTGTTGTGACAACTTCATGTTATTATATTTCTATTCGGCTCAGTGCCTATCAACTGCAAGCTTGTTTTAGATGCTATTTTATGGTGTAGGTATTTAACTAAATGTTTTTATAGTGCTTGCTATTGCTTGTGATGAGGAATCAGCTGGTTTAGAATGTAGTGCTTTTTTCTTTTAAAATTTTCCAGTTCTGTGGGTGGTCAATATATATATATATATTGGACAATATGCAGCTTTTGTTTTGATCTATTGCTAGTTTAAAATTTTTTGGGATTATTGTTTTACATGAAGGTAGAATTAACAGAAAATAAAGACTTGGTATTTAATCCAAACCTTGTCTGTCACTAGAGAAGTTGACTCAAGTTTTGGAGGCAGAGCGAGACTCTCAAGAGATGTCGGAGCAATTGCCATTTCATTATGTAGAAATCTCCAGACTTCTTTTTGAATAGTAAGTCACGAGACAATAATATCCTGTTCTATAGATACTATTAGTTTACTATATTAACTAATGTCATTTTGAATTTTAGTGCACGTGACAACATTCCTGATGTATATATGGTGAGTTTAAACAAGTTTTACCTTTCATAATTATGCAGCCGGCTTTTCTTCTGGCACTTTGACTCGTTTTTCTGTACAGGTCAGGTCTCTAATTGAGGATATCAGAGATGTAAGGTTTCATAAAGTTGAGACTGACTTGGAGGCATTTAATGGTCGTACAGTTGCTGTTAAGGTAATTATATATTTTAAGGATTTAATTTTGATCCACCAGTAGAATTCTACATACCAATGTACCATATGGTGTATTTCAGTTACTCCAATGATGTGGCGTTTTCCTGTTCACTGATAGCGTATAAAATTTTATGTTAACAGAATATCAAATTTAAAATTTTCTTCCAAACATTTTTCGAGTTAAACTTGAATCCAGTCCATGTTGGAAGGTATATGGCCATTTCCGTCTACTGGTGACAGATCAACAGGTTACATGATTATTTTGTCTCATCTCTCATTTGCACCCCTGCTACCCGGGTTGTTCAGGAAAGTTTCCTAATCACTAAATTTGAGAAAACAAAAACTGTAAGATGAAGAAAGATGTTCGTAGGTACTAGATCAGAATCACACTCAGAACACAAACTGATTTATGTATCTCTCCTGAAATGATATCAGATCAGTGGGGTTTGACATATGTATACAAGTAGCAAATCTAATATAAAATCAAAAGACAACACACTTATAAACCAGGCATTCTAGAGACTTGGTTCTGCCCCCAATTCCGTTATTTCTTACCCCCTCTCTCTTCCCTCCTTGTTCTATTTATATTCTCTGACAGAATTCTCTCTAATTCCCTCTCTCAACTTTGCTTCCCGCATGGTCCAGTATTACATAATGTCCCTAAAACCTTCTGTAAATCTTTAAGGATTGGCTGAATGTACAAAATATGAACCTGCAGGAATCCATCTGCACTGTCTTGGATCTTTGTGGCTGGATGCATTGTAGCAAGTAGTAGCTGTCTTCTGCCAGAGACATCCATGATGCCTAACATATGTGAATATAAAGATTTGTTATTTTAGCAGAGTACAAGAATCAAAATCTTCTGATTCCAGGATGATTTTAGATTTTGAGTATCTTATTTCATTTTACGCCCTATTTCTCTTTCATACTAGGACATTTGTAAACTGAATGCAAGCCACCAAAGAAAAATCTTTTTCCTCGTAGAAGGCCACTTTGCGATATAGTTGATGTAGAATGCTGCTTTCAACTTAGAGAGGTTTCTAATTGTCTCCACAAGCATAAAATTTAAGCGACAAAAGTACAAATATAGTGGAGAGAGATTGGGATGCTTTGTTGGTTTTCTTACCCTTGATTTATGATAGTTGTCTTGAGAATTGGATGCATTCACCTTTGTTAAGCTTGTTTGTAGTTTTTAGTGTGTTTTGGTGTGGGAGAGAGAAAAGTGGGCTGGAGAACACAGCCATTGGTCTCATTACATGTCTCTTTATTTCTCAGCTGACAATGCTCACCATTGTTCTTGGTATATTGCAGATAAAAAATTTGTCCGCAATGGAAGTGAACATTGTTCGCCCATTTATTGGGAGAGCTTTACAGGCATTTTACAAGCATGATAGTCCAGATTTGATACCAGACCCAGAGAGAGTTTCTGACAATCGGCCGCAAGTTGTCAACAATGCCCCAAGAGTATGTTTGTTTATCTATGAACTTAGAAATATTTTCGATGCATGTACTTATTCATTACATTATTTTTCTTTATGCTTGTGATGACATGACAATATTTGCAAAGGTATAGATACCCTTTTATTGCCTTATTCATTTTTTATACCATTGATAAAAATTCAATATAACCAATTTAAAATGATGATAGAAAAAATGTTATTCTTTCTGTCTTTTTTTTTTGCTCCAAAGGAATGGGTTTTCATGCAACTGATATTTGCTTTTGCAGAGGCAACTACGAAGATAATCATGCATAACTTTTCTGGTACCATCTCATAGAAACGTAACATTTAGCTGGCTTCAAGGGTATATCCTCCCTGAGAAGTAAGTACTTTACATCTGGAACTTTTCTGCTGAATTCATTGTAAAAGGGTAGCTTGAGACTTGAGTATTCAGGGAGCAAAGTTATTCTCTCGAAAATTTCTCATAATTCTCTTTAAAAGAAAAAAAAAAACACTTCATGGTGATTGACATGGTTACGCCCCTTCTACTTTTATGTAGTTAATTCTGTTACTAGTGGTGAGGATTTGATGTCAACCTTGTGCTTACTGCCTGCAGGTAGATCTATATGAAATTACTTTGATTCTAATTAAAAATTAAAATAGTTGAGAAGGACAATGTTATGAAAACCGAATCAGAGTGGCTGGACCAGTTAAACCGTGAACTGGAACCATTGGCCAGGTCAATCAAGTCATAGTAAAGGGGCTTACTTTTTGCAACTCGATTTTTGCTTCATACACCAAGTGTCCTTTTTTTTTTAATTGATTGTTCCTAAAACACCACTGGCATCATCATTCATCTACCATCTGGACATTATATTCCGGAAAATGCACGTCCGGAAATTAAATTCCGGATGACCATTTTACATATCCGAAAATTATATTTTGGTAACTCAAAAAATGCAGATGACTATTTTACACATCCGAAAAATAAAATGCGGATGATCATTATACACATCTGGATAATAAAATGCGGACGACCATTTTATATATACAGAAATTAAATTCCGGACAACCATTTTACACATTTGGAAATTAAATTCCGGTAACTCAAAATATGAATGGTCATTTTACACATTCAAAAAATAAAATGCGGATGACCATTTTACACATCCGGAATATAAAATGCGGATGATCATTTTACACATACAAAAAAATAAAGTATATTAAAAAATGTGCTTAAAGTAAAGACTTTAAAATTAAAATAACGATTTTAAAGATAGTAGATACATTGCTAACATTGAAGTGATGTCAGTCTGAACAACAAAAAATTGGCTTAACGCCACAAACTAAGGACTATAAAGAGCGACAAATAATCTACTAATGGAGGTAGTGGGTCGAGCCTTCTTTTGTCCTCTGATATGTGCTATTGTACACAATCTCGCCACGAGTGATTGACAAGGTTGAAGGCGTGTGCTCCCAAGCCTTGGTTCTTGCGATTACTATCCTTCTATCGATTATCGCATGGAGTAACTCAATAATCCTCTTGAACCTTACCTACAAATACAAGCAACATCGTATCTTAACAAGTACCAGCATAAACACAAACTCTTCTTGAAACAAATACAAACTCTTATTGAAAGGACATAAATTGATCACTTGTTGATGAGATCTACTGGAACTATCCTTTAGGATCATCTCTGGCTCAGTCACTGGCACCATAGGAGGAGCTCCTAAACCTTGTGGTATCATGTACGGATGTGAGATCCTATGGAACCACTGCATGTATCCATCTACACACTATGCTGGATAAGTCATGCGTGGTCCCCTAATAACACCACTAACCATAGAATCGACATACCGCACCCATGTATCGTCTATCTCCTCAGATGATGACACCATACCAGTTACCTCAAGCGATGACCAAGGAATGTTTTCAACTTGTTCAAACTGACGTAAGACCCTTTCAAGCAAGTGTGGGTGCTTCAATCGACCACATCTAATGAACTTTGAATACAGAGAGATGTCATGGAATGGTCGGTGCACCCCGTGATCCTCATAAGGCAACCATATGATATCCTCTGCTCTCAATTGGTGAATAACAACTCAAAAAGGAAGGATTAGGCCAGCACCCCTCACATGCGTCCATCATTGGGCTCGAGGGGTGTCTTTAGTGTGTCCACCTGTCAAATTACAGGTGTCAATTCTTGAAAATGCTCAAATATCCAACCCTGTAATGACTTACGTGGTGTCGACTTGCATCATAGAGATGCTCGTATAGGTTTGCAAGGGCAATTTCGCCCCATGCATACCTGCTGCAGGTGCCAAGGTCGCAGAATAGTTCCAAGAATGCTACATTAATTGATATGTTGCACTGTTGTCCGCAAAGATAGTGCAGCCCACCAAATGCAAGAAAAATGCTCTCGCTGCATTTTCCAACCGCCCTTGCTCCCACTACATTTGGTACACATCCTGCAGCCAACTAAAACGAACACGTGCATCTTTAGTTGCATTCGTCTCTGTCAAGAGTAGGGACCGTCGTGAGTTTAAGGTTGTCACGCATGAACGAAAACTGGCAAAATTCCCATGCAACCATGAGTACATAGAGACGATAGTTAGTAATTCTTGGTTGGCATCCCTATTGAACTGCTTGCACCGCATTGTTGACAAGGGGTTGTTGTCAGCCTTTATCGAGAGATGACACTAAGATACTTGTACCTTCCATTTACCGTGTGGCGAGATAACAGTTACATTGGTTGATGTCTCGAGCATATTGCATCTTCTAATCATTGGTGCATTTTTCACACTGCCACTCATGAACAAAGGCACTGCATGCTTGTATTTGGAGGCAATCACAGAAACGAATGCGACCAGAGGTGCACATGTTCGTTTTAGTTGGATGCAGGATGTGTATCAGATGCAGTGAGAGCAAGGGCAATTGGAAAATGCAGAAAGAGCATTTCTCTTGCATTTGGTGGGATGCACTATTTTTGCGGACAAGAGTGCAAAACATGTTGATGTAGCATTCTTGGAATTGTTCTGCGACCTTAACACCTGTAGCAGGTATACATGGGGCGTAGTTGCCCTTGCATACTTATACGAGCATCTCTGTGATGCAAGTCGAGATCACGTACGTCAGTGTGGAGGTTACATGACCCTTTTGCAGGTATAACTAGTTTATATTGTATTGTTTATATTTGTTAGATCGTAGAAACTAAGTGAGCTATTACTATCGTTATAGGGATGGATATTTGAGCATTTTTCGAGAATTGGCACATGTAATTTGACAGGTACATTGAAGACTACCCTTGATCCCAACGCTGAACACATATGAGGGATGCTGGTTTGATCCTTCCTTTTCGAGTTGCTATTGACCACTTGAGAGTAGAGGATATTATACGGATGCCCTATGAGGATCACAGGGTTCACCGACCATTCCATGACATCTCTCTGTATTCAGGGTTCATTAGATGTGACCGATTGAAGCACCCACAATTAACTGAAAGGTCTTATGTCAGTTTGGACACTCAAAACATTCCCTAGTCACCGTTTAATGTAACCAGTATGGTGCTATCATCTGAGGAGATAGACGAGACATGTGCATAGTATATCGATTATATGGTTAGTGGTGTTGTTAGACCATGCGTGACTTATCCAGCACAACGTGTAGATGGACACATGCATTGCAGGATCTCACATCCTTACATGATACCACTAGGTGTAGGAGCTCCTCCTAGGGTGCGAGTGACCGAGTCAGAGATTATTCCAGAGGATAGTTCCAGCAGATTTCGTCAGCAAGTGGTTTGTTTATGTGTTTATGTTGGTATTTGTTATGATATGATGTTGTTTGTATTTGTAAATAAGGCTCGGGAGGATTATCGAGTTACTCCAAGCGATGATCGATAGAAGGATGGTAATCGCAGGCACCGAGTCTTAGCAGCACACACATTCAGGCTTGTTAGTCGCTCATGGTTGGATTAAATTTGGAAACACATATCACAGGAGAAAGAAGACTCGGTCGACTACCTCTACTAGTTGATTTTTTATCGCTCTTTATTGTCCTTAGTTAATGGCGTTGTTAAGCCAATTTTGTTGTTCAGACTCAGAGTGACATCACCTTAATGTTAGCAATGTCTCTACTATCTTTTAATAGATTATTTTTTTGGATGTTTAAAATGATCATCTACATTTTATTTTCCGGATGTATAAAATGACCATCCACATTTCATTTTCTAGATTTGTAAAATGGTCATCCTTTGCCAAAAAAATGGTCATCCGCATTTTTGTGCTATCGAAATTTAATTTTCGAATGTGTAAAATAATCATTCGGAATTTTAACTTACGGTTGTGTAAAATGGTCATCCACATTTTGATAATTACCGAAACTTGATTTTCGGATGTGCAAAATGTCTATTTGGAATTTAATTTTCAGAGTGTAATTTCCGGATGGTAGAGGAATGTTGATGTCATGGGTATGTTTGGAACAATCAATTATTTTTATTTATAAAAGGGGACACCGTATGAAACAAAAAAAACAAGGTGCTAAAAGTTAGTCCCATAGTAAATCGTAATTTAAAAATTGGTCAGAGAACCAGTGAATTGAACCAATCCTATTTCAGCTGATGTATATTGTAACGTTCCAAATTGCGATCCTTATACTAGGAAGCTTGATCATGCAACCACCGCTCGACGCGTACTTTAGCCTATATCATTGTTATTAAATATTGGGCAGAGACTTTCTTGAATGAATTTTTTGTTGACCAAATTGAATGAATTATTATTGGGCTGAAAATTGAATTGTCATAAGCCCAAATCCAATTTTAATAACGGAAATGAGTAGAAACCCTAGTGGCACTGGCAGAGAGTTAAAAGTCTAACCATCTTCTTTTCCATCATATGTGTCGCAAAATGAGATCAACAACAAGCATCACTTGGCGATGGCGGACTAACAAGCTCATATGGCCGCACAATGGACCAGTGTGATAACCATGCTGAAGCTCACATGGCCGCAACACGGTCGATTAGTGCAAGAATAGTGGGATGCAGCGACGAATTGGGAGGGCGGTGTAGTGGACCGGTCGGTTTCTAATAATTGCCCCAGCTATCCAGTTCTTCCAGTTACTCCCAGTTCAAATCGGTTCTTTTGGTTTTTTACCGGTTTCTTCATACTAACGGTTTACAAGGCTTGACCGGAACACAGACCTAGCCGGTTCTCGGTTCAAACGGTTGAACTGACCGGTCCAATTTTTGAAACACTGATCTATGTACGTATATTATATATTATACAATTTATACAATTTATTACATACTTTCTTCAGATACAAAATATATTAAATATATTTATCTAATTTAATACATATATAAATAGTTATACATAATACAAAATATATTTAAATTTTCATGACAATTTACATTTTGTTGTTACGATTATAAAGAGAATACTTTCTTTTTATATATTAACACTTGTGATTGTCATAATATTATTAACACTATTCATTTTAATAAATAATATTCTAATATCTAAGATAAAAATGTTTAAATATTAAATTAACAATTTTACATCTGTTCAATATAAAATTATATTCTAATTGATTGAACCATTTGATTGTGAATCAAAATTTTTATTGGTTCAATAAACGGTTTTATTTTTAGAACTTTGGAGATGTGGGATTGCCGTTATTAAGGAAATAATGCAAACTAGGATCATGTATATCATGTATTCTTGGTAAGTAGTTCATAAACTTTATTTTTTCCCCTTTCAAACCGTATAATTTCTAAGTGCATAAGTTAATGGTTCGAATGAGTTCATGTTGGGATGTTAATGACAATTGTCTAGGTTGGAATATATATTCCTCTGGGCTCCGGCATATTGTATTTACATGGTTGACAAGAAATACTTTGATCCGATAGCATTCAGACCAAGCGCCGTCAACAAAGTTTTGAAAATCAGACCGAACAAGTCAATTAAATCAATTATACCATGAAAGGGTTGTGTCCGGATATAGTATTTTTTATTCAACCACAAGTACAAATGGTTTAACCACAATATTTTTTTTGGTATTAAGTTTAACCACAAATTTAATCAATCGAACCAATCGAACAATCATAGAGAGATCTTGCCAGTTCGATTTACGGTTTAGTTTTTGAAAACACTGATCTTGAATCGTACTTTAAGTGATAAACAAAAGCAAATTTTTAATACCAATGTTTTTAAAATCAGATTGGTCATAGCACAAATGAAGGCACTAGTTCAAGGTTCATTTATCTGATCATGGTTGAAAACCGTAGTTAGACAAGTAATTGTATAACATTTTTACATTTTAAAATAATATATTGAGTAATATTATCATAAATTTTAAATTCTTATATTTTTAAAAAAATACAGAACACTTTTTTTAGTTTATGTTAATAAATTTACAAGAGTATTTCTGGTATTTACTCCCAAAAGTGTAACAAAAAAAATAATACAATTTCAAAAGCCTATCAGCCCAAAGCTCCATTAAACTTTTTTTTTTTTGTCCAACTATCATAAAAATAAAAAACAAAACTACACTTGGGTTGGTTTAGGCACATTTTGCGTAAAAAAGAAAAAAAGATGGGTCGGACCTAGTATCCAAACCCAATCTGCAATAACAAAAGTAAGGAATCCTAGTCTTCTTCTATTCAGAGCCGCTGCCTCTCTATCCCTCATTTCAGTAACACCTTGATCTTTGCCACTCGTCGTCCTCCGCCATGTAACTCGTTCTCATCCTCCCCCTCCCCTTCTCTGCAAGTCCATCTCCTCTCAAGTCATCCCCTTTTAACTAGTCCCCTTTCAACTTGTTCTCCCCTTCTCTGTAAGTATGTCCTCTCTCCGCCCCCTTCTTCTTTATAAGAACACGTGATTGAGCGAACAAGGTTAAGGAAATTCAGCAAATCGGCCGAACTAGGTGAACCGTCGATTTTCACTGGTTCATCACTAGTTTTGTCGGTTCTCAACTGGTTTGATGCATGAGCGATTTTATGATTGTTTCGGACCGGACACTAGACCGGTTCTCGGTCCAACCGGCTGGTCCGATTTTAGATGGCATTGCTTAATATACATCACTTGGACTCATCACTTATGAATGTGTAGTATTATTAAAAGAATAAATAAATTTATATATTTTTAAAATGAAAATTACTATTACTGTCATTTCAAAACATCAATAAATGTTACAAAAAAATACATCAATAAAATTAGGACAACACTTTGCATTATTCTCTAGATGCACGTAATGTTTAACAAAACATCTATATTTATTATACATGTCTTTTGTCATTGAAAAGGGTTTTTGATCAAACTGTGTTCCTTTTAGAAACTATTTATCAATTTAGGGTTATTCTGAAACTATTTATCAATGAGGGTCGTTTTGAATATTTTATTATTTTTCGGTCTGACGGGTCAAAGGCGCCACTGCAGATGGTGCCTACACTTTTTATAAAAAAAAAATCAAAAGGGGAGGTGCCAACTGCAGTGGCGCCCGCGCCTACATCTACACTTTTTATAGCATAACAAATCAAAAGTAGCGGGGAATGGGGAGGTGGAAAGGGGGGGCCTTTTTTTTTTTGAGAACCTTTCTCTCTTTGTATATATCATTTACCTTAAATTTCTTTTCTTGTATTCGTCTATATTTTTCCTTCACTAATGCCACCACTTAAATCCGTGAATGGTTTTCCTTAGTTGGAATATTATCTATTTCAATAATTTGATATCAAATTTTGACTTTTTCATATAAAGAAAGGATGAAAAGGATAAAAAATGGTTTCTTTCTAAAGAAAACTATCACTTAATACATATTTGATAGTTAATTTCATAGGTTAAATGATATTATTACCTAATGTTAACGTGATTATAATTTTTATTCTTTTGTCAAGTTTTATAATTAATAAAATAAATGGTTAAAAATATGGCCCTGGGCTTTTTTGGTTTTCCCTCCTCCGCCCGGCCCGGGCTAGGGTAAGGGGGGTGCCCTTTGGACCTAGAGGGCCAATGGGTATTATGCGATTAGGGCCCAATTGACATCTCTAACTGTAGCATCACTTTTTTTTTAAATTTTTTTTTGACTTTTTTTAAAAAATAAAAATTTTATTTCTAAAAAAACTCATTCACCAGATAATGAACTGAATTCACCAGATATTTGCACATACTTAACCAAAAAATTTATTTCTCAAAAAAACATATTCACCGGGATAATATTGAATTCACCAGATATTTATACCCGATTCACCAGATATTTGCACATACTTAACCAAAAAAATTATTTCTCAAAAAAACCATTCACCAGATGATGAACTGAATCCACCAGATATTTGTACCCGATTCACCAGATATTTACACATACTTAACCAAAAAAATTTATTTCTCAAAAAACACCATTAACCAGATATCTAAACTGGTAAATGGTTTCTAAAAGGAACCCAGTTTGGTCAAAAAGTCGAAAAAGAAAGATAGCAGAACGAACGTGTAGAAAAAGAAAAAGAAAAGGAAAAAGAAAAGAGGAGGTGAACCTCTCGTGTGCATGCACTTATTTTTCTTGTTGGCAAAGTAATGAGTTGACCATGTCTAATCCTCTGATCCTCCAAATTTTTCATTATAATTAACTATGTGCAATCTCAGTAAAAAAAAAACTATGTGCAATGGCATAAGTCGAGGATCAGGATCAGGATTTGTTGCATTCTCAACTCCTGATGAGGCATCCAGAGCTGTAAGTAGGTGGTATTTTCATGTTGAAAATAGTCAGTGGTTTTTTACTTTAAAAATGATTTCTTTTCCCTTTATTGTGTGGTGGGTACTTACAGAAGGACAAAGTTAGTGGTCCCGAAGGCAATACTGTATATTATGAGCTTGTTGAGAGAGCTTTAGACGGAACCATCAGCGACATGATCAAGGAATATTCATCTCAGGTAAACCCATCTTCTTAATTTCACTCCGGAGATTTTCTGCAATGCTCTCACCAAATAATTTTTTTTACTATTGTAAAAATTGATGAATATTTATTGGTGTAAATTGTTATTGCTATTATTTTTTTATGCCTACTGCGATATTATTTGCTACTCATTATTACGGGATTTTTTTTTATTACTTCTTGTTTTTATATAGATACTTTATAAAAAAGGAACCCAGTTTGGTCAAAAAACCGAGATCAGTTCCTTGCTTGGGAGATGGCTGGGAGCCTTGGGTCTCCCTTCAGACCATTCTCTTCCGCGAACATTTTTCTCTTTGTATTTTGTTCAGTTCAGTAAAAAGCTTCCTCTCTTTGTGGGAAGAAGGCAGTGAATGCTTTTTGGTGTAAATTGTTATTGCTATTATTTTTTTATGCCTCCTGTAGTGCTGAGGTGGCGGCCTCACAAATATTTGGGATTTTTTTATTTCAATTATTTTGTCTGTTTTATTGGTTATTTTATTATTTTCTATTATTTTATTTATTTTGTTTGTTGGTTGCTTGATCAAGAAGGGATTCATTTATTAGGGGCAGAGGCACCATTGCAGTTGGCGCCTCCCCTTTTGATTTTTTTTTTATTTATAAAAAGTGTAGGCGCTATCTGCAGTGACGCCTTTGACCCGTCAGACCGAAAAATAATAAAATATTTAAAACGACCCCCCATTGATAAATAGTTTCAGAATAATCCTAAAATGGTAAATAGTTTCTAAAAGGAACCAGTTTGGTCAAAAACCCTTGAAAAAGAGCACTATAAGTTTCTAGAGAACAATACTTAAGTCGTGTTCATAAAATTACTAGTGAGGTGGTGAAAATATATTTATATGAAGAAAATTTTCATTTAAACAAAAACTCGAATTAAATATAATACTACCTAATAGTATACAAAGAATTCCGAAGATGAAGTCATCTATCCCGATAGATTTATTACAAAAGACTAACCTCGTTGCATATTAACATTGAGCATCTCTTCAGTTTATGTATACATGCTTTCAAATTCATATTTGCTACTTTTCTCTACAGGGATATGTTTAAGATGTACATTATCATATTCAGTTTATTGACTTCATCTTCCATGAAGCCTAAGATACATTGCTCATCATATTGTCATAGGAGTTAAGCTTTTTCACTAGCTGCAATTGCAGGACTTGTTGTCTTCCTCCTCCTCTCACTGAAGCTACGACATGAAGCCAAGCTTGGAAGGCAACACTGCACAGATTTAACCGATTTCTCTCTAGCAGAAACATGATCCTCATCCATGGTTCTTTCGCTACTACATCCAGAGCTAGCCCCTGAGATGTAAGGAGTATTGCGTGCAGATTTAGGAAGAGGGTCATGTATAATTGGTTTAACTTCTTCCTTTGCATTGCCTGGAGTGTTTTTAGCATCATCATGATCTCCGTCTTCTCTGACACTTTCGCGAAAAAGCTCTAACAAATTCTTTTTCTTTTCTGTTGGAGATAGTCCAGGCACAGATTTAGGAATTATATTTTCAGAAGGGTTTTCATTGACAACAGGGGACTCAATAGTGTGGTGCACTGGAGTGGTGCCGCGAGATGGTGTAAACTCTGGATAAAAGCAAAGAAAAACTAATGTTGGTTTGAAGCACAAGAGTTATGGTAAAAAATTGAAAAGTGAGAAACTGTTGAATAACATGCCTAAATATGATGATGATGGATCAATAAATATATCCTCCTACAATTCAAAATTGTTCTTCTCTGTTTTACATTTTTTAAGCATTTCATATTCCTCTAAAAACCAACAAAAACTATAGCATAAGGAAATAAAATATTCATAGCTTCTAATAAGAAGAGTTCTGCATCCATCATAAACTTGCATTAAAAAGAATGCAGGTTAAGTTATAATGTTTATAAAGTCCATGACAAGTTAACTGTCATATTATAAATCATGAACCTTTCATCCAATATAATTTTGTGTATCCTTCTATTTCTTCCCTCCACAAATTATTGACTCCTACTCATTGTTAAGAACATAATCATGATATTAAATAATGACCATGTAAACAAATTAAGATACTCCAGGATTGCAAGGCAATGAGGCATCCTTACCACCATTAACACTATAGAAATCATCTTCACAATCTGAGTCTAACCAGGCCTTAGAATCAAAAAATGCTTCCTCTTTGCTACCTGTACAGGACACAAATCCAAGTTCAGAAAATCATTTAAGCTGGACCAACAAATGTCCTAATGAGGTAATAGCAGAAAACAAACCAATGGAATGTTAAGTTGACTTCTTGATTCTGGAATTTTACAAGAGAAGGGTAAAGACACTAACTCCAATTCCTTACCATTTCATCTATTGACAATAAATCATAAGGACAAAGTAGTCACCTCAGTCCTTTACTTTACTGGGAGGGGTGTTAAACACAGCTTGTATTCAACTACTTTTTACAGAGACTTTGTGCAAACAAGAACATGAACCAATTTTTGTCACATCTATGAATCATTTAAATGCAAAAACAATCAAGTTTAATTTCTGTTCTACTGTGCCAGGAAGACCCCATCCAACATAAAACAACATATAGTAGTTCAGGACACTGATCCAAACGGTAGTTGGGTTTAGGTACTATTTTTTTCTTTTTGTTTTGGGGGTCCCACACTTTTTCTTTTGTTAGTAAGGCTTTTTTTTCTTTTCTGGGTGGTTTTCTTTCTCGGCCCTCCTTGGTCCGGGGCCGGGCTCTTGGCGCCGGGTGTCCCCGGTCGGTCCTCCTTTCGTTTTGTTTTTTCCTCCTGGTGGGTCCTTCCGGGCCTTCGTCTTTCGCCCCCCCCGGGCCGTTCGGCCCGTTTTCCTTCATTTCAAGCATATCTTTATATAAAGAATTCCTTTCTTAAAAAGTACTCCACCAGAAAATTCATATACACCAAAAATTACCATCAAGTCACTTATAAAGGAAAGACAAGGAAGAAGTAGGACGAAATAGCATTCCCTATGTTTAATAAAATAAAACAAAACAACTAGACAACAAATTCATCCCTCTAAAATTAGTCATAAAATATCCAAAATTCAACAAATTTATCATCACTAAAGGCTTATCTGTTCAAATAAATTGGTGCTGTCCATTCCATACTTATCCCTTTCAATTTCTACCCCAAAGGGTATAATAGCAGGCAATTCTTTTTTATTTCTGGGAAAAATATCTTGACCCCCACTTATCCAAATAAAGACAAAAATTCCATAGACTATGTATCCGGATAGAAATTTCATCTTCATCACCATATTCAGATGCAACAAAAAAGTATCATGGAACTGAATAGGCAACCACAGCATATTTGCTAAAATAGCTGCTGTTAAAGGCATTAGAAATAATCAGTGATATCAAATAAACAGGATATTTTCCTTCAAACCATCTGATTATTATAACATAATCATAGATGGGCACAACTCAGAAATCCAATCTATAAATTAATTAGAATAGATCAACCTAACAGAAAGATGACCAATCATGGTTTTAAATTCCCCTTATGTTTATGTTGTGTTTATGTGGCGCAACATGATTGTGGAGACTACTAAATTAAAACTACAATAATTTAAAGCTTTGACACTAATACATGGAAATCTAATTAAAAATTTTAAAAGGAACAAAAGTAAATAAATAAATTTCTTCCACCATAAAGATAAACATATAAAGAAATCTCCAGAGACCCCATAATACTAGAAATAGCAACGTTCATAAAAAATGTTAAGTTTCTGTTGAAAAGTAATATATTAATCAAAATAGCATCTTTAAATAGAAGGACTTAATCAAACAAAGCACACCACTTTGATGACGATGATGCATCGAAGTTTTGAAGCAACAAAGCCACAAGGACTAGACCCTGCTACCAATATTGTTATTACCATCATAGTCCTTGAAGATAGTGGTTGACTGAGAAGGTGACCACTGAGACTTAAGGGCAATATCATCGACCAGAAAGTTTCCATTTTTGGGCTTGTCTTTGATGGGTGATGGAGGGATGTCATCAGTTTTGGACCCAAATGATAGTCCGAGCTTCATGTTCGGTTCCTGGTTTCTGTGCACAGAAGAACACGAACCCATATCACTTTAAAAGACAATAACTTTCTTGATTATCTTCATCGCAATTCACAAACCCAACATACAAGAAGAATTCATGTTCTGCAGGGGAGAGAGAGAGAGTAGAGTGGAAGTGAGAAAGAGGTGAAGAATGAGCAAAGTGGAGAGAAAAGAGGCTGTTTTGGGCGTCAAAAATTATTTTTTGACAACATGTTTGCACAAATATACCTGACAACCGAATATCTGCAGGAAATTAAATTTTGAAAGTGTTTGAAAATTAAATTTCAGAGGTATAAAATTAAAATTCATATGTTTTTATATTTTTGAAAATTAAATTTATGACTTTATACATTCGAAATTTAATTTTTAAAAATATAAAATAAAGTTGGATATGTAAATTTCTACAAGTTTGATAAATTGTACTTCTGAAAATTAAATTTCGAAAAATTTAAACACATGACGATTTATTTTATATATCCTGAAATTAAATTTCGGACCTATAAAATTCACATCCTTTCAATTTTATACTTTCGAAAATTAAATTCCAAATCTATAAGATTATACACCTCTGGAATTTAATTTCAAAAAATATTAAAACATGAATTTTCCTTTTTTTAGTTTTGAAATTTAATTTCAGGATATTTTCAGAATTTAATTTCCGGGATTGTCGCGGACGTAGCTGCGTTGTTAGAATAACTCAAGTATTTTGGCGTTATAGCAAAGGTGTAATGAAATCGACCAATGGGGATAGAGGAAGAATGAGTGAAAGTAAGGGAGTGTTGGCCTTGAAAGTGAGGTTATTACCAAAAATAAACACTTACTTTTTTGGCACGATATTTTCGGTATTCACTATTCACTATTCACACGTAATTTTACATGTCTGCTGATTCGAGTAGAGAACACACGATTTATCAAGAGGGCAATTTTTTTTTTCTATTCTTGGAACTGAATCTGAAATTTTCCTTAAACAAGAGCCTTAATACTTTAATACTTCTTGTTAAAAAAATACTTTAATACTTAAAACTAAAGTTTGTTTTTTATCACTCAAGGTAGATACAAAGCCCTTTAAGATTAAAAAATTAAAGATTATTTTTAGAGATTTTAAAGAAAAAAATCAAAGCAGATTTGTGTTTGTTTACAATCATAAAAATTATTTTTAAAAAAATCGTTAGTTATAAAAATGATTTTTTTCCAAAATCTAATGAAAGTTGTTTTTATTTTAACCCTGCAAATAATTTTTTCTGCTTTTCATTATTTTCAAAAGCAAAAACAAACATATTAAAAACTGATTATTCTGTTAAAAAATGATTTATTGACAAAATAAACAATAACAAACGTACTGATAGAAATTATAAATAAGATAATTTTAAGAGTTTAATTGTTATATATTGATGGTGTAAAGTCTTTTTACACATATATCCAATCATAAATTGCTAGCTAGGTAACTACATTTAATGTTTGTCTTCATGACTTTATTTTATTTTTACCAAAAAAAGATATTCATTCATTCAAATTGGTAAAATACATAAAAAACAACACAAATTCAACATCGTTAAAAACCGAAAAGGATGAATCTGCGAACAAACTCACAGCACTCAGGTTAATAGCATAACACGGCAAAATGCCTACAAATGTGACAAAATCAAAGTGACCGGAATACCCATGCATCCGGATCTGCAACGTTGACGCCCAAGTCTTGATTGAATCTGTAATGGATCGAAGCTGATCTGTCAATCTAAACCAAACGAACACCGCAACAAGACGGGAAACCAAACGACGTCGCAACAAGACGACGAACAAAATATCACCGCACACAGACGACGAAAACACGGAAAATCATGAAAGAAAAACCATGTATATGTGGAAAACCCACTTATTTAGATAAAAGGTGAGAAAAACGATGTAGAGGGGTGATTCCAGGCCAAAAAATGGCCTAAAACCACCCTCTTTCGATGGATGGGGAAGAAAGAAAAGAGGAGTAGAGGAAAGGTTTTGAGAGAGAGAGGCTTCATGTTATTAATGAAATGACTTAAGTGTGTTTTATTTTTTTTTAAAAATATCTTAAAAGTCATGCTTATCTCATATCTTGATTAGTAATTGTTTGACAGTATAAAAAAAAATTGCTCTGTCAATTTATAATAATTAAAATCTAGTTTTAATTTATTAACAATATAAACTTTTTACACTATCGACCTAAATAGATCGTTATACCTGTTATTTTAAAGTAAAGATTATAATAGTCAAATATTTTTCATGATATATAAATAATATTAATCGATTAATATATAGTACAGATTTTTTTACAATAATAACATATTACAATTAAATTCATTATAAATCAATATTAGTGAATATAGGAATATATAATATTCTAAAGTATAATAAATATAGGGTGTTGCCGTTAGACACTAGTTAAATGTTAGTCTGTGATTATTGGTGGGAGGATATCGGGTTTATCAAAAAAAA
Source organism: Sophora flavescens (assembly GCA_030762895.1). NCBI lineage: Eukaryota > Viridiplantae > Streptophyta > Magnoliopsida > Fabales > Fabaceae > Sophora > Sophora flavescens. The sequence continues at coordinate 105,699,689 of CM061066.1, read as the reverse complement.
ATATATTGAAGAATGAAGAATTATGTCCCTAGTCAGTTAGTCCCTAGTCTGTTAGTCTGTTACAACAGACTCAGTTTCCCTAGGCTTAATATCCGGATTCTGTTAAAACAGAATCCCTCCCTTCTAGCTGTTTCTAGCCTTGTATAAATAGGTGCCCAAGTTAGTCTTGTATCAACATTCAATACTACTCAATATATGCAATATTCACCCACACAGTCTTGTTACTTTTCATGGTATCGTGAGCTAGAATAATCCTGGTAGAAACTCAAAGCCAGAATCCTGGTTGAAACAAAATGTCACTAGTAGAAGAAGATCAAGAATCTTCCTCCTCTTCCAGCAGCGATTCATCCAAAAACAAGTCTCATTCCAAGAATGGAAGAAATATTGACACTCATATTGACATCCTATCCCCTTATTACCTTCATGCCTCTGATCATCCAGGGCAAATCTTTGTAAGTGAGCCCTTACATGATGGAAATTATGGGGAATGGGTTGTGGACATGAGCAATGCCCTTTTTGCCAAGAATAAAATAGGCTTTGTTGATGGATCCCTGCCTATACCTGATGTTGATTCTCTTAATCTTGCATATTGGATGTGTTGCAATGCCATGATAAAAGGATGGCTCAAAAGTGCGATGGACAAAGAGGTTCGACGTAGTGTCCAATATGCAAACACGACTAGGGAAATTTGGGTGGAACTGGAAGCAAGATTTGCAAAAGAAAGTGCCCCAAAAATCTATGAGATTAGACGTGCAATTGCCCTCCTCAAGCAAGAAGGTTCATCAGTATCAGCATATTATACCAAGTTGAAGGGATTATGGGATGAAGTTCAGTCCATCTCACCTTGGCCCAAATGCACGTGTGAAGGATGCAAGTGTGATGTTCAGAAGCGGCTTACAAGTATAAGGGAAAGAGAAAAACTGTATAACTTTATCATGGGTCTTGATGAGGTATTCGGTACTGCGAAGTCTCAGATCCTTAGCATGATACCAACCCTTAGTCTTGGTCATGCCTATCACATGGTGGCTGAAGATGAGCAACAAAGACTCATTTCAGCCACACATAAGCCAATGATGATCTGGCAGCCTTTCAAGCACAGAACACAAAGCACCCTGCAGATGATTACAAAGGAAATAAGAAAGAAAGGCCAAAATGCAGTCATTGTCAGAAAATTGGGCATACACAAGAAGAGTGTTGGGAAATAGTGGGGTATCCGGACTGGAGAAAGCCAAACAAAGAAAATAAAGGTTCTTGGAATGGCAAGAAACCTGTGGCTAGAGCAGCACAAGTCAGTTCAGAAAGCCCTATTCCAGGCCTGACTTTACAGCAGTATGACAGATTGATTCAACAGCTGGATACAGAACATAATGCTGGATCAAGTGCTTTGCAAGCAAGATCAAATACCAATGCTGCAGGTAACTCTTTCTTTAGCAAAACTTGGGTGATAGATTCAGGAGCAACTGAACATATCACATACGACTCGAGTCTGTTAAAGGAAGTAATTAATTCAAAAGAACAACCTGTCCATATTCCCAATGGCACAAGTGTGCCAGTAAAAGGTGTAGGGAATGTCAATCTTGCCAATGGCCTAAAGCTGGATAAAGTCTTGCATATTCCAGATTTTAAATGCAACTTAATGTCTGTTAGTAAGTTGGCTAAACAACACAATTGTGCCATAATATTCACTGCTGATTTTTGCCTTATACTGGACTTACATTCCAAGACCCTGATTGGGAAGGGTAGGCATCAAGATGGCTTGTACATACTTGAGCCTACACAGAAGGAAAACATAGCAATGAAAGTTGGGAAATCTGTTAATAGTCACCTTTGGCATATTCGGCTTGGACATCCTTCCGAGGCCAAATTAGCTAGTATAGGATTAGACATTGTTAGAACTCATAATAAGACTCATTGTGATTCTTGTATTCGTGCTAAACAAACTAGACTACCTTTCCCTACAAGTTCAATAAAAACCAAGTCATGCTTTGATCTTATGCATTGTGATATTTGGGGACCATATAAAACTGCTTCAATCTCGGGTGCTCACTACTTTCTTTCCATTGTAGATGACTTTAGTAGAGGAGTGTGGGTTTATCTAATGAGGCACAAAACTGAAGTTGAGCAGCTTTTACCTAGGTTCATTTGCATGATAGAAAATCATTTTGGAAAATGTATAAAGAGGGTAAGGACAGATAATGGACTGGAATTCACTTCTAGTCACATACATAGTTTTTATGCACAAAAAGGGATCATGATGGATCTTAGCTGCCCTTATACACCACAACAAAATGGTGTTGTAGAAAGAAAGCATAGGCATCTTTTAGAAACTGCCCGGGCCCCCCTTAGGTTTCATGCTAACCTCCCCATCAAGTTTTGGGGGGACTGTGTGCTCACTGCTGCACATATCATAAATAGACTACCTTCAAAAATCATTAACAACAAAAGCCCTTATGAAGTCATACACAACAAGAAACCTAATTATGACCATTTGAGAACCTTTGGTTGTCTTGTCTATGCCTTAAAACATAAGAAAGAAGGAAAGTTTGATGAAAAGGGGAGACCATGCATTTTCATAGGATATCCTTTAGGTCAGAAAGGTTATAAAGTGCATGATACTTCCACCAATACTACCTATATTTCTAGAGATGTTATTTTCTTTGAAAACGATTTTCCTTTTAAAACAAACAACATTTCAGTTTCAAAACAGCAACCACAGATTGCAGAATGGGAACCTGTCTTCCAACACTCAGAACAGATTTGCCAATTTAACAATAAAAGTAGCAATAATACAGAAGTAGAGGAACATGATAAGCTCGATCACAACACAGTTACTCTAGAAAATAATGCCAATGTTGAGGACAGGAATGATAACAGGGGGAGAGTAAGACAGCTACCAAGCTACTTGAAAGATTATGAGGTAGAACTGCCACCTTCCATTACACATTCTGTATCCATTCCCCCTTCAGGTAACTTTGTGCATTATCCCTTATCCAATTATGTGAGTTATGATAAATGTTCTTCTACTCATGCTGCTTACCTTGTGGCCATCTCTGAGCATGATGAGCGAGCCTAAGAAATTTTCACAGGCAGTAAAGTATAGCTACTGGAAAGAAGCCATGGAAAGGGAGATTGCAGCTATGGAAGAAAATCAAACATGGACCTTAACTAGACTTCCGCAAGGCAAACATGCAGTAGACTCTAAATGGATCTACAAAATTAAGTATAAACCTAATGGCGAAGTTGAAAGATACAAGGCCGGATTGGTGGCTAGAGGCTTCGCACAGGTGGAAGGAGAGGACTTCCATGAAACCTTTGCACCTGTGGCAAAACTTGTGACCATTAGGAGTCTCTTAACCATAGCAGTTGCCAAAGGATGGCTCGTTCACCAACTAGATGTGAACAATGCTTTCTTCCACGGAGACTTAAGGGATGAAATCTACATGAAGATACCTCAAGGCTTTGCTAAGAAAGGAGATCATAGAGTGTGCAAATTAAACAAATCCCTTTATGGCTTGAAACAAGCCTCAAGAATGTGGTACCAGAAATTCACTCAGGCCTTAAGAAAGATAGGATTTACACAATCCAAGGCTGATCATTCTCTCTTCATCTACAATGAAAGGGGAGTATTTCTTACATCTCTCATATATGTAGATGATGTTATCTTAGCTGGTAATGATTCCAATTTCATGCAGCAGGTGAAAAACTACCTCAACAAAGAATTCAGCATCAAGGATCTAGGACCATTGAAGTACTTTCTAGGGATTGAGGTGGCTAGATCTGCCAAAGGGATGGTGCTAACTCAAAGAAAGTATGCTATTGACATCTTGAAAGAAACTAAGATGCAAAACTGCAGGCCAAGTCACTTTCCTATGGAACAAAATTGCCAGCTAAGTTCAAAACCAGAAGATGCTGATGCAGATGCTACTCAGTACAGGAGACTGCTGGGAAGATTATTGTATCTTACAGTAACAAGACCATATATAACCTACTCTGTCAATACTCTATGTCAGTTCATGACTGCCCCTAAACAGAAGCATATGGATGCAGCACATCGAATACTCAGGTACATCAAAACCACTCCAGGACAGGGCATTTACCTCCCAAGTAATAACAACCTTTAGCTTCAAGCCTATTGCGATGCAGGCTGGGGTGGTTGTCCCTTAACCAGGAGATCCTGCATAGGCTATGTCATTACTCTAGGAGGAGCACCTGTCTCATGGAAAACAAAAAGGCAAACTGTGGTTGCCAGATCTTCTGCAGAAGCAGAATATAGATCCATGGCATCAACTGTCAGTGAACTAATATGGGTTAGATGACTCCTAACAGAACTATCAGTACCACAAGCAGGACCAACTCAGCTATTTTGTGACAACCAGGCAGCCCTCCACATTGCTGCCAATCCAGTCTTCCATGAAAGGACTAAACATGTGGAAATGGACTATTACTTTGTGAGGGAAAGGGTGCAAGATGAGGAAATTGCACCTTTAAAGATTGGTACAAAGGATCAAGTTGCTGACATATTTACCAAGCCTCTGGGAAAGGACAAATTGGAGTTTCTCCTTGGCAAGTTAGGCATGATAAATCTTCATGCATCAACTTGAGGGGGAGTGAAGAATGAAGAATTATATCCCTAGTCAGTTAGTCCCTAGTCTGTCAGTCTGTTACAACAGACTCAGCTAGGCTTAATATCCGGATTCTGTTAAAACAGAATCCCTCCCTTCTAACTGTTTCTAGCCCTGTATAAATAGGTGCCCAAGTTAGTCTTGTATCAACATTCAATACTACTCGATATATGCAATATTCACCCACACAGTCTTGTTACTTTTCAAATATTATAATTTAAATATGAGAGATATTAATCAATACATCAAACTTATCCAGTTGAAATAATGAAGTTGAGTTATGTCGGCATTCAACAATGTGTGTGTGTTGTCACGTCTCACGAGTCTAACGACTTCTATGGTTCTAGCTACATTGTGTATAGTACTGTACATCGTATGTGCATTTTCAGGGATGGGCTCCACATGAAAATGAATACTGTGTCTTGAATTGGAATTGGAATGGTGGAAACTGTGATGAGTGATTAGACAGGGGACTGGTAACGTGGGTACTTAATTTGCACAAAAAAAAAATACTGAAAATTGGAAAAGGAAAAAAATCAATATCCCATTTTCTTTTAGAGAAACCAAATCATTTTATTTCATTGTAAATAACGTTACAAATCCTAATAAGGACGGAATAAAAAATAATGTGAGGAAGATAATTGATAAAACGTCTTAATTAAATCATGAACACTGCCATTTATTTGTCCCGTAATAAAAACAATTATATAATTGTTTTAGAAAGACAAAATGGCTTTACATTATAGTAGATAACTATATTCAGACATATCATTTTTTACGCTGGAAATACCTGCTTGCAATCTGTCTAATAAATGACCATACGTAGATTTAAAAATGTTTATAGCTTGCAAAAGGCGTACAAATTCTGCTTGATGGTTGCGCAAGCAAAGATCCGTACCCACCAAGTCCTTGTTAGTGGATATAGCTACATCAACGTTATATTTAAGGTAGCCAATTGGTGGAGGATGCCATTCTGAAGGGTGTGTTTTTGCATGTATAATTGCGCCTGGAAGACTTGTACGTGCATGGCTCAAGGAATTCAGGACTTCATTTACTCTATTAATGACTTGTTGAGAGCTTTCATCAACTGCATCCCAATACTTCAGATTTCGGTACTTCCAAAGGCTCCAAAGAGTCATTCCAAAGCTAGCAAGTTGCTGTTTCCTGAGCTTGTGGCACACCTGAAACTCAAAATAATCACAGTGCATGGATTATGGCTCAATAATATGCCACAAAGAGGTCTTCCTTCAGCATTCTTTACTGACTGAGCATTCCAGAAAGAAGTGCCAACAAGTCTCAGGTTCAATGTTACAACTCACGCACAACATGGAACAGTTAACGCCTCTGTTTTGCAACCGGGTTCTAACTGGAAGACAATTCCTGCAAAATCTCCGGATGAAGCTTTTAACTTTCGGTGGTATTTCCATAGACCATATCACAGACCAATCACCTTTAACCTTGAGATCCCCCCTATCAACCAGTTTCTCCATGCATACAAGATAACCACTGCACACTGTATATTGACCCTTCTTATTGTAACGCCATAGGAAAGTGTCTTGTTTAGTTAAATTCAGTAAATGAATTTTCAACACTTCCATAACATCTCGCGGTTCCAAAGTGTTATGAATTAGCTGGACATTGCAATCACCTGTGGTAAAGTCAATGAGAGAGTTAATTAACATTCCCGAGATTTGTATTATGAGAAAGGAATTGTTTGAATATAAGGATCATCAATATCCCATTTCGAGCAATCACTACTCAAAATATACAATAAATGGGAAAGGTTTATGTCAGTTAACCAAAAGTTAGACGTTAAAAAGAAGGTGGTGATATTTTGTAAATATCAGGTTCCCTTACTTCACTTTTAACGTCAGTTGTTATAAGGACTGACGCTAAAAGTTATTTGACTCACCATTCACCACTCATCAAGGTCAAATTCCTTTATTTTAACTTTATCCTTTTTTTATTTCACTCTGAAAAAGCTTATACAGAGCTTAACCATTTCCCATTTTTTGGCATTTTCTTGCTCTTTTAGTTTTTGATACTGATAATGATGCATTTACCCTTTGTTTGCTTTCATTTGCAGGGTTTTACAACAACAACTAAGAATTTTCCCACTAGCTTGTGGCGTGAGTAGCAGTATTTGCAGGACTTGAAACTACTTCTCAGATTACCAGCTTCTCATCTAAAGGTTTTTTCTTTTTTGAAACTCTCTTACTTTCTTCCCTCCCCTTTATATGAAGTTGATGAGTTATAGAATAGAATATGCTCTTGAAATGTATGGCAAGGATGTATCATATGCTTGTTATGCTGATGATCATGAGTTATAGCTGATGAGTTAAGTATGACAATCAACAAACAAACAAAAAATGTATCATATGCTTTTGAAATTTTTAATTTATTAACTGTTATCATATGGGAAGCATTCAAAACAAGTCTCCACTGTCGATGAACTTGCCAGGATTTTTTATACTGGAAGAAATTATAATAACCATGAATAAGGGTTATGCTTGTCTTGCTATGTGTTTTTGGGTTATGCTTGTTTGAATCTTTGTGTATATCTTGTTTGAATTTTGGGTTATGCTTGTTTGAATCTTTTATTATTATTATTATTATTATTATTATTATTATTATTATTATTTTAAAAATGATAGATTTTGATAGATTTTGTTAAGGATGGCCATGGGTCAGGTTGGGTTAGGTGGGTTCAAAGAGAAAAAGATAGTAACTGGCCAGATGAGCTAAGTTTTGTGATATTGGCTGTAAATGTGGCTTGGTGTGAATATGGAATGACATAAACTAGGGTTAAGGATGCATCATATCCTTAACTTAATTTGATGAGAATGAATGCTAAATGAAATTATATTTTAACGTAACAATTAATATCTCCATTTTGACTGAGGTTATGTGACTGAGATAGTGGTGTATATATATGGTTGTTAGGTTTTCAAATACTAGTGCGCTTTTCCAATCTCCCCTATTGTGCTTATATTGGATATATGTATTTATATCTACAGAACCTATCTAGTTATGAATGGTAGTTGGATGGTTTGTAAACGCACTAGTGATGAGTATTTGAAGGGAGTGGATGAGTTTATAGAATTTGCTTAAAGGAATGTTCCTAATAGTAAATGAATATTTTGTTGTCCTTGTGTCAAATGTTTGAATATGAGGAAATGTACGGTCAAGGATATACGTACTCATCTTATTTGTTTTGGGATTTGCTTGAATTATACAAGATGGATATAGCATGGTGATGTGTTGTTAAGTACTAAGCCAAGTGTCTCTCAAAGTGAAGATGTTGACGTAGATATGGAGGATGATCGAGTAGAGGACATGATCCGTGATATTGGACAAGAATCTTTTCAGCGAACACATGTGTATGAAAGGTTGTCCAGTGATGCGGATAAGCCTTTGTATCCCGGGTGTACTGCACATACACGGTTGTCGGTGGTGTTAAAATTGGTTTGTGTGAAGGCGAGAAATGGTTGGAGCGATAAAAGCTTCACCGAATTGCTTGAATTGTTGAAAGGCTAGCTTCCAGAGGGCAACACATTGCCTAATCGTAACTATGAGGCCAAGAAGGTATTGTGTCCAATAGGTGTGGAGTATAAGAAGATACACGCCTGCCCCAATGATTGCATATTGTACATGGGTGATTATGAAGACAATCACGCTTGCCCCAAGTGTGGGTTATCATGCTACAAAGTGAAGGATGGTGATGATCTTGATGATTCGATTTGTGATGTGAGAAAAAAAGGGTCCTCCTGCGAAGGTGTTGTGGTATCTTCCAATAATTCCAAGGTTCAAGCGATTGTTTGCCAATGTGAAAGATGCAAAGAATCTTAGATGGCATCATGATGAGAGGAAACGTGATAGAAAGGTTCGTCATTTGGCTGATTCTGTGCAATGGAAGAATATTGATACTTTGTTTCCGGATTTCGTCGATGAGCCAAGAGACCTAAGGCTTGGACTTGCTACGGATGGAATGAATCCATATGGTAACTTAAGTAGTATTCATAGTTCATGGCCCATTCTATTGATAATTTACAACCTACCTCATTGGTTGTGCATGAAGCGTAAATACATGATGTTATCTATGATGATTTCGGGCCCAAAGCAACCGGGAAATGACTTAGATGTTTATCTAAGTCCCTTGATTGAAGACTTGAAGAAGCTGTGGGTCGAAGGTGTTGATGTAGTTGATGGGCATTATCATGAGACTTTCAAGCTTTGTGCCATATTATTTTGCACCATCAATGACTTTCCAGCATGCGGGAACTTGTCCGGGTACGGTGTTAAGGGGCATAAAGCATGCCCTATATGTGAGGAAGGCATATGCTACACTCAGTTGCATCATGGAAGGAAGACGGTTTACCTTGGGCATCAGAGATTTCTTAGACGTGATCACCTATATCGTAAGATGAAAAAAGCTTTTAATAGATGCCAAGAGACTGGAGATGCTTCGACGACCATAAATGGAGAGCGGGTTTATTAGAAAGTAAAGGACATCAATGTTATCTTCGGCAAGTCCAAAAAGAAGGGTAAGGCTGCTGAGAAAAACATATGGAAGAAGAGGTCGATATTCTTTGATCTTCCATACTGGCGCAAGCTTGATGTCAGACATTGCATTGATGTGATTCATGTAGAGAAAAATGTGTGTGATAATGTGATCGGGACGCTTCTCAACATTCAGAGCAAGACAAAGGATGGTGTGAATGCTCGTCTCGACCTCGTTGCTATGGGTATACGAGAGCAGTTAGCTCCAGTCGCTGAGGATGGTAAGCGGACTTATTTGCCTCCAGCATGTCATACTTTGTCAAAAAAATAGAGACAAAGTTTTTGTGAGTGCCTTCAGGGCATCAAAGTTCCACATGATTACTCTTCAAATATCAAGAGGCTTATCTCTGGTGATCTCAAATTGGTTGGCTTAAAGTCTCATGATTGCCACATCTTGATGCAACAACTTCTGCTCGTTGCTATTCGTGGTATTGCTCCAAAAAATGTGAGACATGCCATTACTCGGTTGTGCTCATTCTTCAATTCTATATGTAACAAAGTTGTTGACACCCATAAGTTGGATGAGTTGGAAGTTGAGGCTGCTACAATCTTGTGCCAATTGGAGATGTATTTTCCTCCTTCCTTTTTCGTCATCATGGTTCACTTAATTGTTCATTTGGTCAAGGAGATTAGGTTATGTGGGCCTGTTTTTATAAGATGGATGTACACAGTTGAGCGCTACATGAAGATCTTGAAAGGGCATGTGAAGAATCCACATCATCCTGAAGCATCTATTGTTCAAAGGTATGTTGCAGAAGAAGCTATTGAGTTTTGTTCAGACTCCCTACATAACAAGGATCCTATAGGGGTTCCTAAGCCTCGTCATGATGAGAGAAGATGTCAAGGTAAGGGTACACATGGTTTAACAATTAATAGCAAGGGTCAGAAGGAAGTGCTGTAAGCACATTTGTATGTATTGAACAACATCAATTTTGTTCAACCTTACTTTTGTGAACATAAAAGAAAAGTCAAAGAAGAAAACCCTCGAATCAACGAAAAGTGATTGTTGAACAAGCATAACAAGACTTTCTTAAAATGGTTTAAAGATGAAATCCTGAAGGATGGTAGTACTGCTTTTGACGAGGTAAGATGGCTAGCACGTGAGCCTAACTTTAATGTCATATGTTGGAGCGGAGATAGGACATCAATAACTTTTCCTTTTATACAAAGGAATAAGATAACAAGAGTACCATGCAAAATACACTAGTGCAGTAAGTGCTTTTTACGTCAGTTAAAATTGATTTTTTACGTCAGAATACTGACTGACGTAAATACAGCTGACGTTAATAGTTAATATTTTAACGTCAGTTGAGAACTGACGTTAAATATAAAACTATTAACGTCAGTTCTTTAACAAAACTGACGTTAATAGGTTTTTTTTTTTTAAATTCAGTTTTAAAATATCATCCCCTCAGCTATCCCTGCATTCAGTCTCAGTAACACAGAATATCACACACATTACAGAATTGCAAAGGAAAATTGAACAATGGGGGGACTTAAACCCAAGACCCATGTATATATATAAATAAATTTTAGTTCCAATGTCTAAAAAACAAAACTATCTAAGGATATATATATATACATGTTATTAATTAGTTTCTAAAGTCTAACAAAAAAACTATTCATCTAAGTAGTGCGGAGGTATGTTGTCAATTCCTTTTTCAGCCGCATACTTGAAGAAGAATTCAACGAAGCGCATCCTCAAGTCTCTTAACTCTTCTTCTTCAATAGGCGATTGGTCGATAAATGCCTAGACGCGTTCAAATAATAACAATAACATCAATGCAAGTCATCTTAAAAACTATAATATATAATTTAACAAGTTGTTTAAATATTACCTTCTTCCATCCATCCGTAATAGATGCGGAGACTATGTTCAGCATATGAAGCATCACATAATAGCCGCACGACCACCCGTCAGTTTGAAATCGAGACTACCAACAAAATTAATTTCAACGTAAGTTGAATATACATATAAATTAGTAATTATAATATTAATTATTTGATAAATAAACTACCAAACCTTGAGGATGTTCCATACAGGATTTGCTTTAGCCTTAGAAGTCCTACTTCTCCCGTTGGCGCAACTTATGCTAGTCGCCTTCAACGCGCTATCATAAACAAATAATCATGTCGATCAATTAACAAACTCATATATCATGTGTGTAATAAACTAAAAACAACTGATATTAAAACTTAAATTAAATTTAAGATTAGTTACTTACTTATTTACAGCTTCCACCACCTTCGGTGGCGGATCTTGGTGGAGAGAGCAGAAGAATATGACAGTATGCCTAGACGGGTGAAGTACGAACAACTGCCAATGGCGTTCCATACAGTAGGGAGCCAGATATAATTCTTTCGGATTGTCTCCCAACAAGTTCCCTAAGTATTTACTCAATGCATCTTTAGCAAAGAATTCGGGCACAAGGATTGACGGATCTAAGAAACCGTAAACTGATGCAACGCCCTTATCAAGCTGAAGACGATGGAGATACCTAAGATATGAAAAGGTGTGGATGTTAATTACATAATATATATATTGAAATTAAAATAAATTATTAAATGGAAAAATACCAAAAATAAATAAGTTATAAAATTAAAATTAACTTACGTGCACCAGAGACTGATGACATTGCTGTTCATCCAGATGTTATTTCTGCAGGCGTTTCCGAGATCGTCACCAAAGAAGGAAAATATCCTCTGTTGATCTGGGCGTGCCACCCATCCATCATGATCCAATGGACATACAAAAATCTCAAACGCATAATCCTCACCAAGTGAGAACAAACGAGTGATAGGTGACAGCGACACCGACGTCGACTTGGCCTTCAGTTTAGGAAAAATAAAATAGATAAGTTGTTGATAATTAAAAAAAACACAAGTAATTATTTGACTAATTTGGACATTAATAATGAATAAATACCTTTGCTAACATTTCGAGCTCACGTCGTTTGGAGTCCAACTCAAGCTCACGCCTTTTCATTTCCAACTCAAGCTCATGGCGCTGGACTTCCAACTCCCGCTCCCTAGCTGCCAACTCATCGTCCTCCACATGTGCCCTACTAAAACTCTCTTTTGTGCTCACATGTGAAGGGTTGGCAAGCCTTATGGTGTCCTGGGATGTACCGACGGAGGAAAGCTCTCTGGCAAGTGCCTGCTTGAATTCTGGGTTGGATAGTAAGCCTTGCATCAGATGTGTTGTAATATCTGGGTTGGACATGAGGTGCTGAGTAAGGTCAGCCAAAATTGATGCTTCATTGACCACCCGCTTTCGTGAAGCAGACTTGCCATAATATTGTTTGATGGTCACGTTCCCAGGAACACCGAGAACCCGACCAGGATGGTCTTTCTTGCCTAGAGCAGTCATCAAGACGTCCTGCCGTCCATAAGGGACGAATGCGCCCTGGGAGGATTTTGCTTTAAGATCCATCTACAATGAAAACAAATGAAAAAACATGCAAGTGAAAAGTGTTGCAAATATATATACAAATATCAATTGAAATCAAGTTAATTATTTACTTACAATCTTATCTGCCACTTCGCGAGTGGCATCAACTTTAAAAGATCCCATCTTTGTCATGCGGCCGGCTAACCAGACATCCTCGCGGTTGATGTCCGACGGAGGACTTGATGGTGTGCCCTCAGGCACCTCTCCTCTTTCAATCCTAGTAGAGTGCTCTTCCTGCTTCGCCCGCAGCCTATCCGCCATCATCTGCTCGATCCGAGTCTGGTACCCACCCTGAGACATGGTGTGGCGGTGGACGTTCTTCGCCTGATTCTGCCGACCCTTATTTGCCTTAGCCTATTCAAACAAAAACACATAATTAAATACAGTTAAATGATCTATAATAAGCATACAAAATTAACTTAATCAACCAACCTGAAATTCTCCATCCTGTCGACTCCTGACAAACATATCCCAAGTATCCTGATCAATCCAGGGATAATCCGAGAACATTTTATCAAGCCGCTTCTTCCCAGATACATAGTACCTGGTAAGATCATGCTTGAACCCATTCCAACGCTTTGATGCCATTTTCATACATTTATGACGATGATCCTCGTCATTTGGCACAGTCCAAGCTACCTACACATTAGATACATATATAACAACTGGATGGATTATAACTCGGATAATTATCTAATAATGTAAATCAAACGAATGTAAAGGTAAAATACCGTGATTTCCTCCCAAATCTGATCCTTAACGTTCTGTGGAACGTCATTCCAGTGGTTATAGTTGATGCTTACGTGCTGCTTTGCTTGTAGAAACACCCACTTATTAAATTCTTTAGCACGGGGTCCCTGGGCATTTAGATTAGCATCGAAGGACACCTCAAGCTTCTGTCCGCTCTGCCTGTCCTTCTCTAGTTTCTTCAACGAGGTGGCTCCTCTACCCCGTTTCCTATGAGCCTGTGATGTCTGTATGGACAAAAAAAATGATAAAATAGAGGGTTGTAACATTATAAACTTACATTAAAAAGAAGGACTAAAGATAGTATATAACATGTAAACTTACACTAGAATCAGGCGTAGGCGTGATCGGGTCTCGTGAGCCCCCACAGTGTCCTCCTGTGCATGTGGGCTATCCGACTGATCCATATGTATGCCTGTTCAGAATCAATATATATTTATTAACATATGTTATAACTCAAAATAAATACAGAAGTATAAATAAAAATAACTAGATAGGTCCTATAGATATACAAAACATATATCCAATATAAGGACAATACGGGAGATTGAAAACTATAGTTTTTGAAGATTGCCAAGCATTGGTCACGGCCTGGCAGTGATGTCCATCACGGCCGTAACGTGCCAACTGAACCAGACCCTCATAGGCAGAACTCGATCACGGCCTAGCCGTGATGAGCATCACGGCTGTGACAGATCAACCAGCAGAGCAACATGCACTCAAAACCAAAAATAGAGACATTCCAAACAACTCAAACTCACGGTTTAAAGTTACAACTACTGAGACTACAGTTTCAACATACACTCAAAACCAAAAATAGAGACATTCCAAACAACTCAAACTCACAGTTTCAAGTTTCAACTACTGAGACTACAGTTTCAAACCAGCAGAGCAACATGCATGCACTCAAAACCAAAAATAAAAAAATGTGCCCTAATTAAAGACTCACCAGAAATAGGCGCTCGCGTGGTGGTGGGGGGGGGGGGGGGGAGCTCGAGTGGTGGCCAACGTTCGATGTGGTTATTGAGAGCAGAGGGACAAGCAGAGTTAGTGCGCGGGAAGGGGAAAGAGAGATGTCAAGTTATTGCAAAGAATGAGCGGGAAAGACAGAGTTAGGGGTTAAGAGTGTACCTCATGGTGGTGGCAAAGAAGCCCTCGCGGTGGTTGCGGTGGAGATGAGCTCGCGATTAGGGCAGAGTGAGTGTGAGAGTGAGGGTTGAGAGTGAGGGTTGAGCGAGATGAAAAGAGATGTACAGAGAAGTGCGGAAGGCGCGCGGGTGTAAACGTTATAATTAAAATAAAACAACATTTTACGTCAGTTGTTAGTAAAACCTGACGTTAAAGGTCATATATTTAACGTCAGTTGTATTAAAAAACTGATGTTAAAAACACTCACACTTCTTACGTCAGTTTTTAGTAACAACTGACGTTAAAGGTCATATATTTAACGTCAGTTGTATTAAGAAACTAACGTTAAAAACACTCACAACTTCTTACGTCAGTTGTATTACACAACGGACGTTAAAAGTTTATTAGTTTCTGCAAAAACATTCATTCCTTTGACTACTGTGCTATTTACCCATTCACCTTGTACCTAATCCTCTTAATGAGCATTAAGTTTATAGATAAGTTTTCAAGAAAATCAGAATAGCTTATTCAACTTGTACTGCTCCTATAAATAGCTTCCTTCCATCCTTTTAATTTTTCTGCTTCACATATGGCTCTGCCATGGAGACTAACTTCATCACTCTTTCTTCCTATTCCTAGACTCAAAGATCTTTGTCTTAATGGTCAAACAACTTCTGAGTTTGAGTAAATCACATTACATGGATATTAAGGTTGGGTGAATCACGTAATGTGATTCTCTCACTTTATTTCATCTCCGTCATCCCTTTCACTTTGCTTTGGAAGCAAGTGATTGTGGATTCAAGATGATGCATCAAGGAATTCCACTGAAGAAGAAAGATGCAAAGATCCCTTTCACTTTGCTTTCGCTGCTAGTGACTGAGGATTTACTTTGCATCATGGAATTCAAGTGAGGGAGGAGGTGATGCATCCATTGGAGTTTCTGATGACAGGACTGAGAATAAAATGATGTTGATGCAGAAACTTTTTTATATTTTAGGGCTATGTTGCAGAAATTTTTTATCTTTTAATCATGTAATTTTAACTTATGAATCGCTTCAATGTCATACGATTTGATTATACATATAACTTGTTTTATGTTAAGTGTTTATTTATTTTAATTTGTACAAGAATTTGTTTACTAATTCAAGCTAATTAATAAAAATTAAAAATAAACTTGTATAAATTAAAAAAAGGTTTAGAAATAAACTGCAGTACTATATGGAGTGATCTGCGTTAAGAGGGACAACAGGGACATGACAAGCAATGAAATGAGTTTCATAATTATTTACGTCAGTTATTTATAGAACTGACGCAAATAGTGATTTAATATTTACAAACTGCCACCACCTAATTTTTAACATCAACTTAATTTATGACTGCCAAGTTCCCGTATATTAATTACATTATTTCCAATATTCATTCTGCACGTTTATAATATATAGGATTATTTACGCCACTATTTATTTAACTGAAGTAAAAATCAAACTTTTAACGTCAGTTTTTTAAAAAACTGACGTTAACAATAAATATTTTTTATTTTAAAAACACTTTTAACGTCAGTTTTTTTAAACAACTGACGTTAAAAGTGTATAGATATCTGCAAAAACATTCATTCCTTTGACTACTGTGCTACTTACCCATGCACCTTGTAACTCAATCCTCTTAATGAGCATTAAGTTTATAGATAAGTTTTCAAGAAAATCAGAATAGCTAGCTTAGTAATAGCTTCCTTCCATCCACTGCTCCTATAAATAGCTTCGTTCCATCCTTTTAATTTTCTGCTTCACAATATGGCTCTGCCGTGGAGATTAACTTCATCACTCTTTCTTCCTATTCCTAGACTCAAAGGTCTTTGTCTTAATGGTCAAACAACTTCTGAGTTTGAGTAAATTACATTACATGGGTGATAAGTCTGAGTAAATTACATTATGTGAGTTGCTGACCTTATCACCTTCCGGAGAATCAGCTGCTGCAGGGCTAATCAGGTGCTCGGGGGTCACAGTTCCAAAACCTCAGCTTTGGCAGCAAGTGACCATCTTGGAAGTCTCTGAAACCACTGCCTTTTCTTGAAACAGATCTAGTGCACCTGTTTTTGCCTCTCTCTTGAGCTCTCTCATGCCCCCCAGTTTTCTGAGGTCTTCGGAGTATATATAGTTTTCCCTTTGGCATATTTCATAAAACTCTCTGATGGGATGCAGCTTTAATGTTTAGGATTTTAAACCCTTTCAATGTAACTTTTTATAGGATTTTAAACCCTTTCAATGTAACTTTTTATAGGATTTAAAACCCTTTCAATCTTCTGAATTGATCAGTCTGTATTATACTTCATGAATGAAATCCGGTTTGGGTTATTGATTCAACTTATACTTCGCACATATATTTTAGTTTTCAAAACAGAAACACAAAACATCAAAGCAATTCATGTGAAACTGAAACTTTGAGGAAGGCAATGCGGAAGGAATCGTATACTAGATAAAAAAAATTATTAAAATAACCTTTAACGTCTGTTGATATAGGGACTGACGTTAAAAGTGAAGAGACTTACTTCTAACGTCAGTTCTTTATCGAACTGACGTTAAAATGTTCACTTTTAACGTCAGTTCTTTATTGAACTGGCGTTAAAAGTGAGTCACTTCACTTTTAACGTCAGTCATTAAAACAACTGACGTTAAAATTGAATTAATGAAGTCTGATATTTACAAAACTGCCACCGCCTCCTTTTTAACGTCTAGCTTTTGGTTAACTGACGTAAACCTTTACCGTCTAATGTATATTTTCCACTAGTGATAGTAGGGTTATGATCATGGCCAAAGTAATGCACTTCTCTAGTTCAAAGGACACAAAACCCGTTAAAGCAACGATACCTTACTTTGGAGTCATTGAAGAGATTTGGGTGCTCGATTACACTAAGCTTACGGTGCCGGTTTTTAAATGTAAGTGGGTTGATAGTAAAGGTGGTGTACAAACCGACGAATGGGGGTTTACATTGGTAGACCTTTGATAAGCCTCTGGCTTATCTAGTTTTATAACTAGTAAGACTGTGGTTTATGTGCTAATTATTCGAGTTCAATCTCGTTTTCGCCCAAATTTGGCCTTGTTTTGTTTCTAAGTTAGACTTTGACTCGTTTTAGGCATTTTTAGTAGTTTTTAGTCTATTTTGAATAGAATTACGGTTTTCGTTTTCTTTTTGTTGTTTCAGGTTAAGGGGAAGCACTTCGAGTCAAGAAAACAGTGAAAATTGCCATTCTGGAGATACTCGCCCCGCGAGAGGGAGCTCGCCTCGCGAGCCTGAAGACCAGCTGAGCAGCAACAATCATCATTTCTGTCTCGCCCCGCGAGAGGCTGCTCGCCTCGCGAATCATGAAGACCTGGAGGACAGAGACCATCACGGCCTCGCCGTGATGAAGGTCACGGCTGTGACAGACTAGAAATTGAAGTCTCGCCTCGTGAAACATCCTCTCGCCTCGCGAGAGTACAATTTGAAAGCGCGTCATTTTTAATATTCGCCTCGCGAGTGCACGTAAATCCTGAATCCTATATATTGCTGTTTTAGGGCATAATTAGGGAGCTTTTGGTTCTCCACTGTTTTGTAGCGTTTTGGGACGAAATTCTTGTTCTCTGGAGCTGCGTCTCGTTCTTCTATTTTCTTATTTTACAATGGTGATTATGGCCGATTGCTTGTGTGTCTTTACGAGCATGAGGAACTAATCCCCTCGTCTAAGGGAACAATGAAACCACCCATGGCGGTGTAGATTCAATGTGATGTATGTTTCTCTTCCTTTTCTCAATAGTGTTTTCCAATTCTTAACGTGTTGTGTTAATCGTATGCTTGCGTGATTAACTAGTTAAACGTGTTGAGGCTTGGGAGGCAATTCGCGTTTTAGAACTTGATTTGGGATCATCGATCGACTATTGCACGAGAGTGAATAGGAGATCGGTGCAACCTTATAGGAACCAGATTTAATAGAGTTTGATGATTGGGTTATGAGACCTAGTAAGTAATTAATTCAATCGTCGAATACGTCCTATTGAGCACGACAGTGGATTTAGGAGAATTTGGGGGTCTTGGTTGACATTGTAATTGAACTTAGGGAGGAAAACATCATCACTTGGGTACTATGCATGATTGGGTAGGTGGATTTGTGACCTTAGATATTTTAATTTTCAGATTTTAATACCTTAGTTCTATTAGATTTGTTAATTTAATTTGCGATCCTATTTTCTCTCTCAGCCACTTTCTGTTACTTGACCAAACGTATCGAACTTCTCGCGAATTAGTCGAATTGGTAGCCCAATCCTTGTGTTCGACCTCGGTAAATTCTTACCGTGTTTATTTTATTACTTGCGACGACCCGGTACACTTGCCGGTGACTCAACAACCTTTGCAAGTTAGGTCATATAAATGAGCCTTTCATAATGGCTTCCCAAGCAAAACAAGTGTTCTACATCACTGATCCTTCTAACAAAAGGTTATCCGTGGTTCTCCAAGGAAAAAGCATGCATAATGGCAGTGATGAAAATCAAGATTCAACTCTTGATATTCCCGAGACTCCTTCTTTTTCAACAAACATGCTTACTATAATTGAGGAAACACAGGTGGACAATGTACATGCCACTCGTCATGATCATCACGAAGGGATATTGATATAGGTAATTTAAACTTGATTATAGTGTGAGTTTTGTTCTTTTAAGGTAAACATCTTATTTATCCATGTTAGTTTTGATTTATTTTTATTTATCCATCTGTATTTATCTTTATCTTTAGTTATCCTTGTTAATTTTTTTTAATATTTACCTTTTATGAACAGGCATACACATGGATCACTCGGACCCGCATGTACGGGAGGACACTATGGGGCCTACGCAGGACACTATGGGGCCTACGCCTGATGATACTGTAAGTTTACATGTTATATAAAATTTATCCAGTATTTATAATGTAAGTTTAAGTTCTTTATATATTCTTTATTTATCCTTGTTATACATAATCCTCTAATTTAACATTTTTTTCCAAACAGACATCACAGTCTCGGAGGAAACGGGGTAGAGGAGCCACGTCATTGAAGAAGTTAAAGAAGGCTAGGCAAAGTGGTCAGAAGCTTGAGGTGTCCTTTGATGCTAAACTAAAGCATCAGGGCCCCCGTGCTAGAGAATTTAAAATGTGGGTGATTCTACAAACCAAGCAGCACATTAGCATCCTATACAACCATTGGGATGACGTTCCACAGAACGTTAAGGATCATATTTGGGAGGCTGTCACGATATTTTACTTTTACATTCTTTTGATGTACATTATTAAATAATTATTCGAGTTCTAATTCATCATGTTTGTTATGTATTTAATGTGTAGATAGCTTGGACCGTGTCTAATGACAAGCATTATCGGAAGAAATGGCTCTCATTGGGGGCAAGGCGCTGGAGTGGGTTCAAGAATGATCTTACTGGGTTTTATGTATCTGGGAAGAAGAAGCTTGATAAGATGTTCTTGGATTACCCCTAGATTGATAGGGAGACGTGGGATGACTTTGTTAGGATTCGACATGAGGACAAATTTCAGGTTAGTTGATGAAGTTATTTTATTTATGCTTCTTAGATATCATTTATGTAAAGAAATTATATGTATTTAACTCTATTAATTATGTGTTTTTGTTTAAACAGACTAAGGCGGAGAGGGGTAGGCAGAACCAAGCTAAGTACGTCCACACCCACACATTGTCTCAGGGTGGGTACGCCACTAGGATCGATGAGATGATGGAAGAGAAGTTGAGGGTGAAGCAGGAAGAGCTGACTGCGAGGATATCACGTGGAGAGGTGCCTGAGGGGACACTAGTCAGTCCTCCGTCACCCTTCCCGCACGAGGATGTCTGGTTAGCCGACCGGATGACAAAGAAAGGCTCTTTTAAAGCTGAAGCCACTCGCGATGTGGCAGATAATATTGTAAGTAACTAACTATATGAATTTATAGTTGATATTTGTATATGGTTGATATTTTTAAGGAACACCTTTCTCTTACACGTTTTTTCAATTCTTCATTGTAGATGAGCTTAAGGAAAAATGCTCCCAGGGCTCATTCGTCCCTCCTGGATGCCGGGACATATTGCTCACTACTCTAGGCAAGGACGACCATCTTGGTCGGGTGATCAGTGTTCCAGAGACGGTGGGCATCAAAGAATATTATGGCAAGTATACTTCATGAAGGAGGGTCGTCGATGAGGATGTACTTACAGAAACCATTACACAAAAGCTCCATTCCGACCCGGCCGTTACAGACCAGCTGATGAGCCGCTTCTTATCCAACCCAGATTTCAAGCAGGCGCTTGTTAGGGAGCTTTCCTCCGTGGGTTCCCAGGACACCGCGGGAGCTGAAACCCTTCACATGTGAGCACAAAAGAGAGATATAATAGGACACATGTGGAGGTGGATGAGTTGGCAGGTAGGGAGCGGGAGTTGGAGGTCCGACTCTGTGATCTTGAGGTGGAAGCGAAACAGTGGTAGTTTGAGTTGGCGCAGCAGGAGCTCGAGTTGGCACGAAAGGTATATATTCATCATTAATGTCCAAATTTGTCAATTAATTAATTTTTTTTAAATATCAACAACTTATATACCTGATTTATTTAATATTGAAGGCAAAGGCGGGTAAGATGTGTCTATTGACTCGGTTGTTTTCGATTGGCGAGGATTATGCGCCTGTGATTTTTCAATGGGAGTTGGAGCACGATGGTTGTCTGGCACACCACTTCATGAGCGTGAGCTTGGATTTGTATTCAGTGGTGACGATATTGGGCATCTTTACAATGATGGCCAACAACTATCCACCGCGATTATGAGTCTTTGGTCGACGTAAGTATGCTTTATAATTTTATAATTAATTCAATTTATATATTTTATTTTAATTTTATGATTTACTGTATTCATGTCGTAGGTATCTCCATCGACTTCAACTTGAGAAGGGCTCCGACCTATTCAGATTCTCAGTGCCCTACTCTCTTAGCCTGAATTCGTTGCCAGTTACAATGAAGTCACAGCATACTTAATGAGATTACTGGGAGATAATGATCGCAATGAACTATATCTGGCACCGTACATAATGAGCAGGCATTGGCAGTTGCTCGTAATTCATCCTGCCAGGCATACTGTCATCTTCCTATGCTCTTTCCACCGGAACCTGCCACGGGAGGTGGTGGAACCTATCAATAGGTTAGTAATTAATCTTATATTTAATTTAAGTTTTGATATTTACTTTAATTTTATGCTACACATGATGAATTGGTTAATTGACATGAATATTCTATTTATGATAGTGCACTGAAGACTTGTAGTTTAAGCTGTGCCAACAGGAGGAGTATGACTCTTAAGTCTAAAGGAAATCTTGATTGGATTATCCTCAAGGTTGGTAGTTTGTTAAATAGTATATATTGTTAGAATTACTAATTACTAACTCCAAATATATATGTTTATTTAAGTGACATTAAATTTTATTACTTTTGTAGTCTCGCTTTCAGAATGATGCTTGGTCCTGTGGATATTATGTGATGCAACATATGATGAACATAGTCTCTGCATCTATTACGAAAGGATGGAAGAAGGTAATAATACTTAATTAAACAACTTATTTAATTATATATTTTAGTTTTCATTTTCATTGCGTTAATTAATGTTACCGTGATTTATTTGAACATTTGCAAACTTTTAACAGCGACCAATCTCCTCTTGACAAAAAAGAGTTCAAAGACTTGAGGACGCGGTTTGCAGAATTTTTCTTCAAGTATGCTAAAGAGAAAGGATTGCTCGCACTTAAACCTCAAGAGTATATAGAAAATGTGTAGTTAGTATTTAGTATAGAAACTTATATGTAGGTGTATAGTAATAAGTATAGAAAATTTTAGTTATGTTTTTTCTAACAATGAGGTTTTGGTTTTTTATACCCCCATTCGTTCCTTCGTGTATATATACTTTTCTTTTATTAATGAAATTTAAGTGAAATATTGGACTGTTACTAGATTGTTTACTGGACTGGACTGTTTTCTGAATGCAGGGATAGCTGGGGGAAGGGATATATTGTAACAGATTTTTTTTTAAAAATCCTTTAACGTCAATTGTTTAGTACAACTAACGTTAAAAGTAAGTTGAATGAAACAACTGACGTTAAAAGTGATTTTTTTTAAAAAAATTTGAATTTTAACGTCATTTATGTAATCAACCGACGTTAAAAGTGTACTTTTAAGTCAGTTTTGAACTGACGTAAAAAGTTACACTTTTAACGATTGTTCCAATAACTTCAGACATTATTCAGACGTCCAAAATCAATTTTTCCTGACGTAAAAAACACTTCCCGCACTAGTGAATGATATTGTGATTGATCTGTGGTTTTAATTGAATTTATGTATGTATATGTTTTTCCTTAATAAGAGATATCCCAAATATGTCTTCGTAAACTGAAAAATATCGTCAGTTGTTTACCAAAAAAAGGGAAGTTGGATTTTAATTAGCTTGATATCATTTTACTCAATTTTCTGATCAAATGTTCTAAATTTTCTGAGAAAAATATATGAATACACCTTTTTTAAACTTGGATTTTGTTTGTTTGCCATGACAATGCTACAATAAAGTAGCAACTCTAGTATTCATATGTTCCTGGGTGGAAACGATTACATTTCTAGGCATGATGTGGATGCTAGAGTGTAAGTATCTATGAGGTGAGTGTTGTATTCTTCTTTATCCTTGAGACTCGGGTTCCTTTTATAGCCTTTCGGTGGGCATGGGAGGTATGAGTTAGTTATGACTTTTGGGTCCCACTTGAGTTGTTAGCGTGATACGAGGACAGGCCATCTCACCACGTCATCTATTGTGAGTACCTCCCTCTATCTTCACATGACATTCTCTCCATCTATAAGATTTCCCACATCATGTGGCATAGCGGAGCTGAGGAGAATTATTCAGGGCGTACCTCGACTAACCACTTTGAACTCAACTCAGGACTCGGGGTCCAAGCTTTCAGCTCGGCGCTTTGGTATTTGGACCAGACTTTCTTCTTGGGATTGAATTTTACCCCTGATTGGGCTGGGGTGCTTGCTAGACTTTGGTGGTGTTAGACTACTAGGAATGGCTTTGATGACATTGGGCCTGGATCCAATCTTGGTAGGAACAGGAGTCCCCCAAGTCTTAAGCTGTCTGCAACAAAGAGACTTATTTTTGTTGTTGGTTGTCCCTTTTTACCCTTCACTTTCACGTCTTGTGCTGAAGTGTCTCAATTCGTACCAGTTTCTTCATCTTCGTAGCATTGGTTGGATTCTATTGCCTCTTTTAAGAGACACAACATCTTGTTAAAGGGCACGTCCCATCCTCTGCTTGGTTTCGCTTCCCCATGCGCTACTTGTCCTTTTGTTTCCCCTGGTGTCTTTTCCTATCTTTACTTAATTTCTTTTGTTTATGAGCGTGCGTCTATGTACCGATCGTCGGATCATTACTTCCTTTCATCAATGGTAATTCATGAAATATACATAAAGGCTCCAACTCTTTTGTCCTTTTCATTTTCGCGCCTTGTCCTTTCCTCTTTCCTTCTTCATTCTCCCTCTGCATTTCACAATTCTCCTCCACAACTGTTCCTCGTTTGTTTCGTTGCGAGGCACGCGCTTTCCTTTTCCTTTTTCTTGTTATGCTTTGTTAGAAATTTGTTTTTCACGGTTTAGTTTTCAATTCTTTCCTTTCCATTTCAATTTCTATCGTTTCCAAGCATCCTGTGGTCCTTCTCATCTTTCTTGATTTTTGGGTGGGCCTCCTTTTACCCCAAGATGTCTCAGGAGCCTCTTGGTTTCCCAAGTTCTCTCCCTTCATTTCACTTTCAGCATATGCAAGTTTCATACTGGAGAGGGCGAGAGAGAGGTTAGTGAAGAGAGAAAGTTTCGGAGCCTTGTACAACTATACCGATCATCGTATCAAGAAACTGGCTACATCGTTGAGCTCGTAGCGACGTGTGCTTGCTCACCCTATATCTATTTTCTTGCTAGGGCTAAGGTAAGCCTATGATCTTATCATACCGACATGTCGTCAATGTCGATAGTGAGGTTTTCTTTATGTTCAGTTATTATTTTTGAATTACTTTTTCATATTAGGGTTACTAGTGACGTCGGCTTCGTGTACATGTGTTCACGTGAATTTTTGGAGCCCCAGAGGTACCAGTTCTTTGAGAGGTATAGAGGAGTACTCGTTTCATGGTACCAGAACTATCAACGTACACCTCAGGTGGGAGAAAGAAGCATCCTATCGACGGAAACAACTAAGTAGCATAATTTGTAATGATGGTTGTAGGGCGACCTAAAACCTACCAGTGAGCGAGTAATCGACAATACCAAAATAACATTGGCGACTACCCCATAGTACAAATGATGATTTTGGGATAGTATATTTATCGCTATTAGGTTGTTTTTGTGAATAGCGAGGATGTAGGATTTTATTTGTTGAGGTGCTTATTGTGTGCTGGTTGCTTTAATATGCTTCACATGCTTTATATGCCTTTACATGATAACATGTTATTTTAATATTATTATAATATATGTAACATGCTTTGTATGTCTCACATGCCATATCTTTAATTCTATGATTAATTGGCCCTTAGGCGATGATATATGCTGTTTTGAAGAGATGCCTGTTGGGGAGAGTATGACATGAGACTTAGATGTGCATAACCTAATAAAATATAATTTTATATGGATAAATTGATGTGACATGATCTGAGGATTTATACGTGTTCTTGGTGGATGGTTGAGGCACTAGGAAATGACCCGATAAGAGTCAGTGAGACTCATACTAGTTTGCTTGGTGATGTTCATAGCCGTGTGGATGGAACACATGAGGTCAGGGTATCTGATTATAGATACTGGATATCACGGGACAATTGATTAGTGATGCTACTGTGATACTTCTGTAGTCCTTGCCGAGCAGCTCCATGTGTAGCTTCGGGCTACTTATGTTACTTTGTGTAGCCTCGGGCTACTTATGTGGCCATGTCAACATACAGGCGTAGTTGCATGAGAGTAAGGATAGAGGAGGATACCGTAACTCGAGGATGACTTCTATCAATATGTGCTGCATGTCTTTGTACTATTATTGTATTTTATGCTATGCATTTTTTTCTATTACATGATAATAGTATAGTTTCTTATATCCCTATCCCTTTCTCTGTATGTTTCGCTATCGACGATGGAGCAGATACAATACAGTAGGATGCCTTACATCCACCACCCATGGATGACGGGACCACCGAGGGTCTCTATGATGGGCACTTTTGAGCTCGAGTTCTTCGATGCGCGGGGATGGCAGATCGACCCAGCTACCTTTCTTTCTGTATACACTGGCCCGATTGGTATATAAATGCGTTTTAGTGATTCCCCGACATCGACATTCGTGGGTGTGTTCCGGATATCGACGAGGTTACCTTTTCAGCATTTTTGGCATCCGCCAGCTTGAAAACATCCACATCCTTGGTATCTTTCTCAGAGCTCAGAGGTTATAGGACCAGTAGTAGTCCCCCCGAGATAGTGATTGTCACAGCTCGCATTATCGGTGGATGTTCCAGCACCGTCGGTGGATGCAGATGCGGAGAGAGTCATGGTAGCCCTAGATATCCACGTTAGCTTCCGTGGGTAGGCTAGAGCGTCTATTTGTACATAGGTGTGTGTGGTGAGCCATTTTTGATGTATTTTGAGTGGAGACGGGCTCTGAGAGGAGTGTGGTGAGGATGTTTTATGTCTTTGATCTTTTGATATATTTTCTTTCTTTCAGTTTGTGCGCCAGTTTGTATCTTATAGGATCCTACTGATGGGATACCTTAGATATATATATATATATATATATATATATATATATATATATATATATATATATATATATATATATATATATATGTATGATGTGCGATGTTTATGTTTATGTTTATGTTTATACGTTTTATGTTTTTAATATATCCATTTTTTTGTTATGTATATTTAACGCTAATATCATGATTAAGGCTTAGTTAGTTAGGTTTTTCTTTAATGGGACATTGGGGTGTCTCAACACAGACGAGTTTGAAGACGAGGATTCATAAAGTGATGAAGAGCTATCTCTCACGACCATAAAGATGAGAAAGCTCTGGAAAAAGAAAAATTTCAGAAAGGAGATGCCTTACAGAAGATTCCACAAAGAAAAGAACTTCCAAGAGTCCACATCAACAGACAAGAGTCCAATTGTCTGTTATGAGTGTAAGAATCCTGGTCATATCAAAGCTGAGTGCCTTCAACTGAAAAAGGGTCCCTCAAAAGAAGTTCTTCAGAAAGAAGAAAAAGATGATGGCCACTTGGGAAGATCTGGAGTCAACATCTTCTTAAGATGAAGAGACAAAGGAGGAAGCCAATCTCTGTCTGATGGCCAATACAGATTCAGATTCAAATTCAGAACCTTCAGTACATCCTGACTTTGAGAAATTGCTTGATGCTTATGAGGAGTTGTTGGAGGATTCCAACTACTTATCTAAGGCCTTCAAATCCATCATGAGAGAGTATGTAAAGCTCCTTAGTGAGCATAAACAAAAATATCAAGAGTGTGAAATGATGGCCAAAGAGAACAATAAGTTGAAGATTGAAAAGTCTGATGAAGCTAAGATCACTAGTGAAATATCACAGTCTGAAGAAGTTGTTAAACTTCCACAGAAAGTGGAAGAGCCTACTTCTGATCTTGCCATATTTGTTAATGAAAGAGATAATCTGACTAAGTTGCTTGGCTGTCAGAGACACTCTCTTAAAAAAGAAGGTATTGGATATGTCCATCAGACACATCATAAAGTATCAATGAAAATCTCAGAAGTGTCTATTGAATCTGTTTCCATTAAATCCGAACCTGTCTGTAACTTCTGTGGAAAAGATGGACATGTTATGTCTAAGTGTATTCACAAGAACAAAAGAAAATCTTCACAGACTCCTAGAACTAACAGAAAAAGGACACAGAAAAATATGGGTACCTAAAGACCAAATAATTCTTGTTGCCGATGTCCTTAATAGGACAATGAAAACACCTCTGCTGGTAGCTGGATAGTGGTGGCTCGTGACACATGACAGGAGAAAGGTCTTTATTCCAAGACCTCTAACTTAATAAAAGTGGATATGTAGACTTAGGAGGAAATCAGAAAGGGATAGTGATTGGTTTTGGTACTATTGGTTGTAAAACCATTCTTCCCTCAATCTCTATTGTTCTTATAGTCGAAGGGTTAAGATACAATTTGTATAGCATAAGTCGATTATGTGATAGTGGATTTGATGTCTCCTTCACCAAGGTTGCATGTATGGATGTCGCGACCGTCCAGTCCGAATGCTGCGAAAAAAGTTCAACTAAGGGATTGAGCATGATACTTGTCATAGAGCAATCCAAAATATCACAAGTTCAACTATCTTAATTAGATATTCAAAAATAAAAAGAAACACAAAAAAGGGAATATTTAGTTTTGGCTTGACAGGATGATTAGTCTTGCTCCTACGTATTCCCTATTGTGATGGGAAATTCAAAATCACGTAGTTCTTATCGAAATATATTTGGTCTGTTGATTAATTTTTAATTTTATGAAAAGATTTTTTATTTATAAGGATTTTGATCTTTTTTTTTGTTTTCTTTATTGCATAAATTTTAAATACTGAAAAATTCTAATCAAAATAGAACATGGTACATGTGTCCATAGAGCGATCATGATGTAAGGAATTGAGTGTGATACATTTTATAAAGCAATCCCAAAATTATTTACAAAGATAAATTATCAGAATAAAAAGATTCAGTTTTAATCCTCAATTGTAAAAAAACAAAATACCTAAACTAAGTTGAACATGACACACAAGTCCATAGGGCAACCTTGATTCTAAAGGATTGAACATGGAACTCAAGTCCATAGGGAATCCCTAAATATCACAAGTTCAATTATAAAACAAAGAGGGTATTACATTGTCAAAATTTTAATCCATAAAAATAAAACAAAGATACTACTTCTAAATATAAAGAAAGGAAAAAAAAATACTAATTCTAAATAATAATAATAATAAACTTAGTAAACTAAAAAGCAAAAATAAGGAAAGAAATGAAAAGCTTACCTCTGGGATGCGCATAAACACTATGCATTTGACCCATGTATGCTCCCTCCCTATATGCGCCAAAACACATATTTCCTTGTGTTTAATTTAAAAAAAAAAATTCAAAATGGAGTGCAAAAGCATCACTAAATTGAAAGGCATCCCAACTAGGTTGACATCCCAATCAATTCCATTCATCTGCAGCACACAATAATTTTATTAAAAAAGAATGGGGAAATACAAAATAAGCATGGGGACATTTACCAAACCTATGAAAAAGTCATCTAAACCTATAAAAAGGAAGACTTAATCTATTTCTAAAAAAAAACATTCCTTTATAAAATCTGGAATTAAATCCCACCTAAAGAAACCAGAAACAGAAACTCCAAAGTTTGCTAATTTATCTGCACAGCTATTGCCTTCTCTATATATATGGCTGACTACAAACTTCATCTTCCTATTAATCTCCAAGAAATTGATCCATTGGTTCCTAAGTTTCCATGGAACTAAGTCTGAAATTTTGAAAGCATCAACCATTATTTTAGAATCACACACCAATCAAAGACAATTCCATCCATGCTTATGAGCTATTTCAATTGCAAGCATAGCCCCATTCATCTCTACAGCAAGAGCATTAACATTCCTGAGACTTTTTCAAAATAGTCTAGCATTGCTCTCTCAAGATTCCACCACATGCTGCTGGTCCTGGACTGATATGATTACCTTTCGCAACTCCATCAGTATTGCATTTAATCATATAGGCAAAAGGAGGATACCATTGAACTTCTTTAATAGAAGGGGCAGATGAAGGATGACCATTCATCTTGAAATGCTTCAGCAACATAAACTCATATATTGAATCAGACATGGTGCCAGAACTGAAGTTCCCTGTTAAAGAAATATGAGATGTTATTCTTGAGATGGCAGCTTGAACACTGACCTTTTTGCTTTTAAATCTCAGTTGATTCTTGCAAAACCAGATTGAACAAAATATATATATAATTCCAGCAATCACAACATCCAAAACCTGTGAGCTCCATCCCCTCTTGCAAATGTTCATGGCATATTGTATTGAAGAGGTGTCGATTTGACAACCAATGCAAGATCCAAACCATTTCCACAAGTCTGCTGCCAGTGCTTAAAATACAAAAGAAGGGAAAAAAACAAAAGCAAAAATAATAACAATTTTTTACTAGATTTCTCAGGCTTTATATTCAGAATTAAGCTCGAGTATTATAAACCAAACTTTTTAATCAAAAGTCACGTGCTTTATACATAGTATTAAGCCCAAGTGTGAAGGTTTATTGTTGTGTCTAAGCACTTGACAATCTTCTGTTTATATAAGAGGTGAGGAGAAGGAAGAAGCTTGCTTTTTCCCATATGGGACTTGAGTCAAGTGAATAGTTATCCATGTGGGACTATGTTGTTAAGGAGATAAGTGTACACTTTTTCCTTCCTTTTCCTTTTTCTTTTTTTTTTCCTTTTTCTTTTCTTTTATTTTTTATTTTTTTTGTCAGATTTTTAGGAAAACAACAATACAAATTAAAAGATAAAATTAAAAATTAAATATTTAAAGGAAAAAAAAGACAAATTTGGGTATCAAAGCCTCCCTTCGCGTTCCATTTGGGAGAAATGGGAGGCAAAGGAGTTGATCCAAATTTGGTCATGGGCTCTTTGATAGAATGACATCGTATAGGGATGGGTATGGGGACCTGGAAAAAGGATGGGTACAAGGACCCAGAAAAATGATCCGTACGGGAACCCGAAAAAGGATAGGTACGAGGACCTAAAAAGGTGATGGGAAAGGGGACCCGAGGAAGTATTTGGTACGGGGACCCGGAAGTGATGGGTACGAGGACCTGAAAAAGGCACTGGGTATGGGGACCCAGAAAAGTGATGGGTATGAGGACCAGAGGAAGCATTGGGTGCGGGGGACCTGTAAGCGCGATGGGTACAAGGACCCGAAAGAGCGATGTGTACGGGGACCCAGAAAACATTGGGTACGGGACTCGAAAGTGATGGATATGGGGATCATAAAAGGCGTTGGGTATGAAGACCAGAAAAGGTGCCGGGTACATGGACCCAAAACTGATGATGGGTATGAGGACCCGAGGAAGCATTTGGTACGAAGACCTGGAAAAGATTGGTATGAGGACCCGAAAAAGGATGGATACGGGGACCCTTAAAAGCGATGGGTACGGGGACCATAAAAATCATCGGGTATAGGGACCCTTAAAAGCATTGGGTACAGGGACCCTAAAAGCGATGGGTATGGGGACCTGAGAAAAGGATTGGTACGGGGACCTTTAAAAGTAATGGGTACGAGGACCGTTAAAAGCGATGGGTACAAGGACCTTAAGAAGCATTGGGTATAGGGACCCGAAATGGCATTGGGTAGGGGGACCCTAAAAGCGATGGGTACGAGGACTCGAGAAAAGGATGGGTACGAGGACCCTTAAAAGTGATGGGTATGGGGACCCTAAAAACATTGGGTACGGGGACCTGAAAAGCGATGAGTACAGGGACCCTAAAAACGCTTAGGGTATGGGGATCCTAAAAAGGCGATGGATACAGGGACCCAGAAAAGAGATGGGTATAGGGACTCGTAAGAGCGATGGGCACAGGGACCCGAAAGAGAAATGGGTACGGGGATCCACAAAATGATGGGTACGGGTACCCTAAAGCGATGGGTATAGGGACTTGAAACAGAATTGGGTACAGAGATCCGAAAAGATGTTAAGTACGATGACCCGAAAACGACAATGGGTATGGGGACCCGAAAAAGGATGGGTACGGAGACCCTCAAAAGTAATGGGTATGGGGACCCTTAAAAGCATTAGATACGTGGACCTTAAAAGCGACGAGTACGGGGACCCTAACAAGCATTGTGTATGGGGACCCGAAAAACATTTGGTACGGGGACCATAAAAGCGATGGGTAGGAGTACCTTTGAAAAGGATGGGTACGGGGACCCAAGAAAAGGATGGGTATGAGGACCCTAACAAGCATTGGGTACGGAGACCTGAAAAAGCTTTGCTTACAGGGACCTTAAAAGTGATAGGTATGGAGACCTGAGAAAAGGATGGGTACGGGGACCCTTAAAAGCGATGGGTACTAGGACCCTAACAAGCATTGGGTACGGAGACCTGAAAAAGTATTGGTAAGCGGACCCTAAAAGCGATGGGTACTTGGATCAGAGAAAAGGATGGGTACAGGGTGTGACACTTTCTACCCGAAATGTGTATTATATAAACAATAGATAAAAAAGATTATGTTTTTACGGAATGAAGACGTGGATGAAGTTGACACAGGAAAACACAAGAAGGGGGGGTTGAATTGTGTTTCTTAACAGATTTTCGAAAAAGTCTTTTCTCAAACCTTTTACAAGCAAAACAATAAAAACAACACACAAACAGGAAACGTTTTTTTGAAGAGTTAATAAACTCAGATTCAGAACCCCACAGTTAGCATAAACAAAAACTGTAAAAGATAAGGGTTAGAAGATTCACGCAAGTGTTTTATCTTGGTTCACTCACTTCCAACCAAGAGTTACATCCAGTCCCTTCTACCTGAAGGTTTTTCTCCACTATAATCCAATAGCTTTACAAGTATTCAACACCTCTTCAGGCTACAAGTATTCTTTCTCTACCAAGCCTCTTCAGGATCTAACTCTAACACAGAGATTTAAAGCTTTGATCTAAGAACTCACTATGTGTGAGGATTTGAAAGTTTAAGATCAACAAGATTTAAATTTAAACCCGTGTTAAATTTCAACAGAGTTTTTGTACTATGATATCAGAGCTTGTGTTACTTCGTATATCTATATATTGAATCTATATATATCTATTCTCCATGAAGTTCTTCAAGTATATATATAGCTGAAGTGCTTCTCTGTCTTGATCTTCTTCAACGATCTTCAAATTATATCCGTTTAGACTTAGCATTAAATGCTTGGATCCATTGAGACTGATAACTTGATATGCTTCACTGAGAAGTGCTTTTGTTTAACAGAGGAATGCTCAAAGTAAAATTGTCACTTCTCTATTGTACCAAAGGTTGCTTTCTGACTTACCATCTTTGTACTTGACTTGATCTTTACAACAATGTATTTTGATAGAGTACAAAGGATTATGGTTTTGATGGTACGGAGTTCTTTTATCCAAGAGATAAAGATTTTATACAAAAGAAGCATCAAGGTAAAATTCATATATTTTTTGAATTAAATAAGGAATCATTTGAAATAAATACGTTTAAGATTAGACTGGTTCACGTCTTAAAACTAGTGGACGTGCAGGTCTTCAGATGTGCAAGAGCTCGCCTGCTGATATGGCGTATAGTGAAGCAACTCAATCTATCAAATCTTTGGACTTGTTATATTTCAATGTCTTGTCTAGCTTCTACCTTAGTTAATTCTAAGGCCTCGTATATTCTTATTTTAATGATCTCGTCTACCATAAAGCTAAAGACCTGGAATTTTACCAAGAATTGTAGACTTGTCTAGAGGTTTGAACTAGAATCTATAGATTGCATACTTTAAATTTTAGTTCCTTTGACTCACATAAAATCAAGTAATCCCTGCATACTTATAACAAACAAGTTAGATCTTTGACAAATACTTTGCCATACAAATTTAACCTTTTTGTTAACATCAAAACTTAAGAGATTATTCTAATCCAAAACCACATTGGTTCTAACAATCTCCCCCTTTTTGATGATGACAAAAACCAATTAAAATTGAGTGAGCAAAGTCTAAGAGAGCTACAGAGTTCCCCTAAGACAAAACATTCAAACTTTAAAGGGTAAAACACAAACAGCAACACATATCAGTTTGAACTTAGTCGTCAAAATCAAAAAATAGTGATAGAGATAAACACAATATCTGAGCTTATAAGTCAAAACACAGATAGCAAATTTAGACCATATTAAGCACAAGTATGCAGCAAAATAGTATGCATGTGAAAACAGATATGTATAACCAAAAACTGACTTATCTAAAATTTAATTTCTATATCCTTTCTCCCCCCTTTTTTGTCATCGGATAAAAAGGAAACAGGAGTGGACCATCATTGTCGGTATAAAGGAATAAAAGAAGGCTAAGAAGAGGGTGGAGGTGGTGGATGAGGGTTCTGGTTTGGTGGAGGTGGATGAAGTTGAGTTGGCAGATTGTGACTCTGTTGAAAACTTTGGAGAATGCTCATCATTTGGTTGATCGTGACATTCGTTGGAGCTAGGGCTTCTACAACTTGCTCTCTCACTTGTTCCTTGACCTCAACCTTTACTATTTCCGTTATAATTTTTCCAATTGTATCTTTAAAGTTTGGAGGTAGTGAGGGCCTTGAACTTTCAGCACTGTCCTGAGCATGTGCTTGACTTGGAACAGTGTCTAAAGCTCTGGAAGTTTGAGGGTGCTCGTTAGGATGAATGACAGTCAGAGCCATTGGCTGAGATGAGTGTTTCTCAGAAGTGCTTGGTCTAGGAACAGACTCAGCAACTTCCTCAACCTCAGCAACTGGTTGAACAGAGTCAACATCCATAGCAGGGTCTTCAATTATTATTTCCTCATCAGTGTGCTCCGAAGGAGGAGATAGTGGTGGTGATGAAGGAAAGGTGAGTACAGGAGGAGGCAACTCTTTAGCCTAGTGGACAGGGTCTTCTTCATAGACAGGACTGATGACAGGAATCCCAAGAGTGTCCTTGTAAATGAAGAATATGGCATTTGAGAGTCCACATTTTCCTATGACCTTAGGAATACTTCTCTTCTCTTGTTCACTTAATCCATAAGATGAAGCTTCCTTAGCACAAACCACTATATAGTTTGACCAGATAGCAACTGCAGAGTCTTGATCTATGTCTTCAATTGGTTGTGACAACCATAAATTAATCATATTTTGATAATAAGGTTCAACAGTATCAGGATTGATAAAGCAGGAATTGTCTTCTAGTTTCTTTGCAATGCTCCTCTGCTTCTTCAGATCCTTGTCTTTGTTCAAATCTATCATTGATAATCTTGGAACAATCATATAGGGTCTGACACCAATCTTTGTCTTCTTCTTGGTGTGAAATAGTAAAGTTGGAGGGACAAAGTTTGCAGCCCTGACATATC
Source organism: Sophora flavescens (assembly GCA_030762895.1). NCBI lineage: Eukaryota > Viridiplantae > Streptophyta > Magnoliopsida > Fabales > Fabaceae > Sophora > Sophora flavescens. The sequence goes on along the minus strand of CM061066.1, from coordinate 105,664,991 downwards.
TTGGCAATTCAAACTCATTCTACAAGAAGGCATACATGAGGTGGTCCACAAGACTCACAGCTCTGCCACAAATACTTGGATGTCCTAAAGTCTCCCAAGAAGTTTCTCTGTCCAGAATGAATTTAGGTCTTCCTTCTGTTTGACCTTTTATAGATGATTGATGGAGCATTTGCTTTGCAAGGGTCAGTTTCCCACACAGGTATGATATGCATGTTGATACCATCAGTGAAAGGTTTGAAAGGAAGGGATTTGATGAGGTTTGGGTAGATTTTTCTAGGTGGGAATTTTTGTAGTGGAAGGTGAGTAAGGGCAGGTCAAATGTGGTTGTGCAGAATGGATGGAAGAGGATTGTTGTGGTTTGGCACATATGGAACGGGTATGTATTCTGGGTATTGTATGGACTTAGGTTCATACTCATATTCTAGTAAATGATAGAAAGGTCTGGTTGAAACAGGTTCAGGTTCATGTTGATGGTAGAGGATTTTCGAGTCTCTTTTTACTTTGGCCCAACTTTCAGCTTTGCCATCATAGAGAACTGAAGGGTGAGTGTATGGAAATTTGGTTCTAGGTATTTTGGGAAATGGGGCTCCAGGGTTAATTCCTACATCATCTGGTTGATTGAACCAGGGATCATCTGCAAGTATTATGGGTTGAAAGTGTGGTCTATTTGCTGAGGTTTGTATAGGTGAGTTGGCAGGTGAGGCTGTTTGTGGTGAAGGTAGAGTGGGTATGTACACATCAGTATCAACAGCAACAACAGTAGCAGTATCATCCCTACTTTCTAAGCTTTCAACTAAGGCATCTACCGCTAATTGAACAGTATCGTTAGCAGAGACATTTACCTCAGAAGTCACAAAGGACTTAGCTTTTCTTGAGGGTTTCCATCTCTTTGTTGGAATAGCAGCAACAGCAACTGACTTTTGTTTCTTCAACCCCTCACTGATTGGGACAATGTCCTCATCATCCTCATCTTCATTGAAAGACATGATTACATTCCTTGTTCTTTTCTGAGTTGGAGCATGTTGAGGGGCAACATCAACAGGTTCCCTTATCATAATGCCAGCAGCAGGCTTCTTTGCATATGGTTTCCTAACAGCAGTTGTTTTTCTTCTCACTGTTCTTTTCAGCCCTAGAACTTCAGCATTGTTCTGCTCAACCTGTTCCTCCTTAATCTGTAAGACTCAATGACTTAGAGATTTTGATATATGACAAATAGAAATTAATGTGTATGCAAGTGTTTTAGTGTCAAATTTCAAAGACAGGTATCAAGCAGTAATCAACAAGTTCAGTGAGCAATCAAAGGAGAATATTCAAGGAATAACTTGAAGAAATCAAAAGAGCTACATGGAGGAATCAAAGAGCAAAGACGAAGATCAACGAATCATCAAGACAAGATCTTAAAGGAGAAATTTTAGATTTAAGTATTAAATGATTTGTAAGAGATGAAATCTCTTATTCACAAAAAGCTCATTTGAAAAGATGCATAAAGAAAATCAATTTTCATAACCTGCATTAAAAGGAATAAGTTTTCGTTAATGAAAATGATTTTTGGAAATAAGAAGTGCTCATCCAAAGCGCTCGTCCAACACTGAAGTAATACAAGCGCTCGTCCAAACACAAGTGATCGAAGCGCTCGTCCAACAAGTGACAGAAGCGCTCGTCCACTGAAGTGACAGAAGTGCTCGTCCAACATAAGTGATGAATACCAAGAATGGTGTCTTATTTAAGGCCAAATTAGTTTTTGATGAAAATTTTATTTTCCTTTGTGATGAACCCGTCTTCTTGTTTTGGCTGTATCTTGAGCTACAGATCTCTGATTGATACGTTCTTTGATGCGTTGGAAAGCTAAGGAAATCATCTACAAATCGTATTTCAAGCCTCTTGACCAGATTCGGCTTATATCATGGTTAAAATATTATTTTCAGTTTTACACGAGTTGGGTACCTTAGTTGGGAGGAATCTTTTGGCTTGCATGCCTCAAGTAACTCCTTTAAGTTATTAGCCTTTTATTTTTTATTTAAATAAGGGGGTTACACTTTTAATTTGAGAAGCAAGTATAACCACCACGTAATGAGTATGATAGAGTCATAAAGGGGTGGGGGTTATGTATTTTCGTTTTATTTCGGAAATACAAAAGTATGATAGATTCAAATCTGCAACTCTTTTACTACTAAAGTTCTAGAATTATAAACTCTAAACCCTTTAGATGATTCAGAATATCCTAACAGAATTTCATTATCTACTTTAGCATCAAACTTACCAAGTTGATCTTTAGTATTCAATATATAACATTTATAACCAAAAGGATGAAAGTAAGGTATGTTGGGGTTTTGTCCTTTCCACAATTCATAAGGAGTCTTATTCAAAATTGGTCTAATGTATATTCTGTTATGAATGTAGCAGGCAATATTAACAGCTTCAGCTCAGAAGTGTCTAGGGACAGAGTTATCATTGAGCATTGTTCTAGCTATCTCTTGAAGAGATATGTTCTTTCTCTCTACCACACCATTTTGATGTAGTGTTCTAGGTATTGAGAAGTTGTGAAGTATACCACTTTCTTCACAAAACTTATGAAATAGCTCATTTTCAAACTCTCCCCCATGGTCACTTCTGCTTGAAGTGATACACATGCATTTTTCATTCTGTACACGTTTCCAGAATACAGAGAAGACCTTGAAAGACTCATCCTTGTGAGCTAGGAACATAACCCATGTCCATCTAGTGTAGCCGTCTACTATGACTAGACCATATTTCTTTACACTAGTAGAGGCAGTCCTAGTTGGTCCAAACAGATCAAGGTGTAGCAACTCTAGTGGTCTATTGGTACTAACAACATTCTTAGATTCAAAGGAACCTTTGACTTGTTTTCCCTTTTGGCATTCATCACAGAGAGCATCAGATTTGAACTTAAGGTTGGGCAATCCTCTCACGAGGTTATGCTTATTTAGCTTTGAAATTAACTTCAAGCTTGCATGACCTAGCCTTTTGTGCCAAATCCATCGCTCATCTTCAATGGACACTAGACACGAGACACTTTGATTTTTAAGATCCTCTAAGTCAATCTTATACAGATTGTTTTGCCTCATGGGACTGAATAAGAGTGATCCATCAGGTTTCTTGACATTACACATGTTCTTATCAAAAGAAACAGCAAACCCATTATCACATAATTGACTTATGCTTAGCAGGTTGTGTTTTAAACCAATAACTAAAAGAACATTATCAATGGAGGGAAGAGGATGTTTACCAATTTTACCAACTCCAATGATTTTCCCTTTCTGATTACCTCCAAAGGTAACCCAGCCACCATCCCTATGTTTAAGGTCTTGGAACATACACCTTTCTCCCGTCATGTGACGTGAGCAACCACTGTCCAAGTACCAGGATGTGTGTTTTTTCCTGTTGTTAAGCAAGTCTGCAACATGTACAATCTTATATTTAGGTACCCAAATTGACTTGGGTCCTTTCTTGTTAGTAGTCACTGTACGTTCATGTTTAATATGCTTATAATGTATGCATATAGATGTTATGTGACCATTTTTTCCACACACATTACAGTAAGTGTTGGACGAGCTTAGTTTAGTTTTGACATGCTGTGTTTGAGCTTTTGAGGTTCTATTATGCATATGTGGTTTTGACTTTTTATATGATGCTTCATGCTTTTCTTTGTCATAACCTAGGCCAGACTTATCACGTGGTGACTTAGAGTGCCTTAAAATTAAACTAAGCTTATTTGAGCCACCTACAAATTTAGATAGAGTATTTGTCAGATATGTTACATCTTGTTTCAGTTTTGCAACATCATAGGAGACAGTTGGCCCACACTTGATTTTGTCAGTTAGACTGACATTCTCTGATTTCAGTTTGTCATTTTCATTTACAAGACTTATTTTCTCCATGCAAACCCTATCAAATTCTTTAGATAGTTTTGAAAATTTCTTTTTAAGACTTCTATATTCATGAGACAGATTTGATGAGTTATGCAATAATTCATCAAAAATATCTTGAAGAATGGAAGGGTTAGAATCCATTACCCCAGTATTAGTGTATCACTTTCTGATGATGTACCAGCCATGAGAGATAGATATTTACCTCTTCATCTGCTTCATTCTCTTCATTAGATGAAGACAGATCCATATCCTCCCAAGTAGCCATCAAACCCCTTTTATTTTTGAAGAATTTCTTTTTGTCCTTCAGTTTTGGGCAATCGGCTTTGAAATGACCAGGCTTTTTGCACTCGAAGCACAGAGGTGGACCTTTTTCCTTAGAGTCTGATTTTTCTTTGATGAAATTTTTGTTGAAATGCTTCCTTATGAAGCCACCTTTCTTTCTCCATATATGTTGAATCTTTCTAGAGATGAAAGACAGTTCATCCTCATCAGATCCTTCATCACTGTCAGAAGGGTCTGCTTCATCAGAGGATTCCTTAGCTTTAAGAACTTTGGAAGAGCTAGCCTTCTTTGCCTTTAAGGCAATAGATTTTCCTTTTCTAGAACTTTCTTCTTCATTGAGCTCAAGCTCATGAACTTTTAAAGATCCAAGAAGTTCCTCCAAAGTGAGAGTATTGAGGTTCTTTGCTTCCCGAATAGCAGTGAACTTAGGTCTCCACTGTTTATGTAAGCTCCTCAAAATTTTTCTGACATGATCTCTATTTTCATAGGTTTTTCCAAGAGATCTAAGATTGTTGGTGATAGTTTGGAATCTTCCAAACATTTGATCTATAGTTTCATGCTCAACCATTTTAAATAACTCATACTGATGAACCAACATGCTTATTTTTGACTTCATCAAAGAGAGGAGGTATGTTGATTGCTTGTCCTTCTGTATCCATGCTTGTTGGATCGTACTCCCTCATCACTTGCTAGATGCTCAACCCTTTCGAGGCTGAGCTCTAATACCAACTGAAGTTGACACAGGGAAACACAAGAAGGGGGGGTTGAATTGTGTGTCTTAACAGATTTTCGAACAAGTCTTTTCTCAAACCTTTTACAAGCAAAACAATAAAAACAACACACAAACATGAAAACGTTTTTTGAAGAGTTAATAAACTCAGATTCAGAACCCCACAGTTAGTATAAACAAAAACTGTAAAAGATAAGGGTTAGAAGATTCACGCAAGTGTTTTATCCTGGTTCACTCTCTTCCAACCAAGAGTTACATCCAGTCACTTCTACCTGGAGGTTTTTCTCCACTATAATCCAATAGCTTTACAAGTATTCAACACCTCTTCAGGCTACAAGTATTCTTTTTTTACCAAGCCTCTTCAGGCTCTAACTCTAACAAAGATATTTAAAGCTTTGATCTAAGAACTCACTATGTGTGAGGATTTGAAAGCTTAAGATCAACAAGATTTACACATAAACTTGTGTTACAATTTCAACAGAGTTTTTGCACTATGATATCAGAGCTTGTGTTACTTCGTATAACTATATATTGAATATATATATATATATATATATATATATATATATATATATATATATATATATATATATATATATATATATATATATATATACTCCTTGAAGTTCTTCAAGTATATATATAGCTGAAGTGCTTCTCTGTCTTGATCATCTTCAACGGTCTTCAAATTGTATCCGTTTAGACTTAGCATTAATGCTTGGATCCGTTGAGACTGTTAACTTGATATGCTTCACTGAGAAGTGCTTTTTTTTAACAGAGGAATGCTCAAAGTAGAACTGTCACTTCTCTATTGTACCAAAGGTTGCTTTCTGACTTACCATCTTTGTACTTGACTTGATCTTTATAACAATGTATTTTGACAGAGTACAAAGGTTTATGGTTTCGATGGTACGAAGTTCTTTTATCCAAGAGATAAAGATTTTATACAAAAGAAGCATCAAGGTAAAAGACATATATTCTTTGAATTAAATAAGCAATCATTTAAAATAAATACGTTTAAGCTTAGACTGGTTCACGTCTTAAAACTAGTGGGCGCACAGGTCTTTGGACGTGCAAGATTTACTTATCAGGGAGACGAGCTTGTCTATTGATAATGCATCTACATACTTTCCCCATAGTCCAGAGATATGGACGTGCTATACTTAAGAGCTCGTTTGCTGACGTGACGTATAGTGAAGCAACTCCATCTATCAAGTCTTTGGACTTGTTATATTTCAATGTTTCGTCTACTTAATTTTTCTTTAGACTTAGTAACGCCTCTACCTTAGTTAATTCTAAGGCCTCGTCTATTCTTATTTTAACGATCTCGTCTACCATAAAGCTAAAGACTCGGAATTTTACCAAGAATTGTAGACTGGTCTAGAGGTTTGAACTAGAATCTGTAGATTCCATACTTTAAATTTTAGTTCCTCTGACTCGTATAAAATCAAGTAATCCCTGCATACTTATAACAAACAAGTTAGATCTTTGACAAATACTTTGCCATAAAAATTTAACCTTTTTGTTAACATCAAAACTTAAGAGATGATTTTAATCCAAAACCACTTTGGTTCTAACAGTGGATGCTTGAAAACCTTTTCTCAAAACATAGTTGAGCGCATCACATCATAAAACTTGAATTAAACCAACGAGGTAAATAAAAGATAACGTACAATTGTGGAAAAAAATTAAATAAACAAAAACCCATATCTCGATGTCACATATCAGAGTTGGTAACCATTACCGATAATACATCAGAAACAGCTAAACATAAAATCCTAAACTACGAGCAAGTGATTTCCTTGGGATCACTCCTCAACAGGCTGTTCACCATCCTCTGCATAAACCAAGGTACATGCAAAGGAGCAACAACAATTTGGACTACGGAATCGTACGTATAAACATAAACGGCAATTAAATAGTTAGCAAGATGTTCACATAGCAAGTATGAAATCACAGTATAATAGTGTATAACATAACATCATTCATTACACCATATCAAATACTTTATGCTATGCGATGCAGTGCTACTCCACTACTCCATATGCATGTGGATCCAAAACTAACTCAGGAAGACGACTTCAGAGTTTTATATCCACATTGGCAATTAAGCACCAACGTCGGCAGTCCACCAAACCATGGGTGAACCCCTTGGATAGCCGATGCAACTTACTCTCGGATGCATCACCATGGGGGTCCAAGACCCACCTAACTCTTGGTTGGATCACCGCGGACGACCAGTTCACCATACTCTCGGGTGAACTCCCTTGTCATCGTAACTTCCCCCAACTAACAACTGCATGAATGCTTGCATGATAACATACAATCAATCATTAACAACCACGTCCATCAAAACTGTTTACCATGGTTTAACAACTTTGACCAATAAGTATCAAAGTTCAACGGTATCAACACTTTGACCAATAAGCATAGTTCAACATCATCAACACTTTGACCAATAAGCATCAAAGTTCATCAATGTGCGATAACTCATCATTATCATCTTAACCAACATCAATATCTTTATCATTAATTCTTGTTATTAAGGTTTATAGCATTACTTGTATATTGGACTATCACTCTTATTTTTATCTCTGTTACTATCTCACCTATTTGTTTTAGGGAGCCTCACAAGTTCTCTTAAGGCACTCGAGATCATCCATAAATGTCCTTTACTATTCCATTGGGCATTAACCTCACCCTTCTTTGCTATCTTCATGTCTTATTAACATTAATAACATATTTTTAGTCTTAGGCTCAATTCTAAGATCCCTATGTCTTTAACCAACATGATTTAACAACAACAATACGTTGTTTCACAATATTGAAACACTAACGCACATAATCATGGCATACAATCAATCGTCATAAATATTTCGCATACATTATACTAAAATCATACAAACCATGTAGACAAATATATTTATTCATATATCGACAATCACAATTAAACACTCATACATAGATTACAACATATGGCGCACAAAAAAGGTCATGGGTTTACCCTCATCTTAGGCTAACCCAAAACCTATATGTTCATGCTAATTCCTTCTCCCCATACCTCAATCAAATTCGTAAGCCTTGAAGGGATGAGAGAGTCGAACCCAAGCCTCCTTCGCTGGTTCCTACGATTACAAATAGGAAAAGTTCTTAAAGAGGACCACAACCCCCAAACCCAAGAGAGAATCGAAAAGGGAACAAGAGGTATGACTTACCTTGAGATTAATCTCTAAAGAACATAAATGAGAAGAGGAGAAAAGGTCCGTTTGGGTCTCGTCTCACGAACGCTTGATCACTTCCTCAAGAACGACAACGAAAACACATGGATTAAGCTTCTAAATCAAGAAACTCAAGAGGGAAAATAAGGAGAACAAGGCACACAAAAATTTACCTTTTTTGCAACCCGAAATTCAGAAACAAATGATAAAATTGACACTAAAAGGGGCTCGTATCAACAGCGATGTCCTTTCGGCCAAAAACAATGAAGAACGATGAACATGAGCAATTTCCTTCAAGAATTCTTGAGATAAACCAAGGGAAAACCTAAGAGATGAAGAGAGACAATGTTTGAGTCTTGGGTCGTGGGAAATAGGATTTAGGTTGAGTCTTATGGTATAAAAATGAGTTAGGGCTTAACGGGCTTCCATTTTAGCCAAAAACACGTGTAGGTCGGTATTTCGCACATATATTGAGATTTGAGTGTTCGATTGAGACGTTCTTAAAGGTGTTAGAAAGCCTAAGAAAATCTATACAAATTCATGTTTCACGATCGAATCCTAAATCGGACACTAACATGATCGAATTTGCGATGTAAGTTTAGAGATAGATATGATGATTATTTCTAGATAGGATCTTTAGAATATTAGAATAAGATCTTAAGATATAACTAAGAAGAGGATTATCCTATATTAATTAGGACTCCTATTAAGTCTAATTGGTATCTAATTAGAATGAGATGGCTTAGCCATTTAAGGATTCTGGTTTGCAAGGAAGGAATCTTTACGACGTCTAGTAGATTAAGGGACTAACGTCTAAGAGTTACAATATCCTGATTTAAATACCAAATCCCACAATATCTCATACTATCAATTAGAATCACTCATTAACACAAAAGATCACATATTATTAATAAAATCACTTATTATATATTAACATATAGAAGCACATATAAAATTAAATATTCATACAAGGTCACACATTAATAAACACAAACTCATATTAATACATATAATCATATATTAATATTATATATATATATATATATATATATATATATATATATATTCACAAATTAGTAGGTAATTACAAAATAACATCCATGGCCACACATTAATATAAATATAATTATATTTATTAACACATACATATTTGAATCGATATCATAAAACATAGGTAAACATATGTGTGTGTGTGTGTGTGTGTGTGTGTGTGTGTGTGTGTGTATAAAGAAAACAGTAACAATCGAAACATTTACATTACCCGTTATATGAATAATAATACTAACTTCATTAATAATAATAATAATAATAATAACAACAACGATAATAATAATAATAGTAATCTTATTAAATAATAATAACAATAACAATAACAGCTAGGCATCCCTAGTAACATATACCCTTATGCGAAAATCAAGGTGTTTCAATTCCACCCTCATTATAAAAATTTTGCCCTCGAAATTTCTATGGTTAGTCCTAAGAAAACAAATAAGCCTAATCTTTCCATCTAGTTACTCATTAACTAGGCCTCCCCTCCTAGGGAAAATATACAGTAGTCACGGGTTAGAAGTCTAAACTTTCAATATTTATGATTGCAATCTTAACACTCTCGCTCATGGCCACTACAGGTCTACTCTCGAAGTGACTAGTCTCTACTCGATTCGTGTCTAAGCAAGTAAGGCAACTAACCTCACTGTCATTAATGCTCATAACAATTATCATTACTTCACCTTCCAGTGATAAGTGATTGGGGTGATCAGTCCCTCCCACTCATTCAGTTGAGTAACCCAAGCAATAATAATTCCACGAGTCAATCTCTTGTTTTCCCTGAGGGTCTTTGATATGGGCTTGAGTGAAACTATGTCCGCGCAACATAATTACTCTCATGACTCTACTAAAGATCCTTCTAATAGTATAACTACCAAGCCACTCATCTATTTATCTTCGACGCCTTTACTATTAGAAACTAATAATATAATCCTTATTCTACTCTACCCCTTACTTGGTATAACTTTCCATGTAAAGCTATATGTTAACTCAACACTATCCCCTAAACTTATAATTTTACTTCCCTCCTCAAAGATTCTCATCAAGCATTGCTAGAAAAAATTCTCTATCCTTAAGGTAGAAACTAAGGGTTTAACAACCCTCTAACTCATCTAACAGGTGACCATATGTCTCTACCTACACAAACATAAAACAAGCACAAAACGAAAGGGTTCCTTTAGTGAGACGTGTACTTTGGTTCCTGAGTCTTAGCACTATAGTTCTTCGGGTTATTTTTACAGTCAGAGCAATCCTTTCTAATGTGACCTTGTACTCCACAACTAGAAAAGTCACATCAACGTCCGTGCACTAATGAGTGAAGTTTTTTCGCTTGCAATACCTCGTACATCTCACAACCTACGAAAGTCCTATTTCACCATTGTCGGTTTTATTGGTTTTGTCGTCTATAGACTTCTGACTGCTGCAACTACCCCCATATGGTCCATGTGGAGCTGGAAACGTCCTCTCGTTGCCTCGATAGCAATAACTCTTGTGTTGAGAAACTCCAGTCTTGTAAATATCCCCTAAGATTATGCACTCATTGACCAGAGTAGAAAACACACGATTCCTTTGACGAGCAACAACTTGTTTGATCTCTAGGCGTGGTCCGCTTTCGAACTTGATTTACTTAGAATGATCGTCGGTGCACAACTGGTGCAGAGTGTAGTAATGAGAGGGCTCGTCAAACTTCCAGTTTACTCTTCGGAAATCATGTCCTTGCGACGAATCCAAAAACTATAGCTCTTTATTGTAACATAGATCCAAGTGATAGTTGTACCTCTAGCCTCTATTCGTTGATGGCAAATTCCCTATCAGTGATCAACCTCTTCGAGTTTGCAAATCCAGTGCTGAGCACCGACGAGATTATAAGCTTCTACAGAGGGTAGCAGGTTGCTTCTCTGAAGCCCGACAAAGTTTTGAAGTTCAAATACCTCCACATTTTGACTTTGGTTTCGCTCCATTACAGTAGTCAGTAGTATATAAGCATGCGATAACTCCCACTTGCCACAACTTCTTGTCTATACAAAGCTAGAAAAATCACTTAACATCGGAGGCTTCATATAGACTAGTCTGAAGATAAGACAAAACACAACAAATGTAGCCACACACTCCGGTCAGGACCGAACTGCTCTGATACCACTTAATGTGAGACCATCTACCCCGAAACATGTATTATATAAATTATAGATAAAAAAGATTATGTTTTTGCGGAATAAAGACGTGGATGCTTGAAAACATTTTCACAAAACATAGTTGAGATCATCACATCATAAAACTCGAATTAAACCAAAGAAGTAAATAAAAGATAATGTACATTTGCGAAAAAAAAATAAGTAAACAAAAACCCAAATCCCGATGTCACATATCAAAGCTGGTAACCATTACCGATAATACATCGGAAACAACTAAAAATAAAATCCTAAATTATGAGCAAGCGATCTCCTTGGGATCACTCCTCAATAGGCCACTCACCATCCTCTACATAAATCAAGGTACATGCAAAGGAACAACAACAATAGAGACCAAGGTTTTGAAAACCAGACCGGACCGGCCGGCCCGATCGGGAACCGGGACCTTGGCCGGTCCGGTTCACAGGGAAAACCGGCCTAGCATCGAACCGGTGGAAAAACCGGAAAATTGGTTCAAAACCGGTAAAACCGGTCATAACCGGTAGTCAACCGGCCAAAACCGGTTTCTTAAAAAAAAAATTAGTATAAAAGGATTTGGGTCATCCTAGCCAAAATCCAATTCTTTTGTTTTCTAACATATGTGGGCTAGTTGTAGATTTTGGGTTGGTTTTCCCTATGAAGATGATTTTAACATATATTTTTATATTTATTTAGTTTAATTTCAAAATAAAAAAAATTGTGCTTAATAATTTTAGTTGTTATGTTGTTTTTTTGTTTAATATTGTTACAAATATTATATTAAAAATTAAAATAATATTATTTAATTATAACCGGTTCAACCACGGTTCAACCTCGGTTGGACCATTGAACCTTGAACAGCGGCCTTCACCGGTTCGATGGCCGGTCCGGTTTTGTAAACCTTGATAGAGACTAAGAAATAGTACGTATAAACATAAAAGAGAATGGAATAGTTAGCAAGATGTTCACCCAACAAGTATTATATCATAGTATTAAAGTTTATAACATAACATAATTCATTATAGCATATCAAATAATTTATGCTATGCGATGCAGTGCTACTCCACTACTCCATATGCATGCGGATCCATAACTAACTCAGGAAGGCGACTTCGGAGTTACATATCCACATTGGCCAACAAGCACCAATGCCGGCAGTCCACCAAACCATGGGTGAACCCTTAGTAACCTTTGACTCTCCGAAATCCAAAATGGTTCCCAAATGGCATCCCATTACATTGAGGACAATGAATCTTGAAGAGCTTAAACGAGATGGATATGATGCAACTTCAGAGATTGCTTTTCAAGGATGGACTGAGTACTTCAACCTCTATAGACCCACCATCCCTTCTATAGAAATCATGGAATTGTGGTCAAATGTTCATATTAACGATGAGGGATCCATCACTACGAACATAAGCGGTGGTGTACCAGTGACCATCACATAGGCCATTGTTGCTGATTTAACGGAAGCTCCAAACAAGGGTCTAGAGAGTTTCAAAAGCCTTGACTGGATATTGGAAAACCCTAGACTTTCACTGAAGAAGGTTTATCAGAAACTATTTGGGGACTACGATGTTAAGTCATGCCTGCCAACACTTTGGTAATTATTTTGAACTAATTTGACTATTATCATAATTACATTAAAAGTCACATATATGATAATTTTTTATTGGTTGACAATGCAAAAAACTTTATACTGGCAATGTATTTAAATTAAACTATTATATTAGTTATATTATAATTATATAAAGTGTTATTAGAACCGGACCGGACGGTCTAACCAGTTGGATCGGAAGCCGGACCTATGGCCAATCTTGTCAGCATATTAGATCAGGTATATTGTTAAGCTGGTGTTAACATCATCGGATTGCGGTTGAACCGGTTATTAGGCATGCGGGTCGCGCTTTAACCGCTTGAATGATCCAAGCTCGCTCATGGCCCAATGCTTTTCACACACGTTTGACACTCACTCACGCGGAAAACACAACACCAAAAACACTAGTTGTAGATCGAACTCGAGACCTGATAGCACCGACGAAGCGACTCAACCACTGAGCTGCAGAACATTCTTGGTATACTATTGATAAATATATTATATATAAATTTCTTTATTATAAAATTTATAAATCTAATATATACAAGTTCATGCAGTTCAACCAGTGACTCACTGGTTCGACTGGTGACCCATTGATATAGTTCCTGGACTGAGTCGATGATTGGTCTGTTTCTAATAACACTAAAAGGTTATAATTATTAAATTTAAATTAATTATAGGTATTATTTCTTAAAAATAATATGATTGACTTAACTCATAATTTATGTACCAACTTCAATTGGTGCCAGTGGTGAGGAATTTGGTCCCCTTTAAGCAAGGTCTCGAGCTTAAGCCTTATGAATGGAGACAATAAACATTGATAAAGCTTTCCTCTCTTAAGTAGTCTTCCTAGCTCGACTAAGATTAGATTAACTCCAATATCATATATGAATATCAAGGGTCTAATTAAACTCATAATTTATGTAAGAAAAATTCACAAATAATTACATGTTACGGTGTGAGAATTAAATATTTTGTTAGAAAAAATTTAAAATATTGCAAGTTTCAAATTAAAAAATATATTTTATTTAAAACTTGCTATTCGAATTTCCTTAACAAGAATATCATGTACAAAGTTGTATTAGATTATAAAACAAGCATTCATCACGAGGAAATATTGTACAGATTTCTGTAATATATGATACAGATTCTAAATGTTATTCCCATTTGCCTCTCTCTTCAGATTTTCACCACTTTGAATCCATTCCAACACTTTGAATTGAATATTGTGCTTTACAAGATTTCATATATGCGATGCCAGCTTACTTTATTCTCTTCTTCTTGGTTATTTACACCTTCTGTTTAATATAAAGAACAGATTATTACAAGAGTGGAGAATAATTAAGCCTAACAATATGCAACTAATTGGAGGAGTCCTATCATTCATGTCATCCTCACCAATTTTTACTTTATATTATTTTAAGCAAATCTCTATTTCATATGATGCAACTCTAAAAGTTTCTCCTTTTAATAGATCCCACAAGTTATCTCACATCTTTATTTACAATATTTTCTATTATTTTCTTTATTTTTTAATGGGTTCTTATATAGGAACTAATTGCTTATAGAAGCCGATACGATGGGAGGGGGACCTTTGGTTGCAATGAACTCCCCAACTTTTCAAAAAAAATTAAAATATATATATATATATATATATATATATATATATATATATATATAATTGTTTATCTCCCTTAAGCATATTGCCTAAGCCCAACTCCCCAAAGTCCAATTTCAAACCATCTACTATTCTCATATCGCAATCAAATTACAAAAGGTCCAGAAACTTAAAACTATTGTGCTGAATTCCATTTACCAAACCTGCAGAAAAGAGAAATATGTGTCAGTGTAATAGAAAAATAGATTATATTGATAATTGATTATATGTATAATTAATTATTATGAAAATTAATTATAATTAAAATCTGTTTTTATTTGGATATGTTTACTGAAAAATGATTTTAAGATAATCTATTTTGTTTTGATGGTTAAAAAAATAGTTTTTTCCTTACAAGATTAAACAAAAAACATTTTTCAAACATATAGATTATTTACAAAAACAATCCTCCCCACAAGATTGTAAGAAACAACTTTTTCTTTTAGAAAAAAGCTTTTATAAAAAATTCATTTAGTTACCAAACATATAGATTATTTACAAACCAACTTTTTAGTAGAAAAAATAATTGAAACCCAAATAATCAATTTTTAGAGGATGTTTGAGGAAGATTAATTCTTTTTCATTCAACTGTTTTTTGGGTTTGAGCTGTTTTATAAAAATCTGTGATGTTTGGATACACAAGCTTATTTGATAAAAAAACTTTTTTTCTTCCATTTCGTTTGTTTTGCACAAGCTGATACACCCAACGGTTTGATGAATTTTTTTTACATTATTCATTAGTTTCTCGTAATAGCCTTATCTCCCCCACGGACGTCCTTTTCCCGCACGTTTCTTCTCCCCCGCATGTTAAGTACCGAAGTGTTTTGACCATAAAAGTGATGAAATTCTTTTTTAACTCCTGCAAAGAATTAATAACACGAATTATGGTTCTTCTTTTGTGTGAAGAACCACAAGAAACATTAACATTATTGGATTCAAAAGTAACCAGATTTTGTGATTGATATTTACGTTGTAAACAATGTCATATTTTTATTTTTGTTTAGAATTTATCACTCAAATTCTCTTTGTTATTAAATTAAATATATAATTTTTTTAATTAAATTACCTATTGTAAAAAATAATATATTATCACATATTTTCCACAATAATGGAAAGAAAGTTAGAAATTTTATTCAATTTTTTATAGATAGATAAAATTTTGATAACAAATGAATTTGTAGAATGCGTCTCCTTCCTCTGCTAGGGTTTACCTCTATGTAAGTGCATACTTCCATGACTGATTCCATGGCGGCTCTGATGGGTCTCGAATCCGCAAGTGAACGGTTTCGTCGTCAAGTAATAAAAAGATATCGAACCACAGAGACCGTGATCTTAAATAACAATTAGTTATTAAATTGATTTAACTGAACTGGAATAAGATTTGGTTTTTGAAATCGGAATCAAGTAACAATCAAATTTAAAATTGCAATTAAACACAATAGGAAAATAATTCAAATAGGGGTTTTTCAAATTCAGAAGGGATTTCCAGGATTGGGATACCACAAAACTGCTTATGTTACTAAATTGACTACTCTCCTTGTTAATTACCAAAATTTGCTTTGAAGGCGAATTTATCCTAAATAAGTTAATGCTCCATCTCGGGTTACAAAAACCGTGCCCAATTAAATCAACCCCTACTCTCGTGGTAATTGAATTTAAATCGAACCCTTTAAGTTTTGTGACAATTCGTGAACCCTCGAAGGACCGCTTCTAACTCTCGTGATTTAAGTCCTAAGTTTGATTCCTATAGATCCGATACCTAAGTTCACCGCTAAGTTCGTCCTTAGTGTATCTTCGACACACAAATAAGTGGCCACCGAATTTACGAGTAATTAAAACAATAGGGATCAAATCGAAAGCAAAATTGAAATTAACAAGAAATCAAACATCAATTCATCACCATAAACAAATCTTGGGCATAGCCCCAATTCCTAGAAACATGACTACTCAAGCATTGCCATGATCATAGCAAGCTTGATTAACAATAGCATAAAAAGAAAACCCTAGAGGAGAGAAGAGATTGAGGAGAAGAAGAAGAATCCAAATTTTGCCTATGGGTAGCCATCAAAAAGTGTCCAGTTTCGATCCCTAAAGGGCTATTTATAATCTGGGGTAACTTGAATCCCAAGCCAATACAAAAATCAGATCAAATCAGTTTCTATGGATCCATATATTGCACGTCACGGCCGTGACCCTCATCACGGGCAGGCCGTGACGGATTCTGTCTTGGAGGTTGCTTTGCTGGTTGGTCTGTCACGGCCGTGACCACCATCACGGCAAAGCCGTGATCAGTTCTGCCTGTGAGGGTCTGGTTCAGCTGACATGTCACGGCTGTGATGGGCATCACGGCCTGGCCGTGACCAGCTCTGACTTTTCCATTCTTTCTTTTCAACTCTACTCGATCATGGCCGTGATGGCCATCACGACTAGGCCGTGATCAGTTCTGTTTGCCTCATTTCCTTGCCTTTCAAGCTCCATCTTCATGCCAGCTCCAACACAACTGATCCTGAGCAATTTAATCTTCGATTCCTACACACAAGCACCACAAAACCACCTTACCCGTTCCAAGGTAAAAACTAACAAATAATCACATAAAATACACCTAAACTATATGAAAATGCATCCAAAATGTCAAGGAAATATGAGGTGAAATCACACTCATCAAACTACCCCAAGCTTAAGATTTTGCTTGTCCTCAAGCAATAACTAAGGCCAGAAAAGATAATCAATCAGAGCATGGACAGTGAATCTAGAACCCGAGTAATAAATCCAAGTAACAGGCATATTCAATAAGAAACCAAGAGACAATCGATTTTAAGTCCAATTAGAAGCTTAGGTTCCCCAGATTCACATCTCTCACTAATTCGGGCACTCTTCTCACCTCACTCATATGTTTGAGGGTATATGACAATTTGCTCAATTTGCTCAAGGAAGGCACTCTACCATAAGCTTGACTATTAACCAAATCTCTACTTTATTAATGAAAACACATAAGAATCAAGAGGTCTTTATTTTGGTTGTAATGGGGCCAGGGGATTAATTGTTAGGTGGGGAAATCAAGAAAAGGAAAATTCAAGAAGGCTAAACAAAATATCAAACAATGCAAAGCATGACTACCTTCTAAAATTCCTTTTTGGGCTTTAGTTCAGTTTTCCACCTTTCTTTCTTTCTTCCTTTTTACTTTTTATTTCTCACTTCCTTTTTTTCATCCCCTTCTCCATTTTTCATTTTATTTATTTATTTGTTTGGAGAAGGGGAGATTTTCAACTTAAAAGAAATATATATATATATATATATATATATATATATAATTTTTTTATTTTTTTTTCATCCCACAATTTAATTTTCCAACTTCCTTTTTACCCTTTTGCAATACTTTAAAAGGTGTCATACCAAGCATCGTTCATTAAAATAAAACAAGGTATCAAGAAAAGTATTTTATTCTTTTAGGCTCAAAATTGGGCAACTAAAGGGTAGCATTTAATCAGTCAAAGTTCAGAAGGCCAGAAAAATACCTAGTGCCTCAATCATTTTCAAATATGCTTTCAAAAATTTTTAAGTTTCAAAACGGTTTCAAGTCAAGTTCTAGAGAACACAATCCAAGAGGAATAAAACACTCGATCACAAGGAATGAGGTAGATTTAGTGAGTACCCCTTTTGGCTCAAAATCTCACATTTAGTAGTTTAAAATTAATGAGAAACCCAAATCTAAAGAACCACATGCTAATTATTAACTATCAAAAGATCATCTCAAGCATTTTTATTTTTAGCCTATCACAAGAATACAAAAATTGGGTTCAAAAATTCACTGTCTCAATTCATTTGGCACGAAGTTCTCACAATTGGATGCAGACTCTAAGCAAGGGGCAATCTAATCACGTGATATATGCAAAACTAACCCTAAATGAATGCAACATGCAAGAATGCAAAAATAATACCCCTACCCCAAGCTTAAAAACTTACATTGTCCCCAATATAAATAATTAAGTCGTAGGGAGGATAAAAAACAAAAACAACTCACTGAGGTGGTGGGTGCTGGCTCAGATGCCAGTCATAGAGCTGCTGGATCACGGCTCTCTGCTCACGCTGCTCCTCCATGATGCGCTCCTGGTTCGCTAGGATAGTGTCAAAGGTGGACGAGAACCGTGCATAGGGATCATCGGACGACGTACCTGTAGAGGAAGAAGATGGGTGCCTAGACGGCCTAGCCTGCGGTGGCGGGCGTAACGGCCTTTATATCCTAATAGGCTGAGGCTCCTCTCTCACCAGTACTTTTCAATTTGCCGGATTTGTTACATCCAAAAGTGTGGGGTTAGGGAGAGAAATTGGGTGCCTGCACCTTGGGTGTTTCAGGCAGAACATATCATCCTCCTGGGTGATCATCCCCATGGCCTCACAAGCCTGCAAAGTGATACGTGTCCGTCCTGGGGCGGCCTCAAAACCATCCAGATCAAAGTTAAAGTGATGGCATATTGTGGTGATTAAGCCACCAATGACAATAGTGCCACTCAAACTCTTGGGGACCTTTAAGAGGTGCCTAGCCATAAACGACCCTGTGTCCACATTGCTCTCAGGGTGTAGCATGGCCCATAGTATAAAGACCTCGTCCTGGCGGACGGATCCGTCACTCTCTCCACGGGCAAACAGGGTGTTGTCTATGCCCTATGCATATATCTTATACTTGGGTTAACAAGGGCTGTGGACTTGGATGTCCGAGGGTCAAAACTCCTGCCTTCATAGTCAATTATTGACCATAAACTATGTGCACTAAACCCTAAGGGGTATCTTCTATCACCCCCTACAGGTAAACCAAAAATCTCATTAAATTCAGCTAGGGTTAGTACAAAGTCCTGGTTGAAGAGCCGGAATGTAATCCGTCCCTCAAGGCAATGCGGCCCTTGGAGAATTTCTGCATTCAGAGAGCTTAAGAACTCCAGAGTGTGCCAGCAAATGCAGGGTATCTAGTGCGAGCAAACTGATAGTGTGATTTCACATCATAATTCTTGTATACTTATGCATGCATTTTCATATAGTTTAGGCATATTTAAATTGATTTCTATTAGTTTTTACCTTGGAACGGGTGAAGCGTTTTCTTGGTGTTGTTTTGCAGGAATTTAAGGAAAAATGCTCAATATTGACCATGATGGAGCTTGGATGAAGATAGATCTTGAAAAGTGAAGAAATTGAGCCAAGCAGAGCCCATCACGGCCTAGCCGTGATAACCATCACGGCTGTGGTTGAGCAATAATTGAGAAGAAAGTAGGCAAAAGTCGGGAGTCGCTGTCATGGCCTAGCCGTGATGCCCATCACGGCCGTGACATGTTAATTGAGTCGAGAACCCTCCTGGCGAGAATGCATCACGGCCTGGTCGTGATGCCCATCACGGCCGTGACACACCAATTGGTGAAGGCAGAAGCTATCACGGCCTAGCCGTGATGAGTGTCACGGCCATGACAAACATATTTTGAAAGCGCGCCCAAGGCAGAAAGCGTCACGGCCTGGCCGTGATGGCCATCACGGCTGTGACGCGAATCCTAATCTATAAAGAGGCACGGGTAGAACAGAAGAAAACATTTTTGAAACCCTCAAACACTCTCTCTGAACCAGGGGCAGCTGCACAAGGATTCCATGGAGTCTCTTCTCCTCTTCATCTCTATTTCTTTGATTTTGGCTATGATCATGAGTAGCTAAACTCCCATTGTTGGGATTAGATGTAGCTATTTCTGAATTCTCCATGTATTTGACTTGATCTTGTAATACATTTTTTGCTTTCTTATGAGTGATTGATTTCCATGCTTAATGCCTGTTGTGGCGTGATCCCCCATGACTTGATTATTGTTTTGGTATGCAATTGGGAAATTCGTATTAGAACTAGAACTGAAATCAACCACCTAGTAAACCTTGAATCTAGGAATGGATTTAGGTTTATTAGCAATCATGTAATCCCTAATCATCATGCAAATTCATTAATCTAGGCTACCTAAGGAATTAGGGTCTATTAGTGGATTTAGGCTCTTGTCATCTGAGGAATCAAGGCTTGAGTAATCTAGTGGATTGATTGTCATATTTGAAGTAGAAACTGTTTATTAGTCATTTCATTGCATGGGGATGAAGTTTAGTGAACCTAATCCCAACATCTTTTATATATTTGAAGAATCCTTTTCTCCGCCTTCCAAGTGTTTGATAGAAATTCTCAAAGAACTTTTCCTTTGATTTTGTTTGTTTTGGGCTTGATAATTAGTATAGAACACCCTTCAATCCAAATATCCGCTTAGATAGTAATTGATTCGGTACGTGCTAGTACTTGTCACAGTCCTCGTGGGAACGATAAACGGTCTCACCACCGTATTACTTGTACGGCTAGGTATACTTGCCTAGATTCGTCTCAACAAGTTTTTGGCATCGTTGCCGGGGACTGTGTTTCATTATTAGCATACCCATTTCGATTACTAATTTAAGCAAAAAAAAATTCTGTTTTATTATCTGTTTGCTGTCATATTTTTTCTGTTTTGTTGTCATAGTTTTTTTTTTCCTGTTTTATTTGCTGTTTGTGTGCTGTCATTTACTGCTAACACTCTTGGTGTCTAGTCTTATTTGTGCATGCGAGGTACTATCCCGACTGACCAACTCCTCTACGATCCTGAAATAGAAGGAACAACTAGGGAGAATTGGAGGCAAGCAAGAGAGCAGAAACTGTTAGAACAACAAGAAGAAGAACAAGAGACTTCCACCTCTCAAGTTCATCAAGAAAAACTCAAGATGGCAGGCAATGGTGAAGGTGCTCCACCACGAAGGACACTTGGTGATTATGCCAATACAAATGTCAATCGGCATGTCACTAGCATAGTGAGGCCTCCAGTGAACTGCAACAACTTTGAAATCAATCCAGCTTTCATCAATATGGTTTCACAAAATCAATTTGCCGGGTTGGAGAAAGAAGATCCTAATAGTCATGTCTCCAACTTCCCGGAGTTGTGTGATACGGTGAAGATAAATGGTGCTTCCGATGATGCAATTCGCCTAAGGTTGTTTCCTTTCTCTCTAAGAGATAGAGCCAAGTCTTGGCTCCAATCTCACCCAAGGGGGAGCATCACTACATGGGATGACTTAGAGACAAAATTTCTGGCAAGATTCTTCCCCACCTCAAGATTTGTGAAGACAAGGGGTGATATCATAAGGTTTGCTCAACAAGAGGGTGAGACTCTTCATGACACCTGGGAAAGGTTCAAGGAATTGCTCCGAAGATGTCCAAATCATGGGTTTGATGATCATACCCAAATGCAAACATTTTGCAATGGATTGAGGCCGTCAACCAGGTATATGTTGGATGCCTCAACTGGAGGTTCCATGAACACAAAGACAGCGGAGGAAGCACTGATTCTGATAGAAGCTATGGCATCCAATGACTATTTGATGCATCATGATCGAGGTCCCACATCAAGAAGGGGAGTGTTGGAGTTAGATTCACAAACTGCACTTCTGGCTCAAAATAAGCTCATGACACAACAACTAGAGTCCATCACCAAGCAACTAGCTCAACTCCCACAACAACTCCAAACTGTTCAAGGGACAACCATGCCACATCAACAGGTAATGAGATGTGATTTTTGTGGAGGAGATCATGATAATGGAAATTGTGAGGCCCCACCTAATTCCCATGAGGAAGCTAATTATATGGGGAATTATGGGCGGCAAGGTAACAACCAATACTCCAACAATTACAACCAAGGGTGGAGGAATCAAACAAGCTTTGGTTGGAAACAAGATGCCGGACAAGCAATCAAGCCTCATCCCACACAACAGCCTCTGTCTACACAACTGCCTCAAGACCGGATTTCTATCTTTGAGAACACCCTCAATCAATTCATGCAAATGTCCATGTCAAACCAGAAAAACACCGATGCTTCTATAAAAAACCTTGGAGGTTCAAGTTGGACAAATTGAAAAGCATCTAGCGGAACAATCTAGCGGCAGTTTTTCAGGTAATACTCAAATAAATCCTAAAGAGCATTGCAATGCCGTTGTTTTGAGGAGTGGTAAAAGTCTTGAGAATGTGAGTGGTGAGCCTTTGTTGAAAAATGAGAGAGTTGCTGAAAAAACAGAGGTGATTGCTGAAAAAACTGATTTGAATAAGGAAAAAGGCAAAGAGGTAGTAATAGAGGAAGAAGACAAGAGGGAAAAGTTAGTGGATGAAGATTCAATTTTGAGGAAAAGTAGAAGTCAGATTTTGAAAGATGGAGACAAGCCTTAAGTGATCCACTCTTATGTGAAGTTACCATATCCTCATTTGAGCAAGAAGAAGGAGACAGAAGAGCAGTTTGCTAAATTTCTTGACATCTTCAAGAGGTTACAGATCAACATACCCTTTGTTGAAGCACTAGAACAAATGCCAACCTATGCAAAGTTCATGAAGGAGTTGTTCATGAAGAAAAGAAAGTTTAAAGAAGGTGAGATTGTTGCCTTGACTGAAGAGTGTAGTGCGATACTTCAAAGGAAGCTGCCTCCAAAGCTTAAGGATCCTGGTAGTTTTACAATCCCTTGCACTATTGGAAGTGTTGCTATTAGGAAGGCCTTGTGTGACTTGGGGGCAAGTATCAATTTGATGCCGCTTTCAATATTGAACAAGCTTGGAGGTGGTGAAGTGAAACCAACAAGGATGGCATTGCAACTAGTTGATAGATCAATCAAGCGTCCTTATGGTATTTTGGAAGATGTTATGGTAAAAGTGGATAAGTTTATCTTCCCAGCGGATTTTGTGATATTAGACATGGAGGAGGATGCAGAAGTTCCACTTATATTGGGGAGACCTTTTCTAGTGACTAGTCATGCTTTGATAGATGTACAAAAAGGCCAACTTCGATTCGAGTGCAAGATGAAGAGGTTACCTTCAATGTATTTGAAGCTATGCATCGCCCGAGTGATGAAGATAATTGTTTCCGCATGGACATTGTGGATGTAGTGGCTAAAGAAGTCTTTGCACATCAGCACCACTCCTCTACTCTTGAGAAGGTAATTATGAATTCTATTGAAAATCTTGATGGGAAAGAGGAAAAGGAAAAAGAGGAGTGTTTGTTTGATTTGGAAGCTCAACCCAATCAACTTGCTGTCAATACTAAGAAGGAAGAGCTCAACATGAGAGCAACTCCGAAGATCTACAAGACAAATGATGCATCAAATGATGATGAAGTTGGATTTTCTCATCATGTGGAAACAGAACTTCCGCCGGGAGGGAGTAAGGATAAGGCCACGAGGCTTAGAGTGAAAAGGACAAAGCGGAAGCGCAATTATTGGCCTTATAAGCAAAATCAGTTCTTTGAAGGAGTTCCCTGGAAGAGAAGTGTTCTTGCACTTCTACGCCCAGCCGACCCCGGTTAATTGAAAGAAGCACGTCAAGCTAGTGACGTTAAAGAAGCGCTTATTGGGAAGCAACCCAAGTTCTCTTTCCCTTTTCTTTTCGTTTTTGAATTTGACTCTTGAATAATTTGAGAAGATCAAGAGGAAAAATATCATCTATTAATAGGTTTGTTAAGGGTTTTCAGGGTAAGAAGGAAGGAGATGCAAAAAGGGCAAGGAAAAGCACAATAAGCAGCCATCACCCCCAAGCCGTGACACTGGTCACGGTCGTGATGAGCTAATAATGAAGAACAGAAAGGGCCGTGATCCCCATCACGGGCGTGATGAGAGAACCCTGAAGATCAGAGAGCATCACGGCCTAGCCGTGATGGAGGTCACGGCCGTGACAGGCTACCCCTATGGACCATAATGCATCACGGCCTGCCCGTGATAAGCATCACGGTCGTGACACAATTTCCAACAAGTTTCTGACTAATCATGTTAGCCAACACTCGCTACCTCCTCGGTAAGTCGTTCCATTTTTCTCCTCTCTCCGACTTGATTATTTACATTGGGGACAATGTAAATTTTTAAGGTTGGGGTTGGGGTACTTTTGCATACTTGTGCATTTTGCATGTTGCATTCATATAGGCGTAGTTTGCATGATCACATGATCAGATTACCCCCCTTGCTTTAGTTCAGTTTTCCACCTTTCTTTCTTTCTTCCTTTTTACTTTTTATTTCTCACTTCCTTTTTTTCATCCCCTTCTCCATTTTTCATTTTATTTATTTATTTGTTTGGAGAAGGGGAGATTTTCAACTTAAAAGAAATATATATATATATATATATATATATATATATATATATATATATATATAATTTTTTATATTTTTCATCCCACAATTTAATTTTCCAACTTCCTTTTTACGCTTTTGCAATACTTTAAAAGGTGTCATACCAAGCATCGTTCATTAAAATAAAACAAGGTATCAAGAAAAGTATTTTATTCTTTTAGGCTCAAAATTGGGCAACTAAAGGGTAGCATTTAATCAGTCAAAGTTCAGAAGGCCAGAAAAATACCTAGTGCCTCAATCATTTTCAAATATGCTTTCAAAAATTTTTAAGTTTCAAAACGGTTTCAAGTCAAGTTCTAGAGAACACAATCCAAGAGGAATAAAACACTCGATCACAAGGAATGAGGTAGATTTAGTGAGTACCCCTTTTGGCTCAAAATCTCACATTTAGTAGTTTAAAATTAATGAGAAACCCAAATCTAAAGAACCACATGCTAATTATTAACTATCAAAAGATCATCTCAAGCATTTTTATTTTTAGCCTATCACAAGAATACAAAAATTGGGTTCAAAAATTCACTGTCTCAATTCATTTGGCACGAAGTTCTCACAATTGGATGCAGACTCTAAGCAAGGGGCAATCTAATCACGTGATATATGCAAAACTAACCCTAAATGAATGCAACATGCAAGAATGCAAAAATAATACCCCTACCCCAAGCTTAAAAACTTACATTGTCCCCAATATAAATAATTAAGTCGTAGGGAGGATAAAAAACAAAAACAACTCACTGAGGTGGTGGGCGCTGGCTCAGATGCCAGTCATAGAGCTGCTGGATCACGGCTCTCTGCTCACGCTGCTCCTCCATGATGCGCTCCTGGTTCGCTAGGATAGTGTCAAAGGTGGACGAGAACCGTGCATAGGGATCATCGGACGACGTACCTGTAGAGGAAGAAGATGGGTGCCTAGACGGCCTAGCCTGCGGTGGCGGGCGTAACGGCCTTTATATCCTAATAGGCTGAGGCTCCTCTCTCACCAGTACTTTTCAATTTGCCGGATTTGTTACATCCAAAAGTGTGGGGTTAGGGAGAGAAATTGGGTGCCTGCACCTTGGGTGTTTCAGGCAGAACATATCATCCTCCTGGGTGATCATCCCCATGGCCTCACAAGCCTGCAAAGTGATACGTGTCCGTCCTGGGGCGGCCTCAAAACCATCCAGATCAAAGTTAAAGTGATGGCATATTGTGGTGATTAAGCCACCAATGACAATAGTGCCACTCAAACTCTTGGGGACCTTTAAGAGGTGCCTAGCCATAAACGACCCTGTGTCCACATTGCTCTCAGGGTGTAGCATGGCCCATAGTATAAAGACCTCGTCCTGGCGGACGGATCCGTCACTCTCTCCACGGGCAAACAGGGTGTTGTCTATGCCCTATGCATATATCTTATACTTGGGTTAACAAGGGCTGTGGACTTGGATGTCCGAGGGTCAAAACTCCTGCCTTCATAGTCAATTATTGACCATAAACTATGTGCACTAAACCCTAAGGGGTATCTTCTATCACCCCCTACAGGTAAACCAAAAATCTCATTAAATTCAGCTAGGGTTAGTACAAAGTCCTGGTTGAAGAGCCGGAATGTAATCCGTCCCTCAAGGCAATGCGGCCCTTGGAGAATTTCTGCATTCAGAGAGCTTAAGAACTCCAGAGTGTGCCAGCAAATGCAGGGTATCTAGTGCGAGCAAACTGATAGTGTGATTTCACATCATAATTCTTGTATACTTATGCATGCATTTTCATATAGTTTAGGCATATTTAAATTGATTTCTATTAGTTTTTACCTTGGAACGGGTGAAGCGTTTTCTTGGTGTTGTTTTGCAGGAATTTAAGGAAAAATGCTCAATATTGACCATGATGGAGCTTGGATGAAGATAGATCTTGAAAAGTGAAGAAATTGAGCCAAGCAGAGCCCATCACGGCCTAGCCGTGATAACCATCACGGCCGTGGTTGAGCAATAATTGAGAAGAAAGAAGGCAAAAGTCAGAAGCTGTCATGGCCTAGCCGTGATGCCCATCACGGCCGTGACATGTTAATTGAGTCAGAACCCTCCTGGGCAGAATCTGTCACGGCCTGGTCGTGATGCCCATCACGGCCGTGACACACCAATTGGTGAAGGCAGAAGCTATCACGGCCTAGCCGTGATGAGTGTCACGGCCATGACAAACATATTTTGAAAGCGCGCCCAAGGCAGAAAGCGTCACGGCCTGGCCGTGATGGCCATCACGGCTGTGACGCGAATCCTAATCTATAAAGAGGCACGGGTAGAACAGAAGAAAACATTTTTGAAACCCTCAAACACTCTCTCTGAACCAGGGGCAGCTGCACAAGGATTCCATGGAGTCTCTTCTCCTCTTCATCTCTATTTCTTTGATTTTGGCTATGATCATGAGTAGCTAAACTCCCATTGTTGGGATTAGATGTAGCTATTTCTGAATTCTCCATGTATTTGACTTGATCTTGTAATACATTTTTTGCTTTCTTATGAGTGATTGATTTCCATGCTTAATGCCTGTTGTGGCGTGATCCCCCATGACTTGATTATTGTTTTGGTATGCAATTGGGAAATTCGTATTAGAACTAGAACTGAAATCAACCACCTAGTAAACCTTGAATCTAGGAATGGATTTAGGTTTATTAGCAATCATGTAATCCCTAATCATCATGCAAATTCATTAATCTAGGCTACCTAAGGAATTAGGGTCTATTAGTGGATTTAGGCTCTTGTCATCTGAGGAATCAAGGCTTGAGTAATCTAGTGGATTGATTGTCATATTTGAAGTAGAAACTGTTTATTAGTCATTTCATTGCATGGGGATGAAGTTTAGTGAACCTAATCCCAACATCTTTTATATATTTGAAGAATCCTTTTCTCCGCCTTCCAAGTGTTTGATAGAAATTCTCAAAGAACTTTTCCTTTGATTTTGTTTGTTTTGGGCTTGATAATTAGTATAGAACACCCTTCAATCCAAATATCCGCTTAGATAGTAATTGATTCGGTACGTGCTAGTACTTGTCACAGTCCTCGTGGGAACGATAAACGGTCTCACCACCGTATTACTTGTACGGCTAGGTATACTTGCCTAGATTCGTCTCAACAAGTTTTTGGCATCGTTGCCGGGGACTGTGTTTCATTATTAGCATACCCATTTCGATTACTAATTTAAGCAAAAAAAAATTCTGTTTTATTATCTGTTTGCTGTCATATTTTTTCTGTTTTGTTGTCATAGTTTTTTTTTTCCTGTTTTATTTGCTGTTTGTGTGCTGTCATTTACTGCTAACACTCTTGGTGTCTAGTCTTATTTGTGCATGCGAGGTACTATCCCGACTGACCAACTCCTCTACGATCCTGAAATAGAAGGAACAACTAGGGAGAATTGGAGGCAAGCAAGAGAGCAGAAACTGTTAGAACAACAAGAAGAAGAACAAGAGACTTCCACCTCTCAAGTTCATCAAGAAAAAACTCAAGATGGCAGGCAATGGTGAAGGTGCTCCACCACGAAGGACACTTGGTGATTATGCCAATACAAATGTCAATCGGCATGTCACTAGCATAGTGAGGCCTCCAGTGAACTGCAACAACTTTGAAATCAATCCAGCTTTCATCAATATGGTTTCACAAAATCAATTTGCGGGTTGGAGAAAGAAGATCCTAATAGTCATGTCTCCAACTTCCCGGAGTTGTGTGATACGGTGAAGATAAATGGTGCTTCCGATGATGCAATTCGCCTAAGGTTGTTTCCTTTCTCTCTAAGAGATAGAGCCAAGTCTTGGCTCCAATCTCACCCAAGGGGGAGCATCACTACATGGGATGACTTAGAGACAAAATTTCTGGCAAGATTCTTCCCCACCTCAAGATTTGTGAAGACAAGGGGTGATATCATAAGGTTTGCTCAACAAGAGGGTGAGACTCTTCATGACACCTGGGAAAGGTTCAAGGAATTGCTCCGAAGATGTCCAAATCATGGGTTTGATGATCATACCCAAATGCAAACATTTTGCAATGGATTGAGGCCGTCAACCAGGTATATGTTGGATGCCTCAACTGGAGGTTCCATGAACACAAAGACAGCGGAGGAAGCACCGATTCTGATAGAAGCTATGGCATCCAATGACTATTTGATGCATCATGATCGAGGTCCCACATCAAGAAGGGGAGTGTTGGAGTTAGATTCACAAACTGCACTTCTGGCTCAAAATAAGCTCATGACACAACAACTAGAGTCCATCACCAAGCAACTAGCTCAACTCCCACAACAACTCCAAACTGTTCAAGGGACAACCATGCCACATCAACAGGTAATGAGATGTGATTTTTGTGGAGGAGATCATGATAATGGAAATTGTGAGGCCCCACCTAATTCCCATGAGGAAGCTAATTATATGGGGAATTATGGGCGGCAAGGTAACAACCAATACTCCAACAATTACAACCAAGGGTGGAGGAATCAAACAAGCTTTGGTTGGAAACAAGATGCTTGGACAAGCAATCAAGCCTCATCCCACACAACAGCCTCTGTCTACACAACCCTGCCTCAAGACCGGATTTCTATCTTTGAGAACACCCTCAATCAATTCATGCAAATGTCCATGTCAAACCAGAAAAACACCGATGCTTCTATAAAAAACCTTGGAGGTTCAAGTTGGACAAATTGAAAAGCATCTAGCGGAACAATCTAGCGGCGATTTTTCGGTAATACTCAAATAAATCCTAAAGAGCATTGCAATGCCGTTGTTTTGAGGAGTGGTAAAAGTCTTGAGAATGTGAGTGGTGAGCCTTTGTTGAAAAATGAGAGAGTTGCTGAAAAAAACAGAGGTGATTGCTGAAAAAACTGATTTGAATAAGGAAAAAGGCAAAGAGGTAGTAATAGAGGAAGAAGACAAGAGGGAAAAGTTAGTGGATGAAGATTCAATTTTGAGGAAAAGTAGAAGTCAGATTTTGAAAGATGGAGACAAGCCTTAAGTGATCCACTCTTATGTGAAGTTACCATATCCTCATTTGAGCAAGAAGAAGGAGACAGAAGAGCGGTTTGCTAAATTTCTTGACATCTTCAAGAGGTTACAGATCAACATACCCTTTGTTGAAGCACTAGAACAAATGCCAACCTATGCAAAGTTCATGAAGGAGTTGTTCATGAAGAAAAGAAAGTTTAAAGAAGGTGAGATTGTTGCCTTGATCAAGAGTGTAGTGCGATACTTCAAAGGAAGCTGCCTCCAAAGCTTAAGGATCCTGGTAGTTTTACAATCCCTTGCACTATTGGGAAGTGTTGCTATTAGGAAGGCCTTGTGTGACTTGGGGGCAAGTATCAATTTGATGCCGCTTTCAATATTGAACAAGCTTGGAGGTGGTGAAGTGAAACCAACAAGGATGGCATTGCAACTAGTTGATAGATCAATCAAGCGTCCTTATGGTAGTTTGGAAGAGGTGATGGTAAACGTGGATAATTTAATCTTCCCAATGGATTTTGTGATATTAGACATGGAGGAGGATGCAGAAGTTCCACTTATATTGGGGAGACCTTTTCTAGTGACTAGTCATGCTTTGATAGATGTACAAAAAGGCCAACTTCGATTCAGAGTGCAAGATGAAGAGGTTACCTTCAATGTATTTGAAGCTATGCATCGCCCGAGTGATGAAGATAATTGTTTCCGCATGGACATTGTGGATGTAGTGGCTAAAGAAGTCTTTGCACATCAGCACCACTCCTCTACTCTTGAGAAGGTAATTATGAATTCTATTGAAAATCTTGATGGGAAAGAGGAAAAGGAAAAAGAGGAGTGTTTGTTTGATTTGGAAGCTCAACCCAATCAACTTGCTGTCAATACTAAGAAGGAAGAGCTCAACATGAGAGCAACTCCGAAGATCTACAAGACAAATGATGCATCAAATGATGATGAAGTTGGATTTTCTCATCATGTGGAAACAGAACTTCCGCCGGGAGGGAGTAAGGATAAGGCCACGAGGCTTAGAGTGAAAAGGACAAAGCGGAAGCGCAATTATTGGCCTTATAAGCAAAATCAGTTCTTTGAAGGAGTTCCCTGGAAGAGAAGTGTTCTTGCACTTCTACGCCCAGCCGACCCCGGTTAATTGAAAGAAGCACGTCAAGCTAGTGACGTTAAAGAAGCGCTTATTGGGAAGCAACCCAAGTTCTCTTTCCCTTTTCTTTTCGTTTTTGAATTTGACTCTTGAATAATTTGAGAAGATCAAGAGGAAAAATATCATCTATTAATAGGTTTGTTAAGGGTTTTCAGGGTAAGAAGGAAGGAGATGCAAAAAGGGCAAGGAAAAGCACAATAAGCAGCCATCACCCCCAAGCCGTGACACTGGTCACGGTCGTGATGAGCTAATAATGAAGAACAGAAAGGGCCGTGATCCCCATCACGGGCGTGATGAGAGAACCCTGAAGATCAGAGAGCATCACGGCCTAGCCGTGATGGAGGTCACGGCCGTGACAGGCTACCCCTATGGACCAGAATGCATCACGGCCTGCCCGTGATAAGCATCACGGTCGTGACACAATTTCCAACAAGTTTCTGACTAATCATGTTAGCCAACACTCGCTACCTCCTCGGTAAGTCGTTCCATTTTTCTCCTCTCTCCGACTTGATTATTTACATTGGGGACAATGTAAATTTTTAAGGTTGGGGTTGGGGTACTTTTGCATACTTGTGCATTTTGCATGTTGCATTCATATAGGCGTAGTTTGCATGATCACATGATCAGATTACCCCCTTGCTTTAGTTCAGTTTTCCACCTTTCTTTCTTTCTTCCTTTTTACTTTTTATTTCTCACTTCCTTTTTTTCATCCCCTTCTCCATTTTTCATTTTATTTATTTATTTGTTTGGAGAAGGGGAGATTTTCAACTTAAAAGAAATATATATATATATATATATATATATAATTTTTTTATTTTTTTTTCATCCCACAATTTAATTTTCCAACTTCCTTTTTACCCTTTTGCAATACTTTAAAAGGTGTCATACCAAGCATCGTTCATTAAAATAAAACAAGGTATCAAGAAAAGTATTTTATTCTTTTAGGCTCAAAATTGGGCAACTAAAGGGTAGCATTTAATCAGTCAAAGTTCAGAAGGCCAGAAAAATACCTAGTGCCTCAATCATTTTCAAATATGCTTTCAAAAATTTTTAAGTTTCAAAACGGTTTCAAGTCAAGTTCTAGAGAACACAATCCAAGAGGAATAAAACACTCGATCACAAGGAATGAGGTAGATTTAGTGAGTACCCCTTTTGGCTCAAAATCTCACATTTAGTAGTTTAAAATTAATGAGAAACCCAAATCTAAAGAACCACATGCTAATTATTAACTATCAAAAGATCATCTCAAGCATTTTTATTTTTAGCCTATCACAAGAATACAAAAATTGGGTTCAAAAATTCACTGTCTCAATTCATTTGGCACGAAGTTCTCACAATTGGATGCAGACTCTAAGCAAGGGGCAATCTAATCACGTGATATATGCAAAACTAACCCTAAATGAATGCAACATGCAAGAATGCAAAAATAATACCCCTACCCCAAGCTTAAAAACTTACATTGTCCCCAATATAAATAATTAAGTCGTAGGGAGGATAAAAAACAAAAACAACTCACTGAGGTGGTGGGTGCTGGCTCAGATGCCAGTCATAGAGCTGCTGGATCACGGCTCTCTGCTCACGCTGCTCCTCCATGATGCGCTCCTGGTTCGCTAGGATAGTGTCAAAGGTGGACGAGAACCGTGCATAGGGATCATCGGACGACGTACCTGTAGAGGAAGAAGATGGGTGCCTAGACGGCCTAGCCTGCGGTGGCGGGCGTAACGGCCTTTATATCCTAATAGGCTGAGGCTCCTCTCTCACCAGTACTTTTCAATTTGCCGGATTTGTTACATCCAAAAGTGTGGGGTTAGGGAGAGAAATTGGGTGCCTGCACCTTGGGTGTTTCAGTGCGAACATATCATCCTCCCGGGTGATCATCCCCATGGCCTCACAAGCCTCGCAAAAGTGATACGTGTCCGTCCCGGGCGGCCTCAAAACCATCCAGATCAAAGTTAAAGTGATGGCATATTGTGGTGATTAAGCCACCAATGACAATAGTGCCACTCAAACTCTTGGGGACCTTTAAGAGGTGCCTAGCCATAAACGACCCTGTGTCCACATTGCTCTCAGGGTGTAGCATGGCCCATAGTATAAAGACCTCGTCCTGGCGGACGGATCCGTCACTCTCTCCACGGGCAAACAGGGTGTTGTCTATGCCCTATGCATATATCTTATACTTGGGTTAACAAGGGCTGTGGACTTGGATGTCCGAGGGTCAAAACTCCTGCCTTCATAGTCAATTATTGACCATAAACTATGTGCACTAAACCCTAAGGGGTATCTTCTATCACCCCCTACAGGTAAACCAAAAATCTCATTAAATTCAGCTAGGGTTAGTACAAAGTCCTGGTTGAAGAGCCGGAATGTAATCCGTCCCTCAAGGCAATGCGGCCCTTGGAGAATTTCTGCATTCAGAGAGCTTAAGAACTCCAGAGTGTGCCAGCAAATGCAGGGTATCTAGTGCGAGCAAACTGATAGTGTGATTTCACATCATAATTCTTGTATACTTATGCATGCATTTTCATATAGTTTAGGCATATTTAAATTGATTTCTATTAGTTTTTACCTTGGAACGGGTGAAGCGTTTTCTTGGTGTTGTTTTGCAGGAATTTAAGGAAAAATGCTCAATATTGACCATGATGGAGCTTGGATGAAGATAGATCTTGAAAAGTGAAGAAATTGAGCCAAGCAGAGCCCAACACGGCCCTAGCCGTGATAACCATCACGACCGTGGTTGAGCAATAATTGAGAAGAAAGAAGGCAAAAGTCAGACGCTGTCATGGCATATCCGTGATGCCCATCACGGCAGTGACATGTTAATTGAGTCAGAAACCTCCTGTGCAGAATCTGTCACGGCCGGGTCGTGGATGCCCATCACGGCCGTGACACACCAATTGTTGAAGGCAGAAGCTATCACGGCCTAGCCGTGATGAGTGTCACGCCATGACAAACATATTTTGAAAGCGCGCCCAAGCGCGTAAAGCGTCACGGCCTGGCCGTGATGGCCATCACGGCCGTGACGCGAATCCTAATCTATAAAGAGGCACGGGTAGAACAGAGGAAAACAGTTTTGAAACCCTCAAACCTCTCTCTGAACCAGGGGCAGCTGCACAAGGATTCCATGGAGTCTCTTCTCCTCTTCATCTCTATTTCTTTGATTTTGGCTATGATCATGAGTAGCTAAACTCCCATTGTTGGGATTAGATGTAGCTATTTCTGAATTCTCCATGTATTTGACTTGATCTTGTAATACATTTTTTGCTTTCTTATGAGTGATTGATTTCCATGCTTAATGCCTGTTGTGGCGTGATCCCCCATGACTTGATTATTGTTTTGGTATGCAATTGGGAAATTCGTATTAGAACTAGAACTGAAATCAACCACCTAGTAAACCTTGAATCTAGGAATGGATTTAGGTTTATTAGCAATCATGTAATCCCTAATCATCATGCAAATTCATTAATCTAGGCTACCTAAGGAATTAGGGTCTATTAGTGGATTTAGGCTCTTGTCATCTGAGGAATCAAGGCTTGAGTAATCTAGTGGATTGATTGTCATATTTGAAGTAGAAACTGTTTATTAGTCATTTCATTGCATGGGGATGAAGTTTAGTGAACCTAATCCCAACATCTTTTATATATTTGAAGAATCCTTTTCTCCGCCTTCCAAGTGTTTGATAGAAATTCTCAAAGAACTTTTCCTTTGATTTTGTTTGTTTTGGGCTTGATAATTAGTATAGAACACCCTTCAATCCAAATATCCGCTTAGATAGTAATTGATTCGGTACGTGCTAGTACTTGTCACAGTCCTCGTGGGAACGATAAACGGTCTCACCACCGTATTACTTGTACGGCTAGGTATACTTGCCTAGATTCGTCTCAACAAGTTTTTGGCATCGTTGCCGGGGACTGTGTTTCATTATTAGCATACCCATTTCGATTACTAATTTAAGCAAAAAAAAATTCTGTTTTATTATCTGTTTGCTGTCATATTTTTTCTGTTTTGTTGTCATAGTTTTTTTTTTCCTGTTTTATTTGCTGTTTGTGTGCTGTCATTTACTGCTAACACTCTTGGTGTCTAGTCTTATTTGTGCATGCGAGGTACTATCCCGACTGACCAACTCCTCTACGATCCTGAAATAGAAGGAACAACTAGGGAGAATTGGAGGCAAGCAAGAGAGCAGAAACTGTTAGAACAACAAGAAGAAGAACAAGAGACTTCCACCTCTCAAGTTCATCAAGAAAAACTCAAGATGGCAGGCAATGGTGAAGGTGCTCCACCACGAAGGACACTTGGTGATTATGCCAATACAAATGTCAATCGGCATGTCACTAGCATAGTGAGGCCTCCAAAGGAATCTGCAACAACTTTGAAATCAATCCAGCTTTCATCAATATGGTTTCACAAAATCAATTTGCCGGGTTGGAGAAAGAAGATCCTAATAGTCATGTCTCCAACTTCCCGGAGTTGTGTGATACGGTGAAGATAAATGGTGCTTCCGATGATGCAATTCGCCTAAGGTTGTTTCCTTTCTCTCTAAGAGATAGAGCCAAGTCTTGGCTCCAATCTCACCCAAGGGGGAGCATCACTACATGGGATGACTTAGAGACAAAATTTCTGGCAAGATTCTTCCCCACCTCAAGATTTGTGAAGACAAGGGGTGATATCATAAGGTTTGCTCAACAAGAGGGTGAGACTCTTCATGACACCTGGGAAAGGTTCAAGGAATTGCTCCGAAGATGTCCAAATCATGGGTTTGATGATCATACCCAAATGCAAACATTTTGCAATGGATTGAGGCCGTCAACCAGGTATATGTTGGATGCCTCAACTGGAGGTTCCATGAACACAAAGACAGCGGAGGAAGCACTGATTCTGATAGAAGCTATGGCATCCAATGACTATTTGATGCATCATGATCGAGGTCCCACATCAAGAAGGGGAGTGTTGGAGTTAGATTCACAAACTGCACTTCTGGCTCAAAATAAGCTCATGACACAACAACTAGAGTCCATCACCAAGCAACTAGCTCAACTCCCACAACAACTCCAAACTGTTCAAGGGACAACCATGCCACATCAACAGGTAATGAGATGTGATTTTTGTGGAGGAGATCATGATAATGGAAATTGTGAGGCCCCACCTAATTCCCATGAGGAAGCTAATTATATGGGGAATTATGGGCGGCAAGGTAACAACCAATACTCCAACAATTACAACCAAGGGTGGAGGAATCAAACAAGCTTTGGTTGGAAACAAGATGCCGGACAAGCAATCAAGCCTCATCCCACACAACAGCCTCTGTCTACACAACTGCCTCAAGACCGGATTTCTATCTTTGAGAACACCCTCAATCAATTCATGCAAATGTCCATGTCAAACCAGAAAAACACCGATGCTTCTATAAAAAACCTTGGAGGTTCAAGTTGGACAAATTGAAAAGCATCTAGCGGAACAATCTAGCGGCGCTTTTTCAGTAATACTCAAATAAATCCTAAAGAGCATTGCAATGCCGTTGTTTTGAGGAGTGGTAAAAGTCTTGAGAATGTGAGTGGTGAGCCTTTGTTGAAAAATGAGAGAGTTGCTGAAAAAAACAGAGGTGATTGCTGAAAAAACTGATTTGAATAAGGAAAAAGGCAAAGAGGTAGTAATAGAGGAAGAAGACAAGAGGGAAAAGTTAGTGGATGAAGATTCAATTTTGAGGAAAAGTAGAAGTCAGATTTTGAAAGATGGAGACAAGCCTTAAGTGATCCCCTCTTATGTGAAGTTACCATATCCTCATTTGAGCAAGAAGAAGGAGACAAGAAGAGCAGTTTGCTAAATTTCTTGACATCTTCAAGAGGTTACAGATCAACATACCCTTTGTTGAAGCACTAGAACAAATGCCAACCTATGCAAAGTTCATGAAGGAGTTGTTCATGAAGAAAAGAAAGTTTAAAGAAGGTGAGATTGTTGCCTTGACTGAAGAGTGTAGTGCGATACTTCAAAGGAAGCTGCCTCCAAAGCTTAAGGATCCTGGTAGTTTTACAATCCCTTGCACTATTGGAAGTGTTGCTATTAGGAAGGCCTTGTGTGACTTGGGGGCAAGTATCAA
The DNA here is from genome assembly GCA_030762895.1 of Sophora flavescens. Classification (NCBI taxonomy): domain Eukaryota; kingdom Viridiplantae; phylum Streptophyta; class Magnoliopsida; order Fabales; family Fabaceae; genus Sophora; species Sophora flavescens. The sequence continues at coordinate 105,628,046 of CM061066.1, read as the reverse complement.
TTTGATGCCGCTTTCAATATTGAACAAGCTTGGAGGTGGTGAAGTGAAACCAACAAGGATGGCATTGCAACTAGTTGATAGATCAATCAAGCGTCCTTATGGTATTTTGGAAGATGTTATGGTAAAAGTGGATAAGTTTATCTTCCCAGCGGATTTTGTGATATTAGACATGGAGGAGGATGCAGAAGTTCCACTTATATTGGGGAGACCTTTTCTAGTGACTAGTCATGCTTTGATAGATGTACAAAAAGGCCAACTTCGATTCAGAGTGCAAGATGAAGAGGTTACCTTCAATGTATTTGAAGCTATGCATCGCCCGAGTGATGAAGATAATTGTTTCCGCATGGACATTGTGGATGTAGTGGCTAAAGAAGTCTTTGCACATCAGCACCACTCCTCTACTCTTGAGAAGGTAATTATGAATTCTATTGAAAATCTTGATGGGAAAGAGGAAAAGGAAAAAGAGGAGTGTTTGTTTGATTTGGAAGCTCAACCCAATCAACTTGTCATCAATACTAAGAAGGAAGAGCTCAACATGAGAGCAACTCCGAAGATCTACAAGACAAATGATGCATCAAATGATGATGAAGTTGGATTTTCTCATCATGTGGAAATGGAACTTCCACGGGAGGGAGTAAGGATAAGGCCACGAGGCTTAGAGTGAAAAGGACAAAGCGGAAGCGCAATTATTGGCCTTATAAGCAAAATCAGTTCTTTGAAGGAGTTCCCTGGAAGAGAAGTGTTCTTGCACTTCTACGCCCAGCCGACCCCAGTTAATTGAAAGAAGCACGTCAAGCTAGTGACGTTAAAGAAGCGCTTATTGGGAAGCAACCCAAGTTCTCTTTCCCTTTTCTTTTCGTTTTTGAATTTGACTCTTGAATAATTTGAGAAGATCAAGAGGAAAAATATCATCTATTAATAGGTTTGTTAAGGGTTTTCAGGGTAAGAAGGAAGGAGATGCAAAAAGGGCAAGGAAAAGCACAATAAGCAGCCATCACCCCCAAGCCGTGACACTGGTCACGGTCGTGATGAGCTAATAATGAAGAACAGAAAGGGCCGTGATCCCCATCACGGGCGTGATGAGAGAACCCTGAAGATCAGAGAGCATCACGGCCTAGCCGTGATGGAGGTCACGGCCGTGACAGGCTACCCCTATGGACCATAATGCATCACGGCCTGCCCGTGATAAGCATCACGGTCGTGACACAATTTCCAACAAGTTTCTGACTAATCATGTTAGCCAACACTCGCTACCTCCTCGGTAAGTCGTTCCATTTTTCTCCTCTCTCCGACTTGATTATTTACATTGGGGACAATGTAAATTTTTAAGGTTGGGGTTGGGGTACTTTTGCATACTTGTGCATTTTGCATGTTGCATTCATATAGGCGTAGTTTGCATGATCACATGATCAGATTACCCCCCTTGCTTAGATTATGCATCCAATTGTGAGAACTGAGTGCCAATTAAATTATGGATACTGAATTTTTAAACCTATTTTTTTTATTCTTGTGACAAGGCTACAAATAAAAATGCTTGAGATGATCTTTTGATAGTTGATAATTAGCACGTGGCTCCGTAGATTTGTATTTCTCATTGATTTTTGAACTACTAAAATGTGAGATTTTGAGCCAAAAAAGGGGTACTCACTAAATCTACCCCATTCTTTGTGATAGAGTGTAATTCCTCTTGGATTGTATTTCTCTAGAACTTGACTTGAAACCATTTTGAAGATTAAAAATTTTTGAAAATATTTTTGAAAATGATTGAGGCAATAGGTATTTTTCCGGCCTTCTGAGCTTTGATCGACTAAATACTACCCCTTAGTTGCCCAATTTTGAGCCTGAAAATACTTTTCTTGGTACCTTGAACTACTTTGATGAATGATGCTTGATAGGAGACCTTCTAAAGAAAGTATTACAAAAAGGGTAAAAAGGTAGTCTGAAAAAGTATGGGATGAGAAAATCAGAAAAATATTTCTCGAGTTGAAAATCTCCCCTTCTCCAAATAAAAGAAAAATAAAAGAAAAGAGAAAAAGAAATATACGGAGAAAGGGATGACAAAAAGAAAAGTGAGAAATAAAAGAAAAAGAAAGAAAGAAAGGTGGCCACAGTGAATCGAAACCCAAAAAGGTATTTTAGAAGGTGTCATGCTTTACAATGCTTGATGATTTTGTTTAGCCCTTTTGAAATTTCCTTTTCTTGATTTCCTCACTCAATGATTAATCCCATGGCCCCGTTACAACCAAAGCGAAAGACCTCTTGATTCTTAATTGTTTTCATTAATAAAGTAGAGAATTGGTTGATAGTCAAGCCTATGGTAGAATTCATTCCTCGAGGAAAATGGAGCGAATTGTCATATATACCTAAACACTCGAGTGAGGTGAGAAAGATTGCCAAGCAAATGAACAAGCTTGGGGTGATTTTCAAGTGAGAAAGAGTGCCCAAATAAGTGAGAATATGAGTTTAAGAAACCTAAGCTTCTAATTGGACTTGAAACTGATTGTCTCTTGCTGAATTATTTGAAATGCCTGTTACTTGGATTATTTACTCGGGTTCTTGGTTCACTATCCATGTTCTGATTATTTATATCTTCTGGCCTTAGTGATTTCTTGAGGACAAGCAAATGATTAAGCTTGGGGTGATTTGATAGTGTGATTTCACATCATAATTCTTGTACACTTATGCATGCATTGTCATATAGTTTAGGCATATTTAAATTGATTTCTATTAGTTTTTACCTTGGAATGAGTGAAGCGGTTTCTTGGTGTTGTTTTGCAGGAATTTAAGGAAAAATGCTCAATATTGACCATGATGGAGCTTGGATGAAGATAGAGCTTGAAAAGTGAAGAAATTGAGCCAAGCAGAGCCCATCACGGCCTAGCCGTGATAACCATCACGACCGTGGTCAAGCAATAATTGAGAAGAAAGAAGGCAAAAGTCAGAAGCTGTCACGGCCTAGCTGTGATGCCCATCACGGCCATGACATGTTAATTGAGTCAGAACCCTCCTAGGTAGAATCTGTCATGACCTGGCCGTGATGCCCATCACGACCGTGATGTACTCAATTGGTGAAGGCAGAATCTATCACGGCCTTTAGCCGTGATGAGTGTCACGGCCGTGACAAACATATTTTGAAAGCGCGCCCAAGGCAGAAAGCGTCACGGCCTGGCCGTGATGGCCATCTCGGCCGTGACGCGAATCCTAATCTATAAAGAGGCATAGGCATAACAGAAGAAAACAGTTTTGAAACCCTCAAACACTCTCTCTGAACCAGGGGCAACTGCACAAGGATTCCATGGAGTCTCTTTTCCTCTTCATCTCTATTTCTTTGATTTTGGCTATGATCATGAGTAGCTAAACTCCAATTGTTGGGATTAGATGTAGCTATTTCTGAATTCTCCATGTATTTGACTTGATCTTGTAATACAGTTTTTGCTTTCTTATGAGTGATTGATTTCCATGCTTAATGCCTATTGTGGCGTGATCCCCCATGACTTGATTATTGTTTTGGTATGCAATTGGAAAATTCGTATTAGAACTAGAATTGAAATCAACCACCTAGTAAACCTTGAATCTAGGAATGGATTTAGGTTTATTAGCAATCGTGTAATCCCTAATCATCATGCAAATTCATTAATCTAGGCCACCTAAGGAATTATGGTCTATTAGTGGATTTAGGCTCTTGTCATCTGAGGAATCAGGGCTTGAGTAATCTAGTGGATTGATTGCCATATTTGAAGTAGAAACTGTTTATTAGTCATTTCATTGCATGGGGATGAAGTTTAGTGAACCTAATCCCAACATCTTTTATATATTTGAAGAATCCTTTTCTCCGCCTTCCGAGTGTTTGATAGAAATTCTCAAAGAACTTTTCCTTTGATTTTGTTTGTTTTGGGCTTGATAATTGGTATAGAACTCCCTTCAATCCAAATATCCGCTTAGATAGTAATTGATTCGATACATGCTAGTACTTGTCATAGTCCTCGTGGGAACGATAAACGATCTCACCACCTTATTACTTGTATGACTAGGTATACTTGCCTAGATTCGTCTCAACACAAACTCGCTCCACCCTATGTTTTCTAACATCCAATTGATGTCAACAGTCAGACCTAGGGTGTCTATACATGCATCATCAAGATATTTCGTTTGGATAATCTTCCTATTTTTCAAAGCATTAAATCTATCTCGTTGAGCATTATCTTTGAAAACAATCCCATACCCATGTTCATCAGTCTCAGAGTTAGAGGAGTCAGAGTCAGAGTAGTTACCTGGATTCCTGCTTCCTCTGGTACGAGGGCGCGAGGCTTCGGTTGCCATTTGACGCTTGCTTGCCATGATCTCAAAGCACCAAAAATCACAATCCCCTCTTTCACATTTTCTGCAATTCGAATTTCTAGGGGTTAGGGTTTCAAAATTGGGACTTTTTTATTTTGCCCAAAATTGAAGGATTTGACTAGTGGGTTTTGTTGGGTTAGGTCTAGGGAGCAAGGGAGTAAAGTTGGTTGGGTATGGGTGTCATGGGGGAGGTGAGTTTTTTTAAGCTTTTTAGGTGAATGGGTATTGTGGAGATTGTGAGAGGAAGATGAAGAAGATGAGTGGATGAAGAGGAAGATGGTGGGTTTGGGTTAAGGGGGTTTGCGTCTAAGAGTGTGAGATGAAGGAATGGAGGAGTTGGAATGAAGGGTGAGAGCTTGGTGGCTGTGGAGGTGGAGAGAAATGATGACAACCAAATGGTGAGGTTGCCTTGTTGATGATCTTTTTGGTTGAATTCTTAACAAGTTAATGTGAAACCAATTTTGGAACCAAAATAATAAGAAGAAAGAAACAAAATGGAAGAAGATAAGAAGATGGATGGCACCACAAACATGTATTTTGATAAGCCAAATGATGTTCGCCACAAGAATCTTGGATTCTTGATAAGAACTAAGGTTGGCTCAACCAAGAACCAAAGATAACAAAGTCTCGCAAATGGATTTCAATCCAAATTCAACATCCAAGTTATTATTCATGTGTTTTAGGCCTCATACATATAGAAGTGTGGCTGATTTCATTTGGCTCACACTTAGTCTTCCAAATGATTCCAAAACCCCCTCATAACTAGACTAATTAAGACTAACTTAACACCATTTTAATTCAGCCACTAAAACTAACATAACCCCCACTTAATTGGCCTAATTCATGACTATAAACACACTAAAAACCAAACTTAAATCTTCCACCAAAATAAAACGAAAATCCATAACCCCTCACTTATTTAGCCTACTCTCACTCATTATGTGGATGTTACACTTTCTTCTCAACTTACAAGTGTAACTCCCACACAATTTACAATAATTATTCACTCAACTATGACATATAAAACATGTGCAAAATTAGGAAAGTGTGGCTGCCCCAATTTGCAACAAATAGCAAAATTGGACCCACATTCCATGATCCATACACTTATTGAAATTGATAAGAAAAACAACTCAAATTGGACCCACATGCCCTTCCTCATGTTTCTTCTATTTGAACCTCCCAAGCTGTGCATTTGGGCTCATTATCTTCTTGACTTGAACTTGGGCTTGTGTCCATTAAGAGAACCACCAATTGATTTAGAGCTTGTTGGGCCTTTTTGGTCCTAGCTCTTGTCATGGGCCCACCAAGTCCTTGAATGGCATCTTGATCCATGATGGGTTCCATTGGGCTCATATTATTCTTGGTTTGTATCAAGAAAGTAGAGAAGATGAAGAGAGTTTGGTTGTGTAGCAGAGGGGAGGGGTATTCGGTTTAAAAATCCGAGCTAAACGCACGTCACGCATCGGTGACCCTCATCACGAGCAGGTCGTGACGTGTTCTGAGTCAGGTAAATCCTTTTTTCACAGGCATGATGCGTACCACGGCTGGACCGTGATGGAATCTGTTCTGTTTCAATTGGCCTGTCACGGCCGTGATCCTTCCTGACTTTTTTTTGGTCTTCACATCACGGCTGTGACATACATCACGGCTAGGCCGTGATGGATTCTGATCTTCTGGGGCCTTCTTGTCATGCCCGTGATGGCAATCATGGCTGGGCCGTGATACTGTCCGATTTTTAGCTGTTGACTCATCACGGTCGTGACCCATGTCACGGCCTGGGCGTGATTGATTCTGACTTCATTTTCCATGCCCTTGTCACTTTTAATGCCTTCCTGACCTAAAAACAGTTGGCAAATCCAATAATTTATTATCTTTCTTCTCTAAATCTTATCAATTATTCAAAAACAAAATTCAAAAACAAACTAAGAAGGGAAAGAAAACTTGGGTTGCCTCCCAAGAAGCGTTTATTTACGGTCCTAAGCTTGACCATAGTCCTTTCAATCCTTTGATGTTGGGTTGAGGAGGGAAATCGCAACCTCCTATTCAAGTGAATGTTCTCCAAGGTAGTGTTTCAGTCTCTGTCCATTGACCTTGAATGTTCCACGTTCCTGGTTCCAAACCTTGACGGCACCATACGGAAATACTTTCATTACTTTAAATGGTCCGGACCGTCTAGACTTGAGCTTTCCTGGGAATAATCGCAACCTCGAGTTGTAGAGTAGCACTAGTTCTCCTTCATGGAATTCTCTACGAAGGATTTGCTTATCATGCCACTTCTTTGTTCTCTCCTTGTAAGATCGTGCGGACTCATAACCATCCAATCTTAGCTCATCAAGTTCCTGAAGTTGAAGGATTCTCTTTTCCCTAGCGGCTTTTATATCAAGGTTTAGCATCTTAATAGCCCACAAAGCCTTATGCTCAAGCTCGACTGGTAAGTGACATGGCTTACCGTAAATAAGTCTAAAGGGTGTCATCCCGATAGGAGTCTTGTAAGCCGTACGATAAGCCCAAAGAGCATCATCAATCCTTAAGGACCAATCCTTTTCTCGAACCTGAAACAGTCTTCTCCAGAATGCTCTTTATCTCTCGATTGGAAACCTCGACTTGCCCACTTGTCTGAGGGTGGTAAGGTGTAGCAACCCTATGAGTGACTCCATATTTGAGTAGGAGTTTTTCAAATTGTTTTTCAATGAAGTGTGATCCTCCATCACTAATGACTGCCCTTGGAATTCCAAACCTTGGAAAATCACCTTCTTGAATAGTTTGATTACGGTTTTTGCATCACTTGGTGGGGAAGGAATGGCTTCCACCCATTTAGAGACGTAATCAACGGCTACAAGAATGAACTTATTATTTCAAGAGGAAGGAAATGGTCCCATGTAGTCAACTCCCCAAACATCAAATATCTCTACTTCTAGCATAGTGTTGAGTGGCATTTCATGCTTCTTAGAGATGATCCCCGTTCTTTGACATGGATCACAAGCAAGCACGAACATTCGGGCATCTCTGAAAATATGAGGCCAATAGAAACCAGCTTGAAGCACCTTTGATGCAGTCTTTGAGGCACTATCATGTCCTCCGTAAGATGAGGAATGACAACAACTAAAGATACTTGAAACCTCGACTTTTGGAATACACCTTCTGTAAATGCTATCCGCACACTTGCAGAAAATGTAAGGCTCATCCCACACGTAGTTCTTGAGATCGGAAAAGAACTTCTTCTTTTGTTGATAATTGAACTCCGGTGGTAGAATCCAACATACAAAATAATTCACAAAATCCGCATACCATGGAGCATTCTCTCCCAAGATGGCGAACAGTTGCTCGTCGGGGAAAGAATCATCTATCGGCAAGTTGTCCTTCTCATGTTCCAACGGTTCAAGTCTAGATAAGTGGTCCGCAACCAAGTTCTCCGTCCCTTTCCGGTCCCGAATCTCGAAGTCAAATTCTTACAGAAGGAGAATCCATCGGATGAATCTTGGCTTTGCTTCCTTCTTAGTCATGAGGTGCTTTAGTGCGGAGTGGTCCGTGTACACTATGACTTTAGACCCCATAAGGTATGATCTGAATTTCTCAAATGCAAAGACAACCGCAAGCAATTCTTTCTCAGTTGTGGCATAATTGGCTTGAGCTCCATCTAGGGTTTTGCTTGCATAGTATATTGCATGGACCTTCTTGTCTATCCTTTGTCCCAACACTGCTCCCACGGCGTAGTCACTAGCATCACACATTACTTCAAATGGCTTATTCCAATCTGGTGTTTGCAAAATGGGAGTGGTGGTCAAATCTTCCTTCAACCTACAAAATGCACTCAAACATTCCTCATTAAAATCAAATGGAACATCTTTCATTAATAGGTTAGATAAGGGTTTAGAAATTTTTGAAAAATCTCTGATGAAACGCCGGTAAAACCCGGTGTGTCCCAAGAAACTTCTAACTCCTTTCACATTTACCGATGGGGGCAAATTTTCAATAACATCTATTTTGGCCCTATCCACCTCAATACCTCTACCAGAAATCAAGTGCACAAGCACTATACCTTCTTTTACCATAAAATGGTATTTCTCCCAATTCAATACCAATTGGTTTCTTCACATCGCTGCAAAATCTTAGACAAATTGGTTAAACAGTCATCAAAGGTAGTTCCATAAACAAAAAAATCATCCATAAAAACCTCCATGATGTTTTCAATAAATTCAGAAAAAATTGCAGTCATGCATCTTTGAAAAGTAGCCGGTGCATTACATAGACCAAAAGGCATTCTTCTATAGGCAAAAGTGCCATAGGGACAAGTAAACGTGGTCTTTTCTTGATCACTTGGATGTATAGGAATTTGATGAAAACCGGAATATCCATCCAAGTAACAAAAGTATGAATGCCTAGCCAACCTTTCAAGCATTTGATCAATAAATGGGAGAGGGAAGTGATCTTTCCTTGTTGCCTTATTTAGCTTCCTATAATCGATGCACATTCTCCAACCGATTACCGTCCTAGTAGGGATTAGTTCATTATTTTAATTTTGAATAACAGTCATCCCCCTTTCTTAGGAACCACATGCACCGGACTAACCCATTCACTATCGGAGGTTGGATAAATAACCCCCGCATCTAACAACTTAAGCACTTCTTTCTTAACCACTTCTTTCATATTAGGGTTCAACCTACGTTGATGCTCAATGGATGGTTTATGCTCATCTTCCATTAAAATGCGATGCATGAAAAATGAAGGATTTATGCCTTTAATATCATCAATTGTATATCCTATAACCTTTCTATGCATTCTAAGCTCCCTAAGCAATTTCTCAGTATCCAACTCATTCAAGCTAGCATTCACAATTACCGGATAGGAAGAGTAAGGACCAAGAAATTCATACCTCAATATGGAAGGAAGAGGTTTTAGTTCTACCTTAAGGGCTTCCTCATCTTTCAAATCCTTACTCTTTGGTTTCAACTCAAGTTTTTCTTTCTTTGTTTTGTTCGAAGAAATTTCTGGACTAGTTTCCAGAAAGCGGGCATAATTCCTTACTTCTCCTCCATGAGCATTTAAGTCTCAACCAATCAAACACATTTCTAATGATTCATCAACACAAGCTTGAGTGGATTCTTCTTTCACCACTTGGTGCATTAAGTCAACCCTGCAACAAGAATCTTCAAAAGAAGGGTGCTTAATAGATTTAGCTAAATCAAATTCAACTTTATCATCACCCACAGTTAAAGTCAATTTTCCATTTTTAACATCAATAATTGCCCCTGCGGTAGCCAAGAAAGGCCTACCAAGAATAATGGGGATTTGGGAATCCTCTTCCATTTCAAGTACCACAAAATCATGCAGGAATGAAAAATTTACCCACTCTAATAGGAACATCCTCCAAGATGCTTATAGGGAATTTGACTGACCGATCCGCCAATTGAAGGGAGATTGTTGTGGGTTTTAGTTCACCCATCTCCAACTTCTTGCAAACAGAGAGGGGCATAAGACTAACGCTAGCCCCCAAATCACAAAGAGCTTTATCAAAACTAGTGTTACCAATCAAGCCAGGAATAGAGAAACTACCTGGATCTTTCAGTTTAGGAGGCAATTTATTTTGAATTAAAGCACTGCACTCCTCAGTCAAAGCCACTGTTTCATAGTCCTCTAGCTTCCTCTTATTTTGACAAGATATCCTTAAGAAATTTAGCATATGTGGGCATTTGTTGTAACGCCTCAATGAAGGGTATATTAATGTACAATTTCTTAAGGACCTCTAGAAATTTTCCAAATTGCTTATCTAACTTGGCCTTGGCCAACCTTTGAGGAAAAGGTATCGGAGGTTGGTAAGGTGGTGGAGGGACATACTTAGACACTTTTTCACTAGGGTCTTCCTCTTCTAAGGGTTGTGTCTTAGTAGGTTCCTCCTCCTCATCTACACTCTTGTTATCACTCTCCCCTTTAGCCTCGAGATTCTCAAGTTTCTTACCACTCCTTAGACTCATAGCTTTACACTGTCATTATTTGGGTTCACCTCAGGTTGTCCAGGAAACTTGTCCGGTTGCCTCATTGAATTTCCCGCCTGTTGGGCAATTTTAGTTTCTAACATCTTGTTATGGATGGCTAAGTTATCTACCTTAGATGTTAATTATTTTATTGCCTCATTAACTGCCCTATCTTGTTGCCTAAATTCTTCATTCTGCTTAGTTTGAGTAGCAACAAAATTTTCCATAAGAGACTCGAGTTTAGACTTTTGTACCTGAGGATACCCCGATGCGGGTTTCCTATTACCTTGCCCTTCTTGGAATTCGTGGTTCAACGTGTTGTTGTAGTTCCCGTAGGAAAGATAAGGATTATTCTTCCTCACTTGGTTGTAGGTATTTGGGGGAGCATAATTTGGTAGCTTCGGGTTCGTGTCATAGAAATTGTGACAAGAGTTCACTTGTTCCCCCGAAGCACCGGACCCAGGAGCGATACCATGTGGGCACTCCATTATGTCATGTCCCTGCATTCCCCAAATCTCACAAACAACATTAGTATCTCCTATTGAACTCACATTAGCCTTTTCAAGCTTATCAAAACGTTTATTTAATGAGTCGAATTTAGACATAATCAAATCAGTAATATTCATTTCGAACTTACCCCCTGAAAGCTTTTTCGGGTTATTACCTCTTTCCGAACCCCATTGGTGATAGTTGGTGGCTACATTTTCAATGATATTGAATGCTTCAGTTAGAGGTCTGTTCATAAAAGCTCCACCAGCTGCTGAGTCAAGTGACGCCTTTGATGAGTAATCCAGTCCGTTGTAGAAGGTATGCACTAACAACCACCTCTCGAGTCCATGATGTGGGCAAGACTCTAGCAATCCCTTGTAACGATCCCAAGCTTCGGATAAGCATTCTCCATCCTTTTGGAAGAAGCCAGTGATCTGAGTTCGTAGGTAAGAAGTCTTGGATGGAGGGAAGAATTTCTCCAAGAATGCCTGCTCTAGTTGGTCCCAAGTTGACAATGTATTAAGCTTTTGCTTTTCCAGTCAGAGAGGAGGGGAATAACCTCAAGCGTATAGCATCGATCGGGGCACCTTGAATTCTTATTGCATCGGTGAATTCCAAGAATGTCTCCACATGATCAGTCGGGTCCTCCGAGGGTAATCCTCCAAACTGATGTTGCCTAATCATGCCAATTAACTGAGGCGGTATAGTGTAGTTCTCCGCCTCAATTTCTGGCCTAGCAATCCCAGTTCGCAAACCCCTAGCATTTGGGGCTGCGTAGTCCTTCAGTGGTTTGGTATCCGGTAGATTCGCCATGAGTGGAATGAGAATCAACCTCTCTCTCTCTCTTTGTCTTTGTAGTCTCCTACGTCTATGAAAGGTTCTTTCGATCTCGGGGTCAACTTCAATAAGGTTTCCAAGACTTGGGGATCTTTGCATAAAAGAGAAAAATACCTATGGTAGAGAGATAGATACTCTAAAAAAAGAAAAAGAAATAAATAATAAAATAAAATAAAATAAAAATGTCCAGAAAAACCAATTAAAAATTAAATTGAAATTAAAGAAAGCACAGTCCCCGGCAACGACGCCAAAAACTTGATGGGTCTCGAATCCGTAAGTGAACGACTTCGTCGTCAAGTAATAAAAAGAGATCGAACCACATAGACTGTGATGTTAAATAACAATTAGTTATTAAATTGATTTAACTGAACTGGAATAAGATTTGGTTTTTGAAATCGGAATCAAGTAACAATCAAATTTAAAATTGCAATTAAACACAATAGGAAAGTAATTCAAATAGGGGTTTTTCAAATTCAAAAGGGATTTCCAGGAATTGGGATACCACAAAACTTCTTATGTTACTAAATTGACTACACTCCTTGTTAATTACCAAAATTTGCTTTGAAGGCGAATTTATCCTAAATAAGTTAATGCTCCCTCTCAGGTTACAAAAATCGTGCCCAATTAAATCAACCCCTACTCTCGTGGTAATTGAATTTAAATTGAACCCATTAAGTTTTGTGACAATTCGTGAACCCTCGAAGGACCGCTTTTAACTCTCCTGATTTAAGTCCTAAGTTTGATTCCTATAGATCCGACACCTAAGTTCACTGCTAAGTTCGTCCTTAGTGTATCTACGACACACAAATAAGTGGCCACCGAATTTACGGGTAATTAAAACAATAGGGATCAAATCGAAAGCAAAATTGAAATTAACAAGAAATCAAACATCAATTCATCACCATAAACAAATCTTGGGCATAGCCCCAATTCCTAGAAACAAGACTACTACTCAAGCATTGTCATGATCATAGCAAGCTTGATTAACAATAGCATAAAAAGAAAATCCTAGAGGAGAGAAGAGATTGAGGAGAAGAAGAAGATCCCTAATTTTGCCTATGGGTAGCCGTCAAAAAGTCTCCAGTTTTGAGCCCTAGAGGGCTATTTATAATCTGGGGTAACTTGAATCCCAAGCCAATACAAAAATCAGATCAAATCAGTTTCTATGGATCCATATATTGCGCGTCACGGCCGTGACCCTCATCACGGGCAGGCCGTGATGGATTCTGTCTTGGAGGTTGCTTTGCTGGCTGGTCTGTCACGACCATGATCAGTTCTGCCTGTGAGGGTCTGGTTCAACTGACATGTCACGACCGTGATGGGTATCACGGCCTGGCCGTGACCAGCTCTGACTTTTCCATTCTTTCTTTTCAGCTCTACTCGATAATGGCCATGATGACCATCACGGCTAGGTCGTGATCAGTTCTGTTTGCCTCATTTCCTTGCCTTTCAAGCTCCATCTTCATGCCAGCTCCAACACAACTGATCCTAAGCAATTTAATCTTCGATTCCTACACACAAGCACCACAAAACCACCTTACCCGTTCTAAGGTAAAAACTAACAAATAATCACATAAAATACGCCTAAACTATATGAAAATGCATGCAAAATGTCAAGGAAATATGAGGTGAAATCACACTCATCAGGCTCCAATCATTCCTTGGAGTTTCCTCGCTTCTTTCTCTCCTTCTTCCCCTCCTCCATCCTCTCCTCTTTCCCCTCAAAGAAAAACTTTTGCTCAAGCTTTGAATAATGCATGTGATATTTGTTAAGTCTCTAAAATGTTTGATGTGCATTTCCATAAGTTTTGCTGAGAACTAAACATTGGTTAATGATTTAATTAACCTTCATATTGGTTGCTAACCTGTCTATCTAGTGTGCAGATTAAAACAGTAAGAATCATCTGTCTGCTCATATAGGTGACTACCTATCTGGATAAACGAAAGTCAACCTGTCTGCTGACTCGGATTACTAACTTCTTACAAGAGACGTTTTCAACCTGTCTCCCCACGAGTTCCTACACTTGTCTGAGGTTACTCGTTGAAGAATCAAGGACCAAACAAGCTTTTGTTGGCTGTCCCATCAGAAAGAGACTTGAATCATTCTCTCCAACTTAGTCTCAAGCTTATCAAGAAAAGTCAGAAGTTACTCTCTCAAGCAACCTCGAATATCAGAACCAAAGATCAGTTAAAGAATGCTTCCAACGTGTTTTATTCCCTAGTACCTCTGGTCTTTACATGAAAAGGGAATTGTACTCAGCAAAGTACAAAAATCTCTCTGCAAAACTTTGATATGGCTATTTCACGATGCATAAAGCCATGATCCTTCAAGTTAGAGTACAACCAACGTTCCTATTGCATTAATGGCTGCCCAGAACGACTCTATTGCATTTAATGAAGTTCTGCTTGAAGCCAACATCTGAGGAAATATCTCTAACGGATCTTAAATGCTTGAAGACTATAAATACATAAGTCATTGAAGATGAAGAGAGAACACTCATAGCATTTAAAAGAGCCATTACTCTGCGCATTAATATCTTCATTCTTTCATTCTGTATTCTTCAATCATTTGAAGTTATTACGCAGACTTTTCTAAGATTTACATTTAAACCACTCTCCGAGTGTTAGTGAAAGATCTGTCTGTCTGAAGTTGTATTTCTTACAAACCAAATTTCTCAAACAAATCTGAGTGAGCCTGAAGAGGCTAGGTGTGAAAAGAATACTTGTCTTGGAGCATGAATAGGCTAGGTGTGCAAAGAATACTTGTCTTGGAGCCTGAAGAGGCTAGGTGTGCAAACAATACTTGGAGTCTGTAACCTGATTAGTTATAGTGGATAAAACTTGGTGCTGCCAAGGACTGGACGTAGCTCTTTGCTTTGAAGAGTGAACCAGGATAAATAACTATGCCAATCTCTCTTTCCTTATAAACTCTTTAGTTTCTTTAGTTTTCTTATACGTTTATCAAATGGTGTGTTTGCCTAAGTCACTGTTAAAATTTCATCAGACAGGTCACCTGTTTGTCCTGTATTTTTCCACTCATCTGAACCAAGCTTCTGTATGCGAAAAGTTTTCAACTTTGTTTAAATTCTGATAAATACAATTCAACGCCCTTATCGTGTTTATAGTTGTCTATTTCAATATTCCCTTGAGCCAATTGCCAACTCCACGCAAGAAAGGTCATGATATTGCGGTTAAGATTCCAGAAGAGGAATACCTTGCTGGGGTTGAAAGCTGTAAAAATCATCTCCGTGGCAGGTTGCTTCTCTCAAAAGGAGATATCCCCCTTCGAGTAGATGACTTGAAAAACAAGTTACTACAATTATGGAAGCCTCTTGGTCAGGGGCGTATGATCCCGATTGGCAGGGTTTTTTTTTTGAATTCTCCTTTGCCTCCACTGAAGACCTGCGAAAGGCTTTGTCAGTTGGTTCATGGAGCCTCAAACCTGGAATCTGGAGGTTATTCTCTAGGACACCTGATTTTAATCCTAAGCTTGTGAAGCAAACTAATACACAAACTTGGATCAGGATTCTAGGTTTGCCACAAGAGTATTGGAGGCCCAAAATCTTGTTTGCAATTGCAAGGGCTATAAGTGTTCCTCTTTCTCTAGATGATGCAACCATAAACAAATCATTAGGGCACTATGCAAGGGTCTTAGTTGATTTAGATATGGCTGCCAATCTATGTGACCGAGTCTGAGTTGAGAGAGAAGATTTTTCCTTCTTGGTGGATATTGAATATGAAAGACTTCCATCTTTCTGGTCTTTTTGTAAAATCATTGGGCACTCCCTTGCAGATTGCAAGAATTTGAGAAGTACTCAGGAGTTGGTGCAGGAAAATCGTGCCGTGATCCACAAGAAACCCGCTGTTAAATATGTGCCAAAGAAAATTAATAAAGAACCTCAAGTTCCTGAAGACAGGCCTAACAAGGGCAAGTAGACCCTTCAGGAGGCTACTCTCGTGATTGGTGAACCAAGCAACCCCCCTCCCTTGATCCAGCAAGGTGCTCCGAATAATGATCCAACTGTTGTAGATGGAATCAGCAGAATAATATGCAGAATCTTGTGACTGTGGAGGAGGAAGTCCTCCAGGTAAATTCGAATCAAAATATGGTTCTGCCTACTAAAGTCCCTTATGTGGTTGAAGTAATATCCAATGCAGACAGAATTATCTATGATGCAGGTCCAAATCAGTTATTGGAAAACTTTCAGTCCCAAGCAATCCCAGTGGAAAATGAT
The DNA here is from genome assembly GCA_030762895.1 of Sophora flavescens. NCBI lineage: Eukaryota > Viridiplantae > Streptophyta > Magnoliopsida > Fabales > Fabaceae > Sophora > Sophora flavescens. The sequence continues at coordinate 105,612,172 of CM061066.1, read as the reverse complement.
TCTGGATCCAGAGGCACTACCTTGGCTCAAAACTCTCAGAAAAGCAGCATCTAGGCAATTCAGAATTCAGGGGATCTTTCCCCTTCAGGTGTGGTGGCAGATTCTTTTAATGAAGAGGCTGTCTCCCCAACTTTAGCCTTGCAAAATTTGGAAAATCATCCAGAATCTTAGGTTACACCTTTTAATCAGGTTCAGATTCATGCAAATTCTGCAGACCTTTATAATGGGAAGGTAGTAGTTGCTTATAAGGATTCAAGAATCATTTAATGTAATGATTTTGAGTCCCCTATAGCTTCCTTCAATCCTAATGTTATTGGGGAGTTGAACATGGTTGGTAAATTCTGGCAATCTCCTGAAGATGATTTGGAAGATTCAATTTCGAATGAATCTCCAAACAAAGTTGGTTCTGTGGCAAACAACTACCTTCTGGAACAACAGCCTAGCACAAATAGGGAGGAGGAGGGTTACACCAAAGTTCTCTCTAGATCTCAAAAAAGAAATTGAAAAAGAAGCAGCTTAAAGCTGCTCAGTCTCAAAAACTAGATGGTAACCGGAATATAAGGTCTAGAGCAGGCCCCAATTTTCGAGCTTAAAGAAGATCATGTTTTGGAATGCAAGAGGAGTGGCTAATCAAGACACCCGATTAGTTCTAAAGAATCTTATTGTAGCTAATAAACCAGATTTGCTTTTTCTGGCTGAACCATGGATAAGCATTGATCAATTTCCTGATAGATTTTGGACTGCTTTGAGACTTAAAGTCATTGCTGTTAATGATAGAAATAATTTGCACCCAAATATGTGGTGCATCTGCTCTATTTCTCTCAATCCTTCTGTCATTATGGCTTCTATTCAGCATGTTACTTAATCTGTTATGTGGGAAAATCAGTTACTTTATGTTTCTGCTATTTATGCAGCAACAACATACATTGTTAGAAGAGTTCTATGGTAGGGATTGCAGCAGTTTCAACAATCACTTCAAGGACCTTGGTGCTATATAGGTGATTTTAACAGTCATTGGGGCTCATGAGCAAGAGGTAGAACTCTCCCTTCTAGAATTTCTTGTGATGATTTTAAATCATAGTCAGACAGATGTGGTCTTATGTATTTACCAACTAGAGGAGCAGAATTTACTTAGTCCAATGGTAGGAGAGGGAATGCTTTCACTGAAAAAAGGTTGGATAGGACTCTTTGCAATGATGCTTGGCTGGATTTTTGGTCTAGTTCATCCTGTTCTACTCTAACCAGAAGCAAGTCGGATCACTATCCCTATGTTGTGCTTTGTGACAAAGCTAAACATAGCCGGTACCAAGCCCGGATAAAAGGAGAGGGTTGTGTTAGGCCATCGACAGCCAACGTAAAACTTAGTCGAATCTCAATGACATGGATCAATGACGTAATAATGTTAATGCTAGGTCGTTGCCCAGAAGCAACGCGCTGTATAGCTCAAGTACAGTGTCAAATGAGCAAGGGCCGCTGCATCGCCACCTGGATATAGTGAAAAATAATCAAGGGTTCCCACATTTTTGTGAACGAGTGTGGGTAAAGAAGCTAGTTCACGAGAGTAGGATCCGCTTTGGAACTTGGAATATAGGTACACTTATAGGTAAATCAATGGAAATAGTTGACACTATGATTAGGAGGAGGATCAATTTCATGTGCCTACAAGAAACTAAGTGGGTGGGAGAAAAGGCAAAGGAATTAGACTCTTCAGGTTTTAAGCTTTGGTACACTGGCAAAGTAAAATCGAGAAATGGGATGGGCATAATTGTGGATAAATATTGGAAGAATGATATTGTGGATGTAAAAAGGGTTGGAGATAGGATCATTGCCCTAAAATTTGTAGTGGAACAAGACACCTTTAATGTGATTAGTGGTTACGCACCTTAGGTAGGGTTAGAAGAACACTTCAAGGTAAAATTTTGGGAGGATTTAGAAGGCCTAATTCAGGAAATACCGCTAGGTGAAAAGATTTTCTTAGGAGGGGATCTAAATGGGCATGTAGGGAGGGCACCTAGAGGTTACGATGGTTTGCATGGGGGATATGGCCTAGAGGAGGTAAATGGTGAGGGTAAGTCTATTCTGGACTTTTCATCTGCTTTCGATCTTACTATAGCCAATACGTGTTTTAGGAAACATAAGGAGCGTCTTATCACGTACAAAGGTGGGGTGACAAGCTCTCAAATAGATTTCTTTCTTATTAGGAGATCGGATAGAAAGATTTACTTGGACTGTAAAGTCATACCTGGAGAGAGCTTAACTACCCAACAAAGAGTCTTGGTTATGGATATAAGAGTTAAGAGGAGTGTGAAGAGAAGATGCCACGAAAAGGTTTCAAGGATCAAGTGGTGGCAACTGAAGGGTGAAAAACAAAGGATCTTCCAACACAAGGTTTTGGAGGGAGGGTTTTGGGAGGCAAACGAAAGTGCAAATGATATGTGGGACAAGATGGACAAGGGGATTAGGAAGGTAGCTATAGAGACGCTTAGTGAATCAAGAGGATTCGGACCTAGGGGTCAAGAATCCTGGTGGTGGGATGAAAGTGTGCAAGCTATGGTTCGGGTTAAAAGGGAATGTTTTAAAGCTTGGTCTTGATGTAAAAATGCTGAAAATTGGAAAAATTCTAAGGTGGCTAAAAAAGAGACCAAGAAGGCAGTGAGAGAAGCTAGAACTAAAGCTTTTGGCTGGTTGTACCAATCCTTAGGCACCAAAGATGGTGAGAAATCTATTTATAGGCTTGCTAAAAATAGGGAAAGAAAGACAAGAGACTTGGACCAAGTGAAGTGTATTAAGGATGAAGAAGGTAGAGTTTTGGTTAAGGAACAAGATATTAAATATAGATGGAAGAATTATTTCCACAAGTTATTTAATGAAGGATTTGAAGTTGTATCATGCTCACGGGTGCTTGACATCAGAGAGGAGGACCAAAATTACACTTTTTATCGTAGAATCCAAGAGCATGAGGTAAAAGAAGCTTTGAGAAGGATGGATAATGACAAGGCAGTTGGACCAGACAATATACCTGTGGAGGTATGGAAGAGTCTCGAAAATAGAGGCATTAGTTGGCTCACGAAGTTTTTTAACGAGATAATGAGGTCAAAGAAAATGTCGGACGAATGGAGGAGAAGCACTTTAGTTCCGATTTACAAGAATAAGGGAGATATACAAAATTGCGCAAAATATAGGGGGATTAAGCTTATGAGTCATACTATGAAGTTGTGGGAAAGGGTGCTTGAACGGAGACTAAGAAAAGAAACCAAAATCACCGACAACCAATTTGGTTTTATGCCCGGGAGGTCGACCATGGAAGCAATTTACTTGCTATGATGAGTGGTGGAACAATATCGAAGGGATCAAAAAGATTTACACATGGCCTTCATTGATTTGGAGAAAGCGTATGATAGGGTGCCAAGAGAGGTTTTGTGGAAAGTTCTAGAAAAGAAAGGTGTTCGGATTGCCTATATTTGATCTATCAAGGATATGTATGAGGGGGCCACGACTAGTGCGAGAATGCAGGGTGGAGCCACAGACGATTGCCCAATAACCATAGGTCTGCACCAAGGGTTAGCTTTAAGCCCCTATCTTTTTACCTTGGTCTTGGATGTACTTACGGAACACATTCAAGAGCCAGCACTGCGATGCATGCTTTTCGCAGATGATATAGTTCTCGTTGGAGAGTCGAGAGATGATATAAATAGAAGGTTGGAGACTTGGAGACAAGCTTTAGAAGCATATGGCTTCCGTTTGAGTAGAAGCAAAATGGAGTATATGATATGTAAGTTTAGCAAAAGGTGAAACACCTCTAGCTTAGAGGTGAAAGTTGGAGACCACAACATACCACAAGTCACACGGTTTAAATATCTTGGGTCTATTATACAAAATGATGGAGAAATTGAGGGAAATGTAAACCATCGGATTCAATCAGGGTGGTCAAAATGGAGGAAGGCTTCTGGCTTTTTGTGTGATAAAAAGGTACCTCTTAAGCTAAAGGGAAAATTTTACCATACAACTATTAGACCGGCGATGTTGTATGGGATGGAGTGTTGGGCGGTAAAAAATCAACACGAGAGTAAAATAAATGTAGCAGAGATGACAATGTTGCGCTGGATGAGCGGAAAAACTAGACGTGATATGATTCAGAATGAAAGCATTAGAGAGAGAGTTGGGGTAGCACCTATTGTAGAAAAGATGGCTGAATGTCGACTTAGGTGGTTTGGGCATGTATGGAGGAGACCTTTAGATTATGTAGTAAGGAGAGTGGACCAGGTGGAGGGCAATCCAATAGCTAGAGGTAGAGGTAGGCCAAGAAAAACTATAGGAGAAACTATTAAGAAAGATTTGGAGGCCAATGATTTAACTATTAACATGATTCATGATAGAACATTATGGCGCTGTATGATTCATGTAGCCGACCCCACTGATGTGCTAGGATTCCGGCAAGTGTACCAGATTCGTCGCCAAGTAATAAAAAGATATCGATCTCACAGAGACCGTGATCTCAAATCGCAACTAATTATCAAATCAATTAAACTGGACTATATAAATAGTATTTTGAAAAGGTTTTGGTTTTCGAAATAAGAATCAAGTAACAATCAAATTTAAAATTGCAATCAATTAAAACAGAGAAGTAAATCAATTTGGGGTTTTTCAAATCTAAAGGGAATTCCTAGGAATTGGGATTACCAACAAGATTGTTTATGTTACTAAATTGACTACCCCTTGTTAATTATCAAAATTGATTTGAAGGCGAATTTATCCTAAATAAGTTAATGCTCCCTCTCGGGTTACAAAAACCGTGCCCAATTAAACCAACCCCTACTCTCATGGTAGTTGAATTCAGATTGAACCTTTTACGCTTTGTGACAATTTGTTAATCCTCGAAGGACCGCTTCTAACTCTCGTGATTTAAGTCCCAAGTCTGATTCTATAGATCCGATACCTAAGTTCACCGCTAGGTTCCTCCTTAGAATATCTACGACATGAAAATAAGTGGCCACCGAATTCACGAGTAATTAAAACACTAGAAATCAGATCTAAAGCAAAATCGAAATTAACAAAGAAACCGAAATCAATTTATAATATAAAAATAGATCTTGGGCATAGCCCCAATCCCTAGAAATAAAGCTGCTACTCAAGCCTTGCCATGGTGATGACAAGCTTGGTTAACAACAACATGAAATAAAAAATAGGAGAAGAAGAAGAAGAGAGATCCTAAAAATTTGCCTAAGTGTAGCAGCCCAAAGTCCTCCCCAGTCTCTGCCTAATTGCCCTATTTATAGATTTAGGGTAATTTGAATCCCAATCAAATACAAATTCAGATGAAATCAGTTTATTCAGATCCAAATATTACGCGTCACAGCCGTGATGGCCATCACGGCTAGGCCGTGACGGATTCTGCCTTGGGCGCTGCTTCACTGATTGGTCTGTCACGGCCATGATGCTCATCACGGCTAGTCCGTGATCAGTTTTGCCTGTGAGGGTCTGGTTCAACTGACATGTCACGGCCGTGATGGACATCACGGCCTGACCGTGACCAGTTCTGACTTTTCCATTCTTTCTTTTAAGCTCTATTCGATCACGGCCGTGATGGTCATCACAGCTAGGCCGTGATGGTCATCACGACTAGGCCGTGATGGGCTCTGTTTGGCTCAGTTTCTTCATTTTTCATTCCCCATCTTCATGCAAGCTCCATCATGGCTAATCTCGAGCATTTTAATCCTTAATTCCTGCAAAACAACACCACAAAACCGCCTTACCCGTTCCAAAGTAAAAACTAACAAAAATCAAATTGAATATGCCTAAGCTATATGAAAATGCATGCAAAATGACAATGAAATATAAGGTGAAATCACACTCATCAAACTACCCCAAGCTTAAGACTTTGCTTGTCCTCAAGCAATCACTAAGGCCAGACAAGATAAACAATCAGAGCATGGACAGTGAACCAAGAACCCAAGTAACTAGTCCAAGCAACATGCATATTCAAAAATTCCCAAGAGACAATCAATTTCAAGTCCAATTAGATGCTTAGGTTTTCTAGATTCATGTCTCTCACTAATTCGGGCACTCTTCTCACCTCACTCAAGTGTTTAAGGGTATATGATAATTCGCTCAATTTCCTCAAAGAAAGTATCCTACCATAAGATTGACTATTAACCAAATCTCTACTTTATTAATGAAAACACATAAGAATCAAGAGGTCTTTTATTTTGGTTGTAATGGGGCCATGGGATTAATTTTTAGGTGGGGAAATCAAGAAAAGGAAAATTCAAGAAGGCTAAACATAATATCAAAAATGCAAAGCATGACAACCTTCTAAAATACCTTTTTGGGCTTTGATTTTATTTTGCACGTTTCTTTCTTTTTTCTTTTATTTCTCACTTTCTTTTTGTCATCCCCTTCTCCATTTTTTTGTTTATTTTATTTAATTTATTTGGAGAAGGGGAGATTTTCAATTCAAGAGAAATAATTTTCTAACTTTCTTATCCCACAATTTTTTTTTCAAACTACCTTTTTACCCTTTTTCCAATACTTTAGAAGGTGTCATACCAAGCATCATTCATCAAAATATTTCAAGGTACCAAGAAAAGTATTTTATTCTTTTAGGCTCAAAATTGGGCAACTAAGGGGTAGCATTTAATCAATAATAGCTCGGAAGGCCAGAAAAAATAACTAGTGCCTCAATCACTTTCAAATATGTTTTCGAAAATTTTTAAGTTTCAAAACGGTTTCAAGTCAAGTTCTAGAGAATACAATCCAAGAGGAATAAAATACTCAATCACAAAGAATGGGGTAGATTTCGTGAGTACCCCTTTTAGGCTCAAAATCTCACATTTAGTGGTTTAAAATCAATGAGAAACACAAATCCAAGGAACCACATGCTAATTATCAACTATCAAAAGATCATCTCAAGCATTTTTATTTTTAGCCTTATCACAAGAATAAAAAAATTGGGTTCAAAATTTCACTGTCTCAATTTATTTGGCACCAAGTTCTCACAATTGGATGCATAGTCTAAGCAAGGGGCAATCTAATCATGTGATCATGCAAAACTGTGCCTATATGAATGCAACATGAAAAATGCAAAAATGTAAAAAATTGCAAAAATACCCCTACCCCAAACTTAAAAACTTACATTGTCCCCAATGTAAATAATCAAGTCAGAGAGGAGAAAAATGGAACAACTCACCGAGGTGGTAGCGGGTGCTGGCTCACATGCCAGTGAAAGAGATGCTGGAAAATGTGGCACGGCCGTGATGCTCATCACGGCTAGGCCGTGATCAATTCTGGTCTATAGGAGCTGGCCTTTCACGGCCGTGACTTTCATCACGGCTAGGCCGTGATACACTCTAACTTTATGGTCATTCTCATCACGCCCGTGATAGATATCACGGCTGGGTCGTGATCCTTTCTGATCTTCTCTGATTAGCTAATCACGGTCGTGACCACCGTCACAGCCTGGGCGTGATGGCTTCTGACCTTATTTTTCTTTGGCTTTTTTCTCTTCCTTCCTTCTTAACCTGAAAACACTTGGCAAAACCATCAATTAGTGATCTTTCTTTTCTTATCTTCTTAAGTTATTCAAAAACAAAATTCAAAAACAAATGGAAAAGGGAAAGACAACTTGGGTTGCCTCCCAAGAAGCGCTTATTCACGGTCTTAAGCTTGACCATGCTACTTTCAATCAATCGGGATTGACTGGGCTTGGAAGTGCAAGAACACTTCCCTTCCATGGAAGTCCTTCAAAGAGCCGATTTTGTTCATATGACCAATTGCGCTTTCGCTTTGCTCTTTTCACTCTAAGTTTCATGGCCTTACTTCCTCCCGGCGAAAGTTTTATTTCCACATGATGAGCAACTCCAACTTCATCACCATTTGGTGCATCATTTGTCTTGCAAAGCTTCGGAGTTGCTTCCATGTTGAGCTATTCCTTCACCTATGGAGACTTTATATCGATCCTGCACACATGACTCTCAAAAGGAGGGTTGTTATATGAGTTAGTCAAATCAAAATCTACCCTACCTTCCTCTACATTTAAAGAGAGCTTGCCATTTTTTATGTCTATTATTGCTCCAGCTGTGGCCAAGAACGGCCTTCCTAGAATGATAGGGAATTTAGAATTCCCATTCATATCCAATACCATGAAGTCGGTAGGAATGAAAATTTTCCCTATCTTTACGGGGACATTCTCTAGTATGCCTAGAGGAATTTTAGTTGAGCTATCCTCAAATTGTAAAGAGAATTTGGATGGACTCAATTTCTCGGATCCTAACCTCTAAAAGATAGTAAGCGACATCAAACTAGCACTAGCCCCTAAGTCACATAAGGCTTGGTCTATTTTCACTTCTCCGATTGAGCAAGCGATAGAGAAACTACCTGGATCTTTTAGTTTAGGAGGCATATTAGTTTTTATCATGGCATTATGCTCCTCAATTGGGCTCTTAGTTTCTATTTCTACTTGATTTTTCTTGGCCAACCTTTGTGAGAAAGGTATTGGGGGTTGGTAAGGCGGTGGAGGGACATACTTTGGTTCTATCTCTTCATCTTCGCTCATGTCTTCCTCACATTCCATATCCTTTTCAGCTACCCCAAGCTTATCATCCCTCAAGTATATGGCATTACAATGTTCATTGGGATTAACTTCGGGTTGTCCCAGAAACGTACCCTTATGTCTAGAGTATGTACTAGCTTGTTGGGCAATTTGAGTTTCTAAAATCTTATTATGGATGGCTAAGTTATCTACCTTAGATGCTAACTCTTTTATTGCCTCGTTGACTGCCCTACCTTGTTGCCTAAACTCTTCATTTTTTTTGTTTGATTTTCAACAAAGTTTCCCAAGAGAGACTCAAGTCTAGACTTTTGTACCCGAGGATACCCCGATGCGGGTTTCCTATTACCTTGGCTTTACTGGAATTCGTGGTTCAACGTGTTGCTGTAGTTCCCGTACGAGAGGTAAGGGCTGTTCTTCCTTCCTTGGTTGTAAGGATTTGGGGGAGCATAGTTTGGCAACTTCGGGTTCGTGTCGTAGAAGTTGTGACAAGAGTTCACTTGTTCCCCCGAAGCACCGGATCCATGGGCAATACCTCATGGGCACTCCATTATGTCATGTCCCTGCATTCCACAAATCTCACAAACAATGTTAGTAGCACCTATTGAACTCACTTTAGCTCTTTCAAGCTGATCAAAACGTCTATTCAGGGAGTCAATTTTAGACATAATAAGATCAGTGCTATTCATTTCGAACTTACCCCCTGAAATCTTTTTCGGGTTATTACCTATTTCCGAGCCCCATTGGTGGCAGTTGGTGGCTACGTTTTCAATGATATTGAATGCCTCAGTCAGAGGCCTATTCATAAATGCTCCACCAACTGTGGAGTCAAGTCACACCTTCGAAGAGTAGTCCAATCCGTTGTAGAAGGTGTGCACTAACAACCACCTTTCGAGTCCATGATGTGGGCAAGACTCCAGCAATCCCTTGTAGCGATCCCAAGCTTCAGATAAGCATTCAACGTCCTTTTGGAAGAAGCCGGTGATCTGAGTTCGCAGGTATGCCGTCTTGGATGGAGGGAAGAATTTCTCCAAGAATGCCTTCTCCAGTTGGTCCCAAGTCGACAAGGTATTAGTGGGCACTTGCTTCAGTCAAGCTTTTGCCTTCCCAATAAGATAGGAGGGGAATAACCTCAAGCGTATAGCATCGACAGGGGCGCCATGAATCCTAATTGCATCGGTGAACTCCAAGAATGTCTCCACGTGATCAGTCGGGTCCTCCGAGGGCAATCCTCCGAATTGATGTTGCCTAATCATGTTAATTAGCATAAGCGGTATAGTGTAGTTCTCCACCTCAATCTCTGGCCTAGCAATCCTAGTTCGCAAACCCCTAGCATTTGGGGCTGCGTAGTCCTTCAATGGTTTCGTATCTGGTAGATTTGCCATGAGTGGAATGGGAATCAACCTCTCTCTCTCTCTTTGTAGTCTCCTTCGTCTATGAAAGGTCCTTCCGACTTCGGGGCCGACCTCACTAAGGTTTCCAAGACTTAGTGATCTTTGCATAAAAGAGAAAACATAGAGAGATAGATACTCTAGAAGGAAAAGGAGATAAATGAAAAAAGAATTTTTTTTATATAAAAAATTAAGTAAAAAAAGAAAAAGTCCAGGAAATTCAATTTAAAAATTTAGTTGAGAGTCGAGAAAGCACAGTCTCCGGTAACGGTGCCAAAAACTTGATGTTCTAGGATTCCAGCAAGTGTACCAGATTCGTCGCCAAGTAATAAAAAGATATCGATCCCACAGAGACCGTGATCTCAAATCGCAATTAATTATCAAATCAATTAAACTGGACTATATAAAGAGTATTTTGAAAAGGTTTTGGTTTTCGAAATAAGAATCAAGTAGCAATCAAATTTAAAATTGCAATCAATTAAAACAGAGAAGTAAATCAATTTGGGGTTTTTCAAATCTAAAGGGAATTCCTAGGAATTGGGATTACCAACAAGATTGTTTATGTTACTAAATTGACTACCCCTTGTTAATTATCAAAATTGCTTTGAAGGTGAATTTATCCTAAATAAGTTAATGCTCCCTGTCGGGTTACAAAAACCTTGCCCAATTAAACCAACCCCTACTCTCGTGGTAGTTGAATTTAGATTGAACCCTTTACGCTTTGTGACAATTCGTTAATCCTCGAAGGACAGCTTCTAACTCTCGTGATTTAAGTCCTAAGTCTGATTCTATAGATCCGATACCTAAGTTCACCGCTAGGTTCCTCCTTAGAATATCTACGACACGCAAATAAGTAGCCACCAAATTCACGAGTAATTAAAACAATAGAAATCAGATCTAAAGCAAACTCGAAATTAACAAAGAAATCGAAATCAATTCATAACATAAAAACAGATCTTGGGCATAGCCCCAATCCACAGAAATAAAGCTACTACTCAAGCCTTGCCATGGTGATGACAAGCTTGGTTAACAACAACATGAAATAAAAAATAGGAGAAGAAGAAGAAGAGAGATCCTAAAAATTTGCCTAAGTGTAGCAGCCCAAAGTCCTCCCCAGTCTCTGCCTAATTGCCCTATTTATAGATTTAGGGTAATTTGAATCCCAATCAAATACAAATTCAGATGAAATCAGTTTATTCAGATCCAAATATTGCGCGTCACGGTCGTGATGGCCATCACGGCTAGGCCGTGACGGATTCTGCCTTGGGCGCGGCTTCATTGATTGGTCTGTCACGGCCGTGATGCTCATCACGGCTAGTCCGTGATCAGTTTTGCCTGTGAGGGTCTGGTTCAACTGACATGTCACGGCCGTGATGGACATCACGGCCTGATCGTGACCAGTTCTGACTTTTCCATTCTTTCTTTTAAGCTCTATTCGATCACGGCCGTGATGGTCATCACAGCTAGGCCGTGATGCTCATCACGACTAGTCCGTGATGGGCTCTGTTTGGCTCAGTTTCTTCATTTTTCATGCCCCATCTTCATGCAAGCTCCATCATGGCTAATCTCGAGCATTTTAATCCTTAATTCCTGTAAAACAACACAACAAAACCGCCTTACCCGTTCCAAAGTAAAAACTAACAAAAATAAAATTAAATATGCCTAAGCTATATGAAAATGCATGCAAAATGACAATGAAATATGAGGTGAAATCACACTCATCACCCACCTAGTGGAATAAGGCTTGGTTGTTGTTGTTGTTGTTGTGGATTAAACACCAGGACTGTCATAAAGTAGTTGCTGATTCTTGGAAGCAGGATGTAGTAGGCTGCCCTATGTTCATTCTAGCCCAGAAATTGAGGAATCTAAAAGCTGCTTTGAATTTGTGGAATAAAGATCAGTTGGAGACGTGCACAATAATGTGAAGCAGGCTATGCAGCACCTTAATGATATTTAGTCTCAGCTGCAGGAAACTGGTTTCAGTGAGGACTTGGCTACACAGGAGCATAGTGCTCAGATTTATCTAAATAAAGCTCTTTTGTATGAAGAACAGTTTTGGCAAGAAAAGTCAAGAGTGAATTGGCACACTAAGGGGGACAGAAATACAGCTTTCTTCCATAGAGTAGCTAAAGTTAGAAATGCCATTAAGAGAATTTCCTTCCTCAAAAAAGATGGAGTCATTCTAGACAAGCAAGAGGACATTGAAGCTCATGTGCTAGACTTTTATACTAGTCTTTTTGCCTCAAATAATGCCTGCATGGACAATGGCTTAGTTGATGAAGTAATTAGTCCTGTTGTTAGTGTAGAGGACAATTTGCTGCTTACCAAGCTTCCGGTAACACCCTGTTTTTCGTGTGCTTAATTATTAGTAAATGCATGCTTTAATGTATTTAATTGTGATAAAATCCAGAGGATGATTTTATTTTAAATAAAATCATTTTCTTGTGTTATTTTACTGTATGAAGTCACAGTAAAATTTTCGGTATAAAATTCAGACGAAAGCCGGTCTGGGTTTTCAAAGCCAGTACGAGTTTACTGAGCTAGAGACCTAATATTGACTCGTGAACGAGATGATTAGTGTTTTTTTTTATGTTTTGTGTGGGTTTGGAGTGTTTTGAGAAATCTTGTTCGGGGCCGAATTTCCGAGTATTACCCGGGTGAATCGTCGGGAAATACGATCGGGAAATTCATCTGATGCATGTTGGAGCAGAGCAAAAATGGAGTAGATTGACTGATGTGAAGGCTATGACATAGGCATGTCCATGGCCATACCTTCCTTACACCAATCAAGTCAAATCACCATACTTTCTTACACACACCTTACCTACACCATACCTCCTTTCTTCTCAACCAAGTCAAGCTCTTCTCTCCCCTCCAATCTGCCCCAAAACTGACGCCCTCCCCCTCTCTTTTCCTTATTCTATTTAAGTTTCAAAGTGTAACCATTTCACACTTTTGCTTCCTTTCACAAAAACACTTTTTTACAACTATTCATCTTCTTCTTCACACAACTAAAGGTACCATTTTTACTAAGTTTTTCAAGTTGTGTTCTTCATCAAAGTTGTTCATATTGGTAAGGGCAATGTCCCTATACCATTTGTTTTTCAAGTTTTGGCTTTATTTTCATAGTTGATGTTTTGAGTTCATAATATGCTTTTAAACTTCAAAAACTTCTCAAAAATTGTAGAAAACTCCGATTGAGGTGAAACCAATTTCTATATTCTTATTTTTACTTCCTCTACAACATACTAAAATCTTGTGGAAAACAAAAATCTCGAACACCATTTTCTGTACTGGACAGAATCTATGTCTTTTGTGCCATATGAGTTTTGTTTCATCTTTGCTTGGTTAAGCTTGTGTTTGAGTGTTATTCCAACATGATCATGACCAAGAGCTCCTATGTACATAAGGATGCTAGGTTTAAGTGATTGGAAAAGTTTAGAAACTTTTATGTATTTTCATGAAAAAGTGAAAACTCTAAGTGTTTTGTTATATGTACTTTGAGGTTTTTCCAAAGTGATCATGGATTTGGGCTCCTTGATGTATAAGGATGCTAGATCCAAGAGATTGGAAAGTTTGAAAACCTCTAACCCTCATTTTTACTCAAGGCCGAATGGTAGTGTTTGTGGCCTAGGGTATTTGATTATTTTCATTTTTCCAAAATGATCAAGGTTTTAGGCTCCTTACTAGGTATGGATGCTAACCTAAAGAGATTGGAAAATTTAGAACATCCTAACCTATTTTAGAGGATGAAAACCGAAACCCTAAGTTGATGACTTAGTGGGATTCTTGATTCAAACTTGTTAAACTTTTGGTGTTTAAGAACTCCTAGCACTTAAGGATCATAAATCCATAAGTTGCATGATTTTTGGAAACCTTAATCCAAAACCATTGTTGAAAACCAAACCTATGCCTTGTGGCTAGTGTTCTTTGATTAAAAATCTAACCTATGGTTTCATGTGTGTAACCTTAGATTCGTTCTGCGGACGTTCGTGATCCTTAGTTTTCGTAGTCGGAACCCTTATCGTCTTTTTGAGGTAAGAGGGGATTTCCAAAGATATTCAATAACTGTATGCATGTGTGTATTTGATTAATTGTTTACTTGACTGTTATTGAGTTACTGGATTATCTGAAATGTTATGCTATTATATGAAGTTGAACTGTATCGTTATATATGTTGAGATGTATAACTGTGATGAACTGTGATATTGGCATTGAACTGTGAATATATATATGTGTACATACTGCTGTTGTTGTTTGAAGTTTGCTAAGCCGGACGTGTGTCTCGTGCTCAATCATTAATAAGGATTAAAAACCTTAATAAGCTTTGAAGATGAAAGGATGGGTGTTCTTTTCCAAAAAGCTTGAATGTTTAAAAGTACTTGTTTTATGTGACAATATAGTTTTAGTGATTTCTAGAATGCAAGAGAAAAACCCTTTTCGAACTATGTGTTTTAAGTGAAAACTTTCGAAAATATTTTACAATATCCTATTGGGGATTTTCAAAGTTAAAAGTGTTTCAAAAACGTTTTATAAAGGATTTTCAAAAGAAAAGGTTTTCTCCCAAATGATTTAGAAACTTTCCGATAGCCAAAGATAGGTTATCGAGGCTTTGCTTTCAAAACTGTTTTCGTCAAATGAAAGATAAGTACTAAAAGAATAGGAATCTAGACGTGAGACGTCGCCTCTAGTTTTCCATGCTTAGCACGTGATCTTGGATCAGTGTTAATTCGGGACCGTAAAGTCCTATTCGTAATGTTATGGACTTCAAGTCCACTCGCGGAATCGAGGACAGTTCGTTTCCGATTTCCGTTGTTGTGGGCTATTGTCCTTAGCATGATAAGTAAAACATGACTAAAAGTATATTGATTTCCATTACCACAAACCTTGACTGCGCCACGGTCTAGGTGTTGGGATTGAGCATTCTGACCGTGTGTCCTATGTTTCTAAGTTTTCAAGTGATGGGGAAATAATGTTAAGTCATTAGCTTTGAGCTTTGACAGTGAAATATTTACACAAAGAAAAACCTTAAAAGGAAAGTTTTTATTCATATGCATTTCCCCTGGAAGACGTGCCTTTGCTTATTGAGGATACCCATGGGGTATCTGAGAGTCAGTCACATTGCTAGCTGTTTCGTTAAGGGCATGTGGCGTTGTCTGACCAAGAGGTCTGGTGCATCAGGATGCGGTGGCAACAGCCCGGTGGGCAGAGCTTGACCAACTCTATCTTCTCCAGTGATAACATGGTGTTGTGATCTCATGAGATTAGGATAGAGCCTGATATTGAAGTGTCACGCACATTTTCGAAAACTGATTGTACGGGCTTGAGGACCCCTTGATATAACACTGTTATATTATGATGATTATGCATGCTTTAACTGTTGATCTGATTTCGTGTTGCATGTATCATGTATATGGTTGTTGTGGGATATATCTTATGACGGTATCTCACTCTTGCATGTCTGTATGTTCTTTTATTTTCCTCGTACCGGGTATGTGTATGCTTTAGATGGACCCTCTTGTCCCTCTTGTACCTGAGGTCACACGGACAGAGACTTTTGACGAGGCCGACAGGATTGGGAATTGGAGGATGGACGCGAATGCAACTACGGCGACGTACCGAGGGCCAATCACTACTACTGAAGCTAATATACATGGAGAGCCTGTTAGGAGGATCCACTCGGTGGAATCCCGGAACGTGATTCTTCCACCGCCATGGTCGTACCTGAACACGCTACAGGAAGCCGGTCTACTTCACCCTCACGTTGAGCCTGCCGAGCCAGAAGAGGAGGAACCGATGGAGGAAGATCCCGAAGAGGATCCTGAGGAGGAGCCTCATGAGCTGGTAGACGACTGGTGGGATGAGGAGCTCGAGGCGGGTTATCACCCTTTGGATATTGAGGAGGAGGATGTCCCGTTGGATGACGGAGGAGAGGTGATTGACCCGGAGCTGGAGACTTCTTCTTGTGGGAGCGTTTGTGGCCACTCCGAGTGTCGTAGGCATTGGTAGTGGTTGGAGGCTTTGTTTTGAGTGGTCCGTTAGTCTTGGCTTTTGAAATTTTCTTTTGAGTTTAGATTCCCAGATTCCCATTCCCAGTTGGTGTTTTATTTACCTTATCTTCTCAGTTATGTTTCAGTTATGTTTTCGTTTCTGTTGGCCATATTGATTAAGGTCGTGGTGTAATGTTAAAACCTAAGACCTTTCGAGGCAATATTATATGTATGTATCTGTTGTCGTTTTCAAGTTGTGAGTTTCTTTACCTTTTACTTCTTTTCTTTAAAGAAAAAAAAAATTAAGTACCTTTTTGGTAACCTTGTGTATGTTGAATAATCTTTTTCCGAAAGCGACCAACATTTAAACGAGCATTTTTCCGCAAAAAGGGTAACCATGTGATGACCAAGTTAGGGTGTCACATTAGTGGTATCAGAGCTAGTCGAGTCTTTCGGGAATGTCTGGGTTAGGTCTGTTGTGTTGCTGTTGTGTTTTCTCTGATTGTGTGTTGTTTGAATTACTTCTTTTGAGGTCAGTATGAATCAGAGAGGTGCTCGTGGACGTGGACGAGGCAATGGAGGAATGGACTTCGCTGCTCAAGCACTGGCTGATGTGGCTGCTGCTATAGCTCATCAAACGGCCAATGCTGCTGCACAAAATCAGCAAGAACAGCTGCGAGCGGAACAAGCTGCAGAGGGAAGGCATCTTGATGCGTTCAGACGTCAGAATCCATCTCAGTTCGATGGAGACGTGGATCCGATTAAGGAAGATCTCTGGATTCAAGAGTTAGAAAAGATTTTCGAGTTGGTACACACTCCTGAAGAATCCAAGGTACCTTATTCGACGTTTCAGCTCGTGGGAGACGCCGAGTATTGGTGGAAGGGTACTAAGCAACTGCTAGAAGCTGAACATCAAGTGATCACCTGGGGAGTATTTCACGGCAAGTTTATGGACAAGTACTTTCCCCAGAGTGCCCGAAAGGAGAAATAACAAGAGTTCTTGAGGCTAAGTCAGAGAGATCTGACAGTGGGGGAGTATGCGGCAAAGTTCGAATCACTTGCCAAATACTTCCGCTTCTTTCAGAACAACCCCAGTGAAGAGTGGAAGTGCGAACAGTTCGAAGCCGGTTTACGCTTTGAAATCAAGGAATCAGTGCTGCCCTTGGAAATCGGAGTTTCCAAGCATTAGTGAAGAAGTGCCGGAAGATTGAGTTGATGCACAAAGGAAGGGACAGCAGAGAAAGCGCAAGTGGACCAGTTCGTCATAAGGGTCAGAATCAAGGACAAAATTTCAAATGGAAGCAGAACCAAAGGAAGCCATACCATTCAAGCACCTAGCTACAATAACAATCATAAGCAACAAGCTCGTTCCAGTGTGTCAGGAACTGGAAGTGGAGGCCAGAGAAACAACGATCGAGGCCAAGGAAGGAGATGTTTCCGATGTGGGGATCCGAATCACTTCGCGAATGATTGCCCAAAGAAGGACTACAAGTGCAACAATTGTGATCGTATTGGGCATTTGGCAAAGGAGTGCCAAGCACCGAAGAGGGAGCAGTCATTCAACCTCACTAGAGCAAGCAAGCCAACCGCCAAGGGAAGAGTTTACACGATGAGTGGTGCGGAGGCATCGAACTCCGGTGATCTCGTGCAGGGTGAGTGTGACATTGATGGTAATCTCTTAATTGTACTGTTTGATTCTGGTGCAACCCATTCATTTATTTCGATGGATCGTGTGAAAACGTTGAACTTGCATGTTTCTTCCTTATCTTATAATCTGATTGTTTCTACCCCAACTGCTAAACCTGTGACTGTTAATTCTGTTTGCTTAAACTGTCCTATCATTGTTCAGAATAGACATTTCCTTGTGGATTTGATCTGTTTGCCCCTAGTACAACTAGATGTGATCTTAGGCATGGATTGGTTATCTTCCAACCATATCCTAATAGACTGTGCTCAGAAAACCTTAGCCTTTAGGGATGAGATTTCTGGATTATTATCTGCTAGTCAGGTAAGAGTTTCTTTGAAAGAAGGGGCTCAAGTTTACATGCTGCTGTGTTCCTCGGAGGTCAAGAGTGAGTTTGACTTAGAGTCGGTACCGGTCGTCCGAGAGTTTCCGGAAGTTTTTCCAGAGGATGTACCTGGATTGCCACCTGTTCGGGAGATTGAGTTCGCGATTGATCTAGTCCCAGGTGCTGGACCAATATCCATGGCACCGTATCGCATGTCACCATCGGAATTAGAAACCTTGAAGGAACAACTTGAGGAATTGATGAGGAAGGAGTTCATACGGCCTAGTTTGTCACCGTGGGGAGCTCCAGTCCTGTTGGTGAAAAAGAAAGATGGATCGGCCAGGCTATGTGTGGATTATCGCCAGTTGAATAAAGTCACGATCAAGAATCGATATCCTCTTCCAAGGATAGATGATCTCATGGATCAGTTGCGTGGCGCTGCAGTGTTTTCGAAGATAGATCTACGGTCAGGATACCACCAGATACGAGTGAAGGCAGAGGATGTTCCTAAGACAGCGTTTCGAACACGCTATGGGCATTATGAGTTTTTGGTGATGCCATTCGGAGTGACCAATGCGCCAGCTATATTCATGGACTATATGAATAGGATCTTTCGTTCCTTTTTGGATCAGTTCGTAGTCGTCTTTATAGATGACATTCTGATCTATTCCCCGGATGAGGAGTCACATGCTAAACACCTTAGCATTGTTCTTCAGATCCTAAAAGAGAAGCAGCTGTATGCGAAGCCGGAGAAGTGTGAGTTTTGGTTGGATCAAGTTCAATTCTTAGGTCATGTGATATCTCGCGAAGGAATCGCTGTAGATCCGAAGAAGGTTGAGGCTGTTTTGGAATGGGAAAGGCCAACAACGGCGACGGAGATTCATAGCTTTATGGGTTTGGCTGGATACTATCGAAGGTTTATCGAAGGGTTTTCCAAGATAGTGGGACCTCTCACTCAGTTGACTCGTAAGGACCAAGCATTCGTTTGGACAGAAGCTTGTGAAAGGAATTTCCAAGAGTTGAAGCGTAGATTGACGACTTCACCTGTGTTGATTCTACCTAATCCCAAGGAACCTTTTGAGCTTTACTGTGATGCTTCACATCAAGGGTTGGGCTGTGTGCTGATGCAAAATCGGAAAGTTGTAGCTTATGCTTCGAGGCAGTTGAAGATTCACGAGAGAAACTATCCGACGCATGATTTGGAGTTAGCGGCTGTGGTCTTTGCTTTGAAGATATGGAGACATTACTTGTACGGGGCTACTTTTAATGTTTTCAGTGATCACAAGAGCCTGAAGTATCTGTTCGATCAGAAGGAATTGAATATGCGGTAGAGACGTTGGTTAGAGTTTCTGAAGGATTACGACTTTCAACTACAGTATCACCCTGGGAAGGCGAATGTAGTGGCTGATGCGCTAAGCAGAAAGACGATTCACGCGTCAGTGATGATGGTTAGGGAACAGGAATTGTTGGAACAATTCCGAGATCTGAGTTTGTCTGTTGAGGTTACGCCAGGAAGGCTGTGTCTGAACAAGATCACCGTGTCAAATGGATTGATGGAGCAGATAAAGGAGAAGCAAGAGACTGATCAGTATCTGCAGACTGAAAGGGATTTAGTGCGACAAGGAGCATTGTCAGATTTTAGAGAAGGCACAGACGGGATCTTAAGGTTCGGTGAAAGAATCTGTGTGCCTGAGGATGTCGAGTTGAGAAAGCTGATCTTAGAAGAAGCTCATAAGAGTAAGTTGAGTATGCATCCAGGAGCTACCAAGATGTACCAAGATCTAAAGAAGTTATATTGGTGGTACGGGATATCAATGGATTTCGTAACCAGTTTACCAAGAACTAGAAAAGGGTATGAGGCTATATGGGTAATTGTAGATCGACTGACCAAGTCAGCTCACTTTCTACCAGTCAACATGAAGTACCCGATAAAAAGGTTGACCCAGTTGTACATCGACGAGATTGTTAGGTTACACGGTATACCCTCGAGTATTATTTCGGATCGTGATCCGAGATTTACGTCAGAGTTCTGGAAGGGACTACAAAACTCTTTGGGAACAAAACTCAAATTGAGTTCTGCATATCACCCACAGACGGATGGACAATCGGAAAGGACGATCCAGTCGCTTGAAGACTTGCTTAGAGCCTGTGTTTTGGAGGATGCAGGGAGTTGGGATGAGTCATTACCGTTGATAGAGTTTACCTATAACAACAGTTTCCACTCAAGCATAGGAATGGCACCCTATGAAGCTCTATATGGTAGACGATGCAGAACACCTTTGTGTTGGTATCAGGATGGAGAAAGCCTATTGTTGGGACCAGAGCTGGTACAACAGACGACCGAGAAAGTGAAGATGATCCAAGAGAAAATGCGAACTGCCCAAAGTAGACAGAAGAGTTATGCTGATAAGAGACGACGACCTCTAGAGTTTGAAGAAGGAGAACATGTGTTCTTGAGAGTCACGCCAACAACGGGGATTGGCAGGGTAATAAAATCCAGGAAGCTCACTCCCAAATTCATTGGACCCTACCAAATTCTTCGTCGCGTAGGTCCAGTAGCCTATAAAATATCTTTACCACCTTTTCTTTCCAACATCCATGATGTCTTTCATGTTTCTCAGTTGAGAAAATATATTCCTGATCCATCACACGTCATAAAACCTGATAATGTACAATTGAAAGAGAATCTGTCTTTCGTAACGTCACCGGTACGAATTGCGGATAAGATGACGAAGCAGCTCAGAGGTAAACAAATTCCTCTAGTCAAAGTTATCTGGAATGAAACAACCGGAGAAGCTACGTGGGAAGCTGAGGACAAGATGAAGATGCAATACCCTGAGTTATTTCAAGGTACGTAATCTCGAGGACGAGATTCTTTTTAGAGGGGTGGAGTTGTAACACCCTGTTTTTCGTGTGCTTAATTATTAGTAAATGCATGCTTTAATGTATTTAATTGTGATAAAATCCAGAGGATGATTTTATTTTAAATAAAATCATTTTCTTGTGTTATTTTACTGTATGAAGTCACAAAGAAAATTTTCGGTATAAAATTCAGACAAAGCCTGTCTGCAGGTTTTCAAAGCCGATCTGAGTTTATTGAGCTAGAGACCTAATATTGACTCGTGAACGAGACGATTAGTGTTTTTTTTATGTTTTGTGTGGGTTTGGAGTGTTTTGAGAAATCTTGTTGGGGTCGAATTTCCGAGTATTACCCGGGTGAATCGTCGGGAAATACGATCGGGAAATTCATCTGATGCATGTTGGAGCAGAGCAAAAATGGAGTAGATTGACTGATGTGAAGGCTATGACATAGGCATGTCCATGGCCATACCTTCCTTACACCAATCAAGTCAAATCACCATACTTTCTTACACACACCTTACCTACACCATACCTCCTTTCTTCTCAACCAAGTCAAGCTCTTCTCTCCCCTCCAATCTGCCCCAAAACTGACGCCCTCCCCCTCTCTTTTCCTTCTTCTATTTAAGTTTCAAAGTGTAACCATTTCACACTTTTGCTTCCTTTCACAAAAACACTTTTTTACAACTATTCATCTTCTTCTTCACACAACTAAAGGTACCATTTTTACTAAGTTTTTCAAGTTGTGTTCTTCATCAAAGTTGTTCATATTGGTAAGGGTAATGTCCCTATACCATTTGTTTTTCAAGTTTTGGCTTTATTTTCATAGTTGATGTTTTGAGTTCATAATATGCTTTTAAACTTCAAAAAATTCTCAAAAACTGTAGA
Source organism: Sophora flavescens (assembly GCA_030762895.1). Classification (NCBI taxonomy): domain Eukaryota; kingdom Viridiplantae; phylum Streptophyta; class Magnoliopsida; order Fabales; family Fabaceae; genus Sophora; species Sophora flavescens. Next base: position 105,590,490 of record CM061066.1, on the reverse strand, counting down.
AAACTCCGATTGAGGTGAAACCAATTTCTCTATTCTTATTTTTACTTCCTCTACAACATACTAAAATCTTGTGGAAAACAAAAATCTCGAACACCATTTTCTGTACTGGACAGAATCTATGTCTTTTGTGCCATATGAGTTTTGTTTCATCTTTGCTTGGTTAACCTTGTGTTTGAGTGTTATTCCAACATGATCATGACCAAGAGCTCCTATGTACATAAGGATGCTAGGTTTAAGTGATTGGAAAAGTTTAGAAACTTTTATGTATTTTCATGAAAAAGTGAAAACTCTAAGTGTTTTGTTATATGTACTTTGAGGTTTTTCCAAAGTGATCATGGATTTGGGCTCCTTGATGTATAAGGATGCTAGATCCAAGAGATTGGAAAGTTTGAAAACCTCTAACCCTCATTTTTACTCAAGGCCGAATGGTAGTGTTTGTGGCCTAGGGTATTTGATTTTTTCATTTTTCCAAAATGATCAAGGTTTTAGGCTCCTTACTAGGTATGGATGCTAACCTAAAGAGATTGGAAAATTTAGAACATCCTAACCTATTTTAGAGGATGAAAACCGAAACCCTAAGTTGATGACTTAGTGGGATTCTTGATTCAAACTTGTTAAACTTTTGGTGTTTAAGAACTCCTAGCACTTAAGGATCATAAATCCATAAGTTGCATGATTTTTGGAAACCTTAATCCAAAACCATTGTTGAAAACCAAACCTATGCCTTGTGGCTAGTGTTCTTTGATTAAAAATCTAACCTATGGTTTCATGTGTGTAACCTTAGATTCGTTCTGCGGGACGTTCGTGATCCTTAGTTTTCGTAGTCGGAACCCTTATCGTCTTTTGAGGTAAGAGGGGATTTCCGAAAGATATTCAATAACTGTATGCATGTGTGTATTTGATTAATTGTTTACTTGATCTGTTATTGAGTTACTTGGATTATCCGAAATGTTATGCTATTATATGAAGTTGAACTGTATCGTTATATATGTTGAGATGTATAACTCGTGATGAACTGTGATATTGGCATTGAACTGTGAATATATATATGTGTACATATTGCTGTTGTTGTTTGAAGTTTGCTAAGCCGGACGTGTGTCTGTGCTCAATCATTAATAAGGATTAAAAACCTTAATAAGCTTTGAAGATGAAAGGATGGGTGTTCTTTTCCAAAAAGCTTGAATGTTTAAAAGTACTTGTTTTATGTGACAATATAGTTTTAGTGATTTCTAGAATGCAAGAGAAAAACCCTTTTCGAACTATGTGTTTTAAGTGAAAACTTTCGAAAATATTTTACAATATCCTATTGGGGATTTTCAAAGTTAAAAGTGTTTCAAAAACGTTTTATAAAGGATTTTCAAAAGAAAATGTTTTCTCCCAAATGATTTAGAAACTTTCCGATAGCCAACATAGGTTATCGAGGCTTTCGGTTTCGAAAACTGTTTTCGTCAAATGAAAGATAAGTACTAAAAGAATAGGAATCTAGACGTGAGACGTCGCCTCTAGTTTTCCATGCTTAGCACGTGATCTTGGATCAGTGTTAATTCGGGACCGTAAAGTCCTATTCGTAATGTTATGGACTTCAAGTCCAACCCGCGGAATCGAGGACAGTTTCGTTTCGATTTCCGTTGTTGTGGGCTATTGTCCTTAGCATGATAAGTAAAACATGACTAAATGTATATTGATTTCCATTACCACAAACCTTGACCGCGCCACGGTCTAGGTGTTGGGATTGAGCATTCTGACCGTGTGTGTCCTATGTTTCTAAGTTTTCAAGTGATGGGGAAATAATGTTAAGTCATTAGCTTTGAGCTTTGACAATGAAATATTTACACAAAGAAAAACCTTAAAAGGAAAGTTTTTATTCATATGCATTTCCCCACGCGACGTGACTTTGCTTTTTGAGGATACCCATGGGGTATCCGAGAGTCGATCACATTGCTAGCTGTTTTCGTTAAGGGCATGTGGCGTTGTCGACCAAGAGGCCCGGTGCATCGAGGATGCGGTGGCAACAGCCCGTGGGCGGAGCTTGACCAACTCTATCTTCTCCAGTGATAACATGGTGTTGTGATCTCATGAGATTAGGATAGAGCCTGATATTGAAGTGTCACGCACATTTTCGAAAACTGATTGTACGGGCTTGAGGACCCCTTGATATAACACTGTTATATTATGATGATTATGCATGCTTTAACTGTTGATCTGATTTCGTGTTGCATGTATCATGTATATGGTTGTTGTGGGATATATCTTATGACGGTATCTCACTCTTGCATGTCTGTATGTTCTTTTATTTTCCTCGTACCGGGTATGCGTATGCTTTAGATGGACCCTCTTGTCCCTCTTGTACCTGAGGTCACACAGACAGAGACTTTTGACGAGGCCGACGGGATTGGAAATTGGAGGATGGACGCGAATGCGACTACGGCGACGTACCGAGGGCCAATCACTACTACTGAAGCTAATATACATGGAGAGCCTGTTAGGAGGATCCACTCGGTGGAATCCAGGAACGTGATTCTTCCACCGCCATGGTCGTACCTGAACACGCTACAGGAAGCCGGTCTACTTCACCCTCACGTTGAGCCTGCCGAGCCAGAAGAGGAGGAACCGATGGAGGAAGATCCCGAAGAGGATCCTGAGGAGGAGCCTCATGAGCTGGTAGACGATTGGTGGGATGAGGAGCTCGAGGCGGGTTATCACCCTTTGGATATTGAGGAGGAGGATGTCCCGTTGGATGACGGAGGAGAGGTGATTGACCCGGAGCCGGAGACTTCTTCTTGTGGGAGCGTTTGTGGCCACTCCGAGTGTCGTAGGCATTGGTAGTGGTTGGAGGCTTTGTTTTGAGTGGTCCGTTAGTCTTGGCTTTTGAACTTTTCTTTTGAGTTTAGATTCCCAGATTCCCATTCCCAGTTGGTGTTTTATTTACCTTATCTTCTCAGTTATGTTTCAGTTATGTTTTCGTTTCTGTTGGCCATATTGATTAAGGTCGTGGTGTAATGTTAAAACCTAAGACCTTTCGAGGCAATATTATATGTATGTATCTGTTGTCGTTTTCAAGTTGTGAGTTTCTTTACCTTTTACTTCTTTTCTTTAAAGAAAAAAAAAATTAAGTACCTTTTTGGTAACCTTGTGTATGTTGAATAATCTTTTTCCGAAAGCGACCAGCATTTAAACGAGCATTTTTCCGCAAAAAGGGTAACCATGTGATGACCAAGTTAGGGTGTCACACTTCCTACTTGGGATGAGGTCAAAGGTGTTATTTTTAGGATGAATGCAGAAGGTGCCCCTGGACTTGATGGCTTTGGAGGGATATTCTATCAAATATTTTGGGATATAGTAGGCAGAGATGTTTTCAATGCAGTGCTTCAGTTCTTCAAACAGGGATGGATTCTACCTAATATGAACTCTAACACAGTGGTCTTGATTCAAAAATCTCCAGAAGCAGACTCTATTGGTCAATATAGTCTTATTGCTCTAGCCGATTATCAATTCAAAATAATCACCAAGGTTTTAGTTGATAGGATGGCTAAAGTGGCTCCTAATCTGATATCTGAGAATCAGATAGGCTTTATCCAAGGGAGAGAAATTAAGGACTGCATTTGTGTTGTTTCAGAAGCCATTAATCTCCTTGACAGGAGAAGTTTTGGTGGCAATATTACTATCAAAATTGACATCAAGAAAACCTTTGACACTATGGATTGGTATTTTCTGCTCAAGTTTTATCTACCTTTGGCTTTGATCCCACTTTTTGTAAATGGATTAAAGTGATTCTTCACTCAACCAAGCTTTCCATTTCTGTTAATGGGAACTCAGTTGGATTTTTTTCCTGCAAAAGAGGAGTGAGGCAAGGTGATCCTCTTTCTCCCCTTCTTTTCTGTCTGGCGGAAGATGTGCTTAGCAAGGCAATCACTCTTTTACTTCAGAAAGGCAAGCTGCTACCTATGGCTAGTCCTAGAGGTTATCAGGTTCCAACCCATGTCCTTTATGCAGATGATGTGCTAATCTTCTGAAGAGGCACAAAATATAATATGGTCAACTTAATGGAGCTTTTTAGCCAGTACTCAGCAGTTTTTGGTCAGTATATCAGCTGTGAAAAGTCTAAGTTCTTTCATGGTGCAATTCCTCACAACAGGCTAATGAGAATCTCCACCACTCTCGGGTTTAGTGCTGGTCATTTGCCTTTCATGTATTTGGGAGTGCCATTGTTTAAAGGGAAGCCCATGAAACTCTTCTTGCAGCCCATAGCAGATAAGATTAGGCACAAATTAGCTTCTTGGAAAGGTGGTCTTCTATCCATTATAGGGAGACTTCAACTGATTCAAGCTGTGATCCAAAGTATGTTAATATACTCATTTCATGTTTATATTTGGCCTAGATCTTTAATTAAATTGATGGAGAAATGGACAAGGAATTTCCTCTGGTCAGGTGATACTACTACCAAATAAATAGTCACTGTCTCTTGGTCAAAAGTTTGCTCTCCCAAGCTTGAAGGTGGGTTGGGGCTAAAGTCTCTCAAAGCAATTAATAATGCTTCAATGCTTAAACTTTGTTGGGAGTTAATCTCCTCCAATAGGTAGCGGGCTGTCCTTATCAGCGCAAGAGTTTACATCAAAGGGTCCTACATTCTTTATGACATATCTTCCTCTATATGGTCTATATTGAAAACTCGACAGTTTTGGCTAACAGTAGATGGTTGATTGGAGATGGCAGCTGCATCAATTTTTGGTGTGATAGGTGGCTTTCCCAACCCCTATTTGAATCTCTTCAGCTTCCTAACAGCATGATGAATTCCCTGATTTCAAGAGTCAAGGACTTTATTCAGGATGGCAAATGGAAGATTCCTTCAATGATAATTAATAGATCTCCATCTTTGTTGGATGAGCTTGATCAGATTACAATTCCTAATTATCCAACAAAGGATGCTTTGATCTGGAGCAGTAGTAACTCAGGTTCTTTGTCATTGAAAGAAGCATTTTCTTTGATGCAGAACCATGATCAAACACAGGACTGGGGCAAGTGGATTTGGTGCAAAGCTGTCCCTCCCTCAAGGAGCTTCTTAGTTTGGAGACTGATCCATAACAGAGTTCAAACTGAGTGGTTGAGGGGTTGCTATGTTGTTTCGGTCTGCAGTCTTTGTACCTGCCACTATGAGTCCAGCTCTCATCTATTTCTCCAATGCAGATTTTCTAAGTCTCTCTGGTCTTGGTTTAGAATCTGTTTGACTCTTTCAGTTGATCTATCCTTCTTCACTTCTATCATATATTTATGCAACCAGAACATAAGCCCAATCATTCAGGATTTGTTTAATTCAGGCATAGCTAATGTCATCTGGGTAATATGGTACTGCAGGAATCAAGCCAGATTTGGAAACAAGCTCTGGCATACATGTGCTGCTATAAACATGACAAGTTACAACATTGCTTTAGCAGGGAATCTATCCTCTAGTTATTCCTCAGGTAGCTCGGCTGATCTATTATTGCTTAAGAGATTCAACGTTTATAACAAACAAAACAAAGTGCAATCCATTAAAGAAGTCATTTGGAAGGCCCCCTCTTACAATTGGATCAAATGTAACACTAATGGTGCGGCCAAAGGGACTCCAGGTGCAGCATCTTGTGGAGGTATCTTTAGGGACAAAAGTGCAGCCACCTTAGGTTGTTTTGCTCTAAATATAGGCTCCTCTTATACTTTCAATGCTGAGCTTCTTGGTGCTATTGTGGTGGTTGAAATTGCTTATAAGAAAGGTTGGCATAGACTTTGGCTTGAGTGCGACTCCATGCTTGTAATTTCAGCATTCTCCTCTCCGAATTTAGTCCCTTGGAAGCTGAAGAATAGATGGCTAAACACTATTGCTCTAACCAAGAAAATGAATTTCATTTACTCTCGTGTTTATAGAAAGGGCAACGCTTGTGCAGATAAATTGGCTAACTTAGGATTATCTATCTCTGGTTTGGTTTGGTGGGATTTAATTCCTAGTTGCATAAGGGAGGAATTCTATTTTAATTGAATTGGCCTTCGTAGGTACATATTCATTTTTTGGTTGAAAATTTAGATGGAAAACGGTATCCGTTTTCACTGACGGTAAAGGTTTATTGAGCAGAAAACCTAATTTTGACCCGTGAATGAAATTTTTAGGTTTTATGTTGTGTTTCCAACGACTTTAGGTTTTTTGAAAATTTACGTTCGAAAATAAAATATAATATTTTATCCTGGTGAAGTCTTCGAAAATTACGATCGAAAACTTAAATCGGGTAAACAACGGAGCATAGAGAGCTGAGGGGACTGAAGTGACTTGATGATGTTGAAGTGACTTGATAGATTGATGTCAAGGGTCACATCCAAAGAAAATCATGATTACACTTATAAAGTATATTAGTTTAATCCCTAAAAACCCATTAATCACTCTCCTAAGATCCAAACAACCCCTAAACCAAGACTTGCGCTCCAAGCTCCATCTCTCTCTCCTCCCACACGGCTCACTCCCCCCTCTCTATATAAACTCTCTTTTTTTTTCACTCATGGTTTTTACTCTCACAAACTAAGAAAAATACCTACACACTTTGTTGAGTTTTCAAGAGTTCATCATACTCATCCATTTTCTTAAAGCTCCAAAGGTAAAAGTTCATCTTCTTACTCATCTAAGTTCTTCTCTTCATTTATTTTTGTGAGTTATTCCATGTTCATTTATTTGAGATTCCTATATCTATAATCTTCTAAAATCTCTAGAAAATTGTAAAAAAATCCGTTTGACTTGAAACCAATTTCTATGGACTCACAATGATCCTTATATTCATTATCTAATAGTATGAATCAAGGAAAATTTTCCTCCCATATTTTTCTAAATTGGCCGAACCTATGTAGTTAAGGAGCAAGAAAGTTTTGTTTCATTTTGTGAAATAGGACTATTGATTTAAGCTCTTTAATGCCTTTTGTTGTTAAATCTAAAAGCTTTAGAAGTTTGAAAATCTCTAGTCTATTCTATGAACCTAGCCCGAAACCCTAAGCTTATAGTTTAGGTGAGTTTTGGTTCAATCCTTGTAAAACGATCATTGATTATGAATCTCTAATGCTTAAGGATCATCAATCCATGAGTTTGTGAAAATTTGACATCTCTAACCTTATTTTAGAGCCATGCCCGAAACCTATTCTTATGGAAGACTAGATGTTTTTGTTGTTTTAACTTGTGTTATGTGTTAAATACTTAGACTTTCGTCACGAAGCGAGTTAAATCATTGTAGACGATGTGGAACGAAGAACTTTTCTGCTTTTTGAATCAGGTAAGGGGAGACTGCACGAGGGATGTTCCGATAGCTATATGTTATTATTTGTGGTGTGTAAAGTTTATCTTGAGTTTTATTGTGATTATCTGAGTTTGTCTTATGTGGTTAATTATCTGTTTTAAATATCTGAGCTTGATGATTTATTTGCAGATATGAGTTATAGTTTTAATATATGTCATAAGCTGTATTATCTGTTATGATGTTGATGTGAAAATTATACAATTGTTGATTGTTGTCTGAGAAGCCTGACATCCGTTAGTGCTCAATTAATTATTGAGATAAAACTCTTAAAAAGCTCTATGAGGAACATCGAAAACAATAATATTTATTTGATGATTTCTTTTGATGAAAGAATGAGGTCAAGGATGAAATCAAAAAGAATTATATATTTTAGCATGTTATCATTTTCAAAAATGAGATGGAAAAACATTTTTAAGAACTAAGTGTTAAAATATTTTAAAGATTAGAGGAAAATCATTTGACTTATGAATAATTTTAGTATAAGCAAAGACAACTTAGAAATATGTTTTACAAAGAAAAACCCTTGAGAAAATAATTTTGTTATTTTGGATAAAAATGGATTGAAAAGGTTTTTACCAGATTTTAATGTCGTTTCGGAAGAAGGACGAATTCCAAAAGAAAACTAATTTGGGAAAGAAATGGAATTTTCTATAACTTAGCATTTTATAAATGAATTTCAAATGAAAAATATTTTTAGAAAAATACTTTTGCTCAACAAAAATATTCCAGCAAACTTGGATAAGTTGCGGAGGTTTCATTTTGTATTTGTATTTCACTGAACAAAAAATATAAAAATGTTGAATCATGAACCTAGTAACTGAGACGTTGGGATACTAGTGTTTCTATGGTAAAAACACGTAGATCTATGATCCGTGATATGTTGTTGTTGATTTTGTGTCCTATATATGTTGTGATGAACGTAGTTAAAGGTGAACATTGTTTTCTATAACCACAAACCTAAGACTGGTGCATCGGTCTAGAGTTTTGTGATTGAGCACTCAAATTTCATGTCCTGTGTTAATAATGAAGTATCTTAAAAAAAACATTGAAAAATTCATGAACGGTCGTGAGCCTTTGAGCTTCGACAAGGAAAGAATGAACATAAAGAAAAATAACGAGAATAAAATGTTTTGCATGCAGTATTTGGCAGACGTGCCCCGCGTTGTTAAGTGTGATGCTTTGTTGGACATGGTATTCATATCACGTTGCAGCATTGTGCCTTGATGGACAATGACAATCCATATATGTTGATCACTTTGCCTTGTGTTGGACAGTGTGCTATGGAATCCATAAGCGTTGATCACTGCATCCTATACTGGGATGTGTGCTATGGAAAATTAAACACGTTGTGCCTTATTTTGGCAATTGAGTTTGATCCACTCATAGAATGATGATGGGACCTCCAGAGATTAAGTTAGAGCCTGAATATTGAAGTGTCTTGCATTTTTTTGTAAATGACAATGATTGTCCGAGTATGAAACCCATTGATATAATACTTGTTTATTTCCGAGAATTTTATGATGTATGACTTTATATGTCTATATGATGTTTTGTGTGTCGGCATATGGTTATTGTGATTAATCCATATATTGGTATCTCACCCTTATATATTTTCTTGCTATTTTCTCTTCCTACATGGAAATTTATATATATTTCTGAGTTTAGATGGATCCACAAATTCCGTTGGCACCGTCGGGGGTGCGGGCACTTGTCTTTGAGAATGCGCACAATCCCGGTACGTGGGTAATTCATCCGGGGGACCACACCACCACATACACCGGCCCTATGAGTTCAGTGGAAGGCACCGTAGCAGCGGGACCACAGCGGAGAGTCCAGACAGTGGAGTCGGTAAAGGTGTCTCTACCTCCTACATGGTACTATTTTCAGCATCTGGCTGAACATGGGGAACTGGAGATCTATCCCTCACTTGGACAACCTCTTCAAGGAGCCGCACCAGCATCACCTCCGGAGGAAGACTCAAAGGAGTTCATTGAGGAGGACCCTCAATATGTCGTCCTTGATGATGGTGATGATGATGACTTCCCCGATGAGGGAGCGGGAGCGATGGAAGTCTTCACCTGACATTCCACCTGGGAATGGGGATGACCATCCCGGTCTTCCCAACGGGTATCATTAGCCAGACCAGCTGTAGGTTCTTCTTTTTGGGGTAGTGTATCTTGTCCATCTGATTCCTGGCTACTAAGAGCCATGGTATTTCTGAGGTGTGTTTCTGGACCTTTGGTATGTGTTGACTATTATTTCTTTCCTTGCTTGTAAACTTGTGACAATGCCTGTTCCTATAAAGGCCCTATGTTATTTTGTAATATTTACTAATGTTTCCGACACACACACACACACATATATATGTTGTTTATGTTCTGAATGTGTGAGAGAAAAAAAAAATTATCACCATTTTTAGATAAGTTAAATACTTAGAAAATATTATTTTCCAAAAGTAACCAGTGTTTTATTTTTCACAACGGTAACCATGTGAAGCCCAAGTTGGATGTTGCACTTTTTTTTTTTTTGAAAATAAAAAGCTGTTTTTTTACCATCTGTTTGATAGGACTGTTGGATGGTTTGATTTTGATTATTTTTGCATCTCAAATTTGCTTTCCCATCTTACCCCCTCAAGACCCCTTTGCAGCAGAATCACCCATTGTGCCCTTTTCCAAAAGAAATTCCCAAGGAACACGATTGAGTTCTTGAAATGCATTGTCGCTTACAGTACGTCAAGGTAACATACAAAAGAGAAATTAATGATAAAAAATACATGAGAGAAATGTGGTTTATCGGTGATGAAATTGGTTCCAAATATTACTGTGAACCACTGAACCATAAAGGCAGGGCACACGTGTGCTTTGATTGGGAAAGTGATACCAATTAGTTATTCAATTTTTTGTAATAGAAAAAAAAAATTATATCAAGATATAAAAAAGCAAGTATTTTAACAAGTTTTAATGTTAACAAAAACCATCAAATATTTACTAATATAAACAAATAATTTTTACCATTTTTCATAATTTATTATATAAAAATGATTCTTTTACATCATCAAAATAAAATAGATTATCTTAAAATTATTTTTCAGCAAATAGACTCAAATAAAAATAAATTCTCATTATAATCAATTATTGCAATAATCGCTTATTCAAAAATCAATTATCAACATTTTTTTTTCTAGCTTTCCCAAACGCACCCATAATATAATTTCTCAAACCATCTACTATTTTCTTTGTACGTTGCTTTTGCTATTATTTTCAATCATTATTTTTAACAACAATGTTTTTATAAAATTTATTTTTTAGGTTTACTGATTGAGTTAAAGTGTTATTTAAAAACAAAATTATTTACTCAATTTTCAAAAAGAAAGAGAATAAATTATTTAAAATAATTCAATACACCAATTTAGAATTCAGAAAGTAATATCAAAAATGTTTTTGAGCAACCAATTGAGTTACTTCCTTGGCTCCTTTCAAGCTATCAGAATTGAAGAAAGAAAAATTAATGTTGATATTTTGATACGTAATCCCGAAAAACATTAATAAATTTGTGATTATCCTATTAATCAACAAAATGGAATTCATAAAACATATATAAAGTTTCGACCATTTTAATTTGTTATGGATGTGTATTATTTTCTTGGCCCCTCCAAAGAAATTTCTAGCTACGCCCCTGTATAGAAGTGACTGTTCGTATATGTGAATGCCATATCACTTTATTGCAATAAGATAATCCAACAGGAATCAATTCTTATTTTTAATAAGTAATTAAGCAACTTCCCAAATTGCTTTTTAAGAATTTTGTGTAAAGTGGCTGGACAGCTAACAATAATTTACTAACTTTACCAACGAAAGTTGGTCCAGTTGGTAAGGATACGACTCATAACCCACAAGATCGTGAGTTTGAATTCTACTACCGATGTGAGGACCTCGTTGGTTGGTAATCTACAAGTACACCTGTAAGCATTTTGATAAGCCCTCGTGACCCAATTCACCTAAACTTTTTTTCATAAAAAGAAAAAACAAAATTTACTAACTTTTCACTTTTCCAAAGCTGTCGTCTCTTGAGATATGCAGTTCTCATGACCGGTAATGCGCGCATGAGAGATGGGACAATAAATCACATATCGAAAAGGAAAAGAATGATATTATGAGATAATTAGAGGAAAAATATTAAATACATGCACTTCCCAAAGAATAATTCATGCAATGATATAATCTTCAGCCCACTGGAGTTTATGGAAGGAATGATTGGTAGGACACAAATACAGTAACCATTAAATCGCATAATGTACAAAGAGAAGATATATCATATCAACTTGTTCTTTTTTTTATTCTTTTGCCATTGCCATCATATCAACTTTCAAACTTGACGTGTGATGCACTAATGCTAACTTTACCATGAGAGACAAAGAGAGGATACTGTGGCTAATTAAATTAAGTATGATATGGGTCAGGGTAAAGCAGAAAATGATAGAATTGACTAACAATGTTAACTCACGTGCTGAACCAAAGACTTTTTTATCAAAATGAGTTCTTTTTAGAAATTATTTATCAGTTTATCATTATTTTGAAATTATTTATTAATGGGATCTTTTTGAACACGTGGCATATTTTATTTTTTTTCCTCTCACTAGTTGAAATAATGTAATATACGGGAACGTTTTACGTCAGTTGACCATATGTTTGACGTTAAAAATGAGGCGGTGACAGTTTTGTAAATATTAAATCAGTATTTGCGTCAGTTGTTTAATGAACTGACGTTAAAAGTGATAACACTTTTAACGTCAGTTGTTTATATAACTGACGTTAAAAATGTGATTTTTACTTCAGTTAAATAAATAACTGACGTAAATAATCCTATATTCCTATCTGAAACTCATTCCTATCTTTCTTTCGTTGTCATCTCCATGTTGTCACTCTTAATGCAGATCACTCCATATATAGTGCAGTTTATTTCTAATCTTTTTTTTAAACAAGTTTATTTTTAATCTTAATTAATTAGCTTGATTAGTAAACAAATTATTGTGTAAATTAAAATAAATAAACACTTAACATAAAACAAGTAATATGTATAATCAAATCATATCTCATTGAAGCGATTCATAAGTTACAATTACATGATTAAAAGATAAAAAATTTCTGCAACATAGCCCTAAAATATAAAAAAGTTTCCGCTTCAACGTCATTTTCTTCTCAGTCCTGTGTCCTCAGAAACTCCAATGGATGCATCTCCTCCTTCACTTGAATTCCTTGATGCTCCATCTGAATCCACAGTCACTTGCTGCCAAAGCAGAGTGAAGGGGATCGATGAAGGGGATGAAATAAAGTGAGGGAATCACGTTACGTGATTCACCCAACCTTACCATCCATGTTACGTGATTTACTCAACCTCAGAAGTTTTTTGACCATTAAGACAGAGACCTTTAAGTCTAGGTATAGGAATAAATAACAAAAGTCTCAAATATGATAGACCCATATAAGTGTGAAGGAATAGAAAACGCACGAAATATAGAGGAAAAGAAGAGGGGGGTGTATTACAGACTGATACAGAAGAATGGTACTTTATATAGAGAAGAGAGACTACCTGATTTTATTCAAAGTACTGATCTATAAACTTAATGCTCATTAAGAGGATTAAGTTACAAGGTGCATGGGTAAGTAGCACAGCAGTCAAAGGAATGAATGTTTTTGGCGAAACTTATACACTTTTAACGTCAGTTGTCTTCAACAACTAACGTTAAAAGTGTTTTTAAAATAAAAAATATTTATTTTTAAAGTCAGTTGTTTGTAACAACTGACGTTAAAAATCATTTATGTAACGTCAGTTGTCTTAAACAAACTGACGTTAAATACATTTTTAAAGATGGTTTTTAATTATAACGTTTACACCTGCTCGCCTTCTTCACTTCGCTCTGTACGTCTATGTTCTTCTCTTTTCAGCATGCTCACTCTCACTATCACTCTCACTCTCACTTTGCCCTAATCGCGAGCTCCTCTCCACCGCAACCACCGCGAGGGCTTCTTCGTCACCACCGTGAGGTACACTCTTAACCCTAACTCTGTCTTTCCCGCTCAATATTCTTTGCAATAACTTGACATCTCTCTTTCCCCTTCCCGCGCACTAACTCTCCTTGTCCTTCTACTCTCAGTAACCACATCGAACGTTGGCCACCACTCGAGCTCCCCTCCCCACCACCACGCGAGCACCTATTTCTGGTGAGTCTTTAGGGCACATTTTTTTATTTTTGGTTTTGAGTGTATGTTGAAACTGTAGTCTCTGTAGTTGAAACTTGAAACTGTGAGTTTGAGTTGTTTGGAATGTCTCTATTTCTGGTCATGGGTTTTGTGTTTTCTCTTGTTTTTCTTCTCTATCATGACCTATTTCAAAATGGGAAGAAATTTAGAGTTCCTTGTAGCATGTGACATCAACAATATATTGCTCATTGGAATTCTGTTTTGTTAATTTATCTTCATCTGCTTATTTCTTTTCTGTCTTAAGAAACCTGAAAATAGTGTAAATTTGAAATAATTTTTAAACGCCTTGGATATATGTTTTGTATATCTACAGAACCTATCTAGTTATGGATCGTAGTTGGATGGTTTGTAAGCGCACTAGTGCTGAGTATTTGAAGGGGGTGGGAGAATTTATAGAATTTGCTCAAAGGAATGTTCCTAATAGTAATGGAATGTTCTATTGTCCTTGTGTCAAGTGTTTGAATACGAGGAAATGTATGGTGAAAGATATACGTACTCATTTGATTTGTGAAGGGATTTGCTTGAGTTATACAAGATGGATATGGCATGGTGATGTGCTAAGTAGTACGGCAAGTGTCTCCCAAAGTGAGGACGTTGACGTAGATATGGAGGATGATCGAGTAGAGGACATGATCCGTGATATTGGACAAGAATCTTTTCATCGAGCTCATGTGTATGATAGGTTGTGCGGTGATGCGGATAAGCCTTCATATCCAGGGTGTACTACTTATACACGGTTGTCGGCGGTGCTAAAATTGGTTTGTGTGAAGGCGAGAAATGGTTGGACCGATAAAAGCTTCACGGAATTGCTTGAAGTGTTGAAAGACTTTCTTCCGGAGGACAACACATTGCCTGACTGTAACTATGAGGCCAAGAAGGTATTGTGTCCGATGGGTATGGAGTATAAGAAGATACACGCATGCCCCAATGATTGCATATTGTACACCGGTGTTCAGGAAGGCAATCACGATTGTCCCAAATGTGGGTTATCACGATACAAAGTGAAGGGTGGTGATGATGATGATGATCTTGATGATGTGAGAAAAAAAGGTCCTCCTGCGAAGGTGTTGTGGTATCTTCCAATAATTCCAAGGTTCAAGCGATTATTTGCCAATGCGAAAGATGCGAAGAATCTTAGATGGCATAATGATGAGAGGAAACGTGATGGAAAGATTCGTCATCCTGCTGATTCTATGCAATGGAAGAATATTGATACTATGTTTCCGGATTTCGCCGATGAGCCAAGAAACCTAAGGCTTGGACTTGATATGGATGGAATGAATCCTTATGGTAACATGAGTAGTATTCATAGTTCATGGCCTGTTCTATTGATAATTTACAACCTGCCCCCTTGGTTGTGCATGAAGCGCAAATACATGATGTTGTCTATGATGATTTTGGGCCCAAAGCAACCGGGAAATGACTTAGATGTTTATCTAAGTCCCTTGATTGAAGACTTGAAAACACTGTGGGTGGAAGGTGTTGATGTAGTTGATGGGTATTCTCATGAGACTTTCAAGCTTTGTTCCATGTTATTTTGCACCATCAACGACTTTCCAGCATACGGTAACTTGTCCGAGTACAGTGTCAAGGGGCATAAAGCATGCCCTATATGTGAAGAAGGCACATGCTACACTCAGTTGCATCATGGAAAGAAGACGGTTTACCTTTGGCATCGGAGATTTCTTAGACGTGATCACCCATATCGTAAGATGAAAAAAGCTTTTAATGGATGCCAAGAGACAGAAGAAGCTCCGGCGGCCTTAATTGGAGAGCAGGTTTATCAGAGGGTGAAGGGCAACGAAGTTATATTCGACAAGTCCAAAAAGAAAGGTAAAGCTGCTGAGAAAAACATATGGAAGAAGAGGTCGATATTCTTTGATCTTCCATACTGGCGCAAGCTTGATGTCAGACACTGCATTGATGTGATGCATGTGGAGAAAAATGTGTGTGATAGTGTGATCGGGACGCTTCTCAACATTCAGGGCAAGACAAAGGATGGTGTGAATGCTCGTCTCGACCTCGTTGCTATGGGTATACGAGAGCAGTTAGCTCCAGTTGTTGAGGATGGTAAGCGGACTTATTTGTCGCCAGCATGTCATACTTTGTCAAAAAAAGAGAGACAAAGTTTCTGCGGGTGTATTCAGGGCATCAAAGTTCCACATGGTTACTCTTCAAATATGAAGAGACTTGTCTCTAGTGATCTTAAATTAGTTGGCTTAAAGTCTCATGATTGTCACATCTTGATGCAACAACTTCTGCCCGTTGCTATTCGTGGTATTACTCCAAAAAATGTGAGACAAACCATTACTCGGTTGTGCTCATTCTTCAATTCTATATGTAGCAAAGTCGTTGACCCCCGTATGTTGGATGACTTGGAAGTTGAGGCTGCTACAATCTTGTGCCAATTGGAGATGTATTTTCCTCCTTCCTTTTTCGACATAATGGTTCACTTAATTGTTCATTTGGTGAGGGAGATTAGATTATGTGGGCCGGTTTTTCTGAGATGGATGTACCCAGTTGAGCGCTACATGAAGATCTTGAAAGGGTATGTGAAGAATCCTCATCGTCCGGAAGCATCTATTGTTCAAAGGTATGTTGTAGAAGAAACTATTGAGTTTTGTTCGGACTACCTTCATAACACGGATCCTATAGGGGTTCCTAAGCCTCGGCATGATGAGATAAGATGTCAAGGTAAGGGTACACATGGCTTAAGAATTAATAGCAAGGGTCGGGAGGAAGTGCTTCAAGCACATTTGTATGTATTGAACAACATCGATTCTGTTCAACCTTTCTTACTTGAACATAAAAGAAAAGTCAATCAAGAAAACCCTCGAATGAGCGAAAGGTGGTTGTTGAACAAGCATAACAAGACTTTCTTACCATGGTTCAAGGAAGAAATGCTTAAGGATGGTAGTACTGCTTCTGATGATGTAAGATGGCTAGCACGTGGGCCTAGCTTCAACGTCATATGTTGGAGCGGATACGACATCAATAACTTTTCCTTTTATACAAAGGAACAAGATAACAAGAGTACCATGCAAAATAGTGGGGTTATGATCGTGGCCTAAGCAATGCACTTCTCTAGTGCAAAGGACACAAAACCCGTTAAAGCACCGACACCTTACTTTGGATATATTGAAGATATTTGGGTGCTCGATTACACTAAGCTTACAGTGCCGGTTTTTAAATGTAAGTGGGTTGATAGTAACGGTGGTGTACAAACCGACGAATTGGGGTTCACATTGGTAGACCTCAACAAGTTAGGTCATATAAATGAGCCTTTCATAATGGCTTCCCAAGCAAAACAAGTGTTCTACATCACTGATCCTTCTAACAAAAGGTTGTCCGTGGTTCTCCAAGGAAAAAGCATGTATAATGGTAGAAATGAAAATCAAGATTCAAATCTTGATATTCCTGAGACTCCTTCTTTTTCAACAAACATGCCTACTATAATCGAGGAGACACAGGTGGACGATGTACATGCCACTCGTGATGATCATCACGAAGGGATATTGATATAGGTAGTTTAAACTTCGTATACATTTATTTTTAGACATGTATATACATATACTTAGATTGGTAGTTTTGTTTTTAGACATTAGAGACTAAAATTTATATATATATATATATATATATATATATATATATATATATATATATATATATATATATATATATATACTTATAGATAGTTATGTTTTTCCTATACATGGGTTTTGGTTTTAAGTCCCCCCATTGTTCCTTTGTATATTTCTTTTCTTTTTGTTAATATTGAAATTTAAGGGTAGTGTTTGCAATTCTGTAATGTGTGTGATATTCTGTGTTGCTGAGATAGTTACAGAATGCAGGGATAGCTGAGGAGAGTGATATTTTAAAGCTGAATTTAAAAAAAAATCTATTAACGTCAGTTGTATCAAATAACTGAAGTTAATAGTATTTTATAAAATATACAGTGCACTATTAACGTCAGTTGTATTAGGAAACTGACGTTAAAAATAAAACCTTTAACGTCAGTTCTTTAACACATATGACGTTAGTTTGAACAACATTAACGTCGGTTGTGTTAAAGAACTAACGTTAAAATTTTTATATTTAACGTCAGTTGTTTAAACAACTGACGTTAAAATATTAACTATTAACGTCAGCTGTATTTACGTCAGCAATATTCTGACGTATAAAATCAATTTTAACCGACGTAAAAAGTACTTATTGCACTAGTGTCTGACGGGTCAAAGGCACCAGTCAGACTGACATCCGTAATGACACCTCTCCTGCATTGCACCACGTGGTGCTGCAGGGGTGTCCCCCCTCCCCAAAACAAATTTGACCTACACCAAGTAAGGGCGTCCCACCGCAACCCCCCACATATTACCGGTTCCCTTATCCCCTCCCCCAACACATCACTCCCCCTCCTAAAAATAGATATCAATAGGAAATTTTATTTACTACCTGTGATATTATTTGCTACTTGTTATTAGGGTATTTTTTTTATTGTTTCTTGTTATTTTAAATAGATACATTATTATTAATGTCATCGTTACTTCTTATACTTATAGTATAAATTTTTTTTGTAGCAGTGTTCCTTTAAAATTGCTGGTAACCTTCTTTTAATTCTTACAAGGTGAATTTTTTTTTTACTACTGTAATAATTGATGAATATTTATTGGTGTAAATTGGTATTGCTATTATTTTTTTATACCTCTTGTGGTATTTTTTGCTACTTGTTATTAGGGTATTTTTTTATGCCTCTTGTTATTTTAAATAGATACATTATCATTAATGTCATCGTTACTCCCTATACTTGTAGTAAAAAAAATTTGTAGCAGTGTTCCTTTAAAATTGCTGGTAACTTTCTTTTAATTCTTACAAGGTAAATTTTTTTTTTACTACTGTAATAATTGATGAATATTTATTAGTGTAAATTGTTATTTCTATTATTTTTTATGCCTCTTGTGATATTATTTGCTACTTGTTATTAGGGTATTTTTTTATGACTCTTGTGATATTATTTGCTACTTTCTTTTAATTATTAAGTTTTTTTTATTATAATATAATAGTAATATTATTTTTATTAGTATCGGTATTTATTATTAGTAATTTGTAATTAATTTTATTTTGTAATATTATTATTATTAGAAATTGTGAATTTATGGGTTATTGTTATTATTTTAATTTTGCTATAATAATGTTGTTATATTAATGTTATCATTATTTGTATTTGTTGTTGTGTATTTTTTTTATTTTGTAAGTATCATTATTAGTATTAGTAAGTGTAAATCATTTTTAATATTGTTATTATTAGAAATTGTAAATTTATGGGTTATTTTTATGTATTTGATATTATTGTAGGACAGACATCATGAGTCAAGTTGCAGTATTTGTATACTTGAACGGGAGAGTCTTCGATGGACCAGAAGGAATTACATTTGAAGGGGACCAAGAAATCGTGCAAATTAAACATGGCATCCGGTACGAGTGTTTGAGGGCAAAGATTCACTCGAAGTTGAGGCTGCAACCAAATCAACCAGTTTCAAAAATTGTGACAAGATATATGATATGTGGCAACCCAGCGAAATATATTCTTGTTGAAATTGCTGATGATCGAGATGTGGAGTGCATGCTGAATGGTTTAATCCAAAATCCCTGGATGTCATCACTTGAGTTGTACGTTGATGTTAATGTTGCGGGCACTTCCACATTCCCTGTGCCGTCATTGGGTAGTAATTTCGAGCAGCGAAATATGCCGATAAACGTTGGGTCAAATACAGATGACGAAGATGAAGATTGGGCGAGCAAGATGGAGGTTGAGTCAGATGAAGATGATGATGAAGATGATATACCAACATCAGGTTCATCGGACACCAAGGAGGAGGTTGAACAAGGTTCCAACATTGTTCTGTCCGCATTGGCTTCACCTGGAATTGCTGCAGATCCGGTTTCATCGATGGCTCCTGGTGGTTTTGTTCCGCATCAACGTGGTTGGTTTCCTCCAACAATTAATAATTTTATTTTGCCATTATTATTAATAATTTTTATTTGTATAAATATTGTTATTTTTATTATAATGGGTAAATTATTCATTGTTACCCACTTACAGGTCAATCACATGGTGCATTCTTCAACTCATCCCCCCATTATAATTATATAAACTGGGACCATCCTGATCAGGAGATAGAATTTGAAGGCGTAGATGTTCTAGGATCATGGAAAGTGGGTCAGGAATTGTATGTTGGCTTGCGATTTGATAGTAAATAGGCAATTCAAATGGCTGTTAAACATTATTCCATGAATGTTCATCAGGATTTCAAAGTTGTTGAATCTAAATCAACCAAGTATTATGTCCAGTGCTCAAATCATTTGACAGGATACCCATGGAGGCTGAGGGCTATCTTGTCGAAAAAGTCACTAAAGTGGGAGGTTGCAAAGTGGGGTGGTCAACATAATTGTGTTAATCGGATGTTGTCGCAAGACCACACAAAGCTGGATTCTAACTTCGTATGCTCGTGCATACTAGGTACGATGATTATTAGTATGATAATTTTTTTTTTATTGTTAATTCCAATTGTAATCTAACTTTATATTTAAATCGACTTCCTAGGTATGGTCCGAGAAGCGCCATCAGTGACTATCGCTTTGATACGCGAAAGAATTCTAAGTACATATGGGTACAAGATATCTTACAGAAAAGCATGGAAAGCCAAACAAAAGGCCATAATGAAGGTATTTGGAGATTGGGTTGAATCATATGCCATGCTACCTAGATGGTTACAACATATGCAGTTGTTTCCACCAGATTCATTTTACAAGATCGAGACCAATCTATATGTGGTGGGCAACCGTGTGAACAACCAATATCTCACGTTTCATCATGTTTTCTGGACGTTTAGACAATGTTGTGATGCATTTAATCACTGCAAACCAATAATACAGGTGGATGACACATTTCTATATGGTAAGTATCATGGCACACTGTTGATTGCTACATCACAGGATGGAAATAGTCATTTACTGCCGCTTGATTTTGCTGTTGTGGAAGGAGAAACTTTAGATGCGTGGTCTTGGTTTTTGGGATTGATCCGGGAACATGTTACCAATAAGACCGGTATATGTCTGATCTCCGATCGACACCAAAGCATTAAATCGGCCGTTTCGAATCCTCACCTAGGTTGGCAGCCTCCAAATGCTTATCATGCATACTGTCTTCGACATATTACCAGTAATTTCAACCAGAGATTCAAGAATAAAAAGTTGAAGGAGGAAGTGATGACTCTAGGTTTGTCTTTTCCAAACTACATAATTTTTGTATTTATGTTTTCTTTAATAATATGGTGACCTAAATAAGTTAACTTTTTTGTATAGGGTACACCATATGCAAGATAAACTTTGATCGAAAGCTTGAGAAATTCTGTGAAACCAGTCCTGAAATACAAAGGTGGATTGATGGCACTAGGAAGGAGAAATGGTCACTGGTTTATGATGATGGTGGTCGTCGATTTGGACACATGACAACCAATTTGTCTGAACGTGTGAATAAAATTTTAAAGGGTGCTAGGAATTTGCCAATCACCGCTTTGGTTAAGTGTTCATATGGTAGGATCATCGAGTATTTTGTTCAGCGGGGTGCAGAAGCGAGAGGCAAGCTTAGTTCTTGTCACCGATATTCTGACAAGGCAATGAAGAAGGTCTTGAAACATCAAGAAGATGCTTCTGCGCATCAGGTCTGCCGATATGACACTGATAAGCCTCTGGCTTATCTAGTTTTAAGACTAGATAAACTAGGGTTTATGTGCCAATTTATTCGAGTTTACTCTCGTTTTCGCCCAAATTTGCCTTGTTTTGTTCCTAAGTTGGACGTTGACTCGTTTTGCGTCTTTTGTGTAGTTTTTAGGTTATTTTGGAGAGAATTACGCTTGTGGTTGCTTGTGTTGTTTTCAGGTCCATAAGTGAGGCTCTAAGAATTAAGGAAAGTCAACAAATAGTGGAGATTGCCATTATGGGGATTCTCGCCCCGCGAGAGGAGGCTCGCCCCGCTATAATTTGAAGGTCTGGGAAGACAGAGACCATCACGGCCTAGCCGTGATTGACATCACGGGCCGTGACAGGAAAGTTCGCGTCGCGAGACGTCCTTCGCGTCGCGAGTGTGTGAACTCCAGGAAAGTACCAGAATCAGAGACCATCACGGCCCAGCCGTGATGTATATCACGGCCGTGACCTAAAAGCCATACAAGTCAGAGACCATCACGGCCTTTCAGTGTTGTTTATGACGGCCGTTAACTTAAATCCTATGAAGTCAGAGAACATCACGGCCTGGCCGTGATTGACATCACGGGCCGTGACAAGAAGACTCGCGTCGCGAGACATCCTTCGCGTCGCGAATGTTCAAATCTCGTAAGTGCGCGCCGAAGCGGCCGTCACGGCCTGGCCGTGATGGCCATCACGGCCGTGACGCGTGGCCTCCTTATAAATAGAGCAGATCAGAACAGAATAGAAAAACCTTTTGGATCAGAATTTGCAGAGATCTTTTGTAACCCTTATTCTGGGATTTCTTCTTCTCTTCTTTTCTTTTAATTCATAGGCTTAGGATGAATTCCGATTGTACGTGCGTTGTTGTTACGGACATGAGGAACTAATCCTCTTGTCTAGGGGATCGATGAAGCCACCCATGGCGGCATAGTGTTCATGTAATGTAATTCTCTCTCCTTTAATTCAATTATGATTTTCCAATTCTGTTTTCATTGTGTCGATTATATGCTAGCGTGATCGACTAGTTAAGCGTGTTGAGGCCTAGCGGCGATTCGCGTTTTAGAACTTGAATTGGGAACATCGGTCGAGTATTGCACGAGAGTGAGTAGGAGATCGATGCAACCTATAGGGAACAAGAATTAATAGAATTCGAGATTAGGGTTAAGAGACCTAGCAAGTAATTAACTCAAATCATCGAATACGTCCTAATGAGCACGGAAGTGGATTTAGGAGAATTTAGGGGTCCCTGGTTGACATTAAAATTGAATTTAGGGAGGAGAATATCATCACTTGGGTACTTTGCATGATTGGGTAGGTGGATTCGAAACCTTAGATGCTTTTAAATTTCTGAATTCATTCACCTTAGCTTTAATCGATTTCTTAATTGAATTGCAATCTTAATCTCTCTCACAACAATTTTCTTCGCTTAATCGAACCTATTGAATTTCTTACTTAAATTAGTCGAATTGGTAACCCAATCCTTGTGTTCGACCTCGGTAGAATCTTACCGTGTTTTTATTATTACTTACGGCGACCCGGTACACTTGCCGGAGTCACAACAAGTTTTTGGCGCCGTTCTGGGGATTGGCACAACCAATTTTCCTAATTTTTAGGAAATTCGGCTGTTTAGTTAAGCTGACTTTTAGTCTTATTTTCTTTTATTGAATTGCCATTATTTTTCTCTGTTTCTTTGATTCCACTTGGTCTTTGCCTGTTTTTGTATGCGAGGTACTCTTCTACAAGAGGACGTGCTATTCGATTCAGAGATCACCAGGACCGAGAGGCAATTAAGAAAAGAGGCCAGAGAAAGGAAGAGGTTGGAAGCAATTAAAATAGAGGGCATGGCTGAAGAAAATCCTCCTCCTCCTCCTCGTTACAAGCCTCTCTTTGAGTACGATCTACCAAGCTTGGTGGATTGTGACTCTTCTATTGTGAGAGGCAACTTGAACACAGACTCCTTCAGAGTTGAAGCATGTGTCACATTCCAGCTCCGGGAGAATCAGTTTGATGGGAGTGGAAAGCAAGACCCGCATAGACACATCACTCGCTTCCTTGAGGCGTGTGACTTACAGAAGACAAGAGGAGTCTCACAGGATGAGTTTCGCTTGCGACTTTTCCCTCTCTCTCTTAGGGATGTCGCTCGCGATTGGGTTGACAGCTTGGATAGGAACAGCATCAGAACTTGGGAGCAAATGGCACAGAAGTTCCTAACCAAATACTTTCCTCCTCAGAAGGCGGCACAAGCAAGAATAGCCGTCACTTCATTCAGGCAAACGGAGGATGAAACATACAATGAAGCATGGGAGAGGTACAATGGTTTGTTGAGAAGATGTCCCTCTGCGTTCTTTGACCCGGTTTCCAAAGTGCAACATTTCTTTAATGGGTTGAGAGGACGCTATCAGATGAACTGTGATGCCGCAGCTGGCGGTTCTTTTGTATATTTATCGGCTGAGGACGGATGGGCACTGTTAGAGAAGATGTCATATAATGATTACAACCGTGGTAGGGAGACCTCGAGTGGAATCAGTTCTGGGACAATGGAAGCCATTTTAGAGCAAAACAGACTTTTGAAGATGCAAAATGAGGCTTTGTCTGGGAACAAGAGGGTTAATGCTATACACGAGGGAATGCCTCCAGGTTGTGCAAATTGCAATGGAAATCATGACACTCAGAATTGCCCGCTAAATTTCCCTCAAGAACATGTGGACTCTTGCCACAACTTCTATGACACTGTACCCCAGAACAATTATCAGAGGAACAATCAGAATCAGAATAGGGGCTACATGAGAAGAGACCATCCGGGATTTGCTTGGAGTGATGTTAATGGTGGTCTAGCCGGTCAACAACACCCTCAACAGAATTGGCAACAACCTCAACAGGGTCTGAGACCGAACATTGGAATTCAGCAGCGTAATACTCAGCAGGTCCTCCCGGGACTAATCAGGTGCAAATAACGGATGGTGGAAGACAACCGTGGGAGTTGGCTTTTGAGAAAATGAGTGCAGCAGTGGAGAAATTGTCAATTAACACGAACACTGCCATTGACAAGTTGGCCACTCATACAGGTTCAGCAATTCAGAATCTCGAGACACAAATAGCACAACTCGCGAAGCAATTGAATGAGCGTCTGCCGGGCACTCTTCCAGGTGACACCGAGAACAACCCCAAGGGACAATGCAATGTCATATCTACTAGAAGCGGAAGGGTGTTAGGACCTAGCAGGGGTACCACTAATTCTCGTGGATGACAAGGGCCCGAAACAACCTCATGTTGAGGAAGAGCAAACTGAAAAAAGAAGGGTTGGCAAGTGACAAGGGACCGGAGCAAGGGGGAAGGCTGAAACTTGTGGATGAAGAGTTCCGAAGGAAGAAGTGGGTTGAACCCCAAGACCTCCCGCCCTACATGAAGGTTCCGTATCCGGAAAGATTGAAGAAGCCTCAACAGGGATAAGCAATTCAATAAGTTCCTTGATGTCTTCCGAAAACTTCGATTAACATTCCATTTGCGGAAGCCTTGGAACAAATGCCATCATATGCTCGGTTTATGAAGGAACTTCTCACTAAGAAGCGGAGGATTGTGGATGAAGAAACGGTTGCTTTGACCGAGGAGTGTAGTGCCATTCTTCAACGAAACTGCCTCCGAAGTTGAAGGATCCCTGCCTTCTCGATACCATGCACCATTGGGGGGAATTACCTTCGTAAAGGCATTATGTGATCTGGGGGCAAGCATCAACTTGATGCCCCTCTCGATGATGAAGAGGCTAGGGATCAAAGAAGTAAAGGATACGCGAATGTCACTCCAACTGGCCGATCGTTCTATCAAATATCCCTATGGAGTAGTTGAAGACTTGCTCGTGAAAGTTGACAAGTTCATATTCCCAGTGGACTTTGTGGTGCTCGATATGGATGAAGACGCTGAGATCCCTCTCATATTGGGTAGGCCCTTCTTGGCCACCGGGGTGCCTTGATAGATGTGCGGAGAGGGAAACTCACTTTAAGGGTAAATGATGATGAGGTGGTCTTCAATGTCTTTGAAGCGATTAAGCACCCTAAGAGAAGTCAGTCGTGTATCGAGTGGATGTGGTGGACCCAACTGAAAAGGTAAAGGTAACTCGAAAAGACCATGATCCTTCACTTGCAACAGATATCGGTGGAATCTCATGAGGAAGACAAAGTGAGGAAAAAGGCCCTTCGGGGATGAAGTCTACCTTGAGTGGCTACGAGACATGGAACCCATACCGAGTCTCCCAAGGGAAGAATGTGCAAGGAAAGAACTCAGCAGCAAGGGAATGAAAAAGAAGGGTAAAGCACCAAGGGTGAAAGGTAGTACAACCGTGGTGGTCAAGAAAGACAACAAGTTGATCCAAAAAAAGACCATCGCGGAGTGGAGAGTGCGTGCATTATAGAAGGATGCTTTGGACTTGAATGAGCTGTCCGGGAACAGCTTGCGAGTATATAAAAGTGCACAAACCTACAAAGAACAGGCCAAGGAATGGAATGGCAAGCAGGGATCTTCCTCCGGATTAACCCTTAGGGGTGACTTGAGTCAGGCTCGGGACGTTAAACAAGCGCTACTTGGGAGGCAACCCAAGCTAGGTACCCTCTCCTTTCCTTACTCTTATTTTTGTTTTTGTTTTTGTGTGTGTTTTGTTTTTGTTGTCACTCTTGAATAATTTGAGAAGATCAAGAGTTGTTGTATGAATGTCGTGTCGGCAAGCTTGTTGGATGTTAATTGAATTGAGCATGATTGATTGCATGAATTACTTGATCATTGATGATTTCCCCCTAGGGTCTGAAAATAGAAAAGTTGATCCCCACTTAAAAAATTGAAAATTGAACCTTGAGATTTATTATGATTACTTGATTTATGATAAGTTTGGGGTGAGGAGGTGCACACACTAGGAATCGTATCTCGGTCAAACAATTTGCAAAATGTCCAGGTGAGGAATTTGAGCCTCCAACTCTGTTTTTTTTTGAATGTGAGAATCACTGTTAAGTTGCACTTTCCCGATTTTGCTTGAATCTCTATATGGTTTGCATGATTATGTGTTGCATCAAATGATTTAGGCAATTTTCTTTGAATTAACTACTTGGCCTGAAATGAACCATCCCTAATGCATGTTCCCTAGTTAGCCAAATTGAGCCCAAATTGACCTATTGTTTCTTGATGACCCTACATTACGAGCCAAAATCTGAAAAACCATGTTGACCCAATCTTAGGATTAGGAGAGCATGGAAATGAGCAAGAGAAAGGTTGTGAGAAACTAAGTTTGGGGTGGCTACAAGGTGTGTGTCATATTGGGATGAGAAAAAAAGAAAATAAAGGTTGACCCAAGGCAAAAAGAAAAGGAAAAGAAAAGAAGAAAACAAAAAAAAAAAAAATTGCCAAAAGAAAAGGGGCAAAACAAAAATAATATCAAGGAAAAGGTTGTAGTCACCCGAGCCCAAATGAAAAATGGAAAGAAAGGAATTTGAGTGGAAAAATGTGTTTAATGCTCATGCTCTCTTAGTTCCTAGGGACTTAAACCTAAATATCCTTGATTATCCTACCCTCAGCCAGGCCCCATTACAACCTTTAAAAGACCTTTTGATGTTGCATGCATGTTTTCGTGGGAACTATGTTTGAGATGAAAATCAAATTCATGGGAAGTGCTCTTGATAAGTGAAATTGAGTGAAAAAGTTGAAAGCCTAGACAAACTTGAGCGAACGAGTGAAATACTAAATGCCCTTGTGAGGAAGGCAATTGTTTGAAATAGGTGATCTTCCTTTGTGTGTATCTTTGAGCCTCAACTTAGAGTAATGATGGCATGAATGATAATTTCTCAATTGTTTAAAGTGGATGAATGTGGGGACTACATTGATGAAAAAAGGGGGGAATCAAAGAAGAAAAACTGTTTTGTAAAGTCGCATGAAATTTGTGCGAAATTGATTAGATCTTTAAGCTTGCCAAGTCTTGAGTCGTTTTTGAGTTTTAAGCTTGCTTGGGGACAAGCAAGGTTTAAGTTTGGGGTATTTTGATAAGCCTCTGGCTTATCTAGTTTTAAGACTAGATAAACTAGGGTTTATGTGCCAATTTATTCGAGTTTACTCTCGTTTTCCCCAAATTTGCCTTGTTTTGTTCCTAAGTTGGACGTTGACTCGTTTTGCGTCTTTTGTGTAGTTTTTAGGTTATTTTGGAGAGAATTACGCTTGTGGTTGCTTGTGTTGTTTTCAGGTCCATAAGTGAGGCTCTAAGAATTAAGGAAAGTCAACAAATAGTGGAGATTGCCATTATGGGGATTCTCGCCCCGCGAGAGGAGGCTCGCCCCGCTATAATTTGAAGATCTGGGAAGACAGAGACCATCACGGCCTAGCCGTGATTGACATCACGGGCCGTGACAGGAAAGTTCGCGTCGCGAGACGTCCTTCGCGTCGCGAGTGTGTGAACTCCAGGAAAGTACCAGAATCAGAGACCATCACGGCCCAGCCGTGATGTATATCACGGCCGTGACCTAAAAGCCATACAAGTCAGAGACCATCACGGCCTAGCCGTGATGTATATCACGGCCGTGACCTAAAATCCACACAAGGCAGAGAACATCACGGCCTGGCCGTGATTGACATCACGGGCCGTGACAAGAAGACTCGCGTCGCGAGACATCCTTCGCGTCGCGAATGTTCAAATCTCAGAAGTGCGCCAGAAGCAGAAGCCGTCACGGCCTGGCCGTGATGGCCATCACGGCCGTGACGCGTGGCCTCCTTATAAATAGAGCAGATCAGAACAGAATAGAAAAACCTTTTGGATCAGAATTTGCAGAGATCTTTTGTAACCCTTATTCTGGGATTTCTTCTTCTCTTCTTTTCTTTTAATTCATAGGCTTAGGATGAATTCCGATTGTACGTGCGTTGTTGTTACGGACATGAGGAACTAATCCTCTTGTCTAGGGGATCGATGAAGCCACCCATGGCGGCATAGTGTTCATGTAATGTAATTCTCTCTCCTTTAATTCAATTATGATTTTCCAATTCTGTTTTCATTGTGTCGATTATATGCTAGCGTGATCGACTAGTTAAGCGTGTTGAGGCCTAGCGGCGATTCGCGTTTTAGAACTTGAATTGGGAACATCGGTCGAGTATTGCACGAGAGTGAGTAGGAGATCGATGCAACCTATAGGGAACAAGAATTAATAGAATTCGAGATTAGGGTTAAGAGACCTAGCAAGTAATTAACTCAAATCATCGAATACGTCCTAATGAGCACGGAAGTGGATTTAGGAGAATTTAGGGGTCCCGGTTGACATTAAAATTGAATTTAGGGAGGAGAATATCATCACTTGGGTACTTTGCATGATTGGGTAGGTGGATTCGAAACCTTAGATGCTTTTAAATTTCTGAATTCATTCACCTTAGCTTTAATCGATTTCTTAATTGAATTGCAATCTTAATCTCTCTCACAACAATTTTCTTCGCTTAACTGAACCTATTGAATTTCTTACGAAATTAGTCGAATTGGTAACCCAATCCTTGTGTTCGACCTCGGTAGAATCTTACCGTGTTTTTATTACTTGCGACGACCCGGTACACTTGCCGGAGTCACAACAGACACCCAGAATCTACGATTAGAGGTCGAAGAGGCTTTCAATCCGGTCACCCATAGAGGGGGTCGCTGTTGGAGGGTCAACTTACAAACGAAATATTGTCAGTATGGAAAATTTCAAGCATGTCACTTGCCATGTTCACATGTCATTGCTGCATGTTCGGCCATGATGCTCGACCATGATCAGTATGTTAATGCTATATACAAATGGCACAATATCATTATTGTTTACGCTGCCCAGTGGTTTCCAATCGGAAATGAGGAAGAAATACCCGAGATACAACAGCCTTGGACCTTAGTTCCAGATGTGTCGATGCTACGCCCGAAAGAGAGACCCAAGTCAACCCGCATTCGTAATGAGATGGACTGGGTAGAGTCACAACCGACCCAACGATGTGGATTGTGTAGGTCTCAGGGTCATAACCGGCGTCACTGCCCTCAACGAGTTGGAGGATCAGGAAGTGGAGGAGTTGGTACACAATAAAATATTTAGATTACACCCTATTATGTATGATTTCCAATGCTTTGTTTTAATAAATCAAATGTTACGACATATAATTAGTATGTTTTGTTATAATAATAAATGGCTATAATTTCAAGATGAAACAAAAATATAACGAAACAAAATATCTAGTTACTTCATTAATTACAAAATTGGTATAAATGTCCGTTAGGTACAAAATATCAATTAGATAATATTCTACATAATTACAATGCAACTGTAAGGTGACTACTGAGCGTGATCACCAACATGCTGAAAGGGAGACAAGATGCATTGTCGTTGTTTACCCCGAGCCTCACGACGTGGATTTCTTCTGACATTGGGCTCAACTTGAATTGGCCTTTCACTTGCTGAGCTAGAGTCTAAAACTGCAGAGAAGTCGATGTTCAAGTCAATACCCATACCAACGTATCCAGGAGAGTATATTGGGGTGTTTTGTATTTGCTCAATCATGGGGTTGGGTGCATCTGGTGTGTTAGCAGTCGGGTGATATGCGGGTGGTGTGAAGAACAAATTGGGTGAATTTGGATGCATAGGGGAGTGTGCGACACCCTACTCTAGGTTCATCACATTAATACCCAAATACAAAAATATAATTATATAACGCTGGTTACTTTCGGAAAATATAATTTAGAGTGACTAACCTTATATGAAAATAGTGCTGAAATTTTTTTTTTCTTTAAACATACAACATAAAACCATTATAAACATAAACAACATATATGTACATCTATATATATATATATTTATATATATATATATATATATATATATATATATATATATATATATATATTGATATATATATTTCATCGTTTATATGCACAACACCTATATTAGGAGATAACAAAAAGGCCTTTATAAGCATAGGCTATTCTCCATCCAACTAAGCAAAGAAGATAAAGATATATACATATCAACAACAACTAGTTCAAAACCATCTCAAAAACTAATGGCTCTCCGAAGCCAAAATAAACTATCAAGACTCACTACCCCCGGAAACTATACCTAAAGCTGGTCAAGCTAGTGAAACCCATTGGGAAGACCATAATGATCAATCCCACCTACAACTGATGAGTCTGATGATGATGCTTCCCCTTCCGCTGTGCCATTTGAAGAATCTTCCTCATCAACCGCAGGAGGTTGAAACTCAGGATCGTCCTCCATGTATTCCTCTGGATCTTCCTCACCATCAACTAACTCCACTTCAGCTGGAGGTTCCCCAGGTCCTAACATCTGAAGAGGTTGTGGTTGAGGTAAAGGATCCATCATTCCATGCTCTTCCAGGTATTGAAGGTACAGCCAAACTGGTGGTAGCGACACCTCGACTGTTTCCACTACATGAGTTCTCTGATGTGGTCCTTCTTCTATTGTTCCAATAACTTCCGTACTAGGACCATGGTAGGTGGCGCTAAGTGCCCCAAGATTTATCTCCCAGGCACCACCAAATTGTGCCCGATTAAAAGTGATCGTACGAATCCTCGACTGCACCAACGGTACGTCCGGATTCATCTGAATATGTTGTAAGAGTGAGAAACAAATACATGGATCTTACTCAATAACCACACTCTAGCCATCAAATAACACATCAACATTTATCACGTACAATTAGTTATAAACGAACAGTTTATCAGTGGGTTCAACACCCCAAACATCATCCATAAAATTATGCATGACACTTCTATTCATCATCTAATTTTCGTCCTAATCTAATGAGATATCCCAACATCATATGAGTTGATCAGACTCCATAGCCACACTGGCTAACTTGGCCAATCGCCAACAAAGGCAACCTCTTCCCATCTTAAAAAGGCATACACAACCAGGCACACACAAGGCCAAACACATTGCTAATGTCCACAACCAGTGGCCCTACCATTAGCAAGTAAGATGGGGTCTCCATGTCCTTCCTAGGCACATGAGATAAATGCACATCGTAATTACCTTTCGCCGCTGGTAATTAATGCATTATGTCATAAACCGCAGGCACGTCTGCCAAATGCATGCAAAACACTTTTGTTTTGTTCTTTTCTATGTGCTCAATCTTTCTTTTGCCGAAGCTCAAAATGGCTTACGACTCACATAGTTTTAAAAAACTTTTAAAACTTTCATTACAACACAGGACCTTATTGTCCGAGTGCTCAATCACGACACCTCTCGACCGATGCACCAGTCTTAGGTTCGTGGTACTAGAAAACATCTTCAATGTTTCATCACAGTATACCTCATGTATACAATATAGGCCCTCAAAGTCCAAATGACTGAGTCCATCACAACACAGAACATTAGTACCCCGACGTCTCGGTTACTAAATCCAACTGTATTTTCAACATTTTTAAATCAACCTTTGATTTTTAGAAATTCCTTTTCCAAGGTAGAAATTCATTATAAAATCCTTAAATAATAAAACTTAGTTTTTTACAAACCAATGAGTCACTTGAGGTTTTAATTTCCTCGAAATAAGTACTGCCGTTTTGAAAATACTTGCCGTCTACATTTTCCAAATTTGCTGTCAAATATTATTTTTAAGGCTTTTTGAGCCAAAACTTAACTTTTTCCACTTAATTAATTTTCAAAAATCATGATTAACTTATTTTCACCAATTAATTTCATAAAAGAATATTTTATAATATTCCGGCTTTTCTTACGTAAAATTTAGCAGTACTAAAATATTTTCACGGTTTCGCACTCGTTGTGACTCATAATTCACTTTTCCAAAAATAAATTATTAAAATAATAATATTTTCCAAAAACTCGTTATTATTCTCAAAATAAATTCCCTTTAATATTATATATCAATATTTTGCCGTTAAAACATTGAATATAATTTGCGAAGCTTCTTAAATCTTTTATCCGACTTACTTAATTTTTTTGCACTGACCACTGTCAGGCTTCTCACACATCAAACAACAGTTATATCACAGATATTTCCCAGGCAGATCATGCATCACAGTACATAGTATAATTGCAGATAAACAATTAAAGCAATTAAAACCACACAGATACAAATAACACAACAATAAACAACATAAATAAATACTAACAAACAAATAATTACAAACAACCACTGGATAGCATATAGCCATTGAATAGAATCCTCTGGTGTTCTCCCCTTACCTCTTGAAGACTCCTTGATAAACTTACAGACTCCTTCGGATTGTCAGTTACCTCGTAAATGTTGTACTCAACTAACCTTCAATCATTACAACCACATAATTACAAATCAAGAAACTAAAACATTCTAAACCCTAATACATAGTCACGGCCTCTAGGGTTTTTGAATGACTAAAACTTCTAATCATGATTAAGTTATGGATTAATGATCCTTAATTAACCTAAATCATAGATTAGTGACTAAATAACTAAGTTTAAAACTCAAAACTTCCTAACTCTTTTATACATAGGTTCGGCCTTAATAAGTTCATAGAGCTAGGGTTCTTAGTTTAACAAATCATCTTGGATTTATAAAGCATACCTACTAAAAGCTTGATTTCTATGAAAACCACATGAACAAAACTCAACAAAACTCACCCACTTAGGGTTCAGCCAACATGAATATTTTTTAGTAAAATAGTCATTTTTAAGGAACTAACATGGATTAGAGTGTGTAGTCATACATGCCATATAGAATACATGATCATACATGAAACACATGAACAAAACTCTACCAACCCTAAGGTGATAGATTCGGCCAAAGCTAGGTTTTCAAGAAAAAGATTTTTGATTACTTCATGCTCTTGGATTTAGATAGTAGACATGATATCTAGAAGATAGAAAGTAGTTTCATTATCATTAGATTTTCCTAGAATTTATTATGATTTTTCAAAGTTCTAGGATTAGAAACTTTAAAGTGATGAACAATCATGATATAAGCCTTGAATCAAGAAACTTTCTAAAGAACATAGGCATGATTAAGAATGAAGATTAGGATTTACCTCTTGAAAATCAATGACCAAGTAAATCCAAGAACTTGCTTTACAACTTAGAACTAAGGAACTTGTACTTTAGAGTTTTTAGAAGCAAATGGCAAAAGAAACTAAATGAAAAGTGAGAGTAGGGTATTTATAGTGAGAGTGGCGAAATCTCAAGAAAATTCTAGATGATGACGAGTTGTCATGTTCAAGGATCAAAATGCAATTAATTTCTAAGGACCAAATTGCAAAGATTCCTATAGTTGAATGACTAGTTTGCAAATTATCAATAGAATGTCATGATGATGATTTTGCCACATTAAATGCTAGCTTATCTTGAATTTGTTGGCTGATTTGATGAGTGAAAGACAAGTTAGGATAATTCAATGTATTTAGGAAGAATCAAGAACATTGTGGAAAATCTAGGATAAGGTAGAAACTTGTAGAAACTTATGGAAAATTCTAGATTCAACATGATGAGTCCAACAACAATGAGGCAGCCACATTTCACATGGGCTTGCGCATTGGGCTTGGCACATTTGGGCTTGATTTCATTTTCTTGCTTGTTGTGGGGCCCACTTGAAGATTTAAGCATTTAAGCTTAATGATAGAAAACTTAAATGAGCTTTTTGAACTCAAACTATGAACTAAAAATTTTGGACTTCTAAGCCACGACCCTTTAAGATTAGAAACAAGGATTCTAGCCCAATCCACTTAGAAAAACTTAAAAAAACTAATTTAGGGACAAAAGGGTAATTTACAGAAAGTTCAGGGACTTAACCGTAAAATTTCTAAATTTTCTATTTAACCCTGAAAAACCTTCTAGACTTAAAAATATGATTCATCCCCTTGAATCATCTCAAAATCCTAAGATAAACCCTCTATCGGCTCTTAGAAACTCTAATTTCCCTTCCGTCGTCTACCCGATTACGCTTTCCGCCCGTAATACGTAAATTTTTTTTATTTCTTCCCAAAATAAATCTAAAAATACAAAGTTGTAGAAAATAAAATACCAAACTTAAGTCTTTCGTTCACGAATTAAAATTAGGTCTTTTGAGCAGTATTATTATACTGTCAATGGAATTCACGGGTCGGGTTTCACCTGACTTTCCAACCTAAACTTTAATCGTAGCTTCCTACGGTCAAGTAGGATTGAATACTAACCTCTGTTTATTTAAAACAATTTTATAAAATTCTAATAAATTTATAAACACATTTATATGTATTAGTGTTATTTAAAACAGTGAAATACAGGGTGTTACATTACTACCCCACTAAAAAAAATTTCGTCCTCGAAATTACGTACCTGCAAATAATTCAGGATACTGTAACTTCATTTTGTCTTCTACTTCCCATGTTGCTTCTCCTGTCACGTCATCCCAAATAACTTTGACCAACGAGGTTTGTTTACCTCTGAGCTGCTTAACCATCTTATCCGCAATTCTCACAGGTAAAGTCTCATAAGACATGTTTTCTTTTAGTTGTACTAGATCAGGTTCAATTACGTGAGATGGATCAGGAATATACTTCCTCAATTGTGAAACATGAACGACATCATGAAGATTGGATAAAAATGGTGGTAAAGAAATTTTATAAGCTACAGGACCTATCCGATGAAGAATTTGATATGGTCCAATGAATTTAGGAGTGAGTTTCCTGGATTTAATTACCCTACCAACCCCAGTCGTTGGCGTGACTCTCAAAAACACATGCTCACCTTCCTCAAATTCAAGAGGTCATCGTCTCTTGTCGGCATAACTTTTCTCATCGACTTTGAGTTGTCCGCATTTTCTCTTGGATCATTTTCACCTTTTCCGTCGTTTGTTGCACTATATCTGGTCCAACCATGAAACTCGCACCATCCACGATACCAACATAAAGGCGTTACGCACCGTCGACCATACAGCGCTTCATAGGGTGCCATTCCTATGCAAGAGTGAAAATTGTTATTGTAAGTAAATTCTATCAATGGTAGATATTCATCCCAACTTCCAGCATTTTCCAATACACGAGCTCTCAACAAATCTTCAATAGACAGAATAGTCCTCTCGATTGTCCATCCGTTTGAGGATGATACGCGAGAACTCAATCTAAGTTTCGTTCCCAACGACTCTTGCAAACTTTGCCAAAATCTTGATGTAAATCTTGGATCATGATCTGAAACAATACTCAAAGGCACTCCATGTAATCTAACAATTTCATCGATATACAATTGAGTTAATCTTTCCAATGAATACTTTACATTAACTGGTAAAAAGTGAGCTACCTTTGTCAATCGATCGACTATTACCCATATAGAGTCATACCCTTTTCGAGTCTTTGGCAAACCTGACACAAAATCCATTGCAATACCATCGTATTTCCATTCTGGAATATCTAAAGATTGTAGCATTCCCGCTGGTCTTTGATGTTCTACTTTAACCTTTTGACAAGTTAAACATGCAGCTACAAATTCCATTACATCTTTCTTCATACCATGCCACCAATACAATTTCTTTAAATCCTGATACATCTTAGTAGCTCCGGGATGCAAACTCAACTTACTCCTATGAGCTTCTTCAAGAATCAACTTCCTCATTTCAACATCATTTGGTACACAAATCCTTTCACCAAATCTTAAAATTCCATCATTTCCTTCTTTAAATTCTGACACAGCTCCTTGCCGCACTAACTCTCTTTCTCTTTGTAAATACTGATCACTTTCTTGTTTCTCCTTAATTTGCTCCATTAGTCCACTTGAAATAGTAATCATATCCAAACACAATTTTCCTGGAAACATCTTAATTGTTAGTCGCATATCTCGGAATTGTTCCAGTAATTGTTGTTCTTTAACCAGCATTGCCGATATATGCATTGATTTCCTACTCAAAGCATCTGCCACAACATTCGCTTTTCTAGGGTGATACTGCAGTTGAAAATCATAATCCTTTAAAAATTCCAACCAACGCCTTTGCCTCATATTTAACTCCTTCTGATCAAACAGGTATTTCAAACTTTTATGATCACTGAAAACATTAAAAGTTGCTCCATACAAATAATGTCTCCAGATTTTTAAAGCAAATACCACTGCTGCTAGCTCCAAATCATGTGTAGGATAATTCCTTTCATGAATCTTCAATTGTCTTGAAGCATATGCCACAACTTTCCGGTTTTGCATCAATACACATCCTAATCCTTGATGTGAAGCATCACAATAAACCTCAAAAAGTTCATGAGGATCAGGTAGTATCAATACCGGTGAAGTAGTCAACCTTCGCTTTAACTCTTGAAAACTTTCTTCACATGCTTGAGTCCATACTGACGTTTGCTCCTTTCGAGTCAATTGGGTAAGAGGTCCTACTATTTTAGAAAATCCCTCAATGAATCTTCTATAGTATCCCGCTAAACCCACAAAACTACGAATTTACATCACCGTCTTAGGTATTTCCCATTGCAAAACAGTCTCAACTTTCGACGGATCAACAGCAATTCCCTCACTCGAAATTATGTGTCCCAAGAATTGAACTTGGTCTAACCAAAATTCACACTTCTCAGGTTTTGCATAAAGTTGTTTCTCCTTTAAAATTTGGAGAACCACACTGAGATGTTCAGCATGTTTTTCTTTACTGGGAGAATAGATTAGAATATCGTCGATAAAAACAACGACAAACTGATCTAAGTAAGGACGAAAAATCCTATTCATGTAATCCATGAATATCGCTGGAGCATTCGTAACTCTGAATGGCATCACAAGATACTCATAATGTCCGTAACGTGTTCTAAACGCAGTTTTAGGAACGTCTTCCGCCTTCACACGAATTTGATGATAACCCGAACGTAAATCTATCTTTGAGAAAACAGCTGCTCCACGTAACTGATCCATTAAGTCATCTATCCTTGGAAGTGGATACTTGTTCTTAATCGTCACCTTATTCAATTGACGAAAATCTACACATAACCGAGAAGTTCCATCTTTTTTCTTCACTAATAAAACTGGAGCTCCCCAACGTGATACACTAGGTCTAATGAATTCCTTCCGCATCAGTTCCACCAATTGTCCTTTTAATTCCTCAAGTTCTGATGGTGACATTCGATATGGTGCTATGGATATTGGTCCAGTGCCCGGAACCAGATCAATTGCAAACTCAATCTCCTGAACAGGTGGTAATCCAGGGACATCTTCAGGAAAAACTTCCAGAAACTCATTGACCACTGGTATACACTGCAAGTCTAACTCACTCTTAATGTCTAAGGAAAATAATAGCATGTATCCTTGCGCTCCCTCCTTTAAAGAAGCTTTTACTTGATTAGCAGTTAACAATCCAGAAACCTCCTCCGTAGGAAAAACTAGGGTTTTACGAGCACAGTCAATCAAGATATGGTTAGAAGACAACCAATCCATGCCTAAAATTACATCTAACTGTATTAAAGGCAAACAGATCAGGTTAACAAGAAAACGTTTATCCTGAATAATGATAGGACAATTTAAGCAAACAGAAGTAACCACAACTGGCTTAGTAGTAGGAGTTGAAACAATAAGATCACACAATAAGGAAGAAACAGGCAATTTCAACAGTTTCACACAATCCATTGAGATAAAAGAATGCGTTGCACCTGAATCAAATAGTACAGTTAAAAGATTACCGTTTATATCACACTTACCTTGTATGAGATCGTCAGAATGCGAAGCCTCAGCTCCACTCATCGTATAAACTCTCCCTTTGGCTGTCGGTTTATTTGTTCCAACGTGACTAACAATCGACTCCCGCTTTGGTACCTTGCAATACTTCGCCATATGTCCCATTTGATTACAATTAAAACATTTTACTTCATTTCTAGGACAAACATTTGACATGTGACTGGGATCTCCGCAATTATAACATCTCCTAATTTGACCTTGATTCTGATTTCTTTGACCTCCACTTCCTGATGCAACAAAATTCGAATGGTTTTGTTGTCTATTCTGACTATTCCCTTGCGGACGAAAATAAGGCTTCCTCTGATTCTGTTTTCCTTTCCAACTCTGATTCTGATTCTTGAATTTAGAAGGTCCACCAACACTCCCTCCATTATCTTTTCCTTTCTTCATTTGCTCGATCTTACGACTCATTTCCACTAAAGCTTGAAAATTTCGAAGTTGCAGAGGTAAAACGGACTCCTTAATCTCAATTCGCAATCCCGCCTCAAATCTTTCACACTTCCAGCTTTCATTTGGTTGAGCTTGAAAGAAACGGAAGTATTTGGCCAGCGATTCAAACTTCGTCGCATACTCCTCCACCGATAAATCCTTCTGATATAACCCTAGAAATTGTCGTTCTCTCTCAATCCTTATACTCTCCGGAAAATATTTGTCCATAAACGCAGTTCGAAAAACCTCCCAAGTAATATCTTGATGTTCAGCCTCCAACAGTAGCCTAGCACTTTTCCACCAATACTCCGCATCTCCCACCAGTAGAAAAGCAGCATAAGTAACCCGAACATCTACCGGCGTAGCAACTAACTCGAAGATCTTTTCCAACTCCTAGATCCACAGATCAGCCTTCTCAGGATTAGCATCCAGACCAAACTGTGAAGGATTTTGACTTCGAAACGCAATCAAAGCCTTGCCCTCTGCAGCTTGCAAGTTCTGGACATTCATCGCTGCAGTTTGATTTGCAATTGCCGCTGCCATATTCTCCATTGCTTGAGCCGCATAGTCTACTCCTCCTTCATACTCCTCATTAATATTACCACGACCTCCTACACGACCCCCTCTACGGCCTCGTCCATGACCACGTCCACGTCCACGTCCACGTC
The DNA here is from genome assembly GCA_030762895.1 of Sophora flavescens. Lineage (NCBI taxonomy): Eukaryota > Viridiplantae > Streptophyta > Magnoliopsida > Fabales > Fabaceae > Sophora > Sophora flavescens. The sequence continues at coordinate 105,551,416 of CM061066.1, read as the reverse complement.
CACACCCAGCTTCTGGTTCTACCACTGGTTCCATAACTGACCTAAAAATCACAATAAGTTAGACCAAACCAGAAACTGAAACGCAAACTCACTCGTTACCACACATTACTTCTAATAAGTAATTAAAAACAAGTCTAAGTCGAGATCACACAACATAGACATAACAGACCTATTTCCGACATTCTCGAAAGACTCGACCAGCTCTGATACCACAAATGCGACACCCTACTCTAGGGTCATCACATTAATACCCAAATACAAAAATATAATTATATAATGCTGGTTACTTTCGGAAAATATAATTTAGAGTGACTAACCTTATATGAAAATAGTGCTGAATTTTTTTTTTCTTTAAACATACAACATAAAACCATTATAAACATAAACAACATATATATATATATATATATATATATATATATATATATATTTCATCGTTTATATGCACAACACCTATATTAGGAGATAACAAAAAGGCCTTTATAAGCATAGGCTATTCTCCATCCAACTAAGCAAAGAAGATAAAGATATATACATATCAACAACAACTAGTTCAAAACCATCTCAAAAACTAATGGCTCTCCAAAGCCAAAATAAACTATCAAGACTCACTACCCCCGGAAACTATACCTAAAGTTGGTCAAGCTAGTGAAACCCATTGGGAAGACCATAATGATCAATCCCACCTACAACTGATGAGTCTGATGATGATGCTTTCCCTTCCGCTGCGCCATCTGAAGAATCTTCCTCATCAACCGCAGGAGGTTGAAACTCAGGATCGTCCTCCATGTATTCCTCTGGATCTTCCTCACCATCAACTAACTCCACTTCAGCTGGAGGTTCCCCAGGTCCTAACATCTGAAGAGGTTGTGGTTGAGGTAAAGGATCCATCATTCCATGCTCTTCCAGGTATTGAAGGTACAGCCAAATTGGTGGTAGCGATACCTCGACTGTTTCCACTACATGAGTTCTCTGATGTGGTCCTTCTTCTATTGTTCCAATAACTTCCGTACTAGGACCATGGTAGGTGGCGCTAAGTGCCCCAAGATTTATCTCCCAGGCACCACCAAATTGTGCCCGATCAAAAGTGATCGTACGAATCCTCGACTGCACCAACGGTACGTCCGGATTCATCTAAATATGTTGTAAGAGTGAGAAACCAATACATGGATCTTACTCAATAACCACACTCTAGCCATCAAATAACACATCAACATTTATCACATACAATTAGTTATAAACGAACAGTTTATCAGTGGGTTCAACACCCCAAACATCATCCATAAAATTATGCATGACACTTCTATTCATCATCTAATTTTCGTCCTAATCTCATGAGATATCCCAACATCATATGAGGTGATCAGACTCCATAGCCACACTGGCTAACTTGGCCAACTGCCAACAGGTGCGCAACCTCTTCCCATCTTAAAAAGGCATACACAACCAGGCACACACAAGGCCAAACACATTGCTAATGTCCACAACCAGTGGCCCTACCATTAGCAAGTAAGATGGGGTCTCCATGTCCTCCCTAGGCACATGAGATAAATGCACATCGTAATTACCTTTCGCCACTGGTAATTAATGCATGATGTCACAAACCACAGGCACGTCTGCCAAATGCATGCAAAACACTTTTGTTTTGTTCTTTTCTATGTGCTCAATCTTTCTTTTGCCGAAGCTCAAAATGTCTTACGACTCACATAGTTTTAAAATACTTTTAAAACTTTCATTACAACACAGGACCTTATTGTCCGAGTGCTCAATCACGACACCTCTCGACCGATGCACCAGTCTTAGGTTCGTGGTACTAGAAAACATCTTCAATGTTTCATCACAGTATACCTCATGTATACAATATAGGCCCTCAAAGTCCAAATGACTGAGTCCATCACAACACAGAACATTAGTATCCCGATGTATCGGTTACTAAATCCAACTGTATTTTCAACATTTTTAAATCAACCTTTGATTTTTAGAAATTCCTTTTCCAAGGTAGAAATTCATTATAAAATCCTTAAATAATAAAACTTAGTTTCTTACAAACCAATGAGTCACTTGAGGTTTTAATTTCCTCGAAATAAGTACTGCCGTTTTGAAAATACTTGCCGTCTACATTTTCCAAATTTGCCGTCAAATATTATTTTTAAGGCTTTTTGAGCCAAAACTTAACTTTTTCCACTTAATTAATTTTCAAAAATCATGATTAACTTATTTTCACCAATTAATTTCATAAAAGAATATTTTATAATATTCCGGATTTTCTTACGTAAAATTTAGCAGTACTAAAATATTTTCACGGTTTCGCACTCGTTGTGACTCATAATTCACTTTTCCAAAAATAAATTATTAAAATAATAATATTTTCCAAAAAATCTTTATTTTTCTCAAAATAAATTCCCTTTAATATTATATATCAATATTTTGCCGTTAAAACATTGAATATAATTTGCGAAGCTTCTTAAAGCTTTTATCCGACTTACTTAATTTTTTTGCACTGACCACTGTCAGGCTTCTCACACATCAAACAACAGTTATATCACGGATATTTCCCAGGCAGATCATGCATCACAATACATAGTATAATTGCAGATAAACAATTAAAGCAATTAAAACCACACAGATACAAATAACACAACAATAAACAACATAAATAAATACTAACAAACAAATAATTACAAACAACCACTGGATAGCATATAGCCATTGAATAGAATCCTTTGGTGTTCCCCCCTTACCTCTTGAAGACTCCTTGATAAACTTACAGACTCCTTCGGATTGTCAGTTACCTCGTAAATGTTGTACTCAACTAACCTTCAATCATTACAACCACATAATTACAAATCAAGAAACTAAAACATTCTAAACCCTAATACATAGTCACGGCCTCTAGGGTTTTTGAATGACTAAAACTTATAATCATGATTAAGTTATGGATTAATGATCCTTAATTAACCTAAATCATAGATTAGTGACTAAATAACTAAGTTTAAAACTCAAAACTTCCTAACTCTTTTATACATAGGTTCGGCCTTAATAAGTTCATAGAGCTAGGGTTCTTAGTTTAACAAATCATCTTGGATTTATAAAGCATACCTACTAAAAGCTTGATTTCTAAGATCATTTATGAAAACCATGAACAAAACTCAACAAAACTCACCCACTTAGGGTTCGGCCAACATGAATATTTTTGAGTAAAATTGTCATTTTTAAGGAACTAACATGGATTAGAGTGAGTAGTCATACATGCCATATAGAATACATGATCATACATGAAACACATGAACAAAACTCTACCAACCCTAAGGTGATAGATTCGGCCAAAGCTAGGTTTTCAAGAAAAAGATTTTTGATTACTTCATGCTCTTGGATTAGATAGTAGACATGATATCTAGAAGATAGAAAGTAGTTTCATTATCATTAGATTTTCCTAGAATTTATTATGATTTTTCAAAGTTCTAGGATTAGAAACTTTAAAGTGATGAACAATCATGATATAAGCCTTGAATCAAGAAACTTGCTAAAGAACATAGGCATGATTAAGAATGAAGATTAGGATTTACCTCTTGAAAATCAATGACCAAGTAAATCCAAGAACTTGCTTTACAACTTAGAACTAAGGAACTTGTACTTTAGAGTTTTTAGAAGCAAATGGCAAAAGAAACTAAATGAAAAGTGAGAGTAGGGTATTTATAGTGAGAGTGGCGAAATCTCAAGAAAATTCTAGATGATGATGAGTTGTCATGTTCAAGGATCAAAATGCAACTAATTTCTAAGGACCAAATTGCAAAGATTCCTATAGTTGAAGGACTAGTTTGCAAATTATCAATAGAATGTCATGATGATGATTTTGCCACATTAAATGCTAGCTTATCTTGACTTTGTTGGCTGATTTGATGAGTCAAAGACAAGTTAGGATAATTCAATGTATTTAGGAAGAATCAAGAACATTGTGGAAAATCTAGGATAAGGTAGAAACTTGTAGAAACTTATGGAAAATTCTAGATTCAACATGATGAGTCCAACAACAATGAGGCAGCCACATTTCACATGGGCTTGCGCATTGGGCTTGGCACATTTGGGCTTGATTTCATTTTCTTGCTTGTTGTGGGGCCCACTTGAAGATTTAAGCATTTAAGCTTAATGATAGAAAACTTAAATGAGCTTTTTGAACTCAAACTATGAACTAAAAATTTTGGGCTTCTAAGCCACGACCCTTTAAGATTAGAAACAAGGATTCTAGCCCAATCCACTTAGAAAAACTTAAAAAAACTAATTTAGGGACAAAAGGGTAATTTACAGAAAGTTCAGGGACTTAACCGTAAAATTTCTAAATTTTCTATTTAACCCTGAAAAACCTTCTAGACTTAAAAATATGATTCATCCCCTTGAATCATCTCAAAATCCTAAGATAAACCCTCTATCGGCTCTTAGAAACTCTAATTTCCCTTCCGTCGTCTACCCGATTACGCTTTCCGCCCGTAATACGTAAATTATTTTTATTTCTTCCCAAAATAAATCTAAAAATACAAAGTTGTAGAAAATAAAATACCAAACTTAAGTCTTTCGTTCACGAATTAAAATTAGGTCTTTTGAGCAGTATTATTATACTGTCAATGGAATTCACGGGCCGGGTTTCGCCTGACTTTCCAACCTAAACTTTAATCGTAGCTTCCTACGGTCAAGTAGGATTGAATACTAACCTCTGTTTATTTAAAACAATTTTATAAAATTATAATAAATTTATAAACACATTTATATGTATTACTGTTATTTAAAACAGTGAAATACAGGGTGTTACAGAGTGAGTATGCATGGACGATGAGGAATGGGCAGGCATGGACGATGGTCCTGCCATGTCAGTATGAAAATACGTTGGAGCGGGTTCCTGTGAAAAGTTATGACCCTGGGTGGGCGCATAATAATATCCTTCTCCACGTCCCGGTATAGGCGATGTGTATAAATTATGTTGTTCCAGACGCTTTCTTCTCCTACCAAGAGACTGACCATCCACTTTTGCTGCTGGCACGTGTTCAACCGGAGGAATCGGTTCCACGGCTTGTGTGAGAGGTATAGCTGAGACAGTAGGTATAGTGATGCTATCTGTCTTGTCCGATGTTGCCATAATAGCCGCAAGCTCTTGATTAAGTTCACCAAACGTGAACTCTGGTTGACCCTCATGAGTATTTAAGTAGTACAATAGCTCCATCCCATCAACCTACAGCAAGGTTAATAACTATTAACAATAATTTATCAAAATATAATTCAACCAAAAAACAATATGCTGGGAAACCAAAACGTTACCGAATATCCTGAGTGCACCTTCCTTGCCAACCCATCGACGTGTCCGACGCAAGTACCACCGCATGATCTGTGGTTGATTATGACAAATCACCTTCATGTATCTATCATTCCAGAAACTAATGTCATTATCCAACATGAGTGCCCAATTTTCAGATTGTTTGCCCCTAAGTGACAGATCATGGCGATTTTCTGGTTGGGAATGTTCATTGGGTATATGTTGCTGCAGACCGAATTGATGCATCACACGATCTGGTTGAACCCACTCGACAATGTTGAAGCATATCAAAGGAAGAACAACCCTCCATAAGTACATGGCTTCTAGACAGACCATGGGTAGTGTTGGCATCATCATGTCGTCGTAGGGACACCAAATAATCTACCAACATGGAACAAAATAATGCAATTACATTACTAAGATAGAGACAACATAAATAATACAATACATTCCTAATTTTATTTAAATTGAAATATTATACTTACATCGTGATACTTCATTTTGTCAAATCGGTCACGATAATACGTCAGGTGGTGCATCTGCCTATTATAAGTAACCCCTGAACGCCACCTATCATTGTTTGAAAAAAGGATTCTCAGATTAAGTATAAGCTACAAACAATGATGGCATTACGAATTTTACATGCTACTTACCGTGTACCGTATGGGGTACCAAAATCTCGTTGGTCAATCATGAGCTGCGGAGCAATAGAAGGCATCCTATCCCATGCCCATAATTGAACCAACGACATGAACCCGCAAATCTCCTTCTTTTCATAATTTGTAGACTCGCACAACTCTCGGTACAAGTAACCCAATACAGCCGAACCCTAGCTATACTGGCCTGTTACTTCAAAATTCTCTAATTGTGGAAGATATCTCAGTGACACATGTGCACCAGAGGGATCCGGGAGCAATATGTTTCCTATCAACCTGAGTATATACGCTCGTGTATATACAACCCTCCACCATTGATTATCCTCCCATTGAGAGAAGTGCCCAAAATGATCTTCCAGCCACTTCAACTTTATTCTTGAACCTTTCATGTCAGAATCGTTAGGAACTCTGCCTAGCATTTCACCGACATATTGCTTCCAATGTATATGAGTTGCACCAATAACAGCGGGACCGTTAATGTGTAGTCCACAGAGAATAGCAACATCCTGCAGTGTAATGGTGCATTCTCCCTACGGCATGTGAAAGGTGTGTCTCGGGTCTCCAACGCTCAACAAGTGCAGTAATCAAATTATGATCAAGCTGGGTTATATTTACTTGGGCTACCCCCAAGAAACCGGCTATTTGAAGATTAGCTCTGGCAGACTCTGGGAGATCCATAACAGCAGGATTAAATGCCAGTCCACCTCAAGCTCTAAGAACTCGATCGGGTGATCCATTCCATACGTTCTGGGAAACAAGCTTTTCTTGCAGGTTCAATAGTGAATCATCCACCGGGTCGGGGTTTACCAATCGTGCCCCTGATTGTGAGCTAGATGATGCCATATCTTTCACCTGACATTAAAAAAAATGTTACAATTATATAGATTATATAATAAAATCTATTGAGTTATATAATTAAGGATAATTATAGTATCAATTTATCCCCGATAAATACTGACATTGATGATAAATTTAATTAATGTATCTATTTAAAATAACAAGCAACAATAAAAAAAAACCCTAATAACAAGTAGCAAATTATATCACAAGAGACATAAGAAAATAATAGTAATAATAATTTACACCAATTAATATTCATCAATTATTACAGTAGTAATTTTTTTTTTACCTTGTAAGAATTAAAAGAAAGTTACCAGCAATTTTAAAGAAACACTGCTACAAAAAAATTATACTATAATTATAGGGAGTAACGATGACATTAATGATAAAGTATCTATTTAAAATAACACAAGGCATAAAAAAACCCTAATAATAAGTAGCAAATAATATCACAAGAGGCATAAAAAAATAATAGCAATAACGATTTACACCAATAAATATTCATCAATTATTACAGTAGTAAAATAAAAATTTACCTTATAAGAATTAAAAGAAAGTTACCAACAATTTTAAAGAACATTGCTACAAAAAATTATACTATAAGTATAGGGAGTAACGATGACATTAGTGATAAAGCATCTATTTAAAATAACAAGAGGCATAAAAAAACCCTAATAACAAGTAGCAAATAATATCACAAGAGCCATAAAAAAATAATAGCAATAACAATTTACACCAATAAATATTCATCAATTATTACAGTAGTAAAAAAATTTTTACCTTGTAAGAATTAAAAGAAAGTTACTATCAATTTTAAAGGAACACTGCTACAAAAAAATTATACTATAAGTATAGGGAGTAACGATGACATTAATGATAACGTATCTATTTAAAATAACAAGCAACAATAAAAAAAATACCCTAATAACAAGTAGCAAATAATATCACAAGTAGTAAATAAAATTTCCTACTGATATCTATTTATAGGAGGAGGAGTGGTGTGTTGGGGGAGGGGATAAGGGAGCCGGAAATATGGGTAGGGGGACGCCCCTGCCCCTGGTTGCCGTGTTTGTTTTAAGGAGGGGGGACGCACCTACAGTACCATGTGGCGCAATGCAGGGGAGGCGCCACTCCGCCTGGTGCCTTTGAAGGCGCCATCCGCAGTGGCGCCTCTCCTGCATTGCGCCACGTGGCGCTGCAGGGCAGCTTTTTTCTTCTTCTTTTTTTAATAATGGTAGGCGTCAGTCTGACTGACGCCTTTGACCCATCAGAGGGAAAAAAATATATACCACGTGTACAAAAGGACCCCCAGTGATAAATAGTGTCAGAATAACCTAAACTGGTAAATAGTTTCTAAAAGGAATCCATTTTGGTCAAATAGCCCTGAACCAAGTTGGTATTGGTAGATAAGACTGTAGAAGTGGATAACAATCATCGTCTTAATTCTACTTTTTTTTTATTTTTTTAAATGGTGACAAGTGAGCAACCACTCCGCACCGGGTCGATCAATTAAGGGTAAGGTGCTACCTCGCATTGTTGTTTCGTTTCCAAGGATCAAACACACAATCACTTGATTAAGGGACGAGGTGCCGAACCACCACGCCAGCAACGTTGGGTGTCTTCTACTTTTACTGTAGAAGTAGATAGGACTTTAGAAAATATATTTATCTGTCATATTATTTTTTTTATTTTCTCCTGAAAATCTATTAAATTTATTTCTCCTTTGTTCCCATGGAAGTTGACCATTTTTTAAAAATATATTTATCTATCATATTGGTTTTTTCCTTCTCTCTTAAAAATATATTTGATTTATTTCTCGTTTTTTCTCTTGCAAGTTAACCAATTGTAGAAAATATATTTATGGGTCATACTAACGAGTGCCCTTAGGGCACTCTTTAAGAAAGTAAAAATAGTAAGTTTTCATTGGAAAACCAAGTATTTTATTTTTTCAAATATTAAATACATCAATTCCCCCTATTGAAACTTTCTTTTCTTGATTTCTTTAGAGCACTTGTTAGCATTTTCCTATATTTATTTATCATTTTTTCTTATCTTTTGAAAATCTATTTGATTTATCATAATTTTTTTATTCTCTCTTGAAAATCTATTTGTTTTTTTTATCATATTTTATTATATAAGTTAACAATTTTTAAAAAATATATTTATTTATCATATTTTTTTCTTCTCTCTTAAAATTCTAATTGATTTAATTCTCCTCGTATCCCATGCAAGTGAACTTTTTCTTCTCTTGTTATTGGATCAAATTTGTAATTGATCTGCAAAGTTTTGTTTTACGTTAATATGCATATCAACGTGAAATCAAAATGTATTGGTGAGAAATGATGCACCCGATATTTGTATATTTGTTCTTTTGCAGGTGAAAACTAAATGGTAGAAATATGCATCATTACAAGTTTGTACCTGACATGGAAATTAATATTACATTGTTGAGAAGTAGATATGGTAAATTGACACGTCACTAGTGCAGAAAAGGGATTCTACATCGGAGTTTACACATCGGTTTCTGAGAAACCGATGTGTAAAACGAGGCGGTGGCATTTTTGAAATTAAAACCAAATTATTACACATCGGTTTCTAAATAACCGATGTAGAAAAGTATAAAGAAAAAAAAAGAAAATAAAATCTTACTTTTACACATCGGTTTCTAAATAACCGATGTAGAAAAGTATAAAGAAAAAAAAAAGAAAATAAAATCTCCTTTTACACATCAGTTTCTATATAACCGATGTAGAAAGAAAAAAAAAGAAAATAAAATCTTACTTTTACACATCGGTTTCTAAATAACCGATGTAGAAAATTATAAAGAAAAAAAAAAGAAAATAAAATATTACTTTTACACATCGGTTTTTATTAACCGATGTATAAAATTTAAAAGAAAAAAATCAGAATTTAAAAGTTTAATGTTTACACATCGGTTTCTCTATAACCGATGTGTATAAGATGTTTAACACATCGGTTTTGCGTATAACCGATGTGTAATAGTCCCAATTTTTCTTTTTCCCTCCTTCGCTTCCGCGCATTATCCCATTTTTCAGAAAACACTCCCTCCCTCTGCTAACGCGCGTTCATCTCCTCCGTCATCTCCTCCCTTGTCTCCAACCCTACCGCTGCCTCCCTAGCAATCCCATTCTTTCTCTGCTAACGAGCGGCTCACTGTCCCTCCCTGAAAACCCCATTCCCCACCTCCATTGCCCCTCACAGAGAGCTCCTCTTCGCTGCTATCACCCCAGAAAACAGGTGTTCATTCTTTTTTGAAGCCGAGCCTCCCACCATTGTTGAAGACAGTGGTGAAGAGCCTCCCTTAAGCAAGGTTAGTTGTCTCTTTTTGGTATCAAATTCTGGGTCTCTCTCTGATTGTCAGGATAAACCATTTTTGGTGTGTTTAGGGTTTATTTGTCATTTTTGTTGGTTATGGTTGCTCCAACATTTTAGGGATTTTTGGCTCTGTTATTATTGGCTTTCTTCACTGAGGGAAATCAAGATTGAAGTCTGGAAACAATGAGAGATTGTAGCTAAAGTGGTATTAATATTATTTCAAAGAACCACTTAATTTATTTTTTTTTGTTTGTTTTGAAATTTGGCTGGATATTAGGAGATTAGAGCTATAAAACGTGTTTGCAGGTTCTGTTGGGGTGTGATTATTTATGTTTGACTGTAATTGTGATTCAATTAATACTGGTTTAAACACCTTAGGGGTTACCTTTGGGTCAAAGTCCTTCTCTGAATCATGGACATTGGTGGCTTTTGAGGATTCCATGTTCTCTTTGTGGTTATAGAATTTCAGAAAAATAAAAGGAAGTGCAAGTAACTTTGACTTGTTGATGCACTTGGATTCTTATTATTTTGCCTATTATTTTACTTTTTAGCTCCTGTAGAATCATAAAAAGTAACTTTATTGCTTATAATGCTGTTGATTGATGTCAATTTGTACTAGGATTGGTTAGATGGTAGTATTACCACTTGGATGTGGAGTTGAGTGGTGAGGTGTGTATCGAGGTTGTTCCTTTGGAAATATCTGAAGCCTCGGATGCTTGCCTGATAGTTGTTGTATGCTTGATTTATCCATTTGGTTCAATGCTAATTTTCTCTTCTCGGTTAGCATTTGCATAGTACTTGCTGGGATATGTAATTGAGTTAAAAGTTGGAACATGCTAAAAATTAGAGTCACAGAACAAATAGAGAACCGGACCACCTGCCACATGTTTCCATTTCCTGGGTTGCCAAAATACACATGCTCTTATAATGATGGACGCCCGCTGCTTATGTTTCTTCACTACTTTTTTATGAACTATCCTGACTCATATCAACAACTATTAATGAATTACGTATGCATTTTTTATGAACTCAATCAAGCAAGCTCAACATTTGTCAGAAAATCTTCCTTGCATGTACCATGCTTTTGTTTTGGTGCAAGTGAATATAACGTACGTGTGCTGTGGGGTGGAACTGTACGCGAATTCTCATATAGATTCTTATATTTTAAAATTTGTAATTGCGTCCTTGAATATTTAGAAAATTTGTAATTGGGTCTTCGTATACTTTTTTGTTAGCGTTTTGTTAAGTATTCGTTAAGTGATTCATCTACTCGTCTTTGTGCGTTCTTCATATTATTGCTAAATAGCCAGCTGCATTTTATGTTTTAGAAATGGAAAAGTCAGTTCATGAAATATGACTTTTTGTATAGGTACACTCAGTCCGAGCAGAATATTAAGCAGAATATTCATCAATTATTCATTACGGTTTTACTGAGTGTTCTTCCCACACCCTAAGCTTTCTCCTCTCCATTTTTATCGTTTGGTTTTTGTTTGCATTGGACTTGGGGATTGGAGTGTTTTATTATTTTTCTTAATGTTAATTATTTAGTAAAGCCTTAGTTTCCCGTTTGAGATGCAATACTAATGAGCGTACGTGTACGTGTACGTGCTTAATGTACCGCTCATTGTGTTGGATCTTGAATTGTCCAAAGTTGGACAGTTTGGGAAAAAACTTTTTCTTAATTCAGTTATAATAGTTATTCATTGATTCTAATGTTGTATACTTGATGAAAGTTCGGATTGATACATTTCCTTTCGTTCTCCGGTGCATACTTTATCGTGGTGGATGTCATCGCGTTCAAGTAGTGTACGTCGGAGACCGCGGGGAAATGCTGTCGAAATTTTGTCGAGTATGAGCATGAGAGTTAAGGACTAACTGTTAACCGAATGTTGAAAAAGTTTCTTCTCGAATGGGATAGGGCCATACCCTGTCATAAGAAGTGGTTGATGAATATGTTGGACTAAGTACGAAGGTATTGGTTTAGTCATGGATCGCGGTTGGATGAATGCTAGATGGACAAGTGATGAGTATGAGAATGGAGTGGAAGATTTTCTACAGTTTGCAAAAACAAATGCTCCTGATAGTGGTAACGGAAGGTTTTATTGTCCTTGTGTTAACTGTTTGAATGAGAGACGACTAGAAGCTGAGGAGATACGTGATCATCTTATTTGTGAGGGGATTTGCAAGAGTTATACAACATGGATATGCCATGGTGAATCGTTAGACAGGCCGAGGGTGTCGGATAGAGAGGAAGTTGATGACGTGGAAATGGACGATGGACTAGAGGACATGATCCGTGATGTTGGGCAAGAGTCTTTTCGGCGCGCACATGTGTATGATACTTTGTGTAGTGATGCGCAAATGGCTTTGTATCCGGGGTGCACTAATTTCACACGGTTGTCAGCGGTGTTAAGATTGTTCAATGTGAAGGCGAGAAATGGGTGGAGCGATAAAAGCTTTACCGAATTGCTTGAGTTGTTGAAAGAAATGCTTCCGAGAAGGCAACGCATTGCCATCTCGAAACTATGAGGCGAAGAAGATATTGTGTCCGATGGGTATGGAGTATAAGAAAATACACGCTTGCCCCAATGATTGCATATTGTACAGGAAAGAGTTTGAAGAGATGCACGAGTGCCCCAGTTGTGGGGTATCACGCTACAAAGTGAAGGATGGTGATTCTAGTTGTGATGTGGTCACCAAAGGTCCTCCTGCGAAGGTGTTATGGTATCTTCCCGTGATTCCGCGGTTCAAGCGATTGTTTGCTAATGTAAATGACGCAAAGAACATTAGATGGCATGCAGATGAGAGGAAGTGTGATGGACAGCTTCGCCATCCGGCCGATTCTTTGCAATGGAAGAGAATTGATAGTTTGTTTCCGGATTTCGGCAATGAGCCCTGAAACCTCAGGCTTGGACTTGCTACCGATGGAATGAATCCATATGGAAACTTAAGTAGTATTCATAGTTCATGGCCTGTTCTCCTTGTAATTTACAACCTGTCTCCTTGGTTGTGCATGAAGCGCAAATACATTATGTTAAGTATGATGATTTCGGGTCCTAAACAGCCAGGAAATGATATTGATGTTTATCTGAGTGCCTTGATTGAAGACTTGAGAATGATGTGGGATGAAGGCGTTGATGTGATCGACGGGTATTGCCGTGAGACATTCAGATTGCGTGCCATGTTATTTTGCACCATCAATGACTTTCCAGCATACGGGAACCTGTGTGGGTATAGTGTTAAGGGGCATAAAGCATGTCCAATATGTGAAGAAGGCACATGTTACCATCAACTGCAACATGGAAGGAAGACGGTTTACCTTGGGCATCGGAGATTTCTCCGACATAATCATCCTTATCGTAGATTGAGGAAAGCTTTCAATGGACTTCCGGAGAATGAAATTGCTCCGGTGGCCTTGACTGGAGAGCAAGTTTATGAAAGGGTGAACAACACTAATGTTATCTATGGGAAGACCCGAAGAAGGCTACAGAGAAGAAAATATGGAAGAAGAGGTCGATCTTCTTTGATCTTCCATCTTGGTGCAAGCTTGATGTAAGACATTGTATTGATGTGATGCATGTAGAGAAAAATGTGTGTGACAGTTTAATCGGGCGCTTCTCAACATTCAAGGCAAGACAAAGGATGGTGTGAATGCTCGTCTGGATCTAGTTGCGATGGGTATACGAGAGCAGTTAGCTCCACTTAAAGTGGGGGATAAGAAGACTTATTTGCCCCCAGCATGTCATACTTTATCAAAAAAAGAGAAAAGAAGTTTCTGTGAATGTCTACGGGGAGTCAAAGTGCCACAGGGTTACTCTTCAAATATCAGAAAGACTTGTCTCAATGAAAGATCTCAAATTAGTTGGCTGAAAGTCTCATGATTGTCATGTCTTGATGAAACAACTACTACCGGTGGCCATTCGTGACATATTGCCTAAAAAAGTCGGACATGCCATTACTAGGTTATGCTTATTCTTCAATGCTATATGTAGCAAGGTCATTGACACTAAAAATTTGGATGAGTTGGAAAATGAGGCAGCCATTGTATTGTGCCAATTGGAGATGTATTTTCCACCTTCATTTTTTGACATCATGGTTCATTTGATTGTTCATCTAGTGAGGAGATTAGATTGTGCGGTCCCGTTTATTTAAGGTGGATGTACCCGGTTGAGCGATACATGAAGATCCTGAAAGGATATATGAAAAATCCACACCGTCCCGAAGCATCTATTGTTGAAAGGTATGTTGCGAGAAGAAGCTATTGAGTTTTGTACAGACTACATGTCGAAGCGGAACTCGTAGGGCTTCCAAGTCTCGTCACGAAGGAAGATATGATGGTAAGGGTACACGAGGTATCACTGTTAAGAGCATGGATCGGGAGGAAGTGCTTCAAGCACATTTGTATATATTGAATAACACTGATGAGGTTGAACCATACTTATGTGAGCATAAAAGCATCATCAATGAAACTTACCCTAGAATGAATGAAAAATGGTGTTTGAACAAGCATAACAAGACTTTCTTGAACTGGTTTAAAGAAAAAATTGCAAAGGATGGTACTGCTTCTGCTACATTAAAATGGCTAGCACAGGGGCCTAACTTTGATGTCATATGCTGGAGTGGGTACGATATCAATAAGTTTTCCTTCTATACAAAGTCCCAGGATGACAAAAGTACTATGCAAAACAGTGGGGTTATGGTCGTCGCTGAGTCCATGCATTTCTCTAGTTCGAAAGATAAAAACCCTGTTATGGCATCAGTTTCATACTTTGGAATCATTGAAGAGATATGTGAGGTTGATTACACGAAGTTTAGAGTACCTGTTTTTAAATGTCAGTGGGTCGACAGTAACAATGGTGTGCAAACCGATGAGTTAGGATTCAAATTGGTGGACCTTAGTAAGGTAGGTAATAAAGAGGAACCTTTCATCATGGCAACCCAAGCAAAACAAGTGTTTTATATCCGTGATCCTTCTAACAAAAGGTGGTCAGTGGTTCTCCAGGGAAAAAACATGTATAACGGTAGTGAGGGAAATCACGATTCAACTCTTGATATTTCTGATACTCCTTCTTTCTCAACATGAGTGCCTAATTTCAATGAGGAAAATGAAGTGGATGATGTACATGCTACTCGTAATGATCACCAAGAAGGGTTATGGGAGAACTTTACTAATTGATCACAAAGTAAGTTTAGTTTGATATTACCATCAAGTTTGGCATATTATATGTTTACGTTGATATTTATAAGTTATGTTTATGTACGTTGATCGATATTTATAAGTTATGTTTGATATTTATCCTGACATACTAACAAGTTTTTTTTTTGTTTTGTGTTTAAACAGGTATACATGGCTGATCATGAGGATATACCTCCTTCATGCAAATGGTCGAGACCCCGTCTACCGGTAGAAAGGGTAGACGTGCCACACGGATGAGGCATTTGACTGCCAACCGTGGGTCAAATCAAAGGATAAGAGTAGATTTTGATGATAACCTCAAACCTATTGGGCCAATGGAAGATCAGTTTACCAGTTTTGTGGCGACCCTTGCTAGGAACAGGCCTAGTATACTCATTGATAGGTGGAGAGATGTATCGGCGGACGTGAAGGAGCAGATATGGGAGAGTATTCTGGTATCTATACTTCTACATCCTGTGTTTGTCTGTATCTACTTTATTTTTATCTTAATAATATCATACAGTAATTCGTTGATTCTTTTGGTCTTAATGTAGTTGACATTTGACATACCGGATACATACGCTATGAAGAAGCGTTTCTTTGAAGTATCTTTGGAGAGCGTTGGAGGGGTTTTAAGGCTGACCTGGGCAGATACTATATATTCGGTCCAAAAAGTAAAAAGAACCCACTTGAGGTGTATCCGTTTCTTGACAAGGCGACGTGGGATCGCTTTGTTCAGAGCCAACGTGATCCCAGCTTTCAGGTTAACTTATTTGATTTGTCTCTAAATTTATGTAATTGCATTAATTTCATTTACTTATATAATTTAATTGTCTTTTATTTATAACAGGAGAAGTGGAAAAAGGGGCAGGAAAACCAAAGCAAGAATGTCTACCCCCATGTCATGTCTCGTGGGGGATATAAAAAGCTTGTTAAGAAAATGGTTGAAGAGGAAAAGAAAGCACGTCGGCGAGCAAGCATCTCAGGCGGATCCTAATGCTGAAAATCTTCCAGAGGTTGTTGATCCACCTCCACCCCCATGCCATCGTTCATGGAAGAGGGGCCGACAAAGAAAAACGGGACAATATACATCCGAGGAAGCCCGCCAAGTAGCTGAGAGGATTGTAAGTATAGTTTGTTATAATTGTCATTTTAAGATTGTTACCGAATTGTAATGTGACCTGATATTTTTATGTGATAGGATGCCTTGGATGATCAGCTAACCCAAGGAACCTTTGTTCCTAGAGGACGCAATGATATCTTATCTACTGCCATCGGTAAAACCGCACCACCCGGGCCGTGTCATTGGTGTTGGATGGGGAGTCGGCATTCGCCAATACCATGGTTCATCTTCACACCAATGCCACAGGGATTCGGTTGCAGATAGAGCACAACTAAAATAGGAGATTGCAGCTGAGCTTCGACAGGAGATGGCCGAGCAGTTTGCCCAGCAGATGGCAATATTTACTTCTTTGTCCCAGCAGATGACAGCCGGTGTCCAACCCTCTGTCCATGTGAGCACTAAGGGCTCATGTGATCCTCCTCATCATCCTGAAAATGATGATGATGGTGATGCTGCTGCTGCTGATGATGATGATGATGATGATGATGACGACCCTGATAGGTGTGAGCTGTATGTTGATGATCATCATCATCATCGCCGCTTAGTGGCATTGGGTAGGGCATATAATAAGTTAGGTAATATCATACACCATCGGTTATTACCGGATGATCATCTGAGGGTGTCTGTTGAGATTATTCGAGATGCTGATGCTCGAGTCCCTGTGCCCACTGAGGAGGTTCAAACAGTGGGTCAGGCCTCCGGTAACTTCATCCACTGGCCAAGAAGACTGGTCAGCTTTCTTGTTGCATCTGAGGTATTCGGTTAGTTGTGTTTTTCTATATTCATAGTTGAAATATATTTATTATTGTTTAAAGATAATGCTTTATTTGTATTTGTTATAGGATGTTGGAAATGATATTGTGCCTAAAAGGTCGGATCTAGGAAGACCAGAGATGTCTGCTCCTGTCAAGGTATTCATTTGACCATTTAGTTAATAACGAATTAAATAACTTAATTATCCGTGATTACTAATATATATCTATGTTGTTTAGGGGATCGACAAATGGGCACCTGGCCATGGTGATGTTTTCAAAGTTATGGATATACAGGTTGTCACCATGGAGGATGATGCAGCCTAGTTAACGTTGGAACATGATGCAAGCCCTGGTGAACTGTATATACCAAAGAAAGAACTTATGGAGATGGCACTCAATAAAGAAATGGCCAGTTCTGCACACATATCGTTTTGGTGCACGTAAGTACATTTTATTTATAAGTTAAGTACGTAATTAATTTTTAAATACAATGATAATTAACATGTTTTTCCAATATATTAGGTATCTGCATCGTATGTTAGTCGATCAGGGTAACCTCGCCTTTTATGGGTTCATTGACCCCATGTTCATTCAGGGTGATGTTCTCGTAGCATCGGAAGACCCGGTCACTACCATACGTGATATACTTGCCCGAGACGATCATCAATTCTATCTTGCGCCTTATCTCAATAAGTAAGTACCGGTTATTTAAGTATAACTATATATGACTTAGTCACTAATCTGCTCCGCAAATACAGCCGGCATTGACAATCTGTTGCTCTTGTACCCAAGAATGAACGTCGTGGTCTTCTTACGCTCATTGGGAAATAAGCCGGCGAATAATGAATCAAGACGATCATCGAAACGTAAGCGTTAAAATACTTTATAATCAGTAATGCAGTTGTTTTAATTATCTGAAATCTATTATATATACTTTAATTAATGTTTTTGTCATGATAGGTCTATTAATGCATCCCACATGTTGCATGGTGAAAGGCGTACTCGGGCTATCAGATGGATTATTCCCAGCGTAAGATATTTATTAGTTCAAATGCATCAAATGCAGTGGGTACAATAATTGATTTCTATTTTATTTAATTCCTCATATTCTAATTGGGTTTCATTTGTACGTAGTCACGTATACAACGTGGGTCATGGGAATGTGGCTACTATGTGATGCAGTGGATGTTGGAAATTATCTCCTCCGGGATCACTGAAAGATGGAGTGAGGTAAATGTTAATTGACACAATTAGAAGTAATAGTATAGATTCGTTATATTTTTTATGTTAGTTTATTACTTAAAAGATATAATCTTTTGTCCAATTAAACTTGCAGATATTCAACAATCCAACTCCATTGTCTCATTCTGACATCAACATCATAAAGAGGCGTTGGGCAACTTTCTTTCTTGAAGTGTACCACCCATAGTTTGTATATATGTAGTTAGTTTAAAAACTTATCATATACTAGCTATAGTGTACCTTTGACTGATGATATGTATTAGTGCTCAGGTCTGGTTCAATTCTTCTTCTCTCGTGTTTTGATGTAGCCTTGATAAAGTGTTGTTTTCATTCATTCAAAATTAATTAGGCCTGATGCCCTCTGTTTTCAGATTCTGTGCTCACTAGTCATTTGATGAAATGTCAGTATTTTTAACCATATGTGTAAGAGCTGATTGTCTGTGCTAAGAAAATTGAATGAAGTATGTTTTGCTTTTGAATGATTGTGTCAAAACTGGTTTGGTGTTCTGTTGTTGTTTCTTGTTTGATCAGGGTACTGCTGGTTTGTTTATTGATCTGCATTAGTGAAACAGGGGAAAGGAATGATTGAAATGTAAATAACAGATTAAAAAAAATATGAGATTTTACACATCGGTTCTCAATAACCGATGTGTATATTTAACTTTCTACATCGGTTTTGCTTAAAACCGATGTGTAAATTTAACTTTACACATCGGTTCTTTATAAAACCGATGTAGAAAGTCAAATTTACACATCGGTTTTAAGCAAAACCGATGTAGAAAGTTAAATTTACAATTGCTTATCAATTGCTAAATTATTTTTCCACATCGGTTAATATAAAACCGATGTTTAAAATATACTTTACACATCGGTTTTATAACCGATGTGTAAAGTGGCAATAAACCACATCGGTCGTTTCCACATCAGTTTCAAAACCGATGTGGAAAGCCAAAAATAACCGACGTGGAATCCCTTTTCTGCACTAGTGCGTTATGACAATAAAAGAGGGATTGCATGTAAATCACATGTAGTGAGCTAACAAACATTTTATGCTTGATATGAAAATTAAAATCACATATAGCTGTAAATATGGAAAACTAATCTAATGTTGGAATGATTTGAAAGTTGTAGGTTATGAATTTATATGCTAATTATAAATGGTTACTAATTGATTTTGAAAATTATTGACTTTGATAACAAATTAAAATTCACATTCCAGTTATACATGATTGGATGCGTAATATTGCATTTTTCTCAATGTAGGATGTTTCGTATATATTTATTTACCATACTATTAACATCATTGTTATAAATGCCTAAAAAACCTGCAAGAGAACGCTTACAAAATATTGATAAAAAATATACCTAAAAAATGCCTAACATTAACATACATGGATGGCGTATACTGACATTGTAGGTTGTTTCCCATATGGCATTTTTTCTGATATTTATTTTGATTGGCAAACATAAATTTGGAGGATCTTTATAATGGCCCAAATGCTAAGCCCAATTATCATGAGTCACCTTGAGCTACTAGGAAGAGTCTATTATAAATTTATTTATGACGAGTCATTGTTAGTGTAACACTCTTCTCGGGTGCTATATTGTTTGTGACACCTCTATTTATAAGACCGAGTAAAGCGGAAAATAATTATTTTCGACCATAAATATGGGTTTACTTTTTTTCCCCCTTTATAATACGATACATATTCTTTAACATACATCATCAAACTTATACATAAATATTTTTCAAACATTCCCCAAGTACTCACAGTCATAAACATAAATATTCAGAAAAAGGCGAAAATACCAACGCCAGTAAATTAACAACAAACTGGAAATATGTTTATAATAATAATAACACTGTTGGAGGCGCAACTCCACAAAATATAACATAGACACAAGACTGATCATGCTGGCCAATACAAAACAATGACGGAATGTCATTCCCACGTAACTATAACAGTCATGGATGATACCCCGTCACACTGTGAGTATACTCCTCACGTACACTATACTAAAGCCATTGACATTGTGTCCATGTATTCAGGTCATCTCATCTCCAGCTGGGCGTGATGGAGAAATAGTGTTGTCGTCATCTTCGCCGAACGTAAAATAGAACAGAAAACCAGAAAATACAGAAATGAGGTGAGATCCCCATTCATCATACACATAATGCAGATATGCAGTGGTACGACACACAGCTACATACAACTATCAACATACAATCATACCATCATTCATTTCAAGAAAACAATGTTTCACAAAAACATAATCACAAGGCAATGTTTTCCCTAGATAGGAGACATCTAAGACTCGAGCAATGACCTCTGATTCCCTATACCATGGTTTTAACAAACAGCCGGAGAGAGTGGTTCAGAGGATTGTTCCGGATTCCACCAACCTTGGGTAAAAATGCATCAATAGTCATCAACGTGCACATAGGCTTTTTCGGGAACATCCTACACTACCAGAAAAAACGCAGCGTCTAGTCGAGTATGTCGGTGTATTACAAGATCACCATGCCACATAGGAGCAACCAACTGGGCCTATATGAGTATTTCATACCCCGACATCCCCGAGCATCACCCGGATCGTCACTACAGAATTCGCACCCGCATTAAAGTGTTAGCTCAATCTCCTAGGCACAACAGCCTTACAGAACATAGTTTCACTATGTGTTTAGGAAAATTTTGCCGAAAATGCATTCTTCTCGTCCATCCACCGAATGACATCTTGATTCCATCGGAATCCTTTCAACGTGTTTTTCTCAGATATTGCTAGATGTTCTTTAAGTCCGAATCACTGGTACTTAACATCGAGCTAAAGTTCTCAAGTAGCCTTTCATATTTGAGTAAATATTTCTTAAAGTACTTGATTAAAAGTCCTAACACATTATGAGATTGGATCACAAGTCCAATTTATTTATTTCTCTGCACTTTTCTAGTTGAGCCTTTTTCTTGGCTTCCAAGAAAACAAATAATTCCGAGTCCATTAAATTTTATGGAGATACGAATAATTAATTATCCATACTTTATGACATATGGTCTTGTTCCACCCCACGTCATAAATTATTATGTTCGTATTTTCACTAAGTCGTTCAAGACTTAGGTTTTTTTTTTTCATTTTATCGTAAATACTCATCTTTGAAGACGAAAATCCTTTTTGTCTTAAAACAAAAACCTTTAGATAAAATCAAATCAATTTTTAAGAAATATTTCCCTCAAATATACACAGGTATCATTGTCGCAAAACATTTTCTCGAAAATCTTTAAAAACGCTTAACGACGGTTTCACCGCTTTTTACTGAATTTAGGCCCAAAAGCCATACTTTTGAAAATATGGTTCTTCACCTCAAATATATTACTCTCCTAGGTTACAATACTCATATTAAGATGTTGAAACACCGATTTTACATTTTTCTTTCCATTTACACGAAATTCCTAAAAACATGACCTAACGTCGTGAAGTTCGAAAATCGCATAATTTCTTTTTCAACGATTTTAAACGCTAATGGTCCAAAACTCAGTTTGGATTCTTAGGACACTTAGTTAGGTATGAAAAACAGTTTCTAACTGTCTAATCATGTTTATTTTCGAAAATTGCAGTTTAGCCCCTAGACTTTCATTAATTGCAAAAAAATCCTTATTTACTTAAAACCTTATAACTTTTTATCTATAACTTCAAATCACACCAAACTAACTTCTATAGAATTATTTTTCAGTCACCATAAAAATTCAAGAAATTACATTTCTTCCCCATATTTTACAATATTTACAAAAATTCCTTGTTTAGTAAAAAGCTTATGTCTTTTTATGTATAAGTGCAAATAACATCAAACAAATTTCTACGGTCTTATATCATCAAGGGCTATGACCACAACACATAAGAATATAATTTTCGGAAAAACCACCATATGGCACACTATACCACAACCAAACACCAAATCAAATCATCCAAGAGGATCACACACATATAACCAATAAAATTTACAGCTTTCACACTTAGGAATTTACCAAACCATATACACACTAAATAAACCACCAACATATCTACCCTAAGTTAAGATGATGGTAAACTCCCCCATACCTTTTTTATCACTTGAACAATCAAGCAATGAGGTAGTGTTGTTCACCTAGAGCCTTATGGTTTTGCACACAAAACCTAGCCATGAACAATCAACATGAAACAAGTTAAAGAATGAAGAAAACCTACTTAACCCATTTGATATAGGGTTCGGCCATGACCAAATAAAAGGGCTAGGGTTTTCCATTTTTTAAGCTCTTGGGTACACGATCCTAGAGTCTTAGATAGCATAGGAAAATATCCATAACTCACAAATTCCATTTCTATAATTTTCCATGATTTAAACCATGAAATCTCATGAAAATGGAACTTGAAGAAAACATGGAAATAAAAATAAAACTTGTGAATATAAGAGGAGTTATGATCATGAATCATAAGACTATACCTATAGCACTTGAAGAAATTAACAAGAACTTGGAGTTCCTTTGGAATTTTTTTTGATGAACTTAGAGTTTTTAGTGTAGGAAATATGAGAAATGAAAATGAAGTGTTGTAAGAAGGGGGGAAGGGAGTAGCCGTATACTTGGTGTGAGTGTGAGGGTGTTCTATGTCACTTGGACATATAAGGAATTCAATGAAAGCTTAAGGGCAATTTGGTCTTTTCATAACCAAATATCTAGATATTTTGGTTTAAGTAATCATGACTTATGGTGAGTCATGATGACTACTCACCACATGTGATGGACACTTGTCCCATCAATCCATTCACATCTATCTCTGCAATTTCGTCTTCGGCTCCATCGTTTACCTGATTTTGGTTTTACGCACGTTTCCTTCGAAGATTTCACCCGAATAAAGTATAACACTTTATTTTTTTCAAAGATTTTCAAAATAGTCCATCTCGTTGGAAAAGTGATAAAAATCTAAACAGTTTCGTTCTCGGGTCAAAATTAGTTTTCTAAGCAGTTAAATTTTACTGTCAGTAAAAACGCAGATCGGGTTCCGTCTGAATTTTAAACCTAAATTTTTACCGTAACCTTCTACCTTAAGGTAGAGTATAATTATGATTTTGTTTTATCCCAAATTATTTTCTAGGTCTCAGATAAAAATATATAAACAATTGAAATTCTACCGATATGAAAAATAGTAAAAACGGGATTTTACAACACTACCCCTCTAAACTAATTTCATCCGCGAAATTAAAGTTACATTAAAACAAATGCAGATATTGTTCATTCATCTTGTCCTCCAACTCCCATGTAGCATCTCCCGACGTTGCATTCCATATCACTTTAACCAATGAGATTGGCTTCCCTCTTAGTTGTTTCACTCTCTTGGTCCTCGATGTTGGTTTGGCTTCAAACACTCAAGAGGGAGGGGGGGACTTGAGTTTTCTAACTCGTTTTCCCACTTAAAAAACTTTTCAAAACTTTTTCACAAAACTTTTTGCCTCAGGATCTTTGACAAATCTTGAATTGATGACGAGGATAAGAAGTTTGATTCAGAAATGATAAATCACAAAACAACAAATTCTAAATTTTCAACGGTTTTTAACTCCTGTCTTTGAAGGTTAAGGTTATCATAAGCAGGTTTTAAGCATAAGCATATAAGACAAAATTGTATATGTTCAGTTCAATTAACAAGCCCTAAGAACAGATTTAATCAACTCTGATTGTATCACAATTTGCACAAGGTTCAAATCATATTTTACA
Organism: Sophora flavescens; assembly: GCA_030762895.1. Lineage (NCBI taxonomy): Eukaryota > Viridiplantae > Streptophyta > Magnoliopsida > Fabales > Fabaceae > Sophora > Sophora flavescens. Next base: position 105,527,248 of record CM061066.1, on the reverse strand, counting down.
GATTAAGAACATAAATCAATAAAGAACTTAGAACACCAAGAACTCAATTATATGTGCATGAACAAAAATTAAAGAGTTTGAGTTTAGAGATCACCACACAACCAGATTTATCCTGGTTCAGTCACCACCACTGTGACTTACATCCAGTCCACACTCCACCTATGGGTTTTCACACACTAAACAAACAAGCTTTACCCATGCACTTGAAAAACCTTTACACCACAGAGCACTTTTCCACCTTGGGATACCACACCCTTGTGAAAAGCCTCAACAATTGTTCTTTCTAACCTTAGGGATGCCTCACCCTAATCACATAGAGAGATTCCCCACTCTCTTACTATTCAATAGAAAAAAAAGATTGATCTATAACTCTCAAAATTCAGAAACACAAATTGAAGCACTATGAGAAGAACACACTCTATTTCACAATATAGCTCAATGATGAAGATGAATGATTTCACAAATTGATCTCTCAGATTGAAATTGTTATGATTGATTTCGTGTAGAGTGTTCCTTCAATCCCAGTTTATGTAGAAAACAAATTATAACCGTTGGGATTAGTTAGAAACATATTTGGACTGATAACTGATTCTGTTATTCAGTTTCGGGTTTCTTGTACATGGGTTGTGTAACACCCTAGTTTTACACATATGATTAATTATTTTATTTGGATGTTTATGTTTATTTTGTTATTCAGTTTAGTTTGAGTAATTAAATTACTCTATTCGAATTATTTTATTGGGTGCGTTAGCACTGACTTATTTCAGTGAATGCACGCTTACTAGACAATAATTTATGTTATTGTCACTATTATTACCAGTACATAAAATGTTTTAAATAATATGATTAAGAGAACAACATTTTCATATTTTCATTCTATTTAATTTTATATTTGAAAATAAACTGGTTTGACATTAATCAGAGATTAAATTTTGGACCGAGTATTTTCTTAGTTGATCAGTTCAACTATTAATCTTTACTTTAATTTGAATTTTGAAATCATATATTTATCAATTTTTATTTTTAGATTCCAAAAAGTAAAAGCATGTTTATTTTAGGCTTTATATCTATCACTCATTTTGTACCCACTAATTAAAAAAAAAACTAGAATTCTCTCTCCTCTCTCTTAGAAACCCGTAAACCCCCCCTCCCCCTCACTTTCTCTTTTCTTTCTCTGCTTTCTTCTTCTTTCTCTTCTTTCTTTTTTCTTCTTCTTCCTCCATCAAACCCACACACTTCCTTCTCTTCACCCCATCTTCATCCTCCTTCTCTTCATCTCAACGCCGCGCACCACCACCTAGAGGGAGGAAGAAGACCACACGAGCTCAACGTCTGGTCGGTTTTGTTGTGCGTTGCGTCAGCCGCCACAACCACCGCCCGAACTCGCCGCTGCATCGTCTTCCAGGCTGTCGTCCATCGCCGCTCAACCGCGCTGCGTAGGGAGGAGTCAGCCACGACGTTGCACGCGTTCCGACCTCCATTCGCCGCTACTCCGTCGCGCCTCCACCGTTGCAGTCGCGCCGGACCTCCAAGGCAGCCACCCTGTTTTCTTCCTCTTCCACCTTGGGTGAGTTGTTTTCCCTAAGTTTCACTCTTTCTTTCATTTTCCCCCAAACTGATTTGAAACCCTAACCCTAGCCTTTTTAATTCAGCTTCAATCTTGAAATTGAAGCTTGTTTTATGCTATTGGGACTGTGAATTAGAGTTTCCCTAAACCAATTTCATTATTCTTTAGTCAAAATGAGTTTTCCCCAAATTGTATTTAGTAACCCTAAACCCCAATTTGATTTTACTTGAATTTGGTTCTGTTTTTGTGAAATTAATTATGATTTAGTTCAATTAGGACTCTTAATTGATGATTCCTAAGTTCATTTTCATGATCCTTTAATCAAAACAAAGTTTCCTCAAAGGGTATTGTGAAGCTTAAGCTCCAAACATTATTTTTGGTCGCGCTGTCGCGCACGCGCCAAAAAGCAAGCGGTTTGTAAAAATGTAGTTTAGGAAGCGACAACTCGGATATCGTCTCACAAGGACTCTTGAATTGTTATTTACCACAAAAATCAGTTTTTTTTGGGGGGGGGGGGGGGGGGGAGGTTGGATTGAAATTCAAATTGAAAACAAAGCATAAATAGAGCAATGAAAACAAAGCAGTTTAAAATATTATCAAATGACTAAAGGCGATTAATCTACTGTTCTCGATTTCCCAACTATCATCGGTTCATGTAAATTCCAAGCCCTAAGCAGATTCTAATCCCCTTTCGGTTGTAGCAACAATTAACAAACGAAATCGCTACTACGAGATATATGTTCCTATTCCCGAATTAAACAAACGGGGTTAAGCCCTCGTGAACTAAACGAACATGAACGAACACACGTGAATTAAACAAACGCGATTCAATATAGGAACATAACATCACCGAAATAAATCAACACAACACTATACACTCCTGAATTAAACAAATAGAAATATATAGCATAGTATTGAAAAGGGAAAAGCATATAAAACAGGAATTACAAAACCTCAAGTGTAGTGGAAATCGATTACAGTAGACTAATCCAAGAAATTTAGTTCTCCATAAAAAATGAAACACAACCAAAAATACTATATAAAAAACAGTGGAGAATCAAAAGTCCCTCTAATCTGCCCAGACCAGCAATTTATAACATTCAAGAATTGCGCCTACTCGCGAGGCGAACCCTCACTCGCGAGGCGAATATTATGAAGAGTTTGCAACGTTTGGTCTTCTCGCGGGGCGAAGTACTGCTCGCGTGGCGAGGAACGGAAGAGTCATGGCTTCTGGTCTTCATTCTCGCGAGGCGAGACATGGATTCGTGAGGCGACACAGAATGGTTTGCATTTTCAAGAACAATCAGTGTTCAAGGTCGCGAGGCGAGAAGAGGAGTCGCGGGGCGAACCAGAGAGGATGACTTTCTGCTGATCAGGCTGGACTCGGGTTCGCGAGGCGAATGGACACTCGCGGGGCAAACACCTCCAGGATTGAAATTTCCCTGTTTCTTTATTCCCTTAACTCATAAGTTAACCTGAAAACAAAGAAATAGCCATAAGTGCATTATTTGACTCCAAACTGGCTAAATTAACCTAAAACTACTTTAGAGACTCAAAACCTTGCTTGAGGACAATCTAATCTAATTTGGGCGAAAACGAAATATAATTAGCACAAAACCCTGGTCATACTAGCCATAAAACTAGATGAGCCAGAGGCTCATCAAAATACCCCAAACTTAAACTTTGCTTGTCCCCAAGCAAACTAAAACTCAAAAACTCAAAAAGACTCAAGACATGGCAAGCTTAAAAGATTCAATCAACTTTGCACAAATTTCAAGCAATTCACAAAAATAATTTTTCTTTCAATGTTCCCCCCTATCAAACAAAGCAATCCCCACAATCATTTATTCTAAACAATTGAGAATTTCATCATTCAAACAATCATTAATCTAAGCAAGGGATCCAAGTTACACACAAAAGGGAGATCACCAAATTCAAACAACTGCCTTCCTCACAAGGGCATTTAGTGTTTCACTCATCGCTCAATTTTTGTCTAGGCTAACAACAATTCACTCAATTCACCTTTCAGAAGCACTTCCCATAAATTTGATTTTCATCTCAAAATGGTTCCCACAGAAAACATGCATGCAACATCAACAGGTCTTTTATGGTTGTAATGGGGCCTGGCTAAGGGTAGGATATACAAAGGTACTAGGCTTAAGTCCCTAGGAACTAAGAGAGCATGAAACTTTTTATCACATTGAATTTCCACTCAAGTTCCTTTTTCCATTTTTCTTTTTGCCTTGGGTGACTACAGCCTTTTCTTCTAATACTTTTATTTTTAACATTTTTACACTTTTCTTTTTTTGTTTTCTTTTTTTTTCTTCTGCTTTTCTTTTCTTTTCTTTTTTTTTTCCCAACCTTTTTATTATATTTTTTCTTTTTCTCAATCCCAAACAACACATCATATCCTTGTAGCCACCCCAAACTTAGTTTCTTGCAACCATTCTCTTGCTAAGATTCCATGCTCTCCTAATCCTAAGATCGGGTTAACATGGTTTTTCCAGATTTTAGGCTCATAACATAAGGTCATCAAGAATGAACAGGCTAATTAGGCTCAAAGGGGCTAACAAAGGAACATGCATTAGGGACAGTTATTTTCAGGCCAAGTGGTTATTTACAAAGAAAATGCCTAAATCATCTGAAGCAAACACATAAACATGCAAACCATAAAGTGATTCAAGCAAATTCAGGAAAGTGCAACCCAAAAGTGATTCTCACAGTCAAAAACATGTTGGAGGCTCAAATCCTCACCTGGACATTTTTGCAAATTGTTTGACAGAGATTCTATCCCTAGTGTGTGTTTCCCATCACCCCAAACTTATCATAAATCATGCAATCATAACAAAATATCTCAAAGTTCAGTTTTCAATTTCACATGGGGATCAAATTTTCAATTTTTCAAGACTTAGGGGGGAAAACAGTCAACAATTAACATGCAATCCATCTATGCAAAATCAATCAAAATCAATCAAGCTCACCGACCAAAGACTCACACAATTTATTCAAGTGCTAAAAGAAAAAAACAAGACAAAACACAAAATCAATCGCTCTGTTCCCTCCCCCACACTTAAAACATACATTGTCCCCAATGAAACAACATAACTATAAAATCAGAGTGAGGGAAAGGAAGGGTGTTCCCTGATCAAGTGGCAGTGTAGGTGGGAGCTTCCGCCTGGATCCCATTGCTTGTAGCATAAGGCCAAAGAGAGGGAGTTCATTCTATGGTCCCATAACTTGCAGCCTTAATATAGGAGTGAGCACTTGACAATTATGGTGACCTTGCCCAATGCGGCGGATCATCACTTCCTCTTGGGTCAAAGATGACCGCTGTCTCCACAAAGTCCTCCCAATAAAATTGGGGTTCAACCCCTTGAACTGGCCATGGTGCAAAATCCAGTCCCTCTGGTGGTTCCACAGGGGGAGGTGGCAGATAGGTAGGGAGGGTCTCCGGTGCTTCTTCATCTTCTGCACGTTCTTCATTCACTACGCTAACAAATCCATCACCTGCTATACATGCAGAAATCTCAGCACACACCACACAATGGTTAGTGTTAGTACAATCAGTACATGAAGAAATATCATCATAGCCAGAAATAAATGGAAAATCAGAAATCAAGTCCTCATGGTTGTCATCAATAATCTCAGAGAGAAACTCTATTTGGAAAACAGAGTGCTCTTCCAATGGATGTTTCATAGCATCAAAGATGTTAAACTTTGCCACAATATCACCAAACTCCATGGACATAGTCCCATCATCAACATCAATCTTAGTCTTTGCCGTCTTCATGAACGGTCTGCCCAGGATGATTAGTGATCTACTTGAATTTGTCTCTCCTGCCATGTCTAGGATGTAGAAGTCAGCAGGGAAAATCAACTCATCAACTTGTACCAGCACATCTTCTACCATTCCCATGGGGCGGGCACTGGTCCTGTTGGCGAACTGGATAGTGAGACCTGTATACTGCAAGGGACCAAGATCAAGGTTATTGAAAACAGAGGTGGGCATGACATTTATGGAGGTTCCCAAATCCAACATGCAATCTTCGAATTTTCTGTCCCCAATAGTGCATGGAATAGAAAAAGTGCCTGGATCCTTGCACTTCTGTGGTAGTGCCTGAGTGGGGACTGAAACCGTAACTCTTTCTGGTGCAGGCTTAGACTGAATAAGGGCTGAAACATTTCTCCCTAGATTAACTCTCTCACTACCCTTCAACTTCCTCTTGTGGGTGCATAAATCCTTCAGAAATTTTGCATACTTGGGCACCTGCTTGATCACATCTAGAAGGGGAATATTTACCGCCACCTTTCTGAACACATCTAAAATCTCCCTCTCCCTATCTTCCCCACCAATCTTCTTATTTTTCTGCACTCTCTGTGGGAAGGGGATCGGTGGTATGTACACTTTCTCAGCTTCAACAATAACAGAAGGCTCAGGAGTTACCTCAACAGTTTCTTCATCTTTTCCAGAGGCTGCCTCAACAACTTTTCCAGATCTCGGAGAAATGGCACTCACATTAGGATTGGAGACATTGGGATTTATCACTGTTTGTGCAGGTAGTTGGTTTGATCTTTGAGCTTGCTGTATGTTATTTATGGATGTGGCAAGTTGTCCAACCTGTGTCTCTAAATTTTGAATGCTAGCATCCATTCACTGCTGAGATTGACCAAACTGTGTCTGTAAATTGTGAATGCTAGCATCTGTTCACTGCTGAAACTGTGCCTGTGAGGATTGGAACTGTGCCTGGAACTGTCCAATTTGCTGCTGCAACTGGAGATTTTGTTCAGTCATTTGCTTGAACATGTCCTCTAGTGAAGGTCCAGAAGGTGCAGAAGTGGTCACTTGAGGAGGATTCTGAGGTGCTGCCATCGGTTGTTGTTGGGATGAGTTCCCATACCGAAGGTTAGGATGATTCCTCCAGTTGGGATGATACCTATTTGTGGAGAGGTCAGGAGTGCTGTACCGGTTCTGACTATTGCCTTGATTGTAAGGATGGACTGCATAAGCTTAAGACAAATCAGTAACTGACCCTTCCTTCAGAATGGGGCATGCATCAAACGGGTGCTCAGGAGAGTTGCACATGCCACACAACATTGCCGACTGAACCATATCCATTGCCAATTTCTCCACCAAAGAAGTGAGCCTATCAATTCTATCATCAAGGGCCTGGTTGGAAGAAGAACTATGGACCTCATTCACACCCCTTGTCTCAACAGAATTTCTCCTGGTTGTAAACTGCTGGGAGTTCAGTGACATATTTTCAATTAATTGCTTGGCAGCAGCTGGAGTCTTATCAACAAGTGCTCCCCCACTAGCAGCATCCAAAATATTTCTATCCACCGGTAGTAACCCCTCATAAAAATACTGGATAAGAAGTTGCTCAGAAATCTGATGCTGAGGGCAATCGGATACCAACTGCTTGAATCTCTCCCAATATTCAGCCAATGACTCATTTCCTTGTCTGATGCCACATATTTCCTTCCTGATTGATGCAGCTCTGGAGGCAGGAAAATATTTCTCTAAGAAAACCTTCTTCAAATCGTTCCAGGTGGTAATAGAGTTTGGCTCAAGATAGAGCAGTCAATCCTTTGCAGCGCCCTGTAGTGAAAACGGGAAGGCTCTTAGCTTGATGGGATCCTCAGTTATTCCCTCTGGTCTCAACGGTGTGGAGTAGACAACCTAGAATTCCTTCAAATGCTTGTGTGGATCCTCACCTGCAAGACCACTAAACCTTGGCAACAAATGGATTAGACCAGATTTTAATTCAAAGGGAGTAACAGCACCAGAATATTCAATACACAAGCCATTATAATTAACATCAGGGGCAGCAAGCTGTCTTAATGTCCTTTGGTCACCCATGTTATCAAAAACAGTTTTAGAATTAGAATCACTACTAGTACTAGCCCGAATTGCTCTACGGCGTGTGTGCAGTGTTCTTTCAATTTCAGGACCAAAATCACACAATTCAGGGCAAGTAGACCTAGTAGGCAGACCAATTCAAAACAAAAAACGAAAATAAAAGAAAAAAGAAAAAAAATGCGAAAATAACAAACAAGAGTCCTCGGCAACGGCGCCAATTTTTGGTCGCGCTGTCGCGCACGCGCCAAAAAGCGAGCGGTTTGTAAAAATGTAGTTTAGGAAGCGACAACTTTGATATCGTCTCACAAGGACTCTTGAATTGTTATTTACCACAAAAATCAGTTTTTTTTTTTGGGGGGTGGGGGGTTTGGATTGAAATTCAAATTGAAAACAAAGCATAAACAGAGCAATGAAAACAAAGCAGTTTAAAAGATTATCAAATGACTAAAGGCGATTAATCTACTGTTCTCGATTTCCCAACTATCATCGATTCATGTAAATTCCAAGCCCTAAGCAGATTCTAATCCCCTTTCGGTTGTAGCAACAATTAACAAACGAAATCGCTACTACGGGATATATGTTCCTATTCCCGAATTAAACAAACGGGGTTAAGCCTCATGAACTAAACGAACATGAACGAACACACGCGAATTAAACAAACGTGATTCAATATAGGAACATAACATCACCGAAATAAATCAACACAACACTATACACTCCTGAATTAAACAAACAGAAATGTATAGCATAGTATTGAAAAGGGAAAAGCATATAAAACAGGAATTACAAAACCTCAAGTGTAGTGGAAATCGATTACAGTAGACTAATCCAAGAAATTTAGTTCTCCATAAAAAACGAAACACAACCAAAAATACTATATAAAAAATAGTGGAGAATCAAAAGTCCCTCTAATCTGCCCAGAACAACAATTTATAACATTCAAGAATTGCGCCTACTCGCGAGGCAAACCCTCACTCACGAGGCGAATATTATGAAGAGTCTGCAACGTTTGGTCTTCTCGCGGGGCGAAGTACTGCTCGCGTGGCGAGGAACGGAAGAGTCATGGCTTCTGGTCTTCATTCTCGTGAGGCGAGACATGGATTCGCGAGGCGACACAGAATGGTTTGCATTTTCAGGAACAACCAGTGTTCAGGGTCGCGAGGCGAGAATATATTACTGTTGATTGAAGTTTGAGAGGCAGGACTTGAGTCTGTGCCCAATGACTATAAGGATTAAAAACCTTAATAAGCCTTGAATAGAACTTTGAAAGTTTTGGGTTCATTTATAAAAGTTCATTGTTTAAAGTGCTTACTTCAGAAGAATAAGATCTTTGTTTTTAGAAAAATGTAGAAGTGATTTTAAGTTGAAGGAAACCACCTTTTTATGATCAAAAGTTTTGTACAAGAGAAAAATCCTTTTCGAACTATGTGTCTTCAAGTGAAAACTTTCAAGATTATTTGGCAATATCCTATTGGGGATTTTCAAAGATAAAAGTATTTCAAAGATGCTTTATAAAAGATTTTCAAAGAAAAGGTTTTCTCCTAAATGTTTTAGAAACTTCCTGATAGCTTGGATAGGTTATCGAGGATTCGGTTTTGAATTTTATTTTCACTGAATGAAAAATAAGTACTAAGAAAGAGAATATAGTACACGAGACGTCGTCTCTAGTATTTAGTTATACGCACGTGATCTTGGATCAATGTTAATTCGGGGCCATGAGTCCTATTCATGATGTTCTGGACTGAGAGTCCAATTCTCAAAATCGAGGACAGTGCGTTCTGATTTCGTTGTTGTGGACTGTGTGTCCTAATCACGTTGTGGTGGACTGTGTGTCCTAATCACGTTGTTGTGGACTGTGTGTCCTAACCACATTGTGATGAACGTTGTTAAAGGTGAATGTTGTTTTCTACGACCACAAGCCTAGGACTGGTGAATCGGTCTCGGGCGTTGTGATTGAGCATTCGAACTGTGTGTCCTATGTTTGAGTTTTCAAGTGATGGGGAAATGATGATTAAGTCGTTAACTTTGAGCTGCGACAGTAAAAAAGAATGAACACAATGAAAACCTTTTGAATAAAATATTTTCTCATGTGAATTTCCCCAGGCAGACGTGCTTTCTTACATATCAGATACAAGGTGGTATTTGGGAGTCAGTCCATGTGATCGGTTCAGAGGCACATGTGACGTTGCTCATCCTGAGACCTTAAATGCATGAGGGTATGGAGGTAACTGCCCGGTGGGCTAGAGATTGACCAACTCTAATTCTTCTCCAGTGGAAAATGGTGTTGATATCTCATGAGATTAAGTTAAAGCCTGATATTGAAGTGCCATGCATATTTTCAAAGGTTGATTGTGCGGGTTTGAGACCCTTTGGTATAACATTGTTATGTTATGTATATGCATGATTTAACTGCTTATATGATTATGTGATGTATGTATCATGTATATGGTTGTTGTGTGATATATCCATTTGTCGGTATCTCACCCTTACAGATATATCAGGTTTCTTTTGGTTCGCTATCATACCCTGGGTACTTTAGTACAGATGGTACAGAGGAGTCTTCCTAAGTCACTCAGACTTAGATCTAGTTGTTTGATGAAGTACTTGATTGTGGAATGATCAAGTGAGTTTTCCTTAGGAATAACTTTTAGAATGACCAACTTAGGGTTTGAGACTTAGATTTTTGATAGTATGTATGAGTATTACTCAGAGAGTCTTTATTTTAAAATGGAATATTTATGGCTCGGAGAGCATCTCTTTTGAATGAAAACCTAAGTTTTTCCTTTTGGTCATGTATAGCTTATTGATATAACTATTTTTAGCATGTTACTGCCTGATTGTATTTGGTGTAACTAGAACTGTAATGAAAATGTAATTATTTTAGCAGGTGTTCTTTTACCTGGGATGTTCCAATTACAGAGGAGACTCTGTCGAAATTTTTGTAAAAATACTAACTTTTATTCAAGTATATCTTTAAATTAAATAGGCTTGTCAGCCTAGGATTGTAAGCATGTGTGCCGATCAAGGCTTAGGTTTGGAGTCGTGACAAATTTTTATACCTAATTTCAGATGCTTATGCACTTATATAAATTATTTTCCGAAAACAACCAGCAAATTATCTTTTTAATTTAAATTCCGTATATGTTACGTAGTGATACCAAGTGAGGGTGTTACAGGTTGAGTACAAGGATGTATTAGACATGATTCATACTGATAGTTACTGTACACATGTGTAGCACATAGCTGTACGTGTTTTTCAAAAAATTGATATTGGTTAATCAACCAGTACACCTTTTCAGTACATCTATGTATTGATGAACATCAGATTTTCCAGAAACTTGAATACACATGTACATAGATTATGTACATAGCCTGTATTCAGTTAACCTTTCAATAACTGATTTGACTTCATATGATACAGAGGTGTGGTACATCTATGTACTAAATGTCAAAATTCATTTTTTCAATTTGTCAGCTCCAGAAAAGACATACACCCATTAGCTACATCAATTATTATGTTCGTATTTTCACTAAGTCGTTCATGACTTATGTTTTTTTTTTTCATTTTATCGTAAATACTCGTCTTTGAAGACTAAAATCCTTTTTGGCTTAAAACCAAAACCTTTAGATAAAATAAAATCAATTTTTTAGAAAAATTTCCCTCAAATATACACAGGTATCAATTTCTCAAAACATTTTCTCAAAAATCTTTAAAAACGCTTAATGACGGTTTCACCGCTTTTTACTGAATTTAGGCCCAAAAGCCATACTTTTGAAAATATGGTTCTTCACCTCAAATCTATTACTCTCATAGGTTATAATACTCATTTTAAGATGTTGAAACACTGATTTTACATTTTTCTTTTCATTTACACGAAATTCCTAAAAACATGACCTAACGTCGTTAAGTTCGAAAATCGCATAATTTCTTTTTCAACGATTTTAAACTCTAATTGTCCAAAACTCAGTTTGGAGTCTTAGGACACTTAGTTAGGTATGAAAAACAGTTTCTAACTGTCCAATCATATTTATTTTCGAAAATTACAGTTTAGCCCCTAGACTTTCATTAATTGTAAAAAGATCCTTATTTACTTAAAACCTTATAACTTTTTATCTATGACTTCAAATCACACCAAACCAACTTCTATAGATTTATTTTTCAGTCACCATAAAAATTCCAGAAATTACATTTCTGTCCCAAATTTTACAATATTTACAAAAAGTTCCTTGTTTTGTAAAAAGCTTGCGTCTTTTTATGTATAAGTCCAAATAACATCAAACAAATTTCTACGGTCTTATATCATCAAGGGCTATGACCACAACACATAAGACTATAATTTTTGGAACAGCCACTGAAATTATCAGAATTTGCACATTAGTCCTTATAGACTCATAAACTCATAACTTTCAAATATTCAACGAATTCAATTCAAACCAATTTCTATACTCTTATATATTCATTTAATCCCTATAAAAATTATTCAAACAAATTAACTCAACATGGAACCCACTCAATCAGTTATGGCCGAATGGCCCACAAATAACATATTAGGAAATTTTTTTAACAAATCAAGCAAACAACAATCAAGGTTCCAACTTGAGATCATTGGAACCAAAACCACCATATGGCACACCATACCGCAACCAAACACCAAATCAAATCCTCCAAGAGGATCACACACATATAACCAATAAAATATAAAGCTTTCACACTTAGGAATTTACAAAACCATATACACACTAAATAAACCACCAACATATCTACCCTAAGGTAGGATGATGGTAAACTCCCCCATACCTTTTTTATCACTTGAACAATCAAGCAATGAGATAGTGTTGTTCACCTAGAGCCTCATGGTTTTGCACACAAAACCTAGCCATGAACAATCAACATGAAACAAGTTAAAGAATGAAGAAAACCTACTTAATCCATTTGATATAGGGTTCGGCCAAGGCCAAATAAAAGGGCTAGGGTTTTTCATTTTTTTCAAGCTCTTGGGTACATGATCCTAGAGTCTTAGATAGCATAGGAAAATTGCCATAACTCACAAATTCCATTTCTATAATTTTCCATGATTTAAACCATGAAATCTCATGAAAATGAAACTTGAAGAAAACATGGAAATAAGAAGTAAACTTGTGAATATAAGAGGAGTTACGATCATGAATCATAAGACTATACCTCTAGCACTTGAAGAAATTAACAAGAACTTGAAGTTCCATTGGAAATGTTTTTGATGAACTTAGAGTTTTTAGTGTAGGAAATTTGAGAAATGAAAATGAAGTGTTGTGAAGAAGGGGGGAAGGGAGTAGCCGTATACTTGGTGTGAGTGTGAGGGTGTTCTATGTCACTTGGACATGTAGGGAATTCCACGAAAGCTTAAGGGCAATTTGGTCTTTTCATAACAAAATATCTAGATATTTTGGTTTAAGTAATCATGACTTATGGTGAGTCATGATGACTACTCACCACATGTGATGGACACTTGTCCCATCAATCCCATCATTCACATCTATCTCTGAAATTCCGTATCCTACTCCGTTGTTTACCCGATTTAGGTTTTACATGCTTTTCCTTCAAAGATTTCGCCCGAATAAAGTATAACACTTTATTTTTTTTTTGAAAATTTTCAAAATAGTCCATCTCGTTGAAAAAGTGAAAAAAATCTAAACAGTTTTGTTCTCGGGTCAAAATTAGTTTTCTGAGCATTAAAATTTTACTATCAGTAAAAACACAGATCGAGTTCCGTCTGAATTTTAAAACTAAATTTTTACCATATCCTTATACCATAAGGTAGAGTATAATTATGATTTTGTTTTATCCAAAATTATTTTATAGGTCTCAGATAAAAATATATAAACAATTAAAATTCTACCGATATAAAAAACATTAAAAACGGGATGTTACAGTTAGGATGAGTCATTATTTTCTATTTTGCAATTCTGTTAGCATTGTTGTTAGATTCCCATTTAGGTGCTATTGGTATGAACAAATGAATGAAATTGTACAGAAGAAAATTGATAAATGAATTTAGTATTTTTATGTAGCTTAGCTCTTACATGATAAATGAATTTAGTATTTTTAAGTAGCTTAGCTCTTACATTTTCCTTAGCTTAGCTTGTAGTTCTCACCTCCCATTATATTGATGCTTTCATTGACTTGTTCATGCTTCCATTTTTTCCCACCTTCACTACCAACTTCACCATCGTTACCACACCTTCACCCACCCCTAGTTTCGGCTATGGCTACCAACCACCAGTGCTCAACCCCACCGAACAGCATGCTCTGAGACAATTGAGACCTCTCCGTTCTGATTTACTTCAGCTGGAGGAATCCTTCACTAGATTAAAAACCTCCTTTGATCGTTACAAGGTATCCTTTCTTCAGGTCACCCTCACCCTACAATCTGAACTTCAAATCCGTCATATTCAATCCTCTGATACCATTGACTGCTTTCCTCCACCAGAGCTCACCCTCCACCCTGATTCTACGTCTGGGTTTTTTACTCCAAAAGTGCATGGGGAAGGAACTTCAGTGAAACCCCAGGAGCTTTTTGCTAAAGAGAGCATCTCCACCATCGCCCAGGCCGATATTGTTGTTCCCACAACCGAAGAGAGTTTGCCAAACCTCGTCGACAACGAGAAGGTTCAAGGAACAACAATTTCCCTACTTGTTCTTCCTTCCTTCGATCCTGTTAGTAACGCCCCCTTTTCCAATAATTTCCCATGCGACTTCGACATTCTCACTTTGGGAATGGCTCCGAGTTTGGTTCTTTTGGGTTTGGATATGGCAAAACTGTCTTCTGCCGCAATCGCTCTGCCATCACCGCCACCACCCTTGGACACCGTCCCCACCTTCAGTCTCTCCAGTTCGCGGGTCTGCTTCATTGCCGTCATCCTCGCTCCAGATCCACCTCGCTCTGCCCGATTGGAGTTCGCGATGCTTGCGCCAGCAACCCCCATGCCGTCGTCGGAGGATACGGCTATGAACATCTCTACCATGCCGCAACATCATTTCAGCTCCGTTTTTTTATCCCGGCGGGCCTCTCCGCCGCTATCAAGTGCGTCCTATTTTTTTTGACTCAAAGACGCACGGCTCTGATGCTAGTTTTCCTTCTCAAGTCGGCGCCGTCGTCGGACTTGCGATGGTGGCCATGGGTGGCATGGAGCTTTTCAAAAAAAGGGAACTCTAGGGTTTGGAGTCTTTGGACAGCAAGCGGAGCTAATACTAGAAAAAAAAATTTCGGACTCCTTCAACTTTGTTTCTTTGGCTTTGCCATATTCTAATATGGGCTGATACAAATTTAGATATCCATTCTCTTTTCTTTGGATTCCTTTTTGGGTTGCAGCATAATGGTTTTGAATTCATGACACCTTCAGGACAAGGTGTTTCTGCTAGATTGGAGGGATGTAATGGCCTAAATACTAAGCTCAATTATCATGTGTCATCTTGAGCTACTAGGAAGTCCCTTTTAGGTGCTATAGGTATCAACAAATGAGTGAAATGGTACAGAAGAAAATTGATTAATGAATTTAATATTTTTTATTAGCTAGCTCTTACATTTTCCTTAGCTTAGCTTAGCATTTAGTTTTCACCTCCCATTACAATCGTATTTAACTTACTTTTCTCATATGATTCAAAATGCTTGAAACTATTTGGTGTCAATAACTTACATTTTTTTGTTATTAACTAACGACATATGACATATGTTTGGTGTTTATACTTCCTAAATTTGTTTACTCTAATATGATTATTATGATTCTGACATAATTATAATTATTATTTGAAATTCAATTTATTATTATTAGTATTCTAAAATTCGAAATTGATTATGCATATATTTAGCATTTATACTTTCTAAAATTATTTACTCTACTATGATTATTATGGTTCATATAAATTATTATTATTATTTTGAATTTTTCCCATCCAACAAAAAATTATTTCATTAATTAAATTTATTATTAATAGCTTACTAACACGACATGTAAGCAAAAAAAGTAAGGAAAGGAACCATACGAAATTGTAGCAGATAAACAATCTCAATGCTACTCAATTAACACTCAAAAATAAGGAGGAAAAAGATCAAAGATTTCATGGTTAGGCACAATGAAAATCAGAAGATGGTCAATAGCTTAAGAGTATTATTGAGAGAATTTTATAAAATCGCGCCTGTGAAGGAGGCTTCAAGGATCAGTGCATAACCTGCTTTTTTCCATCCCTGTTGAAGATGTCACAGTCACCGTCCTTCACTTTTCTTATGATCTGATGGGCATCACTTGCAAATAAGAGGAGTGTAATAAGATCATTTATATGAAACCCAAAAAAAAGAAAGATTAGAAGGCGAGAAAAAAATAAAAGCAGAATAGAGAGGAAGAGAGTGAGGGAGACGAATTATGCGTATAGGAAGGGCAATATAAATGTTAGGATGAATTATGCTGAAATAGGTATGTTTATTTAATGATTTGATTGCAAAATCAAATTTGAATGCCAATTACGGTAGTTAACGCTAAAATCACTGGTCATAGGGAATTGACATGATTGCTCTATTTAAAAGTTGGACATAAAAACTTATTGAAATCTGGTTTTGCATTGAAAAGAAACAGATTACAAAGCCTGACTTATAGTTGTACAAGGCCATAAAAGTAGGACCAAACCGAGCTGGTGCAGCAGCAAAATAGGACCGAGCTGGTGCAAAGAAGAAAATAGGATCGAAACAAAAGTCATTGCACCAAAGATAACAAACCAAAGCTATTAATTACAAAAACAGCATTAACAACTCTATCATTCTATCTAAACTTATCCTGTTATCTCATATTAAACATCATTATCTCTTAATACTCCCCCTCAAGTTGGAGTGTGAGGATTATGAGCACCCAACTTGAACATTAACTCTCGAAATGGTTTTGCACCCAAAGCCTTTGTGAATATGTCAGCTTGTTGCTTCTTTGTTGAAATATACTCAGTTGAAACTGTGCCTGCCTGTATGTGTGTACGAATAAAATGACAATCCACTTCTATATGCTTTGTTCTTTCATGGTAAACTGGATTAGCTGCCAGATGAATTGCTGCCTGATTGTCACAATGAATCACAGTAGGTGTATTAAATTGGACTTGCAAGCTTGACAATAAGCTGCGTAACCAAAGGATCTCACTAACAGCATGACCAATTGCTCTATACTCTGCCTCACTCGAAGACTTAGAAACTGTAGTTTGTTTCTTGGTTTTCCAAGAAATAGGAGTTGAACCTAGCTTCATTAGGTAACCGGATATGGATCGCCGTGTAAGTGGACATGATGCCCAATCTGAATCGTAATAAGCAACTAAACTCAGATCATTGTCTTTTGCTAAAATAATTCCTTGGCCTGGAGATGATTTCAAAAACCTCAATACGCGCATTGCAGCATCCCAGTGAGCTTGCTGTGGAGCTTGCATAAACTGACTTAAAATATGCACTGAATATGTTATCTCTGGACGAGTAATTGTGAGGTATATTAAACGCCCAATAAGCCTGCGATATGGAGGAGGATCCGGATATGAAGGTCCCGAATCTAAGGCAAGTTTCTGATTCTGTTCCATTGGAAAGGAGGAAGGCTTGCAATCAAGCATTTTGCACTCACTGAGAATGTCAAGTGTATATTTTCGTTGACACATGAACAATCCGGTTGGTCCTTGTGCAAGCTCCAATCCTAGAAAATACTTTAGGGCACCAAGGTCTTTCATATGAAAACATTTGCACAGATACTGCTTGAAACTATTGCAAATGGAAGTGTCATTGCCGGCTATCACAAGGTCATCAACGTAAATCAACACGGCCATGAATGTGCATCCCTTTATATATGTGAAAAGACTATGATCAGCCGGAGATTCTTGGAACCCATACTCGATAAGTGCTTGAGATAGCTTCGAATACCAGTTGCGAGAAGCTTGCCTTAATCCGTATAGTGACTTCTTCAATCGACATACCATCCCTGCCTCAGGAACTTTGTACCCTTCTGGTGCTTGCATGTAGACTTCCTCTGCTAGTTCTCCATGCAGGAAGGCGTTGCTCACGTCCATCTGATATAAATCCCAGCCTTTTGCGACTACAACTGAGAGTAGACATCTAACTGTTGTCATCTTGGCCACAAGAGCGAATGTTTCATTAAAATCTTCTCCTTCCACTTGCGTGTACCCCTTTGCCACGAGTCGAGCTTTGTGTTTTTCAATCTCACCCGTAGCCTTATACTTTACTTTGTAGACCCATTTGCACCCCACAATTTTCTTACCTTCGGGTGGCAAAGCTAAATCCCAAGTCCCATTTTCTTCTAGGGCTTTGAGTTCTTGCGCCATAGCTTCTTGCCATTCTCGTTTCTGCATGGCCTGTGAATAGGTTCTAGGCTCCTCATGAGCAGCAACTGCTGCAATGTAAGCTTTATGTCTATTTGAAAAACAATTGTAACTTACATAGTTAGTGATAGGATAAACCTTACCTGAAGAGTCTGAATGGCTCGGGCTGATGCAGATAGGGTTTTCTATGACTGTGTTGCAGTAGTAATCACGAAGGTAACCTGGTGGTTGACGTGTGCGCGGCGGTAGTTCTTCAACCTCATCATTTTCATGATGCTCCCCCTCAATCTGGACTTTCATCTCCATCTCAGTGTTGTGTGGCTCATGGATTTCTGCTTCCTTGCTCTCGATTTCCTGATTCTCCTCCCCTTGCGACTCAGAGATATCGTGAAACAGGTTTGATGGAGCACTAGTTGCTGCTTCCTCTTGAAGTGCATAAGGCAGGATGTGCTCATAAAATATTACATCTCGAGAAACAGAAAATTCATGAGTCTTAGGATTATATACCTTCCAACCTTTCTGTCCATGTGGGTAACCAACGAAGATGCAACGATCAACCCTTGCTTCAAATTTACCTCTTTGCTTCGAGCTTGTCCCCACATAGCATAAGCAACCAAAAATTTTTAGATGATCATAAGATGGTGGCTTCTTAAAAAGCATCTCATATGGCGTAATACCTTGATTTGCAACTGTGGGAGTTCGGTTGATGATGTGTGTGGCAGCCAGAACACACTCTCCCCAGAAAAGAATGGGGAGATTTGCTTGAAATCTTAGAGCTCTAGCAACATTCAAAATATGCATGTGCTTCCTTTCTACACGTCCATTCTGTTGAGGTGTGGCTACACAAGATGATTCATGCAATATTCCGGATTGCTGAAGGAACATTTGTACTGTGGAGTTTGTGAACTCAGTGCCATTGTCGCTTCTGATCTTCTTCACACATGTACTGAATTGAGTCTTAACCATGTTGCAGAAATTTATTAAAAATTCAGCGGTTTGAGTTTTGTGTTTCATTAAGTATACCCAAGTTCCTCTAGTGTAGTCATCAACAATAGTGAGGAAATAATGAGATCCATCATGAGACGCTGTACTATATTTTCCCCACAAGTCACAATGAATCAAATCAAAAGGCTCTTTAGCTTTATTAATGCTTTGAGGAAAAGAAAGTCTACATTGCTTTGATCTATGACATATGTCACAACAATCAATTTTAATGAAATTGAAACTACACTTAAGTGACTTAGATAAATGTTGAAGAGCCTGCTTCGAGGGGTGTCCCATCCTGGAGTGCTAAAGTGTAGTGTTGTCTCCTTTAGTGGTGGCAAAAGAAGCTCCTTGCATCAATCCTTTGAACACATAAACCCCATCATACATGCTACCCGATCCAATCATCCTCTTCGTGGCATGGTCCTGTATCACACAACATTCAGCTTTGTAAGTTACAGTGCAATTCAAATCTCTTGTTAATTTATGTATGGAAATTAAGTTGCAGCTAAATTCAGGCACAAATAACACATTGTTAAGTTTGAGATTTTCATCAAGAATTATGCTTCCCATTTTTTCTACCAACACAGTGTTCCCAGTGGGTACTGTGATGTAGAAAGGCCTTTCAAGCTTACATACTCCCTTCAAAATTGAAAATAAAGGAGTCATGTGGTGTGATGCACCACTATCCAAAATCCATTGGATCTCTTCATTACCAGCCATGCCATCATGTGGTGACCGAGCATACTTCACGTGGATTCCATGCAGTGCATGCGCCTTCACTGTCTCACCATCTTCCTCTTTCTTTTGATCCTCATCAGTATTGATCACATGTGCAGCGGTATGCCTTCCTTGCTTGTTGTTTCCACGCTGTGTCCTCCTTGTATCCCAGTGAGGAGGATACCCAACAATCTCAAAACATTTTGCTTTAATATGCCCAACCTTGCCACAATGATCACACTTGGGTCTTTGGCCATCTCGATATTTCTGCTTGTTTCCCCAAGATGAGTGGAAAGCCGTTCCCAACTCAGTCCTGGTGTTACCTCTCTCCCTTTCTACTGTTAAACGTGCTTCCTCTCTCAGAACATGATTGAATGCACGTCTGAGTGAGGATAAGGGATCAGCATTAAGGATGGTTGATTTCACATGGCTATATGCCTCATTGTCAAGACTCCCAAGGAAAAGATGAAGTTTCTGCTCCTCCTCCCTCTGCATCACATCCTTTGACGCACCACAAGTGCACTCGGGCAGTGGTTGAAGTTCATTCAATTCATCCAGGAGATCTTTGAATTTGGTGTAGAATTCTGTTACACTTAAATCATCCTCCTTCCGGATCAAGCAGAGCATACGCCATAGTTGGTGGATTCTGGGTGCATTTGTCTGAGCAAAACGTTCTTCAAGGTCAAGCCATACATCTCTTGCAGTGGTAGCATGAGATATGCTGCCATGCAATCTAGAATCAGTGGCATTTATGATCCATGCCATCACCATCGAGTCCGCCTTCTCCCAGTTGAGATAGTCTGTTGTGTTCTGCTTTGGTCTCGTGATTGTTCCATCGATGAAACTTAGTTTCATTTTCGTGCGAAGTGCAGTTTTCATCGCACGTGCCCATGTTCGATAATTTTCTCCATTGAGGACAGTTGCAACCAGAGGTGTTCCTGGATTATCCGAGGGAGCAAGATGATAAGGTGAATTTGGGGTAAGAGCACTTGAGCTTTGGCCATCATCGAAGGTATTTTTCTTCTTCAACGTTGGCTCCTCAGGATCAACCTGGCTCTGATGCCATATTGAAATATGGTTTTGCATTGAAAAGAAACAGATTACAAAGCCTGACTTATAGTTGTACAAGGCCATAAAAGTAGGACCAAACCGAGCTGGTGCAGCAGCAAAATAGGACCGAGCTGGTGCAGCAGCAAAATAGGATCAGAAACAAAAGCTGTTGCACCAGTATAACAAACCAAAGCTATTAATTACAAAAACAGCATTAACAACTCTATCATTCTATCTAAACTTATCCTGTTATCTCATATTAAACATCATTATCTCTTAATAAAACTTTTTATAATTATACAAAAAAAAATTTATCAGGTGCATAAATACTTTTTATAAAATAATGTATTAAATGTGAAATATATGAGGAGATGATACTTGAAATAGTATTTAATGAGTTTTATTCATAAATATATATAATTTAGAAAATATAGATATAGATATAGATTTTTGAATTTTTTTTATATCAACTTTGATGGCAATCATAATTAATACATATGTAAGGAAAGATAAAAACAATTGTCTGGTTTGATATATTGAGTTGAAAATTTTATTTTTGGGTTTCTCATAGTAGTGTCTCATCCAATAGGTGGAAAATTAATTTCTTGGGTACTATCAGGCACCTAAGTTGGGACCCCTCTCAATAGTATTTTTTTCATACACATGAACATGAATCAAAGGAATCAAACGCAAGACCACATGCTTAAGGGATCCAATCCCCTCTTCTACTTGAACCAATATACATTGATATTTATTAGTGTAATATTTGGACATTTATACATAGTATATTGGATTAAATATGTTTTTAGTCCTCATTTTTTATAAAAGTTCGGTTTCAGTCTCCCGTTTGGAAAATATATTTTTTTAGTCCTTTTTTTTTATAAAAAAAATGTGTTAGAAATGGTCCATACACCACACTTCCATTTGAAAAACGGAGGACTAAAACCGAACTTTTGTAAAATATGAGGGACTAAAAATTGTGGTAGTCAAAACTGAGGGACTAAAAAATATTAGTGTAAGGACCACTTCTGACACATTTTAAAAAACGGGAGACTAAAAATGTACGTTTTTCAAACGAGGGACTAAAACTGAATTTTGTCAAAAATGATGGACTAAAAACATATTTAACCCTAGTATATTATATTAGTGTAATTTTATTGTTTAATATAATTAGTTATATTTCATTTTTATACTCTGATTTTGTCATTTAATTTTATGTGAATCTTAATAATGTGTACCAAGTATTTGTGGAAAAATGACCCTAGTATGTTTTGATTAATGACTAAACGAACTTGAATTATGCTTTCAATAGTGGAAATAATGTAATATACGAGAACGTTTTAGGTCAGTTGACCATATGTTTGACGTTAAAAATAAGGCGGTGACAGTTTTGTAAATATTAAATCACTATTTGCGTCAGTTGTGTAATGAACTGACGTTAAAAGTGATTTGTAAGAATTATTAACACTTTTAACGTCAGTTGTTTATACAACTGACGTTAAAAGTGTGATTTTTACTTCAGTTAAATAAATAACTGACGTAAATAATTATATTCCTCTCTAAAACTCATTCCTATCTTTCTTTCGTTGTCACCTCCCTGTTGTCACTCTTAACACAGATCACTCCATATAGTGCAGTTTATTTCTAAACTTTTTTTTTAAACAAGTTTATTTTTAATCTTAATTAATTAGCTTGAATTAGTAAACAAATTCTTGTGCAAATTAAAATAAATAAACACTTAACATAAAATAAGTTATATGTATAATCAAATCGTATCTCATTGAAGCGATTCATAAGTTACAATTACATGATTAAAAGATAAAAAATTTATGCAACATAGCCCTAAAATATCAAAAAGTTTATGCTTCAACATCAATTTCTTCTCAGTCCTGTCCTCAGAAACTCCAATGGATGCATCTCCTCCCTCAAAAAAAGAGAGACAAAGAGAGACAAAGTTTCTGCGGGTGTCTTCAGGGCATCAACGTTCCACATGGTTACTCTTCAAATATGAAGAGGCTTGTCTCTAGTGATCTTAAATTGGTTGGCTTAAAGTCTCATGATTGTCACATCTTGATGCAACAACTTCTGCCCGTTGTTATTCGTGGTATTGCTCCGAAAAATGTGAGACATGCCATTACTCGGTTGTGCTCATTCTTCAATTCTATTTGTAGCAAAGTTGTTGACCCTCGTATGTTGGATGACTTGGAAGTTAAGGCTGCTACAATCTTGTGCCAATTGGAGATGTATTTTCCTCCTTCCTTTTTCGACATAATGGTTCACTTAATTGTTCATTTGGTGAGGGAGATTAGATTATGTGGGCCGGTTTTTCTGAGATGGATGTACCCAGTTGAGCGCTACATGAAGATCTTGAAAGGGTATGTGAAGAATCCTCATCGTCCGGAAGCATCTATTGTTCAAAGGTATGTTGCAGAAGAAACTATTGAGTTTTGTTCGGACTACCTTTATAACACGGATCCTATAGGGGTTCCTAAGCCTCGGCGTATTGAGATAAGATGTCAAGGTAAGGGTACACATGGCTTAAGAATTAATAGCAAGGGTCGGGATGAAGTGCTTCAAGAACATTTGTATGTATTGAACAACACCGATTCTGTTCAACCTTTCTTATTTGAACATAAAAGAAAAGTCAATCAAGAAAACCCTCGAATGAGCGAAAGGTGGTTGTTGAAAAAGCATAACAAGACTTTATTACCATGGTTCAAGGAAGAAATGCTTAAGGATGGTAGTACTGCTTCTGATGACGTAAGATGGCTAGCACGTGGGCCTAGCTTCAGAGCGGATATGATATCAATAAATTTTCCTTTTATACAAAGGAACAAGATAACAAGAGTACCATGCAAAATAGTGGGGTTATGATCGTGGCTGACGTAATGCACTTCTCTAGTGCAAAGGACACAAAACCCGTTAAAGCATCGACACCTTACTTTGGATATATTGAAGATAATTGGGTTCTCGATTACACTAAGCTTGCGATGCCGGTTTTTAAATGTAAGTGGGTTGATAGTAACGGTGGTGTACAAACCGACGAATTGGGGTTCACATTGGTAGACCTCAACAAGTTAGGTCATATAAATGAGCCTTTCATAATGGCTTCCCAAGCAAAACAAGTGTTCTACATCACTGATCCTTCTAACAAAAGGTTGTCCGTGGTTCTCCAAGGAAAAAGCATGTATAATGGTAGTGATGAAAATCCAGATTCAAATCTTGATATTCCTGAGACTCCTTCTTTTTCAACAAACATGCCTACTATAATCGAGGAGACACAAGTGGACGATGTACATGCCACTCGTGATGATCATCACGAAGGGATATTGATATAGGTAGTTTAAACTTAGTATACATTTATTTTTATTTATACTTATGTATTTATTTTTAGTTATAACCTATGTTAATAAATATATATTGTTTCTGAACAGGCATACATATGGATCAATCGGATGGCCCACATGCACGGGAGGACACTGTGGGGCCTACGCAGGACCCGATCGCGCCTACGTCTGATTCTAGTGTAAGTTTACATGTAATATAATATCTTTAGTCCTTATTTTTAATGTAAGTTTATAATGTCACAACCCTCTATTTTATCATTTTTTTTTGTCCATACAGACATCACAGGCTCATAGGAAACGGGATAGAGGAGCCACGACTTTGAAGAAACTAGAGAAGGCCAGGCAAAGCGGATAGAAGCTTGAGGTATCCTTCGATGCTAATCTAAATCCCCAGGGACCCCGTGCTAAAGAATTTTAAAAGTGGGTGTTTCTACAAGCGAAGCAGCACGTTAGCATCAACTACAACCACTGGAATGACGTTCCACAGAACGTTAAGGATCAGATTTGGGAGGCTATCACGGTATTTTACCTTTACATTCTTTTGATTTACATTATTAGATAATTATCCGAGTTATAATCCATCCAGTTGATATGTATTTAATGTGTAGGTAGCTTGGACTGTGCCAAATGACGAGGAACATCGTAAGAAATGTATGAAAATGGCATCAAAGCGTTGGAATGGGTTCAAGCATAATCTTACCAGGTACTATGTATCTGGGAAGAAGCGGCTTGATAAGATGTTCTCGGATTATCCCTGGATTGATCACGATACTTGGGATATGTTTGCTAGGAGTCGACAGGATGGAGAATTTCAGGTTGGTTGATTAAGTTAATTTTGAATGCTTCTTATAGATCATTTAACTGTATTTAATTATGTGTTTTTGTTTGAATAGGCTAAGGCAGAGAAGGGTCGCCAGAATCAGGCGAAGAACATCCACCGCCACACCATGTCTCAGGGTGGGTACGAGACTCGGATCGAGGAGATGATGGCGGATAGGCTGAGGGTGAAGCAGGAAGAGCACTCTGCTAGGATAGAAAGAGGAGAGGTGCCTGAGGGAACACCATCAAGTCCTCTGTCGAACATCTACCGCGAGGATGTCTGGTTAGTCGGCCGCATGACAAAGACGGGATCTTTTAAAGTTGATGCCACTCGCGAAGTGGCAGATAAGATTGTAAGTAAATAATTAACTTCATTTCAATTGATATTTGTATAAATATTTTTAACACTTTTCACTTGCACGTTTTTTCATTTGTTCATTATAGATGGATCTTAAAGCACAATTCTCCCAGGGCTCATTCGTCCCTTCTGGACGGCGGGACGTCTTGATGACTGCTCTAGGCAAGAAAGACCATCCTGGTCGGGTTATCGGTGTTCCTGGGAACGTGACCATCAAAGAATATTATGGCAAGTCTGCTTCACGAAAGCGGTGGTCGATGAAACATCAATTTTGGATGACATGACTCAGCAACTCATCTCCAACCCTGCTATTACAGCGCATCTGATGCAAAGCTTACTATCCAACCCAGAATTCAAGCAGGCGCTTCCTAGAGAGCTTTCCTCCGTCGGTTCATCCCAGGACACTGCAGGGCATGCCAACCCTTCACATGTGAGCACAAAAGAGAGTTATAGTAGGGCACATGTGGAGGACGATGAGTTGGCAGCTAGGGAGCGGGAGTTGGAAGTCCAACGCCATGAGCTTGAGTTGGAAATGAAAAGGCGTGAGCTTGAGTTAGACTTCAAACGACGTGAGATCGAAATGTTAAAAAAGGTATGTATTCATTATTAATGTCTAAATTAGTCAAATAATTACTTGTGTTTTTTTTAATTATCAACAACTTATATATTTTATTTTTCCTAAATTGAAGGCCAAGTCGACGTCGGTGTCGCTGTCACCTGTCACTCGTTTGTTCTCACTTGGTGAGGATTATGCGTTTGAGATTTTTGAATGTCCATTGGAGCACGATGGATGGGTGGAACGCCCAAATCAACAGAGGATATTTTCCTTCTGTGGTGAAGATCTTGGGCACGCCTACAGAGATAGCGTCTGGATGGTCAGCACGGTTTTGAGTCTCTGATGCACGTAAGTTAATTTTAATTTTATAAGTTATTTATTTTTGGTATTTTTCCATTTAATAATTTATTTTAATTTCAATATATATATATTTTAATTAACATCCACACCTTTTCATATCTTAGGTATCTCCATCGTCTTCAGCTTGATAAGGGCGTTGCATCAGTTTACGGCTTCTTAGATCAGTCAATCCTTGTGCCCCAATTCTTTGCTGGCGATGCATTTATTAAATACATAGGGAACTTGTTGGGAGACAATCGGAAAGAATTATATCTGGCTCCCTACTGTATGAATAATCATTGACAGTTGTTCGTACTTCACCCGTCTAGGCATACTGTCATATTCTTATGCTCTCTCCACCAAAACCCGCCACAGGAGGTGGTGGAAGCTGTAAATATGTAAGTAACTAATCTTAAATTTAATTTAAGTTTTAATATCATTTGTTTTTAGTTTATTACACACATGATATATGAATTTGTTAATTGACATGATTATTTGTTTATGATAGCGCGCTGAAGGCGAGTTGCATAAGTTGCGCCAACGGGAGAAGTAGGACTTCTAAGGCTAAAGCAAATCCTGAATGGACCATCCTCAAGGTTTGGTAGTTTATTTATCAAATAATTAATATTATAATTACTAATTTATATGTATATTTAACTGACATTGAAATTAATTTTGTTTGTAGTCTCGATTTCAACATGACGGGTGGTCGTGCGGCTATTATGTGATGCTTCATATGCTGAACATAGTCTCCGCATCTATTACCGATGGATGGAGGAAGGTAATATTTAAACAACTTGTTAAATTATATATTATAGTTTTGGTGATGACTTGCGTTAATGTTATTGTTATGATTTGAACGTGTGTAGGCATTTAACGACCAATCGCCTCTTCAAAAAGATGAGTTTAGAGACTTAAGGATGCGCTTAGCAGAATTCTTCTTCAAGTATACGGCTGAAAAAGGAATTGACAAGATACCTCCGCAATACTTAGATGAATAGTTTTTTTGTTAGACTTTAGAAACTAATTAATAACATGTATATATATATATATATATATATATATATATATATATATATATATATATATATATATATATATATATATACTTAGATTGGTAGTTTTGTTTCTAGACATTAGAGACTAAAATTTATATATATATACTTGTAGATAGTTATGTTTTTCCTATACATGGGTTTTGGTTTTAAGTCCCCCCATTGTTCCTTTGTATATTTCTTTTCTTTTTGTTAATATTGAAATTTAAGGGTAGTGTTTGCAATTCTGTAATATGTGTGATATTCTGTGTTACTGGGATATTTACTGAATGCAGGGATAGCTGAGAGGAGTAATATTTTAAAACCGAATTTAAAAAAAATCTATTAACGTCAGTTGTATCAAATAACTGACATTAATAGTATTTTATAAAATATACAGTACACTATTAACGTCAATTGTATTAGGAAACCGACGTTAAAAATAAAACCTTTAATGTCAGTTCTTTAACACAACTGATGTTAGGTTGAACAACATTAACGTCAGTTGTTTTAAAGAACTGACGTTAATAGTTTTATATTTAACGTCAGTTGTTTAAACAACTGACGTTAAAATATTAACTATTAACGTCAGCTGTATTTACGTCAGACAATATTCTGACGTATAAAATCAATTTTAACTGACGTAAAAAGCACTTATTCCACTAGTGTTTGATTCACTAATTTCTTGCCAAGATTGTATGTTTGTATAAGATATAATCAATGCAAGGAAAAGGATGCAAAGGATCAAAGGAGCAAAAGAAGGATCATGAAGGAATGCTTGAAGATGAAGAACGACAAAGAAGAATCTCAAAGGATCTGAAGCAATATTAGATTATCAATGTAAAGAAATATTTTAAGTTTTTCTTTTTGAAACAACTCTCATAAAAACAAACTAAAAAGGTTTTCATATAGTAAAATGAGCTTAGAAGAAAAAAGGGTTAATTGAAAGTTCTGTACGTCTATGTGTACATCGATGTACTTTCAGTTAATTAACTAACTTTTAATGAAAACCAATGTGTACATCAATGTATAAAAAGTATACATCAATGTATACATCGATTGATTGTGTCTGACTTGATAAAAATGCAAAACAAGCTTCGGTACATCGATTACACAATCGATGTATAAGGTGAAACAGAAGCTGACACTTTTTAAGAGAAGCTTACAATCGATTGGCACACCAATGTAAACAAAGAACATAAGTTAAGTCTTTTAAAAATGATAGAACAATCGATTAGTACATCGATGCATAAGCCCAAACAGAGGCAAATACTTTTGAAAACCATTATGCAATCGATTTACCATTCGATGTAAAGACTTATGGGCTTAGAACTCTTGTGTTTTTCAAGAACACAATCGATGTACACATCTATGTATCAGTCAGAATCAAGATTTTTCAAGAACACAATCGATTAGGCAATCGATGTATTCAGTTATAAAAATTGAATCTTTGATTAATACATCGATTAGACAATCGATTGACTGATAACTGAATTTTTCAATGAAAGTTTGTTTTGATCTTAACTAACTTTTGAAGTATGCCCAACGGATCTATTTTGACAAACATCTATACAAAGGCTTGGGCAAACACTTTCTAAACAACGAATTCACTCAATACTGAGTTTATCCACGAAATTATTTGAGAGAGCTTTTTCATTGAGAATACTTGATATATTTCTATTAGAACTTCAATTTGTAATTTTTGATTTCTTAGAATCTGTAATTCGATTCATTTACTGAGAAAGGAAGAAGAAAGGAGAGAATGTGTCTCTCTAAGTATTGATTTAAGAGTATAAGGAACTCTTAGAGGTTTGACAAGAGTAGAAGGGACTCTTGGGGAGTACAAGATTGCTTTTTCTGGAAAGCTGTCACAGGGTAAAAGGAACCTGAGTTGGGAAGCTTTGTAAATAATCCTGTAATTGTTTTGATTGTTAGTGGACAAAGCTCACTGTAAAGTGGGGACTGGATGTAGGTTACTAGAGGAGGTAGCTGAACCAGGATAAATCTCTGTTTGCATTTCTCTCTATCCCTTAACTCTTTTAATTGCTTTATTTGATTAATGTGTAATTAGGCAAATTGTTAAGGAGAAAATCTTTGAATGCATAATATCCCAATCAATCTTTTCATCTCTTTCTTTCTTGTAAAAGAATAAAGTTTTCAATCTATCACTTAGCAAAAACTTGTTTTGGTTTAAGTTGGTTGACAAAACATTTTTCAAGAAACTGAGAAAAAGTTTCAATTTTTGTAAAAAGGAGAAAAGTTTTTAAAATAACAAATACTCAATTCAACCCCCCTTCTTGAGTATTAGAAGCCACAACCAACAAGTGGTATTAGAGCTTTCAATCTTGTGTGAAGCCTAACGGCTTAAGAGGATGGCTTCAAATGACATCTTGGGAGAAGGGGCTTCTCTAGCAAGACCCCCTGCATTCAATGGCACTGCCTATATGTATTGGAAAGAAAGTATGTTAATATTCCTCGAGGCAAGTGGTCTTGATGTATTAGATGCTGTTGAGAATGGTCCATACATCCCTCATAATCTTTATGCAAATGGCACCAAGAGAAATAAGCCAAGAGCTGATTGGGATGATGAGGACAAGAAAAGAATAGGTTATAATGCTAAAGTTAAGAATATTATAACTACTGCTTTGAGTTATGATGAATTTTTTAGGGTCTCAAATTATAAGACAACAAAACAAATGTGGGATATGCTACAAGTTACTCATTAAGGGACAAGTGATGTGAAGAGGTCAAGAATGAACTCACTCATGCACAAGTATGAACTCTTTCACATGAAGAAAGATGAAGACACCAATGATATGCAAAGAAGGTTCACCCATATTGTGAATAAACTAAATGGACTTGGAAAGACTATCTCAGATGAACAACAAATCAACAAAGTTATGAGATGCTTGACAAAAGAATGGCAACCAAAGATCACTGCTATAGCTGAAGCTCAAGACTTAGAATCTATGAACATTGCTACACTGTTTGGAAAGCTTAAAGAACATGAGATGGAACTTCATATATTAAATGATCATGAAGAGAATGAGAAGAAAAAGAAAGGCTTATCACTAAAGGCTCATATCTCCAAAGAAGTTCATGACAGTGATGAAGATGAAGAACTTGAAGAGGATGAAGATTCTGAAGAAGATAAAGGGCTGCTGGTCAGAAACTTCAAGAGGTTTCTCAAAAGGAAGAAAACCTTCAACAAAAAGCCCTCAAACTTCTTTTCCAAAAGGAATCTCTCAAAAGGTGAAAGTTCAAATACAAATGTAAAATGCTATGAATGTGGAAAAACTGGACATTACAAAAATGAGTGTCCATGGCTTCAAAAGAAAGACAAACATGACAACTTTGAGTCCAAAGACAAGAAGAACAAAAAGCCAAGAAGAGCATACATAGTGTAACACCCCCATTTTCACTGTTTCAAAATAATCGAAATGCGAACGATTATTTGTATATATTTATATGAGTATTAGAAAATTATTTTAAATAAGCGGAGTTTATCACTCAATCCTACTTGAATGTAGGAAGCTACGATTAAAATTTAGGTTGAAACGACGGGTGAATCCCGGCCTGCTATTTTCACTGACAGTATATTTATACTGCTCAAAAGACCTAATTTTAATTCGTGAAAGACTTAAGGTTTTTATTTTATTTCCTACAATTCTGTATTTTTAGAATTATTTCAGAAAAAAATAAAATAATTTACGTTTATCGGGCGGAATACGTAATCGGGTAAACGACAGAATGGATTTTGGAGTTTCCAAGAGCAGATAAAGAGGTTATCTTAGGATTTTGAGATGATTCATGGGGATGAATCACACTTTTAAGTCTAGAAGGTTCTACAAGGTTAAAGTGAAAATTTATGAATTTTATGCTTAAGTCCCTTAACTTTCTATTAATTACACTTTGGTCCCTAAGTTAGTTTCTATGTTTTTCTAAGTGAACCGGGCCAAAATCTTTGTTCCAAGACCATTAGTGGACGTGGCCATGAAGCCCAAATCCTTGTCCATGAATTAAATTTCATAAAGCCCATTAGAAATCATATAAGTTTCCTATGTCATGTTTAAGCTTTAAGCCTTTTTTGGTGGGCCCCACAAAGATGAATTCAAGCCCAAGTTTTCAAGGCCATGCGCAAGCCCAATAAGGAGTGGGGGGACTGACTTGATTTGGATAGCCAAGTTTTATTCTAGAATTTTCTACAAAGTTCTCCACTTTTCTCCAAAGTTCCACACCATTCTACGTTGTTCCACCATGTTCTACACTTTTCTAACATGTTCTCCAACATTCTAGGTTTTTCCAAAAAGTCTCATGAAAATTCAACCAAGATGAGTCAAGATGAGAACACATTTAATGTGGCACATGGTCATCATTTCAAATTATTGGCAATTTGCAAAATAGTCCTTATACTTTTGGAATCTTTGCAAAATGGTCCCTAGAAAATATTTGCACTTTAATCCTTTGAACAAGCCACATCCTTCCTACTAGATCCATCTAAAGTGGCACAACCAACCTCTATAAATACCCTCCCTCACATTTCATTTTATTCCTATTGCCTTTTGTTCTAAAAACTCTTAAGTTCATAAGTCTTTAAGCATCAATTTGTGAAGAAAGTTCTTGGATTCTCACTTGTCTTTGATCTTAAAGAGGTGAATCCTATTCTTCTTCCTTAATCATGTCTATGTTCTTTAATGAGTTTCTTGATTCAAAGTTTGTTTCATATTTGTTCATCACTTTTAAGTTTCTAGATCTAGAACTTTGAAAATTCATAACAAATTCTAGAAAAATCTTAAAAATGTGAAACCACTTCCTATGTTCTTATAATAATGTATATTGTCTGTATCTAAGAGTATGTGGTAATCAAAAATTTCCTTCCTAATAAACTAGCTTTGGCCGAACCTAGGAGAATAGGTTTGATAGGGTTTTGTTCATGTGTTGTCATGTATGATCATGTATTTCATATGACATGTATGCCTACACACTCTAATCCATGATTAGTTTATTAAAATGAAAAACCTTACCCTAAAATCTCTATGTTGGCCGAACCCTAGGTGGATGAGATTTGATGAGTTTTGTTCAAAGTTTTCATAAATGATCTTGGTAATCATGCTATTAGTATGTATTCTTAATAAATCCAAGTTGGTTTATCAAACTAAAAACCCTAGCCCCATGAACATGTTAAGGTCGAATCTAAGTATATGAGAGTTAGGAAGTTTTGAGTTTAAAATTTAGTTGTTTAGCCACTAATCCATGATCTTGGTTGATTAAGGACCATTAATCCATGACTTAATCATGATTAGGAATTTTAGTCACCCAAAACCCCTAGAAGCCGTGACCATGTAGTAGGGTTTTGGATGTTTTTAGTTTCTTGATTTGTTTTATTGTTGATTTGGTTGAAGGTGGTTGTGTTAACTCGTGGCGGGATAACGAAGATTGTCGTGTACGTGTTTCCGGTGATAACTCAGGTGGGAGAAAGAACCATTCCATAATCGGAACCGATAAGTAGTATATAATTTATAATAATGGTGTAGGGCGATCTAAACCCTACTAGTGGTCGAGTAATCGACAATACCAAAATCGTATTGGAAACTTTTCCGTAATACTAATGACGATTCGGGGATTGTAGGTTTATCGACATTAAGTTTATTTTAAGTATTTGAGGATGTTTGATTTTATGTTATCAAATTTACTGTGATATGTTGGTTGAGGTATTCCATCTGCATGTGACGTTTTATTGCGGTGTTTGAATATTTATGATATTGAGGATGTTTGTTGTCTGTCACGGCCGTGATGGCTATCACGGCCAGGCCGTGACATGTTCTGTTTTGTAGAATTCTTGCCTTTGATGTCTGTCACGGCCGTGATGGCTATCACGGCCAGGCCGTGACAGAGTCTGACTTTGTTATTTATTTGATTGGACTATTATGAGTTGGTTGTGATAAATTACCTTATATGATATTGAAATGTTGGAATATTCTGTTGATAAATGTGTTATGCATGATCTGCCTGGGTTTAATACTTTTAGATGATTTTAAGGAAAGATATATATTGCTCGGAGGTATTTTGTTTGGGTGAGAGTTTTGAATATGAATTAGAGGTGCCTCGCTATTATTTTATAGAAGTGAGGTGATATAGAACGTAAGTGGAGGTTGTGAGGAAAAGCTTGAGGTACTAGGTTGTTATTGATAAAAGTCAGTGAGAATCATATGTTGCATTGTTGTTCATAACCGTATATTTGAGATACACGAGGTCCGAAGTTCTCGTGGATCGTTCCAAATTAGAATTTAAGTTGTGCAACTATAGTGTCATTTCTATGCATGAGCACCCTTGATAGGGTTGAGAGAGAGAACCAGGGTGTGCACCGACGATACTGTGCAGTTATAGTGTCATTGCCTTGCATGAGCATTCTCACCATGGATGAGAATGTGCACCGGCGTTGGGAACGTGTCACTTGGACGACTGATTGACATTCCTAACGAGGGATGTGTGACAGGATTAGTAGTGGCCACGTCAGCATAAAGGTTTAGTTGCATGAGTTGGAGGGTAGAGGATGATGTTATAAAATATGGATGATTGTAGATTGTGAGTGATGCATGTTTGTGACTATTATTGTATTATATGCTATGAATCTTTTCCACTTATGATGATAGAACTGTTTCTTATCTCCCTATTTCTGTATTTTGTGTATGTTTACCCCGTTACGTTAGAAGACCAGATGGACGACTATGTTACTGAGGAGATGGATGGAACCTCATATGAAACGGAGGTTGTTGAGGAGTTGAATGATGTTCCGTATGAAGTCGATGCTAAAGAACAACCTACTGATCCTAATAATGTAGCGTAGTAAGTTTAAGGCCAGTGAGTCACATAAGATGTTTTGTTTTCCGTTAGTTATAAGCAAGTTGTATAAATAAGTACCTGTGTGGGATCCCGCTGAGAGGATACCCTAAACAGTGTTGTGTAAAATAAAGGATACTTATTTGTGTATTTATGTAATATAGTTTTGGAGTGTTATATTTGTAGAAGTTATATGATTACTAATTAAGTTTTAATTTTTTACGTATTTTCACCGATAAGCGTGCGATTAAGTAAATAAATAATAAGGTACTAATTTAATAATGCAATGGGGCACAACGGGATGTCTCACATAACATGGGAGGAGAATGACATGGATTCCTCTGAAGAATCTGAGGAAGAAGAGGCAAATCTTTGTCTTATGACCAGTCATCAAAGTGACACAGAAATTTAAGATGAGGTATGTTGGAAGGCCAAGAATGTTAAATGGTACCTTGATAGTGGCTGTTCCAAGAACATGACAGGAGACAGAAGCAAGTTTAAAGCATTCACTTCAAAATCTAGTGGAAGTGTTACATATGGAGACAATAACAAAGGGAGGATACTAGGCATCGGCAACATAGGAAGTGACTCAACAACAATTGTTGAAGATGTACTATATGTTGAGGGATTAAAGCGCAATCTCTTGAGTATAAGTCAGTTATGTGACAAAGGTTACAAGGTAAAATTCAACTCCAATGTATGATAGAAAATCAGAATGATGCAAATCTGAAACTGATTGGCCATAGGATAGATAACATCTATATGCTTGACTTAGATAATATCTCTTCAAATAATGCATGTTGTCTAATTTCAAAAGAACAAGAGAATTCGCTATGGCATAGAAGGATTGTACATATCCACATGAACCACTTAAACAAACTAATTTCTAAAAATCTTGTGGATGGATTACCAAAACTGAATTTTGTGAAAGATGGACTATGCGATGCATGTCAAAAGGGAAAGCGAGTAAAGGTCTCTTTCAAACCTAAGAACATTGTCTCAACAACTAGACCCTTGCAACTTTTGCACATGGATTTATTTGGTCCATCTAGAACCAAAAGCTTTGGTGGAAACTTGTATGCCTTAGTAATAGTGGATGATTTCTCCAGATATACCTGGACATTGTTCTTAGCACACAAAAATAATGCTTTTTATGCTTTTAAGAAATTGGCCAAACTTGTACAAAATGAAAAGAAATGAAAATTGTTTCTATAAGGAGTGATCATGGAGGTGAATTCCAAAATGAGGAATTTGACAACTTTTGTGATGAGTATGTCATTCAACATAATTTTTCAGCTCCTAGAGCTCCACAACAAAATGGAGTAGTAGAAAGAAAGAATAGATCATTGGAGGAAATTACAATAACTATGTTGAATAACACTAGCTTACCAGAACAATTTTAGGCAGATGCTGTAAATAAAGCCTGCTATGTGCTAAATAGAGTTTTGATAAGGCTTATTTTAAAGAAAACTCCTTATGAACTTTATTGAGAAAGAAAACCAAACATATCACACTTGCATGTTTTTGGTTGTAAGTGCTTTGTACTTAACAATGGAAAGGAAAATCTTGGAAAAATTTGATGCAAAAGCAGATGAAGGAATTTTCTTAGGTTATTCTCTAACTAGTAAATCATTTAGAATCTATAACAAGAGAACTCAAACTATAGAAGAATCTGTATATGTCACTTTTGATGAATCTAATCCCAAAAGGTTGGGAAAGGATATTCGTGATGATGATGCAGAAACATCTGAAGAAACTCAATTGGAAGAAGAGCAATACAAGGTAAAAGAAGAAGAAGCTCTAGAAAATCCAAAAGAGGAACAAAATAATGAACTACCTTAGGAGTGGAGAATTGTAAAGAATCATCCCTTGGACAACATCATTGGTGAAATATCCAAAGGGGTAACTACTAGACACTCTTTAAGAAATGCATGCAACCACATGGCCTTTGTCTCTCAAATTGAACCGAGAACTATTAATGATGCTATTGTTGATGATAATTGGATCATGGCAATCCAAGAAGAATTGAATTAGTTTGAAAGAAACAAAGTTTGGGAACTTGTTCAAAAACCCAAGGATAAACAGATAATTGGTACAAAATGGGTGTTTAGGAACAAACTTGATGAGAATGGTATTATAATTAGGAATAAGGCTAGATTAGTAGCCAAAGGATATAATCAAGAACAAGGCATAGATTATGATGAAACTTATGCACCGGTGGCTAGGCTAGAAGCTATAATAATGTTGCTAGCATATACATGTATTATGATTTTCAAATTATATCAAATGGATGTTAAGAGCGCATTTCTTAATGGTTTTATACAAGAAGAAGTATATGTTGGTTAACCACCAGGATTTGAAATAAATGATTTTCCAAACCATGTTTATAAACTCACCAAAGCCTTGTATGGACTTAAACAAGCTCCAAGAGCTTGGTATGAATGACTAAGCAACTTTCTATTACAAAAAGGTTTTACTAGAGGTAAGGTTGACACAACACTTTTCACGAAAAGAAAACTTCAAAATATACTACTTGTACAAATATATGTTGATGATATTATATTTGGTGCTACTCATGATTCATTGTGTAAGGAATTTTCCAAATTGATGCAAAATGAATTTGAGATGTCCATGATGGGAGAACTCACTTTCTTCTTGGGACTTCAAATTAAACAATGTGATAATGGAACCTTCATAAGCCAAGCAAAGTAGTGCAAGGAACTGCTGAAGAAGTTTGGCATGGAGAATACAAAGGAAATGGCAACTCCAATGAGTCCATCATGTTACTTGGATAAGGATGAAAAAGGTAAAACTGTAGACATATCCAAATATAGAGGTATGATTGGCTCATTGCTTTACCTTACAGCTAGTAGGCCTGATATAATGTTTAGTGTTTGCATGTGTGCAAGATATCAATCAAACGCTAAGGAATCTCATTTAACAGCTGTAAAGAGAATTATGAAATACTTGCTAGGAACTAAAGATATGGGTTTATGACATGCTAAGGGATCAACTTGTAGTCTAATAGGATACTCTGACACTGACTTTGCTGGATGCAAGTTGGATAGGAAGAGTACTAGTGGAACTTGCCACTGACTTGGGAACTCATTAGTTTCCTGGTTTAGTAAGAAACAAACAAGTGTGGCTTTGTCAACTGCTGAAGCAGAATATGTTGCAGCAGGAAGTTGTTGTGCACAAATCCTTTGGATGAAGCAACAACTCATTGACTATGGTTTTCTCTTAGAGAAAGTGCTAATCAAATGTGACAACACTAGTGCTATAAATCTAAGTACAAATCCTATAATGCATTCTAGAACCAAACATATTGAAATAAGACATCATTTCATAAGGGATCATGTTCAAAGTGGAGATAAAGTTATTGAATATATTGACACATCTAAGCAATTAGCTGATATTTTACTAAACCATTAGCTAAAGAAAGCTTCTATTACATAAGAAGAGAATTAGGAATAATTGATCCAACTTATGCTTGATGTTTTGTATGATTGAATGCAGGATTGCTTGATTGTTGGTCTCAGTGCATCGATTAGTAAATCAATTAGCTTAAGCCAAAACCATAATCTCAAAGCTAGTACACAGATTATGCAATCCATGTATAAATCTAAAAAATCTGATTTTAACATATTTACATCGATTGATCAAAATCTTTTATACTTAGAAAACACTAGCGCATCGCTTTACACATCGATTGTTAGACAAAATCAGGAAACATGACTCTCTGGAAGTCCTTATACATCGATTTCAACATCGATTAACCTGCTATGAAAATCTGAAAATCCTAATCTGATCTGATATAAATTGATTTGTACATCGATTGATCTACTGATCCAAAAAGAACTACTCTCTGTAAGTGCTTATGTATTGATTGATACATCGATGTACTTGGGTTAAATTTGATAATCCTGTATATACATCGATTGTAACATCGATTAAGTGAAGTTTCTAAAACTTGGGACTCACTGACTTGCCCTATAAATCGATCGACACATCGATTGAGTTCAAGTTTCAGAACTTGGTACTCTCTGACATAGCTTATACATCGATTGACACATCGATTGTCTGAAGTATTGAACAAGCTAAAAACCACTAATGAATCAATTGATACATCGATTGACTGATCTGATTCTATAAATACCCAACTTTCCCTCCAAATTCTTCACATTTCTAAATCAAATCTTCAGTACCCAAAAACCTTATCAGAACCTGAAAATACCTAAAATGGCTCGTGTGAAGCAAACCGCACCCATTACTCCAGTTCAATCCAAATCTACTTCATCATCTTCAACTAATTCTTCCACACCTTAACAACTTTCCCCCATAGCCACACCTTCACGCCCTAAGAGGAAGGAAATGGAGAAAACCCAAACTTCTCAGAGGCAATGAAAACAACAAATCAAGGAACCTGTTAAGAGAAAGGATTCCAAAGGAAAGGAAAAGGTTGGTGAGATATCAAAGCCTACACCAAAGAAGAAGGAAGTAAAGAAGAAGGTGCCTAAGGAAGCACCTAAAAAGAAGGAACAGAAAAAGAGGAAGAGAACAGAGGAAAAAGAAGAATAGGATGAGCATCTCAATGCTGAGATATAACTCTTAAAAAGGTATTTCTCTGATGAAGAATATATCATGTTGTATAAGAAAGATTTTAAGCATAGAGATACACATGAGGCTAGAACTATTGATTTCAGTTACTTTGAAAAGAATGGATTCACATTTCACAAGATTCTTGAACACTACAAGTTAAGTGAATTTCTACAAACTAAAAGTGACATTTATCCAACTCTGATTAAGGCATTTTATTGCATCTTGGAAATGGGTAGTGTTGGTTTTTCTGCTGAAGTCAAGAACAAAAGAATCGAGATGACTTTTGAAGAATTTTATCAGTTCGCTGGACTAGATTACTTAGGAAGTAATATTGTTGGAATAGGTCCTTATAGTGCTTGGTTAAAAGCCTATGATAAGGTAAAGGCTAAGAAGGTGCTTTTAGTTGAAAATGCACCTGAAGGAAGACAGATCAACATCAGCTCAATGCACATTCAGCACAGGTTGTTTCAATATGTGCTAAGCATGATCTTGCTTCCAAGATCAGGAAATCATGTTGTAGTTCAGAACAATTATATTCTGATGCTTTGGGCTATGATTGAAAAGAAACAACTTAGTTGGAGCTACATCATTGTGAGACACATGATAGACTGCAGAATCTGTGGAGCTACATTACCTTACCCTGGCCTAGTTGTCAAATTGCTTGATCACTTTGAAGTCTCAATGGAACATGAGGAAAGGTTCCAAGCAAGGCAAGTGACTTACAAGTTTGGTGAGGGCACCATAAGCAAGATGACTGGTCGCGCTGTCGCGCACGCGCCAAAAAGAACGAGCGGGTTTTAAAACTGTAGTTTAGGGCGACAACTCGGATGTCGTCTCACAAGGACTCTTAAAATGTTATTTATCACAAAAATCAGTTTTTTTTTGGGGGTTGGATTGGGATGCAAATAAGAAAACAAAGTAATAACAGAGCAATAAAACAAGGCAGTTCAAAGAGGTTATCAAATAGCTAAAAACGATTAATCTACTGTTCTTGATTTCACAACTATCATCGGTTCATGTAATCCCAAGCCCTAAGCAGATTCTAATCCCCTTTCAGTTGTAGCAACAATTAACAAACGAAATCGCTACTACGGATACATGTTCCTATTCCCGAATTAAACAAACGGGGTTAAGCCCTCATGAACTAAACGAACATGAATGAACACACACGAATTAAACAAACGCGATTAAGTATAGGAACATAGCATCACTGAAATGAATCAACACAACACTATACACTCCTGAATTAAACAAACAGAAATGTATAACATGGCATTGAAAAGGGAAAAGCATACAAAACAGGGATTACAAAACCTCAAGTACGGTGGAAATCAATTACAGCAGATTAATCTATGAAATTTAGTTCCCCATGAAAACGAAATACACACAGAAAATATGTAAAACAAAATAGTGGAGAAGCAAAAGTCTTTCCAATCTGTCCAGAACAACCTTTTATAATTATTCAGAAATTTAGCCCACTCGCGAGGCGAGCCCTAATTCGCGAGGCGAATATTGTGAAGAGTCAGCAACGTTTGGTCTTCTCGTGGGGCGAAGTACTTCTCGCGCGGCGAGGAATGGAACAGTCTTGGCTTCTGGCCTTCAGTCTCGCGAGGGGAGACATGTATCCACGAGGCGACACAGAACGGGTTGCTTTTCTCTGGAACAGTCAGCTTTCAGGGTCGCGAGGCGAGGTGTTGTTCGCTGGGCGAACCAGAGAGGATGACATTTTCACTATTCTGCTAGCTTTCAGGTTCGCGAGGCGAGAAAACTCTCGCGAGGCGAATCCCCTGTTTCTTTATTCTCTCAACTTCTACTTAACCTGAAAACAACAAAATAGCCATAAGTGCTTTATTTGACTCAAAACTGGCTAAATTAACCTAAAACTACTTTAGAGACTCAAAACCTTGCTTGAGGACAATCTAATCTAATTTGGGTGAAAATAGAATATAATTTGCACAAAACCCTGGTCATACTAGCCATAAAACTAGATGAGCCAGAGGCTTATCAATGACGTTGGCCAAGAATTCTGAAGGGGAATGGGTAAGATTAGCTGGAGATGAAGCAAGAGCTGCAATGGAAAATGCTAAAACAAATTCCAAAATGGATAGGCTGATATCCATGATCGAAGTGTTTGAACAGAGGCAAAATAAGCAAAATTTGATGATCAAGAGAACTTCAGACTTCATGAGTCTAAATATTAATGCTCTTGAAGGGCAGATGGCAACCATTCATTTACACTTAGGCATCCCCATCACTGCACCTCCACTTCAAGAGCAACTCCAACTTCTGAGGATGTTGTGCAAATGGCTAGGCAAACTACTGCTGCTGCTTCTGAAAATACACCTGAGAAAGAAGTCATTCCCAATGTTCCAGCAACAGAGCCTACACAACACCATGAAGAGCCAAGGAACAATGAATATGCTTAGTTTTTAGGGCCTTTTCTGTGTTATTTTTTGTGTATGGATGACTGAGATGAATGATTAACGGATTTTGAATCATATTTTGTACTTTCTACTTGAAACAATCATATGAATGAATGATTTGATTCTCAATGAATATCTTAGTATGTACCTTATAGATATGTATCTTACATCCCTCATAATTTCTTTTTGATAATGACAAAGGGATAGAAGGAAAAGGGTACCATACTGTCACCAATTAATGATCCAAATGTTCAAAAACTGTCACTTAGATAGGGGGAGTAAAAATGAAAATTGCTGCACTATGAACTCTGATATATACTTTATATACAATATACTTTTAGACTGAACATATAAAGTATGGTAGGTTTGTCATTTATCAAAAATGGGGAGTTTGTGGAAAAATGACCCTAGTATGTTTTGATTAATGACTAAACTAACTTGAATTACACTTTGATTCACTAATTTCTTGCCAAGCTTGTATGTTTGTAGAATATATAATCAATGCAAAGAAAAGGATGCAAAGGATCAAAGGAGCAAAAGAATGATCATGAAGGAATTCTTGAAGATGAAGAACTACAAAGAAGAATCTCAAAGGATCTCAAGCAATATTAGATTATCAATGTAAAGAAATATTTTAAGTTTTTATTTTTGAAACAACACTCATAAAAACAAACTAAAAATGTTTTCATATAGTAAAATGAACTTAGAAGGAAAAAAGGTTAATTGAAAGTTCTGTACATCTATGTGTACATCGATGTACTTTCAGTTAATTAACTAACTTTTAATGAAAACCAATGTGTACATCAATGTATAAAAAGTATACATCAATGTATACATTTATTGATTGTGTCTGACTTGATAAAAATGCAAAACAAGCTTTAGTACATTGGTTGGACAATCGATGTATAAGGTGAAACAGAAGCTGACACTTTTTAAAAGAAGCTTACAATCGATTGGTACATCGATGTAAACACAGAACAGAAGTTAAGTCTTTAAAAATGATAGAAAAATCGATTAGTACATCGATGCATAAGCCCAAACAGAGGCAAAGACTTTTGAAACCCATTATGCAATCGATTTACCATTCGATGTAAAGACATCTGGGCTGAGAACTCTTGTATTTTTTAAGAACACAATCGATGCACACATCTATGTATCAGTTAGAATCAAGATTTTTCAAGAACACAATCGATTAGGCAATCGATGTATTCAGTTATAAAAATTGAATCTTTGATTAATAAATCGATTAGACAATCGATTGAATGATAATTGAATTTTTCAATGAAAGTTTATTTTGATCTTAACTAACTTTTGAAGTATGCCCAACGGGTCTATTTTGACAAACATCTATATAAAGGCTTGGGCAAACACTTTCTAAACAATGAATTCACTCATACTTAGATTAACCACGAAATTCTTTGAGAGAGCCTTTTCATTGAGAATACTTGATATATTTCTGTTAGAACTTCAATTTGTAATTTATGATTTCTTAGAATCTGTAATTCAATTCTTTTACTGAGAAAGGAAGAAGAAAGGAGAGAAGGTGTCTCTCTAAGTATTGATCTAAGAGTAGAAGGAACTCTTAGAGGTTTGACAAGAGTAGAAGGGACTCTTGGGGATTACAAGATTGATTTTTCTGGAAAGCTGTCACAGGGTAGAAGGAACCTGGGTTGTGAAGCTTTGCAAAGAATCCTGTAATTGTTTTGATTGTTAGTGGACAAAACTCACTGCAAAGTGGGGACTGGGTGTAGGTTACCAGAGGAGGTAGCTGAACCAGGATAAAACTCGGTTTGCATTTCTCTCTATCCCTTAACTCTTTTTATTGCTTTATTTGATGAATGTGTAATTAGGCAAATTGTTAAGGGGCAAATCTGTGAATGCATAATATCTCAATCAATCTTTTCATCTCTTTCTTTCTTGTAAAAGAATACAGTTTTCAATCTATCACTTAGCAAATTCTTGTTTTGGTTTAAGTTGGTTGACAAAACATTTTTCAAGAAACTGAGAAAAAGTTTCAGTTTTTGTAAAAAGGGTAAAAGTTTTTAAAATAACAAATACTCAATTCAACCCCCTTCTCGAGTATTAGAAGCCACAACCAACAGTATGTTCTAAGTCTTACATGATCTGATATTTTATATAAGGAGAATGCTAACAAGTTCCCTTAGGGCATTGTTTAAGGAACCAAGAAAGGAATTTTTTTATGGGAAATGGTGAATTTAGCATTTCGAAAAGTATTACACTTAGTTTTTCAATACAAACTTCCCTTTTATGGGTTGCTTAACCAATGCCCTTAGGTCACTCGTTAGCAAGACCCTTTATATAATTGAAATATTTGATTCTCACAAAGTATTTTGTGACCAATAAGCTTAAGCAAATAGTAGTCCAATATTTTTTTGGTTTTCAAAAGTTTAGGTTAGTTGGCCCCGGGGGATCACCAGGGCCATGGCAGCCAGACCTCACGCCTCAAAGAGTGCTTACAAATGTACTTACAGATTACTCACCAATCACTACTAGAAATCTTCTGATTACCTGCAGATTTTCCTACGGATTTTACTCAAATTCACAGGAAATAGGTTTCATGCGGATTTTTCTACGAATTTCTATTTATATGTAATACCTTTGTGGGTAATTTTTTCCTGCGTGTTTAAAAATCTGTAGGAAATTTCCTACCTATTTTTTTGCAAAAAATTTAAACCTGTGGGAAAATTGGCAAGAAATGTCAAAATTTCCTCCAAAATTTCCTACGAATTCAAATCGATATTAAAAAACCTTATTTCTTGAAATTTTGCATCAAAATTCACTGGAAATTCCTGTGGAAAAAATCCGCAGGAAAATATGCGAGTAATACATGAATTTCTATTAGTGAATGAGGTCCTCATATCGATCACTATAAGAAAACGTAATTTTTGTGTTGACAAAAATCGTCATTAAAGCTTTAAAAATCATCACTATGATGGTTTTGTGATGATGTTTTCATTGGTCACCTTTCGTCACTACAGCTCAAGTCACCATTTAATTAGTGCATTTTTTGAATTGTCACCAAAAATAGATATTTATTATGACAAAAAAATGTCACTAATATTTATAAATAACAATGACAAAGATGAATCGTCACAGATACACATCATAATAATGATTATCATCACTATTAAAATTTAGTGACAAAAAATTGCCACTGCTATTTTAACACAATTTGCTTTTAGTGATTATTAATGCTATACTTGTCACTAAAAATATTGGAAATTGTGGTCACTGCCTTAGTCATCAATGAAACATATTACTATTTTTTTTTGTACAAAAAAATTATTATTATAAGCAAAATGATAGTGATACTTTTTTAAAAGAAAAATGAATATTACTAATATGAGAATTAGAAGTACTCAAAATCAAGTACAAAGGACAAAGATACATACAAGTTGATCACAACAAGCCATGTTTGCAACACCCTTTCGAGTTCAACATTGAACTAACACGTTACTAATATTTTTAATTACAGCAGAAAAATTAGAAAAATTTAAAACATGTATTTACATATATACAACATTAGAGCTTGCTTGAAAGTTATGGCATATATATATACACGCACACACACATAACAACAACAACAGACACCCCACTGGCTGT
The DNA here is from genome assembly GCA_030762895.1 of Sophora flavescens. Taxonomy (NCBI): domain Eukaryota; kingdom Viridiplantae; phylum Streptophyta; class Magnoliopsida; order Fabales; family Fabaceae; genus Sophora; species Sophora flavescens. Next base: position 105,482,798 of record CM061066.1, on the reverse strand, counting down.
GGTACAACTACTAAGGAACCAACATCGTCTTCAAAAGCATTCTAACTTGAGAGACATCAATGTCCTCGTCACCTTCTCTGTCTCTTCACTCGTTAAGAACTCACTCCTATCTTCAAGCCACGATCCGAACCAACACATATAAGGAAGCAAAGAAACATATGAACACAGGAGGAAAGAAACTCTACAATTACCATAAAATAGGAAACAACATAAAATGCCACATATTAACATGCACGTCAACAATCACAACAGTCCCCCAAAATCGTCGTCATAGAAATCAACCTCAAAATCTCATCAACTAGGATCATATCCTACTCTATGTGCACCACTGGTCCTACATGTCATGATTGGCCAATTCTATGACTACTTTAGTCGGTAGTTGGGCTACTATCTCCCTCGTTACTATTAAAGTGCCTTCCCGAATCCCTCCAACTCTGAGAAACTCGAGAAGTTCTCCAACGTTGAGATAGCACCCGCGTCTCTCCAACATGAGTTCCGCCATCTTGGTCGCTCCACCTCAACCTCGTTTGGCAAGCTCAAACAGCTGTTGCAACTATTCACACGACCTCTCCGTGACAACCGCTCAAACGGTTGTTGCAGTTGTACACAGACACACCCCTTGTGCAATAACCACTCAAACGGCTCTTGTGGCCATGCACAAGTGTTATTTGACCTCGTATGATAGCCACTCAAACGGCTGTTGTAGCTAGTCATACGGTCCCTTGTGACAACTATCCAACTCTCGTTGTAGTCGTTCACAACCATCAACCCTATATTAGTAACCACTCAAATAGTTGTTTCGGCTATCCACAAAGCTGACTAACGTGAATGATATGCACATGCATCAACCACCAAATATTTTTTTCCCGTCATATGCATCTAGCACCTCAATCACACCAGATCAAAGACTTAGTAATCCACACCTTCCATTCTGAGAGTTTCCAACCAACTCGAATCAACTCAACTAGTCTACGTGTCGAATCGTCATTAAATATCCTATTATTCTAACATCACAACAATCATCTCGCAACTCAATCAAGATCATATTAACCACAATAGCATTATACCAACAACACACAGTCGACATACAATCATATCATTAATAGCAATAATAACAGACAAGATAGAATAACAACAAGCATGCCAAGCATATTATCAATTATCATGTTATCATATATGAGACACCCTGATATCCCATTATAGAACAAACCTAATTAACTAATCCTTAAGCCGTTTATTAACGTTAACGCGGATATACATTCAAAAATAACATAAGCTTACGGAAGCGATAAAAATTAAAACTATTTAAACATACACATCGGGAAAAAAGATAAATGGCAAACACATGTATAATATATAAATCACGACTCTGTACTGTCGATCCCAACAAAGAGACCGTAGCCAGAGTGATTATACAACCTGGGTAAAAAGAACAGTAAACTGGTCACAGAAACATTGGTCATAGAAAAGATAGCAAAAACCTAAAACATAAGCATCTAGCCGCCCGCCTCATAAATACATCAAAAGTCAAAAGAAAGATGATATGCTCACAGAGGCTCACCCTAGCAAATGCTACCGACTGACCATATCAAAGACGATATGGGCATTTGGAACTATCCTCACCATCAACAAAAGCACGACGATAGTCTCTGGCATCCCTGGTATGAATCTGGGGCTCCCATACCGACTTGTTGTTGCTGATAACGATCCTACGGCGCTGATAGCGGTGTCACGTCTGAGTATACCTCCTCCTCCTGCCCCTATAGACTCTGCCAACTCAATCCTGGACTACAGACTGCTCCCTCCTGTTCCACCATTCATCCATGAACTCGCGCTGATGTGGCGGATACCACGTCTATATGAAAGACAGTCTCTGGGAGGTCCGGTTAGAGCCGAGTATAGTGAAGAAAGGTCCTCCTTCAAGACGGACGTAGATGCGGATCGGGCCAATGTAACACATGAAAAAATGTGAGTGGTCGACCTACCACCCACGGTCATCATGGTATATGATCTCAATTTCCCCCAAGGTCTGGTCCCTCGGCGGAACCATCTGCAGGAAATGCATCTCACGATGCTCTGGTCTGATCGCCAATGGCGTATGGCTGCTGCTCATCTGAAAATTGATTCATACACCAAAAGAGAAAAAGAAGAAGAAGGGAGATAAGAATCTTGACACTACCATAAAACAGGGATATGGAAAACATAGCAAAGCATACTATCACACAACAGTCAACAAATATGGCAAACATCTCTCGAGTCATACTGTCACAGTCAACCTCGATTATCCAACTCAGATCAATCCTCTAAAGAGTCACACTCCTATGCATGTCGGCTGATCTCTCACACTAGGGATACTGATCCCCCGATCATTCTCTTTCTCTCTCGGGCCTATCCGTCACTCAGAATGTCAGCTGGTTTGTCCTGGTAACAGTTACGCTCGTCATGACTAATAAGGGTGCTTCCCCCTATGAGCTTAACTCTAATAGGGGTATCTTGGTCTCCTCGGAAGGTCCACCATAGACTGGAATACTCCGGGCCCAGACCTTGAGATCGTCGAGGTAAGGCTATTTGATAGGCTACTGGACCAATTTGGCGATGAATTTGAAAAGGTCCTATGAAACGAGGTGTAAGCTTTCTGGATTTTATTGCCCTGCCTATTCCAGTTCTTGGAGTGACGCTCGTGAAAACATGGTCGCCTTCTTGGAATTCCAACGAACTTCACCTCTTATCGTTGTAGCTCTTCTGCCTATCTGCTGTCGCTTTCATCTTTTCCCGAGTTTTCTTAACTTGCTCAATTATCCATTGTACCACCTCTGGTCCAATCAACTGACTCTCACCAGTTTCATACCAATAGAGCGGTATCCTACACTTCCTTCCTTACAGTGCTTCGTATGGCGCCATGCTAATACTTGAATGGAAACTGTTACTGTATGTAAATTCAATCAGTGAAAGAAATTCATCCAACTTCTTGTGTGTTCCAGCACACACGTTCTCAACAAATATTCCAAAGACTGAATCATCCTTTCTGACTGACCATCCGTCTGAGAATGATAAGCTGAACTCATACGTAGCTTAGTTCCCAATGCACTATTTAGGCTCTGCCAAAACCTTGTGGTAAATCTCAGATCCCTGTCCGAAATTATACGTGTTGGCACCCCATGCAACCTTACTACTTCTTTGATGTACAACTGGGTTAACTTTTCCAATGAAAACCTATGATTGATCGGTAAGAAATGAGTACATTTCGTTAACCTACCAATGATCACCCAGATTGCATCATACTTCCTTTGTGTCCTAGGCAAACCTGACACAAAGTCCATTGCAATGCTGTCTCATTTCCATTCTGGAACGTCTAAAGATTACAATAATCCCGCTAACTTATGGTGTTCAATCTTTACTTTCTGACACAGCAAGCAAGACTGGGCATATTCTGCCACTTCTTTCTTCATTCTAGGCCACCATAGCATCTTTCTCAAGTCCTGGTACATGTTCATGGCTGCTGGATGAAAACTTAGCTTACTCTTATGTGCTTCTTCCAAGATTAAGTTCTTAACTTCTCTATCCTCTGGCACACAGATCCTTTCACCAAACCTTAAAATTCCATCGCTACCTCGCTTAAACTCTACAAATTCACCTGCTTCTATCTTCTGATTGACCTTTTGGAGATACTGGTCTTCTACTTGCTTCTTCCGTAATAAGTCTAGGAATCCACTTCTTATAGTGACTATTCCCAAACTTATCTTATTCTAGGACAATTCGTTATCCCAAGATTCAGGTCTCTAAATTACTTGATCAATCCCAACTCCTTGATCACCATAGCAGACGCATGCAAAGATTTCCGACTTAAGGCATCTGCTACGACTTTCGCTTTTCCAGGATGGTATTGGAGATCTAACTAGTAATCCTTTATGAACTCCATCCATCTCCTCTGCCTCATCTTTAACTCCTTCTGATCGAACAAATCCTTCAGACTTTTATGATCACTGAAAATCGTAAACTGAGCACCACACAGATAGTGTCTCCATATCTTCAATGCAAACACTATCACGGCCAACTCTAAGTCATGGTTTGAGTAAATCCTCTCATGTACTCTTAACTGTCTAGAGGCATATGCCACTACTTTTCCATTTTGCACGAGAATGCAACCCAGGCCTTGATGTGACGCATCGCAGTACACATCAAATAGTGTTAATGGATCTGGAAAGACTAGCACTAGAGATGTTGTCAGCCTCCTTCTCAACTCCAGAAAACTAGCCTCACACCCATCATTCCATTCAAACGCCTTTCCTTTCCTCGTTAACTGCGTCATTGGCAACGCAATCTTCGAGAATCCTTTAATAAATCTTATGTAATACCCTACGAGTCCAAGAAAAATCCTAACTTCACCCACTATCTTAGGGCTTTCCCAATTCACTACTTCTTCAAATTTCGCAGGATCTATAGCTACACCATCTTTGTTTATCACATGCCCCAAGAATTGTACTTCGTCCAACCAGAATTCATGTAACACCGCGTTTTTCATATAGAAGCCTTTATACGTTTGTATGTGCTATGCATGGTTGTATGCTATGCTAAGTTTAAGTAGAAATATGCCTTAGGATTGTTAAAATGGGGTCAAGTGGGATTTTATGGTGAAAAGTCCCTTCCTGACACATGAGCACGACCGTGCTCATGTTCAGCACAACCCTGTACTCATTGGCGCGTTCAGTGGCTGCTTGAGCCACGAGCACGACTGTGCTCAAGGGGAGCACGACCGTGTTGGAAAACGAGAGTTTGTGACATGAATGTTGCAGACCCCGTGCTCTTTTGAGCACGACCCCGTGGTCGGTGTTAAGCATGACCGTGCTAAAGGTGAGCACGCCCGTGCTCAGGGTCTGACAATGTAACACCTCCTCGGCGTTACATGTCAACTCGATGCGGAAAACATAAATAATAAAAAGAAATGCTGGTTGCTGTTGGAAAATAATTTAAGTATATAATTATATTCGAAAATGCGAGTCTAAATTTTTTTGTTACAACACGAATATTTACAAACGTTATGCAAGAAAATAAAATCATAATACATACATCACATTATAAACCTCCATAGAATCATTAAAATATTTTTCTCGTTGAGGCGTACAAGTTTTCAAATAGCCATAACAGACCATCATAAATACTTAGAAAAGACTCCAAAACCCTTACACCAAAAAAACGACTCCACAGCTGGTCAAACCCAGAGATGTCTGTTGGGAAATTCTCCAACATCATCCCCATCATCGGATACCTCGAAAACAAGGCGTCGTAGCTCACTCCAGTGAGTGGTACGAGAAAAAAAGCGGTCTTGCCCGAAACAGCTCACACATCGTCATTGTTAGCATCATAACCTTCAAATCTCAGGGTCTCGTAGTGATCCAGACTACCGTTGTGAAAAAATGTACACATGTCCACAAATACCACAAGGCATTCCACATGTACATAGCAAGGGTGTGATACTCATAATAGGAGTTTATCATAATAGTCACATACTCGACACAACCAAAACAAGACAGCAAGTAATCACAATATTACATATGTATCATCTTGAAAATAAAACACAATTTCCATATAAAAAAATAATTCTCTCAAGGGATTTTCCATTCCATCCATCAATATGTTTTTTTTTTCAAGAATGTATGATACTTCATATATTTCTTTCTGTTTCTTAATCTCCGGAGATCCTAACTTCCCATCGTCGAGCAGTATAGGCTGCAATATCACCATAACACAATTGTTAGCATGAGGCCGGCCTCTCAATTTAGGTCAGAGCTCCAATTGTTCAAGGGTATCACGTCAAAACCTAAATAATATTGAGCAGTCCCTGATTGAGTACATCCGTGTTTGGCAGTCGATTACCACGGATCGAGGTCGCGAGGCCCCGGCTTTCTGTGGCATTCATACCCAGATGTTCCTAAAGATCCATTGGTACGAACTTACCCAAATTGTCTGTCCAAATATGGAACGGTATGCCCGTAAAATCATGGCACACCTACCACTTCATGCATGTAAAACGGTTGGTTTTTCTGTTTTCTTTTTCACATTTTTTTCTTTGTCGAGGCTCAAGGATAACGACTACAATTTTCTTGAAGGCATCAAGCCCATTCATACTAAACACAGGACATACAGTACGAGTGCTCAATCACGATACACTAGTTCGATGCACCGGTCCTAGGTTCGCCTATATTTGACACGAAGTCAAGTGTGCCAACTGGGACTTGAACCTGCGACACATAGGACATATAGTCCAAGAACTTATTCATAGGAAAAATAATCGACAAAATTTTTGCAACAAAAGCATTTTTTCAAGGATTTTTCATTTGAATCAAACTTTTTGTAAAACATAAGACTTTTTATTTCAAATACGATTTTTTCTTGATAACATTAAAATATTTTAGAGACCTCTCTTTTTATTTTCGAAATATTTAGGAAAAATAAGATAATGCGATTTTTCACAGCTTGTGCTCACAAACACTCATTATTAACTTATGTTTTCATAATCTCTTCCTCTTGAGAAAACTGAAAATCAAATTTCTTTTCTGATTAAAGTTTTCAATAACTTAATTCACCATTATTAAGCTATGACCAGTGTCATTCTCTCAGCCAAACCAATCATACATAACATAATCCCATATAAGCATATAAATAGTTATAAACACTTATTCACTGACAGTTAAGTAAAACAACATATTTTCACCAAACCTAAAACAACACAAATGTAGACATACCCAAACAAATACTTTAAGCATGTAACTATAAAACTCATGATGTAAACTCCCCTTACCTCTTGGAGCAAACTATTTTCTCTTGAATTAAAGCCTTCAATTCCTTTCCTTTCCACCACACAAGATCACTACAACAATCTTACAAGCAACCTTCAACCAAAACAACATAAATCAAGTTAATAAAAACAAAACCCATTTTTGTGTAAAACCCTAGGGGGTTCAACCAAGGAATTCAAATGGTGGCTAGGGAAATTTTATCATTTCATGCTTTTAGACATAGGATGTTAAAGTCTTAGATAGGATGGAAAAATTGCCATAAGTCAAAAATTCCACTTGTAAAATTTTTCTAGAAATATTTTCATGAAAATCAATGAAAATGGAAACTTGAAATAAGTTCATGGAAATGAAAGGAATCATGAAGGAAATATGATGAGATGATCTTCAATCATATAGTCATACCTCTAGATGAAGCGAAATGGAGAAGAAATTGAAGAACACATAAGAATTTTTTCTTGAAAGCTTAAGAACAAAGCTTGTGTTTTATGATAAAAATGGTTAAAATGAAGTGTCTAAGTGACTTGGCGAAGGGTTGGACGTGCACTATGTGTGTAGGAAGGTTCTATATTAGTTTGGACACATATGGAAACTTGTAGGAGAGGTTAAGGGTAATTTTTGGACAATGCACATGGACTTTTAGATATTTTCCAAAAAAGTAATCATTACATGGTGACTCATGGTGTGACTCACCATGGTGACTCACCAATGTAAGTTGTCATAGTGACTCGCCGATCCTATCCTCCCAGCCTATCTCTGCAGTTCCATAACTGGCTCCGTCGTTTACACGATTTCGGTTTTTTCGTGATTTCTTCGAATATTCTCCCGAATAAAATATACTATTTTATTTTTGTGCAAAAATTTTCAAAATAGATCATATCACTAAAATAGTGATAAAATCTAAGATTTTTCAGTTTCGGGTCAAAAATTAGAGTTTTCTGACCGGTACAAAATTGTACTGTCGTGAAAACGCATACCGGGTTCCGTCTGAATTTTGAACCCAAAATTTAACCATAACCTCTGTGACACCCTAATCTCGGGTCATCACATGGTTACCCGTTTGCGGAAATAAAACTTAATTTGCTGGTTGCTTTCGGAAAATAATGTTTTCTCAACGTTTATCTCTTCAAAATATGGTGATAAAATTTTTTCTTTTCCTCCTTATTTTAACCTCATAACCACAACAACGTATTCAAATCACACTTAACTACATAATGTATATAAGTCCTCCAACTATACTGCCTCATATTTTTCTCACATAAACCATAATCAACTTTATTCTTAAAACATAACATTACCTAAGCTGGTCGTAACTAACGGACACTACAACCGATAAAACAGCACAGCATGCCTCGAACTAGACATCCTTCGTCTTCTTGTAAGGATCATACCCGTCGTACAACTCTGATATGGTTGTAAGGGTGAGACGCCAATATATGGATTCATCACCATAACTAAATGCACAACACAAAAGATTGCACATACACATATACATGTTTATAACAACATACTCATTCATATTATATCACATCGTTTACCAATGGGTTTCACACCCCAAACATCAACGTTGGAAAACTATGCATGAACACTTCAATACATCTTCTAAACATTCATACTTAATCTCATGAGATATCTCCAACCTCGTAAACCTCGTGATGAGTTGATCAGACTCAATTGCCACAGGCATACAGCCACAGGCACGCCCATCGCACACTGTCCAACATCGTGGCACAGTGATAACACTCTGAGATGGGGCTTCATTGTCCAAACCCAGGGCACAATGAGAACATCTTTGTATGATCTACCCTGACTCCGCAAGGTAATCCCTCTTTTTATCATGGCACGTCTGCCAAATGCATGCAAGAAAACATTTTGTTCTCAACACTTTTCTTTGTGCTATATCTTCATTTGTCAAAGCTCTCAAAATCTTACAACCCATCATCGTTTTAAACATCTAATTCTCTCAAAAGCATCATCGTTAAAACATGGAAGCTCTCAAAAGCTTATGACTTAACATCGTTTAAAACATCTTTACATCTTTTATTAACAACACAGGACCTCAAAGTCCGAGTGCTCAATCACGAAGCCCCTAGACCTTGCAATTAGTCTTAGGGCGTTCGTGGTAGTAGAAAACAACTTAAAACGTTTTAACTTCTTTAAATTGATACCCAGTTTACAACATAACGAACCTTAATACCCCGACGTCTCGGTTATTAAGTTCTATATCTTTGTACATCTTTTTACATCGTTTTACATCTTTCATATCGTATTACATCTTTTACATCTTTTACATCGTTTTACATCTTTTACATCATATTACATCTTTTACATCGTTTTACATCTTTTGCATCGTATTACATCTTTTACATCTTTTACATCGTTTTACATCGTTACATCTTTTACGTCTTAAGAAAAACTCACTTACAGCAAATCCTTTCTTCTTGAAATTCGTTGGTAAAACGTCAAATCATAGAAAATCCACTTTTCCTTTGGAAACTCATTTTTCCAAAATAACGTCAAATCATCAACAACTTATTTTTGTTGAAACTTCAACTCTAATAAATCAATTCAAATTTAATCTCTTTTCAAGATAAGTACTGCTGTTTTTAAACTCTCACCGTAAATAATTTGGAAACTTGCCGTCATTTTGCATTTTCAAAGAAAACGTCTTTAAGTCAAACTTTGACATTTATTCTAAAATAATTTTCTTATATAATAAATAAGGTATTTTCGAATATTAATTTCACAAAATCACTTTTTATAATATCTCGGAATTTCTTGTGTAAAAATTAGCAGTACTAAAAACATTTCACGGTTACACTCTCACCGTGACTCATAAATTTCTTTTACACTAATAAATCCTCAAAATAATAATATTTCTCAAAACTCATTATTTTTCCAAAATCATATTTTCCTCTACTATTATATTCCAACATTCCCCATAAAACATTGAATATAACTTTCACAGCTTATTAAATCTTTTATCTCATTAATCGGTTGTGCACTGACCACTGTCAGGCCTCTCAAACAACACTCACAAACAAAATTCAACAACATCATCATAATTATATCCCCAGGCAGATCATGCATCATAACAACATAATATACTACCGCAGATAATGAAAAACAGATAAATCACCGATACACAGATAAACAACACATCGTAAAAAACATAAACAATTAATCACAAACCACATATAAATCATATAAGCCACACTAAAAGCAAATAGTTTCAAACAACCTCCCGATTTAATCCGATTTCCTCCGTCGGCTTTAGGTCAAACCAACCCGATTGATTCCTTCAAACAAATTGCAATCAAATCAAACCACAACATACTTAACTCATGAGGTTTAGGTTTCGGCCAAGGGCTGACTTTTAGGGTTCAAAATCCTTAAAATTTCTAATCATGATTAAGTCATAGATTAATGATCCTTGATTAACCTAAATCATATATTAGTGACTAAACAACTAAGTTTCAAACTCAAAACTTCCTAACTCTTTTATACAAGGATTCGGCCTCAACATGTTCATAGGGCTAGGGTTCTTAATTTAATAAACCAACTTGGATTTATTAGGCATACATACTAATAGCTTGATTACTAAGATCATTAATAAAAACTTTGAACAAAACTCATCTAGTTCCAAGAACTAGGGTTTCGGCCTTGATGAAATAAAAGGTTAGAGTTTGATTTTTTTGATCTTATATGTACTTATATACAATAACTATCAAGGTACTAGAAGATTGAATCATGAATCAAGACATGAAAATGAAACAAAACCTATGGACACAACATTGACCTAGGTTCGGCCAAGTCCAGAAATTAGGGAAAGAAATTTCTCATGATCTTATGCTTCTAGATTACGAAAATAGAGATGATTATAAGATCATATCAATTGGTTTCATGTCAAAAGGATTTTTCTAGAATTAGTTATGAATTTTCAAAGTTCTAGATCTAGAAACTTAAAAGTGATGAACAACTATGAAACAAACTTTGAATCAAGAAATTGATTGAAGAACATAGACATGATTAGATAAGAAGAATAGGATTCACCTCTTGGAGATCAAAAACAAGTGAAGATACAAGAACTTTCTTCACAAACTTGACACTCAAAGACTAATGAACTTTAGGTTTTTGAACAAAAGGCAATAGACACTAAGTGAAAGGTGAGGAAGGGTATTTATAGGCATGTGGGATGAGCCACTTTTGAGGACCAAGTAGAAAGGAGGTGGCTTTTCAAAGGATTAAAGTGCAAATAACTCATAGGGACCATTTTGCAAAGATTCCAAAAGTATAAGGACTATTTTGCAAATTGTCAATAGTTTGACATGATGGCCATGTGCCACATTAAATGTGGTCTTATCTTTACTCATCTTGGCTGATTTTTCTTCAAACTTTTTGGAAAAACCTAGAAGGATGGAGAAAACTTGAGAACTTAGTAGAATGTAGTAGAATCTTGGAGAATATTGTGGAATTGTGTGGAAACTTCAAGAATCCACTTGACTCTTCCAAACTAAGGCATCCCCCACTCCATATTGGGCCTGCGCATGGGCTTGATAAATTTGGGCTTGAATTCATTTTTGTGGGGCCCACTTTAAGATTTAAGCATTAAGCTTAGGATAGGAAACTTATATGGCTTCAAATGGGCTTTATGAAACTTAAGTCATGGGTAAGGAATTTGGGCCTCAAAGCCACGGTCCTCTATGTATTTGGAACAAGGATTCTAGCCCAATTCACTTTGAAAAACATAGAAACTAACTCAGGGACAAAAGGGTAATTAACAGAAAGTTTAGGGACTAAAGCGTAAAATCCATAAATTTTCACTTTAACCCTGAAAAACCTTCTAGACTTAAAAATATGATTCATCCCCATGAATCATCTCAAAATCCTAAGATAAACGCTTTATCTGCTCTTAGGAACTCCAAAATCCACTCCGTCGTCTACCCGATTACATATTTCGCCCGTAAAACGTAAATTATTTTATTTTTTTACCAAAATTTTCAAAACTTCCAGTATTGTAGAAAATACGATAAAAACATTTTTAATCTCGTTCACGAATTAAAATTAGGTCTTCTGAGCAGTAAACTTTTACTCTCAGTGAAAACACAGAAAACGGCAGATCGGCTTCCGTCTGAATTTTCAACCAAAAACTTCCCCGTAAACTTATGAAAATAAGTATAACAAGGAAATGACCTTGGTTTATCCAAAATCATTTTCTAAGTCTTGGATAAAAATATATATTTATATATTTCTTACCGATATTACGAAGCAATAAAAATCGGGGTGTTACAACCTCCTGTAATGTAGTAGGTTCTAGAAATGATTTTTTTCTCCAAAATCATTTTTTTCTGGGTCACAGTTAAAAATATAAGTAGATATATCGTTACTAGTAACACAATTTTCTTGAAGGCATCAAGGCCATTCATACTCAACACGGGACATACAGTCTGAGTACTCAATCACGATACACTAGGCCGATGCATCGGTCCTAGGTTCGCCGATATTTGACAGGAAGTCAAGTGTGCCAACTAGGACTTGAACCCGCGATACATAGGACATATAGTCCAAGAACTTATTCATAGGAACTCTAGCTCGACGTCTCGGTTGCTAGGTCCTCATAACTATTTCGTTTTCAACACAATTTTCGTTCTGTGAAAATAAATACTAAAACAAAAAATCTGAAACTCATCAAAGTTTATCGGAATCATTTTCGCTCTTTTAAAACATGTCATAGAAAATCTTTTGAGCTGAAATTCATTTTCGAAACATTAAATAGTCAAAAACCTTTTTAAATCTTTTGGTTCCAAAAAGAAATCATCAACAGAATTTCAGCCACAAAAGCATTTTTTTCAAGAATTTTTCATTTGAATAAAACTTTTTGTTAAACATAAGGCATTTTATTTCAAATACAATTTTTACTTGATAACATTAAAATATTTTAGAGACGTCTCTTTTGATTTTCAAAATATTTAGGAAAAATAAAGATAATGCGATTTTTGACGGCTTGTCCTCACAAACACTCATTCTTTAAAATTATTCCAAAATCATCTGTGAATCTTCTTTGAATTCTTAACCTATAGACAAGGTCCTTAACTTATGTTTTCATAATCTCTTCATCTTAAGAAAACTAAAAATCTAATTTCTTTTTTGATTAAAGTTTTCAGTAACTTAATTCATCATTATTAAGCTATGACCAGTGTCTTGCTCTCAGCCAAACCAAACATACATAACATAATCCCATATAAGCATATAAACAGTTACAAACATTTATTCACTGACAGTTAAGTAAAATAACATATTTTCAACTAAAATCAAACATCCCAAATATAGACATACCCAAACAAATACTTTAAGCATGTAACTATTAAACTCATGAGGTAAGCTCCCCTTACCTCTTGGAGCAAACTATTTTCTCTTGAATTAAAGCCTTCAATTCCTTTCCTTTCCACCACACATGATCAATGCAACAATCTTACAAATAACCTTCCGCCAAAATAACATAAATAAATCATATTAATAAAAACAAAACCCATTTTTGTGCAAAACCCTAGCGGGTTCGACCAAGGAATTCAAATGGTGGCTAGAGAAATATTATCATTTCAAGCTTTTAGACATAGGATGGTAGAGTCTTTGATATGATGGAAAAATTTCCATAAGTAAAAAATTTAACTTGTGAAATTTTTCTAGAAATATTTTCATGTAACCGGCTCCGTCGTTTACCCGATTTCGATTTTTTCGTGATTTCTTCGAAAATTAGCCCGAATAAAATATACTATTTTAGTTTTGTACAAAAATTTTCAAAACAGATCATATCATTAAAATAGTTATAAAATCTAAGATTTTTCAATTTCGGGTCAAATTAGAGTTTTCTGACAGGTACAAAATTGTACTTTCAACGAAAATGCAGACTGGGTTCCGTCTGAATTTTGAACCCAAAATTTAACCATAACCTCCTACAATATAGTAGGTTCTAGAAATTATTATTTTTCCTCCATAATCATTTTTTTCTGGGTCACAGGTAAAAATATAAGTAGATATATCGTTACTGATAATACAGCGTAGATAAAAAGCAGGGAGTTACAAACATCTTAAATATGTGAGTTCTGTGAGGGTTGCGAGCCAAATCCTCATTTTGACACTTTCAGAAATCCTAGTGTGACAGAAACCTCTCCTTTTCCCTTTCATTTGAACCCTTCAAATTTCTGGGTGTTCTTGATCTAGTCTAGGAGAGAAGTCACGCGTGCTAGTGTTAGTAAAGGTAACGTAGTTATCCCTCTTTTAATCTCCTTTACCTATTCTTGATTTGGAGATTAATTGGTTAATCCTTTTTGTGTTTGGCCAAGGCTTGGGGAATTCGTCGAGCCGCTTGAGGGAAACAGATTAGAGTTGTATACGCTTGGCGTTAGTGGAACCTCCAAACCATGTATGGGGAGAAGGGATTAGTATGACATGTAAGCAATGGGGTAGCGTAAGATGAAGGGTTAACCCATGACCCTGTCGTATGCCAATTGCTTGTTTGATGTTGTCCGTTATATGTATGTTATATTTTCTACATATTTGGTATGCTATAATTGTGTACTGTTATTGATGATGAATATGCCATGATTGGATGATTGATGATGATGTTACCATACCATGAATGTATGCTTGGTTTTTGATGTTGTTAATGCTAATGTTAACTTTAATAAGACATTAATTAAATACATGAGAAGCTTGATAATGATATAAGAGTTAAGGGATAATTTCCTAATGTTCATAAGACATGAACTGTAGTAAAGATAAGTGAGATTGATGATGCTCAATGATATAATTAAGACTCTAGGATTGATCCATGAGTGCTTTAGGGGTGTTAATAAAGAAACAAGAATTAAATGATTAATCCCCAATAATTGTAAGACATGGAGATTAAACAAGAGCAATGAGATTAATGCTTGATGGTGTAGTTAAAAGTCAATAGGATTGATCTACGAATGCCCTAGGAAGCTTAGTAAGGGTTTTCCAACCCTTCTGCCCAGAAACAGTACGACCATGCTCTAGTAAGCACGATCGTGCTCAACAGACAGTACGCCAGTGCTCAACTTAAATGCCAACACGCCCGTGCTGAGGGAAGCACGACCGTGCTCCCCTAAACAGAACAGACGTTAAGATAGGAACAAGGGTGTTTCACCCAAATTGTTCCCTATGATGAAATAAGTCACCGATCGAAGTAAATACAAGTTAGAAAATTAAATGAAGACTTAACGATGATATTTAAACACAAACGTTAAGATGGTTAAGTCGGTAACGATGTGTTACCACACGTTGTTATACTTTGGTGCTTATTGGCCAAAGTAACCTTGATGCTTATTGGTCAAGGTGTTGATGATGTTGAACCTTGGTGCTTATTGGCCATGGGGGGCCTTGATGCTTGTTGGTCAAGGTGTTGATGGTGTTAAACTTTGGTGCTTATTGGCCAAAGTGTAGGTGGTGGCTTGATTGTTTGTTGTTGTGTCTCATATTTCAAGCATTGGAGATGTTAGTGGGGGAAGTTCAATATAGGGGAGGTCGTCCAACAGTAAAGCGATCTGGCCGTCCGCAGTGATTCATCCGAGAGTTAGGTGAACTGTGGCCCCTCTGGTGGTGCATCCTAGAGTACGATGCATCTTCTATCCAAGGGGTTCACCCATGGTTTGGTGAACTGCCGGCTTTGGTACTTATTGGCCAATGTGGATATGTAACTCCGACGTTGTCTACCTGAGGTAGTTTTGGATCCACATGCATAACAGAGTAGTAGAGTAGCACTGCATCACATAGCATACCTTGTTTGAGATGATGTGAATGATGCTAAGTGTTGTTATGATTTAATATGCTATATCTATATGTGATGTATGTTCATATTTCTAACTGCACATTCGCCATTATGTTTGTACATCGATTTCTTACTCCCCGTTTTCTATTGTTTGCTTTGCATGTATCTCTTTATGCAGATGACGGTGAGCAGCCAGTTGAGGAGTGACTCTGAGGAGCCGCTTACTTGTAGTTTAGGATTTTCCTTTTTTTTAGTTTTGTTTATCCGAGGTATTTTCAGATTGTTAGTTACCAGCTCTGTAATGTGACATCGGAGTTGGGTTTCTGCTTTCATGTTATGTTTTTCAGTTATGTTTAACTTGTTTTATTTTTCTGCGTTGAGACATTTTGTTCACGTGGTATCTTCTACCCATGGTTTTTATTATTATGAAATAATATGCATGTGTTTTAGTTTTTCTTTTATTCTATTTCCTTTTATGTTGTTATAAATACATGCGGGGTAGAGGGTGTTACAATTCACAGTTAGACAACTTGGCATAGAGTTGTCTGTCCCTTAATACTTGAAATACAACCTGAAGATGCTCTGAATGCTCTTCTCTACGTGAGGAGTAGATCATAATATCGTCGATAAACACCACAACGAATTTGTCCAAGTACTGTCTGAAGATCCAATTCATGTAGTCCATGAACATGGCTGGAGCATTAGTTACGCCAAACAGCAGAACAAGATACTTCACTCTGATCTAATGGTATCCAGACCTCATATCTATCTGTGAGAATACAATTGCTCCCCGCAACTGATCCATAAGATCATCAATCCTCGGTAACAAGTACTTGTTCTTGATCGTTACCTTGTTCAATTGTCGGTAATCCACACACAACCTTGAACTTCCATCCTTCTTCCTTACGAACAACACCTATACTCCCCACGGAGAAACACTTGGTCGGATAAACTCCTTCTTAGGCATGTCATCTAGCTGCTTCTTAAGCTTTGTCAACACCGTTGGGGACATTCGATAAGGTGTTATCGATATCGGTACTGTACCTGGTATGAGATCTATCGTAAACTCTATCTCCCTCTTCGGTGGTAACCCTGGCACATCATCCGGGAAAACTTCAAGAAACTCGCTTACGACAGGCAGTGCTTCTGCTTTCGGACAATCCTTGACTTCCAAGGAAAACAACACCATGCAATCTTTTGGTCGTCCTTCTCCCAATCTACTGTCATCGACTGACATTAGACCAGATTGCTCAGAAAAACGAAGGGTTTTATTTGAACAGTCAACCACTACATGGTTAGCTGAAATCCAATCCATGCCCAAGATAACATCGATCTACTACATAGGCAGACAGCCAAGGTCTACAAGAAAAGTTCTAATTTCTAGAACAATAGGTCATCTACAACAAACAAACAGGGTTGTCAATCTATCTCCCATAGGGGTAGATACATTCAGATCATAAGGTAAAGAGGTGGCAGACAGTTTCAAATGATCCATACACTCTAAGGAAATAAATGAATGTGTAGCCTCAGAATCAAACAACACATATAAGAGCTTACCGTAAATGAGGCACTTGCCATGTATCAGACCAGGCTCTCGTGCGGATTCAGATCCCCTCACAGCAAAGAATCTTTCACTGGCTTGAGGTCTACCTCCTTGTTGATTCCCAGTCTGATCTCTTGTTCCGACTCCCCGAGCTCTTCCACCTTGTTGTGGAGCTTGAGCCCTCTCCGCATTGCCCTGAGTACAGAAACGGGCAATGTGACAAGTACGTCAAAACTGGAAATAGATCGTATTCTGGAACTGAGGACAATTCTTAATCAGACCAGGCTCTCGTGCGGATTCAGATCCCCTCACGGCAAAGAATCTTTCACTGGCTTGAGGTCTACCTCCTTGTTGATTCCCAGTCTGATCTCTTGTTCCGACTCCCCGAGCTCTTCCACCTTGTTGTGGAGCTTGAGCCCTCTCCGCATTACCCTAAGTACAGAAACGGGCAATGTGACAAGTACGTCAAAACTGGAAATAGATCGTATTCTGGAACCGAGGACAATTCTTAATCAGATGCGGCCCTCCACACTTAAAACATGTCAGGAATCTTGCGTCAGGATTAGAACTTCCACTGCATGTACCAACCGTTTGCTGATTAGGGGGGCTGTAAGGCTTGGACCTTGACTGAAACCTTCTACATCTTCCTCTCTGGTTGAAACCTCCTCTAACAGGTCCACCACTTCGTTGTTATGGCTGAACTGACTTGGCTGTCATGACTCTCTAGAGCTGTGCACTTCTCTACTAGGGCTGGTAACTGATTCAGCTCCAGTGGTATCATAGCCCTCATTAGTTCAGGCCTCAACCCATCATCAAACCTTCTGCATACCCACTCTTCATCTGGATATATCTAGTAGTACTGAGAAAACTTCAACATATCTTCAAATCTGATGGCGTACTCTCCGACAGACATGTTGCCTTGCTTCAGGCTCATAAACTCTTTCTCCTTTTCATTTCTGACGCTTTTCGGGAAAAACTTCTCTAGAAAGTACTCCCGAAACAAATCCTAGGTAATAACTTGCTCCTCAGCTTCAAGCATTCTCTGCTTACTCCGCCACCAAGCTTCGGCTGCTGTGGGATCCGAACTTGAAACAAGTTAACATTCCTAATGCTGCTTGACTGGAACCTCCACCACTGGTACTAGCAGATTACTGGTCGGAGCAACGGTAAGACTTATGTATTAAACTATATGTCTTACAAGAGCAGTAGACAGTTATCCTCATACTTTAAGAATAACTCGCGTATCTGACACTCTACCCTTTCTAAGCATAACTGACATCCAATGAGGATTCAACTAACAGCGTCGGTACACATCCTAACCCCATAAACCTCAATCCTCATCGGACTCAGTTCCTATAGCCCTTACCCCCAAACAGACCTAGCCCCATAGTCTAGTTTAGAAGGGAGCTGCTTTAATACCACCAAAATGAGACACCCCGATGTCCCATTAAAGAACAAACATAATTAACTAATCCTTAAGTCGTTTATTAATGTTAATATGGACATACATTTGAAAATAAAATAAGCTTGTGGAAGCGATAAAATTTAAAACCATTTAAACATACATATCGAAAAAAAAGATATACGATAAACACATATACAATATATACATCATCTATCCAACTGTACTGCCGATACCAACATAGGGGTTGTAACCTTAGTGACTATACAAACTGGGTAAAGAGAACAGTAAACTGGCAATAGAAAAGATAGCAGAAACCTAGAACAGAAAACATCTACCTTCCCGCCTCTCATAAATACATCAAAAGTCAAAAGAAAGATGATATGCTCATAGAGGCTCTCTGTAGCAGACGTTACCGACTGACCATATCACAGACGATATAGGCATCTGGAACTACCCTCACCCTCAACAAAAGCACGATGATAGTCTCTAGCATCCCTAGTATGAATCTGTGGCTCCCATACCGACTCGTCGCTGCTGATAACGATCCTACGACGCTGATAGCAATGTAACGTTTGAGTATTCCTCTTCCTCCTGCCCCAGTAGACTCTGCTAAATCTATCCTGGACTATAGAATGCGCCCTCCCATTGCATCTATCATCCGGGAACTCATGCTGACGTGGCGGATACCTCATCTCTGTGAAAGGCAATCGCTGGGAGATCCAATAAGAGCCGACCATAGTGAAGAAAGGTCCTCCTCCAAGACGGACATAGATGCTGACAGGATCGACGCAACACATAAAGAACTGTGAGTGGTCGACCTGCCATCCACGGTCATCATGGTATATGATCTTATATGATCTCAATGTCCCCCAGAGTCTGGACCCTCGGCGGAACCATCTACAGGTAATGCATCTGACGATGCCCTGGTCCGATCGCCATCGGCGTATGGCTGCTGCTCATCTGACGTTCGATACATACATAGAAAAAGAAAGAGAAGAAGGGAGATAAGAATATTGGAACTACCATAAAACAAGGATAGGGAAAACATAACAAAGCATATTATCACACAACAGTCAACACATACAACAAACATCTCTCGAGTCATACCGTCACAGCCAACCTCGATTATTCAACTAGGATCAATCCTTTAAGGAGTCACACTCCTATGCATGTTGGTCGATCTCTCACACTAGGGATATTGATCCCCCCGGACATTCTCTTTCTCCCTCGGGCCTATCTGTTGCCCAGAGAATGTCAGCTGCATTGTCCTGGTAACAGTTCCGCTCGCCGTGACCAATAAGGTACTTTCCCCTTTGAGCTCAACTCCAATAGGGGTACCTTGGTCTCCTCAGAAGGTCCACCATAGACTTGGAATAATCCGGGCCTAGACGTCGAGATAGTCAAGTACCAGCGGAGACCACTACACAATGGGTGCAAACCAATGGCCAATGTCGGTCAATCCGAACCTGGCTACATTCCCAAGGTTCCCTGAACTATCCTGCTTGCATTCCGTACCGGTACCGTTACTCACTTACACGTATTACGATGCACTCGGCATCCATAACCTCAACTTGGTTCCAATATACCGTTCTCATATCACGTTCACAGCCGTAGTACCCTCAGGGTATCAACCAAGGTTTCCAACAGCACAACAGACAATCCAGACAAACTCAACGGCATCAATGTCAACATCATAATATCATCAATCTCAATATCAAAATAATAACTTAACATCATCAATATCAACATGGCATCAAGCATCATGATGCATATATAGCAAATAGCACACATCAACCAACATCATAACCATAAACAACACAAAGTAGTAAAACTGACAACCTCGGCATATGCATGTAAAGAGATACAATAAACCTAACATCAGTAAGTGTGCCGTAACTAAATCCCATGTACAGTTTTAGAAGCATTTTCATTAGGGATTTAATTATCGCAAGCTATTCGACAACTAGTAGGGTCTGGGGCACCCTACAGATACAACATAATACACTATACTATGCTTGCCTCCCCGGCGTGTCCGATACTTTCTTCCCACCTTAGACAGTCGTAACGTAATGTCAATGTCTCAAAATCCGCTCCCCTCTCCTTAGAACTATTGCTGCCTCGATCGTCATGGAGCTCCCCGGTGCTCCAAAATTTGCCCTCAACACACGGACAGAGTCTTGACAATGGCATAAACCCTAATCTTGCAACAGTTTCACAAACAAAGCCAGAATCGAAGCAAGATTCACAAAACAAGGTAAATGACAATGTCGATGAGTTAGGGATTCGAGCATTACCTCCACTGTTTGACGGATTGAAAGTATGTGTGTGACGTGCTCGTTGCCCTGAACGTAGATATTTAGTCAGAATTGAAAACGGATGAGCGATTCTCCCTGAAACTCACTTTCTCTCTCTAAAACCAGCTTTGTCGTCTCTCTTCAACTTCTGGTTCTAGCTTCAAAATGAGGAGAATGGCCATGCATGAGTGGAGAAAAGGAAGAAAGAGGGGGTAGGTGACAGCACTGGGCGCTCGAGCGCCCCTACTCGCCACGCTTGAGCGCCGCAGTGCTTGAGCGTTGTCTCTGCCACGCTTGAGCACTATATACTTCTCAGCCACGTGTCATCCATTTTGACACGTGTTGCCACATGTTATTCAACCCATAATGCTTGAGCACTTGTTATGCAGCGTTTGAGCATTCTCATTGATGTCGATTGCCTGATTTCATGGGTTTCGATGCACTCCGAGTCTGATTTAAGTTCGTCTGATACACAGACTCATTAACACCTAACAAACAAGATTAAGCCATCACATATTTTTAATCCTTGCCCGATTCCTTAATCGAGAAAATGGGGTGTTACAACATAGGCATGTTAAACATATCAACAACACATACACATATGAAACATATATCAACAACACATACACATATGAAACATATATCAATCACGATAATTGTGGTTTCTTCCCCTTCACCTTATTTCTATTGCGTGTAAGATCCTAACACAAACAGCCTTGACCATAGAACTCACGAGCCAACAGTCACGAACAAGCAACTATCACACTCAGTACAAATGCAAAATAGTTTTTGTTTCCTTCCTTGGTTTCCTTCCTTGTTTCCTACCTTGTTTTCGTTTCCATTTACTTGTTCTTTTAAAGATAGAGGGTCACGATTTGTGGCCAGAATTTTGTGGCTAAAATTGTAAAGAGGTTATGAAAGTTTATTCAAGTAATAAAGGAAGCAAAATCTAGCCATGAACCTTGGTATTAATAGGAGTAATAGTTGGCCAAGCTAGGTTCCTCAAGTCTAAAGAATTCCAAATCTTTTAATTGTTTTAAATGTTGACTAAGTGAAGCTAGGAAGGTGACTATGCAAGGCTATGAAAAATTACTATGCAAAGTTACTTGTGCTGGCCGAATGTTTTCCATGTTAAGGAAGCTTACCATATGCTTCAAGTAGGAGGTGTCATCAAGCAAGTAGGAGGGGTCATCATAGGATGTTCAATTTGCTTATAAATTCTAGTCATGACCGTGCAAGCTTATCCATGGCATAAGTTGCTTACTTAAGCTTAAGGAAATGTATTTCAACTAAAATTTAAGAAAGTTATCCCACGGTTCTTTTGCTACAAGATATGATATGTTTTATGGTAAAATGACTCATCAATGTTATTATTACACTAGTCAATACGGTTGGCAACATGCAACGGAAAAGCAAGCATGAGGTATCATTATTCAAGGCTTGTCATGTTTTTACTAAGCATGAGGTGTCATGCTAATGTATTCAAGTTGCTTACTAATCCAAACTATAATCGTACAAGCTGTCCTAAAATATATAAACTTACTTTTGCTAGCTTAACAAAATATAATAATGGTAATCTAGCTATGGTAAAGTGATTAATTAAGCTTAAGTGTCCCAAATTAGTTAGTAAATTAATTGATATTAATGTTAATTAATCAAAATTAATAAAACTTGATGGATTGATCATAATTAGTTAGATATAATTAAGATCTATATCTATGATTAATTATCTTTTGATTTGGTTAATGATAAACCACCTTAATTAAAGATTTAAATTGATGTGCTTCCAATAGGAGGTTTTGACGTGCCTGCTTGATGTGCTTACCTATTGAAAATTTCGAGGTGTTTGAATTTTATTCTAAACTCCCATATGTGTTTGGATTCTTAAATAGTTTTGACTTATCTAACACATACCTTGTTCTTATCCCCTTTCTTTCACAGAACACCATCGTTTCTAACCTAAGTTAGCTTAACTAATGAAATTCATCCAATCCTCATTAAGATGTCTAATTTCCATTCACTAAAAACAGGATGTTACATTACCACCCCTTAAAAGAAATTTTTTCCTCGAAATTTAGTGATGGTTACACACCATCCTATGGTCCTCCTCGTCCTTAACTTTGTGACTTACTTGATCAACCTTATAATCTGATGTAAGAGTACATCATGCTTTTGCTGCATCACTCTGATATGATTATCAATAATGTGAACTAGCCGATTCACACACACACACACACACACACACACACACACACACACACACACACACACACACACACACACACACACACACACACACACACACACACACACACACACACACACACACACACAGATACTAAAACTTATATCAAAACTCAAGCATATACGAACTTATCGATTCATACACACATATATAGCAGGTCTAAAGCATACATATATTATCATCCTCAAAACAATAACATGACAGTTATCCAACTTATAGTTCTAAACTTTTACTCTCTCCTAATCATATAAAAAAGGAACATGTTGGCTATTTCAAAAGACTATCAAACACGGCATTACTCCTCATGGTTGAGAAGACTCAACTCCTCTCAAAGTGAGCACACATCCCATTGTTGGAGGTCGTGTTGCTTGTTGTCCTATTACTTGAGATTGTGCTTCCATTCTCTGCCCTTCACCATTTGATCTTGTCGTCTTTCCTTGTCTACAGTCACGGGAAACATGTTGTGATACCCTCTACCCCGCATTTATATATAAAATATAAATAAAACATGCATATGTCATTAACAAACGTTAACAAAAGGTAGCGAGTACCACATGAACAAAAAACATAACATCTGCGGAAAATAAAACATCAATATAACCTCAAAACCCCGATGTCACATATCAGAGCTGGTAACCAAATACGGAACTGCATCGGAAAAACAACTACTTAAAGGTAAAGTCCTAAACTACGAGCGAGCGAGCTGCTCGGAGTCACACCTCAACAAGCTGCTCACCATCTACATGAAACAAGGTACATGAAAAGAAACAACGAAAGATGGGGAGTAAGAAACCGTTGTATAAACATAATGACATAGGGACAGTTAGCCAGATGATCATACAACATCTATATAGCATATCACATAAACAAAACATTTAACACATTAAATACATCATCTCATATCAAACTACTTATGTTATGCGATGCAGTGCTACTCCACTACTCCGTTATGCATGTGGATCCATAACTATCTCAGGAAGACGACTTCGGAGTTATATATCTACATTAGCCAATAAGCACCAACGTCGGCAGTCCGCCAAACCATGGGTGAACCCCTTGGATAGCCAATGCAACGTACTCTAGGATGCACCACCACAGATGCGCACGATCCACCTAGATGAATCACCACGGACGGCCAGTTCGCCTTATTCTTGGACGAACTCCTCAATGTTGTAACTTCCCCTGTTAACAAATCCAATTCATGAATGCATGTACATCAACAACAAACAATCATAACCACCACTTCAACTTTGACCAATAAGTATCAAAGTTTAACACCATCAACACCTTAACCAATAAGCATCAAGGTTTATCAACAACAACACCTTGACCAATAAGCATCAAGGCAACTTTGACTAATAAGCATCAAAGTTTAACACCATCAACACCTTAACCAATAAGCATCAAGGTTTATCAACAACACCTTGACCAATAAGCATCAAGGCAACTTTGACCATTAAGCATCAAAGTTTATCAATGTACGGTAACTCATCAAAGTTTATCAACCGGTCCTTAAGGTCATCAATCCTAGGGAGGGGTACCTATTCTTGATTATCACTTTGTTGAGTTGTCGGTAGTTGACACACAACAACAACACTGGCTCTCCCCATTGGGACACGCTAGGCCTAATGAACTGTTTCTGAATCAGTTCCTCCAACTGTTTCTTCAACTCTGGTAGTTCTAGATGAGACATCCTATAAGGTGCTATGGATATGGATTCCTCTCCCGGCACAAAGTCTATGGCAAACTCTACATCCCTCCCAGGGGGTATGCTGTAAACATCCCTACGGAACACATCAGGAAACTCTCTCACTATTGGCACATTCCCAACATCAAGCTTGCGCTCTACTTCCAGGGAAGATAACATCATGTAAACTTGGGCGTCTTCTTACATAGAAGCCTTAATTTGGCTAGCAGAGAGAAATCTCGGATCCTTAGTTTCGATAGGAGTTCCGAAAACAATCGTCTTATCAAAGCAATCAAAGAGGACATGGTTGGAAGATAATCAGTTCATACCAAGAATAACATCAAGTTGTTTTAAAGGAAAGCATACAAGGTCAACTACGAAGTTCACCTAACGTCCTATATCATCGTCTATACTAAACATAGACAATCATATAAGAGCACACATAAGAGAACATAACAAACACATATCCTGGCCTGATAGGACAGACCGGCTCTATTACCACTAAATTTCGTTAACAAATGCATAATTCGTTAAAAAATGTTAATAAAAGGTAGCGAATACCACATGAACAAAAAACATAACATCTGCAGAAAATAAAACATCAACATAACCCCAAAACCCCGATGTCACATATCAAAGATGATAACCAAATCCGGGACTACATCGGAAAAACAACTACGTAAATGTAGAGTCCTAAACTACGAGCGAGCGAGCTCCTCGGAGTCACTCCTCCACAAGCTGCTCACCATCCTCTACATGAAACAAAGTACATGACAAGAAACAACAAAACAATAGGATGTTATAGTGTTACTACTAAAAAAAGATAAGTAACTAAAAAGTCTTCTCTACTACTAAATATTAGCAGAAAATTCTGGAAAATAACAAAAGAACCTCCACTTGAAAAACTAGCAACACCAATATACACTACTCTAATGCCTAAAACACTTGTTAAACTATGATAGACAAGCAAGATAGATCAGCCCCTAACTTCAACCAGAAAAACATCCTACAATAATAAGAAGAAGTATCCCATTTGTTGCATCATCACTGGAATAACTCTTGGCCACCAAAACCTTCACACACCTGTAACAAGTAAATCACAATAAAGTGGCAAATTCAAAATACCTGTTAATCAACTAAATACAAGACTACAAACATTTCAAAATTCTTAAATTAAAACGAACCATGCCTTGAAGTAAGGATGAGCAGGTATGGACTCTTAATGAAGCAGGTACATTGACCTTGAAAGATGCTTATGCAGTTATAAGGGAAATCATAGTTACTACTTCACAGGGAAAATCTATCTGGAATAAGGTTGTTCCTCCATCTAAATCTTTTTTGATTTGGAGGTTGATTCATGGAAAAGTCCCAACAGATGACATGCTAAGGCTAAGAGGGTGCAATATTGTCTCAATGTGCAGTTTACGCAGCAACCATTATTAGACTTCAGAGCACTTATTTTTGCATTTAGCTTTGCTACTAAACTGTGGAAGTGGCTGGGAGATCATTTCTCAGTATCAGTTAACACAAGCACATTCCAAACTGTTTTAAGTCTCTGTCAAAGGAGGTTAAGTCCTTTTATGAGGGATGTTACTCTTTTAGGCATTGCCAATACTCTATTGTCCATATGGTTTAGCAGAAATAAAGCTAGATGTGATAACAAATTGATCACAATTGAGGCTGCAATGAGCTTAATTTATGCAGAAATTAATCTGTCAGGGAACTACTCCAATAGTGCTTGCTACTCGAGCCATGATGAAAAACAGGTTTGCAAGAATTTCTGCATCACACCAAAGTCTAATCATGCTGCAAAGATTGTTGAAGTAATTTGGAAACCCCCTAGCTATAATTGGGTGAAATGCAATTCGGATGGAGCTACAAAAGGATCCAATGAAATGGCTGCTTGTGGAGGGATCTTTAGGGACAAAAATCATGCTGCAATGGGCTGCTATGCAATGAACTTTGGAGGTTATTCTTCCCTGTTTGCATAACTAATGGGAGCTATTATTGCCATAGAAATTGCTTTTCAAAAGGGATGGCATTCTTTTTGGCTTGAGTGTGATTCCAAGCTAGTCACCTTAGCTTTTTCTTCATATCATATTGTTCCATGGTCCTTGAAGAATAGGTGGCTCAATGCTATAGAAGTGGTCTTCCTAACTTTAGATTTTGTTGAGTTGTTATTTTTCATGGGTTAGGTAAATGACCCCATGTTGCTTGTATTATTTATTATTTTTCCTTTTCTTAATAATATTTTTCAGTATGCTGCAAATGATGGATAGAGCTTGAGGTGCCAACCTAGTTGGGATGTCCTGTTCTATAGTGATGTCTTTGCATACTGATTTTTGCTTTAAAAAAAAGAAGAACCATGCCTAAGTATCAAATTAAATATCTGAAATGATGGTAAAGAAACACATCCTCATGGATTTTGATCCTGAAATCAAACAAAATAAATAAAATAATCAGTGCTAATAAAACTAAAGTAATTAGTAGCTTTTGATGTTAAGAAATGTAACATAACAATGAAAAGACATAATAGCATATTACGAAAAAATATATCAAGTAACAAAGAAGCTTACGTTGTCACTGAGAGAGTTTGATGCGCTAGAATATGCATTGAACGACAATCTTCCCAAAATGGCAGCCATTTGACGTTTCATCTCTTGTTCAAGTTCTTGCTTCATTTGTTGTTGTTGACTTTCAAAAGCTGTATGTTAAGCATCAATAAGACCCTGCTCATGGGGTTTGACACTCTGCATACCACAATGCCAACATAAACTATGCTCTCCCACTTCAGGACAAAGTCGTGTGAGGCATCACCTGCTACACCATTCCTAGCCTCATTACTCTCTTTGCTTAACTTTACTGTTAGACATCTGCCCACTGCATTTGTTCTCTCTTTCTCTGGCGTCTATGTTGCATGTTACATTCAAGGATAAGAAACTCTTTTATGTTTGCTTTCCTTATTGAAACATTCGGCATTTAGCACTTCCTTTACCTTTTTACCTCCATTTTGGTTCCAAATCTGCAACAAGATATACACCTTCCTAGATCAATTTTAGAAGGGGCAAGTTGGCTAGATCTGAAAAAGGAGAGAAGGAAAATACCCATAGTAAGGGGGGAGTCACCCACCAAATAAAGCTCCTCCCCCCTACTGGTGGACCTCAAATTCAGCACCACCATGCCAAAGCCTCACATACCTCAGCAAAAAAGATAGATAAAAAATAGATGGATTGGGGTAGGAAAAAAGTTACAATTGCATTGGTGAGGAAATTATCGATAGTGCGACTACTGTAATCTTGTTAATACCTGGCATATGATCACTTTTGTAATTGATCTTTATGTGTATGTCATTTACAACTGACACAGCCCATTGTGCCCCAGTGTTTTATTAGTTTATAGCTTTCTTAATTAATTCCTTAATCGCTCGCTTAACGTGAAAATACGTAAAAATTAAAAACTTAGGTTAAAGAGTATACAAACTTCAATTACTTAAAAATTCATACCATAATTATATTGTGAATATAGTCATATGTCTTATACATATTACAAAACATTGTTGAGGGTAATCCTCTCAGTAGGATCCCTCACAGGCATATACATAAACAAAAGTTATACTACCGGAAACATGTAAAAATACTTCCATGAGACACACTAGCCATACTATCTAGACCCTAAACACCATGGATCACAGCTCAACCTCCGGCCTCCGGTTCATACGGAGTTCCATCCAACTCCTCCTCAATCAGTTCATCAACAGGGTCTTCTCAAATGATTCTATAAAAAGATAAAATACAACACACAAAAAGATATAGGGGATAAGAAGCAGTTCTATCATCAAAAAGCGGAAAAGAGTCATAGTATATCATACAATAAATGGCAGAGACAAGAACCACACATGACTAACAAATCATCCTCAAATTATGATATTGTCCTATACCCACAACTCATGTAGTCTAAACCCTATACTATCATAATTGTCTCTATTCCTTTCAAATTCGTCAGTAGTCCATGGCAGTCTGATGCAAAGAACTCAGCATAGTACACTTCTATCTTTTGATAGGATAAGACTCGGCATAGTGCACTTCTATCTTTCGATAAGATAGGATCTGGTATAGTGTTCTTCTATCTTTTGATAAGATAGGATTCAGTATAGTGCTCTTCTATCTTTTGATAATGTAACACTCTTCTCGAGTGCTACATCGTACGTGATATTTTAAGGCCGAAAAGTAGGTTGATTAAAATTAGCTATAAAAGAATGGGGTAATTTTTTTCTTTTTTCTTAAGTCATAAATGTAACTACTTTGATTTAAAAGAATGGATAATAAAACATTCCATTATCGCAATTAAGGTCATGAATTCGAAAATCATTTACATAATACCCATACGACTCATAAACAGAAAGCACAGAAATGTACGCAGACACTACTTAAATATATGGAGACGCAGCTCCTAAAATATCAGATGCTTGGAGTCGCAGCTCCATAAACAGTAACATTAACTCCCAGACATACCCAGCTGGCCAAACTAAAATAGAAAATACAATCCTCTCTCATACATCGTGAGAAGGATAAACCTAACTGACGAGATCTAGTGGAAACTCTATTTGAGTCCACTGCCGACGTCGTCACAAAAGTTTCTACTAGAGTCACTACAAAAGTAACTCTCAGACTAAACCATTTCCCTTTTATAAGGAAAACTATAACTTACGAACTAATGACTATTATGCTATCTCAATAAAAGAAAGGTTAGGCATAACTGAAACCCTAATGCCATCTCCTCGAACCCTCTGAAGTCTGGAAGACGTCCAATAGAAGTTCCACCATAACGTTCACATGCTCGAACCTCGATCTCTATGATGAATCAGTCAAGCGTCGTCTTAACGTCTCAATCTTCTCAACGGAATACAGAAAGCACATAGCCAGCCGACATTGGCAAAATAAAATAAGGAGGTGAGATTCCATTTATCTTACACATAAGGCAGACATGCAGTGGTACGACTCACAGGTACATAATACAACAATACTATATTCCTTTTATCTCCCATTTTAATTATGCAACTCAAAATTCCAAGAATATAATATACCAAACTCGACGGTAAAATTATCAAGTATATCGGACACGGTTTGTCCATCGAAGGACGGGAATAGAGAGAAACTGATTGAAACCGTATAGTCCCATTCCTACACAGCCTCAAGGAATATCCGATTCTAACATCGGAGCTAATTTGATATTTTGGAAAGGAATGGTCAGTATAGGTTTCACATCCGGCCACCTTAGGCACCATGTGTGGCTAGCTGACTAGGCACACAAGGCTTGAATCATAACGTACGTACAATCATAATCACATGTGATCTCAAACTCTTTGTAACACATCAGGCTCTTTATGAAACCTCTACAACCGAAACTCGGCTCCCTGGTCACAACGGCCTCACCGAACATAGTGTTAACTATGTATCCGGGAAAAATTATCGGAATACGTCCATTTGGTCTATCCGTCGTATAACCTCATGATTCCACCAGAATCCACTTGCTGTCAATCGCTGACGGTCAATATTCTCGGGTAAAAATCATCGATTCTTCAATAATCCACAGTTCTCAAATAGACTTGTCAGGTTTGTTAAAGATTTTTAAAGCACTTTCTTACAAACCCTAACACATTATGAAATTGGATCGACAGTCCAATCATTTATTTCTTTACACTTTTCTAATTGAGCCTTTCTTTGGGCTTTCAAGAAATCAAATAACTCTTAGTCCATTAAATCTTATGGAGGTATCGATATTGAATTATCCAAACTTTACAACAAATGGTCTTGCTTCACCATAAGTCGTAAACTATTAAGTTCATATTTTCACTAAGTCATCATTGACTCAGGTTTTCCATTTACTTGAAATACTAGTCTTGAAAACTAAAATTCTCTTTTGTCTATAAAATTAAAACCTTTGGTTAAAACCAAACCATTTTAAGCCATCAAAGTACATAAGTACCAAATCCCTCAAAACAGTTTCTTGAAAAATATCGAAACTCTTAAAATATTGTTTTACCGCTTTTTACTGTATTTCAACTTAAATTCCATATTTTCACAAATATAATTATTTTTATCAAATCCTTTATTTTCCTAAGTTTCCATACTTATATTAAAGTATTAAAATACTGATTTCAAACTCTACATCATTGTTTTCTCAAAAATCCTTAAAAACGTTTGACGACAGTTTCGCCGCTTTTTGCTGGTTTTAGGCCTAAAAGCCATACTTTTGAAAATATGGTTCTTCACCTCAAATCTATTACTAACCTAGTCTATAATACTCGTTTTAATATGTTCAAAACACTGATTTTACAATTTCCTTCCCGTGTATACAAAATTCCTAAAACTTGACCGAACGTCGTTAAATTTGTAAAACGTGTAAATCCTTTTTCAACGATTTTACACTCTAATAGTCCAAAACTCATTTTGGAGTTTTAGAACAGTTTATTAGGTATGAAAAACAGTCTCTAACTGTCCAATAACATTTATTTTCGAAAATTGCATTTTTGTCCCTAAACTTTCATTAATTACAAAAAGGTCCTTATTCACTTAAAACCTTATAACTTTTCATTTATAACTTCAAATTACACCAAACCAACTTCTATAGAAATATTTTTCAGTTACCCTCAATGTTTCCATAAATTACATTTCTGCCCCCAAATATTTTACAATAATTGCAAAAAGGTCCTTGTTTACTAAAAAGCTTATATCTTTTTATGTATTAATCCAATTAACACCAAACCAATTTCTATGGTCTTATTTTATCATTCACTTCATTTGTGTGACATATTTTAATATTTATATTTCAGTCCCTCAATTTTCCAGAAATTGCATAAAAGTCCCTAAAGACTCAAAAATTCATATCTTTTAACATACATATCCAAATCAATCCAAACCAATTTCTATACTCTTATATACTCATTCACTCCTTATAAAAATTATTCAAACAAATTAACTCAAATTGAAACCTGATGATCAGTTATGGCCGAATGGCCTTAAATAAATATATTAGGCATTTTTCTTAACACATCAAGCAAACAACAATCATGGTTCCAACTTAAGGTCAATGGAACCAAAACAACCATATGACATCATACCACAACCAAACATCAAATCAAATCCTCCAAGAGGATCACACACATATAAATCAAGAATACACACTTGAGTTACAAAACATATACACTGAATAAACCATCAACATATCTACATTAAGGTAGGATAGTAGTAATCTCCCCCCTTACCTCTTGTAGATCACTTGAAACTCAAGTAGGATAAGGATGTTGTTCACCTAAATCATAAGGTTTTGAACCCACAAAACCTAGTCATGAACAACCAACAAGAAAACAAGTTAAAGAATGAAGAAAATCATCCTAAACCACTAGCACCTAGGTTCTGCCAACTCAAGATAAATAGGCTAGGGATCTCTAAATTTTTCAATCTCTTGGATGATGAAATTAGAGATCATAACTAGATCATAGAAATTGGAATCACATTAAAAGGATTTTTATATGATTTTCTAGAGATTTTTTTGAAGTTCTAGATCTAGGAATTTGAAATTTGTAAAAACATGAGATATGAAGAAAAGTTGTGAAAGGAAAGGAAGGTATGATCATGAATCACAATAATCTACCTTTGGAATTTGAATAAACCAACAAAAACTTATACTTCCTTTGTAAACCAAGTGTAAGACTTGAGAGTTTTTGGTGAGAGAAATGAAGAACATGAACCAAATGAGTAAAATGAAATGCCAAGTGTGTCTTATGAAGGTGTGGCCGTGAGCTTCCTAGGGAGAAAAGGGTCCAAGGAGTAATTTGGTGTCATGGCAAACTTGTAATTAAAATGAAGGATTAAGGGTATTTTGTGTGACACCCATACTCGGGTCATCACATGGCTACCCGTTTGCGGAAATAAAAACTTAATTTGCTGGTTGCTTTCGGAAAATAATGTTTTATGAACGTTTGTCTTAAACAAAATGGGTGATAAAATTTTTTCTTTTCAACATCATCACAACAACGTTCACATAACCACACTTAGATATATTTATATATATATATGCATATATATATATATATAAATAAATAAATATATATATATATATATATATATATATATATCATACATCTATACTGCCTCTTAAGTTTCACACTTAAACATTTGTAATAAAAAGATTATTCCCAAAACATAACTGAACTTAAACCTAAGCTGGTCAAAACACTACGACAAAAGAAGCAGCATCAACATTTCTCGAACTACACCTCCTTCTTCTTCCAGACGCCGTAGTCCTTAAGAGGTTCATCTGAATTCCACCACGTAGAACCCAAAAGAGAAACCACAAATAAAATATGCAAGAGTGAGAAACCGAAAATTTGATCATAACGCGAGAACCATATGTACGACACAACCAAACACATACAAACCTAGATCAGTTAATTTCTCATTTTTAAATTGGCATACAACACAATATATCAAAGGGTCTCACACCCGAACATCGTCGTTTTTAAAATCTGAATGCATGAACACTTCAATACATCATCTAAACATTCATACTTAATCTCATGAGATATCTCCAACCTCTTGATGAGTTGATCAGACTCGATTGCCATAGGCACACCGCCACAGGCACGCCCATCGCACACTGTCCAACATCGTGGCACAGTGATAACACTCTGAGATGGGGTCTCATTGTCCAAACCCCGGGCACAATGAGGAACATCGTTGCCTAATATACTTGACGCCGCAAGATAATCACTCGTAGACTCACAGCACGTCTGCCATATGCATGCAAGAAAACATTTGTTCTCGACACTTTTCTTTGTGTTATGTCTTTCTTTATCAAAGCTCTCAAAAGCTTTTGACCAACCATAATTTAAACGTTTTAAAAACCTTTGTTAAAACACAGGACATCTAAGTCCGAGTGCTCAATCACAAACCCTAGACTGATGCCTCAGGCTTAGGTTCTTGGTAGTAGAAAACATCTAAAATGTTTTAACCTCTTTAAGTAGATACCCAATCTACAACATCACTAACCTTAGTACCCCGACGTCTCGGTTACTAAGTTCTATATAATCTTTTAAGTCATTAAGTAAAACTCATTCACCTTAATTTCTTTCTACTTGTAATTCTAAAACTCTTTTACTGAAACTTCAACTCTTTAAATTGATTCATATTAAATTTCTTCTTAAAATAAGTACTGCTGTTTTTCAACTTTCACTGTAAATAATTTCAAAACTTGTCGTTGTTTATCATTTTCCAAGAAAATGTTTTTAAAGTCAAACTTTGACTTTTATATTATTTTATTATATTATATTAATTTTTTTTTATTTTGATAAATAAATTTCGAATATTAATTTCACAAAATAACTTTGTATAATATTACATAATTTCTTGAGTAAAAATCAGCAGTACTAAAAATTTTCACGGTTACGCTCTCACCGTGACTCCTAAATTACTTTTACACTAACAAATCATTAAAATAATAATGTTTCTCAAAACTCATTATTTTTCCAAAATAATATTTTCCACCTCTATTATATTCCAATATTTCCCATAAAACATTGAATATAATTCTTCATAGCTTATTAAATCTTTTATCTGATTAATCGGTTGTGCACTGACCACTGTCAGGCCTCACAAACAACATCCAACATCAACAAAAATTATATCACTAGGCAGATCATGCATCATAACAATATAAGATACTACTATAGATAATTAAACAAATTATAAGCAGAGAAACAACCAAAACACAGATCAACAGCTAGAAACACATAGCCAAATAAAACAAACCAGACACCACAACCACATAAACAAATGTATACAAACCACAAACATGGACATATGGTCATTCGAATAATCCGTCAGGTAACCCCTCTTACCTCTTGAAGATCCACAGCAAGTTGAATTAAATTTGTCGGAAGCCGGAAACTCACGTACATCGCTTTATACTTAACCTTCAACCATTACAATCAAACAATCACAATTCAAGAAACTAAAATCATCCTAAAATCCTACTACATAGTCACGGCCTCTAGGGTTTTTGACTAACTAACATTCCTAATCATGATTAAGTCATGGATTAATGATCCTTGATTAACCTAAATCATAGATTAGTGACTAACAACTAAGTTTCAAACTCAAAACTTCCTAACTCTTTTATACAAGGATTCGGCCTCAACATGTTTATAGGGCTAGGGTTCTTAGTTTAATAAACCAACTTGGATTTATAAGGCATACATACTAAGAGTTTGATTAACAAGATCATTAAGGAAAACTATGAAGAAAACTCAACAAATCTAACCACCTAGGGTTTTGGCCAACATAGGGATTTTTGAGTAAAGATTTTCATTTTAAGAAACTAACATGGATTAGAATGTGTAGACATACATGCCATATAGAATACATGATCATACATGACAACACATGAACAAAACTCTACCAACCCTACTTTACTAGATTCGGCCAAGGCTAGGTTTTTAGGAAAGAAATTTTTGATTACATCATGCTCTTGGATTTAGATAATATACATGATATCAATAAGATAGAAAGTAGTTTCATCATCATTGGATTTTTCTAGAATTTATTATGACTTTTCAAAGTTCTAGGGTTAGAAACTTGAAAATGATGAACAACTATGAAACAAACTTTAAATCAAGAAACTTTCTAAAGAACATAGGCATGATTAAGGAAGAAGATTAGGATTTACCTCTTGAAGATCAATGACAAAGGAAATCCAAGGAACTTGCTTCACAAATCTATCACTAAGGAACTTATGAACTTTAGGGTTTTGGAAGCAAATGGCAAAAGAAACTAAGTGAAAAGTGAGGGTATGGTATTTATAGTGATAGTGGAGCCATCTTGGGAAGGATCTAGATGATGATGAGTTGTCTTGCTAAAGGATTCAAATGCAATTAAGTTCTAAGGATCAAGTTGCAAAGATTCCATAAGTTGAAGGACTAGTTTGCAAATTGTCAAGAAAGTGTCATGATGATGATTTTGCCACATTAAATGCTAGTTTATCTTGACTTTGTTGGCTGAATTTATGAGTCAAAGATAGGTTAAGATAATTCAAGAATTTGAGAAGAATCAAGAACATTGTGGAAAAATCAAGGATAATGTAGGATAATGTAGAAAAATGTGGAAACTTGTGGAAAAATCTAGAAAATTGATTCAACAACAAATGAGGCAGCCATAAATCCTAATGGGCTTACGCATGGGCTGGGTATTTTTGGGCTTGGGTTCATTCTTGTGGGGCCCACTTGAAAATTTAAGCATTAGACTTAAGATAGGAAACTTATATAGTTTCAATTAGGCTTTATGGACTCAAACCATGAACTAGAAAATTTTGGGCTTCTAAGCCACGACCATTTGAGATTGGAAACAAGAATTCTAGCCCAATTCACTTGAAAAAACTTAAAAACTAATTTAGGGACAAAAGGGTAATTTACAGAAAGTTCAGGGGCTTAAGTGTAAAATTCCCAAATTTTCACTTTAACCCTGAAAAACATTCTAGACTTAAAAATATGATTCATCCCCCTGAATCATCTCAAAATCCTAAGATAAACCCTCTATCTACTCTTAGAAACTCTAATTTCCCTTCCGTCGTCTACCCGATTACGTGTTTCGCCTGAAAAACGTAAATTATTTTATTTTTTTCTGAAATAAATCTAAAAAAACATAATTGTAGAAAATAAAATACTAAACTTAAGTCTTTCGTTCACGAATTAAAATTAGGTCTTTTGAGCAGTATTATTATACTGTCAATGGAATTCGCGGGCCGGGTTTCACCTGACTTTCCAACCTAAATTTTAATCGTAGCTTCCTACATTCAAGTAGGATTGAGTGGTAAACTCCGTTTAAATAAAATAATTTTCTTAAACTATAATAAATTTATAAACATATTTATATGTATTACTGTTATTTAAAACAGTGAAATACAGTGTGTTACATTTTGGACTTTTCACATTTAAGTCATCATTACATGCATTAAATGCATGATGACTAACCCCTATGACTCACCCCCATGAGTCATCACAAATGACTCATTGTTCTCATCCATCCGGTGTCGGGTTTTGTCTCTGCACCACCATTCTCGATTCCGTCAATCCCCTATTTTCGAGTATTCGCCCGAATAACGTATAATAACTTATTTATTTTGAAAATTTTCAAAATAACCACTATGGTTGGAAATAAAATAAAAATCTAAACTATTTCGTTCTCGGATCAAAATTATGTTTTCTGATCAGTAAAATCTTACTGTCCGTTAAAATGCAGACCGGGTTTCGTCTGAATTTTAAACCTAAAATTTTACCGTAACCTTATACCATAAGGTAGAGTAAAATTATGATTTTATTTTATCAAAAATCATTTTTCTAGATCAAATATTAAAATTACAAACAATTAAAATTCTACAGATAATTGAAAAACAGTAAAAATAGCAAATGGTAAAAAAAAGTAAAAACAGGGTGCTACAGATAAGATACGGTTCGGTTTAGTGCTCTTCTATATTTTGATAGGTTAGGACTCGATATAGTGCACTTCTATCTTTTGATAGGATAAATCAGATCAACACGTCATGGACTGAAAAAGTATCTGTATCAAAGCCTCTATATGAATCTCACTATCTCGCATCAATAACAACCTAGTACCTCAAGCTCCCATCATAACCTCAACTCACATTCTATGTCACATCTCATCCATTAGATAACTAACTAAGCTAGGCACTTCTAAGTCAATTCATTCTCTCACCACTACTAGAAAATTGTTATTTTCGGACGGATTCACAGACGGATTTTAGATGAAATTTGGACACTTTTCCCACGAATTTTGGACGGACAATTAATTTTGGACGAATTTCAGACGGAACACCCCCCGTTCGAAAAAGCCCCGTTGCAAATTAAAAATTATGTCCGAAATTCCGTCCGAAATTAGTTCCAGACAGATTTCGGACAGCTTTCAGACAAACACAAAAATCTGAATTTTGGTTATATTGGCTTAATTTCGGACGAATTTCAGATGGATTCAATATTGCTATTCATGCAAATTCTGGACGGATTTCATACGAATGTTATGATATTATTTTGGACAGATTTCCCACGGATTAGATAATCATATTTAAATAATATTTTTTTATAAACAAATCATGTTTATTAATAAAAAAAGGGCCAAACTTAAATAATTATGCATAGCAAATTAGGTACCTGGACTTGGAATATAATATAATGTAATAAAAAAAATTATTATTAAGGTACCACTCTAGATAAGTATCAAACTTCAAATAAACAAAAACACAAAGTATCTTGAAATACAAGAATGATATATTAAGATTCAAAGCATTAAAATATCATTACAAACATCAAAGACATAAATTTATACCTCATTGTTACTTTGATCACTAAACTCTTCATCTTCATCTAGCACATCATCCATCATCTCCTCCTCATCATCATATCATCGTCGTTGTCATCTAATCATTGTCGTCATTGATTAATTCGTGGCCACCATCATAAACGAGAAGGATGTTACTATAATCAGATAAAAGATAGCGAGTCCTTCCGAGAAAGCATTCATCACACTGTAACAAGATAATAGACATTATAACTAATTTAAATGACAAGATAGAAAATATGGATATTCAAACCATTTGACTTGTACTCACATAATGGACACCATCACATTAAGATACTCTCTACTTTGAAACATGCTCGCTAAGGCTATATCAAGTTGAAGTCAAATTTGAAGAAACTACTAGGAATAGAACAAATGTGGGGATGTTTGGAAGATATTTGGGTTTTATGTAACAAACACCAGTTCTGGCAAACCAACAACATCATGCATCAATCCAACATTAAACCATAAAGCCAACCTAATATAGATCATGCACCAAAGGGAAGAGACTTAGGAGAAGATGAGATAATAAGGGAATAAAAGCTCTGGGGCAGTGAGGACAAATTACAAAAATCACACCTCCTTTGAAACACAATTATTCTTAAAAAAGAATCGCTAGTTGAATAAGATGAAGAAAGTCAAGCTGGAACACAGTTTGACTGAGCATTTCAGCATTTCAATAAATATTTCACTGAAACCAATGATACAATTCAACCCCTTCCCTTGACTATGTGAAAGGATACCGCAAACCAAAATGCAAATGATACAATATGACCATAAACAGCCTCACCCCCCCCCCCCCCCCCAATGAAATAAAAACAAGATTCTTCCCAAATTTGATGAGTATGTAAAGAAAATCCACACAAATCACCCAGGTTTCATACGTAAACAAAAAGTAACATATTATCACCTTCCTCTCAAGTTCCACCATGTAGCTTTCAAATAAATCTTCCCGATCTGTTGGCCTTTCAACAACGCTGAATCGTTCATCATGTTCAAACATACTTATAGCTTTGCTGATCATGGAAAATGATTAATTAGAAATTATGAGGTGGATTAGTTGAAGTTCCTCCTAAAGAGATCAACTAAAAATAAATTCTTAAATCAATCAAGCAGAAACATACCTCTATCTTGTGGATGATGTAAGTTCTGTACACTCTTGAAAAGAGAATATGCATAAAGAGTTAATTAATAGAAGAACAAATTAATCAGGTATTCTGTTCAACATACTTCCAACATCTTTGTGAATTCTTCCCAAGCTCTTTTATGCTTCATGCGCCTCTCTTCAGCCTCTAGCTTCTTCCTTTGGCCCAAATACTAGATGGAAGATTAAATTGATTCAATGAGAGAACCCATATAGTGTGTCATTAACACAAATCTACAAAATAATGTGCAACTACATTGTGCCATTGAATTAGTGCACTTGATGCAGATTGAACATTTGCAGACTCCAGAAGTGCTTTGAATGCAATTTTTGCTTCCTAAAAGAACAACATAATGCTGTATTAAAGATAAAATAAATGATAGAAAAGAAGGATATCATACTTCCCATGTTTTTTTAAAGAATAGGTTATCCATAACATACAGAATTCTTACCAGCTTTAAGGTTCATAATCCAAATTGGGGAAAACGAAACTACTCAAAGAATAATGAAATTAGTTTAGGATAACACTAATTCACTACCCCAATTGCACAAAACAAGTTTCAATTTCAAAATTGAAATCTGAACTCAAAAGCTAGGGTTAGGGTTTGGGAAATTTTGGGGATTCTTGAAATTAGATAAAGTGAGAAAATCACTCACCCAACCAAGAGGAAGAAGGAGACGTGGTGGCTGAAGATGGTGGCGACGGTAGCGGCGCGACGGCATCATCAACATTCCAGAAGCAACCATGACGGAGACGGCTTCCTAATGGCTCACCAAAGTGACAGAAAGCGAGGTTGTCGTCCTCTCCACTCCATGCGGTGGTGGACGGTGATCCACGATGGCTCACTTGGTGACTGGAACCTCAACCACGGCAGGGGAACAAAGTCGCAGCGACGGAGCAAACGAACCAGGCGCGGGGCTCGCGTGGTTTCTTCCCTGGTCCAGGCGCGAGCGGCGGTCGGAGGTTCTCAGGGGAGGCGGCGCGACTGGACAAGCCAGAGAGAAGGAGGAGAGTATTTCGGTCTTTTGCAAAGTCAGAGGGTGGAAGAGTGAAGATGTGGGTGTGTGTCTGTTGAAGAAGAAAAGGAGAAATAAGAAAGGAAGGGGTCGTGCGTTTTCTGACCGGGAAAGAAGAGAAAAAAAATTCCTTTTTCATTTTCTTTTAGTTAGGAGTAGGTAGAATGTGTGGTTGAAATTTATTTTAGGAAAAGAATAATAATATTGACCATTAGATCTAAAACAATGAGTGACAAATATATACTTTCAAAATTCAAATTAGAGTAAAGGTTAGTGGTTGAATTGATCCACCAAGAAAATCAATGATCCAAAATTAATCTCTAGTTAACACTAAACCAATTTATTTTCAAATCTAAAATTAAATAGAGTAACATCTGAAAATAAATTCCTTTGAATCATATTATTTAAAATATTTTTCTAAACACATAATAATAGTGACAATCACATAACATTATTGTCCTGCAAGCATTTATACTGCAGTAATGCATTGTTAACGTACCCAATAAAATAATTTTAAATGAGTAAATAAAATTACTCAAACTAAACAACATAAAAATAACCAAAAATAAACATCCAGATAATTAATTATTTCAATAAAATAATTAAACATATATGTGAAAAACTAGGGTGTTACACACTACAGTAGCTCATTGCTAACGTAATCAATAAAATAATTTTAAATGAGTAAATATAATTATTCAAACTAAACAACATAAAAATAAACAAACTTAAACATCCGGATAATTAATTACTCCAATAAAATAATTAAACATCTATATAAAAACTGGGATGTTACATATAACAAAATAAACATACACATCCAAATAAAATAATTAATCATATGTGTAAAAACTAGGGTGTTACACGTGACACAAATTATCGATTTGGTCCCTATACATAAAAAATTATTAAAATGGTCCATATACGTACAAAAAGTCCCCATTTGGTCATTGCCGTACAAAATTTTAGGGACAGATTTAATTATGTTTTGCTCGTATAGGGACCAAACGGGTAATGTATAGGGACCAAATGGAGATTTTTTTGTACGTATAAATTTATGGCGCCGTGATCGTGTTGCTTATTTTTTGTTGTTGTATATTAGTCTATTGTTATAAATTTTTACAACAATTTAATTTCTAAAATTTAATTTTTGAATTTAATTTTACATTTTACATTTTATTAGTCTAAATATTTTTTTTAATTTTTTTTTCATAAATCTTGTTTACTTTTAAATTTATTAAGATCAAATATTTTAATCATATTTGTAAGATAAATTATTTAATCTTTTTCAAGAAAAATATAAAAAATAATGAATCCGTGTGAAATCTGTCTCAAATTTTCGGACAAATTTCAGATGGATGTAAGATAAATCAAGAAAAATATAAAAAATAACAAATCCGTGTGAAATCTGTCTCAAATTTTCGGACAGATTTCAGACGGATGTAAGATAAATCAAAAAAAAATAAAAAAATAACAAATCCGTGTGAAATCTGTCTCAAATTTTCAGACAGATTTCAGACGGATGTAAGATAAATCAAGAAAAATATAAAAAATAACAAATCCGTGTGAAATCTGTCTCAAATTTTCGGACAGATTTCAGATGGATGACGATTGAAAAGACCCAAGATAAAAAAAAATATGAAACCGATCTGTGCGAAATCTGTGGGAAATATTTTGGCGCGTTATTGGGACGAAAGTTTGAGACAAAGTAGAGACAGAATCTCATTGAAAATTACATTCGTCTTAAATTCGTCCGAAATGTTCATAAAATTTCATACGGAAACATTTCCGTCCGAAAATTCCGTCTGAAAATTCAAGTTTTCTAGTAGTGCACCCAAACAATCATCTCCCAGACAACATATATCCTTGATTAAAAGATAACTAAGCATAGTAACAACCCAGGAAGATCATGCATAACACAGATAATCATAAATATTCAAATACCACAAAATATCACATAAGCAATTCAATAATAATAATAGATTCAATCAACCTCAGATAAGATAAAATCATCCTAACGTCAATAAACTTACAATCCCCAAATTATCATTGATTTCTCAGAAAAGCATTCAACGTGATTTTGGTCTTGTCGATTACTCGACCTCTAGTAGGGTTTAGGTCGCCATACACCATTATTATAAATTATATACTACTTATCCATTCCGACGACGGAATGTTTATTTCCCCCACCTGGGTTATCACTGGAATTCCGAAATTGACGTTCCTCATTATCCCGCCACACGTTACCAATTCCTCCTTCAATCAAACAACACAATAACAATTAATTCAACAAATCCTCCCTTAACCATTTTTGTTGGATTCAGCCAATCAATTCAAATGAGGGTTCGGGTTCTTTTCTTAACCTAAGCTTTTGGATACTAGTTACTTAGGCCCTAGGTAGCGTAGATAAATTACCATAACTTGGAAACATGAACATAACATTCCAACCTCACATTTTACTAAGTTTCGGCTATGTATAGGAATCAAAGCTAGGGATTTTTGTTGAACCTAAACTCTTGGATTTAAGCTATACAAGTATTATAGAACTTAAATCAAATACTAACTTTCAAAACAAACAACAAAACACACTAGTGCAATAAGGACCTTTTAAGTCAGTTAAAATTGATTTTATACGTCAAAATATTGTCTGACGTAAATACAGCTGACGTTAATAGTTAATATTTTAACGTCAGTTGTTCAAACAACTGACGTTAAATATAAAACTATTAACGTCAGTTCTTTAACACAACTGACGTTAATGTTGTTCAAACTAACGTCGGTTGTGTTATAGAACTAACGTTACAGGTTTTGTTTTTAACGTCAGTTTCCTAATACAACTGACGTTAATAGTCTACTGTATATTTTATAAAATACTATTAACGTCAGTTATTTGATACAACTGACGTTAATAGATTTTTTTTTGAAATTCAGTTTTAAAATAACACTCCCCTCAGCTATCCCTGCATTCAGTAAATATCCTAGTAACACAGAATATCACACACATTACAGAATTGCAAACACTACCCTTAAATTTCAATATTAACAAAAAGAAAAGAAATATACAAAGGAACAATGGAGGGACTTAAAACCAAAACCCATGTATAGGAAAAACATAACTATCTACAAGTATGTATATATATATATATATATATATATATATATATATATATATATATAAATTTTAGTCTCTAATGTCTAAAAACAAAACTACCAATCTAAGTGTGTGTGTATATATATATATATATATACATGTTATTAATTAGTTTCTAAAGTCTAACAAAAAAACTATTCATCTAAGTATTGCGGAGGTATCTTGTCAATTCCTTTTTCAGCCGCATACTTGAAGAAGAATTCTGCTAAGCGCATCCTCAGGTCTCTAAACTCATCTTTTTGAAGAGGCGATTGGTCGTTAAATGCCTACACACGTTCAAATAATAACAATAACATTAACGCAAGTCATCACCAAAACTATAATATATAATTTAACAAGTTGTTTAAATATTACCTTCTTCCAACCATCCGTAATAGATGCCGAGACTATGTTCAGCATATGAAGCTTCACATAATAGCCGCACGACCACCCGTCAGGTTGAAATCGAGACTACAAACAAAATTAATTTCAATGTCAGTTAAATATACATATAAATTAGTAATTATAATATTAATTATTTGATAAATAAACTACCAAACCTTGAGGATGGTCCATTCAGGATTTCCTTTAGTCTTAGAAGTCCTACTTCTCCCGTTGACGCAACTTATGCTACTCGCCTTCAACGCGCTATCATAAACAAATAAGCCAATTAACAAATTCATATATCATGTGTGTAATAAACTAAAAACAACTGATACT
The DNA here is from genome assembly GCA_030762895.1 of Sophora flavescens. NCBI lineage: Eukaryota > Viridiplantae > Streptophyta > Magnoliopsida > Fabales > Fabaceae > Sophora > Sophora flavescens. The sequence continues at coordinate 105,438,625 of CM061066.1, read as the reverse complement.
AAAACTTAAATTAAATTTAAGATTGGTTACTTACGTATTTACAGCTTCCACCACCTCCTGTGGCGGGTTTTGGTGGAGAGAGCATAAGAATATGACAGCATGCCTAGACGGGTGAAGTACGAACAACTGCCAATGGTTATTCATACGGTAGGGAGCCAGATATAATTCTTTCCGATTGTCTCCCAACAAGTTCCCTATGTATTTACTAAATGCATCGCCAGCAAAGAATTGGGACACAAGGATTGACGGATCTAAGAAGTCGTAAACCGATGCAACGCCCTTATCAAGCTGAAGACGATGGAGATACCTAAGATATGAAAATGTGTGGATGTTAATTCCATAATATATATATATATTGAAATTAAAATAAATTATTAAATGGAAAAATACCAAAAATAAATAAGTTATAAAATTAAAATTAACTTACGTGCACTAGAGACTCAAAACCGTGCTGGCCATCCACACGTTATCTCTGCAGGCGTGCCCGAGATCTGCACCACAGAAGGAAAATATCCTCTGTTGATTTGGGCGTGCCACCCATCCATCGTGCTCCAATGGACATTCAAAAATCTCAAATGCATAATCCTCACCAAGTGAGAACAAACGAGTGACAGGTGACAGCGACACCGACGTCGACTTGGCCTTCAATTTAGGAAAAATAAAATTGATAAGTTGTTGATAATTAAAAAAAACACAAGTAATTATTTGACTAATTTGGACATTAATAATGAATACATACCTTTGTTGACATTTCGAGCTCACGTCATTTGAAGTCCAACTCAAGCTCACGCCTTTTCATTTCCAACTCAAGCTCATGGCGTTGGACTTCCAACTCCCGCTCCCTAGCTGCCAACTCATCGTCCTCCACATGTGCCCTACTATAACTCTCTTTTGTGCTCACATGTGAAGGGTTGGCATGCCCTGCGGTGTCCTGGGATGAACCGACGGAGGAAAGCTCTCTAGCAAGCGCCTGCTTGAATTCTGGGTTGGATAGTAAGCTTTGCATCGATGTGTTGTAATAGCGGGGTTGGAGATGAGGTGCTGAGTAATGTCATCCAAAATTGATGCCTCATTGACCACCCGCTTTCATGAAGCAGACTTGCCATAATATTCTTTGATGGTCACGTTCCCGGGAACACCAATAACCCGACCAGGGATGGTCTTTCTTGCCTAGACCAGTCATCAAGACGTCCCGCCGTCCGAAGGGGACGAATGAGCCTTGAGAGGATTTTGCTTTAAGATCCATCTACAATGAAAAAAATGAAAAAAGCGTGCAAGTGAAAAGTGTTAAAAATATCTATACAAATATCAATTGAAATGAAGTTAATTATTTACTTATAATCTTATCTCCACTTTGCGAGTGGCATCAACTTTAAAATATCCCATCTTTGTCATGTGGTCGGCTAACCGGACATCCTCGTGCTCGATGTCCGACGGAGGACTTGATGGTGTGCCCTCGGGCACCTCTCCTCTTTCTATCCTAGCAGAGTGCTCTTCCTGCTTCACCCTCATCCTATCTGCCATCATCTCCTCGATTCGAGTCTCGTACCCACCCTGAGACATGGTGTGGCGGTGGACGTTCTTCGCCTGATTCTGCCGACCCTTCTCTGCCTTAGCCTATTCAAACAAAAACACATAATTAAATACAGTTAAATGATCTATAAGAAGCATACAAAATTAACTTAATCAACCAACCTGAAATTCTTCATCCTGTCGACTCCTAGCAAACATATCCCAAGTATCCTGATCAATCCAGGGATAATCCGAGAACATCTTATCAAGCCGCTTCTTCCCAGATACATAGTACCTGGTAAGATCATGCTTGAACCCATTCCAACGCTTTGATGCCATTTTCAGACATTTTGTACGATGATCCTCGTGATTCGGCACAGTCCAAGATACCTACACATTAAATACATAACAACTGGATGGATTATAACTCGGATAATTATCTAATAATGTAAATCAAAAGAATGCAAAGGTAAAATACCGTGATAGCCTCCCAAATCTGATCATTAACGTTCTGTGGAACGTCATTCCAGTGGTTGTAGTTGATGCTAACGTGCTACTTCGCTTGTAGAAACACCCACTTTTAAAATTCTTTAGCATGGGGTCCCTGGGGATTTAGATTAGCATCGAAGGACACCTCAAGCTTCTGTCCTCTTTGCCTGGCCTTCTCTAGTTTCTTCAAAGTCGTGGCTCCTCTACCCCGTTTCCTATGAGCATGTGATGTCTGTATGGACAAAAAAAATGATAAAATAGAGGGTTGTAACATTAAAAACTTACATTAAAAAGAAGGACTAAAGATAGAATATAACATGTAAACTTACACTAGAATCAGGCGTAGGCGCGATCGGGTCCTGCGTAGGCCCCACAGTGTCCTCCCGTGGATGTGGGCCATCCGACTGATCCATATGTATGCCTGTTCAGAAACAATATATATTTTTATTAACATAGGTTATAACTAAAAATAAATACAGAAGTATAAATAAAAATAAATGTATACTAATTTTAAACTACCTATATCAATATCCCTTCGTGATGATCATCACGAGTAGCATGTACATCGTCCACCTGTGTCTCCTCGATTATAGTAGGCATGTTTGTTGAAAAAGAAGGAGTCTCGGGAATATCAAGATTTGAATCTTGATTTTCATCACTACCATTATACATGCTTTTCCCTTGGAGAACCACGGACAACCTTTTGTTAGAAGGATCAATGATGTAGAACACTTATTTTGCTTGGGAAGCCATTATGAAAGGCTCATTTATATGACCTAACTTGTTGAGGTCTACCAATGTGAACCCCCATTCTTCGGTTTGTACACCACCGTTACTATCAACCCACTTACATTTAAAAACTGGAACCATAAGCTTAGTGTAATCGAGCACCCAAATATCTTCAATATATCCAAAGTAAGGTGTCGGTGCTTTAACGGGTTTTGTGTCCTTTGCACTAGAGAAGTGCATTGCTTCGACCACGATCATAACCCCACTATTTTGCATGGTACTCTTGTTATCTTGTTCCTTTGTATAAAAGGAAATGTTATTGATGTCGTATCTGCTCCAACATATGACGTTGAAGCTAGGCTCACGTGCAAGCCATCTTACGTCCTCAGAAGCAGTACTACCATCCTTAAGCATTTCTTCCTTGAACCATGGTAAGAAAGTCTTGTTATGCTTGTTCAACAACCACCTTTCTCTCATTCGAGGGTTTTCTTGATTGACTTTTCTTTTATGTTCAAATAAGAAAGGTTGAACAAAATCGATGTTGTTCAATACATACAAATGTGCTTGAAGCACTTCCTCCCAACCCTTGCTATTAATTCTTAAGCCATGTGTACCCTTATCTTGATATCTTATCTCATCATGCCGAGGCTTAGGAACCCCTATAGGATCCGTGTTGTGAAGGTAGTCCGAACAAAACTCAATAGCATCTTCTACAACATACCTTGGAACAATATATGCTTCCGGACAATGAGGATTCCTCACGTACCCTTTCAAGATCTTCATGTAGCGCTCAACTGGGTACATCCATATCAGAAAAATCGGCCCACATAATCTAATCTCCCTCACCAAATGAACAATTGAGTGAACCATTATGTCGAAAAAGGAAGGAGGAAAATACATATATCCAATTGGCACAAGATTGTAGCAGCCTCAACTTCCAAGTCATCCAACATATGGGGGTCAACGACTTTGCTACATATAGAATTGAAGAATGAGCACAATCGAGTAATGTCATGTCTCACATTTTTTGGAGCAATAGCAACGGGCAGAAGTTGTTGCATCAAGATGTGACAATCATGAGACTTTAAGCCAACCAATTTAAGATCACTAGAGACAAGCCTCTTCATATTTGAAGAGTAACCATGTGAAACTTTGATGCCCTGAAGACACCCGCAGAAACTTTGTCTCTTTTTTTTTGACAAAGTATGACATGCTGGCGGCAAATAAGTCCGCTTACCATCCTCAACAACTGGAGCTAACTGCTCTCGTATACCCATAGCAACGAGGTCGAGACAAGCATTCACACCATCCTTTGTCTTGCCCTGAATGTTGAGAAGCGTCCCGATCACACTATCACACATATTTTTCTCCACATGCATCACATCAATGCAGTGTCTGACATCAAGCTTGCGCCAGTATGGAAGATCAAAGAATATCGACCTCTTCTTCCATATGTTTTTCTCAGCAGCTTTACCTTTCTTTTTTGACTTGCAGAATATAACATCGATGCCCTTTACCCTCTGATAAACCTGCTCTCCAATTAAGGCCGTCGGAGCTTCTTCTGTCTCTTGGCATCCATTAAAAGCTTTTTTCATCTTACGATATGGGTGATCACGTCTAAGAAATCTCCGATGCCCAAGGTAAACCGTCTTCTTTCCATGATGCAACTGAGTGTAGCATGTGCCTTCTTCACATATAGGGCATGCTTTATGCCCCTTGACACTGTACCCGGACAAGTTATCGTATGCTGGAAAGTCATTGAAGGTGCAAAATAACATGGCACGAAGCTTGAAAGTCTCATGAGAATACCCATCAACTACATCAACACCTTCCACCCACAGCGTTTTCAAGTATTCAATCAAGGGACTTAGATAAACATCTAAGTCATTTCCTGGTTGCTTTGGGCCCGAAATCATCATAGACAACATCATGTATTTGCGCTTCATGCACAACCAAGGGGGCAGGTTGTAAATTATCAACAGAACAGGCCATGAAATATGAATACCACTCATGTTACCATGCATAAGGATTCATTCCATCCGTAGCAAGTCCAAGCCTTAGGTTTCTTGGCTCATCGGTGAAATTCGGAAACATAGTATCAATATTCTTCCATTGCAATAATCAGCAGGATGACGAACCTTTCCATCACATTTCCTCTCATCATTATGCCATCTAAAATTCTTCACATCTTTTGCATTGGCAAACAATCGCTTGAACCTTGGAATTATTGGAAGGTACCACAACACCTTCGCAGGAGGATCCTTTTTTCTCACATCATCAAGATAATCATCATCATCATCACCACCCTTCACTTTGTATCGTGATAACCCACATTTGGGGCAATCGTGATTGTCTTCATGAACACTGGTGCACAATATGCAATCATTGGGGCATGCGTGTATCTTCTTATACTCCATACCCATCTGACACAATACCTTCTTGGCCTCATAGTTACGGTCAGGCAATGTGTTGTCCTCCGAAAGCAAGTCTTTCAACACTTCAAGCAATTCCGTGAAGCTTTTATCGGTCCAACCATTTCTCGCCTCCACACAAACCAATTTTAGCACCGCCGACAACCGTGTATGAGTAGTACACCCTGGATATAAAGCCTTATCCGCATCACCGCACAACCTATCATACACATGAGCTCGATGAAAAGATTCTTGTCCAATATCACGGATCATGTCCTCTACTCGATCATCCTCCATATCTACGTCAACGTCCTCACTTTGGGAGACACTTGCCGTACTACTCAACAACACATCACCATGCCATATCCATCTTGTATAACTCAAGTAAATCCCTTCACAAATCAAATGAGTACGTATATCCTTCACCGTACATTTCCTCGTATTCAAACACTTGACACAAGGACAACAAAACATTCCATTACTATTAGGAACATTCCTTTGAGCAAATTCTATAAATTCTCCCACCCCCTTCAAATACTCGGCACTAGTTCTCTTACAAACCATCCAACTACGATCCATAACTAGATAGGTTTTGTAGATATACAAAACATATATCCAAGGCGTTTAAAAATTATTTCAAAATTACACCATTTTCAGGTTTCTTAAGACAAAAGAAATAAGCAGATGAAGATAAATTAACAAAACAGAATTCCAATGAGCAATATATTGTTGATGTCACATGCTACAAGCAACTCTAAATTTCTTCTCATTTTGAAATAGGTCATGATAGTAGAAGAAAAACAAGAGAAAACACAAAACCCACGACCAGAAATAGAGACATTCCAAACAACTCAAACTCACAGTTTCAAGTTTCAACTACAGAGACTACAATTTCAACATACACTCAAAACCAAAAATAAAAAAATGTGCCCTAAAGACTCACCAGAAATAGGTGCTCGCGTGGTGATGGGGAGGGGAGCTCGAGTGGTGGCCAACGTTCGATGTGGTTACTGAGAGCAGAGGGACAAGGAGAGTTAGTGCGCGGGAAGGGGAAAGAGAGATGTCAAGTTATTGCAAAGAATGAGGGGAAAGACAGAGTTAGGGTTAAGAGTGTACCTCACGGTGGTGGCGAAGAAGCCTTCGCGGTGGTTACGGTGGAGATGAGCTCGCGATTAGGGCAGAGTGAGAGTGAGAGTGAGAGTGAGAGTGAGAGTGAGAGTGAGCGTGATGAAAAGAGAAGAACAGAGACGTACAGAGCGAAGTGAAGAAGGCGCGCGGGTGTAAACTTTATAATCAAAAAACCAAAAATAAAAAAACATTTTACGTCAGTTGTTTGTAACAACTGACGTTAAAGGTCATTTATTTAACGTCAGTTGTCTAAGGTCATTTATTTAACGTCAGTTGTCTTAAACAACTGACGTTAAAATCATTGTTTAACGTCAGTTATATTAAACAACTGACGTTATAAATAACTATTTTTTATTTAAAAACACTTTTAACGTCAGTTGTTTAAGATAACTGACGTTAAAAGTGTATAAGTTTCTGCAAAAACATTCATTTCTTTGACTACTGTGCTACTTACCCATGATTACTGTGCTACTTACCCATGCACCTTGTAACTTAATCCTCTTAATGAGCATTAAGTTTATAGTTCAGTTTTCAAGAAAATCAGGTAGTCTATCTTCTCTATATATATAAAGAACCATTCTTATGTATCAGTCTGTATTACACCCCCCTCTTCTTTTCCTCTATATTTCGTGTGTTTTCTATTCCTTCACAATATGCCTCTATCATATTTGAGATTTTGTTATTTCTTCTTATACCTAGACTTAAAGGTCTCTGTCTTAATGGTCAAAAAACTTCTGATGTTGAGTAAATCACGTAACATGGATGGTAAGGTTGGGTGAATCACGTAATGTGATTCCCTAACTTTATTTCATCCTCGTCATCCCTTTCACTCCGCTTTGGCAGCAAGTGACTGTGGATTCAAGATGATGCATCAAGGAATTCAAGTGAGGGAGGAGATGCATCCATTGGAGTTTCTGAGGACAGGACTGAGAAGAAAATGATGTTGAAGCAGAAACTTTTTTATATTTTAGGGCTATGTTGCAGAAGTTTTTTATCTTTTAATCATGTAATTGTAACTTATGAATCGCTTCAATGAGATACGATTTGATTATACATATATAACTTGTTTTATGTTAAGTGTTTATTTATTTTAATTTGCACAAGAATTTGTTCACTAATTCAAGCTAATTAATTAAGATTAAAAATAAACTTGTTTAAAAAAAAGTATAGAAATAAACTGCACTATATGGAGTGATCTACGTTAAGAGTGACAACAGGGAGATGACAAAGAAAGAAAGATAGGAATGAGTTAGGGATATAAGATTATATACGTTTGTTATTTATTTAACTGAAGTAAAAATTACACTTTTAACGTCAGTTGTATAAACAAATGACGTTAAAAATAAAATTTTAACGTCAGTTGTTGAATACAACTGACGTTAAAAGTGTATAAGTTTCTGTAAAAACATTCACTCCTATGACTACTGTGCTACTTACCCATGCACCTTGTAACTCAATCCTCTTAATGAGCATTAAGTTTATAGATCAGTTTTCAAGAAAATATGGTAGTCTCTCTTCTCTATATAAAGTACCATTCTTCTGTATCAGTCTGTAATACAACCTCTTCTTTTCCTCTATATTTCGTGCGTTTTCTATTTCTTCACACTATGGCTCTATCATATTTGAGACTTTTGTTATTTCTTCCTATACCTAGACTTAAAGGTCTCCGTCTTAATGGTCAAAAAATTATGAGGTTGAGTAAATCACGTAACATGGATGGTAAGGTTGGGTGAATCACGTAATGTGATTCCCTCACTTTATTTCATCTTCTTCATCCCCTTCACTCTGCTTTGGTAGCAAGTGACTGTGGATTCAGATGGAGCATCAAGGAGTTCAAGTGAGGGAGGAGATGCATCCATTTGAGTTTCTGAGGACATAGGACTGAGAAGAAAATGTCGTTGAAGCAGAAACTTTTTTATATTTTAGGGCTATGTTGCAGAAATTTTGTATCTTTTAATCATGTAATTGTAACTTATGAATCACTTCAATGAGATACGATTTGATTATACATATAACCTGTTTTATGTTAAGTGTTTATTTATTTTAATTTGCACAAGAATTTCTTTACTAATTCAAGCTAATTAATTAAGATTAAAAATAAACTTGTTTAAAAAAAAAGTTTAGAAATAAACTGCACTATATGGAGTGATCTACGTTAAGAGTGACAACAGGGAGATGACAACGAAAGAAAGATAGGAATGAGTTTCAGATAGGGATATAGGATTATAAGTCAGTTATTTATTTAACTGAAGTAAAAATCACACATTTAACGTCAGTCGTATAAAAAACTGACGTTAAAAGTGTTACAAATCACTTTTAACGTCAGTTCATTAAACAACTGACGCAAATAGTGATTTAATATTTACAAAACTGCCACCGCCTCATTTTTAACGTCAAACATATGGTCAACTGACGTAAAACGTTCCCGTATATTACATTATTTCCACCAGTGACACCAAACCCATTTTACTATATAGGTTCGGCCAAATAGGGTTCAATAGGAAAGAAAATGATTTTGATCACATGCTCTTGGATTATAAAGGTAGGAATCATATCTAGATCATAGAAATCGGTTTCATATTTTTATGATTTTTCTACCATTTTCTAGAATTCTTTAAAGTTCTAGATCTAAGAAATGGAAACTCAAGAATATGAAGAACAAGAGCTTTAAAAGAGAAGAGATGATCATGTTACCTATGTTAAGAGAGTAAAAGAAGAATTGATTGGTATCTTGGCAAGCTTGTTAATGGAAATCACTTGGAGCTCTTGAAGATCAACAATGAAGTTTATGTGTTAAGTGTGAAGAAATGAAGAAAATGAAGAAGATGAGTGAAAGGGGAGGGCTAGCTGCGGTTTTGGGGGGTTAAATAGGGTAGGAATTAGGCCTTGTTTGGTTCATTAGAATTAGATTAATGGGTTTTGTGATTATTTAATTAATATATGATTAACCATAGTTAATAATTAACTTAACTAAGGTTATTTTTGCTAACTATAGTTAATAAATATGTGGCTCACATTATTTGAGTGGTGTGGCTGCTCCTTGTCCACATAAACTAACCATGGTTCCTTAACCATGGTTAGAATTTAACTAAACATCGGTTAGGTTAAGCTAAAAGGGCTTTTGGTCATTTCGCTTAAAAACTCATAATTTCTAACATTAATTGCATCATAAATTATTGATGAGTCATTCCATATCTCAGCTCCTTTGATGTCCCGTTCTATCTCTACAGTTTCGTTGCCGATTCCGTGGTTTCCCGATTAGGGTTTTACGCTCGAATAAAAGCGTAATATTTCGTTTTTGTTGAAAATTTTCAAACTAACCATACTCGTTGGAAATATGATTTAAATATAAGCCATTTCGTTCACGAGTCAAAATTAGGTTTTCTGATCATTAAAATCTTGTTGTCAATGAAAACACCAACTATTTTTCATTCGAACTTTCACCAAAATTCATCCGAATACACATAATATTTTATTTCTGATCAGAAATTTGGAAAGTAGAATTTATCACGGATAAAATATAAAAAATCTACATATTTCAGTTTGGGGTCAAATTAGAGCTTTTTGCAGGTATAAAGTTATATTGTCAGTAAAAACACAGACCGGTTTCCGTCTGAGTTTTAAACCCAAAATTTCACCGTAACCTTCTATCATAAGAGAGACTATAAATATGATTTTATTTTATTTAAGATCACTTTCTAACTCTCAGATTAAAATATAATTAATTATATTTTAATCGGTTAAACAGCATAATTAAAAATCAGGTTGTTACAACAACTATATAATAATCATTTATTTAGTGGCACGAATGAATTAGTTTCATTATTTAACAACTAACAGGTTACATAGAAGACAATCACCATTTCTAAAACTGAACGTTCCTACTATTATAAAAATGTACAAATCTATGAAGTAGATAGTAAAAAAAGTAAGGCACCCATGTCATTAAAATTTCCTATCTATACTTTTTGGCTCTACCACTAAATTGCTCTTCCAACTTGACTGAATTAGAACTTTCAATATGCAGAATCTCCTTTTCTATTGTCACAACCTCTCTAGAACTTCTAGAGTGCTTACAAATCTAACAAACCTGTAGAAAATGAACCAAAATAGATAAACAAGATATAAGAAACTCTGGATCGCCAACATTGGTCTTATAGAACTATATGATAACCTATACACTAAAGGTAGTAATTTTTCAAGTAATTAATGGAGGATAATTCTTGGTCTGATCCAAAATTCACAATTTTCAACATTTAGAGCACTTGTAATCGAAATTTATCAAAAACCCAAAATTGTTACATACCAAAACACAACGTCAAAAGGAAGAGAAGAACTAAAAGAAAAAAATCCTTTGAAGGGTGGCTTTGGTGAACCAGGGAGCAAGTTCACAGTTGGACGTAAGGTGATGGAATAGCCACCATTAGAATTTTCATCTTTGGCACAATTGTTATCCTTTGATTATACACAACGGAGCTGTGAAGTGGGGAGAGGACGATTTTCTTAGAGTTTAAAAGCAGAAAGATAGAGAGCCATAGAGTGAAAGGAGGTTAGGGGTGATTGGCGATGGAATTTCGAAAAAGGGGGAGAAGATTTTCGCACGACCTAAAAAGAAAATATGGTGTTTAGCGCGGGCTATGAAACCAATTGTGTTTAAGCACGGGTTGTAAAAATATATAAATTTTCTTTCATTTTTAATATAAAAAAATTAGTTTTTTTTAATTTCATTTTTCAAATATAATAACATATTATTTACCAATAAAATATGATTTAAAAATTTAAAGAATTGATAAAAGAAGTAAATAGATAGAGAACGTATATTGTAAGACCTTTTTAAGGAGAAAATTCATCTAATCAATCCTGAAAATTGAAATTGATAGAGATAAAATTAATAAGAGGACCAAAAAATTAATAAATAGATTTGTTAATATTGTTATATTGATAAAGATGCATGAATTGAATAAAGAAGAAAAGTAACAACTTCTATTAAGATGGCTATTGTATTATAACTCAAACTCTATTATCCTAAGCAAATAAGTAAGCTTTGAGGGATTGTCAAAGAAAAGAAAGATGAAGAGAGAAGTGGGCATTAAGGATTTCCAAAAAGAGAAACTTTGAACTTTTTTTTTGGGGGGGTAATAAAAGACTAAGAAGTACAAAAGCATCATTATAGGGGAAAATGATCCCAACTAGGTTGGCACCAAAGAACATATCCATCATTTGCAGCACATCTAAAATTTGTTAAAGAAAGGAAAAAGAATACAAAAACATGGGGGGACCAAACCAAAACCCATGAACAAAGTTATTTGAATCTATAACTAGGCAAGCCTAATTTATTTCTAAACAAATCCTCACTAATGAAATTGGGAGCTAAGTCCCACTAATGAAAACCGTGATTATCCACACCAAAATTAGCCAACCTATCCTCACAAACATTTCCTTCTCTAATTATTGTAGCACTGTATTCAATTATTTAATTATTTTAATATCAATTCTTCAAAAAAATTATTTTAATATCAACTAAATATAATGAACACCCACCCAAGAAAAAATAATGAAATATGAAATTGTACTAGAAAATTTATGCTTTATAACAAAATATTAAAAGATTAAACTAAGTCAAATATTTAATATTTGAAATAAAATAATAATAATAATAATAATAATAACAACAACAACAACAACAGACACAACAAGCAAAAATATTATTCAAGAAATATTAAAATAATTTAAGATAAAACTCAATTAAAACAAATAATATAATATACATTTTTTATTAAACTGATAAAACTTAATTAAAAATATACATTTTTTAAATTGTAATATATTATTAAAGGATGATTTTGAAAAAAAAAAATGTTTCAAATAAAAATAAAATAATAAAAGGTGAAATTTAGCAGAGAATGTCATTATTTGAAATAATTTTTATTCTAATATTATAACAAGAGATAAAATTGAGTGTAAAAAATTAAATATTTAGGAAAATAAAAAATGAGTTGTTTGAAGTAATAAATAAAATATAGAATCTAGTTAAGTAAATATCACATTTTATTTTGATTGCCAATTTTATTTTGAGTTATTTAATTTATTTAATTATTTATTATATTATTTTATAATTAATTGAGGTTTGTCTTAAATTATTTTAATATTTTTTTATAATAATTTTGCTTGTTGTGCCTACTACTATTATTATTATTTTTTATTATTATTATTATTATTATTATTATTATTATTAATTTTATTTTATTTCAAATGTTAAATATTTGACTCAGTTTATCTCTTAATATTTTGTTATAACATATGAATTTTCTAACACAACTTCATATTTCATTATTTTTTTATTTCATTTCAAAAAATAATTTTTGTCTCTCAAATTTATCTATTTTTATTTAATTATTATGCTAACAATTACATTTCTCGCTAAGTTTTATTTTTTATTTTTTTATTATTATTATTACTATTATTTTTTAAATACTGAGTTTTTTTCTCTCATATTCATCTTTTATCATTTTATTATTATGTCAAACGGTATTTTTTGCCATGCGGCATTAAAATGTTATTTGTTTTTACCACGTGACATATTTGACTTTGACCTCTGTCTGACACATAAGCAGTTAACGTCAAACTTGGTCAACCTTGACGAATTGCAAAACTTTAGAAATTAAAAATACACAATTCAAAGAAAAAAGGGGCGAAAACCAAAAATGACCTCTTTTTCAGGGACCAAAACGTTCATCAAACCACCATTTTATTATTTTTTATTTTATATAGTCACATTTCTACTTCAAGGACCAAATTGAAAATTTTATGTAAGTTCAGGGACCCAATTAGAAACTTTTTAGTTCAGGAACCCACTTGAAAATTTTATATATGTTCGGGGACCTAATTAGAAACTTTTTTAGTACGGGGACCTACTTAAAAATTATCAAATAGTTCGGGGACCAACTAAATAATTAAACCTTTATATTATATAAGATGAAACAATTAGTGATTATTAATTTACACTGACGAATTGTCTCTTAGTCATTTTATTTATTATGAATAATATTAGTGATAAATTCTTGTGACACATATATTTTTGTCATTAATGACAAAATTATAGTGACGAATTGTCACTTAGTCACTTTTCAAAATAATATTATTGACCAATTATTTGCGAAGCATATATTTTGGTCACTAAGGTAACGTTTGATACAAGTTTTAAAAAAGTATTCGCAGGAATGTTGGTAAGGGAATAAAAGTTTCCAATGTTTGGTACAAGTTTTAAAATCTATTCTCAGGCATAAAATATTCTCGGGAATAAAATTAGTGGGTGATAGTTATAAACATGTGAAAACTTTATTCTCATGTATAAATGTGAGAAAGAAACATTCTTGGGAATGTGATTCCCAGGAATCTAGTTTACTTGGGAATAAAACATTCTGGAAACCAAACACCATCTAACAATCAAATTGTAGTGACGAATTGCATTAGTCTCTATTATGAATAATATTGGTGACGAATTAGCTTTCAAGAATGGGTGGAGAAGTATTTGGGTAGAATGTGACTCCTGGTTAGTTATTGCAGCTTTTAAAACTTATTATTTGGTTCCTTGGAGGCTTAGAGGAAGGTGGAGAAATTGCTTGCATCTGGTTTCTCAAATGATTTTATTTTACTCTCATATTTATAGAGAAAAAAATAATTGTGCTGACAGATTGACATCTTTTGGAGCTAATGGTTCTGGCTATACTTGGTGGGATTCAATTCCTGATTTTATTAATTGTGAATTCCATCAAGATAGGATGAGATTACCTTTTTATAGGTTTAGATAATTCTTCCATGGTTTTGGCATAGTCCCCCATGTTTTATTTGTATTTTTTATTCTATTATTAATAATATCTAGGGATGCTGCAGATGATTGGTAGAGTTTGGGGTGTCAACATAGTTGGGATGCCTTTCTCTATTGTGATGCTTTTGCATTCCTAACATTTCATTAAAAAAACATATATTTTAGTCATTAATATTAATTTATAGTGACGAATTGTTGCTTAGTCACTATTATAAATAATATTAGTGACGTATTATTTGTGTCGCATATATTTTAGCCATTAAAGGCTAAATTATAGTGATGATTTGTCACTTAGTCACTATTGTGGATAATATTAATGACGAAATAATACATAGTCACAAATAATTTATAACTAGTGACCAATTTTATATTCGTCACTAAATTTTGATCCCTAAATCCCATTTCTTATAGTGGATAGTGGGGATTCGAAGTAACATCCGTTACTAATTGGTCAACATTTATTGACAAATAGTAGTCCGATAATTAAGAGTGAAAGAATATCTCATCAGAGAGGGGAAATGAATATTAAAGAACCATTAGTGGAGCATATTATAGTGGTCGGCAAGTAGGTCCTAGACGTCAATGACTCATTGTCTTCTAGTGGGCAATGAATCCAAATACGTATCAAGCAACAAAAGCATAATTAGGAATTTGTCTCTCTTAGCTAATCTCTTTTGTTTTTTTACATGCTCTTAGCTTATCTCTTTGACTATGATTTGAGAAATATCAGCAAAGGGTTATAAGGTTGGCTTGGTGGTTGAGTGGGGGAGTTATGAAGTGGAGTAATCACGAGGTTGAGGGTTCGAACCTCACCGATTATCAAAATACTAACATTAACACTAACAATGCCTAAAAAAAAAGTTTCTTCATCAGCAATCCAAAGATTTTCAAAATAACTACAATAACTAATTCACGACAAAATTTAGGAATAAATATCTTACAATATATATTTTTAATAAAACTCATTTTCTAAATTCTTTAGCTTCATGTCTTAAAAAAAAATCTTTAGCTTCATTTTTTAAGATTAAAAAACTGACCCTTAAGTCAAGTGTAACTAAGTTAATTATTTATATAAAATTCATTAGATTACATATAATAAAAAAAATACCATGAATTATCTCCATTCAAATATTTCTTTTAGGGCTATTCGTTTTGTATGATATGTAGTCCAACAATAATACAAATAATATTATATGGATATATATGTATTTTTATTTTTTCAATAAAACTTTGTTTTTTCTTTGTGAGTTTAATTGGTATGCATTGATAGTGTAAATTTTTTTATACTGTCAACAAAATAAAATTCATGATATGAGTGACTTTTAAGTTAGTTGGGAAATAGTCAAATATTTTTAGAAATTTAATAACCCTCTAACCTTGTTCATGGGTTTTGGCTTTAGTCCCCCCATGACTTTTTATATTCTTTTTATTCATTTATAATTTTATTTGGGTGTGCTGTAAATGATTGGTAGGGTTTGGGGTGCCAACCTAGTTGGGATCCCTTCTCCTACAGTGATGCTTTTGCATGCTTTGGTTTATTAAAAAAAAAACCTCTAACTCATCTAAAAGGAGACCATATGTCTCTACCCACACAAACATAAAACAAACAGAAAACGAAAGGGGTTCCTTCGGTGAGGCATGTACTTTGGTTCCTAAGTCTTAGCACCAACACGATTATAAGCTTCTCCGGAGGGTAGCAGGTTGCAATTCTCTGAAGCCCGACAGAATTATGAAGTTCAACTACCTCCACATGTCGACTTTTGGTTTCGCTCCATTATAGTAGTCATTCGTTTATAAGCGTGCGATAGCTCCCACTTGCCATAACTTCTAGTATAGACAAAGTTAGAAAAATCACTTAACACCGAAGGCTTCGTCGAGATACTAGCCTGAGCTCCTAATCTCGATTACTGACTTTGGTGCTTCCCAATGGAGCACAGTCTCTATCTTGGCTGGGTCCACAACTATTCCTTCTTTAGAGATGACATGTCCTAAGAAGCTCACCTCTTCCAACCAAAACTCATACTTGGACAACTTAGCGTACAACTGCTTTTCTTTAAGGGTTTTCAAAACTACCCTCAAATGTTTCCTCATGTTCCTCCTTGGTCTTGGAGTAGACTAAGATGTCATTTATGAAAACCACCACAAACTTATCCAAGTAAGGGTTAAAGGTCTTGTTCATATAATTCATGAACACAACAGGAGCATTAGTCACATCAAAGGGCATAACCAAGTACTCGTAGTGACCATAACGCGTCCTAAACGCGGTCTTCGAAATGTCCTCAGACTTAACCTGAATATATATGATGGTACCTTGACCTCAAATCTATCTTTGAGAAAACACAAGCTCTTATCAACTAATCCATAAGGTCATCAATCCTAGGGAGGGGTACCTATTCTTAATGGTCACTTTGTTGAGTTGTCGATAGTCGACACACAGCCTCATGCTGCCATCCTTCTTCTTCACCAACAACATTGGCGCTCCCCATGGGGACACGCTAGGCCTAATGAGCTATTTCTAAATCAGTTCCTCCAATTGTTTCTTCAACTCTGCTAGTTCTAGAGGAGACATCGTATAAGGTGCTATGTGTTGAGACCTCATAAGTCTGGAACACATTCAATTTGTAAATTCTCTAAGTTTTGATGATTCCAAATATATTAAGTATGGTAATATTGAACCATAGGAAATTACTGATAAGTTTGTTAAGTGTGCAGAAAAATAGACTTAAGTGTCCACACTTGTAACACCTTCTTACTTGACCTTGGTTTTGATTCTTTTGACTTCCACTTCCTGATGTAGAAATATCCGAAACGATTTTGTTGTTGGTTCTAGTTATTTCCTGGTGGTTGGAAATTAGGCTTTCCCTGGTCCCGTTTCACCTCCTGGTTCTGGTTTTGATTATGAAACTGGTTCTTGGATCGAGAAGGTCCTCCAGCATTCCCTCTATTGCCTCTTCTCTTCCTCATCTGCTCTATCTTCCTACTCATCTCGACTAAAACTTGAAAATTTCTAAGTTGTAATGATAGTACAGATTCTTTAATCTCGAACATCAAGCCTTGATACAAACCAAGAATGGTGTCTGATTTAAAGCCAAGTTATTTTATTTTAATTGAATAAAAGTGCAAGTGTCGAATTGATTTATTTGGGACCAAGGCACTAAGTTATTTTTATTTCTTTTGGTGTGTTTAATCCACTTCAAGTGGCTGTGTGGCGCAAGGAGCAGGGGTCCCACACCTCTCAACAGCTCTTTGTGTAGTTTGAATGAATCAATAAACTTGCTGCCAAAGAAAGACAAAGAGAATCAAAGCAATCAAGGCAAAAAGGAGTTACACAAGACAAGGTGATGAATGCTCCAATCAAGGCAAAAAAACGGGTTACACAAGACAAGGTGATGAATGCTCCAATCAAGGCAAAAAAAGGGAATTACACAAGACAAGATGATGAATGCTCCAATCAAGGCGAGAAAAAGGGAATTACACAAGACAAGGAGATGAATGCTCCAACAGCACAATAAAAGCGTAACCATCCACTTAATTGCATTTAATGAGTGGTTGTGAAACCTTCCCGTGGTCATGAAGAGCAATCAAAGCAGTAATAATTATTTTTAATTTCCTTTAGGTTCTTTTTGTACCCCTAGAAGGAAGGACTTTGTCTCTTTGTAACAGCAAGAACCTCTCTCATTATATATAGGGGGCGCAAGTTTCAATATTTTCAAAAAAAAACAAAGATTTAATCAAAATATTGAGTTCATACTCTTTGGTTTTGGATTGGACCAGTTTATTGATCTTATCAAGAAATTCTCTTCTTGTGGTGATCCTCACACTCATAGGCTTATCCTTGTGTTGGATTAGACCAAGGTGGTGCCCCTACCTCCCATTCATCCATCTTCATTTATTGCTTAAACAGCTCCTTGAATCCTTTTATGTTGGTTTCATGCATTTGAGTTTTCCCAATCTGCTACCTTAATTCACTGCCACCAAAACCACGAAATTCATCTCAATCTTTAACCATTCTTCCTTCATTTTATATCAAAAAAAAAAGGAAAATACAAAAACATAAGTCACAACCAGGTTCCATTCTGAAAAATCAAGAAATGGCCCCTTTCTACATCAAGGAGGCTATCATTTGGTATCAGAGCAAGGTTTCGTCTTTGTTCAAAAGAATCCCGGGTTTCTCTATTCTTATCTTTGAGTTATGAATTCTTAACAAAAACAAAAAAAAAAATACAAAAACATCATTTGGTATCAGAGCCATCCTTCATAGAGTGACTTTTGATTTTGTTTTTTCAATTTTTTCGAAAGTTTGAATTTTTCTTAGTGGGTTCTTCATGGAGTCACTAATGAAGAAAAATGATGCAAACCAAGTTATTTTATTTTAATTGAATAAAAGTGCAAGTGACCAATTGATTTATTTGGGACCAAGGCACTAAGTTATTTTATTTCTTTTGGTGTGTTTAATCCACTTCAAGTGGCTGTGTGGCGCAAGGAGCAGGGGGTCCCACACCTCTCAATAGCTCTTTGTGTAGTTTGAATGAATCAATAAACTTGCTTCCAAAGAAAGACAAAGAGAATCAAAGCAATCAAGGCAAAAAGGAGTTACACAAGACAAGGTGATGAATGCTCCAATAAAGGCAAAAAAAAAAAAGGATTTACACAAGACAAGGAGATGAATGCTCCAACACCATAATAAATGCACAGCCATCAACTTAATTGCATTTAATGAGTGGTTGTGAAACCCTCCCCTGGTCATGAAGAGCAATCAAAACAGTAATAATTATTTTTAATTTCCTTTAGTTTCTTTTTGTACCCCTAGAAAGGAAGGACTTTGTCTCTTTGTAACAGCAAGAACCTCCCACATTATATATAGGGGGCGCAAGTTTCAATAGATTTTGGAACAAAGATTTCAGCAAAATATTGAGTTCATACTCTTTGGTTCTGGATTGGACCAGTTTATTGATCTTATCAATAAATTCTCTTCTTGTGGTGATCCTCAAACTCATAGGCTTATCCTTGTCTTGGATTAGACCAAGGTGGTGCCCCTACCTCCCATTCATCCATATTCTTCATTTATTCCTTAAACAGCTCCTTGAATCCTTTTCTGTTGGTTTCATGCATTTGAGTTTTCCCAATCTGCCACCTTAATTCACTACCACCAAAACCACGAAATTCATCTCAATCTTTAACCATTCTTCCTTCATTTTATATCAAAAAAAAAAGGAAAATACAAAAACATAAGTCACAACCAGGTTCCATTCTGAAAAATCAAGAAATGGCCCATTCCTACCTCAAGGAGGCCATCATTTGGTAATCAGAGCAAGGTTTTGGCTTTGTTCAAAAGAATCCCGAGTTTCTCTATTCTTATCTTTGAGTTCTGAATTCTTAACAAAAACAAAAACAAAACAAAAAAAAAATACAAAAACATCATTTGGTATCTAGAGCCATCCTTCATAGAGTGGCTTTTGATCTTGTTCTACGATTTTTTTTTCCAAAAAAAAAAAAATTTCTTCTTCCCACCACCTATCATGGCAACATTATCCTTTGAAATGCAAAGATATCTAAGACGCTTGGAAAAGAAGGGTTTTCCTCCAAAGGAAGCTTGCAAGACATTCAATGAAATTAAAGATGTGATTCCAAAGGAAGCTTGCAAAACAATCAATGAAATTGAAGATGTGATTCCAAAGGAAGAATGGCAACAATCAACTGGAGTTGAATTGCAAGAGGAAAATAAGGAAATAAAGACAACTAGAGAATGTCCTTCCCCTAAAGCCGAGAATACATCTTCAAATTCACTTGGGAAGTCATGGCCATCTTTTACTCTAATACCTTCTTCTAGATTAGTTTGTGGAATCAAATATTGGGATCCTTCTACTTTGTATAATATTTCTCCAATAGGTCACGAAGAAAAGAATAGTGAAGGCCATACAACAAAAAGTAAAGAGTGTAACACCCCGATTTTCATTGCTTTGTAATATCGGTAAAAAATATATAAAAATATATATTTTTATCCGAGACTTGGAAAATGATTTTGGATAAACCAAGGTCATTTCCTTGTTATACTTATTTTCATAAGGTTACGGGGAAGTTTTTGGTTGAAAATTCAGACGGAAGCCGGTCTGCCGTTTTCTGTGTTTTCACTGACAGTAAAAGTTTATTGCTCAGAAGACCTAATTTTAATTCGTGAATGAGATGAAAAATATTTTTATCGTATTTACTACGATAATGGAAGTTTTGAAAATTTTGGTAAAAAAATTTAAAATATTATATTTGTTGCGGGCGTATACGTCGAGATATCTCTAGGAAAAGCTTGCGCCAGATGAAACCCGGAGTCGGCAACGTAGCTGAGATGATGGATTTGACCGACTTGACAAGCATTTATGACAAGCTTATCCGTGTCATAAGTGCCATAATGGCGCATTTATGACAAAGTGAATTTTTGCTATGAAATGACCATTTTACCCTTGTCTTTTTATGACAATTACAAGCCAATGCCATTGAGAACTTTGACCAAATCCAACCCAAATTACACGGATCCTTCCTCCATTCCAAGCACTTGGACATCACTTTTCCTAAGCCATAAATGAGCATTTATGTGAAGTGGATGAGTTATAAGGCAAAGTCATTCTCTCATCAATCACCCGAAACTGCCACGAAATTCTGACCAATTTCTATTCTGAATCTCGAAAAACTTTCAACATGAAAGTTGTTCATCTTTCTCTCTTCTTTCCAACGACATAAAGCTCATCCAAAACGGACAAGTGTGTTGAGAGATTACCCAAATTACTAAAACTGTGCTAAACCCTCATCATGTTCATCTTCTTCTCTAAGTTTCTTAAGAACACCATGAGAAATTTGTGAAGAACATCATCAAGATCATCCTTTTCTTTGATCATCAAGAGGTAGTTTCTCTTAATCTTGCTATTCTAAGGTTTTCTCTTCACAAGATTCTTGAGTTTATGCCTTTGATCATCATGTTCTTCATAAGATTCAAAGTTCATGAAGCTAACTTCAAAAATTCATAACTAATTCTAGAAAAATCCTTTTGACATGAAACCAATTGATATGATCTTATAATAATATATATTTTCATCATATAGAAGCATAAGATCATGAGAAATTTCTTTCCTTGATTTCTGTACTTGGCCGAACCTAGGTCAATGTTGTGTTCATAGGTTTTGTTTCATTTTCATGTCTTGATTCATGATTCAATCTTAAAATACCTTGATAGTTCTTGTATTTAAGTATATATAAGATCAAAAATCAAAATCTAACCTATTGATTTCATCAAGGCCGAAACCCTAGGTGGATGAGATTTGATGAGTTTTGTTCAAAGTTTTCATTAATGATCTTAGTAATCAAGCTATTAGTATGTATGCTTAATAAACCCAAGTTGGTTTATTAAATTAAGAACCCTAGCCCTATGAACATGTTGAGGCCGAATCTTGGTATAGAAGAGTTAGGAAGTTTTGAGTTTGAAACTTAGTTGTTTAGTCACTAATCTATGATTTAGGTTAATTAAGGACCATTAATCTATGACTTAATCGTGATTAGAAATTTTAAGGATTTTGAACCCTAAAAGTCAGCCCTTGGCCGAAACCTAACCCTCATGAGCTAAGTATGTTGTTGTTTGATTTGATTTATTTTGGTTGCAATTTGTTTGAAGGAATCAATCGGGTTGGTTTGACCTAAAGCCGACGGAGGAAACCGGATTAAATCGGGAGGTTGTTTGAAAACGTTAGTTGAGTCTTCAAGAGGTAAGGGGAGCTTACCTGAGGGATTTTCTCTATAACTATTTGCTTTTAGTGTGGCTTATATGATTTATATGTGGTTTGTGATTAATTGTTTATGTTGTTTATGATGTGTTGTTTATCTGTGTATCGGTGATTGATCTGCTTTTAATTATCTGCAGTAGTATATTATGTTGTTATGATGCATGATCTGCCTGGTGATAGAATTATGATGATGTTGTTGAATGTTGAATGTTGTTTGAGAGGCCTGACAGTGGTCAGTGCACAACCGATTAATCAGATAAAAGATTTAATAAGCTGTGAAAGTTATATTCAACGTTTTATGGGGAATGTTGGAATATAATATTGGAGGAAAATATGATTTTTGGAAAAATAATGAGTTTTGAGAAATATTATTATTTTAATGATTTATTAGTGTAAAAGAAGTTTATGAGTCACGGTGAGAGCGTAACCGTGAATTTTTTTTAGTACTGCTAATTTTTACATAAGAAATTCCGAAATATTATAAAAAGTGATTTTGTGAAATTAATATTCGAAAAGACCTTATTTATTGTATAAGAAAATTATTTTAGAAGAAATGTCAAAGTTTGACTTAAAGACGTTTTCTTTGAAAATGCTAAACGACGGCAAGTTTCGAAATTATTTACGGTGAGAGTTTAAAAACAGCAGTACTTGTGTTGAAAAGAGATTTAATTTGAATTGATTTATTAGAGTTGAAGTTTCAATAAAAAGAAGTTGTTGATGATTTGACGTTATTTTGGAAAAAATGTGTTTCGAAAGGAAAAGTGGATTTTCTATGAATTGACGTTTTATAAACGAATTTCAAGTAGAAAGAATTTTCGGTTAATGAGTTTTACTTAATGACGTAAAGGATGATATAGAACTTAGTAACCGAGATGTCGGGGTACTAGTGTTCTTATGACGTTATCCTATTTTGGATTTGTTTTTCACAGACAGAAAAGATGTAAAAGATGTAAAAAGATGTAAAAAAGATGTAAAAGATGTAATACGATGTAAAAGATGTAAAACGATGTAAACGATGTAAAAGATGTAAAATGATGTAAAAGATGTAAAAGATGTAATACGATGTAAAAGATGTAAAACGATGTAAAAAGATGTACGAAGATATGGAACTTAATAACCGAGACGTCGGGGTATTAAGGTTCGTTGTGTTGTAAACTGGGTATCTATTTAAAGAAGTTAAAACGTTTTAAGTTGTTTTCTACTACCACGAACCTAAGACTGATTGCAAGGTCTAGGGGCTTCGTGATTGAGCACTCGGACTTTGAGGTCCTGTGTTGTTAATAAAAGATGTAAAGATGTTTCAAAAGATGTTAAGTCGTAAACTTTTGAGAACTTTGACAAATAAAGATATAGCACAAAGAAAAGAGTTGAGAACAAAATGTTTTTCTTGCATGCATTTGGCAGACGTGCCATGATAAAACTAGGGATTACCTTGCGGCGTCAGGGTAGATCATACAAAGATGTTCTCATTGTGCCCAGGGTTTGGACAATGAGGCCCCATCTCAGATTGTTATCACTGTGCCACGATGTTGGACAATGTGCGATGGGCGTGCCTGTGGCTGTATGCCTGTGGCAATTGAGTCTGATCAACTCATCACGAGGTTCACGAGGTTGGAGATATCTCATGAGATTAGGTATGAATGTTTAGAAGATGTATTGAAGTGTTCATGCATAGTTTTCCAACATTGATGTTTGGGGTGTGAAACCTATTGATAAACGATGTGATATAATATGAATGAGTACGTTGTTATAGACATGTATATGTGTATGTGCATTCTTTTGTGTTGTGCATTTAGTTATGGTGATAAATCCATATATTGGTGTCTCACCCTTACAACCATATCAGAGTTGTACAAGGGGTATGATCTCTACAAGAAGAAGAAGGCTGTCTAGTTTGAGGCATGTTGTTGCTGCTTTTGTCGGTTGTAGTGTTCGTTAGTTACAACCAGCTTAGGTAATGTTATGTTTTGAGAATGAAGTTGATTATGATTTATGTGAGAAAAAATATGAGGCAGTATAGTTGGATGAGATTTATATATATATATAGATATATCTAAGTGTGATTTGATTACGTTGTTGTGGTTATGAGGTTAAAAAGGGAAAAAAAAAATTATCACCATATTTTGAAGAGATAAACGTTGAAAAAACATTATTTTCGGAAAGCAACCAGCAAATTAAGTTTTATTTCCACAAATGGATAACCATGTGATGACCCGAGATTAGGGTGTCACAAAGAGCAACAAAAAAAGAGTGAGGCAAAGGTTGAAAACAAAATTGAGAGTCTCTTTATAAAAGAAATCAAGGTGATGTTCCTATCTTTGCCTAGAGGTGATGATTCTATTTTGAAGGAAGTTGAAGAAGTAATTCCAAGAGAGGTGCCCCATTGATTCAAAAGAGTTGTGTTTGAACCCAGAGGATGAACACGATTCCCAAAGGCAATAAATTCGAGGTCGAATTCTCTTCAAGAGGGAGGGAATGATACAAACCAAGAATGGTGTCTAATTTAAAGCCAAGTTATTTTATTTTAATTGAATAAAAGTGAAAGTGTCGAATTGATTTATTTGGGACCAAGGCACTATGTTATTTTTATTTCTTTTGGTGTGTTTAATCCACTTCAAGTGACTGTGTGGCGCAAGGAGCAAGGGTCCCACACCTCTCAACAGCTCTTTGTGTAGTTTAAATGAATCAATAAACTTGCTGCCAAAGAAAGACAAAGAGAATCAAAGCAATCAGGGCAAAAAGGAGTTACACAAGACAAGGTGATGAATGCTCCAATCAAGGGGAAAAAAAAAGGATTTACACAAGACAAGGAGATGAATGCTCCAACACCATAATAAATGCACAGCCATCCACTTAGTTGCATTTAATGAGTGGTTGTGAAACCCTCCCCTGGTCATGAAGAGCAATCAAAACAGTGATAATTATTATTAATTTCCTTTAGTTTCTTTTTGTACCCCTAGAAAGGAAGGACTTTGTCTCTTTGTAACAGCAAGAACCTCCCTCATTATATATAGGGGGCGCAAGTTTCAATAGATTTTGGAACAAAGATTTCAGCAAAATATTGAGTTCATACTCTTTGGTTCTGGATTGGACCAGTTTATTGATCTTATCAATAAATTCTCTTCTTGTGGAGATCCTCAAACTCATAGGCTTATCCTTGTCTTGGATTAGACCAAGGTGGCGCCCCTACCTCCCATTCATCCATATTCTTCATTTATTCCTTAAACAGCTCCTTGAATCCTTTTCTGTTGGTTTCATGCATTTGAGTTTTCCCAATCTGCCACCTTAATTCACTAGCACCAAAACCACGAAATTCATCTCAATCTTTAACCATTCTTCCTTCATTTTATATCAAACAAAAAGGAAAATACAAAAACATAAGTCACAACCAGGTTCCATTCTGAAAAATCAAGAAATGGCCCCTTTCTACATCAAGGAGGCCATTATTTGAATGATACAAACCAAGAATGGTGTCTAATTTAAAGCCAAGTTATTTTATCTTAATTGAATAAAAGTGCAAGTGTCGAATTGATTTATTTGGGACCAAGGCACTAAGTTATTTTTATTTCTTTTGGTGCGTTTAATCCACTTCAAGTGGCTGTGTGGCGTGTAACACCCTGTTTTTCGTATGCTTCTTTATCAGTAAATACATGCTTTAATGTATTTATTTTTGATAAAATCCAGAGGATGATTTTATTTAAAATAAAATCATTTTCTTGTGTTGTTTTACTGTGTGAAGTCACAGTAAAATTTTCGATTGAAAATTTAGACGAAAACCGGTCTGCGTTTTCTCTGTCAGTACAAGTTTACTGAGCTATAGACAAAATTTTAATTCGTGAACGAGACGGTTAGTGTTTTCATGAGGTTTTGTGTGGGTTTGGTAAATTTTCGAATTTTGTTGTCCGGGAATAAAATATAATATTTTATCCGGACGAAACCTTCAGAAAATACGATCGGATGTACAACCGGTTACGTATTTAAGCAGTTAAAGGAACCCTAAAGGATGAGAAAAGGCTTGATGGGAAGCCTCATTAAATGCTTATGACACACCTAAGGAAAAAGTAAATCCTTACTTCATTCCAAAATCTTAATTTTCATCTTTCTCTCTCCAATCACATCACATCACATTAACTCTTCAACCTCTCTACAAGCAACCACCTTCTTTCTTCTTCTTTCTCCTCTTCTTCCTCTCCAAAACCGTGCCCCCTCCCCATTTCCTCTATAAATATCACTCATCAACTTCACTTCATCACTTTCCTTTCTCCTACTCCATTAAAACCCTTAAGTTTTCATCTTTTTCTTAACTTCAAGCTTCCAAAGCTCTAGTTTTTCTTCTTCTTTTCACTAAGTGTTCTTCATCAAAGTTGTTCCTCTTGCTTAGGTTAATCCTCTCATATATTCTTTTCTTTAAAAACTTCATCTTTTTCTAAAGTTTCTTCTTTATGTCATATATGAGCTTTTATCTTCAAAAATCTCTCAAAAATGGTAGAAAACTCCTTTTGAGTTGAAACCAATTTCTATGGTCTTGTATTTACTTGTATTTTAACATACTAAAAGGTTGTGTAAAACAAAGTTTCCTAACCTCTACTTTCTAATGAGACCGAACCATGCATGTGGTTTAGATGGATCTTGTTTCAACTTTTACAAATATGAGTTTGTATTTAAAGATTTGTTTTCCCAAAATGATCATGGACCAAGGCTCCTTTATGTTAAAGGATGCTATGTCTAAAGTGATTGGAAAGTTTAAAGATTTGTTTTCCCAAAATGATCATGGACCAAGGCTCCTTTATGTTAAAGGATGCTATGTCTAAAGTGATTGGAAAGTTTAAAGATTTTTACTCTACTTTTATGTCATTTACTTTCATGCCATTTATATTTATGTCATTTACATTATGTCATTTACTTTTATGTCATTTATATTTATGCCATTTACTTTATGACATTTACTTTATGTCATTTACATTATGTCATTTAATTTTATGTCATTTATATTTATGCCATTTATTTTATGTCATTTACATTATGTCATTTACTTTATGTCATTTATGTTTATGTCATTTATGATTCATTTACTTATGTCATTATACTTTAATTCTTTATAATCCTATGTTGCTTTCAAGATGATCATAGACTTGAGCTCCATAAGTTATTGGATGCTAAAAGGTCTAAGAGATTGGAAGAATTTAAAGATTTTTATCATAAAAACCCAAGGATGGCCGAATCTTAAAGGTTATGGACCTAGGGTGTTTCGTTTTTCATTTTCCAAAGTGATCATGGTTTTGAGCTCCTTACTATTAATGGATGCTAAACCAAAGAGATTGGAAATTTTAAATGTTCCTAGCCTATTTTATTGGTCAAGGCCGAATCTCCATCAAGTGTAACTTGGTGGGATTTTTGTTCAACTTTGTTTTAAGTAATCATGTTTTTAAACTCTTAGCACTTGAGGATCATAAATCCCTAAGTTGCATATGTTTTGGAAACTTCTAACCCTAAGTTCTTGGTTGAGTTCTAATCCTTTGAACCTTGTGTCTTGAAACCTAGACTTGCCTCCTAACCAACCTTGAAGAACGTCCGCGAAATTGTTTATTTTCTTGCATTCTCTTACCTTTTTAAGGTAAGAGGGGATTTCCTAAAGATATTCAATAACTGTATGCATGTGTGTATGTGTTTAATTGGATATTTACATGTTGATTGAGCTTACTTGATTATCTAATGTACTTGAACTGTTATGCTATTATCTGATGTTGAACTGTACTTGTTCTAAATGATATAATGCATATATGTGATGAACTGCTTTCAACTGTGATATTAGCATTGAACTGATGATGTATACTGTTGTTGATTGAGAGTTTGCTAAGCCAGACGTGCGTCTGTGCTCAACCGTTATAAGGATTAAAAACCTTAATAAGCTTTGAAGATGAAGGGATTGGTGTTCTTTTCCAAAAGCTCTCTAAACTTAAAGTACTTGTTTTAAATGTTGAAATGGTTTTGGTGTACTATTGTTATACAAGAGAAAAATCCTTTTCGAACTATGTGTCTTCAAGTGAAAACTTTCAAGATTATTTGGCAATATCCTATTGGGGGAAATATTTCAAAGATAAAAGAATTTCAAAGATGCTTTATAAAAAGATTTTCAAAGAAAAGGTTTTTCCTAAGTATTTTAGAAACTTTCCGATAACCTGGATAGGTTATCGAGGATTCGGTTTTGAATTTGTTTTTCACTGAACGAAAAATAAGTACTTATGAAAGAGAATCTAGTACGAGAGACGTCGCCTCTAGTATTCAGTGATGCGCACGTGATCTTGGATCAGTGTTAATTCGGGACTACGAGTCTTGGCTATGATATTATGGACTGAGAGTCCAATTCTCGAAATGGAGGACAGTTCGTTCTGATTTCGTTGTGATGGACTTAGGTCCTAATCACGTTGTGTTGGACTGTGTATTCTAACCGCGTGTGATGAACATGATTAAAGGTGAAGGTTGTTTTCTACGACCACAACCCTTGACTGTGGCCACGGTCTTGGGCATTGTGATTGAGCGTTCGGACTATGAGTCCTATGCTTCTGAGTTTTCAAGTGATGGGGAAATGATGATTTAAGTCGTTAGCTTTGAGCTGCGACAGTGAAAAGAATGAACACAAAGAAAACCTTTTAAATAAAATATTTTCTCATGTGCATTTCCCCAAGCAGACGTGCTTTTGATATATATCAGATACAAGGTGGTATCTGGGAGTCTGTCCATGTAAACCGAGTGAAGAGGCACATGTGACGTTGCTCGTCCTGAGACCTTAATGCATGAGGGTAAGGAGGCAACTGCCCGGTGGGCTAGAGATTGACCAACTCTAATTCTTCTCCAGTGAAAAACGGTGTTGATATCTCATGAGATTAAGTTAGAGCCTGATATTGAAGTGCCATGCATATTTTCAAAGATCGACTGTGCGGGCTTGAGACCCTTTGATATAACACTGTTATATTGTTTATATGCATGATTTAACTGCTTATATGATTCTGTGATGTATGTATCATGTATATGGTTGTTGTGGGATATATCTTATGATGGTATCTCACTCTTACAATTATATCAGGTCTCTTCGGGTTTTGCCGTAGTACCTTGGTACTCTAGTGACGATGTTGCAGAGGAGTCTTTCTAAGTCAATTGAAGACCTAGTGTTTGGGGTTGGGAAAGTATTCCGATTGGGGGTCTCTCCAATGAATATTTGATAGAATGACCAGCTTAGGAGTATGAGTTGGGTTGTATATCTAAAGGGGTCCGTGAATGTAGTGTTATATACAACCATTTGTAGTTTGAACTTTTCTTTCGAAAGTGGAAACTTAGAGCAATGTTGTATGTCATGATAACTTCGTTACGAACGTGACTTTACATTTTAAATGTATGTATGATGGATTTCAGAGTTATCCCTATAGAAGACAATCTTATACCCCAGTTTTATGACTTAAGAGAAAACAAATTTTACGAAAGCAACCAGCAAATTATCTTTTAAATTTAAATTCCGCATGTGTTACGTAAGTAATGCCCCAAGGGGGGGCGTTACATGGCGCAAGGAGCAGGGGTCTCACACCTCTCAATAGCTCTTTGTGTAGTTTGAATGAATCAATAAACTTGCTGCC
Organism: Sophora flavescens; assembly: GCA_030762895.1. Lineage (NCBI taxonomy): Eukaryota > Viridiplantae > Streptophyta > Magnoliopsida > Fabales > Fabaceae > Sophora > Sophora flavescens. Next base: position 105,409,134 of record CM061066.1, on the reverse strand, counting down.
AAAGAAAGACAAAGAGAATCAAAGCAATCAAGGCAAAAAGGAGTTACACAAGACAAGGTGATGAATGCTCCAATCAAGGCAAAAAAAGGGGTTACACAAGACAAGGCAAAAAAATGGAATTACACAAGACAAGGTGATGAATGCTCCAATCAAGACGATAAAAAGGGAATTACACAAGACAAGGAGATGAATGCTCCAACAGCACAATAAAAGTGCAGCCACCCACTTAATTGCATTTAATGAGTGGTTGTGAATCCTTCCCCTGACCATGAAGAGCAATCAAAGCAGTAATAATTATTTTTAATTTCCTTTAGTTTCTTTTTGTACCCCTAGGAAGGAAGGACTTTGTCTCTTTGTAAAAGCAAGCACCTCCGTCATTATATATAGGGGGCGCAAGTTTCAATATTTTCAAAAAAGCAAAGATTTAAGCAAAATATTGAGTTCATACTCTTTGGTTCTGGATTGGACCAGTTTATTGATCTTATCAAGAAATTCTCTTCTTGTGGTGATCCTCACACTCATAGGCTTATCCTTGTGTTGGATTAGACCAAGGTGGTGCCCCTACCTCCCATTCATCCATATTCATTTATTCCTTAAACAGCTCCTTGAATCCTTTTATGTTGGTTTCATGCATTTGAGTTTTCCCAATCTGCTACCTTACTTCACTACCACCAAAACCACGAAATTCATCTCAATCTTTAACCATTCTTCCTTCATTTTATATCAAAAAAAGGAAAATACAAAAACATAAGTCACAACCAGGTTCCATTCTGAAAAATCAAGAAATGACCCCTTTCTACATCAAGGAGGCTATCATTTGGTATCAGAGCAAGGTTTCGGCTTTGTTCAAAAGAATCCCGGGTTTCTCTATTCTTATCTTTGAGTTCTGAATTCTTAACAAAAACAAAAACAAAAACAAAAATACAAAAACATCATTTGGTATCAGAGCCATCCTTCATAGAGTGACTTTTGATTTTGTTTTTTCAATTTTTTCGAAAGTTTGAATTTTTCTTAGTGGGTCCTTTATGGAGTCACTAATGAAGAAAAATGATGCAAACCAAGTTATTTTATTTTAATTGAATAAAAGTGCAAGTGACCAATTGATTTATTTGGGACCAAGGCACTAAGTTATTTTATTTCTTTTGGTGTGTTTAATCCACTTCAAGTGGCTGTGTGGCGCAAGGAGCAGGGGGTCCCACACCTCTCAACAGCTCTTTGTGTAGTTTGAATGAATCAAAACACTTGCTTCCAAAGAAAGACAAAGAGAATCAAAGCAATCAAGGCAAAAAGGAGTTACACAAGACAAGGTGATGAATGCTCCAATCAAGGCAAAAAAAAAAAAAGGATTTACACAAGACAAGGAGGTGAATGCTCCAACACCATAATAAATGCACAGTCATCCACTTAATTGCATTTAATGAGTGGTTGTGAAACCCTCCCCTGGTCATGAAGAGCAATCAAAACAGTGATAATTATTATTAATTTCCTTTAGTTTCTTTTTGTACCCCTAGAAAGTAAGGACTTTGTCTCTTTGTAACAGCAAGAACCTCCCTCATTATATATAGGGGGCGCAAGTTTCAATAGATTTTGGAACAAAGATTTCAGCAAAATATTGAGTTCATACTCATTGGTTCTGGATTGGACCAGGTTATTGATCTTATCAATAAATTCTCTTCTTGTGATCCTCAAACTCATAGGCTTATCCTTGTCTTGTATTAGAACAAGGTGGCGCCCCTACCTCCCATTCATCCATATTCTTCATTTATTCCTTAAACAGCTCCTTGAATCCTTTTCTGTTGGTTTCATGCATTTGAGTTTTCCCAATCTGCCACCTTAATTCACTACCACCAAAACCACGAAATTCATCTCAATCTTTAACCATTCTTCCTTCATTTTATATCAAAGAAAAAAAGGAAAATACAAAAACATAAGTCACAACCAGTTTCCATTCTGAAAAATCAAGAAATGGCCCCTTTCTACATCAAGGAGGCCATCGTTTGAATGATTCAAACCAAGAATGGTGTCTAATTTAAAGCCAAGTTATTTTATTTTAATTGAATAAAAGTGCAAGTGTCGAATTGATTTATTTGGGACCAAGGCACTAAGTTATTTTTATTTCTTTTGGTGTGTTTAATCCACTTCAAGTGGCTGTGTGGCGCAAGGAGCAGGGGTCTCACACCTCTCAACAACTCTTTGTGTAGTTTGAATGAATCAATAAACTTGCTGCCAAAGAAAGACAACGAGAATCAAAGCAATCAAGGCAAAAAGGTGTTACACAAGACAGGGTGATGAATGCTCCAATCAAGGCAAAAAAAGGGGTTACACAAGACAAGGCAAAAAAATGGAATTACACAAGACAAGGTGATGAATGCTCCAATCAAGACGATAAAAAGGGAATTACACAAGACAAGGAGATGAATGCTCCAACAGCAATCAAAGCAGTAATAATTATTTTTAATTTCCTTTAGTTTCTTTTTGTACCCCTAGGAAGGAAGGACTTTGTCTCTTTGTAACAGCAAGAACCTCCCTCATTATATATAGGGGGTGCAAGTTTCAATATTTTCATAAAAAAAAGATTTAAGCAAAATATTGAGTTCATACTCTTTGGTTCGGGATTGGACCAGTTTATTGATCTTATCAAGAAATTCTCTTCTTGTGGTGATCCTCACACTCATAGGCTTATCCTTGTGTTAGATTAGACCAAGGTGGCGCCCCTACCTCCCATTCATCCATCTTCTTCATTTATTCCTTAAATAACTCCTTGAATCCTTTTCTGTTGGTTTCATGCATTTGAGTTTTCCCAATTTGCTACCTTAATTCACTAGCACCAAAACCACGAAATTCATCTCAATCTTTAACCATTCTTCCTTCATTTTATATCCAAAAAAAAAGGAAAATACAAAAACATAAGTCTCAACCAGGTTCCATTCTGAAAAATCAAGAAATGGCCCATTCCTACGTCAAGGAGGCCATCATTTGTTAATCAGAGCAAGGTTTCGGCTTTGTTCAAAAGAATCCCGGGTTTCTCTATTCTTATCTTTGAGTTCTGAATTCTTAACAAAAACAAAAACAAAACAAAACAAAAAATACAAAAACATCAATTGGTATCTAGAGCCATCCTTCATAGAGTGACTTTTGATCTTGTTCTTCGATTTTTTTTCCAAAAAAAAAAAAATCTTCTTCCCACCACCTATCATGGTAACATTATCCTTTGAAATACAAAGATATATAAGACGCTTGGAGAAGAAGGGTTTTCCTCCAAAGGAAGCTTGCAAGACATTCAATGAAATTAAAGATGTAATTCCAAAGGAAGCTTGCAAGACAATCAATGAAATTGAAGATGTGATTCTAAAGGAAGAATGGCAACAATCAACTGGAGTTGAATTGCAAGAGGAAGATAAGGAGATAAAGACAACTAGAGAATGTCCTTCCCCTAAAGCCGAGAATACATCTTCAAATTCACTTGGGAAGTCATGGCCATCTTTTACTCTAATACCTTCTTCTAGATTTGTTTGTGGAATCAAATATTGGGATCCTTCTACTTTGTCTAATATTTCTCCAATAGGTCACGAAGAAAAGAATAGTGAAGGCCATACAACAAAAAGTAAAGAGCAACAAAAAAAGAGTGAGGCAAAGGTTGAAAACAAAATTGAGAGTCTCTTTATAAAAGAAATCAAGGTGATGTTCCTATCTTTGCCTAGAGGTGATGATTCTATTTTGAAGGAAGTTGAAGAAGTAATTCCAAGAGAGGTGCCCCATAGATTCAAAAGAGTTGTGTTTGAACCCGGAGGATGAACACGATTCCCAAAGGCAATAAATTTGAGGTCGAATTCTCTTCAAGAGGGAGGGAATGATACAAACCAAGAATGTGTCTAATTTAAAGCCAAGTTATTTTATTTTAATTGAATAAAAGTGCAAGTGTCGAATTGATTTATTTGGGACCAAGGCACTATGTTATTTTTATTTCTTTTGGTGTGTTTAATCCACTTCAAGTGGCTGTGTGGCGCAAGGAGCAGGGGTCCCACACCTCTCAACAGCTCTTTGTGTAGTTTAAATGAATCAATAAACTTGCTGCCAAAGAAAGACAAAGAGAATCAAAGCAATCAAGTCAAAAAGGAGTTACACAAGACAAGGTGATGAATGCTCTAATCAAGGCAAAAAAAGGTGTTACACAAGACAAGGTGATGAATGCTCCAATCAAAGCAAGAAAAGGGAATTACACAAGACAAGGTGATGAATGCTCCAATCAAGGCGAGAAAAAGGGAATTACACAAGACAAGGAGATGAATGCTCAAACAGCACTATAAAAGCACAGCCACCCACTTAATTGCATTTAATGGGTGGTTGTGAATCCTTCCCCTGGTCATGAAGAGCAATCAAAGCAGTAATAATTATTTATAATTTCCTTTAGTTTCTTTTTGTACCCCTATGAAGGAAGTGCTTTGTCTCTTTGTAAAAGCAAGAACCTCCCTCATTATATATAGGGGGCGCAAGTTTCAATATTTTCACAAAAAACAAAGATTTAAGCAAAATATTGAGTTCATACTCTTTGGTTCTGGATTGGACCAGTTTATTGATCTTATCAAGAAATTCTCTTCTTGTGGTGATCCTCACACTCATAGGCTTATCCTTGTCTTGGATTAGACCAAGGTGGCACCCCTACCTCCCATTCATCCATCTTCTTCATTTATTCCTTAAACAGCTCCTTGAATCCTTTTCTGTTGGTTTCATGCATTTGAGTTTTCCCAATCTGCTACCTTAATTCACTACCACCAAAACCACGAAATTCATCTCAATCTTTAACCATTCTTCCTTCATTTTATATCAAAAAAAAAAGGAAAATACAAAAACATAAGTCACAACCAGGTTCCATTCTGAAAAATCAAGAAATGACCCCTTTCTACATCAAGGAGGCTATCAAGCCTGCTTCAAACCTCTCACATTTACATATTTCCTTTGGTTGTGCTTGAAAGAAACGGAAGTACTTGGTGAGCGATTCAAACTTCACCGCATACTCCCCCATAGATAAAAACACATTATACTTGACGATACACATAAATTGGTTTCATTCATAAAACAGGCCACCACAATATATAAGTTTTCTCGAAATTATTTTCAAACTGAGAAATCACAAACCATACCAAGGGTTTTCAGAATCCCATAAATCGATTTTCTCAAAATTACACAATGCAAGGAAAAATCCTAAGCTGGTCACTCTACAAAACACCTAATGGAAGAACTCTATAGTTCTAGCCACTATTACCAACCTCTTCAAGGTTCGAGATTAGTATCCCCGATTGAAGTTAAGACTTCCTCTGCACCATCTACTACCAGTACCAAGGTACAACGGTAAAAACAAGTAAAACCTGATATGTTGTAAGGGCGAGACACCAATATATGGATATAAGCATGATAATTACATGCATGACACACGAAACATCATATAAGTATATAAAGTCATACAACATAAACTTCTCAGAGATAACAAGTACTTTACCAATGGGTTTCATATCCAAACAGTCATTGTCCTTTATAAAAGAGATTAATGACACTACATAGTTCAACATCTAATCTTTATACTTAATCTCCATATATCCCAAAGTCATGTAAAATGAGCTGATCAAGCTCTTGAATGCCACATTGTCAACAAAAGAACAATGATCAACATCATAATGGCACATTGTCCAAACTCTTGGTACAATGGTCAACATCGTAATGGCACATTATCCGAACTCCCGGCACAATGGTTAACAAAACAAATGACACATCGCCCAAAACTCTCGGCACGATGGTCAACAGAACAAATGGCACATCGTCCATTAAGGTACAATGGTCGACAAAGACATGAATATCACCATGATACCATGCTTAACAAATACGTCTAGACATGAATATCATAAAGATACCATGATTAACAAATACATCGAGACATGAATATCATAAAGATACCATGATTAACAAATACATCAAGACATGAACATCGTCAAGATATCATGATTAACAAATACATTGTTAAATAAAAATCGTTTACAGAAAATCCATTATGTTATAACTCTTTTATAAAACGTCAAATCATATTGAAATACATTTTCTTTTGGAAACTCCTTTTCCCGAAATAACGTCAAATCTTCGTAAAATCAATTCTATTATAAATTCCTTTATAAAATCATCAAACTAAATATTGAATATAATTTTTAAAGCTTTTAAAAGCTTTTATCTAGTTAATTGACTAGGCACTGACCACTGTCAGGCTTCTCAAACAACAATTAACATCAATATTATAGCAATTAACTCAAGTAGATTATGCATCAAAACACTATAACACATAACTGTAAATAATCAAACACAGATAAAATAACAGCTTAGCACAGAATTAAACAACCACCACGATTCTCAACCAAATATTACAAATCATACATTAAATCACACATATAATTATCGGGAAAAATCCATGTGGTAAGCTCCCCTTACCTCTTGAAGATTTCAAATTTCGTTTCATGAATTGCTCTCTGATTCGAATCTGGTTTCCTCCACAAAATTCACAACGACAAACAGTACGCGTGCTTCACAAAAAATTAAATCCAAATCAACAAATGAAACCACAAAATCCATCTAATCCTTATGACTGAGTTTCGGCCTTCATAGGTTAATTAGGCTAGGAATGTTGAAAAATTCTCAACTCATGGATTAATGATCCTTAAGCAAGATTAAGGCATAAACAAAGCTCATTTAACAAAAATTGAATCAATATCATCTTAACCACAAAGTTAAGATTTTCGGTCATATATGGAATTTTGGTTAAAAGTATGATTTAATCTTCTAAAATGGATTAGAGATCTCAAGTACTTGGAATACATGATTAAGGATCAAAACACAAAGATTGAAATAAAATACTCCAATCCTTCAAAAACCCTAGTTTCGGCCATGAAGAAAATAATGGCTTGAAGGTTTCATTTTGATTCAACAACTTGGATTTAAGACATATATGTACTAAAAGGAATGAATCAAACATGATTTGCCAAAAAAATTGAACAAAGTTCCTTATCCTACATCTAACTAGGTTTGGCTTTAATGGTTCAATAGGTAAGAAATTTTTGTTTGATGCATACTCTTGGATCTTAAATATAGAGGTGATACTAAGATCATAGAAATTGGAATCACTTTAAAAGGATTTTTCTAAGATTTTCTAGGAGTTTTCAAAGTTCTAGATCTAAGAATTGAAAATAATGATCATGGCTTCAAAACACAAAAATAATTGAAGAACATGATGATGATTGATTGAGAGAAGCATGATATACCTCTTGGAATTGAAAAATGAGCAATGATTCAAGTACTTCCTTCACAAAAATGACTTATGGAACTTAAGTATTTTGGAGAGAAAATGAAGAAAGCTTGATGAAGATGATGAAGATGACTTATATAGCAATGGAATGGGCTCTCAAAGGGAGATTCGGGCCGTGTAAATGAGGGGTATAAGGGTCCAAGGCATAAATTATTAGGGACAAAATTGTAATCTTACACAATGGCATTATTGTGATTAACACAAACATTAAGGACATTATGGTAAAATCCTCCAAAAGCCATCATTTCACTTGTGAGTCACCTATATGACTCACCTTTATGAGTGACTCATTGTTTTCATCCATTGGGTGTCGGATTTTGTCTCTGCACGTCCGTTCTTGACTCCGTCGATTACCCGATTTAGGGTTTTACACCCGAATCACGTATAATAACCTATTTATTTTGAAAATTTTCAAAATAACCTATATCATTGGAAATGAGATATAAAATCTATTCATTTCGTTCTCGGGTCAAAATTAGGTTTTCTGATCAGTAAAATCTTATTGTCAGTGAAAACGCAGACCGGGTTCCGTCTGAATTTTCAACCAAAAATTTAACCGTATACTTATTAAAATAAGTATAATATGAATATGAATTTGGTTTTCCCAAAATCATTTTCTAAGTTTCAGATAAAAATACAAACGTTTATTTATATTTATACTGATTTTAGAAAGCAGAGAAATAAGGATATTACATGAACTAAGTGTTGCACTGAAATGAAAAGTTCTCTGCTGCAAGTACAAGAAATTTGCTACTACAACTCTGAAACAACAACTGCTCAGAAGAAAAGTGTACTCTTGGTCGCATATGTCAAAGTCCAACGTCCCTAAACATTTAATGCTTACACAGAACGACTCCTTGGCATTAATGGCGTCCCAGACGCTTAAGTTAAAGGAGCACACTTTCTGAAGCTGTGTCTAACGGATCAAATTGATTGAAGTCTTTAAATAGTGCAAACCATGAAGATGAAGTTAAGAGCTTTGCGCACATATTCAAAGAAGCATTTAATCTGCTCATTTAATTTCTTCATTCCTTCATTGAATTGCTCTTCTATCATTGGACATAAATTTCACAGTCTTTTATTCTTTCATTTGTTCCACTCTTTGAGTGTTATCTGAAAGACTTGCAAAGTTGTATTAATTACTCGAAACCTTTTATCCTTTACTGTTGAGCCTGAAGAGGCCAGGTGAGAAAAGAATACTTGTTTGAGTGTGAGCTTGGATAGATTAGGTGTGAAAAGAATACTTGTACTGTAATCTGATCAGTTATAGTGGAAACCTTGGTGCTGCCAAGAACTAGACATAGCCCTGTTGATCTTGGGGTGAAACAATATAAAACTCTCGACGTCTAATTTTCTTTAGCTTTATTTTTTCTTGTTATGTCTGTGAAAATAATTTCCAAAGTTTCCTAAAAAGATGGTAAACACAATTCAACCCCCCTTCTTGTGTTAACTTTGGTTATTTCAGTTGGTATCAGAGCCAGGTTCTGGGTTGAGCACTTAACAGTGTAGAGAAAAAGATCTTGGAAATGGCAGGAGAAGCCATCTCAAGCATGAATCATGCAGGAGAAGGATCCTCAATGTCCAGACCCCCATACTTCAATGGAGAGGACTACATCTACTGAAAAGAAAATATGAAGTGGTTTCTGCAATCCACTAACTCTGATCTCTTGGATATTATTGAAGAAGGTCCCTACATTCCTAAAGATGACAAAGGAGCATAAATTCCTAATGCAAGCATGACCTCTGATAAAGAACAAAATGGTAGTTCAATGCCAAAGCTAGATATACAATCATGTGTGCTTTGAGAAGTGAAGAGTTGGAAAAAGTCCGTGCTTGTGAATCTGCTAAGGAAATATGGTGTAACGCCCCCTTGGCGCTACATGTCGAACTCGTTTGTGGAACTTAAAAATAAAAAAGAAATTGAAATTAATATGCTGGTTGCTTCTGAAAAATTTATTTAAAATACTTAACTATGTTAAAAAAACAAATATAAATTTTTTGTTCACGATAGATAAATTTTCAATGTATAGGCATTAACATAGAACAACGTAATATACATCATAGTAATAATAAACATCACATCGTATGAGTTAGTTTTTTAGAAGTATATACATAAGCAAAAGTTACAACTTTACACCACTAAAACTGAAAAGTCTCTAGCCAGATATATAGACTGTCTACAAATACAGCTACCTCAAAAAGGAAATAACCAACAACCTAAGCTGGTCAATTAATTATACCCATTGGCAAAACCACCATGGTAATCCCTACCCGCAGAAGTATCAGATGAAGCCGCCTCAGCTACCTCATCAGCTGCTGGATCTACATGCTCGTCATCCACATAATACTCGATCCCTCAATCATCCTCCATTGGATCCTCCTCAACCTCATCATCATTAGCTACAAGTATAAACGGAGGGGCAATAGGGGGAAGCTCTGGCAAGGGGGAAAGAGGTGCAACCTCATGGACCTGTAAAACAACCCGATTTTCGTATACACTGTATTAATGGTAAAGATATATTTATTTATATTTTTATCTGAGACTTAGGAAATAATTTTGGAGAAAAAAAAATCATATCTAGAACCTAACCTATGGTAGGAAGCTCTAGTTAAAATTTAGGTTTAAAACTCAGACGGAAACCGATCTGTGTTTTTACTGATAGTGTCATTTTATACAGGCAGAAAACCCTAATTTGACCCAAAACTGAAAAATTGTAGATTTGTATATTATGTCCTTGAGGAAGTCTATTTTCCAAATTTTTTCCCAAAAATAAAATATTAGATTTTATTCGAGAGAATTTTGGGGGAAAAGGGATAGAAACCCTAATTAGGAAACCGACGGAGTTGGAAACGGAACTACATAGACGGAACCGAACATCGGAGGGGATAAGTCATGGGGTGAGTCACCACCATGACTCACCAAGAATTTATGAGCATTGAATGTTAGTAATCATGCTTTTTAGGGTGAAAAGACCAAAATACCCCCAAGCTTTCATGGTTAGAAACAAGCCACATCTCCTCACTTCTAACCACTCATTTTACATGGTTGTAAATCTCCCACATCTCTCCAATTTCGTGCAGCCACATCCCATAAACCATACCTATTTCATTTTTCTTTCGTTTCATCATTTTCCTCTCAAAAACCGAAATCGGGTAAATGACGGAGCTGAATACAGGATTTCCGGGAACCTCTAAGGGATTGGATCGATGAGTCATGGATGACTCATAAGATGTGGTCTAAAATAAGTCACACCTACCTTCACTCTCAACCACATAATCTAACCTAATCATGATTACAAATTAACTATAGTTAGGTTATTATAACTATAGTTAAGTTATTATATTATTTTCTAACTTAACCTAGGTCAAGTACACTCAACCATGGTTCCATTTTAACATTAAACAAAGAATTTTTCACTCACTCATCCTCTCATTTTCGTGGCTGCCATACCCTTCCCACACTTAACCAAAGTTCATTTTCTTTCTAAGTCATTTCTCACCAAAAACACTAAGAACACCATAGTTGTTCTTGCAAAGTTCTTCATCTTTCTTCAAGTTCTTCATCAAACTTCTTCATTCTATGGTGAGGAAATTATTCCTAATCATCTTAGTTTCATTAATCATCCATCAATCTCCATGTTCATCAACTATTTCATGAATTTCCGTTCATAGATAGAACTTCAAATAATTCTAGTAAATTATAGAAAAATCATTTTAATGTGAAACCAATTTCTATGATTTTGATATGTCTTCTACTTTCATAATCTAAGATCATGTAAGAAAAAAAAATTCCTAGCCCTATTTTCCTATGTTGGCCAAATCTAATCATAAGTGGGTTAGATGAGTTTTCTTCAAAGTTTTACATAAATGATGATGGTTCTAGGCTATCTAAGGTTTCTTGGTTTTAAATCTAAGAGTATGTAAAGAAAAGAAACTTCTAACCCTATTTTTATGTCTTGGCCGAATCCTATACTAAAGGGGTTAGATGAGTTTTATTCAACTCTAACTTGGATGATGACTTGAAGTAAGCTACCTGAAATCCTTAGAGTGATAATCCAAGAGCTTGCAATCAAAAACAATTTCTAGCCTATTTTAATATACATGACCGAAACCCTAACCCTAGAGGTTAGAGGATTTTTGTTTCAAACTTTTGTCTTGTAATAATTAATCTATGCTAATTAAGACTCTAGTAACTAGGATCCAAAAGATGGAATTGAGAAAATAACCCTAACTCTATTTTTTTTTAGTATTGGCCGAACCTAGCCCTAAAGTGTCATAGATGGATTTTGTTTGATTAATACATTTTTGTGTTGATTTGGTTGGAGGATAATTGATAATCGTGGTGTACTAACGAGGATCGAAAAGTTCGGGAAATCTGGTGATAAGTCAGGTGGGGGAAAGAATCAACCTATCGTCGGAATAGATAAGTAGTATATAATTTATAATAATGGTGTAGGGCGACCTAAACCCTACTAGTGGTCGAGTAATCGATAATACCAAAATCGCATTGGAAACTTTTTTGTAATACAAATGAGATTCCGGGATTGTAGGTTTATCGATGTTAGGATTGTTGTTTTGGCTTCAAAGACTCGGGGGGGGGGGGCATTGAGTTTTAAAAAATTCTTCCTTTTCAAAAACTTTACTTTTCAAATCAGAGTTGCCTCAGGATCTTTTACAAAAACAGTGAAGGGCTTTTTATGAAATCTTGAATAGAAGGTGATGAGGATAAGAAAGATTGATTCAGAATTAAAATATCACAGAATAGATTGAAGTTCAAAACTCAATAGTAACAAAATACAGAAACTGATTACGCCTTTAAAGATTAAGAACAAGTTATGCAAGTTTCAGATACAAGCATTAACAATCAAGAAGAAACTTGCATGTTTTAGTTTCAGTGATTAAGAAACAGAAATTAAGTTATTCAAATGATGCAATATTCAATTCAAATATTGATCTTTGAGAATAGAATTGAATACACAGTTATTATTACAGTTTACTCAAGGTTCAATACTGATTGTGCAGATCAAGAACTGATATCAATTGATTACTAAGAACATCAAGATCATAGTTATATGAGCAAGACAGAAATTAAAGAGTTTGAGTTTAGAGATACCACACAACCAGGTTTATCTTGGTTTAGTCACCACCATTGTGACCTACATCCAGTCCCTACTCCACCTGTGGGTTTTCACACACTAACACAACAAGCTTTAGCAGGTAGCTTGACAAACCTTTACACCACAGAGCACTCCTTCACCTCGAGAACCACACTCTTGTGAAGAGACTCAATGTTCTTCCTTGGGGATACCTCACCCTAATCACTCAGAGAGACTCTCTCTCTCTTTACAATAAAAAAGAACGAAAAATTGATTCCTAAACTCTCAATAGTCAGATATACAAATTGAAGCACTTATGAGAATGAAACAATCTTTTCACAATAAGCTCAAGAAAGATGATGAATGATTTTCACAATTGATTTCGTAAAATTTCTGATCTGTTTTGATATGTATTGATATTGTTGATATGTTAAAAGTGTTCCTTTGATCCCTCTATATATAGAAAACAAGTTATAGTCGTTGGGATCAATCAAAATAGATTTGGGTCTGATAACAGAATCTGTTTTCTTGATTCTGGTTCTTGAAATAAGATTCCACATCGGCATCGTCTTCAATCCTCAAGGCTCATAATTTATAGTAGACGAGCTCCACATGCCACGTCATTGGACGGATACTCCTTTAACTGGTTGAACGTAACCTAGTAGACGAGCTCCATATGCCACGTCATTGGACGAAGTTTCTCATGAAGGACTTAGAAAGTCCAAAGGCTTGTGTGGACGAACGCTTCTGTCACTTTAGTGGACGAGCGCTTCTATCACTTGGGTGGACGAGCGCTTCTGTCACTTTAGTGGACGAGCGCTTCTATCACTATAGTGGACGAGTGCTTCTGTCACTTCAGTGGACGAGCGCTTCTATCACTTCAGTGGACGAGCGCTTCTGTCACTTTAGTGGACGAGCGGAATTAGAATCTTGTGTATCATGAGTTTTTCAGACTAAAAACACACGGGATCCATTCCTGATCAAATCTATTTCTTCTTCCTTGAATATTTTCCTTGAATTTGCTTAATGAACTTGTTGATCACTGCTTGATACCTGTCTTTGCAATTTGACACTAAAACACTTGCACACACATTAAATTGTATTTGTCATATATCAAAATCTCTAAGTCATTGAGTCTTACAAACTCCCCATTAATCATGTAAGCTTATAAGTTCCCCCTCAACATATGCATGTATAATTTGTTATCATCCCCTTTCTCTATATCATACTTTTTCCTCCCCCTTTTGGCATTATCAAAAAGGTAAAGAAAAGAAACATTCAAAGCAACAGAGAAGGCAAGCATTTAAACATTCAAACATAGCATATAAAATTGTTCATGATAAAGGGATAGGTGCATGGATAAATAAAAAAGAACGGAAACCATCAGCCATAATTACAAACTAAGGCATTTTAACTTTCAAAAACTAAGTTCTAATTCCTATGAATTCCTAGAACTAGTTCTTCCTTTTTGATTTTCTTTTGTTTTGTTAGAGATTAGATATAGGATTGATCAATTATGCCCAATTCTCTTCTAATGAAAAAGAAGCTTTCCTTGTTCAAGGGCTTGGTAAAAATATCAGCAAGTTGTTTAGTTGTATCAACATATTCAATCTCAATTTCTCGACTTTGAATAAAAGTTCTTATGATAGAGATCATGTTCAAAGTTAATTTTTGCATAGCAAGCAAAACAAATCATTTAAGGCTGCATCAATTTTCTTAGATTCAATTTGTGAAACAAAAGCCATATGATTATTCCAAGATTGATCAAATAACTTTAATACAACAATGTAGACATATTATACAATGATATATAAGTCAACACAAAGATTCACAATCATACATTAATAATGATAATTAGAAAACATATTCAATCAATATTATTTATTTATTGTTACCCATTTTGTGTTTGGTGAAGGCTCTATATCATGATTCCAATTTTTGCTCTTGACCTTCCACCACACCTACAAAACAGAATTTCATGTTTGTGCTATAGGTACCAAAGTCTGTTTGGGTCCTTTTGAGTTAGTTGCAGTAATAGTTCCTTTAGGAACCCATATATACTTAGATTTAATGTATGCTGATTTTGTATTGACATGTAGAAGCTGTGTGACCTTTTCTAGCACAAAAGTTGCATTTAACAAATGGTGTGTTTGATGTATTAGGTGCAGCAAAAAATTTCTTGAAAGATTTCTCATGTATCTTAGGTTCATAGCCTATTCCAGCCTTATCATAAACACACTTTTGCTGTCCTAATAAAGCATTCAAGTTATCTCTACCATTTATGAACTTGGCTAAGTCATTTTTCAGTTTTTCAATTTCTTTAGTCAATGTACAACACTTAGAACAATTAGAGCTAGATGCAATCAAGACCTTATTCCTAGCTTCTAGTTCTCTTTCTTTCATTTTCAAGCATGCATAATCATCACGTTGTTTAGCAATTATTTTTCTAGATGAGACAAGTTGTTTAGCAATCTTAAGATATTCAGCAGGTAACTCATCAAATGCATCTTGCAATTCATCAAAAGTAGGTTGTGAATCAGAATTTACCTCACTCTCTGAATCACTGTTATTGCTGGCCATCAAACACAAGTTTGCCTCCTAAGATTCAGATTCTTCAGTGGAATCTACATCATTATCATCCCAAGCAATGTAGGCATTTCTTGGCTTTCTCCACTTTTTGTCCTTTGAGTCAAACTTTTCTGTTTTGTCCTTCTTTTGTAGTTTTGGACAGTCAAGCTTCATGTGGCCAATCTTTCCACATTCATAGCATGTGATGTTGTTGGAATTGTCACCTTTGCTGAAATTTCTTGTAGGAAAGGTAGAAGGCTTTCTTTTGAAGTTACCCTTCTTCTTTAGGAACTTCTTGAATCTTCTAACTAGCATTCCCATTTCCTCTTCAGATTCAGCCTCTTGTGCTGAATCATTATCATCACTGTCTTCTACTTCTCCGACTTGTGATTTCAGAGCCAATCCCTTTTTTCTTTTTGTCAGTTTCTTCATTCTCATTCAGTCTGTTCAACCCCAATTCATGCTCTTGCAGTTTTCCAAACAATGTGGCAATGGTCATTGATGAGAGGTCTCTAGATTCTGAGATTGCAGTGACTTTAGGCTGTCATTCCCTGCTCAAGCATCTCATTACTTTGTTAATTTGATCGATCATTTGATGTAGCTTTTCCAAGACCAACAAGTTGGTTGACAATGTGAGTGAACCTCTTTTGCATTTCAGTCATAGGTTCTGCTTGCTTCATTCTGAACAGCTTATACTCACGTGTGAGGGTGTTCATTCTTGCTCTTTTGACACGTGTGGTTCCTTCATGTGTTACTTGCAATGTATCTACATTTCCTTTGCTGATTTGCAATTTGAAACCCTGAAAAACTCATCACGGCTTAATGCAGATGTTATAATATTCTTAGCACGTGCATTATATTGAACTCTTTTCTTATCATCCTCATTCCATTCAGTTTTAGGCTTATTTCTTGGAGCACCATTAGCATCTATAGTAGAGGTGACAAATGGTCCATTTTCTACTACATCCCATATGTCAACACCTACTGCCTCAAGAAAGATTACCATTATTTCCTTCCAATAGATATACTCAGATCCATTGAAGGCAGAAGGGCATGCAAGGGAAGCCCCTTCATTCAAACAGTCATTGGAAGCCATACTCTTATAGCTGTTAAGCCAAACATAAGAGTTTAGCTCAGATGTCAATTATTGTTTTGGCTTCAAAGACTTAGGGGGGGGAGGGTGAATTGAGTTTTCAAAAATTCTTCCTTTTCAAAAACTTTATTTTTCAAATCAGAGTTGCCTCAGGATCTTTTAAAAAAACAGTGATGGGCTTTTTATGAAATCTTATATAGAAGGTGATGAGGATAAGAAAGATTGATTCAGAATTAATAGATCACAGAATAGGTTCAGGTTCAAAACCCAATAATAACAAAATATAGAAACTGATCAAGGTTCAATACTGATTGTGCAGATCAAGAACTGATATCAATTGAATACTTAGAACATCAAGATCATAGTTATATGCACAAGACAGAAATTAAAGATTTTGAGTTTAGAGATACCACACAACCAGATTTATCCTGGTTCAGTCACCACCACTATGACCTACATCCAATCCCCACTCCACCTGTGGGTTTTCACACACTAACACAACAAGCTTTAGCCAGGTAGCTTGAAAAACCTTTACACCACAGAGCACTCCTTCACCTCGAGATACCACACTCTTGTGAAGAGCCTCAATGTTCTTCCTTAGGGATACCTCACCCTATTCACCCAGAGAGACTCCCTCTCTCTTTACAATCAATAGAATGAAAAATTGATTCCTTAACTCTCAATAGTCAGATATACAAATTGAAGCACTTATGAGAATGAAACACTCTTTTCACAATAAGATCAAGAAAGATGATGAATGATTTTCACAATTTATTTCTCAAATTGATTTCGTAAAATTTCTGATCTGTTTTGATATGTATTGATATTGTTGATATGTTAAAAGTGTTCCTTTTATCCCTCTATATATAGAAAACAAGTTATAGTCGTTGGGATCAATCAAAACAGATTTGGGTCTGATAACAGAATCTGTTTTCTTGATTCTGGTTCTTGAAATAAGATTCCATATCGGCATCGTCTTCAATCCTCAGGTTTCGTAGTTGATAGTAGACGATCTCAATATGCCACGTCATTGGACGGATGCTACTTTAACTGGTTGAACGTAACCTAGTAGACGAGCTCCATATGCCACGTCATTGGACGGAGCTTCTCATGAAGGACTTAGCAAGTCCAAAGACTTGTGTGGACGAGCGCTTCTATCACTTTAGTGGACGAGCGCTTCTATCACTTGGGTGGACGAGCACTTCTGTCACTTTAGTGGACGAGCGCTTCTATCACTTTAGTGGACGAGCGCTTCTATCACTTTAGTGGACGAGCACTTCTGTCACTTTAGTGGACGAGCACTTCTATCACTTCAGTGGATGAGCGCTTCTGTCACTTTAGTGGACGAGCGGAATTAGAATCTTGTGTATTGTGAGTTTATTAGACTAAAAACACACGGGATCCATTCCTGATCAAATCTATTTCTTCTTTCCAAAAATCATTTTCGTTAACAAAAACTTATTCCTTTTAATGCAGGTTATGAAAATTGATTTTCTTCATGCATCTTTTTAGTTGAGCTATTTTGTGACTAAGATTTCTTTCTCTTACAAATCATCTAAGACTTAAATATAAAATTCTCCATTAAGCTTGGTCTTGATGATCCTTTGATCTTTGAATTTGCTCTTTCGATTTCTACATGCAACTCCTTGATTCCTTCAAGTTATTCCTAGAATATTTTCCTTGAATTTGCTTAATGAACTTGTTGATCACTGCTTGATACCTGTCTTTGCAATTTGACACTAAAACACTTGCACACACATTAAATTGTATTTGACATATATCAAAATCTCTAAGTCATTGAGTCTTACAAGGATAATGTTAGAATATTTGAGGATGTTTGAATTTATTGTTATCAAATTGTTTGTGATACGCTGGTTGAGGTATTCTATTGCATGTTTGAATATTTTATGATGATTGTGTTATGCATGATCTGCCTGGTTTGATAGTGTGCTTAGTTGTCTTTTAAGTAAAGATATATGTTGTTCGGGAGATGTTCATATGGGTGAGAGAATAAATGGACTTAGAGGTGCCTAGCTTAATTAAGTTGTTTTATATATGAGATTATGAGATATGATTTGAGGCTATGATGGAAGCTTGAGGCACTAGGTTGTTATTGATGCAATTTAGGGAAATTCATATATAGATGTATTGTTATTCACAGCCGTGTGAGTGGAACACACGAGTTCAGGATATCCTATTTTAGGATATCCGATATTATGGGTGAGTACCCTACGGATGTGATACCGAGGTAGACTACCGTAATACTCTTTTAGTTCTTGACCCGTTCAAATGTTCTTGGCTTTAGACCGTTCTGGATTGATATTCCTAAAGCGTTCGTATATTCTTGGCACTGGATCGTTCTGACTAATACTCGCTTAGTCCTTAACGCGTTCGAAAATTATTGGCACTGGACCGTTTTAGACTAATACTTATTTAGTCTTTGACGCATTCGAAAGTTATTTGAACTGGACCGTTCTGGACTACTGACTAACGTGATAGGAATGGAAATGTCAAGGTTGGCATAAAGGTTTAGTTGCATGAGAGTAAGGGTAGTTGATGATATCGTACTTTAAGGATGATTGTTAGTTATGTGTGATGTGTGCCTTTGACTGTTATTATGTTATATGCTATGATTCTTTTCTGCCTTTGATGATAGAAATGTTTTTTATCCCCTATATTTTTTGTATGCTATATTTTATTTATTATGTGATCGTACGATAAGACCCTGTTGAGGAGCTTGATATTGAAAAGCTAAATGGGATTCCGTATGAACCAGATCGGGCGGACGAGTTGTGGATTCCAACAATGTAGTTTAGTGTCTCGGGCCGGTGAGTCTTATAAGACTTTTTATATTTCTGCAAATGTTAGTTGTTTAAATATGCATCTACAAGGGATCCTGTTGCTGGGATACCCTAAACAACGTTTTTGATAACTCTAATGCAAGACATATGTGTGTATGCATTTATTATATAAGGTTTGATACATTAATTTGTTGGATGCGTTATAAGTTAAGTTTTAATTTTTACATATTTTTACGTTAAGTGCACGATTAAGAAATTAATTAATAAGGTTTTAAGTTAATGGCCCAACGGGGCCCAACGGGGTGTCTCATTTGGTGGTATCAAAGCAGTTCGATTCTAATTGGACTGTTTGGTCTAGGATGTTGTTACTGGCTATATCTAGTTGAATCCATATCGGATATTGACTATGCTTAGAAGTTGGGTAGTGAGTCCCGACGCGATAGTTAACATTTATATGGCATATATATACCAGTTTTATGTAGTATTATATGTGATATACCAATGTTCAGAAAGGTGGAGCTGGAAGCGGAGTTCCAGCAGCAGGACAACAGATGGCCAGACCTCCGGCCCCTGAAAGAGTGTTTACTGTGAGGGGAGCTGAATCCTCTCAATCCGGGGATCTTATATAAGGTATGTATTTGATATTTGATAGACTTTGTTTGTTTGTCTAAGTAGTATGATAGACAAGAAGTGATGGGAGTTTGACTGAGGTATAATGGTGACTGGTAGGAGGTGAATCCTTAAGATCAATATCAGTGAGTGAGACAATTATTACAAGTCAAATGTTGATCGAGGCATAGTATCATTAAGGAATTTAGGGTAATGATTAATGTTCGTAGTTATGATGGATTGTAGGAGTTTGGGAAGAATGAACTAAAGTGGATATAGTAATTTCACCGAAGATGAAAATGAGCAGAAAAGATGATTTCTGATGTAAATTGAGGTTACTAGAGAAATTCAAATTTGTTGAGTTAAATAATCCTAACCGGTGTAGTTCTTTTGATTTTAGTTTTATCTTAAGGAGTGTTGAGATGTACTTGGAGACTTGAGATGTGTGATTTTGACATAATATGGAATGGTAGAATACGCTCCAAGGATCTAAGACTGTGGTTGGATGCATTGAGTAGGAAGTTAAGGTAGTATTGATTGTGGTGTTAATTGTGGGAGTTAGATGTTGGAATATGATTTTCTAGTGGATCCGTATTAAGAAGAGGAAATGATTAAGTTTTAATTATGCCCATCAAGGATGATAGATTAAGGTGAAAAGTTAAGGACAATAAATAGAATGTAGTGATGGATAATTTCGAGGATAAATAGAATGATATAAGAATGAATTATGTTATGGAGTCACTTTGGGGAAAGACAGTGACGGGAAATACAATGAAGGATCTTTAAATTAAGGTACGATTACTGGATTCTATCAAGTTTCGAGTTACGAAATTTCGAGGACATAAATTTCTTTCTAAGTGGGGTAGTAATATAACAGCTCGATTTTCGTATATGCTGTATTACCGGTAAAGATATATTTATTTATATTTTTATGTGAGACCTAGGAAATGATTTTGGAGAAAACAAAATCATATCTAGAACCTACTCTTTGGTAGGAATCCCTGGTTAAAATTTGGGTTTAAAACTCAGACGGAAACCGGTCTGTGTTTTTACCGAAAATATAATTTTATACCGGCAGAAAACCCTAATTTGACCCAAAACTGAAAAATTGTAGATTTGTATATTATGTCCGTGAGGAAGTCTATTTTCCAAAGTTTTTCCCAAAAATAAAATATTAGATTTTATTTGGGAGAATTTGGGGGAAACAAGCCACATCTCCTCACTTCCAAAGTTTTTTTTGATGTTTTAATATTTTATGATGATTGTGTTATGCATGATCTGCCTGGTTTGATAGTGTGCTTAGTTGTCTTTTAAGTAAAGATATATGTTGTTCGGGAGATGTTCATGTGGGTGAGAGAATGAATGGACTTAGAGGTACCTAGCTTAATTAAGTTGTTTTATAGATGAGATTATGAGATATGATTTGAGGCTATGATGGAAGCTTGAGGCACTAGGTTGTTATTGATGCAATTTAAGGAGATTCATATATAGATGTATTGCTATTCACAGCTATGTGAGTGGAACACACGAGGTCAGGATATCCTATTTTGGGATATCGGATATTGCGGGTGAGTACCCTACGAATGTGATGTCGAGGTAGACTACCGTAATACTCTTTTAGTTCTTAATGCGTTCGAATGTTCTTGGCTCTGGACCGTTCTGGGTTGATATTCCTGAAGCGTTCGTATATTCTTGGCACTGGATCGTTCTGGACTAATACTAACTTTGTCCTTAATGCGTTCGAAAATTATTGGCACTGGACCGTTTTAGACTAATACTTGTTTAGTCTTTATCTCATTCGAAAGTAATTTGTATTGGACCATTCTGGACTACTGACTAACGTGATAGGAATGGAGATGGCCAAGTTAGCATAAAGGTTTAGTTGCATAAGAGTAAGGGTAGAGGATGATATCGTACTTTGAGGATGATTGTTAGTTATGTGCTATGTGTGTCTTTGACTTTTATTATATTATATACTATGATTCTTTTCTGACTTTGATGATAGAAATGTTTCCTATCCCCTATATTTTATGTATGTTGTATTTTATTTATTATATGATCGTAAGAGAAGACCCTGTGGAGGAGCTTGATACTGAGGAGCTGGATGGGATTCCGTATGAACCGGATGCGGGAGGACGAGTTGTGGATTTCAACGATGTAGTTTAGTGTCTAGGGCCAGTGAGTCTTATAAGACGTTTTATATTTCTGCAAATGTTAGTTTGTTTAAATATGCACCTGCAAGGGATCCTGTTGCTTGGATACCGTAAACAGTGTTTTTGATAACTCTGATGGAAGACATATGTGTGTATGTATTTATTATATAAGAAATTAATTAATAAGGTTTTAAGTTAATGACACAACGGGGAACAATGGGGTGTCTCAGGACCGACTGTGCAGGAGGAGGCTCATGATAAACATTCCCCTCGCCCACAAGTACTCCGAGTAATAACTAGATAAGGGGTAGTGGTATCTCCACAGTCTTAGCACTATGGGTGCAAGAAAAAGCCCTGTTTCTGTTCCTTCAGTGGCACGAACTGGTCCTATATACGTGGTGCTTCGGGCCCCCGGATGGATCACCCAAGCGCCTTCCTCGTCCGCATGATCAAATGTCAGGGCTAGAACCCCTGAGTGTGAATGGGGACCCCATGGATACCTCTTTACACGTATATCAACATACGACAACCAAAACCACAAACAGACATATCGCAAGGGTGAGATACCGACATGTAAGTTTTATCATGATAGTCATATACGCGACACACAAACAAGAGTATATATCACCAAAATATACATATATCATCAACAATAACGATAATCTTTAAAATAAGGGGATTCATACCCGACAATCATTATAAGTTGTAAAAATGCATGACACTTCCAAAATCCACTATCTATTTTGTAATCTCCGGAGATCCTAACCTCCCTTCGTAGAGCAGGACAGGCTACAATAATCCCCCTAACACAATTGTTTCGCGTGAGATCGGCCTCTCAATTTACCCCCAATCCCCAAGTGTTCAAGGGTATCACGTCAAACCTAAATAATATTAAATAGTTCCCTATTGAGCACATTCGTGCATGGTAGTCGAGTTCCACGACTTGAGGTTGCAAAGCCCCGACCTTCCGTGGAGTTCGAACTCGGATGTCCCTAAAGACCTGTTTCCTTGGTCCGTAGCTATCCAATTTTTCAATCCACTCATGGATTGTATGCTCGTTAACACAATGGCACGTCTGTCGGTTCATGCATGTAAAACAGTTTGGTTTACTGTTTTCTTTTTCGTTCGTTATTTCTTGTCGAGGCTCAAAGCACACGACTAAAGGTATAAAGCCCAATCATCCTCAACACAGGACACACAGTCCGAGTGCTCAATCACAAAACCCTAGACCGATGCACCAGTCCTAGGTTCGCAAATATGGGACACGAAGTGCACCACATCACTTATAGGACACAAAGTCCCCCACGAACAACACGGATCAACGATCTACATGTTTTCACACAGAACACAAGAATCTCGACGTCTCGGCCACTAGGTTCTTTAACTTTTATTTTCAACACAGTTTTCGTTCTATGAAAACAAATACCAAAACAAAACTCCGAAACTTATCCAAGTTTATCGAAAATATTTTCGCTGATTTAAAACCTTTTACAGAAAATATTTTCTGCTGAAATTCGTTTCTAAAATGTTAAATCACAAAGAAATTCATTTTTTCTCAAATCTTTTGACGTAAAGAAAGGATTTTACAGAGTTGATGCCACAACTACAAATTTTCTAAACTTTTTGTCTAAATCAAATATTTTTTTTGTAAAACAAAAGACTTTTTATTTCAAATACATTTTTTCCTTGACGACTTTTAAACATTTTAGAGACTTCACTTTTCATTTTTGAAATTTTTTAAGGAAAATAAAGATAATGAGACTTTTCACTGTTCGTCCTTACAACCTCTCAGTTAGTGAGTTTTAAGAAAAACGACGATCTTAAGATTCGTCGATTTCGTTTTTTATACTACAGTTATCTATAATAACTTTATTAAACTGCCTTTCACTAAAATAAAATCAAGACATTTATTTTCATTGATTCACGTCTTTTACGGCTTGAAGATGTCAAGCTATGGTCGATCGCCACGCTCTCAACCAGTACAGTCAATAAGCAGTCTCATCAATACATATATCAGAATAAGACTTTAAAGCACATAATAACTTATCAACTTAATACTGTCACAACTTTCAATCATCAACTCAAACATCACACAATAATTACAAACAATTACGCATACTGCACAACAAAGTATATAACTACCAAAACTCCTCAGGTAAACTCCCCTTACCTCTCGAAGACAAAATATTTCCTTTTCCTTGAATCTTCCTTTTTCTCCAAACAATATCACAAACACTTAACCTTCAATAGTCAACAACAACAAAATAAATAAACAAGAAAACTCATGATTAACTCCTAAGGGTATGGTTCGGCCAAGGCATAGAAAAAAGGGTTAGGGTTTTCCAATTTTTTTAAGCTCTTGGATACATGATCCTAGAGTCTTAGATAGCATAGGAAAATTTCCATAACTCAAAAATTCATTTCCTATGATTCTCTATAAATTTCTCAATGAAATGGGTCAAATCTTAAACATACGAAAATGAAGTGGATGAGCAACAAATTCATGAAAGGAAATGATGTCAAGGTCATAGAGACGGAGGATATACCTCTAGGACTTAAAGAAGGAAGCAAGAGCTTGGAGCTCCAATGAAATCCTTAAGGATGAACTTAGGGTTTTTTTGTAGGAAATGTGAAGAATGAGTATGAAAGAAGTTTTGTCTTGGAGGGGGGAGGGGCTATCGAACATGGTTAATTAGGAGGGTACGAAGGAATAGTTTTGTGATACCAAGGGAATTGTTTGAGAACTTAAGGACATTTTGGACCTTTTCATAACAAATATGGATATTTGTTTCAAGGTAATCATGACTTGGCGAGTCATGGTGATGACTCAGAGACACCCCATTGTGCCCCGTTGTACCATTAATTATTTATTAAACTTAATCGCGTACTTAACGTTAAACGTAACCCGAAATTACGAAGATATTAAAAGCTTATTATAACATATCCAACTTTTGAAAGTTAACACACCACACCATGATTATATTACACATACACACATATGTTTATCCAATATAAAATAGAACATTGTTTAGGGTATTCTATCTGTAGGATCCCTTGCAGGTACATGCTTACACAAACTATTATAATCAGCATAAAATAGAACGTCTTATATGACTCACTGGCCCTAGACACTAAACTACATCGCTGTAATCCACAGCTCATCCGCATCCGGTTCATACGGAATCCCATCCAGCTCCTCAGTAGCTAGTTCCTCCACCGGATCTTCTCATACGATCACATGATAAAATATATACCAAATATAGAAAATTGGAGATAAGAAACAGTTCTATCATTAAAAATGGAAAAGAGTCATAGTATATAATATAACAACAGTCACAAACACACATCACTCAAAATTAACCATCATCCTTATTTTACGATATCATCCTCTACCCTCAAACTCATGCAATCTAACCTTTATGCTGACGTGGCCACTACCAATCATGTCATCATCCCCCATTACCGTTAAGGATGTTAGTCAGTCGTCTAAGCGACATGTCCCCATTCATACAGTGCACACCCCCATTACCGTTAGAGTGCTCATTCAAAGAATGATACTATTTCCCCCATTATCGTTAGAGAATAGTTTCACAATATAAAAGTATCCCCATTGCCGTTAGGACACCCAGAGCAAATCGGCAAGGACTACGAGAGTATCACGGTAATTTCCCCCATTACCGTTGGGGCACTAACCCGTAATATCCGGTATCCGTAATCAGATACTCTAACCTCTTATGTTCTCAACACACGGTTATGAATAACAATGCATATATATAAATCTAACTACCTTGCATCAATAACAACGTAGTGCCTCAAGCTTCCATCATAGCCTCAACTCGCATTCTATGTCACATCTCATCCATAAAATAATAAATTTAGGCTGGGCACCTCTAAGCCACATTCAATATCTCACCCAGACAAAATATCTCCAAACAACACATATCTTTACTTAAAAACAAACAAAGCATATTATCAAACCAGGAAGATCATGCATAATATAATACTCATAAAATATTCAAACAACAAAATAAAACGTCAAATGCAGTAGAATACCTCAACCAGCGTCTCACAAAGAATTTAATAATAAATAAGCCAGACATCCTCCAATATTATAAAATTATTCTAATGACGAATACCTACAATCCCCAAATCATCATTCGTATTACGAAAAAGTTACCAATGTGATTTTGGTCTTGTCGATTACTCAACCACTAGTAGGGTTTAGGTCACCCTACACCATTATTATAAAATATACTACTTATCCATTCCGAAGACAGGATGATTCTTTCCCCCACCAGAACTTATCGCCGGATTCACGAACTTTCCGATCCTCGTTACGACACCACAATTATCAATTAACCTTCAACCAAATCAACATAAAAATGAATTAATCAAACAAAATTCATCCTTGACCACAAAAGGCTAGGTTCGACCATGACTCAAAAATAGGGCTAGGGTTATTTTCTCAATACCATCTTTTGGATCCTACTTACTAGAGTTAACTAACATAGATCAAGTGTTACTAGTTAAAAATTTGAAACAAAATCCTCTAATCAAATAGGTTAGGGTTTCGGCCAAGCATAGTGAAATTGGCTAGAAATTCCTTTTACTCATATGCTCTCTAATCTAGAACCTAAACACATTAGATAGTTTACACAAGTCATCATCCAAGTAAGGATTGAAGAAAATTCATTTTGCCTACACCTATAGAAATTCGGCCAAGGCTAGAAAAATTAGTTAGAAATTTCTTTTGATTCTAATCTCTTGGATTTAGAATATAAAAACCATAGATAGCTTATAACCAACCTCATCTAAGTTAAAAATTGAACAAAATCTCCTTTGCCTACACAACCATAGATTCGGCCAAGAGGTAGAATTTGGGCTAGAAATTTCTTTTGATCTCAAGCTTCTAGATCTAGTAACTAGAGGTAGTAGAGAGATAAGATCAAGTGGTAGAGCACTAAAAACATTTTTCTATGATTTTTGGTGAAATTTTGAAAAACTAGATCTAGGAATTGAAATTTATGAAAACTTGATGGAAATGGAAGTTTGATGGATGATTAATGAAGCTAAGAGGATGAGAGATATGATCCTCACCTTGGAATGAATAAGTTTGATGAAGCACTTGAAAAGAAATGAAGAACTTATCAAGAACACTATGAAGGTTCTGTGTTTTGTGAAGAACTTGGTTAGATTGTGTAATAGGAAGAAAATTAAATGGTCTAAGTGTGGGGAGAAGGAGTTTGGGCCATGTATTGAGTGAGTGAGTGAGTGAGAAGAAAATGTTTGTTAATTATTTAAGAATGAACCATAGTTGATAGTAACCAAAGCTTGGTCAAGAAAATACAATATAATAACTTAACTATAGTTAATAGTAATTATGAGTAAGAAAAACTTGTGGTGTGTAACACCCCCCTGGGCAATATACTTTGTAAACTCGTGCGGAAATAAATTAAAAAGTAATTTGCTGGTTGTTTTTGGAAAATTGTTTTCTTTTAAGTCAGAAAACTGGGTTATAAAAATTTTCTTCTGCGGATAACTCTGAAAAACCAAGATACATACATTTGAACAGTAAAATCATATTCATAACAAAGTCACCACGACATACAACTTCTCTCAAAAAGTTTCGATTTTCAAAAAGAGAAAAGTAAACCAAAGACTAATGTATAACACCACATTTACTGCCCTTTTCAAATATACAACCCAACCAAGACTCCTAAGCTGGTCGCTCTACAAGACATTTATTGGAAAGATCCCCGTGGTTACCCCACGATCAAAAGCTTCTTCAAACATCTAGATCTAAGTCTCTGAGTGACTTAGGAAAACTCCTCTGCACCATCTGTACTAGAGAACCAAGGTACAACAACAAAACATAAAGAAACCTGAAATATTTGTAAGGGTTAGACACCAATATATAGATTTAAACACGATAATCACATGTATGACACACAAAACATCATATAGACATATAAAGTCATACATCATAAAACTCTCATAAATAAACAAGTATTATATCAATGGATTTCATACCCAAACAACCATCGTCATTTATAAAAAAAAATGTATGACACTTCAATATTCAGGCTCTAACTTAATATCATGAGATCCCATCATCATTCTATGAGTTGATCAAACTCAATTGCTAGCTATATTAGGCACAACGTGATTCACTAGGTATATTAGGCACAACATGATTACCATAGCACACTGTCCAGTCCAGGATGCAGTGATCAATGCTTATGGATTCCAAAACACAATGTCCAACACAAGGCACAGTGAGATGGATTTCATTGTCCATCAAGGCACAATGCTGCAACGTGATGTGAATACCCCGCCCTTCGTGGTATCACTCCTAACAACGTGTGGCACGTCTGCCAAATAATGCATGAAAAACAATTTATTCTCAACATTTTCTTTGTGTTCATTCTTTCCTTGTCAAAGCTCAACGGCTAACGACTATACATGAATCTTTGACTTTTAAGATTTTTCAACATCAACATGGGACACGAAGTTTCAGTGCTCAGTCACAAAGCCTTAAACAGATGCACCGGTCTTAGGCTTGTGGTCATAGAAAATAGTATTCACCTTTAACAACGTTCATCACTACGTGATTAGGACATCAAGTCCACAACAATGTGATCAGGACATCAAGTCCGCAACAACGTGATTTGGACATCAAGTCCACAACAACTTGATTAGGACCCAAAGTCCACAAAAACGTGACACGGATCCAAGATCTACGTGTAGATTACAGAACACTAGTATCCGACGTCTCGTATACTAGATTCATATTTCAACGTGTTTATTATTTTTAATTCAGTGAGACACAAATACAAAACGAAACCTCCACAACTTATCCAAGCTTGTCGGAATATTTTTGTTGAATAAATGTACTTCACAGAAAATCCTTTTTTCATTGAAATTCATTTATAAAGGCAAAGTTATAGTGGAATCCATCCTTTTGTTTCAAATCCATTTTCTTTCAAAATTCCTTCTTTTTCCGAAACAACGTTAGAACTTTATAAAAAGATCTCTTTATAAAAAAAACTCATTTCTAATCAAATACTACAAAGAATTTTTCTCAAAGGTTTTCCTCACAAAATATATTTCTAAAATTGTTTTTGTTTAAACTAAAATTATTTATAAGCAAAATTGATTTTCCTCTAGCTTTAAAATATTTCGACACCTAGTTCTTAAAATAACTTTCTATCTCATTTTCAACCAAAAAATGATAACGTACTAAAATAGATTTTCTTTTTCGATTTCAATCCTTAACTTCATTCTTTTATCAAAAGAAGTTCTCCGATAAATATGGTTATGTTCAATGTTTCTCATAAAGCTTTTTAAGACTTTTATCTCAATAATTAATTGAGCACCGACAAATGTCAGGTTTCTCAGACATAAAACAACAACAATATAATTTTCACCTCAATATCATAACAGATAATACAGTTCATGCCATATATTAAAGCTATAACACATCTTCAAATAAGTTATCAAGCTCAGGCATTTAAAAAACAGACAGTTCAGTCACGTCAGATAACTCAGACAAATCACAACAAGACTTAAGACAAACTTTACATATCAAATAGTGACAAAATATAACTATCGGCAAAAATCCCTCGGTAAGCTCCCCTTACCTCTTGAAGTTTGCGACTACTTTCTCGAATTACTTTTCGATTCGATCCCATTTTCCTCCACACAACTCAGAACAATCAAGGAAGTCATATCCTTCACAACAAAATCACAACTTAAATTAATAAAAATAAAAAAAACACAACCACCTAGTTCATAAGACTAGGGTTCAGCCAACATAGGATAAATAGGTTAAAGCTCTCGAAATCTCACAAACTCTTGGATCAATGATCCTTAAGCATTAGGAAGACATAATAAATTGTCACTTGACAAAGGTTGAATCAAACACTCATCTAACCTATGAGCTTAGGGTTTAGGCCTTGAACCATAAAATAGGCTAGAGATTTTCAAATTTCTCAAGCTTTTAGATTTAACTACAAAAGGTATTAAAGAGCTCAAATCAATAGTTCTATTTTACAAATTGAAACAAAACTTTCTTGCTTCACAACAACATAGGTTCGGCCTCTTTAGGAAAATAGGGGAGGAAAATTTTCCTTGATTCATGCTCTTATATAATGAATATAGAGATCATTATGAGCCCATAGAAATTGGTTTCAAGTCAAACGGATTTTTATACTAATTTCTAGAGATTTTAGAAGTTATAGATCTAAGAATATCAAATGGATGAATCATGGCATTACTCATCAAATAAATGAATGAAAGAACTTAGATGAATAGGATAAAGAAATATTACCCTTGAAGCTTGAAGAAAATGGAGGAAGAATATGAACTATTGAAGAATGACAATGGAGTTTTTAAGTAGAAAAGCTTGGTTTTGAGAGTGTAAAGTGATGGGTGAAAAAGAAGAGTGTTTATATAGGGGGAGGGGGAGAGTGAACCGTATAGGGAGAGAGAGAGGAAGAGCTTGGGCTCCAAGTTTGGCTTAAAGGGTGTTTGGTTGGAAAGGTGAGAGATTAATGAGTTTTTGAAATAAAATACAATAGATTTCAAAAACACCATGATTACTTTCTTTTGATGTGACATATGACTTTAGTCAATCAAGTAACTTCAATTGCAACAAGTCACCTCAGTCTTCTCAGCTCTCCACCATGCTCCGTTGTTTACCGGATTAAAGTTTTCGATCGTAGTTTTCGAAGATTTCACCTGGATAAAATATTATATTTTATTCCCGAACGCAAATTTTCAAAAATAACCAAGATCATTGGTAACATGACAAAACACTAACCGTGTCGTTCACGGGTCAAAATTTGGTTGTCGGCTCAGTAAACTTTTAATGTCAGCGAAAACGCAGACCGGTTTTCGTTTGAATTTTCAACCAAAAAATTAACCATAACTCTCTACGGTAAGGTAGAGCATGACTATGATTTTGGTTAAACCAAAATCATTTTCTGTATTTTAAGAAAAATAACTCATATATATATATATATATATATATATATACATACATATATATTGTTATTGAAAAGCATAAAAATCATGGTGTTACATTAGTACCCCACTTAAAAAAATTTCGTCGTCGAAATTTCGTAACTCGAAACTAGATAAGATCTTGTAATTATATACTAATCCCAAGATCTCACATCGTACTTCCTATATTCACTTTCCCTTATATGATTTTTGCAACTAAATAGCGAAATTCATACTTATTCTTCGTTCTACTTATCCTCAACATCAAATCGATTATCCTCATACTCTCCTTCCTTTAATGCTAATTCGTTAGAAAATTGATTTCCACACATTTAATTCTCATATTTAATACCAAGGTCAAAACTAACTTTACTGCAACATGTATCAACTTCCTACCCAAGGTATACAATTGTAGTCTTATCCCCTCTGAACCTAATCTGTTTTTCTCCAGATTCTATCAACATCATATACTTCAAGTCTCCAATCAAAACATCGCAATACTTCTTAAGATATACTGAAATCAAAATACAACCCGCCAGGTTGGATTATCCAACTCATCAACTTTGAATAATCCTAACAAACTTATATAACACACGAGTTTATCTCTTTCGATTCGAATCAACTTAAGTGAAATTACTATAGATACTTTCCTTTCAAACATCCAACTCATACAATCAATCTTAATTACAAACATTTGATCATTACTCTAGATTCCTTCAGTAGCATTCTGCCTCAAATCATGATAAGATCTAT
The DNA here is from genome assembly GCA_030762895.1 of Sophora flavescens. NCBI lineage: Eukaryota > Viridiplantae > Streptophyta > Magnoliopsida > Fabales > Fabaceae > Sophora > Sophora flavescens. The sequence continues at coordinate 105,377,716 of CM061066.1, read as the reverse complement.
TGAAATCGTATTACCTCGTGACATCAAGCTTAATGGTTCTCACTTGGCAAACAACTCAACATCTCAATAAAATTCCTACTATAGGAATGATCATAGTTAGGTACTAAACCTACTTCCCATTAACCTTCTAAGGATAGATCGTTCCTTACTTGCCCATTGGGTTGAGGGTGATCAGTTGGACTTAGTCTCAACTTGGTCCTCAACACTTACAGTAGACTTCACTGATAAACGCTGGTAAACTTCGGGTTTTCATTTAGAATGATACTAGAAGATACTCCATGAAGTCTGAACAGTCCTCTGATACATTCTTCGGTTTACTTGTCCACTTCATAGTGGATCTTAACAGGTAAGCAAGGTGCCTTCCTCATTAGCATGATATCGATCATCCAAAAGAATTACAAACTCTTAGAGGTCTTGGGTAAACAAAGAATGAGATTCATTGCGACGCCATCATCTTAACAAGAAATATCTCAAACATCCAGTTATCTCTCTTTCACTGTACTCAATTAACTATGACATCATGTATGAATTAGATACCCATTCTCATGACTCGTGAGATAGGTCACACGTCAATGACGTTTTTTGAAAAGATATAGGGTGAAATTGATTAACAAGTGATAAGTTCTATCGAACTACCACCAGACACGGTCTTAAAGATCACATAAAGAAATTTTCAAGAAAAGAAATTTATTGATCTCACTTTCACAAAGGCATAGAGAAGAATTTCATGAATTTGAAAGATACAGGAACATCCAGTAAAGAAAAAGATTCTTCAATTAGGTTCATGGGTGTAAAAATACATGATGAATACATATTTACAATCATGAATCTAATAAAGTTCATTCTTCCACAAGAACTTCCAGTGGATTTAGAAAATCAAAGGGTGAATAGTTTCTAATCCCGAGAGGATTCATTCTTAGTACTAAGAATTTACAAAATGATGACTCTAAAAAGAAAATAGTGTAGCTGAAAATCAGACTAGGTCACCTTTACCAAAGTAAAAGTGGTTAGACTAAGTTTCATTAAGAAACTTGCATCACCAAGAAGTTGTTTGTGTTATAACTCGAGAAATGGTCATAACAAATTCTTTCAACGAAACGTGAAAATATCCAGACCAATGGATGATATCAATTCCATCCACTCAAATGTCTAATACACCAAGGGTTATTTAGAAGTGTGAGTACAACTGCTCACAAATAAGGAAATCAATTAGAATATAATGAAATTTATGGACTAGCATAACCAGTTCATGAGTCCTGATAGATTTCAAATCAAAATCAGAGAAATTTGTCTAACACGCACAAACTTCACCGCTGTGATTGTCTAATACAACCATGAGGCTCGAGAAACAAATGATGACTTACAAATTCGTAAGAATCAAATAGTACAGTGAAGAGTTTCTTAATCACGAGACATTCTTTTAAGGTCGAAATTTCAATTCGATTGGTTCCAATCAACACACATATCTTTCCATACATGCTTAGTATGGTTACTCTGAATTGTGCACGATCACGGAAAACTTAATCAATCTACCAGACATACAAAGAGTTGACCTTTCTGCATCCACGGCTCAAAATCTTTAATAGGTCCTTACTTCAATATGATGATAGATGATCCTCAAGTCGATCTTTGAGTACACGACAACTCCTCGTTAAATCAAATACGCACGGCAGAGAATACTTGCTCATAATCGTCACTTTGTTGAGTAATCAGAAATTCACACAGAGTCTCAAACCTTCAACAATCTTGGGGCTTCCTACAGAAAAGACTCAGTCTAACAAACTGCTTAGACCACAGATATTCTAGTTTGAATCGAGTCGTCTAACTCGATTAACTTTATAGGCGGCATCTTACACAAAGTGATAGAGATCAATCCGTATCTAGGAACTAGATCGATTGAAAATTCAATATCCTTCTCTAGCAGCAAACCCAAAACATTTCCAGGGAACAGTCATGGAAAATCCTTTCGCAAATGATGCACCTGGAACGTTCTCAACGAACATTCCTAGAAAATCTACCTTAACAGGCATACTATCCAATGTTTGACACAATCCAAAAAGGATAACCAAATGTGTCACAATTGGACCGAAACACAAATACACTAGCCATGGGTTCCTACAAGTCAAAACTCGTATAACCCATCAAGATAAACACATACCTATAGGCCAACACAAATTGTTTCGACAAAGACACAATTCAAGTGATGACCAACTAGAGATCACACAACAAAAACATAATAGACCTATTCCCCAAGGTTCCCGAAAGACTCGACCAGCTCTGATACCACTTGTAACACCCTCCCGGACATTACTTTGTAACCACGTGCGGAAATAAATTAAAAAGTAATTTGATGGTTGTTTTCGGAAAATTGTTTTCTTTTAAGTCAGAAAACCGGGGAATAAAAATTTTTTGCGGATGACTCTGAAAAACCAAGATACATACATTTGAACAGTAAAATCATATTCATAACAAAGTCTCCATGACATACAACTTCTCTCAAAAAGTTTCGATTTTCAAAAAGAGAAAATTAAACCAAAGACTAATGTATAACACCACATTTACTTCCCTTTTCAAATATACAACCAAACCAAGACTCCTAAGCTAGTCGCTCTACAAGACATTTATTGGAAAGACCCCTGTGGTCATCCCACGATCAAAAGCTTCTTCAAACATCTAGATCTAAGTCTCCGAGGGACTTAGGAAAACTCCTCTGCACCATTTGTACTAGAGTACCAAGGTACAACAACAAAACATAAAGAAACCTGATTTATTTGTAAGGGTAAGACACCAATATATGGATTTAAACATGATAACCACATGTATGACACACAAAATATCATATAGACATATAAAGTCATGTATCATAAAATTCTCAGAAATAAACAAGTATTATATCAGTGGGTTTCATACCCGAACATCCATCGTCATTTATAAAAAAAATGCATGACACTTCAATATTCAGGCTCTAACTTAATCTCATGAGATCCCATCATCATTCTATGAGTTGATCAGACTCAATTGCCAGGTATATTAGGCACAACGTGATTCACTAGGTATATTAGGCACAACATGGTTACCATAGCACACTGTCCAGTCCAGGATGCAGTGATCAATGCTTATGGATTCCAAAACACACTCTCCAACACAAGGCACAGTGAGATGGATTTCATTGTCCATCAAGGCACAATGCTACAACGTGATGTGAATACCCCGCCCTTCGTGGTATCACTCCTAACAACGTGTGGCACGTCTGCCAAATAATTCATGAAAATCAATTTATTCTCAACATTTTCTTTGTGTCCATTCTTTCCTTGTCGAAGCTCAAAAGCTAACGACTATACATGAATCTTCGACTTCTAAGATTTTTCAACATCAAAATGGGACACGGAGTCCGAGTGCTCAGTCACAATGCCTTAAACCGATGCACCAGTCTCAGGCTTGTGGTCATAGAAAACAATATTCACCTTTAACAACGTTCATAACAACGTGATTAGGACATCAAGTCCACAACAACGTGATTAGGACATCAAGTCCACAACAGCGTGATTTGGACATCAAGTCCACAACAACATGATTAGGACCCAAAGTCCACAACAACGTTACACGGATCCAAGATCTACGTGTAGATTACAGAACACTAGTATCCGACGTCTTGTATACTAGATTCATATTTCAACGTGTTTATTATTTTTTGTTCAGTGAAACACAAATACAAAACGAAACCTCCGCAACTTGTCCAAGCTTGCCGGAATATTTTTATTGAATAAATGTATTTCACTGAAAATCCTTTTTTCATTGAAATTCATTTATAAAGGCAAAGTTATAGAGGAATCCATTCTTTTGTTTCAAATCCATTTTCTTTCGGAATTCCTTCTTTTTACGAAACAACGTTAGAACTTTATGAAAATATCTCTTTTAAAAAACTCATTTCTAATCAAATACTACAAAGCATTTTTCTCACAAACTCTTGGATCAATGATCCTTAAGCATTAGGAAGACATAATAAATTGTCACATGACAAAGGTTGAATCAAACACTCATCTAACCCATGAGCTCAGGGTTTCGGTCTTGAACCATAAAATAGGATAGAGATTTTCAAACTTCTCAGACTTTTAGATTTAACAACAAAAGGTATTAAAGAGCTCAAATCAATAGTTATATTCCACAAATTGAAACAAAACTTTCTTGCTTCACAACAACATAGGTTCGGCGTCTTTAGGAAAATAGGGGAGGAAAATTTTCCTTGATTCATGCTCTTATATAATGAAAATAGAGATCATTGTGAGTCCATAGAAATTAGTTTCAAGTCAAACGGATTTTTTTATTAATTTCTAGAGATTTTAGAAGTTATAGATCTAAGAATTTCAAATGGATGAATCATTGAATTACTCATCATATAAATGAATAAAAGAACTTAGATGAGTAGGATAAAGAAATATTACCCTTGAAGCTTGAAGAAAACGGAGGAAGAAGATTAACTCTTGAAGAATGACAATGGAGTTTTTAAGTAGAAAAGCTTGGTTTTGAGAGTGTAAAGTGATGAGTGAAAAATAAGTGTTTATATAGGGGGAGGGGGAGAGTGAACCATATATAAAGAGAGAGAGAGGAAGAGCTTGGGCTCCAAGTTTGGCTTAAGGGGTGTTTGGTTGGAAAGGTGAGAGATTAATGAGTTTTTGAAATAAAATACAATAGATTTCAAAAACACCATGATTATTTTCTTTTGATGTGACATATGACTTTAGTCCATCAAGCACTTCAATTACAACAAGTCACCTCAGTCTTCTCAGCTCTCCATCGTGCTCCGTTGTTTACCCGATTAAAGTTTTCGATCGTAGTTTTCGAAGATTTCGCCCGGATAAAATATTATATTTTATTCCCGAACGTAAATTTTTAAAATAACCAAGATCATTGGAAACATGATAAAACACTAACCATTTCGTTCACGGGTCAAAAATTGGTTTTCGGCTCATCAAACTTTTACTGTCAATGAAAACGCAGACCGGTTTTCATCTTAATTTTCAACCAAAAATTTAACCGTAACTCTCTACGGTAAGGTAGAGCATGACTATGATTTTGGTTAAACCAAAATCATTTTCTGGATTTTAAGAAAAATAACTCATATATGTATACATATATATATTGTTATTGAAAAGCAGAAAAATCGGGGTGTTACATGGTGAATGGGTGAAGGGGGTGGTGTGGCTGCATTTTGCACCACATGGGAGGAAGAAGAGATCAATTGTTTCATGACTTGCCTTAACCATGGTTAACATTTAACTAAGATAGGTTAGGTTAAGGGTATTTTGGTCATTTCACCCAAAAGACATGATTACTTACAATAAATGCTTCATAAATGCTTGGTGAGTCATGGTGGTAACTCACCCCATGACTCAGCTCCTCCAGTGTCCGGTTCTATCTCTATAGTTCCGTTTCCGACTCCGTCGATTTCTCGATTAGGGTTTCCATCCGTTTTCGCCAAAATTCACCAGAATAAAAACTAATGTTTTATTTTTGGGAAAAAAATTGGAAAATAGACTTATTCATTGACATAATATAAAAATCTACAATTTTTTCAGTTTCGAGTCAAATTAGGGTTTTCTGTCGGTATAAAATTATACTGTCAGTAAAAACGCAGATCGGTTTCCGTTTGAGTTTTAAACCCAAAATTTCACCGCAACCCTAAACAATAAGATAGAGTATGAATATGATTTTGTTTTGTCCAAAATAATTTTCTGGGTCTCAGATAAAAATATAATTAAATATATTTTTACCGATAATACAACATAATTAAAAACAGGCTGTTACATTACTACCACACTTAGAAAAATTTTCGTCCTCGGAATTTCGTGACTCGAAACTTGATGAACATTATTTTGAAATATTATTTAACCCTCATAATTGCTACTTTAAACACCATTTAAGCTTAATTGATCGGTTTTGGGTGCATTTCATGACTTTGGGCCTAAATTGGGCCTAATTGCATTTTTCAACATAATTGACATCCTGACATTGCTTCTGTATTTAAAGCATATCTTTGGCTGTAGACATTGGAAAATTGTGATTCTTATTTTATAGGAAATCTAAGAGAATTATCTAAAACTTTCATGCAGAACTTGAAATCCAATTCGGATGAGAAGAGGTGCAGATGCGTGAAACTGGACAGAGAGCAGTTTTTGGGCCATAACTTGGGCTGTAGAGGTCGGATTCACCTGAGACCAAGACCATTTTGAAGATGACACATTAGGCTACAGCTTTCAAGCATATCACTTAACTAAATTATTTCGTTTGGAAGATTAAAATTGCTTTGGAAAGTTAGTCCTGGATCCTGAAGTATGCTGAAGTAAATTGGGCCTAACTCACTCATTTGAGATCCAATTGGAGCAATTTTGGTGGCCACTTGAAGCTGAGCTAATGGTAAACGTTTGGCATTATTTAATTTGTTAATTTAGGGTGTTTTATACTCAGAAACAGGGCAGAAAACAGCAGCCACGAATTTGGAGAGTTTTCTCCTCCTCTTGGTCCATTTTCTAGGTTTTCAAGTTCTTTCTTTGTAATTTTCTTTTTCCTAGTTGTTCCTCCACATTAACGGAGGGCTAAACTCTGTTGATCAATCCTTGGGTGTATACATTATTGAGGTTTGGTTTATGAAGCCTTGCTCTATTTGGTTTATTCATGGTTAACTTCATTTTTCATTGTTCCTTATCTTCTTGGTTCTTGATGTTGATTTTGTTTGCTTAAACATAATTGAATCTTGAATTTATGTATTAATGTCTTCATTAATTTGTATTGGAGTAGAGAGAGAATAATCTAGTTATTGCATTGAAGGTGTTTGATGTTATGTCTAGCTTGGATAATTTTGGTTCTTAAGTTTAATCTTTGTTGGATGTTTGCGTAATTCATTTACCTTGATTAATCTTTATTCGAGAAGCGTTTCTAGCAGGGAAATTGTTGATTATGGTTAGGTGTACTGCTGTAATTCAAAACCAAGGATGAAATTAACATGATGTTTATTTGTGGTTAAGGATTGATTAAACCTCGATAATTGTTGAACCCCTTGGATTGGTTGTTTCTACATAACTGTTTCCTATTTTAGTTAGTCCCCGTCTTGTTAATTTTCGTGCTACTAAACCCCCCAACCTTTTAATTTTTTTTTCTTATTTTGATTGAATTTGAGTTGGTCCTTTGACAGACTATTCGGGTTGACACCCTTACTGCAAGTAGGGTTGTAATTCGGTTATATTAATTTTGGTGGGTTCAGCACCCTGTCAAAATTTTGGCACCGTTTCTGGGGACCATACTCAGTAATCTGATCATTTTAGTTGTAGTTTTATTTATTTACTAACTTGTTTGTTCACTGTTTTGCTATTTAGAATAGATTTCCATTTTTACAGTTTATAGGAAGTTAGCTGGGTACTTGAATTGTAATAGTTTGAGCTAATTTTTGGTACTCAAAGAACACCCTATGATGGAGCATATACATGATAAGATAGCTTCCTTGGTACAACAAATGGCGGCACAATCCCAACAAATGATAGACCAAATTCTTGAATTCCAAAAGATGACAGAAGCAAGCATTCAAAATTTTGCTACTCAAATTGGCCACATTGACTTCGCCTTGACTTCATTGCAATCACAACAACTCCTTGAAGAGCATTTAGATTCACAAATAGATACTCTTGACAATACATCTTTTGAGCATAATTTTGATAATATTGTTGAGAATACTATTGTTAATGAACTTTGTGTTGAATTTCCATATATTCAAACCTTTCCTGATTCTGTCTACTGTACTTCATGTGTTGATCATAATGGATTTACTTTGTGTGTAGCATGTGTTGAAATTTCATCCTTTTTAGGGTGTGAGGAGCAAAATGTGCATGTGGAGCATGAGACAAAAGAGGTTGAGGATCATGCAGACATGCTACCCACGGAATGCATCCCCATAAAAGATGATGATTATGTCATGGTGGGTGATGGAGGAGATGAAGATTGTGTAAAAGAAGTATTGTTTGCAGAAGCACCTAAACCACTTCCCTCCTATGTTCAACCATCCAAAATGGAGATGCAACCACTTCTGCTTGAGGCAACCACTAAAGATGTCATGGTTAATAAAGGTTGGTTCAAGCAATTTGGTGAGAAGTTCTCAAAGCAAGCAGTGGAGAAGAAGCACTTGAGCCACCATGAGACTTGCTGCACTATATTCTATAAGGCTATTTTCCCCCCTTTCTATTTTATTTTTCATGTCATCTATGTGAATGAATTTGTTCTTGTTCTTGATTTTAACATGTTCTACATTGAGGACAATGTAGATTTCAAGTGTGGGGGAGATATATTATGTCTTGATGTTTTTAAATTGTGTTGTCCTAAACTTTGTTGGCATCTTTTTCTTTTGTTATTTATGTTATTTTTCTATGTTTTTAAAATGAAACGTAAAACATTTTGTTGTTGTTTTCTATTTTTATTTTGCTGCTATGAATAAAATTATTTTTAATTTGTTGTTTTGCTATTTATTGTTGCTGTTTTCATTTTTTTGTCTGTTGTTTCTGCTTCTGTTTTTGCTGTTCTTGCTTTTTTAGTTTTCTGTTCGCTGTTTCTGTTTTTCTGCTGTTAGTACTGTTTCTATTTTTCACTGTTTGCTGTTTGGATTGTTTTCCCGCTGTTTTTAGCTTTATTTTTCTGTTTTTAATGTCTTTTTGATGTTTTGAAAAAAAAACAAAAGAATAATGGGTTTTGCTTTCCACTTGAAGTTTAAAGAGTTGTGAGTTTGAGTCAATTGAAGTGAAATGAGTCATGACATAAGTGATTAAATTGTCTTTCTTTATATTTTGACAAGTTTGGTGATGAACATTGAATTGATAGATTGAGTTTGTTAGAAACATACCTTGTGAGATTTTGAGCCTTTATATCTCTTCATTCTTGTGTGATTTTCATACATGGATTTGGTTGCTCTAGAACTTGCTTTGATTCTTTTTTAAGCTACATTGTACATGCACATGTTAATATGATGAAGGCATTTTTGTTCTCTTTAGCCACTTAGCCAAATAGCCAACCTTACATGTTTTTCCTTGGATTAACCCCCTTGGACCTTTTTGACCATTCTTTGTTTTTGAGCTCATTACAAGCCTAAGTGAAAAACCATGTTTCTACCTTACCTTAGGGATTGTGAGAACATTGGAGAAGCTTTTGAACAAGTGTGGGGGAAAGTGATCTTTGTTATGCAAGTGTTGATGAAAAGAAAAGAAAGAAAGTAACAAAGTGCCTTTTAAAAAAAAGTAAAAAAAATTTTGTAAAGATATGGTTACATAGGAAAATAAAAAAAATTATAGAAAAGAGGAAAAGAAAAAAAAAAGGAAAAGAAAAGAAAGGAAAAGAAAAGTAAATCCAAGGGAAGGAAGTTGGTATGAGAATGGCTTGAATTTGGGTATGTTGATATGTGAATTTTGCCAATGTTCTTACATTCTCTTTGGTTTTAACTTATCACATTCATTTTATTCCATTCCTTTACCTTGGCCACATTACAACCTTGAATAAAGTCCTTTTGATTTTCGTGTGCATGTGCATGAGTGGTGGAGATTGAGAAGATACACAAGCTTATGGTAGTGCCATTTTTCATGGATTGAATTGAGTGAAACACTTTACATCTAAATACTTGAAGGATTGCGAGTATGACCTATGAGGTTCTATCATTCTTGGTCTATGCTTTCAATGGAATTTGCCTTCCTTGTTGGATGAAGAAGGAAAGGATTTGTTTTATGAATGTTGTGATTTCTTGAATCTTTCGTTGATCTTCTTACTCACACATTCTTGCCCTCTTAAAAAATCTTTTGGAAGGGAATCCTTGTTTGTTCACTAGTGGAAAATATACATTAGACGGTAAAGGTTTACGTCAGTTAACCGAAAGCTAGACGTTAAAAAGGGGGCGGTGGCAGTTTTATAAATATCAGACTTCATTAATTCAATTTTAACGTCAGTTGTTTTAAGGAATGACGTTAAAAGTGAAGTGACTGACTTTTAACGTCGGTTCAATAAACAACTGACGTTAACAGTGAACATTTTAACGTCAGTTCTTTATCGAACTGACGTTAAAAGTGAGTCACTTCACTTTTAACGTCAGTCCTTACATCAACAGACATTAAAGGTTATTTTAATAATTTTTTTATCTAGTATACGTACCCTTCCGCATTGCCTTCCTCAAAGTTTCAGTTTCACAATTGCTTTGATGTTTTGTGTTTCTGTTTTGAAAACTAAAATATACGTGCGAAGTATAAGTTGAATCAATAACCCAAACCGAATCTCATTCATGAAGTGTAATACAGACTGATACAGAAGATTTAAAGGGTTTAAAATCCTATAAAAAGTTACATTGAGAGGGTTTAAAATCCTAAACATTTCTTGAGGCTTCGTTCCCTTCACGGGTGAGCAAGAGAGGAGAGTCGAGCGACTGAGTTTTCCAGAATTCAATGAGGAGGTTGTGTGGCAAAGCATAAGGCCACTTTTGGAACCCCATATCACACCCAAAACATTAAAGCTACATCCCATCAGAGAGTTTTATTAAATATGCCAAAGGGAAAACTATACTCCGAAGGGCGCACTCGATCTGTTTTAGCAATGGTCTTGGAACAGTCACTTGCATCCTTTAAGACCTCAGAAAACTGGGGGGCATGAGAGAGCTCAAGAGAGGCAAAAACAGGTGCACTAGATCTGTTTCAAGCAAAGGCAGCGGTTCTAGAGACTTCCATGACGGTCACTTGCTGCCAAAGCTGAGGTTTTGGAACTGTGACGCCCGAGCACCTGATTTGCCCTCCAGCAGCTGATTCTACGGAAGGATGATAAGGTGAGCAACTCACATTACGTGGTTTACACAAGCTTATCACCCATGTTACGTGATTTACACAACCTCAAGTTGTTTGACCATTAAGACAAAGATCTTTGAGTCTAGGAATAGGAAGAAAGAGTGATGAAGTTAATCTCCATGGCAGAGCCATATTGTTAAGCCGAAAATTAAAAGGATGGAAGGAAGCTATTTAAAGGAGCAGGGGATGAAGTTACTAAGCTATTCTGATTTTCTTCAAAACTTATCTATAAAGTTAATGCTCATTAAGAGGATTAAGTTACAAGGTGCATGGGTAAGTAGCACAGTAGTCAAAGGAATGAATGTTTTTGCAGATATCTATACACTTTTAACGTCAGTTGTTTAAAAAACTTACGTTAAAAGTGTTTTTAAAATAAAAAATATTTATTGTTAACGTCAATTTTTTATACAACTGACGTTAAAAGTGTGATTTTACTTCAGTTAAATAAATAGCTGACGTAAATAATCCTATATATTATAAACGTGCAGAATGAATATTGGAAATAATGTAATTAATATACGGGAACTTGGCAGTCATAAATTAAGTTGACGTTAAAAATGAGGTGGTGGCAGTTTGTAAATATTAAATCACTATTTGCGTCAGTTCTATAAATAACTGACGTAAATAATTATGAAACTCATTTCATTGGTTGTCATGTCCCTGTTGTCCCTCTTAACGCAGATCACTCCATATAGTGCAGTTTATTTCTAAACCTTTTTTTTAAACAAGTTTATTTTTAATTTTTATTAATTAGCTTGAATTAGTAGCAAACAAATTCTTGTGCAAATTAAAATAAATAAACACTTAACATAAAACAAGTTATATGTATAATCAAATCATATCTCATTGAAGCGATTCATAAGTTAAAATTACATGATTAAAAGATAAAAAATTTATGCAACATAGCCCTAAAATATAAAAAAGTTTCTGCTTCAACATCATTTTCTTCTCAGTCCTGTCATCAGAAACTCCAATGATGCATCACCTCCCTCACTTGAATTCCATGATGCAAAGTAAATCCTCAGTCACTAGCAGCGAAAGCAAAGTGAAATGGATCTTTGCATCTTTCTTGTTCACTGGAATTCCTTGATGCATCGTCTTGAATCCACAGTCACTTGCTTCCAAAGCAAAGTGAAAGGGATGACGGGGATGAAATAAAGTGAGAGAATCACATTACGTGATTCACCTAACCTTACCATCCATGTTATGTTATTTACACAACCTCAGAAGTTGTTTGACCATTAAGACAAAGATCTTTGAGTCTAGGCATATGAAGAAAGAGTGATGAAGTTAATCTCCATGGCAGAGCCATATTGTGAAGCAGAAAAATTTAAAAGGATGGAAGGAAGCTATTTATAGGAGCATGGGATGAAGTTACTAAGCTATTCTGATTTTCTTGAAAACTTATGTAAAAACTTAATGCTCATTAAGAGGATTAGGTTACAAGGTGAATGGGTAAGTAGCACAGTAGTCAAAGGAATGAATGTTTTTGCAGAAACTAATAAACTTATAACATCCGTTATGTAATACAACTGACGATAGAAGTGTGAGTGTTTTTAACGTCACTTTCTTAAGACAACTGACGTTAAATATATGACCTTTAACGTCAGTTTTTACTAACAACTGACGTAAAATGTTGTTTTAATTTGATTATAACGTTTACACCCGCGCGCCTTCTGCACTTCTCTGTACGTCTCTTTTCTCTTTTCATCATTCTCAACCCTCACTCTCAACCCTCACTCTCATTCTCACTCTGCCCTAATCGCGAGCTCATCTCCACCGCAACCACCGCGAGGGCTTCTTCGCCACCACCGTGAGGTACACTCTTAACCCCTAACTCTGTCTTTCCCGCTCATTCTTTGCAATAACTTGACATCTCTCTTTCCCCTTCCCGTGCACAAACTCTCCTTGTCCCTCTGCTCTCAATAACCACATCGAACGTTGGCCACCACTCGAGCTTCCCCCCGACCACCACGCAAGCGCCTATTTCTGGTGAGTCTTTAGGGCACATTTTTTTATTTTTGGTTTTGAGTGTATGTTAAAACTGTAGTCTCAGTAGTTGAAACTTGAAACTGTGAGTTTGAGTTGTTTGGAATGTCTCTATTTTTGGTTTTGAGTGCATGTTGCTCTACTGGTTGATCTGTCACGGCCGTGATGCTCATCACGGCTAGGCCGTGATCAGTTCTGCATGTGAGGGTCTGGTTCAGTTGGTACGTTACGGTCGCGATGGACATCACTGCCAGGCCATGACCAGTGCTTGGCAATCTTCAAAAACTATAGTTTTCAATCTCCCGTATTGTCCTTATATTGGATAGATGTTTTGTATATCTACAGGACCTATCTAGTTATTTTTATTTATACTTCTGTATTTATTTTGAGTTATAACCTATGTTAATACATATATATTGTTTCTGAACAGGTATACATATGGATCAATCGGATAGCCCGTATGCACGGGAGGACACTGTGGGGGCTTCGCAGGACCCGATCACGCCTACGCCTGATTCTAGTGTAAGTTTACATGTTATATACTATCTTTAGTCCTTCTTTTTAATGTAAGTTTATAATGTTAAAACCCTCTATTTTATCATATTTTTTGTCCATACAGACATCACATGCTCATAGGAAACGGGGTAGAGGAGCCACCTCGTTGAAGAAACTAGAGAAGAACAGGCAAAGCGGACAGAAGCTTGAGGTGTCCTTCGATGCTAATCTAAATGCCCAAGGACCCCGTGCTAAAGAATTTAATAAGTGGGTGTTTCTACAAGCAAAGCAGCACGTAAGCATCAACTACAACCACTGGAATGACGTTCCACAGAACGTTAAGGATCATATTTTGTAGGCTATCACGGTATTTTACCTTTACATTCGTTTGATTTACATTATTAGATAATAATCCGAGTTATAATCCATCCAGTTGTTATGTATTTAATGTGTAGGTAGCTTGGACTGTGCCAAATGACGAGGATCATCGTCATAAATGTATGAAAATGGCATCAAAGAGTTGGAATGGGTTCAAGCATGATCTTACCAGGTACTATGTATCTAGGAAGAAGCGGCTTGATAAAATGTTCTTGGATTATCCCAGGATTGATCAGGATACTTGGGATATGTTTGCCAGGAGTCGACAGGATGGAGAATTTCAGGTTGGTTGATTAAGTTAATTTTGTATGCTTATTATATATCATTTAACTGTATTTAATTATGTGTTTTGGTTTGAATAGGCTAAGGCAAATAAGGGTCGGCAGAATCAGGCGAAGAACGTCCACCGCCACACCATGTCTCAGGGTGGGTACCAGACTCGGATCGAGCAGATGATGGCGGATAGGCTGAGGGCGAAGCAGGAAGAGCACTCTGCTAGGATTGAAAGAGGAGAGGTGCCTGAGGGCACACCATTAAGTCCTCCGTCAGACATCGACCGCGAGGATGTCTGGTTAGCCGGCCGCATGACAAAGACGGGATCTTTTAAAGTTGATGCCACTCGCGAAGTGGCAGATAAGATTGTAAGTAAATAATTAACTTGATTTCAATTGATATTGTTATAGATATTTACAACACTTTTCACTTGCACGTTTTTTCATTTTTTTTCATGGTAGATGGATCTTAAAGCACAATCCTCCCAAGGCACATTCGTCCCTTCTGGACGGCGGGACGTCTTGATGACTGCTCTAGGCAAGAAAGACCATCCTGGTCGGGTTCTCTGTGTTCCTGGGAACGTGACAATCAAAGAATATTATGGCAAGTCTGCTTCACGAAAGTGGGTGGTGGATGAAGCATCAATTTTGGCTGACATTACTCAGTACCTCATGTCCAACCCAGCTATTACAACACATCTGATGCAAGGCTTAATATCCAACCCAGATTTCAAGCGGCGCTTGCCGTGAGAGCTTTCCTCCGTCGGTACATCCCGAGGACACCGTAGGGCATGCCAACCCTTCACATGTGAGCACAAAAGAGAGTTTTAGTAGGGCACATGTGGAGGACGATGAGTTGGCAGCTAGGGAGCGGGAGTTCGAAGTCCAACGCCATGAGCATGAGTTGGAAATGAAAAGGCGTGAGCTTGAGTTGGACTCCAAACGACATGAGCTCGAAATGTTAACAAAGGTATGTATTCATTATTAATGTCCAAATTAGTCAAATAATTACTTGTGTTTTTTTAGTTATCAAAAACTTATCTATTTTATTTTTCCTAAACTGAAGGCCAAGTCGACGTCGGTGTCGCTGTCACCTATCACTCGTTTGTTCTCACTTGGTGAGGATTATGCGTTTGAGATTTTTGAATGTCCATTGGAGCACGATGGATGGGTGGCACGCCCAGATCAACAGAGGATATTTACCTTTTGTGGTGACGATCTCGGGAACGCCTGCAGAAATAACGTTCGGATGAACAGCAATGTTTTCAGTCTCTGGTGCACATAAGTTAATTTTAATTTTATAACTTATTTATTTTTGGTATTTTTCCATTTAATAATTTATTTTAATTTCAATATATATATTATGTAATTAACATCCACACCTTTTCATATCTTAGGTATCTCCATCGTCTTCAGCTTGATAAGGGCGTTGCATCAGTTTACGGTTTCTTAGATCCGTCAATCCTTCTGCCCGATTTCTTTGCTGGCGATGCATTGAGTAAATACTTAGGGAACTTGTTGGGAGACAATCTGAAAGAATTATATCTGGCTCCCTACTGTATGAAAATCCATTGGCAGTTGTTCGTACTTCACCCGTCTAGGCATACTGTCATATTCTTCTGCTCTCTCCACCAAGATCCGCCACCGAAGGTGGTGGAAGTTGTAAATAAGTAAGTAACTAATCTTAAATTTAATTTAAGTTTTAATATCAGTTGTTTTTAGTTTATTACACACATGATATATGAATTTGTTAATTGATCGACATGATTATTTGTTTATGATAGCGCGCTGAAGGCGAGTAGCATAAGTTGCGCCAACGGGAGAAGTAGGACTTCTAAGGCTAAAGCAAATCTTGTATGGAACATCCTCAAGGTTTGGTAGTTTATTTATCAAATAATTAATATTATAATTACTAATTTATATGTATATTCAACTGACGTTGAAATTAATTTTGTTGGTAGTCTCGATTTCAAATTGACGGGTGGTCGTGAGGCTATTATGTGATGCTTCATATGCTGAACATAGTCTCCGCATCTATTACGGATGGATGGAATAAGGTAATATTTAAACAACTTGTTAAATTATATATTATAGTTTTGAAGATGACTTGCATTGATGTTATTGTTATTATTTGAACGTGTCTAGGCATTTATCGACCAATCGCCTATTCAAGAAGATGAGTTAAGAGACTTGAGGATGCGCTTCGCTAAATTCTTCTTCAAGTATGCGGCTGAAAAAGAAATTGACAGGATACCTCCGCAATACTTAGATAAATAGTTTTTTTTGTTAGACTTTAGAAACTAATTAATAACATGTATATATATATCCTTAGATTGGTAGTTTTGTTTTTTAGACATTGGAACTAAAATTTATTTATATATATACATGGGTTTTGGTTTTAAGTCCCCCCATTGCTCCATTTTTCCTTTGCAATTCTGTAATGTGTGTGATATTCTGTGTTACTGGGAAATTACTGAATGCAAGGATAGCTGAGGGGAGTGATATTTTAAAACTGAATTAAAAAAAACCTATTAACGTCAGTTGTATCAAACAACTGACGTAAATAGTATTTTATAAAATATACAGTACACTATTAACATCAGTTGTTTATTACAACTGACGTTAAAATTAAACCTTTAACGTCAGTTCTTTATAACAACTGACGTTAGTTTTAACAAAATTAACGTCCGTTGTCTTAAAGAACCGACGTTAATAGTTTTATGTTTAACGTCAGTTGTTTAAAAAACTGACGCTAATTTTTACAAAATTAACGTCAGTTTTGTTAAAGAACTGACGTTAATAGTTTTATATTTAACGTCAGTTCTCAACTGACGTTAAAATATTAACTATTAACGTCAGCTGTATTTACGTCAGTCAGTATTCTGACGTAAAAAATCAATTTTAATTGACGTAAAAAGCTCTTATTGCACTAGTGGTTGTATCAAACAACTGACATTAATAGTATTTTATAAAATATACAGGACACTATTAACGTCAGTTGTAATAAACAACTGACGTTAAAATTAAACCTTTAACGTCGGTTCTTTCTTTATAACAACTGACGTTAGTTTTAACAAAATTAACGTCCGTTGTCTTAAAGAACTGACGTTAATAGTTTTATGTTTAACGTCAGTTGTTTAAAAAACTGACGTTAATTTTTACAAAATTAACGTCAGTTTTGTTAAAGAAATGACGTTAATAGTTTTATATTTAACGTAAGTTCTCAACTGACGTTAAAATATTAACTATTAACGTCATCTGTATTTACGAGAGTCAGTATTCTGACGTAAAAAATCAATTTTAACTGACGTAAAAAGCACTTATTGCACTAGTGGTTGTCACTTTCCCTTGCTTTGATTTATTTTGATTTTACTCGGGACGAGCAAAAAGCTAAGTGTGGGGGTATTTGAAGAACATGATTTTGAAATATTATTTAACCCTCATAATTGCTATTTTAAACACCATTTAATTGATGGGTTTTGGGTGAATTTCATGACTTTGGGCCTAAATTGGGCCTAATTGCATTTTTCAGCATAATTGACATCCTGACATTGCTTCTGTATTTAAAGCATATCTTTGTCTGTAGACATTGGAAAATTGTGATTCTTATTTTAAAGGAAAGCTAAGAGAATTGTCTACAACTTTCATGGGGAGCTCGAAATCCAATTCGGATGAGAAGAGAGTCAAATCGAAGCTGAAAGTGAGACAAGAGGTGCTGATGCGTGAAACAGGACCGAGAGCAGTTTTTGGGCTATAACTTGGGCTGTAGATGTCGGATTCACCTGATACCAACCATTTTAAAGATGACACATTAGGCTACAACTTTCATGCAGATCACTTAGCCAAATTATTTTGTTTGGATGATTTAAATTGCTTTGGAAAGTCAGTCTCGGATCCTGAAGTATCCTGAAGTAAATTGGGCCTAACTCACTGATTTGAGGTCCAATTGGAGCAATTTTGATGGCCACTTGAAGCTGGGCCAATGAGACACGTTTGGCATTATTATTATTTTTTTAATTTAGGGTTTTATACTCAGAAACAGGGCAGAACACAGCAGCAACGAATTTGGAGAGCTTTCTCCTCCTCTTGGTCCATTTTCTAGGTTTTCAAGTTCTTTCTTTGTAATTTTCTTTTTCCTAGTTGTTCCTCCACATTAATGGAGGGCTAAACTCTGTTTATCAATCCTTGGGTGTAGACATTATTGAGGTTTGGTTTATGAAGCCTTGATCTATTTGGTTTATTCATGGTTAACTTCATTTTTCATTGTTCCTTCTCTTCTTGGTTCTTGATGTTGATTTTGTTTTCTTAAACTTAATTGAATATTGAATTTATGTATTAATGGCTTCATTAATTTATAGTTCATGCGTTGCATGAGTACTCTGGTCGGTGTTCAGAAGTGTGCACCGGATTGTGCAGCTATAGTGCCATTGCTTTGCATGGGCATCCTCCATCCGTGGACGAGGGTGTGCACCGGGGACTCTGACGTGTCGATTATATTAATGTGATATCTGGATATGACCGATACCTGATGAGATGATTCATACAGCATTTGCATTGCTTCATGATGCTAAACCCTTTCCACATTTGATGGTATATGGCTTATTATCCCCTTTTCTTGTGTTGTGTGTTATGTGTGTGTGTAAGTATATATATATATATATATATATATATATATATATATATATATATATATGATTTGTATCACAGATTCAGATCGAGTAGATGGCGCACTGGGACCATCCGTGGATGACTCAGGACCCGGGGTTCCCCACCTCGGGGACCTTTGAGGTAGAGTGCACCGATCCGAACGGGTGGCTTGTGGACCCAGTCACCCGCTTTGTGGTATATATGGGTCTGATGTCCATCACCTCTGGGCTAGGACAGGGATCGCCCATAGGTTTTACCGGTACATTCCGCTTTGGAACTACCCTTTTGTTCCATATAGGACAGCCAAATGGACATATTCCGCCGATGCCACCGATGTCAGGCATGGCCCCAGTTCCCTTCATGGTACCCTTTGAGGTACATGTACCCGGGCTCGCCCCAGCACGTGCATAGCACCCCTTCCAAAGGTACAAGCACCTCCAAAGGTCTGGGCTACGGTTTCAGAGTCTTCGCAGGTGTCTCCCCGGAGGCTACACCCCCGTGGTAGCAGGCTTTACCGATAGAGGTTTCAAAGACAATTGGATGGGAGCTCTTCCAGTGAGAGCGGAGGAGTGTCCAGACCTGCCGGACCCCAGGATGCAGGCGAGGGTGGTAGTGTATGATGGCTTGGGCCAATGCCATCAGTATAGGTGTGAGTGAGGTTTTACTGTATTTTGATAAGGGACGGGGCGTGGAGTGCTCCGGTGAGGCATCTTCTTTTTGGCTTTTGATGTATTTTGTTGATGTCACCAGTTTGTATATATATATATATCGGGATCCTACGGAGGGGAATCCCTTGACAGCAGTACTGACATGTATGTATATATTTATAGTTATGTGTTGTATGTATGTTGTTTATATTTTAAGTTTTTAAATTTTCCGTTGTTTTTAATATATCCGCTTAACGCTAATAACACAATTAGGTCCTAAATCATATGGGTTTATTTAATGGGGCGTCGGGGCGTATCAAAGAGAAGGTTGAACAAGGACATATCCAGGGTTTTCTCCCGGATGGAGATAGTAGGGGCTTGCAGGGTTTTGTGATTGATCGGTTGGAGAAACTGATTCGCTAGAAAAAGAAGTTTCTTTGTCATGGTCTTTTTCTGCCATGGGAAGAAGAAGAAGAAGAAGAAAATGGATGTGGAAGCGAATACACAAAATACTTGAAAGCTGATACCATATTATGAAGAAAAGAGTTTTGTGTATTGAATTGAATAATCTGTGAATACATCAAGGGAGAGGGCTCTTTATATAGAGCCTTATGATACAAGAGGAAACATATAATAATCAACTAACCAAAAAGATCCCAACCAACTTAACTAACTTATCTAAAACAAAAATCTGTTATGCAACTTTGCTTATCCAAATACTTATCTAAAACAGAAAATCTGTTATGCAACTTGCTTATCCAATATTTTCAATTATACTTTTTCCCCAATTTTAACTGCAATTTGTTATATGTTTGTGAAGAATCTGCCTGCAAAGTTTGTGAAAGAAGCCCTCTTCTCAAAGTCAATTAGCTGTTGCATCAAAGACAGTTATGATAGAATTTATCCATGCAAGATTCGTTGGGTGGAAAGGAGTAAATATGAGGCATATATCACAAGCATTTTATCTAGCAACCTCCAAACAACCTAAAAAAGGGGGGGGCAAGGTGGAGTTGTTAACATTGGAGACTAGTAAACAATCTTTGCAAACACCATAAATGTTTAGTTTGCCTTTTATGGAATTTTTCTTTTATCTTTATTTTGGGTTTGTAAATGTGAAGGCAACAAACTGATCCTTTTTGGGTGGATGAACAAAAACACTGTTTATTTGGTTGTTTAGTCTGACAAATATTTTGTATGAAAGTTTAATTCTACTCTGTTGCAAACAATCATCAAGGACTACATTTCCCAACTAATGTATTCCTTTTTCCTTTAATTTACCTATTATTTTTATTTACTTTTATTGGACAAAAATTACCGCATATTAATTCTATTACCATTGAATCAGTGTTCTTTATAATTCATTTTTTTATAAGCAACAAGTATATAAAAGAAGAGCACAAGTGGTACTCAACCCATATACAAGAAAGAACCAAAAGAAGAGGGAACACTATAAAGCTAATACTGCAGTAGTAACAATCAGTATTAGCAATTACAGCCCCTAATCCAACCACCGTTACATCAAAACAAGCCAAAAAGAGTAAAAAAGTATCCTGTTTTGTGCATATACCAATCACCCTACAGTGTGTGTATGTACTTTTTGCACATATTTAATAAAATCCACCCCTCTTATCCAACAGATGACATAATAAAAGCAAAATCCCAAGGTTCCGTGATCCTAACCTACCACAACAGCCCCTGTACATGCTCCTAACAGAAACAACTCCACAGGCAGCCCAAGCATTTTATCTAGCAGCCTCCAAACAAGACAGAGGATTGATAGTCCAGTCCGTGAAATAAAAATTATAATTCTTTACCATACCTTTGCACCCCCTTATTTTATCAAGCATGTTACTCTACCAAAATACAAGGAGCTTTGGTTGAAGCAAATCTCATTCCGGTGTAACCAAATTGATCATATAGTTGCAAACCAAAACAATCTCCAAATCCTCTTTGATCCCCTACCAAGATGCAGTCCATCATGCTGAGAAAGAAGGTCCCAGGCATTGTTTGGAAGAACAGTAACAACAGCCAACCAGTCATAAATGTACATCCACACTGCATAAGAGAAGTTGAAAAACATGAACATGTGTGAAGTGCTCTCTAAGTGTGTTGGGATTTTGCGTATAAAACAAAATAACGCAGCGGGAAAAAAAATCCCATCGAAGGATCCTTGCGAATGGTCATGATTCATGGTTAGAAGATTTACCTCTTGAAGCGATGACAATTGATTGAAATCGTCTATCACGAACACCGCACGAGCGATGTCTCTAAGGTAACCACACGAGCAGATCCCGTGAACGTCCAACGTCACGAACACGAAGCGTCTCTGCTTCACAGTGCTAGCTTCAAAACCGAGACCCCGCTGCTCACTTGTCACTCTCTATGTGCGGCTAGGGTAAAAATCCAGACGGCACAATAGCTTAAGTGGTCTACTTATAGTAGCACCTCCTTAAGTGAGTTAGTGAGCAGCGTTTGACCTAAGCCCCATGTACTATGCGCTAGGCCCAATAGAAGAGTCCAACTCTCCTTTTAATGCTTCTTTTGATCTGCTCTTATGTGTGTGACCCTATAGGTTCCCAAAACGTTAGTAGTAATATTAAATCCCATTTAATATTACAAACAGTGAGCGGTATCTAGCAATACATCACTGCCACCTAAGTAGTGAGAAAGTCAGTGATTTGACGAAACCTTTCTGTGACAAATATTCATGTGCATTATTATCCCTTTGTCCATATATCTATATTGAACACAAGATATAGAATGTGTCGCCCTTGTATGGTTCAATATCAGGTTCCCTGATACCTGAGTAGACTTAACAACAAATGAGGTCAATGTCTCATATTGACTCATTTCAGCACGGCCATGCATTTTACAGTCTCACTCTATCAGGGGCCCCACAGATATTGCTCCTGTTATGTAGGAGGGACAAATTCCATCTAGGTAACTCACATCCCTCTGCATGGCTCGTGGTATGCCCAATGACTGTCTTTATAATCATCCTATTACAGATGACGTTTGACGATATTAAAGCACACGACTCCTCATGTAGGGATCGTAGCGATTTCAGGTCGAAGGATTGCATACACCATTGTCACTCTGAGAATTACTTATGACACTCACATAACGCTCCATATAGTGTTCTCATGGTGGGTCAATCCAGTACATCATTACTCTAATGTGTACCTATGTGGCGACTCGATATCTCGTATCCATGACCCGTGAGATATGGTCATCAGCCTGCACACATAATAGTCTCAATGTATTATTATTGTCCTTATTAATAAAATACTTGACTACAAATATTTAAGAATAGGATTTCATTGTTCAATAGTGTCTCACGATCAAGTCATGTACTTGATATTCTATTAAACTGAAATTTCTATTCTAAGGACTTTATTATGTTTAAACAAGTAACACAATAAACTGGAATGCCTCATATCATATATATATATATATATATATATATATATATCATATATATATATTTATATATATATATATATATATATATATAATGGCAAGATACAAATGTAAGTCTAAGAAATACACTGGCCTCTAGGGCTTACACCAACAATCTCCCACTAGCACTAGATCCAATCAGGCATAAATCTAATGCCCATCGATCTAGTGTGACCTTCGTGCTTCTATTCAGCAAGAGGTTTCGTAAGTGGGTCAACAACGTTATCAAGTGTTGGTACTCTGCATATTTTCACATCTCCTCTATCGATAATCTCTCGAATGAGATGGAAGCACCTAAGTATATGTTTGGATCGCTGATGAGATCTAGGTTCCTTAGCTTGTGCAATGGCGCCATTGTTATCACAATAGAGATCAATGGGGTCCACAATACTAGGAACTGTACCAAGCTCAACAATGAACTTCCTGATCCAAACAGCCTCCTTTGCTTTGCATTGGAGGCGGCAATATACTCTGCCTCCGTAGTAGAATCGGCGATCGTCTCTTGCTTTGAACTCTTCCACTCACCGCCCCGCCATTCAGGCGAGAACACATAACCAGATTGCGATCCGGAATCATCCTTATCGGTTTGGAAGCTAGCATCGGTGTAACCTTTACAAGCAAGCTCTCCCTCGCCTCCATATACCAAGAACGAATCCTTAGTTCTTCTCAAGTACTTAAGGATGTTCTTGACAAAGTTGCAGCTGACTTTCACCGGGATCGATCGGTACCGCTCGTTATGCTTAAAGCATACGATACATCTGGTCGAGTACATAACATGGCATACATGATAGATCCAATTGCGGATGCATATGGAATCTTACTCATGCGATCCCTTTCTTCTTGAGTGGAAGGGGATTGTGCCTTTGATAGGCATATACCATGTGACATAGGCAAGAGTCCTTTCTTGGATTCATGCATGTTAAAGCGGCTCAACACTTTGTCTATGTATGTACTCTGACTTAGGCCAAGCAATTTCAGCGATCTATCCCTATAGATCCTGATTCCCAATACATAGGTAGCTTCACCCAAATCTTTCATAGAGAAGCAATTCCATAACCATGTCTTTACATTTTGTAGTGTAGGGATCTCATTTCCAATGAGTAATATGTCATCTACATATAACACCAGAAAAACAACAATGCTCCCACTAACCTTCTTGTAGACACAAGGTTCATCTTCATTTTTTATGAATCCGTACTGTCTTACAACATCATCAAAACGAAGGTTCCAACTTCGAAGGCTTGCTTCAATCCATAGATTGATCGCTGCAATTTACATACCTTTCAGGCATCCTCTCAAATGCCAAAGCCTTCAGGTTGTGT
This sequence comes from Sophora flavescens, assembly GCA_030762895.1. Lineage (NCBI taxonomy): Eukaryota > Viridiplantae > Streptophyta > Magnoliopsida > Fabales > Fabaceae > Sophora > Sophora flavescens. The sequence continues at coordinate 105,353,654 of CM061066.1, read as the reverse complement.
CATGTACACATCCTCAAGAAGCTTTCCATTAAGGAAAGCAGTTTTGACATCCATCTGCCATATCTCATAATCATGGTATGCAGCGATAGCAAGTAAGATCCGAACGGATTTAAGCATCGCAATAGGCGAAAAGGTCTCATCATAGTCGACACCATGAATTTGCTTGAAACCCTTAGCGACCAATCGCGCCTTAAAGGTGTGAACCTTACCATCCATGTCAGTTTTCTTTTTGAAAACCCACTTGCACCCTATGGGTTTCACCCCTTCAGGTGGCTCTACCAAGGTCCATACCTGGTTGGTGTACATGGAATCCATCTCAGATTTCATGGCCTCAAGCCACTTCTCAGATTCTGGGCCAGTGATGGCCTCCTGGTAAGTCACAGGCTCATCTTGATCCATGAGCAATACATCACCTTGTGGAGTCATGAGAAATCCATATCTCTCAGGCTGGTGACGTATCCTGTTAAACCTACGTTGGTCTTGTGCTATTGGAGCAGGTTGTTCCTCCACAGCATTTTGTGAAGGTTGCTCATGTTCCACCAATGGTAGGTCACTACTCTGTGATTCTTGAATTTCTTCAAGTTCTATCTTCCTCCCACTGGTTCCTATGGAGATAAACTCCTTTTCTAGGAATACACCAGTCCGTGCGACAAACACTTTACCTTCGGAAGGATTATAGAAATAGTACCCCTTGGTTTCTTTGGGATACCCCACAAAGAAGCATTTATCATATTTGGGATCAAGCTTATTAGAAACTTGACGTTTTACGTATGCTTCACAACCCCAAATCTTCATAAAAGACATGCTGGGTCGTCTACCAGTCCATATCTCATATGGTGTCTTTTCTACCGCTTTGGATGGAACACGGTTAAGTGTAAAAGCTGCTGTTAATAGAGCATGTCCCCAGAAAGAGTTTGGAAGGTTTGCATGACTCATCATAGACCGAACCATGTCCAACAAGGTTCGATTTCTCCTCTCATAAACACCATTCCATTGTGGTGTTCCAGGTGGAGTGAGTTGAGATAAAATTCCACACTCTCTCAGATGATCATGAAACTCTAGGCTCAAATATTCACCACCTCGATCTGATCGAAGAGTTTTAATATTTTTACCAAGTTGGTTTTGTACCTCATTCTTGAATTCCTTGAACTTTTCAAAGGATTCCGATTTATGTTTCATAAGATACACAAATCCATATCTACTGAAATCATCAGTGAATGTGATGAAGTACTGAAAACCACCCCTAGCTAATGTGTTTAGGGGTCCGCATACATCGCTATATATAAGACCCAAAAGATCGTTAGCTCTTTCACCTTTTCCGGTGAATGGAGCTTTAGTCAACTTTCCCAATAAACAAGACTCACATATCTCATATGATTCATAATCAAATGAGTCCAAGAGTCCATCTTTATGGAGCTTCGAAATGCCCTTCTCATTTATATGGCCTAAACGACAATGCCAAAGATAAGACGGGTTCAACTCATTTGGTTTGAACCTCTTAGTATTTATGTTATAGATGGGCATTTCAAGATCAAGGACATAAAGCCCATTACTCATGTGTGCACTAGCATAGAAAATATCATCCAAATAAATAGAACAACTTTTGTTCTTTATTATAAAAGAAAAACCAATCTTGTCCAAACAAGAAACGAAAATGATATTCCTGCTAATTTGAGGCACAAAATAACAGTTCTCTAACTGGATAGTAAGCCCAATGGGCAAAGTCAATACATAAGTCCCTACAGCTAAAGCAGCAACCTTTGCTCCATTTCCAACTCGTAGGTCGACTTCGCCCTTTGCCAATGGTCTACTCCTGTTTAGATCATGCACATTTGTACAAATGTGAGAACCACATCCAGTATCTAATACCCATGATGCAGAAGTAGATAAATTGACTTCTATAACAAACACACCTAAAGTGGAAGTCTCACTTCCCTTCTTCTTCTTGATTTCTTCCAGGTATTTTGGGCAGTTCCTCTTCCAATGTCCGGTCCGACCACAATGGAAGCAATTGCCTTCCTTAGCCACACCACCCACAGGCTTCAAGCCAGAAGCACTGGGCTTGATCTTGTTGATGGCCTTGCCCTTGCCCTTGCCCTTTTGTTTATGTGTGGGCTTCTTGGGCTACTTCTTGCTATTTCCAGCCCGGACCATCAAAATGGCCTTCCCCTTTCCTTTGTTAATATTTTGTTCAGCAGTTCTCAACATGCTCAACAATTCTGGCAAAGGTTTGTCAAGATCATTCATATTATAGTTCATGACAAACTGACTATAGCTCTCAGGCAACGATTGCAGAACGAAGTCGGTGGCCAACTCTTGGCCTAAAGGAAATCCCAGTCTCTCGAGATTCTCAATGTACCCGATCATCTGGAGTACATGAGGACTCACAGGGCTTCCTTCTGCCAATTTACAATTGAAAAGGGCTCTGGAAACTTCGAACCGCTCATGCCTTGCTTGCTCTTGGTAGAGCAGCTTGAGGTGCACGATCATATCGTACGCCTCCATGGTCTCATGTTGCTTTTGCAGCTCAGAGGTCATGGTAGCAAGCATAAGACAACCGACGTCTACGGCGTCATCCTGATGCTACTTATAACCATCCCTGTCTGCCCTAGGAGCACTTGAAGCCGGTGGCTCCTCAGGAATAGGCTCCTCAAGAACATACAGCTTTTTCTCATGTTTGAGGACAATCCTCAAGTTTCTGTACCAATCCAGAAAATTTGTTCCGGATAGTTTGTCCTTCTCAAGGACGGATCGCAATGACAGGTTACTTGATGTGTTTGATGCCATGGTAATCTACAGAGATAAATATGCAAAATATAAGTATCATGCCGTGAAGTTATTTAATAAGGTCTTTAATTAAATACGCCTCCCACTATTTTACTCAAAACAATGACCCTCATCATTGATTTGGAAAATCCCGTTGGAAGATTTTCTAGTGGGCCAAGATCCATATTTCACCTAGCTTTAAGTCAGCTTTGGCTGATCACTCAAAATTCGGTTATATAGGTAGGAAACACTTTCCGATTGCATCTCATGCAACTCTTGGACAGTTGGGTGAATAACTCTTATTCTAATCCATCACATGGACCAAAGCCCAACTTATATGCCTTTAAGCCTTTCAATCCTATTGAAGTTGGCTTAGTTAAGTCAGACCCAATGGATAGCAGTTGAACATTACATTTGTCCCATCACGTCTTACTAGTATAGATAAAGGTACCCCGCTTTGGCGGACCCACACTTAATCGATCCTAGTCTTGACGAGTGCCATGCATTGGAAGGCCTTTAAATGTGACTTAATATTTCCTTTTGAGGGATTTGATTAAAATTTGATCTCATCATTTGTTAAACTCTTTAACTTACTATTTACATACACGCATCTCATACATATATAAGGCAAATAAATGCGATATGGTTATGGCCCCTAACGCATTGATTCTCCCAAGCCAATCAGAGAATCTAAACTGAAACCTAGGAGCGTCCAGGCTTCTCCAAGCATGATCTCCCACAGGATAACGTCTTCTTGTCTCCATCATTACATTACATAAACAGAAACCTCATTTTTCATATGAGGGGAGTGAGATGAGAAAAGAATATACATATGGAATATAAGAGAAAGACACGGCACGCAGGCCGTATTTCAAAATATAAACCAAAAGATTAAAGGACTAAGGCCATAACCATTCACCATACATTACCAAATAAATAATCAACCAATAATAATACACAATTATTATTATTATTATTATTTTTTATTAATTAGAGATTTCAAAATCTGAATTTTGAAAACATAACATATATACAATAAATCACATTTATTGTAATTGATGTTACTATAAATCACATTTATTGTAATTGATGTTACTATAAATCACATTTATTGTAATTGATGTTACTATAAATCACATTTATTGTAATTGATGTTATTATTAAATGGTGACATAAAAGATTTCAAAAATTGAATTTCGAAATAACACACTACGCAGAGGTAGCACGGGGTTCCCGCTTCCTTGGCGGCTAGGGCTTCAACCTCTCAACCCTAAAACCGCAAGGCCCGCAAGAACATGAACTCTTCATGTCTGAAACCCCTTAACACCGTTAACAGAGAACTGAAACCGATCATGTTTAACATCAACACTTGACGCCATCGCAGAACATAATAAGGATTCCAGAACCAATGTACATATCGCATATATACATAAACATGTTATAGACGCATATATCATATACATACGAAAATTACAGAAACAAGGTTTCGCAAAAATGGATGCAAACGATTTTCAGAAAACAATTTTCAGAAAAACGATTCACATTATAAACATGTTATCATACATAACAGGTAAACCATGTAACAGAATCATGGTTTCGCAAGCGTCTCTGATACCACTGTTGGGAATTTGCGTATAAAACAAAATAACGCAGCGGAAAAAAAAATTCCCATCGAAGGATCCTTGCAAATGGTCATGATTCATGGTTAGAAGATTTACCTCTTGAAGCGATGACAATTGATTGAAATCATCTATCACGAACACCGCACGAGCGATGTCTCTAAGGTATCCACACGAGCAGATCCCGTGAACGTCCAACGTCACGAACACGAAGCGTCTGCGCCTTACGAGTGCTAGCTTGGAAACCGAGACCTGCCGCTCACTGTCACTCTCTATGTGCGGCTAGGGTAAAAACCGTGTAGGCACAATAGCTTAAGTGGTCTACTTATAGTAGCACCTCCTTAAGTGAGTTAGTGAGCAGCATTTGACCTAAGCCCCATGTACTATGCACTAGGCCCAATAGAAGAGTCCAACTCTCCTTTTAATGCTTCTTTTGATCTGCTCTTATGTGTGTGACCCTATAGGTTCCCAAAACGTTAGTAGTAATATTAAATCCCATTTAATATTACAAACAGTGAGCGGTATCTAGCAATACATCACTGCCATCTAAGTAGTGAGAAAGTCAGCGATTTGACGAAACCTTTCTGTGACAAATATTCATGTGCATTATTATCCCTTTGTCCATATATCTATATTGAACACAAGACATAGAATGTGTCACCCTTGTATGGTTCAATATCATGTTCTCTAATACCCGAGTAGACTTAACAACAAATGAGGTCAATATCTCATATTGACTCATTTCAGCACGGCCATGCATTTTACAGTCTCACTCTATCAGGGGGGCCCACGGATATTACTCCTGTTATGTAGGAGGGACAAATTCCATCTAGGTCACTCACATCCCTCTGCATGGCTCGTGGTATGCCCAATGACCGTCTTTATAATCATCCTATTACAGATGACGTTTGACGATATTAAAGCACATGACTCCTCATGTAGGGATCCTAGCGATTTCAGGTCGAAGGATTGCATACACCATTGTCACTATGAGAACTACTTATGACACTCACATAACGCTCCATGTAGTGTTCTCATGGTGGGTCAATCCAGTACATCATTACTCTAATGTGTACCTATGTGGCGACTCGATATCTCATATCCATGACCCATGAGATATGGTCATCAGTCTGCACACATAATAGTCTCAATGTATTATTATTGTCCTTTATTAATAAAATACTTGACTACGGATATTTAAGAATAGGATTTCATTTTTCAATAGTGTCTCACGATCAAGTCATGTACTTGATATTCTATTAAACTGAAATTTCTATTCTAAGGACTTTATTATGTTTAAACAAGTAACACAATAAACTGGAATGCCTCATATCATATATATATATATATATATATATATATATATATATATATATATATATATATATATATATATATATATATATATATATATATATATATATATATATATAATGGCAAGATACAAATGTAAGTCTAAGAAATACACTGGCCTCTAGGGCTTACACCAACAAAGTGTTCCTTGAAAAACTTGCATAACAATGAGTCATTTGAGATAGCAATCCCTCTTCTTTGTATATTAATAGCCTTTGAGATTCAATCCATATTCATTCTCCAGCAAAATGCCCCAACCTTCAACGGAATGCACCTATCCCATAAATAATTATAGGTTGTGCTTGCTGTCCTGTGCCCCACATTAGTAATATGTTGATATGTTGTTTTGACAGCATAGGGATTTACAATCTTTTTCAACCAGTATCAGGTATCTTCCACTTCTTCAACCAATTGAATGTCTGCCAGAAAGATCATCAATTCTTGTACCTGCTCCTCCTCCCAAACAAATAATCTTCTTCTCCAAGTAAGGTTCCAGGTCCACAAACCATTTGACCAAGCACCCATTTCCGCAACCATGGCATCCTTAGTGGGTGAAATGTTGAACAACCTGTCAAACCTATTAGCTAATGACACTAACCCCACCCAAGGTTCCTTCCAAAAGGAGACACTCTTCCCACATCCCACTTTTCTTGAGATTCCCTTTGACAACCACCCTTCCCTGAAGCTCTCAAACCCTTCCAACAGACCTAAGTATCTCCACTAAGAGGAAACCTCAACCCCATCTAAAGACCTATGACACCAAGGTACCCCCCACAAAGAAGCATTCCCATGCTTGACTCTAATAAAATTTGACCAAAGAGACTCTTTTTTCTGACAAAAAACACCACATCCATTTCCCCAAGAGAGTATAGTTAAACGCTCTCGTATTTCTAATGCCCAATCCACCCTCTTCCCTTGCCTTACACACAATATCCCATTTGACCCAACATATTTTCCTACACTCCTCACTCCCCCCATAAGAACCTTTTTTGAAGTTGAATAATTTTGTCGATTACCTTATTCAGGGCCTTGTAGAATGAGAGGTAATAGACCGGTAAGCTTGAAAGCACTGCATTTATGAGAATCACCCTCCCATCAAAGGATAGAAACTTGTTCCTCCAACCTAAAAGCCGCTTCTGAAAGGATGAGATCAATGGAGCCCATGTTGAAGACCTCCTTGGGTTTGCCCCAACTAAAACTCCAAGAAACTTGAAAGGAACCCTACCCATCTTACAATTAAGAATTTCTATAGCGAACTTAACTTTCCCCGACTTCTCCTTTATTCCAATGATCCCACTCTAGTGAAAGTTCACTTTCAAACCCTCAGCCAATTCAAAGCTCTTTAGAATACATTTTAGTGCCTTAAAATTATCAACAGATAGTTCCCCCACCATTACCGTGTCATCAGCATATTGAATATGAGAGATTCTTATATGCTCTTCCCTACCACGGATAACGTACTCCTTGTAAATGTTACAATCCACAACTTTCGGAATAAGTCCGTTTAAACCTTCTGCCACTATTAGAAACGGGAACGGGGCCATCGGATCTCCTTGTTTGATTCCTTTAGACATACTGAACTCCCTTGTGGGACATCCATTAACTAGAATAGAAAAAGACGAAGAATTTAGGTAGGTACTTACCCAACTCCTCCATTTAGCTTCAAAACCCATCCTCATAAGCATGTAATCAAGAAACTCCCAGCTAACCGCATCATAGGTTTTCTCAAAATCGACCTTAAAAATCATACACGGTTTACCTTTTTTCTTTGCATAATCCATTACCTCGTTGAGAACCACCACCCCATCAAGAATGTTCCTTCCTTTCATAAAAGTCGTTTGGCTATGTGAGATAGCCATATTCATGACCCTGGTCAACCTCTCCGCTAGCAGTTTAGCCAAAACCTTGTAAATACAACCAACAAGTCATTTAGTCACACCGGACTTTCTTTCTCTGGAATAAGGGCCACAAAATATGCATTACACCTTCTTGCGATCTTGCCACACCTAAAAAAAATCTGAAACCATCTTGTTAAAATCACCAGACATCAAATTCCAGAATTTCTTAATGATTGTAAAGTTGTAACCATCCGGCCTGGGGCTATTGTTCCCTTCGCAGTCCCTTACCGCTTTCTTTACATCTTCCCTAGAGAACACATCCGTAGCCATTTTATTTTCTTCCGCAGGAACCAGCTTAAAACTAATTCCATCCAAAGTAGGCCGCAACCAATTGTTCTTCTTGAAGTGTTGTTCAAAATGACTCGTAATTCCTTCTTTCACCAAATCTGGATCCTCAATCCAGGTTTCATTTAACCACAAACCATGGATTTTGTTGTCTCTAAACCTCTTCTGGATGCAAGCATGGAAGTATGCCGAGTTGGTATCTCCCAGTCTCAACCAATTTAATCTTGATTTTTGAAACAACAGAGATTCCTGCATCCTAGATAACTTCCAGAATTCCTCAAAAAACTCCTTACGCCATAAGACATCACCCTCCTCCAAGAAACCATCCTCAGCCCTATCATCAAGTAGTTTTATTGCTTCAACAGTTTTACTGATTTTGCCTTCAAGATTACCAAAAGAGACAATGTTCTATTCCCTCATTTTTGCCTTCAAATTCTTTAGTTTCTCCTTAAGAACATATGTACTCGTCCCCTGTATTTGTCAAAATCGTTATCCTCCAACAAACAATTGAAGACACGAAACAGTTTGGGGCCCTAATTCCTCGTGCTTGTCTTCAAAATAAGAGGGCAATGATTAGATACCGAACGTTTTAAGCCCCACTGTATTAGATCCGACCATCTAGTCCACCAGTTATCTGGAAACGTAAACTTGTCGATTCTACTCATGCATCTTCCATTTGGTCTATGCCAAGTGTATTTCCTACCCGCAAGTGGTAAATCTATCAGTCCCATGTCATCGATGAACTCATCAAATTCTTCCATTTCACTTTTTACCAACCGGTAGGACACACCTCTCCTCTCAGAGACACTTCTGATTGCATTGAAGTCACCCATTAAGCACCAAGGGGAATCAAAGTTTCCTGCCCTTAACACTTTTAATTCCTCCTACATGGCCCTTTTTCCTGCCAAATTACAGGGTGACTATATGTTCAGGATGCAGCACGGTTCCTGTGAACTCCCCCATAAACCCTTGACTCCTAAAAATCCATTCCCAACAAAAGATTTCTGTTTAACAAAGGAATTCTTGTTCCATATGCAAAGTAGACCTCCTGAATTTCCTGTAGCCTCTTTAAAAACCCAGTCTGCATCTCCCCCCCCCCCAATAAGGTTCTGCCTAACCTAATGTTTACCATAGCTGTCTTAGTTTCCTGAATACATAAGAACCCCAAATTTTCATCCCTCACCAACCTCCTAATAGCTTTATTTTTCAGTCTCCCTCCCAAACCCCTGATGTTATAGGATCCGATCCGCAATAAGAAACCGGATTCCCCCATGCCACACATGTTTCCTTACACTGCTCCTGATCCCTAACTTCCATATCAACCAATTGTTCTACAATTTCTCCTTCATAACTTTTTGTGACCATCCCAATGTTCTTCCCTATCTCCCATAATTCGTTTGCTTCATGGTAGGCCTTTGCTCTAATCACAACACGATTCATGTTACTGATTTGGCTATCGAATAAGGAATCTCGTAACGATTTCCTTCCCCTTCTCATCGACCCGGCAATACACCTTTCGTTGTACCCTCGAGCCATCCCCTTCTCCGTCGGCTTGATTTGCTTCCTTCTTTTGGACAATTACTCCCCCCCCCCCCCTTCAAATTGGTGGCAACAACTCATCTTTTAGGGATTTTGATTTCCTTCTGTTTGTGACAGGATATCCCCCCAACTTTTCTTTTCTGGTGTTTTGATTTTTTTAGTTTGTCTCCTTCGATAGCCCCTCCTAGACCATTGCTTTCTGGGCGACCCATCTTCATCACTTCTTATCAGCCTGATTTCCTCTAAACCAACATCATTATGATTTCCCAACGTCAAGCCCAATTGGTTCTTTTGGCCCTTTTTTTTACAGAGGCCTCACCGCATGTCAACTTAATGCACTCAACTGAGATTTCATTTTGGGCCGAAATACCATCACCCAAATCCACTCCCGACCGACTCCTTTGGCCCATGTTTTCTTACGCACATGTTGGGCTTTCTATCACCTTATCAGCCTATTGGATAGTTGATTGAGTATCACTGATGACCTTATCCCCCTCCTTTTCATTATATTAGATGCTTTCCTGCATTCCCAAGAGGCTGTTGTACGAACCTCCTTGAGCCACCCCCTGTGTCCCTGCTTTGTAGCTTCCCAAATTCCTGACCTCGGGATTCATTATTTTCCCAAACAAAGGATTTGAAAATTCCTTGTTTAGCCGTTGTAGGTCTTCTTCTCCCACCCCCATCATAAAATCCGTCTCCGGCACAACCATGCTATTAACCAGAGAGTCTTCATCATCTGTAGAGAACCCCTCGGATTCTTGATACTTCCAGTCCGACACGAATCTGTTGAATGTATCCCCAAAAGACTCTTCCAATAATATGATAGAGTCAGTAATTCCATTTACTCGAACCTGGATAATTCTATTGATGATCTCAGGAACTGTGGTTGTAATGAGCACCCTTGCTATGTCCAGTCTAACTTTATGAGTTGTTGAATCATCAAGCGTAATGAAGGTTCCGGTCATTTGAGTGACATGCTGGAAGAAGTTTCCACCCCATATGTGTAATGGAGTCCCAAGGATCTTGACCCATATCGATCACTCGTTAGCAACTGTGTTTGGACACCAATGCATGATCTCTGAAAACCACCGGGCAAATTCCTTTTCTTTAATTTACTCTTCATAATTTCTTCGAGCTCCTCCTCCTTATCTCCTTGTATCAGTACCAAGTTCCCACCCATGGGGGTTAAGCTTACAGACAACGCACCCTCCATTTGGAACTTCTTCCTAATGCACATGATGCCCTTTGGGTCATTTGTTCTTCCCACGTAGCTCCCCTTCAACTACCCCATTTCTTCTTCCAAAACACTAAAATCCAAATCACCAAAATCATTGCCTTTTATACCCATCTGTCTCCTGCTGTAGTATGGACGCCTAGTCACATTCCTTCTTAAATGCTCCTGATTTCCCCCTTTTACCAAAGCCTTAACATATGGCGGCTCCTCTTAAATGCTCACCACCTTTCCCATTCCTTTCATTTAATTCCAGATTGTCTTTCTTAAGCACCCTTTCAGAGCCGCGAACAAAAGCATGGATGTTTACTCTCAGTTTGTATGTCCCTATCCAGATTGTATCCAAAGTAGCCTCCAGAGCTTTCGGGTTCTGTACATCTAAAAACCTAATGAATCCAAATTTCTTTCCATGTATATCTCTTTTAGGTGGAATGAAAACGTCTATTACTTTCCCCCACCTCAAGAACACCTTCCACATATCACCTAATCCATAACTATCTGGAAAGTTTGTGAAATAGTAAGATATTGATCCACTGTAGTAGTTTGGCAGTGCGTTCCATTGATGTTGTTTTCCTGAGTCACGATTATCCCACTCAGAGCGTCTCTCTAGCTTTATCTCTCATTCTTAGACAATTAAATGTTTGAAAAGGTGAAAATTGTAGGCTTCTTCTTTATTATTCTATAATTGCAAACAATCATATACCAAAATTCTTGCAGGAGTGCACTAACTGATAAAAACATTTTATTTCCAATGTTTACAAATTCAAAAGATCATGATTAACGATTGCTTTGGCCATTTTTCTTTAAGGGCTCGTTTGGTGGTCAAGATAGGATAGGGGCGAATAGGATAAGAGAATAGGATATGAGTAAGATAGGATATGAAAAGAATAAGATGTTATCATATCCGATATTTGGTGTCCATTAGATAAACAATTGGATATCATTATAATTTTAGTATGGATTTTAAAATCTTCATTTTTATTCTAAAGGTTTTCATATTTTATTAGATTTTAGTTTTTTTTTAATTTTCATTTTTTAAAATTATATAAAAAGATAAAATTATCATTGTGATAAAATTACATATAATTTTTTAAATATTGTTTAACTTGAATTTTTTTCCTTTACATATAGTAAATTATTAGAATAATTTTTTTATATTTTTATGTTTTTAAAATAATATAAAATAAAAAAAAATAATTATTAATATATTTATTCATTTAAATATTTTATATTTTATTATACCTTTTTTGGTAACCATGTTATATTTTATTATACTTTAAATTAATTTTTTTATTAACTTTAATTATTTTATATATAAAATATAAAAATGTTTTATTATACTTTAAATCACTATATCATATCCTATTGAGTTCTAATCCAGCTCTCCCCTCATGATAGAATTTTAACTAGATGGACATGATGTGATAGGTGACATGATTGATTTATCATATCCTGCTGGCTCACCAAACAATAGTTTCAGTCAGGATATGATAGCTTATCCTATCATGTCTCTCTTAAAATCCCCCTATAATTGTATTTTTCTCTTTTAGGAAACTTATCCTCGTGGGTTGCACGGGTTCTCAATACCAGTATTATATATTTGAAGCTCAGTTTTACCTTAGTTTTTTGGTAAGTTTGACCAGATGTCATCTTCTCAAGAAATGACTTCCTTAACAAGCTTCTTAAAAAGTTTATATTTTAAGTAAGTTAGACATATTTGACAAAAAAAGTTACACATAATTGTTTCTTTATGAGTTCCAGCTAATATTTTTACCCACCCCATTGATTAGCACAAGTTTTATCTATCTTTTTTGTCAATTGTACAGTGCACAACCCATTAATTGATTATTTTTTATTTGAATTTTAATTGCTATTTGTATCTATATATTATATAAATCTATATCTATATTTATATAATATACAAATAGAGGTTACTGTTTGGGAAGTTTTTACACGTGTTAAGCTCTCATCGGTTAGCTTCCATTGCACACTTCACTTGAAAATTTCCCATTTCTTGAAACACCTTGGCCTGCCTATCAGATTACTTTTCAAATTTCAAATTGTTGTTTCTAATGTCAGTTGGTTTATACATGACACTGCTGCATTGACTGCCAACATTATATCGATGGATTAAAAAAATATATTTTAATTAGTTTTCTCTCTTTATTTTATCTTCTTCACTCTTCAATGCCATGATCAAACGAATTCGTCCCCTCAATGACAACGATCTTTGAGACCGGCACCTTCTCGCTAAAGGCTATGGCGGCCGCCTGGAGCCGGTTGTAGGCCTCGAACTGAAACTTGGAATTGGACACTAGTGGAAAATATACATTAGACGGTAAAGGTTTACGTCAGTTAACCAAAAACTAGACGTTAAAAAGGGGGCGGTGGCAGTTTTGTAAATATCAGACTTCATTAATTCACTGTTAACGTCAGTTGTTTTAAGGACTGACGTTAAAAGTGAGGCGGTGGCAGTTTTGTAAATATGAAATCACTATTTGCATCAGTTGTTTAATGAACTGACGTTAAAAGTGTTTTGCAAGAAATTATTAACACTTTTAACGTCAGTTGTGTATAAAACTGACGTTAGAAGTGTGCTTTTTACTTCAGTTAAATAAATAACTGACGTAAATAATCAACTCATTCCTATCTTTCTTTCGTTGTCATCTCCCTGTTGTCACTCTTAACGCAGATCATCACTCCATATAGTGCAGTTTATTTCTAATCTTTTTTTTTTAAAAGTTTATTTTTAATCTTAATTAATTAGCTTGAATTAGTAAATTAACAAATTCATGTGCAAATTAAAATAAATAAACACTTAACATAAAACAAGTTATATATGTATAATCAAATCGTATCTCATTGAAGCGATTCATAAGTTACAATTACATGTTTAAAAGAAAAAATTTCCGCAAGATAGCACTAAAATATAAAAAAGTTTCTGCTTCAACATCATTTTCTTCTCAGTCCTGTCCTCAGAAACTCCAACATTGAATGCATCCCCTCCCTCATTTGAAGTCCTTGATGCTCCATCTGAATCCACAGTCACTTTGGAGCCGTGGCAGAGTGAAGGGTGCACTCGATCTGTTTCAGAAATATTCTTGGAACAACCACTTGGTTCCAAAGCTGAGGTTTTGGAACTGTAGCTGCTGATTCTCCAGAAGGATGATGGTGTGTGCAATTCACATAATGCGATTTACACACCCTTATCACCCATGTAATGCGATTTACACAACCTCAGAAGTTGTTTGACCATTAAGACAGAGACCTTTAAGTCTAGGTCTAGGAAGAAAGAGTGATGAAGTTAATCTCCATGGCAGAGCCATATTGTGAAGCAGAAAAATTAAAGGAAGGAAGGAAGCTATTTATAGGAGTAGGGGATGAAGTTACTAGGCGTCGTAAGTTGCTAAAAAATTAAATTGATCATTAAGAGCATTAGGTTCCAAGGCGCATTGGGAGTTGGCAGTCATATATTATAAACGTGCAGAAAAGAAAACGCCCGAAGGATTAGGAAGAAACTTATACACTTTTAACGTCAGTTGTTGAATAAAACTGACGTTAAGTGTTTTTAAAATAAAAAATATTTATTTTTAACATTAGTTGTTTATACAACTGACGTTAAAAGTGTGATTTTTACTTCAGTTAAATAAATAGCTGACGTAAATAATCCTATATCCCTAGCTATCTGAAATGCCCTGTTGTCACTCAATTAACACAGGTCTCAGAGCCATTTTGTGAAGGAATAGAAATATAGAGGAAAAGAAGAGGCAGTATTACAGACTGATACAGAAGAATGTTACTTTAACACTTTTAACGTCAGTTGTATTCAACAACGGACGTTAAAAGTGTTTTTTTTTAAATATTAATATTTAACGTCAGTTTGTTATTAAAACTGACGTTAAAAAATTAATTGTAACGTCAGTTGTTTAATACAACTGACGTTAAATGTTGTTTTATATAACGTTTACACCCACGCGCCTTCTGCACTTCGCTCTGTACATACGTCTCTTTTCTCTTTTCATCACGCTCAACCCTAAATCACTCTCAACCCTCACTCTCACTCTCACCCAAAGACGAACCCTAATCGCGAGCTCATCTCCACCGCAACCACCGCGAGGGCTTCTTCGCCACCATCGTGAGGTACACTATTAACCCTAACTCTGTCTTTCCATTCATTCTTTGCAATAACTTGACGTACATCTCTCTTTCCCCTTCCCGCGCACTAACTCTCCTTGTCCCTCTGCTCCTCGCAAACCACATCGAACGTTGGCCACCACTCGAGCTCCCTCCCCACCACCACGCGAGCACCTATTTCCGGTGAGTATTTAGGGCACCTTTTTGTATTTTTGGTTTTGAGTGTATGTTGAAACTGTAGTCTCGATAGTTGAAACTTGAAACCGTGAGTTTGAGTTGTTTGGAATGTACGTCTCTGTTTTTGGTTTTGAGTGCATGTTGCTCATTTGGTTGATCTCACGGCCGTATCTGCCGATCACGGCTAGGCCGTGATCAGTTCTGCTGTGATGGCATGGTCTGCTCGGTTGGCACGTTACGGTAGTGATGGACATCACTGCCAGGCCGTGACCATGCTTGGCAATTAATCTTTAAAAACTATAGTTTTCAATCTCCCGTATTGTCCTTATATTGGATATATATATATTTTGTATATCTACAGGACCTATCTAGTTATGGATCGTAGTTGGATGGTTTGTAAGCGTACTAGTGCTGAGTATTTGAAGGGGGTGGGAGAATTTATAGAATTTACTCAAAGGAATGTTCCTAATAGTAATGGAATGTTCTGTTGTCCTTGTGTCAAGTGTTTGAATACGAGGAAATGTTCGGTGAAGGATATACGTACTCATTTGATTTGTGAAGGGATTTGCTTGAGTTATACAAGATGGATATGGCATGGTGATATGTTGTTGAGTAGTAATACGGCGAGTGTCTCCCAAAGTGAGGACGTTGACGTAGATATGGAGGATGATCGAGTAGAGGACATGATCCGTGATATTGGACAAGAATCTTTTCATCGAGCGCATGTGTATGATAGGTTGTGCGGTGATGCGGATAAGCCTTTATATCCAGGGTGTACTACTCATACACGGTTGTCGGCGGTGCTAAAATTGGTTTGTGTGAAGGCGAGAAATGGTTGGAGCGATAAAAGCTTCACGGAATTGCTTGAAGTATTGAAAGACTTGCTTCCGGAGGACAACACATTGCCTGACCGTAACTATGAGGCCAAGAAGGTATTGTGTCCTATGGGTATGGAGTATAAGAAGATACACGCATGCCCCAATGATTGCATATTGTACACCGGTGTTCATGAAGACAAACACAATTGCCCCAAATGTGGGTTATCACGATACAAAGTGAAGGGTGGTGATGATGATGATGATGTGAGAAAAAAGGGTCCTCCTGCGAAGGTGTTGTGTATCTTCCAATAATTCCAAGGTTCAAGCGATTGTTTGCCAATGCGAAAGATGCGAAGAATCTTAGATTGCATAATGATGAGAGGAAACGTGATGGAAAGGTTCGTCATCCTGCTGATTCTATTCAATGGAAGAATATCGATACTATGTTTCCGGATTTCGCCGATGAGCCAAGAAACCTAAGGCTTGGACTTGCTACGGATGGAATGAATCCTTATGGTAACATGAGTAGTATTCATAGTTCATGGCCTGTTCTGTTGGTGATTTACAACATGCCCCCTTGGTTGTGCATGAAGCGCAAATACATGATGTTGTCTATGATGATTTCGGGCCCAAAGGAACCGGGAAATGACTTAGATGTTTATCTAGGTCCCTTGATTGAAGACTTGAAAACGTTGTGGGTGGAAGGTGTTGATGTAGTTGATGGGTATTCTCATGAGACTTTCAAGCTTCGTGCCATGTTATTTTGCACCATCAACGACTTTCCAGCATACGGTAACTTGTCCGGGTACAGTGTCAAGGGGCATAAAGCATGCCCTATATGTGAAGAAGGCACATGCTACACTCAGTTGCATCATGGAAAGAAGACGGTTTACCTTCGGCATCGGAGATTTCTTAGACGTGATCACCCATATCGTAAGATGAAAAAAGCTTTTAATGGATGCCAAGAGACAGAAGAAGCACCGGCGGCCTTAATTGGAGAGCATGTTTATCAGAGGGTAAAGGACATCGATGTTATATTCGGCAAGTCCAAAAAGAAAGGTAAAGCTGTTGAGAAAAACATATGGAAGAAGAGGTCGATATTCTTTGATCTTCCATACTGGCGCAAGCTTGATGTCAGAGACTGCATTGATGTGATGCATGTGGAGAAAAATGTGTGTGATAGTGTGATCGGGACGCTTCTCAACAATCAGGGCAAGACAAAGGATGTTGTGAATGCTCGTCTCGACCTCGTTGCTATGGGTATACGAGAGCAGTTAGCTCCAGTTGTTAAGGATGGTAAGCGGACTTATTTGCCGCCAAAGATGTCATACTTTGTCAATAAAAAGAGAGACAAAGTTTCTGCGGGTGTCTTCAGGGCATCAAAGTTCCACATGGTTACTCTTCAAATATGAAGAGGCTTGTCTCTAGTGATCTTAAATTGGTTGGCTTGAAGTCTCATGATTGTCACATCTTGATGCAACAACTTCTGCCCGTTGCTATTCGTGGTATTGCTACAAAAAATGTGAGACATGCCATTACTCGGTTGTGCTCATTCTTCAATTCTATATGTAGCAAAGTCGTTGACCCCGTATGTTGGATGACTTGGAAGTCGAGGCTGCTACAATCTTGTGCCAATTGGGGATGTATTTTCCTCCTTCCTTTTTCGACATAATGGTTCACTTAATTGTTCATTTGGTGAGGAGATTAGATTATGTGGGCGGTTTTTCTGAGATGGATGTACCCAGTTGAGCGCTACATGAAGATCTTGAAAGGGTACGTGAAGAATCCTCATCGTCCGAGGAAGCATCTATTGTTCAAAGGTATGTAGCAGAAGAAGCTATTGAGTTTTGTTCGGACTACCTTCATAACACGGATCCTCTAGGGGTTCCTAAGCCTCGGCATGATGAGATCAGATGTCAAGGTAAGGGTACACATGGCTTAAGAATTAATAGGAAGGATCGGGAGGAAGTGCTTCAAGCACATTTGTATGTATTGAACAACATCGAATGTGTTCAGCCTTTCTTATTTGAACATAAAAGAAAAGTCAATCAAGAAAACCCTCGAATGAGCGAAATGTGGTTGTTGAACAAGCATAACAAGACTTTCTTACCATGGTTCAAGGAAGAAATGCTTAAGGATGGTAGTAATCTTTTACGATGACGTAAAATGGCTAGCACATGGGCCTAACTTCAACATCATATGTTGGAGCGGATACGACATAAATAACTTTTCCTTTTATACAAAGGAACAAGATAACAAGAGTACCATGCAAAATAGTGGGGTTATGATCGTGGCCGAAGCAATGCACTTCTCTAGTGCAAAGGACACAAAACCCGTTACAGCACCGAGACCTTACTTTGGATATATTGAAGATATTTGGGTGCTCGATTACACTAAGCTTACGGTGCCGGTATTTAAATGTAAGTGGGTTGATAGTAACGGTGGTGTACAAACCGACGAATTGGGGTTCACATTGGTAGACCTCAACAAGTTAGGTCATATAAATGAGCCTTTCATAATGGCTTCCCAAGCAAAACAAGTGTTCTACATCACTGATCCTTCTAACAAAAGGTTGTCCGTGGTTCTCCAAGGAAAAAGCATGTATAATGGTAGTGATGTAAATGAAGATTCAAATCTTGATATTCCTGAGACTCCTTCTTGTTCAACAAACATGCCTACTATAATCGAGGAGACACAGGTGGACGATGTACATGCCACTTGTGATGATCATCACGAAGGGATATTGATATAGGTAGTTTAAACTTAGTATACATTTATAACCTATGTTAATAAATATATATTGTTTTGAACAGGCATATATATGGATCATTGTTCCATTTTTCCTTTGCAATTCTGTAATGTGTGTGATATTCGTATTCTTGGGATATTTACTTGAATGCGAGGGATGGCTTAGGGAGTGATATTTTAAAACTGAATTTAAAAAAAAAACTATTAACGCCGGTTGTATCATACAACCGACGTTAAAAGTATTTTATAAAAATATATAGTACACTATTAACGCCGCTTGTTTATTACAAGCGACGTTAAAATTAAGACCTTTAACGTCAGTTCTTGATAACAATTGACGTTAGTTTTAACAAAATTTACGCCGGTTTTGTTAAAGAACTGACGTTAATTTTGACAAAATTAACGTCAGTTGTGTTAAAGAACCGACGTTAATAGTGTTATATTTAACGTCAGTTCTCAACTGACGTTAAAAGTTAAACTTTTAACGTCAGCTGTATTTACGTCAGTCAGTATTCTGACGTAAAAAATCAATTTTAACTGACGTAAAAGCACTTATTGCACTAGTGGGAGGATGAAGACGAACCAAAATTTACTAAAGGTGATATAAGTTTTGATGTTGGCAAACAGAGTATCATGGTATTAATACAATATTTGATGTTATAGTAAATAATGTTGTGCTTAGTGAATATTATCCTAAGGAACATTAATTGAATGCACATGTGATATTTGATATGTGTTTGTGATTGACAATATAATACCTTGGCATAGAATTATACTTGGAATCATTATTATATGCCTAAAGACATAAGGAATATTAAATATGGTATTTTCTTAAAATATGTCTTATGAAATATTATACATGGCTTTGTTTACGAAATTAAATGTAAAATATTATTATTATTTTCTATGCCTTGAACTAATGCGATCTATGAGAAATATTATGCAATATAAAAGTTCAGGTTGGAATAAGCAAAGCTATAAGTTAAGAGCTTGAAAAGCAAACAATAGAAGAACATGTCCAGAACTTAAAGAGTTATCATTTGAATCACATTGATGGAAGAATTTCAAGAAGAACAAAATTCAAGACCAAGAACAGAGGACTTCAAGAAGATTCATATTAGAAAGATCTTAGAATATTTGTGAGGTATGACAAGGATAATAATGGCTCAACACTTAAAAATATTTAAATATTTTTAATCATCAAAAATGGGTTTTGAAAGATGATTTTTAAGAAATATTATTTTTTTCTTTTTGATTAAATAATATTTTATCCAAAAAACTAATTTTGGGTAAAATAATCGATTACCAAATCGATTATGGTCAGTCAACGTTTTAATGTGAAAAATGTTTTTGGCTGACTGCAGAGATATAATCGAATATGCTTGTGAAATAATCGAATATTACAATTTATGAAACCTGATGATTTTTACAGAGAAGGCATAACCGATTAGGATAATCAATTATGATAATTTTATTTAAAATTCCAGTCATGACAGAAAAGCCATAATCGATTCTGACAACATGATAATCGATTATTATGTGCTTAAATGAAAATATTAGGGTTTGTTTGCTTTGTTTCCAGTTTACTGTTTTCATTTCCTATTTTCAGAAATAATTATAAAACCGCCACCTTGTTTTCATTCTGTTTCGTGTTTTCATTATGTTGCCTTGGGGACTGGACGTAGACCACGTGGGTAGTTTGTAGCCGAACCAGGATATATCGTGGTGGTCATCTTCTTTCCCTATCTCTTTACGTTTCCACCATTTACTTTATCGTACTTTACCTTATCACGCTTTAATTTCAAGTTTTTTATTTTCTCAAGCACTTTAATTTGAAAAGTATTATTTATCCAGTACAAATTATGCTTTAACTTTCAAAAGGGTTTTGATTTATTGCAAAAGATTTCATTTTTATTTAAAACCCAATTCACCCCCCTTGGGTGATTGTTGCGACGGTCAACACACAATTATCGGAACAATATCAAATCATA
Organism: Sophora flavescens; assembly: GCA_030762895.1. NCBI lineage: Eukaryota > Viridiplantae > Streptophyta > Magnoliopsida > Fabales > Fabaceae > Sophora > Sophora flavescens. The sequence continues at coordinate 105,333,095 of CM061066.1, read as the reverse complement.
AAGATTTCCCAATCATGCTACTAATTCATACAGTTATCAAAAAGTATATAAAAGAGTTTAGGGAAAGAGAAAATGCAAACCAATTTTATCATGGTTCAGCTACCTCCTCTGGTAATCTACATCCAGTCCCCACACCTCTGTGAGTTTTGTCCACTAATCAAATCAAACTTTACAAGATTCTTTACAAAAGCTTCACTTCTAGGTTCCTTCTACCCATATGACAACTTTCCAAGAAATCTTGAAAACCACAAGAGTTCCTTATACTCTTGCACAACACCAAGAGTTCCTTCTACTCTTGAATCAGCCCACGAGAGACTCATTCTCTCTTATTAGAAACTTACAAAAAATATTTGAAATACAGATTCTCAAAAATCATATTGACAAATTGAAGCCTATAGAAATATCTGAATTTTTCTCAATGCTAAGCTCTCTCAAAATTTTCAGTGATTGATCTTGTAATACGAGTTCTTCTATATGTAAAAAGTGTTTGATCATGTCCTTATATACTTGTAATTCAAAATAGATCCGTTGGACATGTAAAAAAAATCAGTTTAAGATCAAAATAGAATTGATTTGAAATCCTGTAACCAGTAAATCGATTAGTACACAGATATATTAAACAAAATTTTCAATTTCGAACATTTGTACATCAATTGCTATTTCTGTGTGCATAGTAAATTCTCATGTGTACATCAATTATGTTCTTGAATGTTCTTGATTTAAAAGACTAAATGCATTAGTAAATTGTGATCTTAAATTTTTTGTCCCCTTTTAATGACCTAGACTAACTTTTGATAAATTGTAAGAAGATAAAGGAAGAGGAAATCACACAATCGATTTATACTGGTTCAATCACTCCTTTGAGTGACCTACACCCAGTCCCCACAATACATTTGTGGGATTTTCCACTAAAACAAATCCAAGCTTTACAATACTTAAGCACTCTTCACTTGGGATCCCCCATGTAACACCCCCTAGAGCATTACCTCCTAATCTCATGCAGAAATAACTAAAAGGAAAATTTGCTGCCTATTTTTGAAAAATAACTTCTAATATTTTTCATAAGTCTGAAAATGGGGGTAAAATTTTTCTTTTCTAGGATTCACCTCAGAAAAATGATTCACTCATTACTTAATATGAAATCACATTGTATTTACTAACACACAAAGACTAAGTTTATTTATAAATCATAGTACCTCAGCATATACATTTCATGAAATAATCTTTCGTCTTGAAGTTACAAAATTACACAAGGTTTTTCAGAACTACCTATATCGACTTCTTTAAAACGCACACAGCCCAAAGTAAACATCCTAAGCTGGTCGTTCTAATAGACATCTATTGGAAAGAACTCAGTAGTTCTTACCATTAGAATAATCACCCACCTCTTCAAAGATCGGGATTAATATCCCCGAGTGAGGTCAAGAACTTCTCAAACACCGCTTTGTCCTAGTGTACCAAGGTACAACAGCAAAAAACCGAGAAAACCTGATATATTGTAAGGGTGAGATATCAATATATGGATGAGTTATGACGACTACATGCCCAAACACAAAATAATAGGTACAGATAAATATTCAGATTCAACATAAAATTTTCACGGTTAGGCATAACAGTCAATAATCATCGTCGTTTTTGAAAACATATGACACTTCTATATTTCAACAGTTTATCCTAGTCTCCGGAGACCCCAACTCCATGCAGTTTTTTTTTATTTAAAAAAAAGGAGTCGATCAGGCTCAAATGGCCAACACAAGGCACAACATAATAGCCAACACGTGGCACAACTTAATTCCCACAACACTGTCCAACTCAAGGCACAGTCAATGCATGTGGGTTCCAAAGCACACCATCCTACACAAGGCACAGTGAACAATGATCATGGAATTAATGGTCCATCAAGGCACCAATGATACACCGTCGCATGAGATACCTCTCCCTTCGAGGCATTCACACAAAATAATTTGGGCACGTCTGCCAAATGCATGTAAAATCATTTTATTTTCCGAAGCTTTTCTTTGTGTTTCATTCTTTCCTTCGTCGAGGCTCAAGGCTCACGACCACTCCTAAATTTTTAGTGTCTTAAACTTTTATTGTCAACACAGGACGTTAAAGTGCGAGTGTCCAATCACAACAGTCCTAGACTTGTGCACTAGTCTAGAATTTTGTGGTAGTAGAAAACAATTTTCACCTTTTTTACTACGTTCACCATGTTTTATCACGATGTATATAGGACACACAGTCCACAACGTGTATAGGACACATAGTCCACAACAACGTATATAGGACACACAGTTCACAACAATGTATATAGGTCACACAGACCACAATATCGTGATAAGGATCATAGATCCACGTGCTTTAATACTCTAGTATCCCGACGTCTCGGTTACTAGGTTCACTTTTCAATGTTCTTTTTCATTCAGTGAAAAACAAATACAAAACCAAAACTTCCGTAACTTATCTAAGTTATCGGAATATTTTCGATGAGTAAAACTTTTGGAAAACGGAAAACTTTTTTATTTGAAATTCATTTTTTTTAGAAACTTCGAATTATATAAAATTTATTCCTTTTCCAAAAATCTATTTTATTTTGAAACTTTCTTTTTTTGAAAATATTTGAAACTTTTAAAGTAAATCTTTTGAAAATCTTAAAATTAAACTTGTTTTTCTTTGTGGTCTTTCACCATAAAATATTTTCAAAAGTTAAATTTTTCTTAAAGCTTTTATCTTTGATTATTAATTGAGCTCTAACCAATGGTTAGGCTTCCATGCAACAACCAAATACATTTACAACAATTATAACACATGCCATCAATAGCCACATGATCATAAAACATTAACTAAGCATAAGATCATGTTTATTAGTCAAATATACCATCAAAGCAACAAGAACTCCATATTATTCTAAAACAGCCACAACAACAACAACAACATCAAACAACATATAGTTATCAGATCAAGCAACGACTTAAGCCACCAATCAAAACTCAGCAAACACACATAGAATCAATCACAAACAACATGTAGTTATCATAAGGAGCATCCCTCAGGCAGCCTCCCCTTACCTGATTTGACGGGTAGAAAAAATCTTTGTTTCTGTGTTGCCCAGAGTGAACTTCCTATGCCCACAGCGTGCCGCAAGTCTAAGAATTAAGCGAATGACTTAAATTAAAACAATAAAGTCATCTTATCTTTCTAAGTATGGGTTTTGGTCATGGCTAGAAAAATGATGCTAGAGATGTCCAATTTTTTTTACAAATTCTTGGATTACGTTTTGTTCAAAACTTACTTTCATATATACTTTAATCCCTTACTTTTTATATCTTTACTTTAACACTTGTTTATAGTCCATTTTATACCAAAAATATTTACTTGACCATGTTAAAAGACATATTTTAAGATCACATTTTTCAAATGACCTTCAAATTCCTTGAAATTTTAATTGAAGGTACCCAACTCACATATAAGCACGTTACAGTTGGTCCGATATCAAAATTCAAAGGCATTAATTTATTAAAAATCACGCACTGCCTCTGATTGTACGGGAGTTTCCAGAAATCTAAGTTCACTAACATGTAACTTTATGAAATTGTTTATCTTTATATACGCATGTAAAAATCTCAAATCTTCAACCAAACTTTAGATATACTTCAGTATTAACCCCAAAAATTTTATAAAAGTTTTTATCCTTCAAAATCATATTTAAAATCACCATGCAACCAACTATGTTCATATTTTCGCAGACAGAATTTGGTTCTACTTTGACAGGTGTTTTGACCCAGTAAATCTTATCCAAATACTTACATATTAAATATCAAATTAAAGCCCCAGAAGTCTCCTTTCCAAATATGTATTTATTTTTCAGAAATATCTTTTTTATAAAAAATTTATGGGCTTACGAATAAATGTATGTCATGCTGCCAGAATCACGTTTTACCATGTTTATCCACACCAAGTTATTATCTTCACTCTAGCATCATCCACAAGTCATAAAACCAACATTCAAGGTCCTATACCCTCAAAAACATACATGCAAAAATATAAGATGAAAGTAGGGGTAATTATGAGTTTATAAAAACTTGTTTCATATTAAAAAGATTTTTCTAGGGTTTTCTAAGAATTTTTGAGTGAAAATTTGGACATGCAACCATGAAAACATGACATGCATGAGGATGAAATAAAGATTGTTGAGAAGATGAGGATTAAGAGTGAATAGATTACCCTTGAGTGATGAAGAATGAAGAGAAGTGATCCAAAGCAAGCTTAGTTAGAAACTTGACAGCTTTGAGGATGTGGTGTTAATATGAGTGTATCTCATGACCTGCTCACCCAAAAATTACAAACTTGGTATTGTTGGAAAAGTAAGAAAGTTAGGCACAACTTTTATGTTTAAGGTTTTTCTTGATTCATAACCAAAAAGGGCCATAAAGAGCCTTCTTATGCTGTTTTCGTGTGATGCTGAGGGTTTTGAGCTGCTTTGGTGATTTGGACATATCTCTTAATATAGTGATCCGTTTTTGATGATCTTTAGCTCGTTGGAAAGAGGAGAGGAATAGGAACAACTTTAATGCATAAAGATTTCCTAGTTTCAGAACATAAGAGGGTCAAAATGTCAGTATAGTTTCGGAGAGTCAATGGAGTTCTCATGATTTATGAAAAGAAATGATGAAGAAGATGAGGAAAAAGCCTACATGCATAATTCACTAGCTTTTATATTAATTAGTTAGGATTATATTATTATTATTATCTCTATCTTTAGTGGAACACATGTGTCATTGCATGCATTTTAGGTGTCATGCATGCATCTTAGGTGTCACTTAGTTAAGTGTAGTGGAAATCCAAGTGTCCCTTGGTGGCAGCCCTTATCCATGCAACCTTCTGAAACACCCCATTTTTCATAAATAAGCTTAATGCATTTATATAAGTTGTATAGATGTTTGCATATGCTTGTTAGGTTTGTTTTTTATGTATATGTTCATGTTGGGAAGGTTTAACCCTTAGATGGTTCAATTGTCTTAGAAGTCCTAGTAACATGTTTCACCATTTTGGCCATATCTTGAGTTCTAGATGTTTGATCGAGGTGATCTTTGTGGCGTTGGAAAGCTAAGAGAATTATCTACAAATATTTTTTCATGTGTTTTGGCCAAATTCAACTGTTTCGGCCTCGTCTCGCGGGCCTTTGTTCTCCTCGTGAAAACCTAAAATTCAGCTTTGCACTTTCGGGTTCGCCTCCCGAATCCAACTGATAGAAATTGGTTCTCTGGCTCGCCCCGCGAATACGTGCAGAACCAGAAAACGCATTTTAGGATCTTTTTAATCCCAAAATGCATTAATTCCAACCTGTTTTTAACCCCTAAAACATGATCTAAACCCTAGTTTATCACGTCCCAACACTCAGAGCTTCCTCCCTTCTCTTTTTCTCTCAAATTCCATCAACCATCTCTAGAAAACTCTCACTATGGAACCCATTCTTGCATCGTTCTTCACCATTCGTTGATAGGAGAACATTGCTGCGAAAGCGTGATCATCATATTCAATGTTTCAACCTTCCAATAAGGTAAGATTCGTACACCTCGACCCTCTCGTTCTTTCCCTTTTGATTTCTTGGCCTAAGAGTCTAATTAAGGTGTTTCTTTGTTGTTCTTGAGGTCGTAGATAAGTGCTTGTGAGACGAGACCCTAGAGGACCCTCTTTCTTCTTTTGAAACGTGAACCTCATACCAGGTATGGGGAGAAGGGACAATATGAATATGTAGGCATAAGGGGTAGCGTAAGACGAAGGGTTAACCCGTGACCCTGTGTTTGATGATGTGTCTTGTTTTATAACATGTCTATATGTTTATATTGATGTGATAATATGAGTTATTTATATGTGTTTATGGTATGATTTCTCAACATGTTTATGATATGATTAATGTTGATATGATTGTTGTTATGAGTTGAATGATGATGCCATGATTGCCGTATGTTACAATGCTTGGTTATTGGTTGATTGGGATATTTGTTGTGAACCATGATAAAAAAGGAGGTTTTTCCCCTTTCCGTTAATAAGACATGAATATTAATAATAATTATGAGGTTTTGTTTAAAGGATTAGAAGGACCCTAGGGAATGATTTTGTGTGAAATTGAGAGAAGCCAATTAAAGGATTAATTCCCCAATAAGTTTATAAGACGCAAAGATTAAACCAAGTGATAAGACTGTGATGAAAGGACTTAGTAATGCCAATAGGTTGAATCAAGTTTCACTCCAAAGGACTTGGCGAGGGTTTACAACCCTTGCTGCCCAGAATAGTACGGTCTGCTCTTGAGCACGACCGTGCTTGGGAAAGAGCACGTCTGTGCTCCCTTGCCCTGAACAGAAAACAAAAACGGTTTGAGATAAGGGTTCTTACCCCAAATCCTTAAAAGACTAAATAAGATACCAACGAAACATGAAGACCAAAAGACAAGTGGAAATATGTTGTACCATGGTAGCCTAGTGGCCAAGGGGCCTTGATGCGGGATGGTCAAGGTGGTAATCTCTAGTGCCTAAAGGGCTAGAGTGGTATTGATGATGTACCTTGGTAGCCTAGTGGCCAAGGGGACCTCGATAGCTGAGTGGTCGAGGGGGTAACCTCTGGTGCAAAACGGCCAGAGTGATTGAAAGACTTAACAATGAATGTTAAACGATAATCCTCAATAGCCTAGCGGTCGAGGTGATGATGGTGATAAGACTTGGGTAGCCTATGGGCCCAAGCGGAGGTGGAGGTCATGTTGGTGTGATGTTTGTCATGCATTCACGCATTGGAGATGTCGATGGGAGGTTGTGCGACATAGGGGAGTTCACCCGAGAGTAAGGCATTCTGGCCTTCCGCAGGAGATGGTACCCCCGTGGTGGCGCATCTGATAGTAAGGTGCGTCGGCTATCCAAGGGGTCCAAGCAAGGTAACTAACATTTTTATGCAGCAGTCGGTAGGTGATGATAGAGGATCCAGTGTTCAGAGAGGAGGAGCTGGAAAAAGGAGTTCCGGCAACAGGACTGCCGATGGCCGGACCTCAGGTCACTGGGAGAGTGTTTACTGTGAGGGGAACTGAATCCTCTCAATCTGGGGATCTTATACCAGGTATGTATTTGATATCTAGTAGACTTTGCTTATTTGTCTAAGTAGCATGATATACAAGAAAGTGTTGAGAGTTTTGTTGAGGTATAGTAGTGACTGGTAGGATGTGAACCATTAAGATCAATATCAGTGAGTGAGATAATTACTATACGTCAAATGTTGATCGAGGCATAGTATTACCAAGAGAATCTAAGGTAATGATCAAATACTCGTAGTTAGTATGGATGGTATGAATTTGGAAGATTAAAGGAAAAGTACCTATAGTTGTTTTACCTAATATGAATATGAGCAGGAAAGATAACTTGTTTTGGTTTTAATTACATTATGAGGTGCAATAATGTTCTTTTGAGGATTAAGATGTGTGATTTTAATATAATCTGGAATAGTGGAATAAGCTACAAGGATCTAAGACTGTGAATCGATACATTAAGTAGGAAGTTAGGGTAGTATTGATTGCGGTGTTAATTGTAGAAGTTAGATGTTGAAATGGATTGTGGTGATAATTGCGGGAGTTAGATGTTGAAATAAGGTCCTCTAGTGGATCAGTAGTAAGAAGAAGGAAATGATTAAGTTTTAATTATGTCCTTCAAAGATGATAGATCAAGGTGAAATGTTAAGGACAATGAATATAATGTAGTGATAGATTGTTTCGAGGAAAAATAGAACAATATAAGAATGAATTCTGTTATGAAGTTACTGTTGTCACCTAGGGGAAAGATAGTGATGAGAAATATAATATGGGATTTTTATATTAAGATACGATTACAAGATGAGGTCTAGTTTTGAGTTAAGAAATTCGAGGACATAATTTTTTTAGAGGGGTAGTAACGTAATGTGACTGATTTTAATTATGTTGTTCAACCGATTAAAATATAATTAATTATATTTTAATTTGAGAGTTAGAAAGTGTTTCTGATTAAAATAAAATAATATTCATAGTCTACTTTATGGTAGAGGGTTACGGTAAAAATTTCGGTTGAAATTTCAGACGAAAGCCGGTCTGTGTTTTCACTGCCAGTACAAGTTTATTGTGAAGAAAACCTAATTTTGACCCATGAACGAGATGGTTAGTATTTTTAATATGTTTCCTTCAACTTTGGTTATTTTGAAAATTTTCGTTAAAAAATGGAATATAATATTTTATTCGGGCAAAAACGTCGGAAGAATTACGATTGGAAAATACAACCGGAGTGCGAAATGGAGCAGATTAGGGAGCACAAAAGAAGTGAAGTAACTTGATGGGACTTGATGGAAATGGGTTTTGACACACTCCAAAAGTATAATCATCACACTTTTCAAATTATAACATATTATATTCTAAAAACCTATTTTTCTCTTTCCTCTTCAACCAAACAAGTCTTAAAGACAACACTTTCTCTCCAAGCTCATCCTCTCTCCAAAATTTCGTGCTCCCCTCTCCCTCCTCTATATAATCATCACTCATCTTCATTCTCTCATTTTCTTCCTCCATCTTCATACTTCTTCAACTTCTTCCATTTCTTCTTTTTTTTCAAACACTTAAAGCTTCCATTTTTATTAGTCTTTTCCACTTGAGATCTTCATTAAAGTTATTCCTTATACTAAGGGTAATGCTCTCATATGAATCTTTTTTCAAGTTTCATCTTTTATTTCTTAGTTTACTTTATGTGTTCTTTATATGCTTTAAACTTCTAAAATCTCTCTAGAATGGTAGAAAACTCCTTTTGAGTTGAAACCACTTTCTATAGTCTTATATTAACTTATATTTTCACATACTAAGAGGTTGTGTAAAACAAAAATCTCTACCTATCTCTTACAATGAAGGCCGAATGCTTGCATTTGTGACCTAGGAAGTTTTTGTTTCAACTTTTGGAATAGGATCATGTGTTTGAGTTTCTAACTATCCACTGATCTTATATCAATAAATCTTGGAAGTTTTGATAGTTTATTCGTATGATGACTGAAAATATGAATAAGTAAGCTTAGGATACTATGTTTCAACTTTCCAAGTATGATCATGGATTTAGAACTCTTAATACCTTGTGATTCTAAACCTAAGAGTTTTTGCTAAACAAAGAATATTTTCCTCATCATCCTATGATGGCCGAAATTTAGTGTTTAGGTACTAGGATGTTTGAGTTTTTATTTTTTCAAAGTGATCATGGACTTAAGCTCCATAAGATATTTGGATGCTAAGTCTAAGAGATTGGAAAGTTTAAGAATTTCTAACTTGTTTATTCTATGTTATTAAAGCTAGGATGTATTACTTTCATTTTTCCAAGATGATCATGGACTAGAGCTCCATAAGATATTTGGACTCTAAGTCTAAGAGATTTGAATATTAAAGTTTCCATTGTTTTCCAAAATGATCATGGACTTGAGCTCCATAACATATTTGGATGCTAAGTCTAAGAGATTGGAAAGTTTAAAGATTTCTAACCTATAAATCCTATGAAGGCTGAACCTAGAAGGTTATGGACGTAGGATACTTTGTTCTTATTTTTCCAAAATGATCATGGTTTTGAGCTCCTTAATACATATGGATGCTAAACCTAAGAGATTGGAAAGTTTAGTGAATGCTAGCCTATTTTACTAGCCTTGGCCGAATACCCTATTTTACTAGCCTTGGCCGAATACCCTAAGTGTATAACTTAGTGGGATTTTAATTCAACTTTGTTAAATGATCATTGTTTATGAACTCCTAACACTTATGGATCACAAATCAATGAGTTGTATAATTTTTGGGAATCTCTAACCCTAAGAACTAGGCTTGTCCGAACCTATACCTTGTGCTTTAGTGTTCTTGTTTGATTTTAACTTGTGATTTTGTGTTCATAACCTTAGACTTCCATCACGGAGGAAACGAGGACGGATAAGAACCAACCTATCATCGGAATGGATAAGTAGTAGATTATATAATAATTGTGTAGGGCGGCCTAAACCCTACTAGTAGTCGAGTAATCGACAAGACCAAAATCACATCGTGGAAACCTTTTCTGAAAAACCAATGGCGATTCGGGGATAGTATGTTTATCGATATTAGGTTGATTTTATATTCTTGATGGTTGATTTGAGTCTATTACCTTTATTGAATTGATTTTTGTGCTATGTTGGTGATATTGGAATATTTTGATTGATATTGTGTTATACATGATATGCCTGGTTTTTATTATTATGCTTAGTGGATTTTAAGCAAAGATATATATGTTGTCTACGAGATGATTGTTTTGGGTGTGAGGATAATGATGATTTAGAAGTGCCTAACTTAGATGATGTATGTTAAAGAGGTGTTATGGCATAGAATATGTGTCAAGTTCTAATGGAAGGTTAAGGCACTAGGATGTTGTTAAATCGGGTTGGTGGGATTCAAGTATAGGTGTTGTTGTCCATGACCGTGTATTGTAATATAATACACAAGGACAAAAGTGTATTGGTAATATAATACACCAAGACAAAAGTGTATTGGTAATATAATACACAAAAACAAAAGTGTTTTGGTAATATAATACGTAAGGACATCTGTGTATTGGTAATATAATACACCGTGTATTGGTAATATAATATACGTAAAATACTTCTGTGTATTGGTAATATAATACACCGTGTATTGGTAATATTATACACGTAAAACATTTCTGTGTATTGGTAATATAATACACCGTGTATTGGTAATATAATACGTACATGTAAAACACTTCTGTGTATTGGTAATATAATACACCCTGTATTGGTAATATAATACACATAAAATCAAGAGTTCTCGCGAGACCACTTCCACCTTAACGGGAATGGGGGTGGAACACCTTAACGGGAATGAAGGTGTGCACAAGGTGGAACATCCTAACGGGAATGAGGGTGTGCCCCAATGTAAATGAGGGATGGGGACGGGAATGGTAGTGGCCATGATAACGTAAAGACATGGTGACAGGATTAGAGTGGTTACGTTAAAGTAACGTGTTAGATTGCCTGAGAGTAAGGGTAGAGGATGATATATATTAACCTGAGGATGATTCGTTAGTTATGTGTGTTGATTGTCTATGACAATTACTGTATAATTTACTATGACTATTGCCCGCTTTTTGATGATAGAACTGTTTCTTATCCCCTGTATTATTTCTGTATGTTGTATTTTATCTCCTTGTGGAATTGTACGAAAAGACCCTGTGGATGAGCGTAACCAGGAAGCGTTGGACGGAACTCCCTACGAACCGAAGGTTGGAGGACGAGATGTGACCCATGGTGATTAGGGTCTAGTTAGTTATGTCCAGTTCATCTCGTGAGGTGTATTTTTATTATGTTTTCCGATTTTTAACTTTTTGTCTAAGTATATGCCTGTGAGGGATCCTACTGATAGGATATCCTCAACAATGTTTTGTAATATGCATAATATACTTATATTGTGATATGCCATTCTATATGATGTTGTATACTTTATAAGGTCAGTTTTAATTTTTACGTATTTTCACGTTAAGCGTGCGATGAAGTAATTAAATAATGAGGTTTCAATTTAATGACACAAAGAGGCACAACGGGGTGTCTCATTTTTGTATCAGAGCAGTTTGGTTCTAAAACGGAATGTAGGATTATGTCCGATCAGAATCAAGGACTGCGAGGTTTAGGATATTGTTATTGGCCGTGTCTAGTTGAATTCACATCGGATATTGACTATGCTTAGAAGTTGGGTAGTGAGTCCGAATGCGATAACTAACATTTTTATGCAGTAGTCGGGAGATGATGATAGAGGAACCAGTGTTCAAAGCGGAGGAGCTGGAAAAAGGAGTTCCAGTAGCAGGACTGCCGATGGCCGGACCTCAGGCCACTAGGAGAGTGTTTACTGTGAGGAGAGCTGAATCCTCTCAATCTGGGGATCTTATACCAGGTATGTGTTTGATATCTGGTAGACTTTGTCTGTTTGTCTAAGTATCATGATAGACAAGAAAGTGATGAGAGTTTTGTTGAGGTATAGTTTTGGTGATAGGATGTGAACCCTTAAGATCAATATCAATGAGTGAGACATTTACTATATGTCAAATGTTGATCGAGGCGTAGTATTACCAAGAGAATCTAAGGTAATGATCAAATACTCGTAGTTAGTATGGATGGTAAGAATTTGGAAGATTAAAGGAAAAGTACCTATAGTAGTTTTACCTAAGATGAATATGATCAGGAAAGATAACTTCTTTTGGTTTTAATTACATTATAAGTTGCAATAATGTTCTTTTGAGGATTAAGATGTGTGATTTTGTTATAATATGGAATATTGGAATATGCTATAAGGATCTAAGACTGTGAATGGATACATTAAGTAGGAAGTTAGGGTAGTATTGATTGCGGTGTTAATTGTAGAAGTTAGATGTTGAAATGGATTGTGGTGTTAATTGCGGGAGTTAGATGTTGGAATAAGGTCCTCTAGTGGATCAGTAGTAAGAAGAAGGAAAGGATTAAGTTTTAATTATGTCCTTCAAAGATGATAGATCAAGGTGAAATGTTAACGACAGTGAATATAATGTAGTGATGGATTGTTTCGAGGATAAATAGAACAATATAAGAATGAATTCTGTTATGAAGTTACTGTTGTCACCTAGGGGAAAGACAGCGATGAGAAATATAATATGTGATTTTTAGATTAAGATACGATTACAAGATGAGGTCTAGTTTTGAGTTAAGAAATTCCGAGGACATAATTTTTTTTTTAGAGGGGTAGTAACGTAACAGCCTGATTTTAATTATGTTGTTCAACTGGTTAAAATATAATTAATTATATTTTAATTTGAGAGTTAGAAAGTGTTTCTGATTAAAATAAAATCATATTCATAGTCTACTTTATGGTAGAGGGCTACGATAAAAATTTCGGTTGAAAATTCAGACGAAAGCCGGTCTGTGTTTTCACTGCCGGTACAAGTTTACTGTGCAGAAAACCTAACTTTGACCCGTGAACGAGATGGTTAGTGTTTTTAATATGTTTCCTTCTACTTTGGTTATTTTGAAAAATTTCGTTCAAAAATGGAATATAATATTTTATTCGGGCAAAAACGTCGGAAGAATTACGATCGGAAAATACAACTGGGTACGAAATGGAGCAGATTAGGGAGCACAAAAGAAGTGAAGTAACTTGATGGGACTTGATGGAAATGGGTTATGACACACTCCAAAAGTGTAATCATCACACTTTTCAAATTATAACATATTATATTCTAAAAGACTATTTTTCTCTTGGAAGTTTTGATAGCTTGTTCCTATGATGGCTGAAAATATGAATAAGTAAGCTTATGATACTATGTTTCAACTTTCCAAGTATGATAATGGATTTAGAACTCTTAATACCTTGTGGTTCTAAACCTAAGAGTTTTTGTTAAACAAAGAATATTTTCCTCATCATCCTATGATGACCGAAATTTAGTGTTTAGGTGCTAGGATGTTTGAGCTTTTATTTTTCAAAAGTGATTATGGATGAAGCTCCATAAGATATTTGGATGCTAAGTCTAAGAGATTGGAAAGTTTAAGGATTTCTAACTTGTTTATTCTATGTTATTAAAGCTAGGATGTATTACTTTCATTTTTCCAAGATGATCATGGACTAGAGCTCCATAAGATATTTGGACGCTAATTCTAAGAGATTTGAATATTAAAGTTTCGATTGTTTTCCAAAATGATCATGGACTTGAGCTCCATAATATATTTGGATGCTAAGTCTAAGGGATTGGAAAGTTTAAAGATTTCTAACCTATAAATCCGATGAAGGCCGAACCTAGAAGGTTATGGACCTAGGATAATTTGTTCTTATTTTTCCAAAATGATCATGGTTTTGAGCTCCTTAATACATATGGATGCTAAACCTAAGAGATTGGAAAGTTTAGTGAATGATAGCCTATTTTACTAGCCTTGGCGAATACCCTAAGTGTATAACTTAGTGGGATTTTAATTTAACTTTGTTAAATGATCATTGTTTATGAACTCCTAATACTTAAGGATCACAAATCAATGAGTTGTATAATTTTCGGGAATCTCTAACCCTAAGAACTAGTCTTGTCCGAACCTATACCTTGTGGTTTAGTGTTCTTGTTTGATTTTAACTTGTGATTTTGTGTTCATAACCTTAGACTTCCATCACGGAGGAAACAAGGGCGTTCGTGGTATACCTCTTCGAGCATCTAATCTCCTTACCTTCACAGAAGGTGGAGTTAATACTTTGTGGTGTGACAACGAGGAGATTCGAGTTTGGGAGTTCGGTGATAACCCAGTGGGGGAAAGAACAAACCTATCGTCGGAATGGATAAGTAGTAGATTATATAATAATTGTGTAGGGCGACCTAAACCCTACTAGTAGTCGAGTAATCAACAAGACCAAAATCACATCGTGGAAACCTTTTCTGAAAAACCAATGGCAATTTGGGGATTGTAGGTTTATCGATATTAAGTTGATTTTATATCCTTGATGGTTGATTTGAGCTTATTACCTTTATTGAATTGATTTTTCTGCTATGTTGGTGATATTGGAATATTTTGATTGATATTGTGTTTTGCATGATCTGCCTGGTTTTTATTATTATGCTTAGTGGCTTTTAAGCAAAGATATATTTGTTGTCTACGAGATTATTGTTTTGGGTGTGAGGATAATGATGATTTAGAAGTGCCTAACTTAGATGATGTATGTTAAAGAGGTGTTATGGCATAGAATATGTGTCAAGTTCTAATGGAAGGTTAAGACACTAGGATGTTGTTAAATCGGGTTGGTGGGATTCAAGTATAGGTGTTGTTGTCCATGACCGTGCACTTTGGTAATATAATACACAAGGACAAAAGTGTATTGGTAATATAATACACAAAGACAAAAGTGTATTGGTAATATAATACGCAAGGACATCTGTGTATTGGTAATATAATACACCGTGTATTGGTAATATAATATACGTAAAACACTTCTGTGTTTTGGTAATATAATACACCGTGTATTGGTAATATAATACACGTAAAACACTTTTGTGTATTGGTAATATAATACACCATGTATTGGTAATATAATACACGTAAAATCAAGAGTTCTTGCGAGACCACTTCCACCTTAACGGGAATGGCACTAGTGCAGAAAATGGATTCTACATCGGAGTTTACACATCGGTTTCATAGAAACCGGTGTGTAAAAGGAGGCGGTGGCATTTTTGAAATTAAAATCAAAGTATTACACATCGGTTGAAGAATAACCGATGTGTAAAACCTTTCCACATCGGTTATTTCTAACCGATGTTTAAAATTAAAATAAAAAAACTTAAAGTCAGAAATTTTTAACATTTAACATCGGTTGTATTAGAACCGATGTGTAAAACAGTCATTAACCACATCGGTTTCTAATAACCGATGTATAAAACTATAAAAAAAAATTAGAAATTAAAATTTTATTTTTAAACATCGGTTTTGTTATTAACCGATGTGTGAAAGTTTACCACATCGGTTCTAAATTAACCGATGTGTATTATTACTTCCTCCCTTTTCATTTTGGCGCTGAGAATTCATCTGAGCTCTCTCCCTCCCAAGTCTCATTCTTCTTTTCCCTTGCCCTAATACACAAATAGCTGCTCTCAGTCTCCAACTCTCCCTTTCCCTTTTGTTGACCTACGTTCTCCACCGCTCTCCACTGCTCTCCACAGCTCTCCGTCGCTCTGCATGCTGACCCTCTCAACATCAAACAAAGGTAAGCTCCTGTCATTGTCTCTCTTCCTTTCCAAACTTCCCTTCTCATTCTTCTCTTATTGTTTGTCATTTTCTCTAAAACTCAGCCCTCTCCTCTTCACAAGAACCACCAAGGAAGCCACCACCGTCCTCTCCTCCGGCGCCCTCGTGAGTGAACAAAAACCTCTGCCTTCTCTCTGTTTTGGTAAAAAAACCCCTTCTCTTATCTTTTTTTTCTTTCTTTATTCTTCTCTGTGACCTATTTTTTTGTTGGTTGTTTAGGGTTTTGGTTGTAAGTCTTTGAGGAAAAGAAGCATTGAGTTTAAGGTTTTGGTTCTCTGTGACCCATTCCTTTTTTTTTTTTTGGGTATGCTTTCACTGTTAGACCGTAATCCTATGCTCCATGCTCCATGCTCCTTTGGTTATAAGAGAAATAAAGTTTGAGTTGTTCTCTCCACACACACTCTTTTTTATAACCCATTTTTCTTTTTCTGCATTTTGCCCGTGAATGTTAAGTTTGACGAACAATGGACTTTTGCATTTGCCTTCTAATTTAGAATTGATGAGCTTAACTGATGCATTTAGCTACATTGGTTGGTCTTGAGTTTTTGGTTGGTCTTGGTTAGCTACATCTTCAGTACATGGAATACATATCATAGCCCAAAACTTCTGTTTGATGCTTTGTAGTGCCTTCTATTAATGCCCATTTTCCTTAGAACTGTTGGACATCTTCTAGTTGCTTCCACACACATCACCTTTATTTTAAATTTATGATTTTATACCTTTTTTTACTAAGAAATATTGCTTTTCTTTTCCTATTTCAATATGTATTCCGTGTTGATGAAAAGCTACAGAGATCTGATTGGATTCTTGGTGCCTGCAAAGTAGACTTTTTGCAACACCCTTTTCTTTTGGCACGGGGTTCCTGGAATTTTGACTATTTTATATTTTGAGTTTAACCATGAGTTCTGAGTTCTTACTATTTTTAGTGTAAACTTTGTAAGCCATAGTTTTGGTGATCCTCTTGAGGAACTTTGTGATTAGACATGAGTTCAAGAATCTCTCCAAACCCTCTAAGAACCTCTTATTCTCTTTTCACTTGTTTTCAAATTTTGCTTCAAAATATATTTTTGTTTGTTTGTTTGTTTTTATTTGTTAGGTTTTCTCTTTGTACATGGAGTAGCTTGTTACAGTTTCTTTAACATTTAGACATATATTGGTACTTATGTACATCATGGTATAACTCTACTTTGTTTTACTATTATAATATAATTATAATTTACTATCTGGTGGCACCATTGATAAAGCTATAGAAGGATAAGGGATACTATGAATGTTGTTTCTTGTTGATATATCCTTTGATTCACATGGAGTGTCGATTAATGATATCAGGCCCGGGGTTGGATTTATCGTTTTCATGAGGTTAATCTTTGTCATGTTTTGTGATAGATCAATTTAAGTAAAGGCTATGAGGATTGTCCACAAAAGCAGTCTGATTTCTTTTTAAAACTTTAAAGGATGTTTTGTTGGTCTTTCCTGTTACGTTCATCACATAAATGTTTTCTTTCTCATAGCTGATGACAACCTCATGTCCAAGAGGACTGAATGCAACATGACTAATTGCATAATCTTTCTGAAATTGAAACAAGAAACAAGAGAATCAAACGAGTAGTAGTACACTCACACCTTTAGACAGAATAGAATTCCCAATATAAAAAAGCAAAGAACTAACCTTAGATCTTGTTTTTACCCTTTTCCTCTCTGTGTTTTGGTAAGTGACTTTACAAAGACCTTATAGTGTCTGTCAATTTTATGGTTTTCATTAGAATTCTTAGATGTTCATTTTGCTGCAGGGTGATCTACACTTCATTGCATAGTGCTACTGCCTCTGCTTTGTTCACTTCTCTGCTGTCTTTGCATAATAACAACTAGGCGTGTCTGTCTCTCAGAAGGTACGTTTTGGCTGAAAAGCTTTCATTGGAGTTTTAATGTATTTTCTTGAAAATTTATTTGATTCGATAATATGCCCACAATAATTAGTAAAGCGTTAGTTTCCCGTTTGAGATGCAATACTAATGAGCGTACGTGTACGTGTACGTGCTTAATGTACCGCTCATTGTGTTGGATCTTGAATTGTCCAAAGTTGGACAGTTTGGGAAAAAACTTTTTCTTAATTCAGTTATAATAGTTATTCATTGATTCTAATGTTATATACTTGATGAAAGTTCGGATTGATACATTTCCTTTCGTTCTCCGGGTGCATACTTTATCGTGGTGGATGTCATCGCGTTCAAGTAGTGTACGTCGGAGACCAGCGGAAATGCTGCCGAAATTTTGTCGAGTATGAGCATGAGAGTTAAGGACTAACTGTTAACCGAATGTTGAAAAAGTTTCTTCTCGAATGGGATAGGGCCATACCATGTCATAAGAAGTGGTTGATGAATATGTTGGACTAAGTACGAAGGTATTGGTTTAGTCATGGATCGCGGTTGGATGAATGCTAGACGGACAAGTGATGAGTATGAGAATGGAGTGGAAGATTTTCTACAGTTTGCAAAAACAAATGCTCCTGATAGTGGTAACAGAATGTTTTATTGTCCTTGTGTTAACTGTTTGAATGAGAGACGACTAGAAGCTGAGGAGATACGTGATCATCTTATTTGTGAGGGGATTTGCAAGAGTTATACAACATGGATATGCCATGGTGAATCGTTAGACAGGCGGAGGGTGTCGGTTAGAGAGGAAGTTGATGACGTGGAAATGGACGATGGACTAGAGGACATGATCCGTGATGTTGGGCAAGAGTCTTTTCGGCGCGCACATGTGTATGATACTTTGTGCAGTGATGCGCAAGTGGCTTTGTGTCCGGGGTGCACTAATTTCACACGGTTGTCGGCGGTGTTAAGATTGTTCAATGTGAAGGCGAGAAATGGGTGGAGCAATAAAAGCTTTACCGAATTGCTTGAGTTGTTGAAAGAAATGCTTCCAGAAGGCAACACATTGCCATCTCGAAACTATGAGGCGAAGAAGATATTGTGTCCGATGGGTATGGAGTATAAGAAAATACACGCTTGCCCCAATGATTGCATATTGTACAGGAAAGAGTTTGAAGAGATGCACGAGTGCCCCAGGTGTGGGGTATCACGCTACAAAGTGAAGGATGGTGATTCTAGTTGTGATATGGTCACCAAAGGTCCTCCTGCGAAGGTGTTATGGTATCTTCCCGTGATTCCGCGGTTCAAGCGATTGTTTGCTAATGTAAATGACGCAAAGAACATTAGGTGGCATGCAGATGAGAGGAAGTGTGATGGACAGCTTTGCCATCCGGCCGATTCTTTGCAATGGAAGAGAATTGATAGTTTGTTTCCAGATTTCGGCAATGAGCCCAGAAACCTCATGCTTGGACTTGCTACCGATGGAATGAATCCATATGGAAACTTAAGTAGTATTCATAGTTCATGGCCTGTTCTCCTTGTAATTTACAACATGTCTCCTTGGTTGTGCATGAAGCTCAAACACATTATGTTAAGTATGATGATTTCGGGTCCTAAACAGCCAGGAAATGATATTGATGTTTATCTGAGTCCCTTGATTGAAGACTTGAGAATGTTGTGGGATGAAGGCGTTGATGTGATCGACGGGTATTGCCGTGAGACATTCAGATTGCGTGCCATATTATTTTGCACCATCAATGACTTTCCAGCATACGGGAACCTGTGTGGGTATAGTGTTAAGGGGCATAAAGCATGTCCAATATGTGAAGAAGGCACATGTTACCATCAACTGCAACATGGAAGGGTGAACAACACTAATGTTATCTATGGGAAGACCCAGAAGAAGGCTACAGAGAAGAAAATATGGAAGAAGAGGTCGATCTTCTTTGATCTTCCATACTGGTGCAAGCTTGATGTACGACATTGTATTGATGTGATGCATGTAGAGAAAAATGTGTGAGACAGTTTAATCGGAACGCTTCTCAACATTCAAGGCAAGACAAAGGATGGTGTGAATGCTCGTCTGGATCTAGTTGCGATGGGTATACGAGAGCAGTTAGCTCCACTTAAAGTGGGGGATAAGAAGACTTATTTGCCCCAAAGATGTCATACTTTATCAAAAAAAGAGAAAAGAAGTTTACGTGAATGTCTACGGGGAGTCAAAGTGCCACGAGGTTACTCTTCAAATATCGGAAGACTTGTCTCAATGAAAGATCTCAAATTAGTTGGCTTAAAGTCTCATGATTGTCATGTCTTGATGCAACAACTACTACCGGTGGCCATTCGTGACATATTGCCTAAAAAAGTCAGACATGCCATTACTAGGTTATGCTTATTCTTCAATGCTATATGTAGCAAGGTCATTGACACTAAAAATTTGGATGAGTTGGAAAATGAGGCAGCCATTGTATTGTGCCAATTGGAGATGTATTTTCCACCTTCATTTTTTGACATCATGGTTCATTTGATTGTTCATCTAGTGAGGGAGATTAGATTGTGCGGTCCGTTTATTTAAGGTGGATGTACCGGTTGAGCGATACATGAAGATCCTGAAAGGATATATGAAAAATCCACACCGTCCCGAAGCATCTATTGTTGAAAGGTATGTTGCAGAAGAAGCTATTGAGTTTTGTACAGACTACATGTCAGAAGCGGAACCTGTAGGGCTTCCGAAGTCTTGTCACGAAGGAAGATATGATGGTAAGGGTACACGAGGTATCACTGTTAAGAGCATGGATCGGGAGGAAGTGCTTCAAGCACATTTGTATATATTGAATAACACTGATGAGGTTGAACCATACTTATGTGAGCATAAAAGAATCATCAATGAAACTTACCCTAGAATGAATGAAAAATGGTGTTTGAACAAGCATAACAAGACTTTCTTGAACTGGTTTAAAGAAAAAATTGCAAAGGATGGTACTCAACTTCGCTACATTAAAATGGCTAGCACAGGGGGCCTAACTTTGATGTCATATGCTTTGGAGTGGGTACGATATCAATAGGTTTTCCTTCTATACAAAGTCCCAGGATGACAAAAGTACTATGCAAAACAGTAGGGTTATGGTCGTCATCGAGTCCATGCATTTCTCTAGTTCGAAAGATAAAAACCCTGTTATGGCATCGATTTCATACTTTGGAATCATTGAAGAGATATGGGAGGTTGATTACACGAAGTTTAGAGTACCTGTTTTTAAATGTCGGTGGGTCGACAAGAATAACAATGGTGTGCAAACCGATGAGTTAGGATTCAAATTGGTGGACCTTAGTAAGGTAGGTAATAAAGAGGAACCTTTCATCATGGCATCCCAAGCAAAACAAGTGTTTTATATCCGTGATCCTTCTAACAAAAGGTGGTCGAGTGGTTCTCCGGGGAAAAAACATGTATCTCGGTAGTGAAGGAAATCACGATTCAACTCTTGATATTTACGATACTCCTTCTTTCTCAACACGAGTGCCTAATTTCAATGAGGAAAATGAAGTGGATGATGTACATGCTACTCGTAATGATCACCAAGAAGGGTTATGGGAGAACTTTACTAATTGACCACAAAGTAAGTTTAGTTTGATATTACCATCAAGTATGGCATATTATATGTTTACGTTGATATTTATAAGTTATGTTTATGTACGTTGATCGATATTTATAAGTTATGTTTGATATTTATCCTGACATACTAACAAGTTTTTTTTTGTTTTGTGTTTAAACAAGTATACATGGCTGATCATGAGGATATACCTCCTTCATGCAGTGGGTCAGAGACCCCGTCTACCGGTAGAAAGGGTAGACGTGCCACACGGATGAGGAATTTGACTGCCAACCGTGGGTCAAATCAAAGGATAAGAGTAGATTTTGATGATAACCTCAAACCTATTGGGCCAATGGAAGATCAGTTTACCAGTTTTGTGGCGACCCTTGCTAGGAACAGGCCCAGTATACTCATAGATAGGTGGAGAGATGTACCGGCGGACGTGAAGGAGCAGATATGGGAGAGTATTCTGGTATCTATGCTTCTACGTCCTGTGTTTGTCTGTATCTACTTTATTTTTATCTTAATAATATCATACAGTAATTCGTTGATTCTTTTGGTCTTAATGTAGTTGACATTTGACATACCGGATACATACGCTATGAAGAAGCGTTTGATGAAGTATGCTGGAGAGCGTTGGAGGGGTTTTAAGGCCGACCTGGGCGAATACTATATATTCAATCCAACAAGTAAAAAGAACCCACTTGAGGTGTATCCGTTTCTTGACAAGGCGGCGTGGGATCGCTTTGTTCGAGCCGACGTGATCCCACTTTCGGGTTAACTTATTTGATTTGTCTCTAAATTTATGTAATTGCATTAATTTCATTTACTTATGTAATTTAATTGTCTTTTATTTATAACGGGAGAAGAGGAAAAAGGCGGGAAAACCAAAGCAAGAATGTCTACCCCCATGTCATGTCTCGTGGGGGATATAAAAAGCTTGTTAAGAAAATGGTTGAAGAGGAAAAGAAAGCACGCCAGAGAAAGGATCTCGAGCGGATCCTAATGCTGAAAATCTTCCAGAGGTTGTTGATCCACCTCCACCCCCACGCCATCGTTCATGGAAGAGGGCCGACAAAGAAAAACGGGACAATATACATCCGAGGAGGCCCGCCAAGTAGGCGAGAGGATTGTAAGTATAGTTTGTTGTAATTGTCATTTTAAGATTGTTACTGAATTGTAATGTGACCTGATATTTTTATGTGATAGGATGCCTTGGATGATCAGCTAACCCAAGGAACCTTTGTTCCTAGAGGACGCATGGATATCTTATCTACTGCCATCGGTAAACCAGACCACCCGGGCCGTGTCATTGGTGTTGGATGGGGAGTCGGCATTCGCCAATACCATGGTTCATCTTCACACCAATGCCACAGGGATGTTGTTGCAGATAGAGCACGGCTAAAACAGGAGATTGCATCTGAGCTTCGACAGGAGATGGCGAGCGGTTTGCCAATGAGATGGCAATATTCACTTCTCTGTCCCGGAGATGACAGTAGGTGTCCAACCCTCTGTCCAACCCTCTGTCCATGTGAGCACTAAGGGCTCATGTGATCCTCCTCATCATCCCGAAAATGATGATGATGGTGATCTTCTTTCGGCTGCTTGCTAATGATGATGATGATGATGATGATGATGGCGACCCTGATAGGTGTGAGCTGTATGTTGATGATCATCATCGCGCTTAGTGGCATTGGGTAGGGCATATAATAAGTTAGGTAATATCATACACCATCGGTTATTACGGGATGATCAGTGAGGGTGTCTGTTGAGATTATTCGAGATGCTTGATGCTCGAGTCCCCGTGCCCACCGAGGAGGTTCAAACAGGTGGGTCGGGTCCCCCTAACTTCATCCTCCGGCCAAGAAGACTGGTCAACTTTCTTGTTGTATCCGAGGTATTCGGTTAGTTGTGTTTTTCTATATTCATAGTTGAAATATATTTATTATTGTTTAAAGATAATGCTTTATTTTTATTCGTTATAGGATGTTGGAAATGATATTGTGCCTAAAAGGTCGGATCTAGGAAGACTAGAGATGTCCCGCTCTGCCAAGGTATTCATTTGACCATTTAGTTAATAACGAATTAAATAACTTAATTATCCGTGATTACTAATATATATCTATGTTGTTTAGGGGATCGACAAAGGGGCACCTGGCCATGGTGATGTTTTTAAAGTTACGCTATACAGTTTGTCACCATGGAGGATGATGCAGCCTTGGTAACGTTGGAACATGATGCCACCCTGGTGAACTGTATATACCAAAGAAGGAACTTATGGAAATGGCACTCAATAAAGAAATGGCCAGTTCTGCACACATATCGTTTTGGTGCACGTAAGTACATTTTATTTATAAGTTAAGTACGTAATTAATTTTTTAAATACTATGATAATTAACATGTTTTTCCAATATATTAGGTATCTGCATCGTATGTTAGTCGATCAGGGGTAACCTCGCCCTTTATGGGTTCATTGACCCCATGTTCATTCAGGGTGATGTTCTCGTAGCATCGGAAGACCCGGTCACTACCATACGTGATATACTTGCCCGAGACGATCATCAATTCTATCTTGCGCCTTATCTAAATAAGTAAGTACCGGTTATTTAAGTATAACTATATATGAATTAGTCACTAACTGTTCCGCAAATACAGCCGGCATTGGCAACTGTTGCTCTTGTACCCAAGAATGAACGTCGTGGTCTTCTTCTGCTCATTGGGAAATAAGTCGGCGAATCAACTGAAGACGATCATCGAAACGTAAGCATTAAAATACTTTATAATCAGTAATGCAGTTGTTTTAATTATCTGAAATCTATTATATATACTTTAATTAATGTTTTTGTCATGATAGGTCTATTAATGCATCCCACATGTTGCGTGGTGAAAGGCGTACTCGAGCTATCAGATGGATTATTCCCAGCGTAAGATATTTATTAGTTCAAATGCATCAAATGCAGTGGGTACAATAGTTGATTTCTATTTTATTTAATTCCTCATATTCTAATTGGGTTTCATTTGTATGTAGTCACGTATACAACGTGGGTCATGGGAATGTGGCTACTATGTGATGTAGTGGATGTTGGAAATTATCTCCTCCGGGATCACTGAAAGATTGAGTGAGGTAAATGTTAATTGACACAATTAGAAGTAATAGTATAGATTCGTTATATGTTTTATGTTAGTTTATTACTTAAAAGATATAATCTTTTGTCCAATTAAACTTGCAGATATTCAACAATCCAACTCCATTATATGATTCTGACATCAACATCATAAAGAGGCGTTGGGCAACTTTCTTTCTTGAAGTGTACCACCCATAGTTTGTATATATGTAGTTAGTTTAAAAACTTATCATATACTAGCTATAGTGTACCTTTGATGATGATATGTATTAGTGCTCGTGTCTGGTTCAATTCTTCTTCTCTCGTGTTTTGATGTAGCCTTGATAAAGTGTTGTTTTCATTCATTCGAAATTAATTAGGCCCGATGCCCTCTGTTTTGGATTCTGTGCTCACTAGTCATTTGATGAAATGTCAGTATTTTTAACCATATGTGTAAGAACTGATTGTTTGTGCTAAGAAAATTGAATGAAGTATGTTTTGCTTTTGAATGATTGTGTCAAAACTGGTTTGGTGTTCTGTTGTTGTTTCTTGTTTGATCAGGGTACTGTTGGTTTGTTTATTGATCTGCATTACTGAAACAGGGGAAAGGAATGATTGAAATGTAAATAACAGATTAAAAAAAAATGAGATTTTACACATCGGTTCCTTAAAAACCGATGTGTAAATTTAACTTTCTACATCGGTTTTCAGTAGAACCGATGTGTAAATTTCACTTTACACATCGGTTCTAATAAAAACCGATGTAGAAAGTTAAATTTACACATCGGTTTTAGTCAAAACCGATGTAGAAAGTTAAATTTCCAACTGCTTATCAATTGCTAAATTAATTTTCCACATCGGTTAATAGAAAACTGATGTTTAAAATATAATTTACACATCGGTTTTTTAACCGATGTGTAAAGTGGCAATAAACCACATTGGTCGTTTCCACATCAGTTTGAAAACCGATGTGGAAAGCCAAAAATAACCGACGTGGAATCCCTTTCATGCACTAGTGTGGGGGTGGAACTCCTTAACGGGAAAGTAGTTGTTCACTAAGTTGAACATCCTAAAGGGAATGAGGGTGTGCCCCGATGCAAATGAGGGATAGGGACAGGAGTTGAGACACCCCGTTGTTCCCCATTGTATTATTACATTAAAACCTTAATATTTATTTACTTAATCGCGCGCTTACTGTTGAAAATACGTAAAAATTTAAAACTTAATTAGTAATTATATAACTTATGCAGATATAAAACACACCAAAACTATATTACATAAATACACACATAATTATCCTTTATTTTACACAGCACTGTTTAGGGTATCCTCTCAGTTGGATCCCACACAGGTACTTATTTACACAAACTGCTTATAACTAACGGAAAATAAAAACGTCTTATATGACCCACTGGCCCTAAACTTACTACGCTACATTATTAGGATCAGTAGGTTGTTCTTCAGCGTCAGCTTCATATGGAACGTCATTTAACTCCTCAACAACCTCCGTCTCGTATAGGGTTCCATCCATCTCCTCAGTGACATAGTTGTCCATCTGGTCTTCTAACGTAACAAAGTGGACATACCCAAAAATACAGAAATAGGGAGATAAGAAACAGTTCTATCATCATAAACGAAAAAGATTCATAGCATATAATACAATAATAGTCACAAACATGCATCACTCACAATTTACAATCATCCATACTTTATAACATCATCCTCTACCCTCCAACTCATGCAACTAAACCTTTATGCTGACGTGGCCACTACTAATCCTGTCACACATCCCTCGTTAGGAATGTCGATCTGATCGTCCAAGTGACACGTTCCCAACGCCGGTGCACATTCTCATCCATGGTGAGAATGCTCATGCAAAAGCAATGACACTATAGTTGCACAAGATCGCGGTGCACACCCTGGTTCTCTCTCTTCTCTATCAAGGGTGCTCATGGATAGCAATGACACTATAGTTGCACAACTTAACTTCTAATTTGGAACGGTCCACGAGAACTTCGGACCTCGTGTATCTCCAATACACAATTATGAACAACAATGCAACATATGATTCTCACTGACTTTTATCAATAACAACCTAGTACCTCAAGCTTTTCCTCACAACCTCCACTTGCATTCTATATCACATCACTTCTATAACATAATAGCGAGGCACCTCTAATTCATATTCAAAACTCTCACCCAAACAAAATACCTCCGAGCAATATATATCTTTCCTTAAAATCATCTAAGTATAGTATTAAACCCGGGCAGATCATGTATAACACATTAATCAACAGAATATTCAAATATCTCAATATCATATAAGGCAATTTATCACAACCAAATCATAATAGTTCAACCAAATAAATAACAAAGTCAGACTCTGTCACGGCCTGGCCATGACAACCATCACGGTCGTGACAGACACTGAACATCCTCAATATCATAAATATTCAAACACCGCAATAAAACGTCACATGCAGATGGAATACCTCAACCAGTGGATCACAAACAGTCAAAAGTAAATAATTCAGACATCCTCAAATATGAATAATTGACCTAAGGCGATAAACCTACAATTCCCAAATCATCTTTGGTATTACGGAAAAGTTTCCAATATGATTTTGGTATTGTCGATTACTCGACCACTAGTAGGGTTTAGGTCGCCCTACACCATTATTATAAATTATATACTACTTATCGGTTCCGACGATGGAATGGTTCTTTATCCCACCTAAGCTTATCTCCGGAAACACGAACTTCCCACTCCTCGTGACGACCCTACGGTTATTAAATCAACCTTCAACCAATCAACATAAGAATGAATTAATCAAACAAAATTCATCCTTAACCACAAAAGGCTAGGTTCGGCTATGACAACCCAAAATAAGGCTAGTGATTTCCAAAACTTCACAAACTCTTAGATCAATGATCCTTAAGCATTTATACTTATAAAACCAATGATCATAACTAAAAGAATTGAAACAAAATCCTCTAACACCAAAGGTTAGGGTTTTGGCCTATATTATAAAAATTGACTAGGAATTTTAGTTGGATTCAAGCTCTTGGATTTAGATCATATAAGTACTAGAGAGCTCAAATCAAGCATTAGATTTCAAAAATGAAAACAAAATCATCAAACCCTCCTTTGAGTGAGATTCCGCCACTTAAAGAAAATAGGGAAGGAAAATGTTTTTGATTACATGCTCTTGGATAATGAAATTGGAATACATCACAAGATCATAGAAATTGGTTTCACATTAAAAGGATTTTTCTACAATTTTCTAGAATTATTTGAAGTTCTAGATCTAGGAATGGAAATTTATGAAAACTTGATGATCATGGCTTGATCTTACAAAATAAATGAAGGAGAAGACTTAGATGATTAATGAGAAGAGCTTTTACCTCTTGAAGATTGAATAAATGAAGAAAATGATCAACCTTCACTAAGTTGAAAACTGGCCAGCTTGAGGGTGTGATGGTATTGTGAGTGTATCTCACAATATACTCATCCAAAAATCACTAACTTTTGCTTGATAGAAATATAAGAAGAAAATGAACAACTTTGGTGTTAAAGGTTTCATTTGGTTCGGATCATAACAGGGGTGAAAAGGGCCTTCTTTCTGCTGTTTCGTGGGTTCTTGAGAATTTTGGGCAGTGTCGGTATTTGGATCCTATCTCCAAATCCACTTATCAGTTTTTGATTATCTTTAGATTGTTGGAAATAAGAGAGAAAGGGGAACAACTTTTATGTTGAGAGTTTTCCGAGTTTCAGAAAGGAAGAGGGTCATATTTTTGGTGGGGATTCGGTGTTCTTATGAGTTTTGCAACTTAGTTGGTGAGGAAGATGAAGAGAATGAAGAAGATGAGTGAATTGGTGAGGGAGGCAACGGTTTGGAGGGATTTTATAGGGAAAATCTTAGGCCTTGTTTGGTTTTTAACTTTTAGATTAATGGGTTTTTGTGATTATTTAATTAATATAAGCTTAACCATAGTTAATAATTAACTTAACTAGGGTTATTTTGCTTAACTATGGTTAATAAATATGTGGCTCACATTTGATGGAGGTGAGACTGATTTTGGGCCACAAAAAGTGACTCATATTTTGAATTATCTTGAAGCTAATTGGGAAGAACCTAGAACACTTTGGATCTTGCTAGAAAAGTGTAGAACTTAGGAGAACATGGTGGAACATTGTGGAACATGGTGGAAGCTTCAAGAATCAACTTGACTCTTCCAAACTAAGGCAGCCTCCACTCCTTCTTGGACTTGCGCATGGGCCTTGAAAACTTGGGCTTGAATTTATTTTTGTGGGGCCCACCAAAAGGCTTAAAGCTTAAACATGACATAGGAAACTTATATGATTTCTGATGGGCTTCATGGAATTAATTCATGGACAAGGATTTGGGCCTCAAATACACTGTCCACTAATGGATTTGAAGCAAGGATTCTGTCCCAATTCACTTAGAAAAACATAGGAACTAACTTAGGGCCCAAAGTGCAATTAAGAGAAAGTTCAAGGACCTAAGTGCAATTTCCATAGAAATTGTCACTTTGACTTGTAGAATCTTCTAGACTCAAAAGTGTGACTCATCCCCTTGAATCATCATGTATGACTCGTTATCCCGATCTCTTGACGATCTCTGTAGTTCGTTTTCGACTCTGTCGGTTTTCCCGATTAGGGTTTTACGCTGTGTAAAAGCGTAATATTTCGTTTTCGATCAAAATTTTCAAACTAACAATTCTCGTTGGAAATATGATTTAAATATAAACCATTTCGTTCACGAGTCAAAATTAGGTTTTCCGATCATTAAAATCTTCTTTGTCGGTGAAAACACCGATTGTTTTTTAGTCAGAACTTTTACCAAAATTCGTCCGAATAAACATAATATTTTATTTATGATCAGAAATTTGGAAATTAGACTTCCTCATGTACAAAATATAAAAAATCTACAAATTTCAGTTTTCGGGTCAAATTAGGGTTTTCTGTCAGTATAAAATTATACTGTCAGTTAAAAAAACGCAGACCAGGCTCCATCTGAATTTTCAACCCAAAATTTCACCGTAGCCTTCTACCATAAGAGAGACTATGAATATTATTTTATTTTATTTAAAATCACTTTCTAACTCTCTGATTAAAATATAATTAATTATATTTTAACCAATTAAACAGCGTAATTAAAAATCAGGCTGCTACAGGAGTGGTAGTGGCCACAATAACGTAAATACATGGTGATAGGATTAGAGAGGTTACATTAAAGTAACGTGTTAGATTGCCTGGGAGTAAGGGTAGAGGATGATATATATTAACCTAAGGATGATTCGTTAGTTATGTGTGTTGATTGTCTGTGACAATTACTGTATAATTTACTATGACTCTTTTCCACTTTTTGATGATAGAACTGTTTCTTATCCCCTGTATTATTTCTGTATGTTGTATTTTATCTCCTTGTGGAATTGTACGAGAAGACCCTGTGGATGAGCGTAACCAGGAGGCGTTGGACGGAACTCCCTATACGAACCGGAGGCTGGAGGACGAGCTGTGACCCATGGTGATTAGGGTCTAGTTAGTTATGGCCAGTGAGTCTCATGAGGCATATTTTTATTATGTTTTCCACTGTTTAACATTTTGTCTAAGTATATGTCTATGAGGGATCCTACTGATAGGATATCCTCAACAGTGTTTTGTAATATGCATAATATACTTATATTGTGATATGCCATTCTATATGAAGTTGTATACTTTATAAGTTCAGTTTTAATTTTTACGTATTTTCACGTTAAGCGTGTGATTAAGTAATTAAATAATGAGGTTTTTATCTAATGACACAAAGAGGCACGGCATGGTGTCTGACCCGTTTAGGAGTGACTCCGAGGAGCCGCTACCTTCGTTTAGGATTCCCAGTTTTGCTTAGTTATTAGTTAGTTGTTTCGGTCGTATCCGAAACAACCGAAGACCACGGGTTGGGGTTTATGTCTTTGTTTATGTTTACTTTACGTTATGCCTTTTGAACTTATATTATGTTTATGCTTTCTGCCACGGTGTATATGTTGAAATGTGAAACCTTTTTATCCAAATATTTATTTTATTTAAATAGATGCAAGTTTTTATAATCCCCCTTTTAAGTAAATGTTTTATATTAACATGCGGGGTAGAAGGGTGTCACATATAGTGGTATCAGAGCAGTTTGGCCCTGTCCGGACGTGGTATGAGTCTGTCGTGCGTCTGTTGTGTGACTCTTGTTTGAATTGCCTATATTTATATAGACAATGTTACGTGGTACTAAGTACCTATAACTTTGATTTGGCTTGACTTATTGCATTTGGCGGTTTGTCTTGAACAATCCAAGGAGCCTTCAGGTGCTTCTTGTGTTTAGGAGGGTTGTTCTATTACCTATTGATAATATGAACTCTGCAGCTGATCTTGTGCACTTACCTTTTTTTTTAAAACCCGCTCGATGTTATTCTTGGGATGAACTGGTTATCTTCCAACCATGTTCCCTTTATCTGTTTTGATAAGACCTTAGTTTTTGGAACTCCAACGGAGTCTAAGATTCCAGACCTTCTCTCTGGCAGTCAAGTTCAAGCTTCGATGAAAGACATGGCCCAAGTGTAAATGATGATAGCTTCCCTAGATGTAGAGAGCCCTCCTGATGAAGAAGCAGTTCATTAGGCAGAGTGTGTCTCCGTGGGGAGCACCCGTATTGTTGGTGAAGAAGAAGGATGGTAGCATAAGGTTGTGTGTCGACTATCGACAACTTAATAAGGTGACCATAAAGAATCGGTATCCCCTCCCTAGGATTGATGATCTCATGGACCAGTTGATGGGCGCTTGCGTCTTTTCTAAAATAGACTTGAGGTCAGGGTACCATCAGATTCGGATTAAGTCTGAGGACATCTCGAAGACCACGTTCAGAATGCGATATGGTCACTATGAGTACTTGGTTATACCCTTCGGCTTGACCAATGCTCCTGCGGTCTTCATGGACTACATGAACAAGACCTTTCACCCTTACTTGGATGAGTTTGTGGTGGTCTTTATAGATGGCATCTTAGTGTACTCTAAGACTAAGGAGGAACATGCGGAACACCTGAGGGTTGTCTTGCAGACCTTTAAGGAAAAGCAGTTGTATGCTAAGTTATCTAAGTGTGAGTTCTGGTTAGAGGAAGTGAGCTTCTTAGGGCATGTCATCTCTAAGGGTGGCATAGCCGTGGACCCAACCAGAGTTGAGACGGTGCTCCAGTGGGAAGCGCCAAGGTCTGTGACCAAGATTAGGAGTTTCTTGGGTTTAGACGGGTATTATAGGCGGTTTATAGAAGGCTTTTCTAAGTTAGCTTTACCCTTGACCCGTCTCACCAAAAAGGGACAGTTGTTTGTGTGGGACACTAAGTGTGAGGAAAGTTTCCAAACCCTTAAGAGTAGGTTGACCTCAGCACCAGTTTTAGTGTTGCCTGACCCTAGTAAACCCTTCGTAGTTTATTGTGAGGCATCGAAGCAAGGTTTAGGTGGAGCGTTGATGCAAGATGGTAAGGTAGTAGCTTATGCTTCTAGGCAGTTGAAACCACATGAAAAGAACTACCCCACCCATGACCTAGAGCTAGGAGCTGTGGTATTGACCTTAAAAATCTGGAGGCATTACCTGTATGGAGGGAGGTTTTAGGTTTTTAGTGATCATAAGAGTTTGAGGTATCTCTTTGATCAAAAGGAGTTGAATATGAGGCAGCGTAGGTGGATGGAGTTCTTAAAGTATAATGACTTCGAGCTGACCTATCACCCAGGAAAGGCCAATGTGGTGGCCGATGCCTTAAGTAGGAAAACCCTGTATATCTCCGCTTTGATGGTTAAGGAGATTGATCTGATTGAGGAGTTTAGAGACCTTAGTCTAGCTTGTGAGTTTACCTCTAAGAGTATTAGGCTTGGTACCTTGAAGGTTACCAACAGTTTGATGGATCAGGTTAGAGAGTGCCAGAGGGTAGACAAGTTCCTCTTAGACCAGCTAGAGTTACTCGCTCAGGGTAGCGACCTCAGCTTTAAGGATGGAAGTGATGGGATCTTGAGGTTTAAAGATAGAGTCTATGTACCAGATATCCCAGAGCTTAGAAAGTTGATCCTTGAAGAAGGACATATGAGTGGACTAAGTGTGCACCCAGGTGCCACGAAGATGTATCAGGACCTTAAGAGGATGTTTTGGTGGCCTAGGATGAAAAGGATATGGCTGAGTTTATGTATGCGTGCCTAGTTTGTCAGAAGGCCAAGATGGAACACCAAAAGCCTTCATGTAAGTTACAGCCATTGAGTAAGGATTAGATGATTAATTTCTAATAGAAAGGGCATCAAGGACAAATAGATGAGTGATTTGGTGGTTTCTGTAAGAAGGATCTTTAATAGAGACGAGGGGGCATTTATGTTGTGCGGACATAGTTGCACTCGAGCCGCTGTCAGAGACCCTAGTGGAGAGAGATTGACTCATGAAATTATTATTGCTTAAGTAACTGTGCTGGACAGGTAGGAGGGACTGATCATCCCAATTACTCGTCGCCGGTAGGTGAAGTAACGATAATTGTTATGAGCTTTATGTCAGTAAGGTTAGTGGCCTTAGTCGTTTAGACACGAATTGAGTAGAGACTATTCGATTAAAAAGTAGACTCGTAGTGGCCATGGGCAAGAGTGTTAAGTTTGCAACCATAGATCTTCAAAATTTAGACTTATAACTCGTGACTAGTGTATATGTTCCTTAGGAGGGGAGGCCTATTTAAGGAGTAAATAAATGAAAAGATCAGGTTGGTTCGGGAAAATATGGGAGTTGCACATAGTAGGCAAAGGAGCTACCATGTTAAAAGGAGGAAGGGGCTCGAATTCCAGGAAGGCGATCATGTATCCTTGAGAGTTACCCCAACGACTGCGGTTGGAAGAATGATGAAAGCAAGCAAGTCATCTGTTATCAGGAGATCCGAATCTTTCTACATTGGTGACCAAGTGCAGGAATCAGAGTGTGCAGCGAAAGCATAGTGGAACTGGACTTCCAAGTCCGTAGACTCAACCCAAGGTATGCGCCTAATTGGTGAAAGTTTAACCAGTTTAGGTGATAGAAATTTCGAGGACGAAATTTTTAAAAGGGGGGGTGTAATTGTAACACCCCATTTTTCATAAATAAGCTTAATGCATTTATATAAGTTGCATAGATGTTTTCATATGCTTGTTAGGTTTGCTTTTGATGTATATGTTCAAGTTGGGAAGGTTTAGCCTTTGGAAGGTTCAATTGTCTTAGAAGTCCTAGTAACATGTTTCACTATTTTGGCAATATCTTGAGTTCTAGATGTAGCGAACGAGGTGATCTTTGTGGCGTTGGAAAGCTAATAGAATTATCTACAAATCTTATTTCATGTGTTTTGGCCAAATTTGACTTTTTCGGCCTCACGAAAACCCAAAATTCAGGTTTGCTCTTTTGGGTTCGCCTCGCGAATCCAACTGACAGAAATTGGTTTTCTAGCTCTCCCCGCGAATACGTGCAGAACCAGAAAATGCATTTTAGGTTCTTTTTAAGCCCAAAACGCATTCCAACCCATTTTTAACCCCTAAAACACGATCTAAACCTTAGTCTATCAAGTCCCAACACTCAGAGATGCCTCCCTTCTCTTTTTCTCTCAAATTCCATCAACCGTCTCTAGAAAACTCTCCCTAGGGAACCTGTTCTTGCATCGTTCTTCACCATTTGTTGATAGGAGAACATTGCTGCGAAGACGTGATCATCATATTCGTTGTTTCAACCTTCCAACAAGGTAGGATTCGTACACCTTGTTCCTCTCATTCTTTCCCTTTTGATTTCTTGGCCTAAGAGTCTAATTAAGATGTTTCTTTGTTGTTCTTGAGGTCGTAGATAAGTGCTTGTGAGACGAGACCCTAGAGGACCATCTTTCTTCTTTTGAAATGCAAACCTCATACCAGGTATGGGGAGAAGGGACCCATGATCCTATGTTTGATGATGTGTCTTGTTTTATAACATGTCATGTTGATGTGATAATATGAGTTATTTATATGTGTTTATGGTATGATTTCTAAACATGTATATGATATGATTAATGTTGATATGATTGTAGTTATGAGTTGAATGATGATGCCATGACGACCGTATGTTACCATGTTTGGTTATTGGTTGATTGGGATATTCATTGTGAACCATGATAAAAAGGGAGGTTTTTTCCCTTTCGGTTAATAAGACATGGATATTAATAATAATTGTGAGGTTTTATTCAAAGTATTAGAAGGACCCTAGGGAATGATTTTGTGAGAAATTGAGAGAAGCCAATTAAAGGATTAATTCCCCAAATAAGTCTATTTGACATAAAGATTAAACCAAGTGATAAGACTATGAACAAAGGACTTAGTAATGCCAATAGGATGAATCAAGTTTTACTCCAAATGACTTGGCGAGGGTTTACAACCCTTGCTGCCCAGAACAGTACGGTCTGCTCTTGAGCACGACCGTGCTTGGTAAGGAGCACGCTCGTGCTCCCTTGCCCAAAACAGAAAATAGAAACGGTTTGAGATAGGGGTTCTTACCCCAAATGCTTAAAAGACTAAATAAGATACCAACTAAACATGAAGACCAAAATACAAGTGGAAATATGTTGTACCTTGGTAGCCTAGTGGCCAAGAGGCCTTGATGTAGGATGGTCAAGGTGGTAATCTCTTGTGCCTAAAGGGCTAGAGTGATAATGATGATGTACCTTGGTAGCCCAGTGGCCATGGGGACCTCGATAGCTGATTGGTCGAGGCGGTAACCTCTGGTTCAAAACATCTAGAGTGATTAAAAGACTTAACGATGAATGTTAAACGATAATCCTCAATAGCCCAGCGGTCGAGGTGATGATGGTGACAAGACTTGGGTAGCCTATGGGCCTAAGCGGAGGTGGAGGTCATGTTGGTGTGATGTTTGTCATGCATTCACACGTTGGAGATGTCGATGGGAGGTTGTGCAACATAGGGGAGTTCACCTGAGAGTAAGGCGTTCTGGCTGTCCGTGGGACCTGGTACCCCGTGGTGGCGCATCCGAGAGTAAGGTGTGTCGACTATCCAAGGGGTCTAACCAAGGTAGGTTGGATTGCCCCGGTGTTGGTGCCTAGTGGCCAATGTAGATATTTAACTCCGAAGTTGCTCATCCTAAGATAGATTGGATCCAAATGCATAGTAGAGGCGTGGAGTAGGATTGCATTGTATAGCATACATATTAAGATGATGATCTTACGATACCGTTGTTGATATAACATGTTTGTTTGTTGTATGCTTGTCTTGCTAACTGCTTCCTTGCCATTATATTCATATATATGTTTCTTACTCCCTGTTGTTATGTTTTGTGTTGCATGTATGTACCTTTTGTATATATGCAGAGGATGGCGATCAGCCCGTTGAGGAGTGACTCCGAGGAGCCACTACCTTCGTTTAGGATTCCCAGTTTTGCTTAGTTATTAGTTAGTTTTTTCGGTTGTATCCGAGGATTTGTTATTTTGGATTTTTGGTTATACCAGCTGATAGTGTGATTTTACATCATGTTTTCTATATACTTTTGCATGCATTTTTCATATAGATTAGGCATTCTTTATTTGATTTTAGTTAGATTTTCCCTTGGAACGGGTGAAGCGGTTTCTTGGTGTTGTTTTGCAGGAATTCAATGTAAAAATGCTCAGAATTGGCCTTGATGGAGCTTGGATGAAAAAGAGCCTGAAAAGAGAAGAAATTGAGCCAAGCAGAATTCTGGTGATTCGCCCCGCGAGACTTCATTCGCCTCGCGATCCTGAGAGCTGACTGTTCCAGCAGAATGTCATCTTTCTGGTTCGCCTCGCGAACCATATCTCGCCTCGCGAGTCTGCGGATCAGAAGCCATCACGCCCAGGCCCTGATGCGCCTCACGGGCGTAATTGAGAAGAACCTTTCGTTTTCGCGTCGCGGGTCCACTCTCGCCTCGCGAGAGACCATTTCTCAGCAACAGCAGATTTTAATATTCGCCTCGCGAGAATACACTCGCCTCGCGAACGCGCGCAGAACTGATTGGTATAAGTTGCTGTTTTAGGGCAGAAAGGGGGAGTTTTTGGGGGAGCTCTTGGAGGAGGCACTTGGAGCTGCGGCTAGATTAGGGTTCCAACCCTAGTAGGGGATGTTTTCCTTGCCCTGGGACTGAAAGAAGATTGGAGGATTCTTCTATGGAGTTTGCTTCATCCCTTCTCTCTTTCTCTTTTGTATTCTCATTTTTCATGAGTAGTTAAATCCCCCATTGTTGGGGTTAGATGTAGCTTTTCTGAACTTGTTTGTATTTGATTTGGTTGTTTTAATGCAAGTCTCTATTTCTTTATGAGTATGTGATTCTGTGCTTAATGCTTTCCTTGGCTTAGCTGCCCATAGGAATGATATGTTGCTTTGATAGACAATTGACAGATTGATGTTAAGGCATGCTCATGAATCATATGCCAAGTAGTTCAAGAATCTAGACATAGGTGTTGGATGCTTGCAATCTTATAAGCCTTGACTTAATGCAAAATCTCAGGTTAATCCACCTAAGACATTAGGGTTTAATTTGGGGTTTTAGGCTCAATGCACCTAAGACATTAGGCTTGAGTATTTTAGAAAAGACTTGATTGTCATTATTGAATTAGGACTTGTGTTAGAAGCCATTTCATTGCAATTAAGGGAGGATTAGTGTAGTCTAACCCTGACAATTCTAGCCACATCTCTGTTTGCATACCAAGTGTTCGATAAAATTCCCAAAAGACCAAAAATATTTTATTTCTTTATTTTATTTTCCCTTCATACCATAGTTTAGTCTAGATAGTTGTTGAGTTTGTGAATTGGTAATTGGTAACCGATCCCCGTGGATACGATAACCGGTCTTACCACCATATTACTTGTTTGCGACGAGGTGCACTTGCCTTTATTCTTAAAAATACGCATCACCAGCTATGTATGTGACATCAGGGTTGTGGTTTATGTCTTTGTTTATGTTTACGTTACATTATGCCTTTTGAACTTATATTATGTTTACGCTTTCTTCTGCGTTGTATATGTTGAGATGTGAAACATTTTTATCCAAGTATTTATTTTATTTAAATAAATGCAAGTTTTTATAATCCCTCTTTTTAAGTAAATGTTTCATAATAACGTGTGGGGTAGAAGGGTGTCACACCTTCCATCTTTGGACACGTGTCCAATTGCGACATGTGTCATCCAGACATTTTGTCGCATGTTGCCATCTCGGCACGCCCGAGTGTTTTAATTCGCCTTATCCAGCGTAATCTACTGTTGGAATATTTTTCTAAATTATTTTAGGCTACTCTCAAAAGCCTATTATACTCAAGCCCAACCTAATTTATTATCCCAACTCTCTATTAATTAATTGACCAATTAATCTCTTGGTTTCACATTTGTTTGTGTTTCATACTCGTTTCAACTCCGATTCTCCTCAAACTTGAGACACAAGGTAACTGACACCTAAGGAACATGATTAAGCCTTCAAATATGTTTAATCTTTTCCTCATACACTAATCTAGAAAACAGGATGTTACACCCCATCCTTGTGCAAGAGCCTCTAAATCAAACAAATTGATACCTCACCCTTGTTACAATCACAAACTAGAGAGATTCCTCACTCTCTTTAACCCACAAAATCAAGCAAAAAAGATTACAAAGAAGAATACCTCAAAAGGATGAACAAATACAAGTTGAAGCACTATGACTCTTGTGTAGGATTGGCTCAAATCTTGATTACTAGAGTAGAAGAGTGAATAATGAGGTTAGAGCTGTTGGGCAAATGTTTTAAGAGTAGTAACCTAGGGTTTTTTGAGCTACTGTAGTGTATTTAAGTGAGGAGTGAAAATATGACCGTTTTGCACAGTTGCCACGCATTTTCTGCACCAGAAATCACTTTTTAGTGACAGATAATCGATTATGGATTTGCCTGTAATCGATTATTTGGAGCAAAAATAATTTGTTATACCCTGAACAATAATCGATTATCAGCTTTTTGCCAGAACTGAATTCAAAAGATAATCGATTATGGCCATCCGTGATAATCGATTATGGGTTGTCTGCTTTTGCAGCTTTGAGTTTTCCAGAAACAAATAATCGATTATGAGCCTCAAGATAATCGATTATATTAATTCTTTTATTAGAAACATGATGTTTTTCAAACTTAAGAACATTCTTAACACTTATGAAAAACATTTTTGACATTTAGCTCACTTCATAAATTGTTGAAATCATTTTTCCAAGTCTTTGAAAAACCTTAAGCCCATTTTCACTTTTAAATCCAATTTTAGTTATTTCAATTTTAATGGTCAATCCTACACTTGAATCTTACAAATAATCCTAAGACCAAACTTAAACTATATACCCTTGAAGTTCTTCTCTAGGTCTTTGATGATCTTTCTTTGATCTTGCACTTTCATTTTCTCAATCAATTGTTTTACTTTTGTTGCTTATCATCAAAATTAATTTCCTGAAAGTACATAGCATCCACATAATTTATCAGAGTTAAGTGCAATAGCTTTAAATATTACTCCCCTAGTCTAATAGATAGTTCTAAAACATGTATAGGATAAAAAAATATACCATAGTATCATTTGCATAGCATTGCATTAATCCACAATAAGACTTTAGACGCATCAAAACAATACGCATCAAAACAACAAACAAACACACTAATGCCTAAGATCCAGTCTAAGCATCTTCATTAGTTTTTGACTCTGCAGTGCATTGAGTTTTGGTTTTTCATGAGATAATTGTCACATCCCAGTTTTTATAAGCAGGATAAATATTATTAAACTTTTCGATAAATTTTTTTTATACAGTGTTAATTATTTGTGTTTGATAATTATAAAATGATATTTTATAATTTAGTATCAAATTATATTATCCGGCTAAGAGATATTTTAGTAAGAAAATATAATTATTTTGGGATTTATAAAGGTTAGAATTTATTTTATGAAAGTACCTAACTTTAAGATATCACAAATATTTTATTTATTTCAAAGAGCTGATTTTAGTAAATATACTAGTCACACCCCATTTTTTATATGCACACCTCCCTTCTTTTAAACTCTCTGTTGTCTTCTTCGATGGAACCAAAAACCCCTCCCTTCTCTCTGCATTTCAACCCTCCTTCCTTCTCTTCCAGTCGGCATCGCCCCTCCACCTATAGCCCCATCCAATCGCGTCGCCATCGCAGGGATGTTGTCCGACTGCCGCCTGACGTAGAGATGACAGCCACGCGACTCAGCGCGCGTTCTGGCCTCTGCTCCGCTGCTCTATGCCAATCTACCACCGCAAGACCTCGGTTTTTGGTGATGTCCCAGATCCCAGACCATCGTGCAATCTTCTGGAGAGGAGAAGCTCACCCACATGTTTCTGTCTGCTTAGTTCATTACTGTGTCACTATTGCGGCGGAGTCACTGTGCCACCAATTGCCGCCACGCCGGACCTTCAACAACCACCACGTTCCCTCCTCTTTATCTTGGGTGAGTTAATTTGTGTTTCTTCTTCCGTTCCATTTTTCCCCAAACCCTAAATTCCCAATTTAAAACCTAACTATTAATTTGGAATCTTGCTGTCCAAATTGATGATGTTGCTTATAAATTGGATATGTCAATTTCAAATTCCCCATGTTGATTTCTTTAATCTCCTTTCCATTTCATTTTCCCCCAATTTCATTCTGAAACCCTAACCCCAAATTTTATTTAAATCTCAGTTCTTGCCTCTGTTAAGGGTTAATCTGCAAATTTCATTAATTATAGAATAAGTAATTATTGATATTCCGTTAATTAATGGACTGTCAGTTGAATTAATGTGAGGCCCTTTTTCTTTGTATTGGCCGAAACTGTACAAAGAGGAGGAAGGAAAGGATTCCATTCAGACTCTGTTATTGTTAAAGAAGAGTAATTGATGAGACTACAACAAGGAAAAGAAACAAAGACATAGCTAGGATATCGAGAAAAGAGCTAGATTTTGATAATACCTCTTTTTCAAGAGGATTCAAGGTGACAATAGAATCCCTCAAAACCTCTCTAATTGGTGTGGTTAATTATTTGAATTGGTGTGATTTCTTGTATGAATTGATGTGATTACATGCTATGTTTGATTGGTTTGTTCACATGTCTTGGCCTGCTTGTTTTGTTTGGATTGACATGTCTATATGTGAGAATGTGTCATAGCATGATGATAATTGAATCGCTTTGTTTGGAAATGCATTTGATATGTGACTTGTATGCTTGATCGGTAGAATGGGTAAGTATCTAGATAGAGCTTATGAAGAGATCAATGATGGGAGACAATTTGAGTTAAGTGTTGAGATAATGATGAGAGGTTAAGGCACTAGGTTATGACCCAAAATAGTTGGTGAGACTCATGTTAGAATTTATGGTGTTGTTCACAGCCGTGTGGGTGGAACACACGAGGTCAGAGTATCCGATTACGTGTACCAGATGTCACGGGTCAGTTCCCTAACGGGAATGAGGGTTAACTACCGTGATACTCTTGAAGTCCTTGCCAATTCGTCCCGTATTCTAACGGGAATGGGGATACTTTTTATTTTGTGCAGCCATTCCCGTTAGGGAATGGTGGAATAGTATCATTGCTTTGCATGAGAATCCTAACGGGAATGGGGATGTGCATCGGGTTTATGTGTAACACCCTGTTTTTCCTATGTTTTATGTAGCAGTAAATACATATTTAAATGTGTTTATTTTAGATTAAACTCAAAGGATGATTTTAATTAAACTAAAATCATTTTCTTGTGTTGTTATATCATATGAAGTCACGGTAAAATTTTCGGTTGAAAATGCAGACGGAAGCCGATCTGCGTTTTCACTACCGGTACAAGTTTACTGTGCATAAAACCTAATTTTGACCCATGAACAAGACAGTTAGTGTTTTTATTAACGTCGAAAGAATTACGATCGGAAATGAAACCGGGTACGAAATGGAGCAGATTAGGGAACATAAAAGAAGTAAGGAGACATGATGGAAGAGGCTATGACACACTCTAAAAGTGTAATCATCACACTTTTCAAATTATAATACAATTCTAATCCAAAAGTCATTTCTCTCTCTTCTTCCATCCAATCAAGCATTAAACCACCAAGCTTGCTCAACAAGCTCTCCCCCTTCTCCCTTGGCCGTGGAACTCTCCCCCTTTCCCTATATATACCCCTTTCATTTTTACTTCATCATCTTCCATCTTCAAACTCCATTAAAGTTCATCTTCTTCCTTTCTTCTAAAATTTCAAGCTCTTAAAGCTTTAGTTTTTATTCATCTTTTCTACTTGAGTTCTTCATTAAAGTTCTTCCTTATACTAAGGGTAATGCTCTCATATGAATCTTTTTTCAAGTTTCATCTTTTATTTCTTAGTTTACTTTATGTGTTCTGTATATGCTTTAAACTTCTAAAATCTCTCTAAAATGGTAGAAAACTCCTTTTGAGTTGAAACCACTTTCTATAGTCTTGTATTAACTTATATTTTCACATACTAAGAGGTTGTGTAAAACCAAAATCTCTACCCATCTCTTCCAATGAAGGTTGAATGCTTGCATTTGTGACCTAGGAAGTTTTTGTTTCAACTTTTGGAATATGATCATGTGTTTGAGTTTCTAACTATCCCTTGATCTTGAATCAATAAATCTTGGAAGTTTTGATAGCTTGTTCCTATGATGGCCGAAAATATGAATAAGTAAGACTAGGATACTATGTTTCAACTTTCCAAGTATGATCATGGATTTAGAACTCTTAATACCTTTTGATTATAATCCTAAGAGTTATTGTTAAACAAAGAATATTTTACTCATCATCCTATGACGGCCAAAACTTAGAGTTTAGGTGCTAGGATGTTTGAGTTTTTATTTTTCCAAAATGGTCATGGACTTGAGCTCCATAAGTCTAAGAGAATGGAAAGTTTAAGGATTTCTAACTTGTTTATTCTATGTTATTAAAGTTATGATGTATTACTTTCATTTTTCGAAGATGTTCATGGACTTGAGCTCCATAAGATATTTGGATGCTAAGTCTAAGAGATTAGAATGTTGAAGTTTCCATTGTTTTCCAAAATGATCCTGGACTTGAGCTCCATAAGATATTTGGATGCTAAGTCTAAGAGATTGGAAAGTTTAAAGATTTCTAGCCTATAAATCCTACGAAGTCCGAACCTAGAAGGTTATGGACCTAGGATACTTTGTTCTTATTTTTCAAAAATGATCATGGTTTTGATCTCCTTAATACAGATGGATGCTAAACCTAAGAGATTGGAAAGTTTAGTGAATGATAGCCTATTTTACTAGCCTTGATCGAATACCCTAAGTTTATAACTTGGTAGGATTTTAATTCAACTTTGTTAAATGATCATTGTTTATGAACTCCTAACACTTAAGGATCATAAATCCTTGAGTTGTATAATTTACAAGAATCTCTAACCCTAAGAACTAGTCTTGGCCGAACCTATACCTTGTGGTTTAGTGTTCTTGTTTGATTTTAACTTGTGATTTTGTGTTCATAACCTTAGACTTCCATTGCGGAGGAAACGAGGACATTCGTGGTATACCTCTTCGAGCATCTAATCTCCTTACCTTCACAGAAGGTAAGAGGGGATTGCCTAGGGATATTCAATGACTATATGCATGTGTGTATGTGTTTACTTGAGTGATTTGAATATTCTTATGATGTGGAGCAAACACTTTAATGACTTGTTTACTTGAACTATTATGATTATTACTTGAAGTTGATTATTACTTGCCTTAAAGTATTGTGAGTTGTGTATATGTGATGAACTGTCATTAACTGTGATATTATTGTTGAGAATATATTATTGTTGATTGAAGTTTGAGAAGCCGGACTTGAGTCCGTGCTCAATAATTATAATGATTAAAAGCCTTAATAAGC
Source organism: Sophora flavescens (assembly GCA_030762895.1). Classification (NCBI taxonomy): domain Eukaryota; kingdom Viridiplantae; phylum Streptophyta; class Magnoliopsida; order Fabales; family Fabaceae; genus Sophora; species Sophora flavescens. The sequence goes on along the minus strand of CM061066.1, from coordinate 105,289,803 downwards.
CTTGAATAGAACTTTGAAAGTATTGGCTTCATTTATAAAAGTTCCTTTTTTAAAACGCTCACTTCAAGAGAATGAGATTCTAGTTTTGAAAAGAAACGTTGAAGGGTTTTTAAGTCAATAGAAACTACCTTTTTATGATCCAAAGTTTGTACGAGATAAAACCTTTTTCGAACTTTGTTTTTCATGAAGGAAAAACTCCTTTGAAAATATTTGACTTTATTCCATCAAGGATTTCAAAAGCAAACCAATTTCCAAATGTTTTATAAAAGACTTCGTAAATGAAAATATTTTCTCCTAAATGATTTAGAAACGTTCCGGTTACTTGGATAAGTGACCGAGGTTTTGTTTTGGTTTTTGATTTTCACCGAGCGAAAAGTAACCACATTTGAAAGAGAATCTAGTTTACGAGACGTCGCCTCTAGTATTCAGTTATAAGCACGAGATCTGGGATCCGTGTCAAGAATTATGGGCCAAGGGTCCTAATCATTATATTATGGGCTAGGAGTCCTAATCTTGGAATTGAGGACTGTGTCCTAATTTCGTTGTTATGGTCTAGGAGTCCTTATCATGTTGAAATAAAACATGGATAAAATTATAATTGTTTCTACGACCACAACCTTGGGCTGCGGCATCGGTCTAAGGTGATATGATTGAGCACTCGGACTGCGCGTCATGTGTTATTTATTTTCAAGTGATGAAAAGTCTTTTATTCATATGCATCTCCCCTTAGAAGACGTGCTTGAGTTAATCGAATACCCTCTTAAGATGTGGTATTCGATGAGGTATACATCCGAATGGCCGTTATAAGGGATTCGTGATGATGTTGATCCGGGCGCATGAGGTGACGGAGACAACATGCCAATGCGACATACGAGCCTGATGGACACTTTCTTTCTTAATGATAAAACGGTGATGGTATCTCATGTGATTAAGTTTAGAGCCTGATAATTGAAGTGTCGTGCATTATCTTTATAAAATTGATTGATTCAGGTATGAGACCCACTGTAATAATACTTGTTGTTTACCTATGAGTAATGTTTAAAATGTTAATATGCCAAGGTGTTGTATGTATCATGTGTATGGTTGTTGTGCGATATATCCGTTGTCGGTATCTCACTCTTTCATTTCTACTTGTAATTCTTTCTTCCTTTTTGGTATCAACGTATGTATATGAGTTCAGATGGATCCCAATATCCCACTTGTGCCGACAATCTCGAAGACTGAGGTCTTCGACGACGCGGGGAATGCCGGGGCATGGCTGATACATCCGGGGGCGACATCTGCCACATACCACGGAGCAATCACCACAACTGATTTAAATGCTGACGGAGACCCAACCCGTAGGAGCCATACTGTGGAGACTAGGAGGGTAGCTCTGCCTCCGACTTGGTATTACCTTCACGGACTGCGAGCTAACGGACTGCTACATGAGCCACCACCTCTAGACGTTGAGCAGGCAGCACCAATCTAGGAGGACCCTGAGGAGGATCGCGAGGAGGACTCTGAGGAGGATCCTGAGGAAGACTTCGATGAGGTCATGGAGGAGGATGAGGCGGAGTATCACGTTATGGATCATGACGACAACAACGATTCCGTAGATGAGTGCGGCAACGTCATAGATCCATTACCTGATATCTCGTCTCGTCGGAGAATTTGTGGATAGTCTTCCGTCATCTGACTTTTAGAATTACTTTTTTTGGATGTGGTTCCGGACCCTCTTTCCCTGTGTCTTTACTTACTCTCTTTTAACTTGTATCTTCTAGATGTCTATTTCTGTTGCAATGGCCGTTGATAAGGCCCTATCTTATGTACTGGAACTTGGCTCTCATTGGGACATGTTATATATATATATATATATATATATATATATATATATATATATATATATATATATGTTGTCTTCAATTCATGTTGAGTGTTCATCACATTTATCCTATTTCATCCTTTCAAAAAGAAATAATAACTACCATTTTTAGTGTACTCATCCATCGAGAAAATGATACTTTCTGAAAGTTACCAGCATTGTAAATCAAAAATATTTCCACAATTGGGTAACCATGTGATGCCGAGTTTAGGGTGTCATATTATTGGTATCAGAGCTGGTCGAGTCTTTCGGGAATGTTTGGGTTTAGGTCTGTTGTGTATTTTCTGATCGAGTCTTGTTTGAATTACTTCTAAGAAGTAATGTGTGTTATCCGACTGGTTTACCTTTTATTTTCTGGTTACCATCTCACTGATTGTGTCTTACAGGTCAGTATGGAACCAGGAGGAGCATGCGGGTGTGGCGGTCGTGACCGAAGCAATGGCGGGATGGACTTCGCTGCCCAAGCTTTGGCTGACGTTGCTGCTGCCATAGCTCTCCAGACTGCCAACACGGCTGCCCAGAATCAACAAGAGCAGCAAAGAGCTGAACATGCTACAGAGGGGAAGAATCTAAATGCCTTCCAACGCCATAATCCGTCGCAATTTGACGGGGACGTAGACCCGACTAAAGTCGATCTTTGGATCCAAGAGCTGGAAAAGATCTTTGAGCTGGTGCACACCCCAGAGGAAGCAAAGGTGCCTTATGCAACATTCCAACTGATTGGAGATGCTGAATACTGGTGGAAGGGCACTAGACAACTACTAGTAGCTGAACATCAGGCGATCACCTGGGGAGTATTTCGCAACAAATTTCTGAACAATTATTTTCCTCAGAGTGCTCGGACAGAGAAAGAGCAGGAATTCCTGAGGCTAAGTCAGCGGGACATGACGATGGGGGAATATGCGGCGAGGTTTGAGTCCCTTGCCAAATATTTCCGCTTTTTCCAGAACAACCCCGATGAGGAGTGGAAGTGCGAGAAGTTCGAAGCCGGTCTGCGCTTTGAGATCAAGGAATCTGTGATGCCCTTGGAAATCAGTAATTTCCAAGCACTGGTGGAGATATGCCGAAAGGTAGAGCTGATGCGCAAGGGGCGAGATAGCAAATGGAGGACCCGTTCGTCCCAAGATTCAATATCAGGGACAGAACCTAAATTGGAAGCAGAACCAGAGGAAGCCATATTTCCAATGACCCAGTAACAATCAAACAACAGCAACAACATCATTCCGATACTTCGGGAACGGGAAGTGGAGGCTAGAGAAACAATAATCAAGGCCAAGAAAGGAAGTGTTACCGGTGCGGGAAACCCAGTCATCTAGCTAATGCGTGCCCAAAGAAAAAGACGAAGTGCTTTAAATGTGATCGTATGGGGCACATAGCCAGGGACTACAGAGCACCGAAAAAGAGAACCTGTCTTTTGAGACTTCGCCAGTACGAATCGCGGATAGGATGATGAAGCAGCTCAGAGGTAAACAAATTCCTTTAGTCAAGGTCATCTGGAACGAGACAACCGGAGAATCTACATAGGAAGCAGAGGACAAGATGAAATTGCAATACCCTGAGTTATTTCAAGTTGCGTAATTTCGAGGACGAAATTCTTTTTAGAGTTGTAGCATTGTAACACCCTGTTTTTCCTATGTTTTATGTAGCAGTAAATACATATTTAAATGTGTTTATTTTAGATTAAACTCAGGATTATTTTAATTAAACTAAAATCATTTTCTTGTGTTGTTATATCATATGAAGTCACGGTAAAATTTTCGATTGAAAATTCAGACGGAAGCCGATCCACGTTTTCACTACCGGTACAAGTTTACTACGCATAAAACCTAATTTTGACCCATGAACGAGACAATTAGTTTTTTTATTATGTTTCCTTCAACTTTGGTTATTTTGAAAATTTTCGTTCAAAAATATAATATAATATTTTATTCAGCCGAAAACGTCGGAAGAATTATGATCGAAAATGCAACCGAGTACGAAATGGAGTAGATTAGGGAACATAAAAGAAGTAAGGAGACATGATGGAAGAGGCTATGACACACTCTAAAAGTGTAATCATCACACATTTCAAATTATAATACTATTCTAATCCAAAAGTCATTTCTCTCTCTTCTTCTATCCAATCAAGCATTAAGCCACCAAGCTTGCTCAACAAGCTCTCCCCCTTCTCACTTGGACGTGGAACTCTCCCCCTTTCCCTATATATACCCCTTTCATTTTCACTTCATCATCTTCCGCCTTTAAACTCCATTAAAGATCATCTTCTTCCTTTCTTCTAAAAGTTCAAGCTATTAAAGCTTTAGTTTTTATTCATCTTTTCTACTTGAGTTTTTCATTAAAGTTCTTCCTTATACTAAGGGTAATGCTCTCATATGAATCTTTTTGAAAGTTTCAACTTTTATTTCTTAGTTTACTTTATGTGTTCTTTATATGCTTTAAACTTCTAAAATGATAGAAAATGATAGAAAACTCTTTAAACTTCTAAAATCTCTTTAAAATGATAGAAAACTCCTTTTGAGTTGAAACCACTTTCTATAGTCTTGTATTAACTTATATTTTCACATACTAAGAGGTTGTGTAAAACAAAAATCTCGACCATCTCTTCCAATGAAGGCCGAATGCTTGCATTTGTGACCTAGGAAGTTTTTGTTTCAACTTTTGGAATATGATCATGTGTTTGAGTTTCTAATTATCCCTTGATCTTGAATATATAAATCTTGGAAGTTTTGATAGCTTGTTCCTATGATGGTGGAAAATATGAATAAGTAAGCCTAGGATACTATGTTTCAACTTTCCAAGACTGATCATGGATTTAGAACTCTTAATACCTTGTGATTCTAAACCTAAGAGTTATTGTTAAACAAGGAATATTTTCCTCATCATCCTATGATGGCTGAAACTTAGAGTTTAGGTGCTAGGATGTTTGAGTTTTTATTTTTCCAAAATGATCATTGACTTGAGCTCCATAAGATATTTGGATGCTAAGTTTAAGAGATTGGAAAGTTTAAGGATTTCTAACTTGTTTATTCAATTTTATTAAAGCTAGGATGTATTACTTTCATTTTTCCAAGATGATCATGGACTTGAGCTCCATAAGATATTTAGATGCTAAGTCTAAGAGAATGGAATGTTTAAGTTTCCATTGTTTTCCAAAATGATCATGGATTTGAGCTCCATAAGATATTTGGATGCTAAGTCTAACAGATTGGAAAGTTTACATATTTCTAGCCTATAAATCCTATGAAGGCCGAACCTAGAAGGTTATGGACCTAGGATACTTTATTCTTATTTTTCCAAAATGATCATGGTTTTGAGCTCCTTAATACAGATGGATGCTAAACCTAAGAGATTGGAAAGTTTAGTGAATGCTAGCCTATTTTACTAGCCTTGACCGAATACCCTAAGTTTATAACTTAGTCGGATTTTAATTCAACTTTGTTAAATGATCATTGTTTATGAACTCCTAACACTTAAGGATCATAAATCCACGAGTTATAAATTTTCGGGAATCTCTAACCGTAAGAACTAGTCTTGGCCGAACCTATACCTTGTGGTTTAGTGTTCTTGTTTGATTTTAACTTGTGATTTTGTGTTCATAACCTTAGACTTCCATCGCGGAGGAAACGAGGACGTTCGTGGTATACCTCTTCGAGCATCTAATCTCCTTACCTTCACAGAAGGTAAGAGGGTATTGCCTAGGGATATTCAATGACTATATGCATGTGTGTATGTGTTTACTTGAGTGATTTGAATATTCTTATGATGTGGAGCAAACACTTGAATGACTTGTTTTCTTGAACTATTGTGATTATTACTTGAAGTTGATTATTACTTGTGTTAAAATATTGTGAGTTTTATATATTTGATGAACTGTCATTAACTGTGATATTATTGTTGAGAATATATTACTGTTGATTGAAGTTTGAGAAGCCGGACTTGAGTCCGTGCTCAATGATTATACGGATTAAAATCCTTAATAAGCCTTGAATAGAACTTTGAAAGTATTGGTTTCATTTATAAAAGTTCCTTTTTTAAAATGCTTACTTCAAGAGAATGAGCTTCTAGTTTTGAAAAGAAACATTGAAGGGTTTTTAAGTCAATAGAAACTACCTTTTTATGATCCAAAGTTTGTACGAGATAAAACCTTTTTCGAACTATGTTTTTCATGAAGGAAAAACTCCTTTGAAAATATTTGACTTTATTCCATCAAGGATTTCAAAAGCAAACCAATTTCCAAATGTTTTATAAAAGACTTTGTAAAGGAAAAGATTTTCTCCTAAATGATTTAGAAACGTTCCGGTAACTTGGATAAGTGACCAAGGTTTTGTTTTGGTTTTTTATTTTCACTGAGTGAAAAGTAAGCACATGTGAAAGAGAATCTAGTTCACGAGACGTCGCCTCTAGTATTCAGTTATAAGCACGCGATCTGAGATCCGCGTCAAGAATTATGGGCCAAGGGTCCTAATCATGATATTATGGGCTAGGAGTCCTTATCATGTTGAAATAAAACATGGATAAAATTATAATTGTTTCTACGACCACAACCTTGGACTACGACATCGGTCTAAGGTGTTGTGATTGAGCACTCGGACTGCGCGTCCTGTGTTATTTATTTCCAAGTGATGAAAATTGTGAATAGTCGTTAGCTTTGGGCTTCGACAACGGAAAAGAGTGAACACAAAGAAAAGTATCGATAATGAAAAGTCTTTTATTCATATGCATTTCCCCTTAGCAGACGTGCTTTAGTTAACCGAATACCCGCTTAAGATGTGGTATTCGATGAGGTATACATCCGAATGGCCGTTATAAGGGATTTGTGATGATGTTGATCCGGGCGCATGAGGTGACGGAGACAACTTGCCAATGCGGCATATGAGCCTGATCAACTCTTTCTTTCTTAATGATAAAACGGTGATGGTATCTCATGAGATTAAGTTTAGAGCCTGATGATTGAAGTGTCATGCATTATCTTTATAAAATTGATTGATTCGGGTATGAGACCCACTGTAATAATACTTGTTGTTTACCTAAGACTAATTTTTAAAATGTTAATATGCCAAGGTGTTGTATGTATCATGTGTATGGTTGTTGTACGGTATATCCATTGTCGGTATCTCACTCTTTCATTTCTACTTGTTATTCTCTCTTCCATTTTGGTATCGCCGTATGTATATAAGTTCAGATGGATCCCAATACCCCACTTGTGCCGACAATGTCGAAGACTGAAGTCTTCGACGAGGCAGGGAATGCCGGGGCATGACTGATACATCCGGGGGTGACATCTGCCACATACCACGGAGCAATCACCACAACCAATTTAAATGCTGACGGAGAACCAATCCGTAGGAGCCATACCGTGGAGACTAGGAGGGTAGCTCTGCCTCTGACTTGGTATTACCTTCACGCACTGCGAGCTAACGGACTGTTACATGAGCCACCACCTCTATACGTTGAGCAGGCAGCATCGATCGAGGAGGACCTTGAGGAGGATCCCGAGGAGGACCCTGAGGAGGATCCTGAGGAAGACTTCAATGAAGTCATCGAGGAGGATGAGCCGGAGTATCACGTTATGGATCATGACGACAACGACGATTCCGTAGATGAGGGCAGTGACGTCATAGATCCATTACCTGATGTGTCGTCTGGTGGGAGCATTTGTGGAGACCCTGCTTGCAGCCAGTGTCAGTAACCAGTTTGGAGCATTTTGTGGATCGTCTTCCGTCATCTGACTTTTAGAGTTACTATTATTTGGATGTGGTTCCGGACCCTCTTTCCCTGTGTCTTTACTTACTCTCTTTTAACTTGTATCTTCTAGATGTCTATTTCTATTGCAATGGCCGTTGATAAGGCCCTATCTTATGTACTGGAACTTGGCTCTCATTGCGACATGTTATATATATATATATATATATATATATATATATATATATATATATATATATATATATATGTTGTCTTCAGTTCATGTTTTGAGTTCTCATCACCTTTATCTTGTTTCATCCTTTCAAAAAAAAAACTACCGTTTTTAGTGTACTCATCCATCGAGAAAATGATACTTTCCGAAAGTAACCAGCATTGTAAATCAGAAATATTTCCGTAATTGGGTAACCATGTGATGCCTGGTTTAGGGTGTCACATTATGGACGAACTGCTTGGACGACTGACTAACATCCCTAACGGGAACGGGGGATGGTGAAGGATTGTAGCTGGCCACGTCAGCATTGTGTGACATGAGGTTATGGTCTTCGGGTAAAATTGTGGGCTTCGGGACTGGTTGACATGCATTTAGGAATAGTAATTTTTATAACATGTTGTTCTTTTACATGTGAAAATTCTACTTTCTGGTGTTCATTTTATCTTGATTATGCGTTGGGTTGTTAAGAGAGGATTTTCGATACCTTCCACACCAGGTATAGTTGGAAATGTCATAGCTCAAATTATTTTATTATATTCACTATTGCCACTGAGTTTAACTCATTTTTGGGATTTCTAACATTTCCAGGTTTTAAATGTGGCATTGGGCTCTTGCTAGAATTTTCGGGATGGTTTATAGATCCCAATGAGGAAATTCTTTTAGGTCAGATCGAGCTGGATCGGAGTCTGTTAAAATGGTCCACTTAGTCCTATTAAGAATTTTTGTAAATGATCAACTCTATTAATGTTTTAGTGATTTTTGGAATTTTCGGATACAATAATTAAGTATTGAAATAAATTTTATTTTATTAAGTTTGGTATATTGCGTTATAATTATTTGGGCTGTCACATTTATGATATCAGAGCAGTTCGGTTCTACCGGACTGTGAGTTTATTATAGTAATGAGAGTGTGTTTAGTATGATCCGGCCTAGGATGTCAGTAGTCAAAGTCTTTTTGTAGTGTTATTACACTTCCGTGTTCTTTGAGGACAAATTATTGAGATTGGCCATCCCAATTGTTTGCTCAAAGAATGAGGGATGATAATGACCTGCAAGGGTAAGCATTAAATAAACCATGCTTCAAATGGATTAGTTTGTGGCAGTTGTAACTAGTTTTATGAATTGTTTTTTTTCCCCATGTATTATACCTATATTATATTCTGCGTTTTGGTAGTTTTGAAATTTTGTCATTTGGATATTGAGTTTGAATTAGTAGTTTGTGGGTTCGGTTGAGTTAAATGCAGGGTATTGATACAATAGTACATTCTTGTTTATGAATTGGCACTCCAGCTATTAATGTTGCTCCGTTTTGTTGGATCAATTGTAGTTTGATGGTGAAAACACTTTAAAAAAATTAATTCTTGTTTGTGATTTTACAAGTACGAGGAAATGGAGTAGTAATGATATTAGATGTTTTGTTTCTTTTAATTCTTTTGTTGCCTACATAAGGTTATGACTTAGGGTGAAAAATGAAATAATTATGGATCTCATTGTGGATGAGTTTTGAAGAAAACCATTAAGTTTCTTCTTTGATGTTATTGCATTATGCATCAGATTTGAAGTGTTGTAATTGGCATATATAGATAAATAAGAAGAGCTAACTCTGTTAACCTTCTTTGTTTTATGGCCTGGAGGAATGTAGTATTGATAAAGTTATCAATATCTAAGAGTAATGGTGTTGAGTTTTATATATGCTTATGATAGGATAGAAGTTGGCAAGTTGCCATTTAGCTTTAGCTTAATGTTAATCAGAAATGCCGCAGGAGGAGATTTGGTGGATATTATTCTCTGCTTAAGCTATAATGGGGTACTTGCACACGGAGTATTTGTTTTCTGTCATAATTATAAATCATGAGTTATTATGAACACATAATTAATCAATAGAGATTTATGTTAACTAGAGTTATTCCTTAGCACTTGAAATGACAGAAGATACTTTTTGGTAACTAAATATTCTACACATATGCATGCCTTCAAGTAGATTGTTGTTATGCATAAAACTACTAATTTGAATTTTGTTCTAAATAATAAATGTGCAATGTGTGCAAGCCTCGACTTACATAGTTTTGATATTTTAGTTAGTTTCCTCCTATCTTCCTGGAATGAGCATATTGGCAGAGACCCTGCTTCAAGACATGTTTTGATTCTTTTGAGAAGTTAAATCTTTTACTTATGTAAGTTGAGCCTTCATTATAAAACATGTATGCAAGTGTTGTATTGGCATAGGCCTGATATTTATTCTTTCAGAAGGGTTTGTTAAATCTTGAATTGCACAAATAATTAAGCTAAGTTCAAAGTTCAAGCTTGACTTATGTTCAGATAAGGAGCTCTGTGTTGCATGCTTGCCTGAGAAATTGATTCTACACCATATGACTTTGTTAATGAAGAAGTATAATGAAGATAATAAGGCATAAAAGTGGGTTTGATGAAGGAACTCTCAAATCAGAAATTTTGTTGAGATAGGATCGGCTCTCACAGTTTCATTTTTCTTAAACTAGACTTATATAATGAATTTTGAGGGTCATCAAAAGAAACACACATAAAGACACACATATATACAGAGAGATATTGAATCTTTTATCTTGTGGGCTGATCTTGTTATTTATAATGGAAAATATACTTAACCATGTTGATGTAGCGGTGTGTGAAAGTTGCTAAGGATATGTTTGTGATTAGAAGATTGATGAGGGTTGGCTTTCTTGCTGAAAATGAGTAGAATTACTATTGATAAGAATTATAGAATAATGTTGTCTGATATATAGAAGTTTTGTTTGATTACTACCGATTATAGTTGTTATTGAATGCTATTTGAAGGAGTTTTATGTGGCTGACTGAATTTGCTAGGAAGAACTAATGATACAACACATATATTGAATCTTTGATAGAACTGGCTGATTGTGTATGAATGTATTGTTTATATTTGCTTCTAATGTGCTATACTACATAAATTTTACAATGCCTAATTATTTTGTCATTTGATTACCCAAAAAGGATTCTATTTAGAATGGATGGACCAAACCATCTTTGAATCACCTATTAGCGGTGAAAATCACCTTGCTTGCTTCTTCAGTCCCTTTGTTATTCTTCCAAATTGATCACAATCCCCTCACCTAAGCATCCAAGACTTTCCATAAGTTTCTCTTCAGATTCTTCCCATTTCATCAACCTATTCAAGGTAAGCTCATTCCCTCATGATTTACCTTCATGACCTAAGAAATTGTATGTACCCTTTAAGTTTAGCAAAGAAAGATATAAAATTTTTGCTTCTCTGGCACCATCTCAAGCTTTTAAGACCACCCCATCCACATTTGGAAACAAGGACCCAAAAGATATTAACGTCTTGGTGGTGGGTTCAACCGGGTATATTGGAAAACTTGTGGTGAGAGAGTTGGTTAAAAGAGGCTTTAACGTTATAGCCATTGCTAGAGATAGGAGTGGAATTAAGGGTTAGCATTGACAAAAATAAGACCTTGGCTCAGTTAAGAGGTGCCAATATGTGATTCTCAGATGCGACTTATTGATAATCCATGTTACTTATTGATAATTGTTATGATGTTGCTTGTACGCTACTGCATTATGGTAATTAAACGGGTAGTCAGTTCAAAGGATCTATTTCGTTCACTTCTTAAGCGTGCATATGAAAATATGGATTGAATTGGAACTTCCTCAATTTAAATGATCATGTTGCTGAGTTTGATATAGTGTAATAAGATGCTTGCATGTATGTTATCTTGTGGGTTGTTAAAATTCTGTTTTGATATTAGCAACCCTCTCAAATTGTTTTTGGAAGCCAAAAATGAGTCTTAAATTTTGATAGATGAGGTATAGTGTTTTATTTTTTTTCTCATTCAAGAATTCTTTACAATATGCTTAAAATTCTGTTTTGGAGCTTTAGTGTTAGTAGCCTACTTTAGTATTGGTTACCGTAGGGAGGAATGAAAATCATGAGTTAGTATTGTTGTTGCTTTGTGGTTTTATTTCTTTTTCTGCTTGCGTGAGCTATAGCTCACAATAGGTGCATTATTTCCTTCCTTTCATAGGTGTTAATGATAGTACAAATAGTTAGACAACTTAAGTTACCTATGCTTCCCATGTGACATTCTTGGCAAGGTTATCTAATTTGCTTGTGCGTATTAACTACAACTTGTTAGCTATAACTTAAAAATTCTTTCAATTCAAGCAAGGTTGCCTTGTTGTACTTCTAGTATGTGGACACCTCTCCACTTTTGCCTTCCATCGAATTCTCCCATACTAGCATATTCTTAGCATATTAACTTCATGTGCTAGAGATAAGTCCATTATCTATGGTATTTAAAAATTACATGGCTCTCTAACTATTCTATTCTTTTATGTGCTTTCTCAACAACATATCTTTACCATGTTTCCTATGCCTGGCAAAATCCATTTTCCTTTCTTCTCTGCACTGACAACTGCTAAACGTCTTACTTATTGTTGAAGGAAATAGAGTTGAAGGCTGCTAACTCTTGAATCTTTCATTTCTACCCAAAATATCGACAACTTTTCTGTTTTCTATTCATGTATATATACCATCTAAGAGAAAAGGAAATAAAAGTCAATCACCTCGTCCTCAGATTCTATTTTGTGCAACTTATACCTTTTCACTCCAATCTCCATGATGTCTTTTACGTTTCACAACTTTTCTAACGTAACAAATTTCGAGGACGAAATTTTATTTAAGAGGGGGGGTGATGTCACATCCCAGTTTTTAGAAGCAGGATAATTATTATTAAAATTTTCGATAATTTTTTTTATACAGTGATAATTGTTTGTGTTTGATAATTATAAAATGATATTTTATAATTTAGTATCAAATTATATTATTTGACTAAGAGATATTTTAGTAAGAAAATATAATTATTTTGGGATTTATAAAGGTTAGAATTTATTTTATGAAAGTACCTAACTTTAAGATATCACAAATATTTTATTTATTTCAAAGAGCTGATTTTAGTAAATTTACTAGTCACAACCCATTTTTTATATGCACACCCCCTCCCATTTTTTAAACTCTATGTTGTCTTCTTCGATGGAACCAAAAACCCAGCTCTTCTCTCTTCACTTCAACCATCCTTCCTTCTCTTCCAGCTGGCGACGCCCCTCCACCTGCAGCCCCGTCCGGTCACGTCGTCACCGCAAGGATGCTGCCCGACCGCCGCCTAACACAGAGATGACAGTCACGCAACTCAACGAGCGTTCTAGTCTCTGCTCCTCCGCTCGACGCCGACCTGCCGCCGTGGTACCTCTTTCTGGTGCTGTCCAAGATCCCAGACCGTCGTTCAAATTTCTGGAGAAGAGAAGCTCACCCCACACGTTTCTGTCTTCTGAGTTCTTTACTGTGTCACTGTCGCATCGGAGTCGTTGTGCTGCCAATCGCCGCCGCGCCGGACCTTCAACAACCACCACGTTCCCTCCTCTTTATCTTGGGTGACTTAATTTGTGTTTCTTCTTCCCTTCCATTTTTCCCCAAACCCTAAATTCCCAATTTAAAACCTAACTATTAATTTGGAATCTAGTTGTCCAAAATGATGATGTTGCTTATAAATTGGATATGTCAATTTCAAATTCCCCATGTTAATTTCTTAAATTTCCTTTCAATTTCATTTTCCCCCATTTTCATTTTGAAACCCTAACCCCAAATTTTATTTAAATCTCAGTTCTTGCCTGTGTTAAGGGTTAATCTGCAAATTTCCTTAACTATAGAATAAGTAATTATTGATATTTCGTTAATTAATGGACTATTGCTTGAATTAATGTGAGGCCCATTTTCTTTGTATTGGCCGAAACTGTACAAGCAGGAGGAAGGAAAGGATTCAATTCAGACTCTATTATTGTTAAAGAAGAGTAATTGACGAGACTACAACAAGGAAAAGAAACAAAGACATAGCTAGGATATCGAGAAAAGAGCTACATTTTGATAATACCTCTTTCTCAAGAGGATTCAAGGTGACAATAAAATCCCTCAAAACCTCTCTAATCGGCGTGGTTAATTATTTGAATCGGTGTGATTTCTTGTATGAATTGATGTGATTACATGCTATGTTTGATTGGTTTGTTCACATGTCTTGGCCTGCTTGTTTTGTTTGGATTGACATGTCTATATGTGAGAATGTGTCATAGCATGATGATAATTGAATCGCTTTGTTTGGAAATGCATTTGATATGTGACTTGTATGCTTGATTGGTAGAATGGGTAAGTATCTAGCCAGAGTTTATGATGAGAACAATGATGGGAGACAATTTGAGTTAAGTGTTGAGATAGTGATGAGAGGTTAAGCCACTAGGTTATGGACCGAAATATTTGGTGAGACTCATGTTAGAATGTATGGTGTTGTTCACAGTCGTGTGGGTGGAACACACAAGGTCAGAGTATCCGATTACATGTACCAGATGTCACGGGTCAGTTCCCTAACGAGAATGAGGGTTTACTACCATGATACTCTTGTAGCCCTTGCCAATTCGTCCCGTATCCTACCGGGAATGGGGATACTTTTATTTTGTGTAGCTATTCCCAAACGGGAATAGGGGAATAGTGTCATTGCTTTGCATGAGCATCCTAACGGGAATGGGGATGTGCACTCGGTTTATGGACGAACTGCTTGGAAGACTGACTAATATCCCTAACGAGAACGGGAGAAGGTGAAGGGTTATAGGTGGCCACGTCAGCATTGTGTGACATGAGGTTATGGTCTTCGGGCAAAATTGTGGCCTTCGGGACAGGTTGACATGCATTGAGGAATAGTAATTTTTATAACATGTTGTTCTTTTACATACGAAAATTCTACTTTCTGGTGTTCATTTTATCTTGATTATGTGTTGGGTTGTTAAGAGAGGATTTTCTATACCTTCTACACCAGGTATAGTTGGAAATGTCATAGTTCAAATTATTTTAATATATTCAATATTGTCACTTAGTTTTACTCATTTTTGGGATTTCTGACATTTCCAGGTTTTGAATCTTGCATTGGGCTCTTGATAGATTTTCCAAGATGGTTGATAGATCCCAATGAGGAAAGTCTTTTGCGTCAGGTTGAGCCAGACAGGAGTCTGTTAAAAAGGTCTACTTAGTCCTATTAAGATTTTTTGTAAATAATCAACTCTGTTATTGTTTTAGGGATTTTTGGAATTTTCGGATACGATAATTAAGTATTGAAATACATTTTATTTCATTAAGTTTGTTATATTGCGTTATAATTATTTGGGGTGTCACAATAATCTTCTTTTAAAATCATATCTTAAGGATGAAGAAAACCATCCCCATGGATCGTACATTACAAAACATGAATCACATAAGGGCTATTAGTGTTTACCTCTTGAAGCGTGCTTTTCGTTTGGATCACTAGTGCCACGAAGGTGTGACTCTACTTAGTCCACGAGAGCAAATGGGCGTCGGAGCTATATGTGTTGTGCTAGCTGATGGCTACAGGGAGGCACAGTTAGCAAGACTAGGTTTAAAGCAAGACTAATAGTCTATTTATAAGCCACAGGCTCCTCTTGACCTAACTGCTTACTTATTGGGTGTTGTACGCTACAAGTCCAATAACCTTTATATCAATTAAATCATATTTAATTAATTGACCTGCTCTGTATTTGCTCTATGGTTGTGACACTGTACGCTCTCACTAAGTTGACAATAATATTAAATATTATAATAATATTAATTATTAATTATAAAATCAAAGATTTTAAATAATGAGCGGCATCTAGCAATATCATTACTACCCAATTAGCGATAGTATCGATGATCTGATTTTAGCCTTACCGTGACAAAAAATTACTGTGCAGCAAATGTCCCTTCGTCCATATGTCTTAATTGAACACAAGCCATAAGAGTGTCATCCTTGTTATATTCAATTATTTATTTCTCGATCCCCGAGTAGACATGTAATCACAAATTGGCCGAATATCCACTACAAAAAAAAGTGTTATTACCAACGGCCAAAAAGCCGTCGGTAATGGGTGATTACCGACGGATTTCCGACTGCCACGTGTCCGTCGGTTAAGAGCTCATTGGTATGGGTTTCCAATGGATTTGCGCGGTCCGTTGGTAACTCATCAGAGGGGTTGGCCAACTACCGACGCAATTGTCCGTCGGTAAGTGTCTGAGGGATTTACCGACGACAATGTCCGTTGGTAATAGGGATCCAAACTTATCGACGGAAAAGTCCATCGGTAATTACAATTTATTTTTTTATATTAAAATTGATTTATTTTATTTTAATTGTTAATTATTATTTTTAATTGATTTTTTTATTTTGTTTTAATTATTAATAATTAATTTTATATTACTTTAATGATTAATTTTTCTTTATTAATATTAAAAAAAAATCATTTTTATTTTAATTATTATTTATTACTTTATTTTGTTTTAATTGATTTATTAAATTAAATTTAAAATTAAAATTAAAATAAATATTAAAAAGTAATGAAATTAAAATTAAAATAATATAAAAACATAAAACAAATACAATATCGATACATACATAAATAACCCTACAACTATAAAACCTTACAACTATAATTATCCTTATAACAATCATCATAATAACCCTCATCGTCGTCGTCTAGGCGGGGAGTTCACCGACGTAAGATGACCATCGGTGTGGCTAAGAAGACACGCCGGCATCCTGCTACTGCGGAGGTGGACTAGTAGAAGTGGAGGGCTGGCTGGTCTGGAGGACCACCTGCAGAGCGCTGTGCCTCTCGGGTGGGAGCACATAGAGCATAGCGGTCATCACCGTAGAGAAGGCCTTCATCTGCTGCCTCATGCGCTCGTTCACCTCCTTTTGCTGCTGCACCTCATGCCTCAGCCGCTGCACCTCCTCCGTGTCCTGTGAGTGAACGCGCTGTCGCCACACGCCAAAAAGAACGAGCGTTTACAAAATAATGTAGATAGGGAAGCGACAACTCGGGTATCGTCTCACAAGGACTCTTAGGTGTTGCTATTATTAACAGAAAATCAATTTTGGGGGGGTTGTTTGGATTGAATTAAAATAAAGAAACAAAAACAGAAACAAAGCAATAAAAATAAGCAATTAAAGAGATTATCAAATAAGCTAAGAAACGATCAACCTACTGTTCTCGGTTTTCCACTATAATTGGTTCATATAAATCCAAGCCCTAAGCAGATTCTAATCCCCTTTCAGTTGTAGCAACAATTAACAAACGAAATTGCCACTACGGATATATGTTCCTATTCCCGAATTAAACAAACGGGGTTAAGTCCTCATGAACTAAACGAACATGAATGAACACACGCGAATTAAACAAACGCGATTAAGTATAGGAACATAGCATCACTAAAAAGAATTAACACAACACTACACACTCCTGAATTAAACAAACAGAAATGTATAACATCGCATTGAAAAGAGAAAAGCAATTAAAACAGGAAATACAGAACCTCAAGTGTAATTGAAACCAATCACAGTAGATTAATCTAGGAGACTAGCTCTCCATTACAGACTTAAAAGAAAAGAAAATAAATTACTGAAACTACTACTACTGACTAAAAACTAGCCAAAATTGGCTAACTCTGACTAATTCCCTTCAGTTCTGTCTAAAACACTTAAATACAATTTCTGGATTCCGCTGTCTCGCGAGGCGAACGCACCTTCGCGAGGCGAATAATGTGAACAGTCTTCAGCTTTTGGTATTCTCGCGAGGCGAGCTTATCTTCGCGAGGCGAGACTCTTCAGATTTCAAACTGTCACAGCTGTGACCTTTCACACGGGTAAACCGTGATGCTTTCTGACTTCCAGGCTTGGATTACTCGCGAGGCGAGTCATGTTTCGCGGGGCGAGACAGAGATCTTGCATTTTCTTGGAACAGTCAGCCTTCGGGGTCGCGAGGCGAAGAGCTGTTCGCGAGGCGAAAGATCCAGAATTATTCCTTTTTATTACCTGAAAACAAGAAATAACAGTAAGTACTTTATTTGACTCTAAATTAGCTAAATTAACCTAAAAATACTTTATAGACTCAAAATACTGCTTAGAGACAATCAAGTCTAATTTGGGCGAAAATGATATAAAATTAGAACAAAGCCAAGGTTTTTACTAGTTATAAAACCAGTCAACCAGAGGCTCATCAGTGAGCTAAAGGATGTAGGCTCCCGAATGGTCAAGCTCGGCGTCCCCCAACGGATGGTACGAGCTAGGCTCCCAGTAACGTAAATCGGCCCCTTCTTCTTCCTACCGGCCACATCAACCCACACCTGGGTCTGTAGTTGCTCAGCCACGACGGGGTCCAGCTGGGAAGGATCCGAGGCAACGAAGCAAGAGGCAGCCTCAGACACTACCTGACTAAACCTAGTAGTGAACTCCTCCTGCGATCAATACATTAAAATCAATATATTATTAAACTATAATAATAACATATAAGTAAAATGTTAAAAAACACTAATGTGGTGTGTTTGGTGTAAGAGAAAATAAGAAGAGAGAAAAGGATATGAGATAAAAGGAGAAGAAATGATGATTTTCTCTTGTTTGGTAAGCAAGAGAAATAGAGAAGAGATTTTAAATTCGGTGGGACCCACCCAAAATGAAAAAGAAGAGGGAATATACTCATTTCTTCTCTATTTCTCTCATATTTCTCTTACACCAAACAACACATCAAATCTACTCTATTTCTCACCTCTTTCTCTCTTCTCATACTCTTTCCCACCTCTTTCTCTCATCTCCTTTTCTTCTCACAACCAAACAAAGCATAAAGCTCACCACAGTCCACCTGGACCTCTCATCAACAAACTCGTCGGTGTCCGTGCGTATATGAGTCTGTGTAAAGACCGTAGGGACATCAACCGACCGCGAAAGTTCTCTTGCCTACAAACAACACACGAATAAAATCAATTAATTATAAAATAAATTATTAATAAAAATATAAAGTTTATAAATAAAATTATTTATATATGCATACCATGTTAATGGCATGCTTCATGTGGTTAATCGAACCACACGTGTGTATGCTCCCACCCTTCTCGGAAGCTTGACTGCTCTTCGCCCGCTGACACTTCAACTTGTAAGTTGGAGTGTCCCATTACGTACATAGCTGGGCCCAGATGTTGGGCCCGATGTAATCCGAACGTATCAGTCTCTCCCTACAGAAATAATAAACAACTTAACCCAAATCGTTTGAAGATACGATCCTGATCCTCCTTCGGTATCACCCCCAATGATGGCCAGAAGCGAGGATATTGCGCCTTGATGGCGTTGGCAACCTTCCTCGATCCCACTTCCGATGGGATAAACCTGAAAAGTTTATAATTTAAAAAAGTCAACAATATGACAAACAACAAATTCGTTGAATAATAACTAAAATAGTAATTGTTATAAAACATTAAATTAAAAAATACTTACGCTCCAGAAACAGGCCGGACCTATGGTCGATCTTCAGGTGTGGGAATCCTGGCCCACTCAAGGACGTCCTCTGGCATGGCCGACTGCTGCACAGACGATGATGTGACGTGATAGTACTGGGGCGTGAATAATGAGGATGGAACGACCATGTCCGGATGTGGCATCATCCCGGGAATCGGCATAAACAACAATCCTGGAGGCTGTGTGACTGGCGCAGCAGATGATGGTGGCAGTGGTGGGTGTGGTGTGGGTGCAGTAGGGGGCAGCGAGTATCCGGCTAGTGAACATCGTGGCCCGAAGTGAGTGGGTGCAATTGTAACAGCCTGATTTTCGGTATGCGGTTAATAAATTAAAATATAAGTAATTATATTTTAATATGATGTTTAGGAAATGTTTGTAATAAAATAAAAATCATATTCTTGATCTACCTTACGATAATAGCTCACAGTAAAATTTTCATCTGAAAATTCAGACGGAAGTCGGTCTGCGTTTTCTCTACCAGTATAATTTTACTGAGCCGGAAACATAATTTTAACCCGTAAACAAGACGGTTAGTGTTTTTAGGATGTTTTGTGTGGGTATGGAGATTTTCACAAAATCTCGTCCGGGGCCAAATTCTAAGTATTACCCAAGCGAAATCGTCGAGAAATACGATCGGGGAAGTCATCTGATACGCAATGGAGCAGAGCACAAAGGAAACGAAAGGACTAGAAGAGACATGATGTGATGGCAAATAGTAACCACCATCACTCACCTTTTCAAAATTTTACTTTTTCAACTCTTTTCTCTATCCTACCTTACCTCCACCTTACAACACCATACCATACCTCCCATACCTCCAATCTTCCTCAACAATCCACTTCAATTTTCTCTCATTTTTCCTCTCCTTTTCTCTCCAAAACCGTGCCCCCTTTCCCTCCATCTATATATACCCATTTCATCACTTCACTCACACTTTTCTTCTTCTTCATCTTCTTCCTTTCTTTTAAAAAAAAAAGTTCAAACCTTTAAAGCTTTGGTTTTTACTTCTCTTTTCAACTTGATTCCTTCATCAAAGTTGTTCATCTTCTTGAGGGTAATGATCCTATTTAGTTTTCTTTTCAAGTTCTTGCATTCATTTCATAGTTTATGCTTTATGTTTTCTTTAAGCTCTCAAACTTCTAAAAACTCTTAAAAATGGTAGAAAACTCCGTTTGAGTTGAAACCACTTCCTATGTTCTTTTTTTTACTCCTATTACAACATACTAAAAGACTGTGTAAAAAAAAATTTCGAACCCCTTTATCCATGCAAGACCGAAACCATGCCTGTGGTTTAGGTTGGATTTTGTTTCAACTTTTGCTTTTATGAACTTATATTTGAGTTCTATTCCAAGATGATCATGACCAAGGGCTCCTTTATACTAAAGGATGCTAGGTTTAAGTGATTGGAAAAGTTTAAATCTTTTTCATTGAGTTTCCTATGATGGCCGAAACTCATTTGTTTTGGACCTAGGATGTGTTGTTTTTATTTTCCAAGATGATTATGGATTAAAGCTCCTTATGTGAAAGGATTCTATATCTAAAAAGATTGGAATGTTTTAGGTTGTTTCTCTTCCAAAATGATTATAGATTGAGCTCCTTAATATCAAAGGATGCTATGTCTAAAAGATTGGATGATTTAAAGATTTCTAGCTTAAAAATCCTATGATGGCCGAAACCTAAGGTTTATGGACCTAGGATGCCTTGTTTTTCATTTTCCAAAATGATCATGGTTTTAAGCTCCTTACTATGTATGGATGCTAAGCTAAAGAGATTGGAAAGTTTAGAAATTTCTAGCCAATTCAATTATGTTGGCGAAACTTGTATTAAAGGAAATAAAATGTTTTTGATTTGCTTTGTGAAAACTAGTACTTGATTCATACTCCTTAATACTCTAAGATCATTGATCTAAGAGGTTGTGTCGATTTGAAAATCCTAGCCTATTTGGTTATACAAGGCCGAAACCTACCCTAAGTGGTTGGATGATTTTTATTCCATATTTTCAACTTATGCCAATTTATTTAAGTTACCTAGAGTCTAAGTGATAAGTATCCAAAAGCTTAGGTTGAGAAAACAATCCTAGCTCTCATTTGAATTGAATGGCCGAACCTAGCATAATGAGGGCATAGATGAATTTGTTTGATTTATTTTTAATTATGTTGCTTGGTTGAAGGTGGTGTTGGTAACTTGTGGTGTGGCAACGAGGAGCTTCGAGTTCCGAAGTTCGGTGAGAACTCAGGTGGGGGAAAGAATCAATCTACCGTCGGGAACGATAAGTAGTAGATTATATATTAATTGTGTAGGGCGACCCAAACCCTACTAGAAAATCGAATAATCGACAAGACCAAAATCACGTTGGAGTTGTTTTTCTGTAAAACCAATGTTGATTCGGGGATTGTAGGTTTATCGGTGTTGGATTGCTTATATGATATTGAGAATGTATGAATTTATTGATGCTGATATTACTGTGATATTTTAATATGATATTGAGAATGTAGGAATTTATTGATGCTGATATTACTGTGATATTTTATGACGATTGATATGTTTATATGAGAATATATTATAGCTTGATGATAATTTAACTGCTTTGTTCCACAATGTTTTGATATATGGTTAGAGATTTTGATGTGTATTAATACATGATAATTAGAGGAATGTGTGCGGGGGTTCATGATATCTGAGTTTAGAAGTGCCTAACCGAGATGTGATTATTGTTGGGTTTATTCATGAAATAGTGATGAGAGGTTACGGCACTAGGGGGTGACCTGAAACAGGGTCTGTGATATTTTCATATGATCAACTTGAAACATAGTCTGGTTGACTTGAAACATAGTCTGGTTGGCTTGAAACATAGTCTGGTTGGCTTGAAACATAGTCTGGTTGGCTTGAAACATAGTCTGGTTGACTTGAAACATAGTCTGGTTGACTTGAAATATAGTCTGATTTACTTGAGATGGAAATTTGGATACGTGGCTGTGGCCAAACATTCATACTGCATTGCATTGCATCATGACAAAGGGTAGAGGAGGATATATATCAATTTGAGGATGACTTGTTAGAAATGTGTGTTGATTGTCAATGGCAATTAGTGTATCATTTACTATGAATCTTTTTCCGCTTTTGATGATAGCATGTTTCTTATCCCCTGTACTTTTCTCTGCTTTGTTCTATCTTTTATGGCTCGTGTTCGAAGATCCTGTTGATGAGCCGAACGAGGAGGAGCTGGACGGAACTCCTTACGAGCCGGATGGCGGAGGACGAGCTGTGACCCATGATGAGTAGGGTCTAGTCCTAGTTATGGTCAGTGCGTCTGTGTCACGACGCTTTATCTTTTCCGCCTTTACGTTTGTATAACTTGTACACCTATTAGGGCTCTTATTGTCGGGATGCTCTAAAACAGTGTTTTGTTTAACTCTGATTTCACTTACATATGCTTAATATGGTCATGTTTTCTTATTCCTGTTCTACATGAATATGTTTACTTAATAATTTATGTTTTAATTCCGCCGTATTTTCATGTTAAGTTTAAGAATAAGAACACAATAATCAAGTTTATTTCCAAATAAAACACCGAGGCACAGCGGGGTGTCTCATTATGGTATCAGAGCCGTTTGGTTATAAAAACGGACTGTGGGTTATGTCCGATCAGAATCAAGGACTGCTAAGTTTAGGTGTTGTTACTGGCCGTGTCTAGTTGAATCCACATCGGATTTAGACTATGTTTAGAAGTGGGGTAGAGTGTCCGAACCTAATGCGAAACAATTAATATTAGTATGGCATATGGTATTTATATACTTGCTTATGTAGTA
The DNA here is from genome assembly GCA_030762895.1 of Sophora flavescens. NCBI lineage: Eukaryota > Viridiplantae > Streptophyta > Magnoliopsida > Fabales > Fabaceae > Sophora > Sophora flavescens. The sequence goes on along the minus strand of CM061066.1, from coordinate 105,266,823 downwards.
TTATATGTCATACTAATTAGAGTGAATGGTTTCTTTCACTCAGAATCATGGCACGTGGAAGAGGACGTCCATCAAACAGTGGAGGAAGGACTCCAGAAAGAGTAATCGGAGCTGTCAATGGAGGAGGATCATCTTCGACTCCAAACACAATGGAGACAATAGCGGCTGCTTTGCTATTGCAAACCCAACAGAATGCTGAGATGCTGCAAATGAACAAGGAGCAGCTCGAGATAAAGAATCAGAGGAGGGCAGCAACAGCTGAGGATGCCAGATTGACAACTTTTATGAATGGAAAGCCACCTCAGTTCCACGGAGAGTATGATCCTGAAAGGGCTGAATGGTGGATACAAGAGATTGAAAAGATATTCGACACTATGCGCTGCCGAGAGGATAAGAAGGTGACTTACGCTGCCTTTATGTTGACCGAGGGGGAAGAATTCTGGTGGAAGGGCAAGAGAAAGTTATTGGAAGCTGAGGGTAGTGTGATCAACTGGAAGCTATTCACTGATTGATTCTTTGAGAAGTATTTTCCGCGTACAGTTAGACGCGAGAAGGAGAAGGAATTCACGAATCTCAAGCAGGGCAACATGTGTGTCGGCGAGTATGCCTCGAGGTTTGAGGCGCTGATCAAGTTTTCAGAATACTATCAGAGGTTCCCTAATGAGGACTGGCAATGAAGAAGGTTTGAAGAGGGACTCAGGATTGAGCTGCAGCGGGCTGTAGTGTCTCTGGACATACAGTACTTCCCAGAGCTAGTAGAGAGATGCAGTGCCATCGAAAGCATAGACTTGAGGATGGCTAATGAACAAAAACAACGAGGACCGGGGGTCCTAATCGGTCAAATTTCCGGGGGCGTGGAGGAAGTAATTCTCAATGGAGACAGGAAACCATATGCTAAGCCTCAGGCGAAGCAAGGACCGGGGACCGGCGGAACGGGTCGGCGATCGCATAATGTAGTTTGCTTCAGATGTGGAGGGCCACATTATGCCAACAACTGTCCAAGTAGGCCCAATTGTTTCAACTGTGGGAAACAAGGCCACATAGCACGAGGCTATGACTGCCGATTAAACAACAGTCAACAACTACTAGAAAAAGTGTCGGAGATCATAGAGGTGACCCAGTAACCAGACCACAAGCCACTGGAAGGGTGTTTACCGTGAGGGGAGATGAATCCACTCAATCTGCTGATCTTATACGAGGTTTGTGCCCCGATAGCCGGTAAACTCTCTAATGTGTTGTTTGACTCAGGCGCTACTCATTCTTTTATATCGCATGAGTGTGTGGATCATTTGAAATTGACTGTGTCTAAATTGCCTTATACCCTTACGGTATCTACTCCAACTAGTAAACCTTTGATTACCATATCTGTTTGCTTAAAATGTCCTATAGTGCTTGAAAACCGAGCTTTTGTTATAGACCTTATCTGTTTGCCTATGCAACAGATAGATGTTATCCTTGGCATGGATTGGCTTTCGGCTAACCATGTAATGCTAGATTGTTCTAGTAAGACCCTATCATTTCTTGAGCCTTCTAGTATAGTATCTGCCAATGAAGGAGTACCTTTGAGGAGTAACAACTCTCAGGAGTTTGTGATGCTTTTTGCAATGGAGGCTAATGAGATCCCCAGCATAGATTCTATGCCTATCGTGAGGGAGTTTCCTGAAATTTTCCCCCCAGACGTTCCAGGTTTGCCACCAGAAAGAGAAGTGGAATTCACTATAGATCTCGTACCAGGGACAGGGCCTATATCTATAGCACCGTATCGGATGTCACCAGTGGAACTAGCTGAGTTGAAGGAACAATTGGACGATATGATGGGGAAAGAGTTCATCAGACCGAGCGTTTCACCTTGGGGTGCACCGGTGTTGTTCGTTAAGAAGAAGGATGGAAGTGCGAGGTTGTGCACGGATTACAGGCAGTTGAATAAGGTGACGATTAAAAACAAGTATCCGTTGCCTAGAATCGATGACCTAATGGATCAGTTGAAGGGAGCATCAATATTCTCTAAGATCGATTTGAGGTCCGGGTATCACCAGATTAGAGTAAAGAAGGAAGATATACCCAAGACGGCTTTTAGGACGAGGTACGGGCACTATGAGTATTTAGTTATGCCTTTCGGTGTAACTAATGCGCCAGCCGTGTTCATGGATTATATGAACCGAATTTTCAGACCGTTCCTCGATAAGTTTGTCGTTGTGTTCATCGACGATATTCTTATCTACTCTCGTACGCGGGAAGAGCATGAGGAGCATTTGAGATTGGTACTACGAGTCTTGAAAGATAGGCAGCTTTATGCCAAACTTTCCAAGTGTGAGTTTTGGCTGGAAGAGGTACAATTTCTAGGGCATGTAATTAACAAAGAAGGAATAGCCGTAGATCCAGCTAAGGTTGAAGCAGTTCTTAAATGGGAACGACCCAAGTCAGTGAGTGAAATACGGAGTTTCATAGGACTTGCTGGATATTATCGGAGGTTCATAGAGGGATTCTCTAAGATTGCGCTGTCTATGACGCAGTTAACGAGAAAGGATACAACTTTTGTGTGGACGGACAAGTGTGAGCAGAGTTTCCAAAAGCTGAAGGAAAGATTGACTACATCACCTGTGTTGATCTTACCTGACCCCCTAGGACAGTTTGACGTATACTGTGATGCGTCATACCAAGGTTTAGGTTGTGTTCTAATGCAAGAGGGAAAAGCATTGGCTTATGCTTCCCGACTGTTGCGAATTCATGAGAGGAACTATCCGACTCATGACTTGGAGTTAGCAGCAATAGTGTTCGCATTGAAGATTTGGCGACAGTTTTTGTATGGAGCAAGGTTTAATGTTTTCAGTGACCACAAGAGCCTAAAGTATCTTTTTGATCAGAAGGAATTGAACATGAGACAGCGGAGGTGGATGGAGTTCATCAAAGATTATGATTTTGAGTTACTGTACCATCCTGGGAAGGCCAATGTGGTAGCAGATGCTTTAAGTAGGAAGTCCTTGCATGTATCCACAATGATGGTTAAGGAGTTGGAGTTGTTAGAACAATTCCGAGACCTGAACATAGGAATGGAGTTAAGAGAAAATAAAGTTTGTTTGGGTAGGAACACTATTAGTAGTGATTTCATGCAGGATCTCAAGGATAAGCAGATTCAGGATTTGTACCTTCAGGAGATAAGTAAAGGAATAGACGAGGGAAAAGTTTGAGTTCACTAGAGGAACAGATGGTGCATTAAGGTTTAGAGATAGAATATGTGTGCCAGAGGATGCAAAGATTAGGAAGATGATTTTAGAGGAGGCACATAAAAGTAAGTTGAGTTTCCATCCTGGATCCACAAAGATGTATCAGGATTTGAAGAAAATGTTCTGGTGGAAGAGGATGAAGAAAGAAGTAGCGGAGTATGTCTTATCTTGCCTGGTGTGTCAGAAGGCGAAGATCGAACATCAAAAACCAGCAGGATTATTGCAATCTCTAGATATCCCAGAATGGAAATGGGATAGTATAGCTATGGACTTTGTGGTCGGATTACCACGGACTCCTAAGAAGCATGATGCAATTTGGGTTGTCATTGATAGATTTACGAAGTGTGCTCACTTCTTGCCTATTAGAGAAGGTGATAAATTAGAGAAGTTAACCCAGATTTACATCGATGAAGTGGTTAGGTTGCATAGTGTGCCATCAAGTATTGTCTCAGATCGAGATCCTAGATTCACCTCTAATTTCTGGAGACAATTGCAAAATGCTTTCGGATCGAAGTTGAGAATGAGTTCTGCCTATCATCCCCAAACCGATGGGCAATCAGAGAGGACAACTCAATCATTGGAGGACCTATTGAGAGCTTGTGTGTTGGAACACACTGGCAGTTGGGATAAGTTTTTGCCATTGATTGAATTTACTTATAACAACAGTTTCCACAGCAGTATTGGAATGGCACCATATGAGACGTTGTATGGCAGAAAGTGTAGGACCCCGTTATGTTGGTATGAGACTAGTGAAAACCAAGTTTTGGGTCCGGATGTGGTACAACAGACTACGGAACAAGTCAGGAAGATAAGGGAAAAGATGAAGGAAGCACAAGATAGGCAGAGGAGCTACAGTGACAAGAGGAGGAGACCATTAGAATTCCAGGAAGGTGATCACATATTCTTGAGAGTTACTCGAAAAACTGGAATTGGCAGAGCTATGAAATCCCGAAAACTTACTCCTCGTTTCATTGGACCTTTTGCATTCTTCGACGAATTGGGCGATAGCTTACCAAATTGCCTTGCCACCTAATCTTTCCAACGTTCATGACGTCTTTCATGTTTCTCAATTGAGAAAGTACCACCCTAATCCATCTCATGTGATTGAGTTTGAGTCTATACAATTGCGAGAGAACCTGGAGCATGAGGTATTACCCATGAGGATCACGAGATAGACGGATCAAGGAACTTCGCGGTAGGCAGATTCCTTTGGTTAAAATCTTATGGGATGAAGCTACTGGAGATGCAACTTGGGAACGCGAGGCGGATATGCAACAACAATATCCACATCTTTTTCGAGGGTACGTAAATTCGAGGACGGAATTTTCTTTTAAGATGGGTAGTAATGTAACATCCTGATTTTCGGTATGCGGTTAATAAATTAAAATATAAGTAATTATATTTTAATATGAAGTTTAGGAAATGTCTGTAATAAAATAAAAATCATATTCTTGATCTACCTTACGATAATAGCTCACAGTAAAATTTTTCGGTGAAAATTCGAGACGGAAGTCGGTCTGCGTTTTCTCTACCAGTATAATTTTACTGAGCCGGAAACATAATTTTAACCCGTAAACAAGACGGTTAGTGTTTTTAGGATGTTTTGTGTGGGTATGGAGATTTTCACAAAATCTCGTCCGGGGCCAAATTCTAAGTATTACCCGAGCGAAATCGTCGAGAAATACGATCGGGGAAGTCATCTGATACGCAATGGAGCAGAGCACAAAGGAAACGAAAGGACTAGAAGAGACATGATGTGATGGCAAATAGTAACCACCATCACTCACCTTTTCAAAATTTTACTTTTTCAACTCTTTTCTCTATCCTACCTTACCTCCACCTTACAACACCATACCATACCTCCCATACCTCCAATCTTCCTCAACAATCCACTTCAATTTTCTCTCATTTTTCCTCTCCTTTTCTCTCCAAAACCGTGCCCCCTTTCCCTCCATCTATATATACCCATTTCATCACTTCACTCACACTTTTCTTCTTCTTCATCTTCTTCCTTTCTTTTAAAAAAAAAAAGTTCAAACCTTTAAAGCTTTGGTTTTTACTTCTCTTTTCAACTTGATTCCTTCATCAAAATTGTTCATCTTCTTGAGGGTAATGATCCTATTTAGTTTTCTTTTCAAGTTCTTGCATTCATTTCATAGTTTATGCTTTATGTTTTCTTTAAGCTCTCAAACTTCTAAAAACTCTTAAAAATGGTAGAAAACTCCGTTTGAGTTGAAACCACTTCCTATGTTCTTGTTTTTACTCCTATTACAACATACTAAAAGACTGAGTAAAACAAAAATTTCTAACCCCTTTATCCATGCAAGACCGAAACCATGCCTATGGTTTAGGTTGGATTTTGTTTCAACTTTTGCTTTTATGAACTTATATTTGAGTTCTATTCCAAGATGATCATGACCAAGGGCTCCTTTATACTAAAGGATGCTAGGTTTAAGTGATTGGAAAAGTTTAAATCTTTTTCATTGAGTTTCCTATGATGGCCGAAACTCATTTGTTTTGGACCTAGGATGTGTTGTTTTTATTTTCCAAGATGATTATGGATTAAAGCTCCTTATGTGAAAGGATTCTTTATCTAAAAAGATTGGAACGTTTTAGGTTGTTTCTCTTCCAAAATGATTATAGATTGAGCTCCTTAATATCAAAGGATGCTATGTCTAAAAGATTGGATGATTTAAAGATTTCTAGCTTAAAAATCCTATGATGGCCGAAACCTAAGGTTTATGGACCTAGGATGCCTTGTTTTTCATTTTCCAAAATGATCATGGTTTTAAGCTCCTTACTATGTATGGATGCTAAGCTAAAGAGATTGGAAAGTTTAGAAATTTCTAGCCAATTCAATTATGTTGGCCGAAACTTGTATTAAAGGAAATAAAATGTTTTTGATTTGCTTTGTGAAAACTAGTACTTGATTCATACTCCTTAATACTCTAAGATCATTGATCTAAGAGGTTGTGTCGATTTGAAAATCCTAGCCTATTTGGTTATACAAGGCCGAAACCTACCCTAAGTGGTTGGATGATTTTTATTCCATATTTTCAACTTATGCCAATTTATTTAAGTTACCTAGAGTCTAAGTGATAAGTATCCAAAAGCTTAGGTTGAGAAAACAATCCTAGCTCTCATTTGAATTGAATGGCCGAATCTAGCATAATGAGGGCATAGATGAATTTGTTTGATTTATTTTTAATTATGTTGCTTGGTTGAAGGTGGTGTTGGTAACTTGTGGTGTGGCAACGAGGAGCTTCGAGTTCCGAAGTTTGGTGAGAACTCAGGTGGGGGAAAGAATCAATCTACCGTCGGGAACGATAAGTAGTAGATTATATATTAATTGTGTAGGGCAACCCAAACCCTACTAGAAAATCGAATAATCGACAAGACCAAAATCACGTTGGAGTTGTTTTTCTGTAAAACCAATGTTGATTCGGGGATTGTAGGTTTATCGGTGTTGGATTCGTTATATGATATTGAGAATGTATGAATTTATTGATGCTGATATTACTGTGATATTTTAATATGATATTGAGAATGTAGGAATTTATTGATGCTGATATTACTGTGATATTTTATGACGATTGATATGTTTATATGAGAATGTATTATAGCTTGATGATAATTGAACTGCTTTTTTCCACAATGTTTTGATATATGGTTAGAGATTTTGATGTGTATTAATACAAGATAATTAGAGGAATGTGTGCGGGGGTTCATGATATCTGAGTTTAGAAGTGCCTAACCGAGATGTGATTATTGTTGGGTTTATTCATCAAATAGTGATGAGAGGTTACGGCACTAGGGGGTGACCTGAAACAGGGTCTGTGATATTTTCATATGATCGACTTGAAACATAGTCTGGTTGACTTGAAACATAGTCTGGTTGGCTTGAAACATTGTCTGGTTGGCTTGAAATATAGTCTGATTTACTTGAGATGGAAATTTGGATACGTGGCTGTGGCCAAACATTCATACTGCATTGCATTGCATCATGACAAAGGGTAGAGGAGGATATATATCAATTTGAGGATGACTTGTTAGAAATGTGTGTTGATTGTCTATGGCAATTAGTGTATCATTTACTATGAATCTTTTTCCGCTTTTGATGATAGCATGTTTCTTATCCCCTGTACTTTTCTCTGCTTTGTTCTATCTTTTATGGCTCGTGTTCGAAGATCCTGTTGATGAGCCGAACGAGGAGGAGCTGGACGGAACTCCTTACGAGTCGGATGCCGGAGGACGAGCTGTGACCCATGATGAGTAGGGTCTAGTCCTAGTTATGGCCAGTGCGTCTGTGTCACGACGCTTTATCTTTTCCGCCTTTACGTTTGTATAACTTGTACACCTGTTAGGGCTCCTATTGTCGGGATGCTCTAAAACAGTGTTTTGTTTAACTCTGATTTCACTTACATATGCTTAATATGGTCATGTTTTCTTATTCCTGTTCTACATGAATATGTTTACTTAATAATTTAAGTTTTAATTCCGCCGTATTTTCATGTTAAGTTTAAGAATAAGAACACAATAATCAAGTTTATTTCCAAATAAAACACCGAGGCACAGCGGGGTGTCTCATTATGGTATCAGAGCCGTTTGGTTCTAAAAACGGACTGTGGGTTATGTTCGATCAGAATCAAGGACTGTTAAGTTTAGGTGTTGTTACTGGCCGTGTCTAGTTGAATCCACATCGGATTTAGACTATGTTTAGAAGTGGGGTAGAGTGTCCGAACCTAATGCGAAACAATTAATATTAGTATGGCATATGGTATTTATATACTTGCTTATGTAGTATTATATGTCATACTAATTAGAGAGAATTGTTTCTTTCACTCGAAATCATGGCACGTGGAAGAGGGCGTCCATCAAACAAGGTGGAGGAAGGACTCGAGAAAAGAGTAATCGGAGTCTGTCAATGGAGGAGGATCATCTTCGACTCCAAACACAATGGAGACAATAGCGGCTGCTTTGCTATTGCAAACCCAACAGAATCTTTGAGATGCTGCAAATGAACAAGGAGCAGCTCGAGATAAAGAATCAGAGGAGGGCAGCAGCAGCTGAGGATGCCGGATTGACAACTTTTATGAATGGAAAGCCACCTCAGTTCCACGGAGAGTATGATCCTGAAAGGGCTGAATGGTGGATACAAGAGATTGAAAAGATATTCGACATTATGCGCTGCCGAGAGGATAAGAAGGTGACTTCATACGCTTTTATGCTTTATCTTGAGGGGGCAGAATTCTGGTGGAAGGGCAAGAGAAAGTTATTGGAAGCTGAGGGTAGTGTGATCAACTGGAAGCTATTCACTGATTGATTCTTTGAGAAGTATTTTCCGCGTACAGTTAGACGCGAGAAGGAGAAGGAATTCACGAATCTCAAGCAGGGCAACATGTGTGTCGGCGAGTATGCCTCGAGGTTTGAGGCGCTGATCAAGTTTTCAGAATACTATCAGAGGTTCCCTAATGAGGACTGGCAATGAAGAAGGTTTGAAGAGGGACTCAGGATTGAGCTGCAGCGGGCTGTAGTGTCTCTGGACATACAGTACTTCCCAGAGCTAGTAGAGAGATGCAGTGCCATCGAAAGCATAGACTTGAGGATGGCTAATGAACAAAAACAACTGAGGACCGGGGGTCCTAATCGGTCAAATTTCCAGAGGCGTGGAGGAAGTAATTCTCAATGGAGACAGAAACCATATGCTAAGCCTGGGCAGAAGCAAGGACCAGGACCAGCAGCGGGAACGGGTCAGCAGTCGCATAATGTAGTTTGCTTCAGATATGGAGGGCCACATTATGCCAACAACTGTCCAAGTAGGCCCAACTGTTTCAACTGTGGGAAACAAGGCCACATAGCACGAGACTGCAGACTGCCGATTAAACAACAGTCAACAACTACTAGAAAAAGTGTCGGAGATCATAGAGGTGACCCAGTAACCAGACCACAAGCCACTGGAAGGGTGTTTACCGTGAGGGGAGATGAATCCACTCAATCTGCTGATCTTATACAAGGTTTGTGCCTGATAGCTGGTAAACTCTCTAATGTGTTGTTTGACTCAGGCGCTACTCATTCTTTTATATCGCATGAGTGTGTGGATCATTTGAAATTGACTGTGTCTAAATTGCCTTATACCCTTACGGTATCTACTCTAACTAGTAAACCTTTGATTACCATATATGTTTGCTTAAAATGTCCTATAGTGCTTGAAAACCGAGCTTTTGTTATAGACCTTATCTGTTTGCCTATGCAACAGATAGATGTTATCCTTGGCATGGATTGGCTTTCGGCTAACCATGTAATGCTAGATTGTTCTAGTAAGACCCTATCATTTCTTGAGCCTTCTAGTATAGTATCTGCCAATGAAGGAGTACCTTTGAGGAGTAACAACTCTCAGGAGTTTGTGATGCTTTTTGAAATGGAGGCTAATGAGATCCCCAGCATAGATTCTATGCCTATCGTGAGGGAGTTTCCTGAAGTTTTCCCCCAGACGTTCCAGGTTTGCCACCAGAAAGAGAAGTGGAATTCACTATAGATCTCGTACCAGGGACAGGGCCTATATCTATAGCACCGTATCGGATGTCACCAGTGGAACTAGCTGAGTTGAAGGAACAATTGGACGATATGATGGGGAAAGAGTTCATCAGACCGAGCGTTTCACCTTGGGGTGCACCCTGTTGTTCGTTAAGAAGAAGGATGGAAGTGCGAGGTTGTGCACGGATTATGAGCGATTGAATAAGGTGACGATTAAAAACAAGTATCCGTTGCCTAGAATCGATGACCTAATGGATCAGTTGAAGGGAGCGTCAATATTCTCTAAGATCGATTTGAGGTCCGGGTATCACCAGACTAGAGTAAAGAAGGAAGATATACCCAAGACGACTTTTAGGACGAGGTACGGGCACTATGAGTATTTAGTTATGCCTTTCGGTGTAACTAATGCGCCAGCCGTGTTCATGGATTATATGAACCGAATTTTCAGACCGTTCCTCGATAAGTTTGCCGTTGTGTTCATCGACGATATTCTTATCTACTCTCGTACGCGGGAAGAGCATGAGGAGCATTTGAGATTGGTACTACGAGTCTTGAAAGATAGGCAGCTTTATGCCAAACTTTCCAAGTGTGAGTTTTGGCTGGAAGAAGTACAATTTCTAGGGCATGTAATTAACAAAGAAGGAATAGCCGTAGATCCAGCTAAGGTTGAAGCAGTTCTTAAATGGGAACGACCCAAGTCAGTGAGTGAAATACGGAGTTTCTTAGGACTTGCTGGATATTATCAGAGGTTCATAGAGGGATTCTCTAAGATTGCGCTATCTATGACGCAGTTAACGAGAAAGGATACAACTTTTGTGTGGACGGACAAGTGTGAGCAGAGTTTCCAAAAGCTGAAGGAAAGATTGACTACATCACCTGTGTTGATCTTACCTGACCCCCTAGGACAGTTTGACGTATATTGTGATGCGTCATACCAAGGCTTAGGTTGTGTTCTGATGCAAGAGGGAAGAGCAGTGGCTTATGCTTCCCGACAGTTGCGAATTCATGAGAGGAACTATCCGACTCATGACTTGGAGTTAGCAAAGCAATAGTGTTCGCATTGAAGATTTGGCGGCGCTTTTTGTATGGAGCAAGGTTTAATGTTTTCGGTGACCACAAGAGCCTAAAGTATCTTTTTGATCAGAAGGAATTGAACATGAGATAGCGGAGGTGGATGGAGTTCATCAAAGATTATGATTTTGAGTTACTGTACCATCCTGGGAAGGCTAATGTGGTAGCAGATGCTTTAAGTAGGAAGTCCTTGCATGTATCCACAATGATGGTTAAGGAGTTGGAGTTGTTAGAACAATTCCGAGACCTGAACATAGGAATGGAGTTAAGAGAAAATAAAGTTTGTTTGGGTAGGATCACTATTAGTAGTGATTTCATGCAGGATCTCAAGGATAAGCAGATTCAGGATTTGTACCTTCAGGAGATAAGTAAAGGAATAGACGAGGGAAAAGTTTGAGTTCACTAGATGAACAGATGGTGCATTAAGGTTTAGAGATAGAATATGTGTGCCAGAGGATGCAGAGCTTAGGAAGATGATTTTAGAGGAGGCACATAAAAGTAAGTTGAGTTTCCATCCTGGATCCACAATGATGTATCAGGATTTGAAGAAAATGTTCTAGTGGAAGAGGATGAAGAAAGAAGTAGCGGAGTATGTCTTATCTTGCCTGGTGTGTCAGAAGGCGAAGATCGAACATCAAAAACCAGCAGGATTATTGCAATCTCTAGATATCCCAGAATGGAAATGGGATAGTATAGCTATGGACTTTGTGGTCGGAATACCACGGACTCCTAAGAAGCATGATGCAATTTGGGTTGTCATTGATAGATTGACGAAGTGTGCTCACTTCTTGCCTATTAGAGAAGGTGATAAATTAGAGAAGTTAACCCAGATTTACATCGATGAAGTGGTTAGGTTGCATGGTGTGCCATCAAGTATTGTCTCAGATCGAGATCCTAGATTCACCTCTAATTTCTGGAGACAATTGCAAAATGCTTTCGGATCGAAGTTGAGAATGAGTTCTGCCTATCATCCCCAAACCGATGGGCAATCAGAGAGGACAACTCAATCATTGGAGGACCTATTGAGAGCTTGTGTGTTGGAACACACTGGCAGTTAGGATAAGTTTTTACCATTGATTGAATTTACTTATAACAACAGTTTCCACAGCAGTATTGGAATGGCACCATATGAGGCGTTGTATGGCAGAAAGTGTAGGACCCCGTTATGGTATCCGGTTAATAAATTAAAATATAAGTAATTATATTTTAATATGAAGTTTAGGAAATGTTTGTAATAAAATAAAAATCATATTCTTGATCTACCTTACGATAATAGCTCACAAGTAAAATTTTAATGAAAATTGAGACGGAAAGTCGGTCTGCGTTTTCTCTACCAAGTATAATTTACTGAGCCGGAAACATAATTTTAACCCGTAAACAAGACGGTTAGTGTTTTTAGGATGTTTTGTGTGGGTATGGAGATTTTCACAAAATCTCGTCCGGGGCCAAATTCTAAGTATTACCCGAGCGAAATCGTCGAGAAATACGATCGAGGAAGTCATCTGATACGCAATGGAGCAGAGCACAAAGGAAACGAAAGGACTAGAAGAGACATGATGTGATGGCAAATAGTAACCACCATCACTCACCTTTTCAAGATTTTACTTTTTCAACTCTTTTCTCTCTCCTACCTTACCTCCACCTTACAACACCATACCTTACCACCATACCTCCCATACCTCCAATCTTCCTCAACAATCCACTTCAATTTTCTCTCATTTTTCCTCTCCTTTTCTCTCCAAAACCGTGCCCCCTTTCCCTCCATCTATATATACCCATTTCATCACTTCACTCACACTTTTCTTCTTCTTCATCTTCTTCCTTTCTTTTAAAAAAAAAAGTTCAAACCTTTAAAGCTTTGGCTTTTACTTCTCTTTTCAACTTGATTCCTTCATCAAAGTTGTTCATCTTCTTGAGGGTAATGATCCTATTTAGTTTTATTTTCAAGTTCTTGCATTCATTTCATAGTTTATGCTTTATGTTTTCTTTAAGCTCTCAAACTTCTAAAAACTCTTAAAAATGGTAGAAAACTCCGTTTGAGTTGAAACCACTTCCTATGTTCTTGTTTTTACTCCTATTACAACATACTAAAAGACTGTGTAAAACAAAAATTTCGAACCCCTTTATCCATGCAAGGCCGAAACCATGCCTATGGTTTAGGTTGGATTTTGTTTCAACTTTTGCTTTTATGAACTTATATTTGAGTTCTATTCCAAGATGATCATGACCAAGGGCTCCTTTATACTAAAGGATGCTAGGTTTAAGTGATTGGAAAAGTTTAAATCTTTTTCATTGAGTTTCCTATGATGGCCGAAACTCATTTGTTTTGGACCTAGGATGTGTTGTTTTTATTTTCCAAGATGATTATGGATTAAAGCTCCTTATGTGAAAGGATTCTATATCTAAAAAGATTGGAACGTTTTAGGTTGTTTCTCTTCCAAAATGATTATAGATTGAGCTCCTTAATATCAAAGGATGCTATGTCTAAAAGATTGGATGATTTAAAGATTTCTAGCTTAAAAATCCTATGATGGCCAAAACCTAAGGTTTATGGACCTAGGATGCCTTGTTTTTCATTTTCCAAAATGATCATGGTTTTAAGCTCCTTACTATGTATGGATGCTAAGCTAAAGAGATTGGAAAGTTTAGAAATTTCTAGCCAATTCAATTATGTTGGCCGAAACTTGTATTAAAGGAAATAAAATGTTTTTGATTTGCTTTGTGAAAACTAGTACTTGATTCATACTCCTTAATACTCTAAGATCATTGATCTAAGAGGTTGTGTCGATTTGAAACTCCTAGCCTATTTGGTTATACAAGGCCGAAACCTACCCTAAGTGGTTGGATGATTTTTATTCCATATTTTCAACTTATGCCAATTTATTTAAGTTACCTAGAGTCTAAGTGATAAGTATCCAAAAGCTTAGGTTGAGAAAACAATCCTAGCTCTCATTTGAATTAAATGGCCGAACCTAGCATAATGAGGGCATAGATGAATTTGTTTGATTTATTTTTAATTATGTTGCTTGGTTGAAGGTGGTGTTGGTAACTTGTGGTGTGGCAACGAGGAGCTTCGAGTTCCGAAGTTCGGTGAGAACTCAGGTGGGGGAAAGAATCAATCTACCGTCGGGAACGATAAGTAGTAGATTATATATTAATTGTGTAGGGCGACCCAAACCCTACTAGAAAATCGAATAATCGACAAGACCAAAATCACGTTGGAGTTGTTTTTCTGTAAAACCAATGTTGATTCGGGGATTGTAGGTTTATCGGTGTTGGATTGGTTATATGATATTGATAATGTATGAATTTATTGATGCTGATATTACTGTGATATTTTAATATGATATTGAGAATGTAGGAATTTATTGATGCTGATATTACTGTGATATTTTATGACGATTGATATGTTTATATGAGAATGTATTATAGCTTGATGATAATTGAACTGCTTTGTTCCACAATGTTTTGATATATGGTTAGAGATTTTGATGTGTATTAATACATGATAATTAGAGGAATGTGTGCGGGGGTTCATGATATCTGAGTTTAGAAGTGCCTAACCGAGATGTGATTATTGTTGGGTTTATTCATCAAATAGTGATGAGAGGTTACGGCACTAGGGGGTGACTGAAACAGGGTCTGTGATATTTTCATATGATCGACTTGAAACATAGTCTGGTTGACTTGAAACATAGTCTGGTTGGCTTGAAACATAGTCTGGTTGACTTGAAATATAGTCTGATTTACTTGAGATGGAAATTTGGATACATGGCTGTGGCCAAACATTCATACTGCATTGCATTGCATCATGACAAAGGGTAGAGGAGGATATATATCAATTTGAGGATGACTTGTTAGAAATGTGTGTTGATTGTCTATGGCAATTAGTGTATCATTTACTATGAATCTTTTTCCGCTTTTGATCATAGCATGTTTCTTATCCCCTGTACTTTTCTCTGCTTTGTTCTATCTTTTATGGCTCGTGTTCGAAGATCCTGTTGATGAGCCGAACGAGGAGGAGCTGGACGGAACTGCTTACGAGCCGGATGCCGGAGGACGAGCTATGACCCATGATGAGTAGGGTCTAGTCCTAGTTATGGCCAGTGCGTCTGTGTCACGACGCTTTATCTTTTACGCCTTTACGTTTGTATAACTTGTACACCTGTTAGGGCTCCTATTGTCGGGATGCTCTAAAACAGTGTTTTGTTTAACTCTGATTTCACTTACATATGCTTAATATGGTCATGTTTTCTTATTCTTGTTCTACATGAATATGTTTACTTAATAATTTAAGTTTTAATTCTGCCGTATTTTCATGTTAAGTTTAAGAATAAGAACACAATAATCAAGTTTATTTCCAAATAAAACATCGAGGCACAGCGGGGTGTCTCAGCAATATAGGTCGAGGATGGTGTAGTGTGGGATGGGGATGGTGTAGAATGGGTTGGGAAAGGTGTAGAATGGGTGGGGGGGCTCTTGTAGGGGTCGGGGAGGTGCAGCTGGGGTCGGGGTGGATGCGGAAGAACCAGCAGCAGCAAAAGCTAGCACCTGGGATGTATCACCCTCGCTTAGCCTTCCCCTTCCCCTTATCACCGCTAGGCGGTGGAGGGCGGGGCGGCTTTCTTCCTGATGATGATATAGCTATTTTTATAGCACAATTATGAATCAATGTAAAAACAATAAATCAAACAATATCTAACATAATAATCAAAATATACATATAGTTAATAATATCTAACATTGAAACTTGTCAAGTCTTACATTTAATTGCATAAACAAATATTTAAAATACAATAAAAATACGTAACATTAAAATTCCTTTTCAGACTCGGTATCGTCATATGATTGTAAATCCGACTCTTCGTCTTCTTCCATTGAGTCCACTTTCGATTTCTTCCTCTAATGATGCATGCATCGATGATTGATTACCAACACCACTTCTTCTCCATCAACTTCAGATCCCAACATGCCAGTAATACGCTCGACCTCAATTACTTCATTGACATGTGATGATTCATCCACCTGGAAAGGCGTCTCATCCTCTGCATCATCAATTTCTATGCAACCCCTAGGCTTAGTAGTGACAGCAACACACCATCCTCGTTTGTCCGTTGGTATTGCTGGATAAGGGATATAATAAACATGTTTTAGATTCTAAGCAATTATAAATGGATCAAACTATTGATATCTTCCAGTCATGCGAATGTCCACAGTTCCATACTTGGGATCCACCTTTGAGCCTGTCCTCGATGGATCAAACCAGTTACAATAGAATAAGACTACTTTTTAGGATAAGTAGTAGTATTGCATTGTAACTCGTATATGTTTTTTATGACCCCATAAAAATCACCACTACCTTGACCCTGTACGAAAACCCCGCTATTAATTGTCTTTTTTCCCACATTCCATTAATATGTGTGGAATTTGTACGCATTAATGAAGTATGTATGCCATGATCTAACACGGCTGTAGGGCTCGTATGCTAAATCTCTCAAGTGTTGATTTGTCACACTTAATGGTTACTGATAAACCTACGAATATGTAAGTCATATTAAATAATTACTTTACAATTGGCATTCAAGGTTGATAATGTCTGCCAAGTTATATGACACTTACTTGTTGCTTGAACCAATCGGGAAAATTTGCATGCGTACGAGCAGAAGCATCTTGGTCATTTATATGATTAGTTTGCAGGAACACACCGATAATGAATATGTGTACGATGTGTTAACAGAGAAATTGATATAACATGTGATAGTTTATTCTAAAAATAAGTCGTTGAAACTTACTCATGGTATGGTTTCACCTTGATGTAATTTATCAAGAAGTGAACATGGGCCGGAATGAAAGCAATAGGAAGCAATAGGAATACATGACATATATGAGTTTTGATCCCATGTAGCCTCCCCTTAGTTACATCATCACATCGTGCCAAATTAGAGGAATAACCATCGGGCATCCTAAGCTCTTTTAACCACCGACAAACAAACTTTGCTTCATTGGCTATTAAAGTTTAACAAGCTTTTGGTTTGACAACTTTTCCATTTGGCTGTGGCTTCAGCTCCAAATCCTTTCATCTATAGTAAAAAGATATGTCCATCCTTGCCTTCTCATTGTCCTTCGTCTTGCCAGCCACATTTATAACCGTATTAAAATGTTGTCAAAGAAATTCTTCTCAATATGCATGATATCAAGGTTATGTCTTAACAGATTATCCTTACAGTACAGTAGTTCCCAAAAATACTTTGTTTTATCCAGTTATACCATTCTCCATACCCTGCTAATCTTGACACACCGGCATCAGTGGTTTTTGGAAGGTCGCTAACCTGACCCCAAATTTGTTCAAGAGTCAACAAAGGATGTGGACCTTCTTCTTTTGTTTGATTATTTTTTAAAGATCGGATATTCCTTCAGAATTGATGATCATGATCTAAGAACTGACGATGAGAATCAAACCATGAACGTTTGCCACCATATCTTAGGGTAATAGCCTTTCCATGTTCCATGTAATACGGGCATGCTAATTTACCTTGGTTCCCCAACCAGAGAGCATGCCATATGCAGGAAAATCATTGATAGTCCATATCAGTGCCGCCATCATCATAAAGTTTCTCTTCTTTGAAACGTCATACTTCAACACACCAGCCCACATCTTCTTCATATCATCGATCAGAGGCTGCAAATATACATCAATCCCAGCCTTCAGATTAGATGACCTCGGTATTAGACAAATTAGAAACATATATGGTTTTGACATGAACATCTAGGGAGGAAGATTGTACGGTGTAACAATTACTGGCCAACATGAATATAGCGTGGTTGACGCCTGAATGTACGGGGTAAAACCATCTGAGCACAGGCCAAGTCGTACATTGCAAGGATCTGATGCAAATTCAGGGTGTACTCAATCAAAGTACTTCCAGGCTTCACCATCAGAAGGGTGGCGTAAAACGCCCGTACTTCTTCTATTTTCATAATGCCACCTCATCTATCCCGCAGTTTACGTTGATGCAAACAGTCTCTTCAACCTTGGAATTATTGGTAGATAGAACATTGCCTTCACAGGAACTGGTTTGTTCTTACTACGATCACCATTTTGAACACGGTACCTCAGTGTCTGACAAAATTTACATTCTTCCATAGTGCTATCGTTTGTGCCCGAATCACTGTCATAATATAGCATACACCCGTTCGGACAACAATCAATCATCTTAGCCCCCAACCCTAGTTTCGACACCAACCGCTTCACATCATAATAACTTTTTGGCAACATCTCTTTGAATGGTGTCACATCTTGCAGCATTTTACAAAAAAATTCCAAACACTGCTCAGGGACATTCCAATTGGACTTGCAAGCTAAAAGCCTAACACAAATTGATAACTTTGAATATAACGTCCCTTCAAACAATGGCTTATTTGTCTCTAACAACATATTGTAGAATCTCTGTGCCGATTCATTAGGAGGCTCTTCCATGTCATCAGTCTCATTCGCATCAAAAGTCCCACATTGACCGAGACAATCATCCACCATCCATTGCGTTGACTTGAGATCCACATGCGGTATCAAATACCCGCGATTTTTGAAGTAGGTTGACTTCTACAACACAATGCTCAAAGAGGAAGGCATATTTCCCCTTTATTGTACTCTTTCTTGTATCTTTCAGCAGTCTTTCCAATGTCCGGTCAAACCGAAATGAAAGTTACTGCCTTCCTTTGCAACCTTGCCTATTAGCTTCAAGACAGAAGTACTGGACCTGAACTTGTTCTTGCCCTTGTTCTTCTCCTTGTTTACCAGGCTTAAGACTTTCCCTTTCAAGACTATCACAATAGTCTACCCTTTTCTACTGTAGAGACTCTATCGGTAGCTCTCAACTTCCTTTGCAATATTTGGTAGAGGTCTGTCAGAATCGTTCATAACAAATTGACTATAACTATCCAACAACAATTGCAAGATCATATCACTGGCCAACATTCGGCCTAAAGGAAAGCCTAGCTTACCAGGCTTTCAATGTACTCAATATCATGAAGCACATGGTAACTGTCTGGATTTCCTTTCGCCAGTTCGTAAATGAAAAAGGGTCGGGTAGACTTGTGGTTCTTATGCATTGCCTGCTCTCAATAGATCATCTTGAGGCGCATGATCATATCATATGCCTTCATGGTTGCAAGCATGAGGAATCCTACACTCAAGGACATCGTCTTGATGCTTCTCGTAAGCATCTTTTCGATCCTAGAACTAGTTACTTAGGAATCATTTGCTCAAGAATGTACAACTATTTCTCGTACTTGAGGACAATCCTCAAATTCTTGTACCAATCCAGAAATTTAATTTCGGATATCTTGTCCTTCTCAAGGAAAAATCACAGTAATAAATCATAGTGTTTTATTTCATGGTAATTCTAATTAAAAAAACATGCAAAATATAAGTATCATGATAAAAACATATTTAATAAGGACTTTTATTAAATACGCTCCCACTATTTTACTTAAATCAATGACCCTCATCATTGACTCAAAATCCCTTTGGAAGATTTTCTAGTGATACCAAGATCCGTATTTCACCTTGTTTTGAGTCAACTTTGGTTGATCTCCCAAAACTTAGTTATTTAGATAGGAAAATCCTTTCCAATTACATCTCATGTAACTCTTGGATCAGTTGGGTGAATAACTCTTATTGTAATCCATCCCATGGACTAACGCCCAACTCAACGCTTCTAAGCCTTTCAATCCTATTGAATTTGGCTTAGTTAAGCTAGACCCAATGGATAGCATTTGGACAATTGTCTCATCGCATCTTACTAGTATAGAAAAATGCACTCCGCTTTGGCAGACCTACACTCATTCGATAATAGTCTTGATGAGTGTCATGCATTGAAAGGCTCTTAAACTTAATATTTCCTTTTGAGGGATTTTTATTAAAATTGATCTCACCGGCATTGTATCACATACAAAACATCTCTCAGCATACATGAAATTCATGCTATCATACATTCAAGCAACATATAAAGCATACAAGACATATACACATATAAACGTACATTTCATGTATCTCATACATACATCTCATACATTTCATGCATCTCATACATTTCATGCATCTCATACATAAACATACAAGATAAGGTACTATATTTATGGCCTCCTAATGTTCAAAAATTAAATAAATAATTATTACAAATCTTTGACCCTCGAGCAAACTTCTCAAGCTTCTCCCACGGCGTCATCATTTGGTCTTGCATCCTCTTCAACTCGAGCAAATATTTACTAAAATAAATAAATTAATTAAAACGGCACGACACTTCGGCTCTATTTAAATAAATAAATCACGACACGCATGTCGTATTTACCGAAAATAAATAACACCATAATCTAAGGTCATAATTATATACCCCACATTTAAAAATATTTAATTGTAAATAATAATAACCTTTTGGATCAAATAATAATAATAATAACATTTATTATTATTACAATCTTTTAACTATTATAAAGTAATTAAAATTATAACTTTGATTTCGCATAAGGCCAAAATATGACAAAGGTAATCAAATCATGGCTAAAAGGAACATTCCTGGACATTATTACTCATAAATCACATAAGCAATCAAATTACCTTTTGGGAAAAAAATTCAACGCCCATAATGCAGACACATTTCACTTTGATTTCAAAAGGAAATCAAAACACAATTGAATCCAAAAGCAAATAAGATAAAGGCAACCAAATAATGGTAAAGCAATCCTGGACATGATAGCCTTTCACGCACTGGACACCAAATTGTCCTTTTGAAATGATTTAAACATTATATTTGAAACGCCTTTCAAGTTTTAGGCGTTAGAAACGTGCATATCGATTTGAATTTGTTTCAGGGGTTTCAGGCAACTCACCTTTTAATTTGTTTCACAAAAGACAACATGCATATCGATTGAATCATTTTCAAACGCAATAATTCATGTTATCAAATAAGGCAAACAACCATATAGGATTCATGGTAATTACGACCATACTCTCTGATACCGCTGATGGGTTTTTATGAGATAATCATCTTTTAAAATCATATCTCAATGCAGAAGAAAACCATCCCCACATATCGCACATTACAAAACATGAATCACATAAGAGCTGTTAGTGTTTACCTCTTCAAGCGTGCTTTTCGTTTGCATCATTAGTGCCACGAATGTAAACACAAGCATTGAGAGACCAATTTAACCAAATCTTTAAAAGAAAATTCAAATCGTTTGACCAAGTCAATAGCAGTTGGTTGAGAAGAGAGAGAAAGTTCAAGTAACAAGAAATTATCTAAAACAATTATCCAAAATCGCTAATAGTAACAACGAGATTCAAATAGATGATTAAAGCTTCTAAGGTCACGAACCCGCCTACCCAATCATGCAAGCTACCCAAGTGATGATATTCTGTTTCCTATGTTCAATTTCATTGTCAACCGAGACCCCCAAATTCTCCTAAAGAAAATATCAATGCTCTAAAGGACGTATCTAAATTGTAAATTAATTACCTACCAAGTCTCATAACCTATAGTTAGCTTAGATTAAGTTCTTGTTCCCTATGTGGTTGCACCAATCTCCTACCCACTATCAATGCAATATCCAACTGGTGTTCCTAATTCAAGTCCTAAGCACGAATTACCTATCAAGTCTCATCACACTGACATGTTAACCAAGGGCCCTTTTGATTAACACAACAAATGCATTAAGAAACAAGAATTGAGTTAAGGAAAAGAATACATCATATTGAAATTTGTTATGCCATCAAGGGTGGCTTCATCGTTCCCCTAGAATAGATGATTAGTTCCTCATAGTAATCAAAACCAAAGCAAAGAAGAAGAAAGAATTCATTACAATTGCATAAACCCTAATAAAACTAGAGGCTACACAGCTCCAAGAGAACAAGGAAAAATTGGTCAAAATTAGGATCCTAATCTATTCCCAAAACAAGCTATTTATAATTTTCTGAATCAGCACCCACTCACGAGGCGAGCACTTGATTTTGGCTCCATCTGGAATTTAAATGCTCGCGAGGCAAGGCAGAGAAGTTGCAGAATCCCTGTGTCTAGTTCGCGAGGCGAACCTTTTCTCGCGGGGCAAGCCTGAATGTGTGAACTTCCTACTCAGTCTTGTAGCTCTGGTTCGCGAGGCGAGCATTGTCTCATGGGGCGAGACACTCTTCTTGGCCTTTAGCTTGTTTTCTTCAAGTTTCCTTATTCTCTTAAGCTTGACTTGTAACCTGAAATGTAAAAAACAACATGTTAATGCTTTATTGACTCCAAAATAACCAAAATTTCCAAAAACTTCTCTAAAAGACTCAAAGTGTTGCTTAGGGACAAAAGAAGTCAAATTCGGGTGATTAGTGAGGTTAAATCACTCAATTGGCATAAAAACTTTGGCCCTTCTAGCTGTAAAACTAGATAAGCTAAAGGCTTATCAGTTAGCAAGACTAGGTTTAGAGCAAGACTAATATTCTATTTATAAGTCACATGCTCCTCTTGACCTAACTACTTACTTATTGGGCGTTGTGTAACACCCTGTTTTTAGCTACGCTATATTACCGGTAGCAAGATAATTATTTATATTTTTATCTGAGACCAATAAAATGATTTTGGATAAAACAAAATCATATTCACACTCTACCTTATGGTATAGGATTACGGTAAAATTTTGGGTTGAAAATTCAGACGGAAACCGGTTTGTGTTTTCACTAACGGTAAGATTTTACTGAGAAGAATACCTAATTTTGACCCGAGAATGAAGCGGTTTAGTTTTATATGATATTTTCAACGATATAGACTATTTTGAAATTCTTGCTCAAAAATATATTACTATATTTTATTCAGGCGAAGTTTTGAAGAAAAACGCGTAAGAAAACCAGATCCGGACAACGAGTTATACATGATGACTCATGTAGGATGAGTCATCAAGTCATGATGACAACTTCATAAATATCTAGATATTTAGGGGTGAAAAGACCAAAATACCCTTAAGTTCCTAAGTAATTCCCAATGTGTCCCAAGATATTTTTGGACCCCAAATTCATCTTCAATTTCATGCAGCCACATCCACTCAACCAAACCCATTTCATTTTTTTTTCATTTTATCATCTTCCTCTCAAAAATCATAATCGGGTAAACAACGAACCGGATAAGGATGCACAGAGATACACCGGAAGCCAGAACGACGAGTCATCCATGATGACTCAGAGGGGATGAGTCACCTTGGTGAATCATGGTGGTGACTCATCTTCAGCATAAATGCTCATAAAAGTAAAACCTAAAATATCTAGATATTTATGTATTAACTTAGCTTAGCTTAGTTAACATCAACTATGGTTATTAAGTGACACATCCTCTCCCCTCAACTACTCAATTTACTTGGCTCTAAACCCCCCACACTTAGCCAATTTCGTGCAGCCCTCTCCTCTTCATCACTTGAGTCAATTCATTCACTCATTTCATCAAAATTCTCTAAGTCATTTCTCTCATAAACCTAAGACTCAATGATGGCAAAGCTTGCATCTTGGATCATTCTTTTCTTCATTTCAAAGTGAGGATCCTCTTCCTCATCACCTTAGCTCTCTTTATCACCCACTACTTTGGATTAGAGGAGAAGAATTGAGAGAGAATAGTCAATAGTTACAAGAAGCCTTTGTTGGAAGCTTTGAAACCTAGTTGGAGCAGTCGCAATGAGATAGTCGCTAAACTCTCTTCAACCGTTGGATCGTTCTCAAATTTCATACGAAGTTTCAAGACTTGTGGTTCTTCATATCCAATGGTTCGAATTTCGAAATAATCTCTAGAGTGTGAGATATTCATCTAGAACAATGGGCCTAGGAGGTGAGAAACTTAACCCGGATACCACCTAACTTGCAACCATAGAACTGTCATCTGAGATTCATTACCCGTAGGATTAGGCTGAAACATTGTGAGAAGAATTAGGAAGGATAGTTCTTCATTGTCACCGTTCATTTCTGCAATTAAATTCTGTGGTCAGAGATATGGAGCTCGAACAGTAGCTTTGTTTTGATAGCTTTTCCCCATGATTCTGGAGCTCATTTTTGAATCCGATTCCCACCAAGTCCAGCCATGGTTCTCGTAATTTTTCCATCGATTTTGTCTCTTGATTCAAATAGAGTTATTGATTGTAACCCTATTGTTGATTCGGTTGGTATTTGTGTTTCCGGCTAATTGTTATACTCGTACATTTAATCGGGACGAAAAACGGAAAGGTGGATGTGAGAGTATGGATGGTGGCAGATTTGTGAATGTGTTGGAAAGAGTGCCGAGGTTTGTGGCAGTAGTGTGGAGGCATTCAGAACTTGTATGGGAAAGCGTGCACGTCGATAAGGTGGAAGAAAGAAATATCATGTCGTCGTAATGGATAAGTAGCATGTATTTTATAATAATGGTGTAGGGCGACCTAAACCCTACTAGTGGTCGAGTAATCGACAATACCAAAATCACATTGGAAACTACCTTGCAGTACCAATGATGATTTGGGGATTGTAGGTTTATCACCGTTAGGATAATTTTATAATATTCAAGAATGTCTGATTTTATTACTGTTGAACTGCTTGTGATGTGCTGGTTGTGGTAAACTGCTTTATGTGATGTTTTGTGTTACCTTAATATTTTATTATTATTTTTACTATGTATGATCTTTTTGGGTTGATGATGTACAATATCTGTTATTTTATAATTAGTTACCAGAAATGATATATGTTGTTCGGGAGATAAACGTGTGGGTGAGAGAATGAAGGTGACTTAGAGGTGCCTAGCCTAATTAAAGTATTTAATAGATGAGATGTGACATGGAATGTTTGTTGAGACTGTGATGGAAGGTTGAGGCACTAGGATTGATCCGGCACGAGTTAGTGAGGCTCAAATAGTTTGCATAGTTTTGTTCACAGTTGTGTGAGTAGAATACACGATGTCACGGGTCAGTTCCCTAACGGGAATGGGGGAAACTATCGTGATACCCTCATAGTTCCAGACTAGATGTCACGGGTCAGTTCCCTAATGGGAATGGGGGAGACTACCGTGATACCATTATAGTTCTAGATGAATCATCATGTATCCTAACAAGAATGATGATACTTTTGTATTGTGCAGCTATTCCCTAACGGGAATGGGGGAATAGCGTCATTCTTTGAATAAGCATCCTGTCAGAAATTGCGATAATATACTACTGACGGACATTGGGAATAGCGTCATTCTTTAAATAAGCATCCTGTCGGAAATTGCGATAATATACTACTTACGGACATTCCATCAGAAATCTAGATCTCACTTACTGACGGCAATTTCCGTCGGTAACCAATTTTTTGAATTACCGACTGCTAAAGTCATCGGAAATCTTGGAGGTCGTCGGAAAAAGACTATAGTTTCTAAGAACATGTTTCTAAGACTCTAGTTTGCACAAATATATCATACTAAAGACCCTGAGAATCATAGCCACCACAATAGAAAGCCAAAAGTTCCTTTTGAGTCACGTCGTCAGAATCTTCATCATTGCTCCGCCAATCTCTACCGTTATGTGTCACGCCGTCCTTGTTCCGTCAACATCGCGACTAGCCCGCCACCGTCCTCCCCTGCCGTCGTTACCGTCATTATAAAACAGATCTAAACCTTCCTTGGCGTTCTCCACCAAGCATCATTTTTGCTTCTCCTTCCAGATTCGTCGCCGCTCCTCCGCCCAGAGACCACCAACACAAGTCAAGCTCGTCTTCCCTGAACATGGCCTTCTCCGCCGTGTCGAACTCGGACCTCGACTTCACATGGAATCGCACCAGATCGGCACCACCCATATCCTCCGCCGCTAGCTACACAAGAATGCCATTGCCGACCAGCCACGTCGCCTTCTCCAGCCGCATTGCTCCAGCCGCCTCCGCCAGTTTCTTTGAACTCTCTGTTGGAAACGATGGAGGCTAGAAGCCTCTGATCTCTACCCCTCTTCTCTTTTTTCTTTTTTTTTGAAAGAATAAGAAAATGTTGCTTCCTCTACTTCCTTAACATTCGAAATAATAATAATTATTAAATTAAAAAAAGAATTAATAATTTATATTTAAAATATAAAAATTAAATAAAAATAATAATTATTAAATTTTAAAAAAAACTACTTACCGACGGAAAAATCCGTCGGTAACTGGTCTCCATTACCGACGGTTTTTTCCGATGGTAATTTCCGACCGATCTGGTCCGTCCGTCGGAAACCGTTTCCTACGAGCCGGATACCGACATAATTTGGTCCATCGGAAAATCCATCGGAAACGTGCTTTATCGACAGATTTTTGGAGTTTTTGATGGGTTTTGACCGTTGGTAATCCCGCCTTTTTTTGTAGTGAATACAGCTAAGCGAATCCCATTAATGAGGCACATACCTTGGATCAAATCTTCAGATCTGGAGGCCTCGACTCCATTGAGAGTAAAAACTCTTCCCGTGGTCTTCAGTCGGTTGGCTTGAGGCTTCTGATTCTTGCTAGTACTTTGTGGTTCCAACTTTCCTCCTTCGGAGTTCCGGCTGAAGTGGCCATGCTTGTCACACTTGAAGCAGATGATGTCTATTTCCTTGCATTGCGAAGTAAAGTCACCCTGTCCACACTTTCTGCACCGAAGGGGCCTAGACTCAGAAGATTCCAATCTCCTGGGCCTGTCTAAAGAAAACTGGGGCTTCTTGTAATCCCGCTTGAAGTCCCGGTCAGCTGGAGCGAGACGCAGCTTCCACTTATTCCCTTGATCACTCTTATTGTTGCTCTGACTGTGTGATCCCTTGGAGGCTGACCCCCCATACTTGTAGGCATCTTCATAGATCATACACTTATTCACTAGAACTGGAAAGACTTTGATCTCCTAGTAGCTGATAGCCTACTTAATCTCTGGATGCAGACCATCCTCAGACTTTACCCACTTGGAGTAGTCGTCAGTCACATACTGATACAATGTATAGTAACGGACGAGCTCCTCGAACTTAGCCGCGTACTCCCCTACCGACATATTTCCTTTCTTCAGCGTCAAAAATTCCATCTCCTTTTTGTCCTTGATGTTTGCCGGAAAGTACTTCTCTAGAAACCTGTCCTTGAAGACAGTCCATGTGACCACAGTACCCTCAGCCTGTAAACACTAACGACAGTTCTCCCTTCAGTGCTCAGCTTCGTCGGTCAGCATAAAGGTACCAAAGATGACCATCTCCTGTTCGTTGCATCCCATAGCTCGGAATAACTTCTCAGTCTCCCTCATCCACAACAGGGCACCCTCAGGATCATAAGCTCCCTTGAAAGACGACTAATTATTACGCTGGAACTTGTCGAGACCCTGAAACTCAGCTGGTCTCCCGTCGTTGTTGGCATTCTGGTTTTGGCCTATCGCATTGGCAAGGAGTGCCAAAGCATCTGCGATAGCATAGTCGTTTCTGCCTCCTCTTCCTGCCATAAGTTCCTGTAAGCCAAGGCAGCTTATTAAATACAGAGAACTTAAAGCAAGAAAAGCTATCGGTTCTTAACACTAAGCATCATTGCCTATATAAATACAGGCAATTCAAACAAGAGCACACAACAGACTCACAACAGACTCATACCACGGCCTGATAGGACAGACCTACTTTGATACCACTAAATGTGACATCCTCTACCCCGCATACATATAAAGCATTAAAGATAAAATAATTAAGAATAAAACATGCATCATTTATTAAAAATTAAAACCAACAATGGACAGAGAACATTGTATTGTATCAAATCTCAAATACGGAAATAAAACATAACATAAACAAAACCCAGTCTCTTATGTCACATACAGAGCTGGTATAACCAATCCAGAAAATATCCTCGGATACAAACTGAAACAAAACTAAACTAACTATCAAAACATGGAAATCCTAACTACGAGTCGCGACTCCTCAGAGTCACTCCTCAACTGGCTGATCGCCTCCTCTACATAAAGATACATGTCACAAAACAAGAAACATAGAGATACGGAGTAAGAAACATGTATATGAATATAATGGCAAGGAAGCAGTTATCAAGACGAGCATACATCAAACAAATATTTTATATCAACAGCAATAAACATAAAAGTCATCATCATACAACGTGTATGTTATGCAATGCAATTCTGCTCCACTACACCATTATGCACTTAGATCCATTCTACCTCAGGATGTCAACTTCGGAGTTACATATCCACATTGGCCAATAAGCACCAATGCCAGGGCAGTTCACCTTACCATGGGTGGACCCCTAGGATAGCCGACGCACCTTACTCTCGGATACGCCACCGCTGGGACGCACGATTCATCTAACTCTTGGATGAATCACCGCGGACGACCAGATCGTTTTACTCTTGGACGACCTCCCCTATGTTGAACATCCCTCACTAACATCTCCGATGCATGAATGCATCCTTAACACAACACACAGACACAACCACCACCTCCTCTTGGGCTACTAGGCTACCCAAGTTTATCACCATCAACACCTCGACCAGTTGGCTATTGAGGATTATCGTTATCTTTTCGTATTTATTCTTTTAAACACTCTGGTCGTTCTGCACCAGAGATTACCACCTTGACCATCAAGCATCAAGGCCCCATTGGCCACTAGGCTACCAAGGTACATCATCATCATTAATTAACACTCTAGCCATTAAGCACTAGAGATTACCACCTTGACCATCATGCATCAAGGTTCCCTTGGCCACTAGGCTACCAAGTTACATTCTCTTTTCACTTGTCTTTTGTCTTCAAGTTCGTTGAGTGTCTTATTAAGTCTTTTAAGGCATTTGGGGTGAAACCCCTGCTTTATGCACTTTTCTGCGAGCTAGACATTCAGGCAAGCATGGTTGTGCTGCCTCTTAAGCACGGGCATGCTCAAGTGCGCGCCCTGTTCTCGGTTTTGAATTGGAGAACGGGCGTGCTCCATGTTAAGCACGACCATGCTCAATGGAGTTTGGCCGTACTGATCTGGGCGGAAGGGTCAGAACCCATTGCCCAAATCCTTGGGACGGTTCATATATTTAATCCTACTAGCTTTTACTAACCCATTGACAACTGTTTTATTGGTTCTGATTAAATTTCCATGTCTTACTAATTGAAGGGGAACTAATCCTTTAATCTTAGTTCATTAAATTGTCCTTAATTTCTCAAAGATTAATCCTTAGGGGGACAACCTCCCTTAACATTATTAACAGATTTTAACGTTTTAAATGTCACGTGTTCATATGAATCAGCAACCAATACATCACAATATTATTAAAATGGTAATTCACTCATTCATGGCATAATTACATTATCATATTCATAATGGACAATATCTATCAATAATAATAATCATACCAACATCATTACAAACAATTAAACATCAAGTAGCAATTAGGCGTATAGGCATACAAACATGTTATCAAACATAAAGGGTTATGGGAACCCTTCTGCTGTTTTGGAGTGCAGAGAAACCAAAATAAGTGTTACAAATGAAACCCTCGCGCACTGTTCCTATTTATAACTCCGTGCCCCGAGCACGACGGTGCACCCCACTTAGCACGGTCGTGCTTACATTAGTGTCCACGAGATGCGTTTTCTTTTGAGCACGACCGTGCTTCCTACTGAGCACGGTCGTGCTTGTGGCTCAGGAAGCCACAAGACACATGCATCAAGCACGGGCGTGCAGATATATGAGCACGAGCGTGCTCATGCGTCAGGAAGGGATTTTTCAGCTTAAAAACCCCACTTAGCCCATTCTAAACGTCCTAAACAAACAAAGCATGCACAACAAGCGCATATACGAAAAACGGGGTGTTACAATAAGCACCAACGCCGGCAGTTCACAAACCATGGGTGAACCCCTTGGATAGACGATGCACCTTACTCTCGGATGCACCACCACGGGGGACTACAATTCACATAACTCTCGGATGAATCACCACAAACGGTCAGTTCGTCTTACTCTCGGACGAACTCCCCTATGTCGTAACTTCCCCCACTAACAACTCCAATGCGTGAATGCATGTGTGTCAACAAACAAACAAACAATCATAACCACCACCTCCACTTTGACCAATAAGCATCAAAGTTTAACACCATCAACACCTTAACCAATAAGCATCAAGGTTTATCAATAACAACACCTTGACCAATAAGCATCAAGGCAACTTTGACCAATAAGCATCAAAGTTCAACATCGTGCGATAACCCATCATTACCGTCTTAACCATCTCAACGTCTTATGTTTAATTATCCTTCTTAAGGTTTAATTAGACTATCTATCTTGTCTTTACTTTAAATGGTGTCTTATTTCATCATGGGAAACGATTTGGGTGCAGACACCCTTTGTTACCACTTAACGTCATGTTCTGCTTGGGGAGCACGGGCGTGCTGGCATTGAGCACGGTCGTGCTTACTGGATCATGGTCGTACAACTAGGAAGAACGTTTTTGTAACCCTCGCCAAACTTCCTAGAGCACTCATAGATCAATCCTATTGTATTTAAACTATACGATCGAGTATTAATCTCACCCTTCTTTACTAATCTTCATGTCTTATGAGCAATTGAGAATTAATCCTTAATCTTTATTTCGATACTGACATCCCTAAAGCAGCCATAGATCAATCCTAGTGTCTTAGCTATACCATTGAGCATTAACCTCGCCCCCTCATTACTATGATTCATATCTTATGAACATTGGGAATTAATCGTTATTTCTTGCTTCGTTACTAACATCAATATGTCTTTAATTAGTGTATTTATAGTAATAGCAACGATATTCATCTCACAACATCAACATTAAATATCAATGCATTCAATCATGGCATAACATTATCGTCATCAATACTTTTCACCAATAAGACATACCAGCATATAGAAAGCATAAATATTCATGTAGTACAACCAAACATCAATTAGGAATATAGCACACAATAGGGTCATGGGTTAACCCTTCATCTTTTGCTACCCCAAGGCCTACATGTTCATACTAATCCCATCTCCCCATACCTGGTATGAAGATCTAGACTATTACCAAATGTAAGCGAATTTACTTTTGGCTTCCTTGAATGACTCGACGAATTCCTCAGTTTTGGCCAAAACATCAAAGGAAAACCATTAATCTCCAATTCAAGAGAAACGAGAAAAGAGACTAACAAAGGGATGACTTGTTTTACCTTAATTGACACTAGCGTGCGACTTATCCCCAAACAAAAGCAAGAACACCAAAAACTTCGAAGGGTTCAAAGGGAAGAAAAAGGAGAGGTTCCTATCGTAAAAGAATTGGGAAAACGTGTCAAAATGAGGGTTATGAATCGCAGCCCTCAAAAACTAACTTATTTAAACTGTCAGGCCCTAAGCATGGGCGTGCTCACCCTGAGCACGGGTGTGCTCTATTGAAGACCACGACAAGTGTATCTGGTTGTTACAAGTAATAAAATCGGTGAGAACCAGATATCGTCCACAGGGATTAGTTACCAAATACCAATTCACAAATTAAACAACTATCTAGACCAATACTTTCAGTGAGAACCAGATATCGTCCACAGGGACGGTGTGAGTGCTCGTCTCGATCTCATTGCGATGGGTATACGAGAGCAGTTAGCTCCGGTTATTAAGGATGGTAAGCAGACATATTTGCCTCCAGCATGTCATACTTTGTCAACAAAAAGAGAGACAAAGTTTTTGTGAGTATCTTCAAGGCATCAAAGTTCCACATGGTTACTCTTCAAATGTCAAGAGGCTTGTCTCAAGTGATCTCAAATTAGTTGGCTTAAAGTCTCATGATTGCCATGTCTTGATACAACAACTACTGCCCGTGGCTATTTGTGGTATTACTCCTAAAAATGTTAGACATGCCATAACTAGGTTGTGCTCATTCTTCAATGCTATTTATAGCAAAGTCATTGACCCCTATAAGTTGGATGAGTTGGAAGTTGAGTCTGCTATAATCTTCTACCAATTGGAGATGTATTTTCCTCCTTCATTTTTCGACATCATGGTTCACTTAATTGTTCATTTAGTGAGGGAGGTTAGATTATGTGGCCCCTTTTTTTGAGGTGGATGTACCCAGTTGAGCGATACAAGAAGATTTTGAAAGGGTATGTGATGAATCCACCCCGTCCCGAAGCATCTATTATTCAAAGGTACATTGCAGAAGAAGCTATTGAGTTTTGTTCAGACTACCTTCCTAAAACGGATCCTATAGGGGTTCCTAAGCCTCGTCATGATGAGAGAATATGTGAGTGTAAGGGTACATATGGTGTAACGGTTAAGAGCAAGGGTCGGGAGGAAGTGCTTCAAGCACATTTGTATATATTGAATAACATTGATGAAGTTCAACCTTACTTTTGTTATCACAAAAGAAAAGTCAAGGAAGAAAACCCTCGAATGAATGAAAAGTGGTTGTTGAACATGTGAATATATGCCTTGAACAGGTTATTTTTTTGATGATGTAAAAAGCAGAA
The DNA here is from genome assembly GCA_030762895.1 of Sophora flavescens. Lineage (NCBI taxonomy): Eukaryota > Viridiplantae > Streptophyta > Magnoliopsida > Fabales > Fabaceae > Sophora > Sophora flavescens. Next base: position 105,234,544 of record CM061066.1, on the reverse strand, counting down.
AATTATAAAGCAAGCAAGCAAAAGGAGAAAAATGGGAATTTCATTAAATGTATTGCATGTTTTAGAAAAATGTGTAAATGGTAAGTAGAGTTCTCAACTTAATATTGGTCACACACACGCACACACACATTTAACATGTGCTTAAAACTGACAATAAATTGGCACTTAATAGACAATCAATTTCTTAATTGACAAGATTTTCAAATTCAAGTTTATTCGTGCCATAATCGATTATGGTAATCCAATAATCGATTATGAGTCGAGTTTAAGTGGCTTTAATTGGTATTAATGAGTAATTATGACATTAAATCCGTTGTGTTTAAATTTTGAAATAGAATAATCGATTATGGTTATTGTATAATCGATTATGTCCTCTCTGACTTCAAATAGATTTCAAACAGAAACCTCATAATCGATTAGGTAATCGATTATGCCTTTTTATATGAAAGTCAGTGGACTTGTAATCGATTAGCATAATCGATTATGACTATTCTGTCCAAATGCACGCTTCCTAAAAACACTTTAAATAATCGATTATGACCTTGCAATAATCGATTATGACTCTACATAAATGAATTTTAATGAGGCTTGATCTATTTTTCTTTAGTCAATTATTAAAGCAAAGTTAGTCAACCATCAAAATATAACACTCTACTATTTTAATTTTGTACTAAACTCTTATAAACAATCTCTATACTCTTTCTCTTGCACTATCATTTTGACCATATTAGTTTGAGAATTCTATACACCGTGTAGGTGTTATTATACTTGAGCTTCAATTGTTTTCATATCTGTACTTTTGAGTGCTTTCTCATTGTAAATCATTTACGTTTTTCTAAGTGAGTGTGATATCACGGAACTATTTTTTGAGACTCTTGCACAAGGGAGTTTTCATCCTGTGATTCGTGTTAAGAGTGCTTTGATTTGTAAAGGTTCTAGTTTAGCCTGCTTTAAAAACTAGAGTTGATTGAAAACCCTTGGTGGTATTGCCTTGGGGACTGAACGTAGGCCACATGGGTAGTTTGTGTCCGAACAAGGATACATCGTTGTGTCATCTTCTTCCCTTCTCTCTTTACTTTTCCGCAAAGTTTTATCTTTATACGCTTTATTTCGCAATGCTTAATTATTAATTCATCGCTTACATAAAACAAGTTTTAAGTATTGTTTAAATTAGTAAAAAGTTTTCAAAAATCAATTCACACACAATTCACCCCCCTCTTGTGTTTGAGGTCACTTGTCTCCAAATGGCATCAGAGCTTATCTCTTAGATATAAAGGACGAAACCGTCTCAAGAGGAAAGATGACTTCATACAGTTTTTGTAATCAGGGTAATTCTGTAAACATACCCCCATCGTTCGATGGTGAAGGGTATGGATTTTGGAAAGAAAGAATGCAAATATTTTTGGAAGCTTCTGATATTGATATTTGGGATGATTTGGAAAATGGTCCGTTTGTCCCCAAGCACAAAGTCAATAGTGCTTCGGTGGATAAACCAAAAACCCTTTGGACCTACGAGGAAAAGAAAATGGTCTAATACAATTTGAAAGCTAGGAACATCATCACCCCAGATTTAAGCTACGATGAGTTCTATAGGGTCTCGAATTGCAAGACCGCTAAGGAAATGTTGGACACCCTTCAATTGACCCATGAAGGTACTACCGAAGTCAAAAGGGCTAGAATGAACACATTAACCCACGAGTATGAGCTATTTAGGATGAAACAGGGTGAAAGCATACAAGATATGCAAAAAAGTTTTACCCATATTATAAATCATCTTAGGGCTCTTGGGAAATCGTTTAATAATTAAGATTTGATAAATAAAGTTATTAGATGCTTGAATAGAAGTTGGCAACCCAAAGTAACTGCTATTTATGACTCACGTGATCTAACATCTATGTCCTTGGTCACTCTTTTTGGAAAATTACAGGAACACAAGCTAGAACTCAATCACCTCATTGAAAATGAGGAAAGCGACAAAGAGAAGATAGGCCTTGCTCTCAAGGCTAATATAAGTGAAACAAACGAGGAAGATAGTGACTTTGATGAACTTGATGAGCTTGATGAAGGAGATGAGAACATGAGTCTAATGGTCCGAAAATTTAAGAAATTTATGAGGAACAAAGGCAAAGCATGACAAACCTTCACTCCGAAAAAGAAAGTTGATGGATAAGGAACCTCTTATGTGCCTACATGCTTCAACTGTAAGAAGAAGGGTCACATAAGGCCCGAGTGTCCTCTAAGTTAAAAGAAAATTGACAAATTGGAAAAGAGGCCACAAAAGGATAGAAAAGGAAGGAGAGCATACATTACTTGGGAAGACAATGACATGGAGTCCCCCAATGAATCCAACAACGAAGAAGTAAACATTTGCCTCATGGCCAACATGAGGACGACGAGGATGAGGTAACTAATAGTGAAATTGAAAATGAATTGTCTTATAATTATTTACTTGCTGCATGTGAAGAATTGAATAATGAAATCATGCGTCTTCGAAAAATCATTTTATCTTCAAAGAAAACCATTTCTAGCCTTGAATCAAAAATAGATTTATTAAATAATGAAATGGAAGCTATTAAGGAAAAATAAGCTCTCTCAAGCAAAACTTCGTCATGCCTATCTTGTGATAACAAAAATAATAAAGTTTCAAAATGCAATGAATGTAATGTTTTAAAAATCAAAATCGAGGACTTGTACGACATTCTTGCAAAATTCACAAATGGGAGAGACAATCTCAATGTTTTGCTTGGAAACCAAAAAGGAACGTATGATAAAGGCGGTTCGGGGTTATCACCCTAAGTTACATGAAAAATATTTTAAAAAGTTCTTTAGCCCAACCAATACTTCTAGTAGTCCTTTCGTTAAATGTTTTTATTGTGGTAGAAAAGGACATACCGCATCTATTTGTAATACTAGAAAGAATGTGAATGTCAATGGCAAGAAAGTATGGGTTCAAAAGGGCAATGCGCCCAAAGCTAACTCTCAAGGACCCAACATGATTTGGCTACCAAAAGTTGAAACTTGAAACTGTTTTGTAGGTGTGCTTGAAAGCAAGGAACTCAAACTGGTATCTTAACAGTGGATTGATGAGTGTGATTTCACCTCATATTTGCTTATCATATTGCATGCATTTTCATATAGTTTAGGCATATTTAATTTGATTTTTGTTAGTTTTTACCTTGGAACGGGTAAGGTGGTTTTTGTGTTGTTTTGCAGGAATTAATGATTAAATGCTCGGGATCAACCATGATGGAGCTTGAAAAGTGAAGAAAATGAGCCAAACAGAGCCCATCACGACCTAGCCGTGACAGCCATCACGGCCGTGATCGAGTAGAGCTAAAAAGAAAAGAAGGCTAAAGTCAGAACTGGTCACGGCCTGGCCGTGATGCCCATCACGGCCCTGACATGTCAGCTGAACCAGACCCTCACAGGCAGAACTGATCACGGTCGTGACAGACCAATCAGTGAAGGTTGCCCAAGGTAGAATCCGTCACGGCCTGGCCGTGATGGCTATCACGGCCGTGACGCGCAATATTTGGATCTGAAGAAAATGAATTGATCTGAATTTGTGTTTGATTGGGATTCAAATTTCCCTAATCTATAAATATGGCAATCATGCAGAGACTAAAGAGGACTTTTGGCTGCTACTCTTAGGCAAATTTTTAGGATCTCTCTTCTTCTTCTTCTTCTTCTTCTTCTTCTTCTTCTTCTTCTCCTCTCTTAGGTTTTATTTCATGTTGTTGTTAACCAAGCTTGTCATCACCATGGCAATGCTTGAGTAGTAGCTTTATTTATATGCCCAAGATCTGATTTATGTTATGAATTGATGTTTTACCTTTGTTAATTTCGATTTTGCTTTAGATCTGATTTCTATTGTTTTAATTACTCCTAAATTCGGTGGCCACTTATTTGTGTGTCGTAGATATTCTAAGGAGGAACCGAGCGGTGAACTTAGGTATCGGATCTATAGAATCAGACTTAGGACTTAAATCACGAGAGTTAGAAGCGGTCCTTTGAGGATTAACGAATTGTCACAAAGCATAAAGGGTTCAATCTAAATTCAACTACCACGAGAGTAGGGGTTGGTTTAATTGGGCACGGTTTTTGTAACCTGAGAGGGAGCATTAACTAATTTAGGATAAATTTGCCTTCAAAACAATTTAGATAATTAACAAGGGGTAGTCAATTTAGTAACATAAACAATCTTGTTGGTAACCCAATTCCTAGGAATCCCTTTTGAATTTGAAAACCCCCAATTTGAATTGCTTTCCTGTTTTGTTCAATCGCAATTTTAAATTTGATTGTTACTTGACTCTTATTTCAAAAACCAAAACCTTTTCAAAATCCTTTTTATATAGTCCAGTTTAATTGATTTGATAATTAGTTGTGATTTGAGATCACGGTCTCTTTGGGATCGATATCTTTTTATTACTTGGCGACGAATCCGGTACACTTGCCGGAATCTAGCACATCAAGTTTTTTGCACCGTTGCCGAAGACTGTGCTTTCTTGAATCTCAATTTAATTTTTAAATTTATTTTTCTGGACTTTTCCTTTTTGTTTATTTTTCTATAAAAAAAATCAATTTCATTTATCTCTTTTTCTTTTTTTAGTATCTATCTCTCTCTTATATGTGTTTTTCTCTTTTATGAAAAGATCCTTAAGTCTTGGAAACCTTATTGAGGTCGACCCCGAAATCGAGAGGACCTTTCATAGGCATAGGAGACTACAAAGAGAGAGAGGTTGATTCCCATTCCACTCATGGCGAATCTACCGGATACCAAACCATTAAAGGACTACGCAGCCCCAAATGCGAGAGGTTTGCGAACTGGGATTGCTAGGCCAGAAATCGAGGCGGAGAACTACACTATACCGCCTATGCTAATTAACATGATTAGGCAACATCAGTTTGGAGGATTACCATCGGAGGACCCGACGGATCATGTGGAGACATTCTTGGAATTCACCGATGCGATAAGGATTCAAGGTGCCCCGATCGATGCTATACGCTTGAGGTTATTCCCCTCCTCTCTGACTGGAAAAGCGAAAGCTTGGTTGAAGCAAGTGCCCGCTAATACCTTGTCGACTTGGGACCAACTGGAGCAGGCATTCTTGGAGAAATTCTTCCCTCCATCCAAGACGGCTTACCTACGAACTCAGATCACCGGCTTCTTCCAAAAGGATGAATAATGCTTATCCGAAGCTTGGGATCGCTACAAGGGATTGCTGGAGTCTTGCCCACATCATGGGCTCGAGAGGTGGTTGTTAGTGCACACCTTCTACAACGGATTGGATTACTCTTCGAAGGTGTCACTTGCCTCCGCAGCTGGTGGAGCCTTTATGAATAGGCCTATGACTGAGGCATTCAACATCATTGAAAACGTGGCCACCAACTACCACCAATGGGGTTCAGAAAGTGGTAATAACCTGAAAAAAAATTCGGGGGGTAAGTTTGAAATGAACAGCACTGATCTTATTATGTCTAAAATTGACTCACTGAATAAACACTTTGATCAGCTTGAAAGGGCTAACATGAGTTCAATAGGTGCTACTAATATTGTTTGTGAGATTTGTGGAATGCAGAGACATGACATATTGGAGTGCCCACGTGGAATTGATTATGGATCCGGCGCTTCGGGGGAACAAGTGAACTCTTGTCACAACTTCTACGACATGAACCCGAAGTTGCCAAATTATGCTCCTCAAAATGCTTACAACCATGGAAGGAAGAACAACCCTTACCTCTCCTACGGGAACTACAGCAACATGATGAACCACGAGTTCCAAGAATGCCAAGTTAATAGGAAACCCACATCGGGGTATCCTCAGGTACAAAAGTCTAAACTTGAGTCTCTTTTGGAAAGTTTTGTTGAAACTCAAACAAAACAAAATGAAGTGTTTGGACAACCAGGTAGGGCAGTAAATGAGGCAATAAAAGAGTTAGAACCTAAGGTAGATAACTTAGCCATCCATAATAAGATGCTAGAAACCCAGATTGCCCAACAAGCTAGTACATACTCTAGACCTAAGGGTACGTTTCCGAGACAACCCGAAGCTAATCCCAATGAGCACTGTAATACCATATACTTGAGGGATGATAAGCTTGGGGTAGTTGAAAAGGATGTGGAATGTGAGGAGGACATGAGCGAAGATGAAGAGATAGAGCCAAAGTATGTCCCCCCACTACCTTACCAACCCCCAATACCTTTCCCACAAAGGTTGGTCAAGAGAAAGCAAGTAGAAATAGAAACTAAGAGCTTAATTGAGGAGCACAATGTCATGATAAAAACTAATATGCCTCCTAAACTAAAAGATCCAGGTAGTTTCTCTATTGCTTGCTCAATCGGAGAAGTGAAAATAGACCAAGCCTTATGTGACTTAGGGGCTAGTGCGAGCTTGATGCCGCTTACTATCTTGGAGAGGTTGGGAACCAAGGAATTGAGTCCATCCAAATTCTCTTTACAATTTGCGGATGGCTTAACGAAAACTCCTCTAGGCATACTAGAGAATGTTCCCGTAAAGGTGGGGAAATTTTTCGTCCCTACCGATTTCATGGTGTTGGATATGAACGGGAATTCTAAATTCCCTATCATTCTAGGTAGGCCGTTCTTGGCCACTGCTGGAGCGATAATAGACGTAAAGAATGGCAAACTCTCTCAGAATGTAGAGGAAAGTAGGGTAGATTTTGATTTGACTAACTCATATAACAACCCTCTTTTTGAGAGTCATGTGTGCAGGATCAATATATTGTCTCCAGAGGTAAAGGAAGAGTTCAACATGGAAGCAGCTCCGAAGCTTTGAAAGACACATGATGCACCAAATGGTGATGAAGTTGGAGTTGCTCATCATCTGGAAACAAAACTTCCGCCGGGAGGGAGCAAGGCCATGAAACTCAGAATGAAAAGAGCAAAGCGAAAGCGCAATTGGCCATATGAGCAAAATCGGCTCTTTGAAGGACTCCCATGGAAGAGAAGTGTACTTGCACTTCTAGGCCCAGCCGACCCCGGTTGATTGAAAGAAGTATGGTCAAGATTAGGACTGTAAATAAGCGCTTCTTGGGAGGCAACCCAAGTTTTCTTTCCCTTTTCCATTTTGTTTTTGAATTTTGACTTTGAATAATTTGAGAAGATAAGAAAAGAAAAATCACTAGTTGATGGATTTGTCGAGTGTTTTCAGGTTATGAAAGCAGGGAGAGAAAAAAGGGCAAGGACAAATAAAGTCAGAAGCCATCACGCCCAGGCCGTGACGGTGGTCACAGCCGTGATGAGCTAACCAAAGAAGACGAGAAAGGATCACGGCCCAGCCGTGACAACCATCACGGGCATGATGAGAAGGACCCTTAAGACCAGAATTGATCACGGCCTAGCCGTGATAAGCATCACGGTCGTGATACATTTTCCAGCACCTCTTTGACTGGCATGTGAGTCAGCACCCGCTACCACCTCGGTGAGTTGTTCCATTTTTCTCCTCTCTCCGACTTGATTATTTACATTGGGGACAATGAAAGTTTTTAAGCTTGGGGTAGGGGTATTTTTGTAATTTTTTGCATCTTTGCATTTTTCATGTTGCATTCATATAGGCATAGTTTTGCATGATCACATGATTAGATTGCTTCCTTGCTTAGAGTTTGCATCCAATTGTGAGAACTTGGTGCCAAATAAATTGAGACAGTGAATTTTTTAACCCATTTTTTTTACTCTTGTGACAAGGCTAAAAATAAAAATGCTTGAAATGATCTTTTGATAGTTGACAATTAGCATGTGGTCCCTTAGACTTGTGTTTCTCACTTATTTTAAACTACTAAATGTGAGATCTTGAGCCAAAAAGGGGTACTCACTAAATCTACCCCATTCTTTGCGATAGAGTATTTTATTCCTCTTGGATTGTATGCTCTAGAACTTGACTTGAAACCGTTTTGAAACTTAAAAAATTTTGAAAATATATTTGAAAATGATTGAGGCACTAGGTATTTTTCCGGCCTTCTGAGCTTTGATTGATTAAATGCTACCCCTTAGTTGCCCAATTTTGAGCCTAAAAGAATAAAATACTTTTCTTGGTACCTTGATTTAATTTGATGAATGATGCTTGGTATGACACCTTTTAAAGTATTACAAAAAGGGTAAAAAGGTAGTTTGAAAAATAAATTGTGGGATAAAAAGTTAGACAAAATTCTCTAAAGTTGAAAATCTCCCCTTCTCCAAATAAATAAAATGAAATAAACAAAACAAAACAAAAAATGGAGAAGGGGATGATAAAAAGAAAGTGAAAAATAAAATAAAATGAAAGAAAGAAAGGTGGAAAAATGAATCAAAGCCCAAAAAGGTATTTTAGAAGGTTGTCATGCTTTGCTCTGTTTGATTTTGTTTAGCCTTCTTGAAATTTCCTTCTCTTGATTTCCCCACCTAACAATTAATCCCATGACCCCATTACAACCAAAATAAAAGACCTCTTGATTCTTATGTGTTTTCATTAATAAAGTAGAGATTTGGTTAATAGTCAAGCTTATGGTAGAATACCTTCCTTGAGGAAATTGAGCGAATTGCCATATACCCTTAAACACTTGAGTGAGGTGAGAAGAGTGCCCGAATCAGTGAGAATATGAATTTAGGAAACCTAAGCTTATAATTGGACTTGAAATTGATTGTCCCTTGGTTTCTTATTTGAAAATTCCTGTCACTTGGATTAGTTACTTGAGTTCTTGGTTCACTATCCATGCTCTGATTATTTATATCTTATGGCCTTGGTGATTGCTTGAGGACAAAAAAAAATCTTAAGCTTGGGGTGGTTTGATGAGTATGATTTCACCTCATATTTGCTTATCATGTTGCATGCATTTTCATATAGTTTAGGCATATTTAATTTGATTTTTGTTAGTTTTTACCTTCGAACGGGTAAGGTGGTTTTTGTGGTGTTGTTTTGCAGGAATTAAGGATTAAATGCTCAGGATCAACCATGATGGAGCTTGCATGAAGATATAGCTTGAAAAATGAAGAAAATGAGCCAAACAGAGCCCATCACGGCCTAGTCGTGACAGCCATCACGGTCGTGATCGAGTAGAGATAAAAAGAAAAGAAGGCTAAAGTCAGAACTGGTCACGGCCTGGCCGTGATGCCCATCACGGCCGTGACATGTCAGCTGAACCAGACCCTCGCAGGCAGAACTGATCACTGCCTAGCTGTGATGAGCATCACGGCCATGACAGACCAATCAGTGAAGCTTGCCCAAGGCAGAATCCATCACGGTCGTGACACGCAATATTTGGATCTGAAGAAACTGAATTGATCTGAATTTGTGTTTGATTGGGATTCAAACTTCCCTAATCTGTAAATATGGCAATCAGGTAGAGACTAAAGAGGACTTTTGGCTGCTACTCTTAGGTAAATTTTTAGGATCTCTCTTCTTCTTCTTCTTCTTCTTCTCATCTCTTAGGTTTTATTTCATGTTGTTTTTAACCAAGCTTGTCATCACCATGGCAATGCTTCAGTAGTAGCTTTATTTCTAGGGATTGGGGCTATGCCCAAGATCTGATTTATGTTATGAATTGATGTTTTACCTTTGTTAATTTCGATTTTGCTTTAGATCTGATTTCTATTGTTTTAATTACTCGTATATTCGGTGGCCACTTATTTGCGTGTCGTAGATATTCTAAGGAGGAACCGAGCGGTGAAATTAGGTATCGGATCTATAGAATCAGACTTAGGACTTAAATCACGAGAGTTAGAAGCGGTCCTTCGAGGATTAACGAATTGTCACAAAGCGTAAAGGGTTCAATCTAAATTCAACTACCACGAGAGTAGGGGTTGGTTTAATTGGGCACGGTTTTTGTAACCCGAGAGGGAGCATTAACTAATTTAGGATAAACTCGCCTTCAAAGCAATTTAGATAATTAACAAGAGGTAGTCAATTTAGTAACATAAACAATCTTATTGGTAACCCAATTCCTAGGAATCCCTTTTGAATTTGAAAACCCCCAATTTGAATTGCTTTCCTGTTTTGTTCAAACGCAATTTTAAATTTGATTGTTACTTGACTCTTATTTCAAAAACCAAAACCTTTTCAAAATCCTTTTTATATAGTCCAGTTTAATTGATTTGATAATTAGTTGTGATATGAGATCATGGCCTCTGTGGGATCGATATCTTTTTATTACTTGGCGACGAATCCGGTACACTTGCCGGTATCTAGCACATCATGGATGCTCCAAGCACATGACGGGAGACAAAACCAAGTTCTCCTCACTCACACCTAAAAAGGGTGGATTTGTTTTCTATGGTGATAACAACAAAGTTAGAATCTTGGGAATTGGAATGATTTGTAAGAGTCCAAATCCCATCATTGAAAATGTTTTGTATGTTGAAGGTCTAGAACATAATCTTTTGAGTATAAGCCAACTTTGTGATAAAAACTTCAATGTTGTTTTTGATAAATCAAAATGCATGGTCATGGATTCTAATAATCAAACTAAATTAATTGGACAAAGAATTGGAAATATCTATATGGTTTGCTTGGATGACCTACCTTCAAATGATGTATGCCGTCTAATAACTAAAGAGGACAAAACTTGGCTATGGCATAGGAGGATGGCTCATATTCACACAAACCATCTTAATAAGTTGGTTCGCAAGGACCTAGTGATATGGACATGGATTCACAAAACAAAGGACCAAGCATTGAAGACTCACATGGACCCATAACAAGGTCAAGACTAAGAAGAACCCAAGATATGTAGTTAGGGATAGGGCTTAGGACCTTTGTATAAAGTAGAATTCATGTGATAAAGGTAGGGATTAGGACCCTTGTATAGAGTAGAGTTCATGTAATTAAAGTGCTTATTCAAAAAGCACTTAGGACTGGTTTAGGAATTGGGCCTATTGGGCCATAGCATAAGAGTAGGAGGCATTAGGCCCAAAACAAAGTGTGGAACTCATCTACCCCGCACGTTAATATAAAACATTTACTTAAAAGAGGTAATATAAAAACATGCATTTGTTTGATAAAAATAAAAATTGATAGAAAGATACCATATTGTAACACTTAACGCAGAAAGAACATAGTTTTAAAACAATAAAACATAAACAACGTATAGCATAAATATAACCCAACCCCAATGTCACATATAGAGCCAGTATAACAGTTCCGAGATAAATTCCTTGAAATAAAACTGAAACAACTAAACAAAACTAACAACTATAACTAAGCTTCCTAACTAGAGTCGCGGCTCCTCAGAGTCACTCCTCCACTGGCTGCTCACTGTCCTCTACATAAGAGATACATGCAACAACAGAAACAGGAAAATCGGGGAGTAAGAAATCATGTAAGCACATCGGCATGGAAGTAGTTAAGCAAGATGAACATACATCATAGCATGGCATAACAATACAACATAACATCAATATTAAATAACATAACAACATATCATCTCAATCAACATATGCTATGCGGTGCAACACTACTCCGCTACTCCATTATGAATGTGGATCCAACTATCTCAGGAAGTCAAATTCGGAGTTACATATCCACATTGGCCATAAAAGCACCAACGCCATCAGTTCACTAAATCATGGGTGAACCCCTTGGATAGCCGACGTATCGAAACTGGATACACCACCTCGGGGGCGCACGGTTCACCAAACCTTGGGTGAACCACCCGAGACTTAGGCCAGATCATCATAACTTGGATAACCTCCCCTATGTTGAACATCCCCCACTAATCAACTTCAACGTATGAATACATGAGCAAACGACATACAAAGCAACCACCTCCTTTGCTCGGGCCGTTAAGCACCCAAGACTTATCACCATCATCAACAACATCAACATCAACGCCTTGGACAAAAAGTACCAAGGTTCAACTCATCAATGCCTCGACCAAAAAGCATTGAAGGCACTTTGGCAAAAAAGAACCAAAGTGTATCAACGTGCGGTAACCCAATGGTACCGACTTAACCAACTTATTATTCTTCGTTATCTTAATTAATAATTTAATTAAGTTATCTAACTCTTCATCATTCGATTGATGTATTATTGCATTATTGGGGACAACTGGGGTGAAGCACCCCTTTATTCCTTTAGTCTCAAATTCTGACCAGTAAGGGGACCACGATCGTGCTCACCCCAGCACGGTCGTGCTGCCACTCAAGTGGAGCACGGTCATGCTCACTATCGTGCACGGTCGTGCTCAATGCGCGGCCTACCTTCCAGAATGCAACTGGGAGAACGGGCATGCTCCCTGTTCAGCACGATAGTGCTCCTGGGCCAGTCGTACTATTTTGGGTAGATTCATACGTATTCTTAGAGTCAAAACTCCCTAACACTCTCAAATCAGATCCTAGGGTCCTTGACTAATCCAGTTGGCATAAAACCTCACCTATCACTGACGGTTCATGTCTTATGAAGTAATGGGGAATTAACCCCTTTAATCCTATGTTAACTAAGAGTCCTATTTAAAACTGATTAGGGTCTTATTAAAGTGTTCATCATAACAACAGCACAGCCTCATCCAATCAACATTGAGCCAGTCAATGCTTAGCAACAACAACATAGCGATCATAATCAGATCATGAACAGATTCAACTATTATACATTATTGACGAACAACATGATAATCATAAACATTGAGCATAACATCAACCAATTAGCAATTGTAACAATTAACTCATACAACCAGGCAGATCATGGCATCAACAACACTTTAGGTATAGTCATACTAAATGAGGACTTCCTTGAGACAGCTTGCATCTTGAGCTCCTTTGCTAAAAGAAAATAAAAATAAAGTAAAAGTAAAATAGAACAAAATAAAAACTAATATGGAAAACACCACAGGTTGCCTCCAGTGAAGCGCTTGTTTAACATCTTGAGCCTGATGGTACCTCAAAAGTGAACAATCACATGGCTATCCAAGTACAAATGTTACCTTTAAGGCATTGCCCCTTCTTAATTTTCTAACCATGTGGTTCATGTGGTTTTTCCATTTCCCATGTGGTGGATGAGCTTCAAAAGATAATGACATTTTAGCTTTCTCACAACCCACCAATATGCTAGGATCCTGCAAAGTAAGAGTTTTTCCATAGGGTCCTGCATCCTTAGATCACCAAAATCGTTAGAAACAACCACATCATTAATAAGATAGGAAGAAACAAAAGGAGATGGGTTTTGGGTAGAATTTAAAACCTTTAAAACATCCTCTTCCTTACCACACCCTTAAAGTTATCTTTCACTTTTGAACCTCAATTACTACATCACCTATGGCTAAGAGAGTCAGCCCCAAAAAAAATGGGACTTCCTCCTTTTTCTCCGTGTCTAGCAAAACAAGGTCTTTCTCATTTTCCTCGTGAATGCTCCCTTCAGTGAGAGCTCCATCCCTCTCTATGGACACATGTCCCTCATGCTTAAGCTCTTCATTCAACTCTTTACCACTCCTAAGAGTGATAACTTGAGCTTCTACATCTAGATTGGGCTTAGCTTGAATGGGCAGTGATTCTTGAACCTCTTGAGACACCAAAATAACAAGGTTGGAGAATTGAGTCTCCAAAGTCTCGAGTCTGCTATTAATCATCTCCATCCATAGATTTAATCATAATCTACTCAAAGTCTGGTTCTTGCTCCTCTTGTTCTGACCACTGATTTTGCAAGTAAGGTGGCTCATTGACATTATCCCAATAAGAATCATACTAGCCCCAGTTGGAATGGCTCTCATAGTTAATCCAAGGATTTCCTGCTGGCTCCATAGTGGATATGAGATAATCTTCAAGAGTTCTCCTCTCATCAATGATTCTTGTCTGTTTCCTAACTTCAAAACTGGATCAACTGCAGAAAGTCAATTGGGAAAGTGTTAGAATAAACAAATAAAAACAAAAATAACATTTTTTTTAAAAAAGTCTAAATTAACGAGGGACTCTTTCATTCAATATTGTTGATTAATCCCCGGTAATGGCACCAAAAACTTATTGATTAATCCCCGGCAACGGTGCCAAAAACTTGTTGCATGCAGAACACACTTAGGGCAAGTGCACCATGTCGCAATATTAATAAAGGAATTTGAGTTCCAGATATCATACCCATAGGGATTAATTAACAATTACCAATCATGAGAAATTCTTATGTTATTTAGACAAATCGAATTGGTGAAAGGATGAATTTTAGAAAGGTATAACAAAGACAAGAGTTCGCAAGCAAGAGCACAAGCACACACAAAGGGGGATTCAATTATGAGAAAGCCTAGGGTCAAGGTTTCACTTGCACTTTTAATTCTCAATTCCTAATTCTTTATGATTTATGAGTTAAGAAACATATATCAATCCCTCAACGAATTCTATTAATATGTTTGGTCATTCGCTATTAATAATCTTTTCCCCAAATTAATTTCCTATTTTCTCATGTAAGATATTCAAATCCGGAGAAAGCATAAAGCACAGAGAGGTTGATTAATCTAAGTGATTAACCTGATTGAAAGATTAGGATTAAAGTTTGGTCATGCAAAAACCCTAACCTCGATTATTCTATATGTCTGTCAATTAACTACGGTACAGCCGCCGATCAATCAATCAACTTAAACGTGCCAAGCATGGTCAAAACTTAACATGAATTAAAGCAATAGAATAATCTATATGAAAGCAAAATCATGAAATCATATTAAATTAGGAAAAGAGTTTCAAGTAGCAAGATCCACCATAACCCTAGTAATGGTATTTAGCAATCCATAGAATAAAAAAGAACCAAATCCAAATAAAGGTACATGAAGAAACAAGGAAAAAGAACGCCTTTTACAATAGCAATCTCCACTCTGATCCTTCAAGAACCTTCCCTTGCTCTTGAATCGCTCCAAAGGTTTGGAAGAACTCTCACAATAGCCAAAACCCCCAAGAACAATGTTCAGCCGTCTAAATGCATACCAAAGATCCCCTAAACTAAGGTTCTAACCCTATTTAAACTTTAAAAAAGGGTAGAGCTGAATTTTCAAAACAAATAGAATAGACACGGCTGTGTTTATTAGGGGACACAACTGTGTCTCTTGGCAAAACCACGCTTCAGGGAACTAGACACAGCTGCGTCTATTAGGAGACACAGCTGTGTCTCTTGGCAGAACGTCACTTTGGAAACTAGACACATCTGTGTCTAGTAGGAGACACAACTGTGTCTCTTGGAAGAACAACGCATGCGATGATTAGACAAACCTGTGTCTATATAGAGACACAGCTGTGTCGAACTCCAAGAGAGAGTGATGAATGTGAAATATATGTTAGTTTGTGAATCCAAATATAAATAAGTTGTAAATAATCTTAGGAATTATTGGAAAAGTGATAAGAAAAATACATACATTGATATGAATAAAGTTTTGATCCATTAGATCTTAATTTGTGTGAAAAATACACTCACAATATGTTGAAAATGTGTAGGAACGAAGGTCTACCGCTCAGCGCTGGAAACAGGCGTTCAGCACAAACAGAGAACAGCAGAGCTAACGCTCAGCACTGGAAAGCTGGCGCTCAGTGCCAGGTTCTGACAGCAAATGCATTTTCGCATACAGTACAGCTCTCAGCACTGGCCAGGGGTGCTCAGTGCTGGCGGACAAGCAGAAATATTATAAATACACATTTGGACAGACTTTTGAGGATCTTTTGGCTCATTTTTACACATTTCTCACCTTGGTTCCTCACTTTCTCTCATCATCCTTTGGAGATTCAAATTTGGGAACATGAATTGGAGCTTCCATGAGTTCTTCCACTCACATCTACTCAAGTTCTTTCATCTCATATCTTTCTATTATGAGTTGCTAGATCTCTTAGGTTAGGTTAGGATTATTTTAATTGGAATTTGATGTAATTGACTTTGATTTCTGATTTCAATTCTATTTCATTCCATTCGAGTAATTGCTTCTATGCTTAATGCTTCTCTTGGATTGATCAACCTTGAATTGATGTTAGATTCTATTTAACAATTGGAAAATTGATTATTGGATTGGAATTGAAGTTGATTACCATTGTGATGTTGATTCTAGGAATAGAACTCTATTGCAATGCATCCTTATGAGTCTTATGCTTAATGTGTGTGCTAATTCTTGAATCACCTAAGGAATTAGGGATAAATCTAGGTTAGTGATTTGAATGTCAATTGTATGGAATGAATTAAAGTTAGGATTAAATAAGGTTACGTCAAGTGAAGATTGAATGATTCCGATGCCTAACCACTTTTACCTATGTTGAATTCATTTGTTACTTGTATTGCATTCATTCATTCTTGTGACAACTTGGAATCAAAAATTCATAAACATTCTTGGAACTATGAAATTCATTTGTTCAAATAGCTATTGCCTAGGCCACGTTGATACTTGATCACAATCCTCATTGGGAACGATACTTTACTTTCAATTTTTTACTTGTACGATTTGGTACACTTTCCAAACCATCAACAGAGAGAAAATCCACTTTTTGGAGACACAACTGTGTCTATCTAGACACACAGTTGTGTCTCATGCCCCAACTCTTAATTCACCCAGTTTTAAGCTCCAAAAATACAAATTTTGCTCCAATTATGCTCCAACTTTATTCACTCTCAATAATCTGCAAAAGTAATCACAATTTATGAGAATCCATCCCTTTAATATCCAAAAATCAATGAATAGTTGCAATGAGGACATGGTTTTAAACTATATAAAATCATGTTATCAGCCCATGTGCTAGCCATTTTAATGTATAAGAAGAAGTACTACCATCCTTCATAATTTCTTCTTTAAACCATTGTAAGAAAGTCTTGTTATGCTTGTTCTGTTGACAAGTAACCTCAAACACAAGAGGGGGGGGGGGTGAATTGTGTGTGTATTGATTTTTGAAAACTTTTTACTAATTTAAACAATACTTAAAACATAATTAAGCGTTGCAAAATAAAGCGTATAAAGATAAAACTTTGTGTAAAAGTAAAGAGAGAATGGAAGAAGATGACACAGCGATGTATCCTAGTTTAGCTACAAACTACCCAGTGACCTACGTCCAGTCCCTAAGGCAATACAACCAAGGGTTTTGAATTAACTCTAGTTTTTAAAATAGGCTAAACTAGAACCTTTTCAAATCAGAGCACTCTTAACACAAATCACAGGATGAACACTCCCTTGTGCAAGAGTTTCAAAAAAGAGTTTCGTGAGATCACACTCACTTAGAAAAAAAAGTAAAATATTTACAATGAGAAAGCACTTAAAAGTGCAGATATGAAAACAACTTGAAGCTCAAGTACAATAACACCTATATGGTGTATAGAATTCTCAAAGTAATATGGTCAAAGTGATAGTGCAAGAGAAAGAGTATAGAGATTTTTATCAGAGTTTAGCACAAAATGAAAATAGTAGAGTGTTATATTTTGATGGCTGCGTAACTTTGCTTTTATAATTGACTGAACAAAAATAGGTCAAACTTCATTAAAATTCATTTTTGTCGCGTCATAATCGATTATTGCAAGGGTGTAATCGATTATTTAAAGTGTTTTCAGGAAGCGCGCATTTGGACAGAATAGTCATAATCGATTATACTAATCAATTACGAGTCCACTGAATTTCATATAAAAAGCCATAATCGATTTCCTAATCGATTATGGGGTTTCTGTTTGAAGTCAATTTAAAGTCAGAGAGGACATAATCGATTATACAAGAACCATAATTGATTATTCTATTTCAAAATTTAAACACAACGACTGGGTTTCTGTTTGAAGTCTATTTGAAGTCAGAGCGGACATAATCGATTATACAATAACCATAATCGATTATTCTATTTCAAAATTTAAACACCACAACTTTAATGTCATAATTACTAATTAACACCAATTAAAGCCATTTAAACTCGACTCATAATCGATTATTGGATTACCACAATCGATTATGGCATGAATAAATTAACCACATGTTAAATGTGTGTGTGTGAGACCAATATTAAGTTGAGAACTCTACTTTCCATTTACACATTTTTCTAAACCATGCAATACATTTAATGAAATTCCTATTTTGCCCCTTGTGCTTGCTTGCTTTATAATTTTCCGCTTTTTGCACTTTAGTCCTTCTGGACCTTTTCCTTTTGTCCATCATCAAAACAAATAACCTATTCAAGGCATATATTCACATACTCCACTTTTTTGATGATGACAAACATCTCAAGGAGGTATTAGCTTAATGAAAAGGATTAAATCAATATCATAAAGGTCATCAATAGTTCAAGCATAGATATAAGCTCTACTCCCCCTCACTTCATGCATTTATTCAAATCACTCCCCCTGAAGCATGCAAGTATATAGATATAACC
The DNA here is from genome assembly GCA_030762895.1 of Sophora flavescens. Taxonomy (NCBI): domain Eukaryota; kingdom Viridiplantae; phylum Streptophyta; class Magnoliopsida; order Fabales; family Fabaceae; genus Sophora; species Sophora flavescens. The sequence goes on along the minus strand of CM061066.1, from coordinate 105,216,267 downwards.
TATATAACCTATATCACTCTCCCCCTTTTGGCATTATCAAAAATCGGGAATTGAACATTCATAGCAAGGCCTATATTCATGCAAATGTTATAATAAGTTCAAGTTCAGTTGGGATAGTAGCAAATAAATCAGGAGTTAAGTACAGCCATCCAAAAATAAAAGCAGTCATAGTAATAACAGAATAAGAAAAACTGAAACAGAAAAGATCATCATCAAGAGTCATCCTCTCATCATCATCATTATCCATCTCATCACCACCGACTGTATCATCGTCGTCGTCGTCATCATCTAAACCAACAATAGGCTGAGGCGGTGCTCTAATAGGACTATCAATGATAATATCCGCATCATCTACGCGACGTTCCAAAGCCAGCACCTGATGAGCTATCTCACGAATGGCAATGGAGTTGGCACGAATCTCCGTGGTGTTGAACCGAACTTCTACTAAGATACTCTTCAAGAGAGCCATGACCTCTGGTGAAATAGCAGCAGCAGAAGGAGCCTGTGATGATGAACATGCTCCAGCAGTGGCAGATGGGTCCTCATAGATTGAGTACAGCTTCCTTTTGGGCTTATATTCCCAAACATCCCCATGATGTTCAATGCCCATCAAGTTGATTGTTCCTTGACTGTACATGGCATGATACTTTAAGCCATCAAGCTTAGCTTCCCCAATTAGGTATACATGTGCATTCCTCAGAATACGTGTAAACAGATGCCCATATGGCAAAGAACCACATGTCCTATTATCAAACATATGTTGCATAACCAGACCAGCCTAATCAACATCTTTCTTATTTTCCAGCAACCATAGGTGAACAACATCAATTTTTAAAAGTTGAGAAAAATTATTGCGCCTAGGGAATAACAACCTAGCAATAGCCTTATGAAGCAGCCTACTCTCAACTTTCATCTAACCAGTAGTGATTTCCCTATGAGTGGTCTCACTAGGATCAGTCAACAAAGCACCGGTGGCTTCCAGCCTAACAAACTCATCCACTATGGGTGTAGCAGGACCCCAACTGTTACATGAGTGCCACCAGAGGGCACTCCAACAACTCTCCCAAAATCAGCAGAAGTGAACCTAATGGGTTTATGTCATACCTCAGAGATCAATACGCCATCAACCAAGCGGAGGTTGCAGGAAAAGACCCGCACCATTTCGGGATAAATATCTTCAGTGGAAGGGAGGAAGGTTGTCAGATTTGCATCGTCCAGAAACTCCATGAATTTTAATCTTTGTTCCCTCAAAAATTTTAAATCCAGAAATCGTGGTTTCTAGATCTCCCTATTGTAGAACCCACTCATAAATTCAGCACTTTGACCATTGTTGCTGAAGTACTTCTCCATTTGAGCAGTGGTGAGAGTTCCGGGATTGACGGTGGTGGTTCTAGTGCGTTTAGGAGGCATGATGATGGTTAAGGATGAGTTTGGTGAGTGATAAAGAGAGGAAGTGAGATGGAGAGGCGCAAGAGAGAGATTAGAGAAAGTAGGAAGAGAACTTTGAAAGTTAGGGCAAAATGAGCGTTGTTCTGTGCTGGTTTACCTTTTAAATTGTACTCATAATCGATTATTCAAGTGGGAATAATCGATTATTGCTTACCATGTTGCTCTCTGATTGGCCAATTTTTGATGTATAATCGATTATCAAATATGGAATAATCGATTGTTTCATCAGCGACTGACCCTTCTTCTTCACGAAATGGATTATGTAATCGATTTTTGCCTGGGTTGTTTGAATAATCGATTTTGTAATCGATTTTGGTGATGAACATGATGAACACCTAATTGATTATGTAATCGGTTTTTCTCTTATGGAAAAAACATTCATGTATAATCGACTATTATAATCAATTAGAGGCATTCTGACTTTTGTTTTCTGCTCCTCTTCCAATCGTAATCGATTATGATGATCGATTACGACCTTACTGACTTTTGATGTTTTTCTCCTTTATATGCATAATCGATTCTTCTAATCGATTTTGACATTTCAGACTTCTCATAATCGATTACGAATCAAAAAACTATCACACTTAATACACATATTAGAAATAACAAGGTGAAATGCTTATTTATTCAATGCATGATTGATTCAAGATTCCTTGTTCAATTCTTATGAAAAAGAAACCGTCTTTAGGTAAAGGTTTAGTAAAAATATATGCGAGTTGTTTAGATGTCTCTACAAACTCTATCATGCAATCCCCGTTTTGGACATGGTCTCTAATAAAGTGTTGTCTTATTTTGATGTGCTTGGTTCTAGAGTGATAAACTGGATTTTTCATGAGGTTTATAGCACTTGTGTTGTCACTTTTAATAGGGACGGTTTTAAGGTCAATACCATAGTCATTTAATTTCTGTTTCATCCATATTATTTGTGCACAATAACTTCCCACCGCAACGTATTCTGCTTCAGCGGTAGATAAAGCCACACTAGCTTGTTTCTAACTATGCCAAGAAACTAGAGAATTTCCTAGTAATTGGTAAGTTCCACTTGTACTTTTTCGATCCAATTCGCATCCAGCAAAATCAGAGTCCCAATACCCAATAAGGGTGCAATCAACCCCTTTAGGGTACCATAAACCCATATTTTGTGTGCCAATGAGGTATCTCATAATGCGTTTTACTGCGACGAGATGTGATTGCTTAGGGTTCGATTGAAAACGTGCACACATGAAAACACTAAATATAATACCAGGACGACTAGCAGTAAGGTAAAGCAGAGAGCCTATAATACCTCTATACTTACTTAAGTCAACCGATTTTTCATCCTCATCTTTGTCATGATAGCAAGAGGTGCTCATGGGAGTAGATAGTTCCTTCGAGTTGTTCTTCCCAAACTTCTTAAGCAACTCCTTGCAATATTTGGATTGGTTGATAAAGACGCCTTCCTTTGATTGCTTGATTTACAATCCAAGGAATTAGTTGAGCTCGCCAATCATTGACATTTCAAACTTGCTTTCCAATATATTAGAAAAATACTTGCACAAAGCCTCATTAGTATCACCGAAAATAATGTCATCCACATAAATTTGAACCAACGGAATATCATGTTTTTTGTTTATGATAAAAATAGTGGTATCAACTTTCCCTCTTTGAAAACCATTTTCCAACAAAAACTTACTTAAGCGTTCATACAAGCCCTAGGAGCTTGCTTTAAACCATACAAAGCCTTTTTAAATTTGAAAGCATGATTTGGAAATTCAAAATTAGAAAAACCAGGGGGTTGATCCACATAAACTTTTTATTGAATAAAACCGTTTAGAAAAGTACTTTTAACATCCATTTGAAAGAGTTTGAAATCCATGATGCAAGGAAAAGCAAGAAGCATGCGGATGGCTTCTAATCTAGCTACAGGGGCATAGGTTTCATCAAAGTCTATGCCCTCTTGTTGGTTATATCCTTTAGCAACAAGCCTAGCTTTGTTTCTAACAATTATTTTATTTTCATCTAGCTTGTTATGAAAAACCCATTTAGTTCCAATTACCAAATGGTTTTTAAGTTTAGGGACTAATTCCCAAACATCATTTCCCTCAAATTGATTTAGTTCATCTTGCATGGCAAGTGTCCAATGTTCATCAATTATAGCTTCATCAATATTTTTAGGTTCAATTTGTGATACAAATGCCATATAGTGACAAGCATGGTTGAGACAGTTTCGAGTAGTTACCCCTTTTGAGATATCACCTATAATATTGTCAAGAGGATGGTGTCTAGATGTTCTCCATTCTCTTGGAAGATCATTGTGAGGTGATTCTTCATTTTGAGGAAGTGGTTGATCATAATTTTCCTTCTCTTGAGTGTGTTTCTCCTAAAGATAGCTATTTCCCAATATTTCTGCAAGGTCATCAACACTTTCTCTACTACAACTTTAGGGTTAGTCTCATCAAAAGATACATGCACAGATTCTTCAATGGTCATAGTTCTTTTATTTTAGATTCGAAAAGCTTTACTAGAATTGGAATATTCAATAAATATACCTTCATCAGCTTTAGCATCGAACTTACCAAGGTTATATTTACCATTATTTAAAACAAAGCACTTACATCCGAATATGTGAAAGTGGGAGATGTTAGGCTTCCTTCCCTTGTAAATTTCATAGGGTGTTTGTTTCATAATAGGTCTTATGAGGACTCTATTCATCACATAGCACGTGGTGCTTACCGCGTCTGCCCAGCAATACTTAGGAAGGTTGGTCTCATTGAACATCGTCCTCGCTAGCTCTACTAGAGATCAATTTTTCCTTTCCACCACCTCATTTTGTTGGGGAGTCCTTAGTGAGGAAAAATTATGCCCGATTCCATTTTCAGTACAAAAGGCCTCAAATGCCTCATTTTGAATCTCACCACCATGTTCACTTCGGATAGTTACAATGGTTAATCCCATCTCGTTTTGAATAACCTTGGCAAGTTTAGGAAAGGCACCGAAGGTGTCATTTTTATGAGGAATAAACAAAGTCCATGTATAATGAATATTCATCCACAATGTAAGAGCTGTAAAGGTCGGTTTGTAGAAACAACCTTTTTAGTTTTGAAAGAGGCCTTTATTTGTTTTCCTTTTTGACAAGCATCACACATCTTGTCTTTTTCAAAACGGAGATTTGGTAAACCAATTACTAGGTGATGTGATCAATGATTGTTCACTAAGAATTTTAGGATCTTCTTTGATCTAATTGTTTCAAAATTAGAGATCAAACACAATTCAAGAACAATTGATATCAATCTTGTTCTTCAAGTGAAGAATCAAGAGAAACCAAAAGGAGTAGAAGAGAAGAACAATTGATATATGACTATAAAGTAAATTGCAACAGTTAAAGTGCAAGAATTAAAGAACAAACGTAGAAAATGGAATAGGAAGAAGATGAAGGGAAAGGTGCCACAATTAAATCATCTTTGAGAAGGAGATTAAATTGATGAGCCAAGGGAAGATTCACCACTTGAATATGGAAATTCAAGATAAGAATCAATGGTTCAACTCATGAACCAAGAAGAGGAGAACTCTCAACTCTCTCTAGAAATCTCAAGTGTGAGAAAACTCAATTGTATTCAAAACTTGTAAAATGATTTACATGAAGCCTATATATAGGCTCATCCTACTTAGGGTGCAAGCTAGTCTGAGACACCCCGTTGTGACCCAGTGTTTTATTAGATTAAATCCTTCTTACTTAAATTCTTAACCGCGTACGTAACGTGAAAATACGTAAAAATTAAAACTTATATAATAATCATATAACTTCTGTAAATTAAACACACCAATGTTGTAATATATAAATACACACCTGTTTATTTATTACATTACCAAAACACTGTTGAGGGTAATCCTCTCAGTAGGATCCCTCATAGGCATATACGTAAACAAAAGTTATACTAGCGGAAACATGTACAAATACTTCCATGAGACACACTGGCCATACTATCTGGACCTTAAACACCATGGATCACAGCTCGTCCTCCGGCCTCTGGGTCATACGGTGGTCCATCCAACTCCTCCTCAATCAGCTCATCAATAAGGTCTTCTCAAATGATTCCATAGAAAGATAAAATACAACACATAGAAAGATATAGGGGATAAGAAATAGTTCTATCATCAAAAGCGGAAAAGAATACATAGCACATAATATAATAATAGCCACAGACACGCATCACTCAAAATCAACAATCATCCTCAATTCACTATATCATCCTCTACCCTCAACACCTGTAACTAAGATTTTATACTGATGTGGCCATCTTTACTCCTGTCACATTAGTCAGTAGTCCGAAACAGTCCAGTGCAAATAACTTTCGAACGCGTCAACGACTAAACGAGTATTAGTCCAAAACGGTCTAGTGCCAAGAATATACGAACGCGTCAAAGAGTATCAATCCATAACGGTCCAGTGCCAAAAGCATTCGAACGTGTCAAGAACTAAAAGAATATTACGGTAGTCTACCTCAGCATCCACATCCGTAGGGCACTCACCCGCAATATCCGATATCCCAAAATAGGATATCCTAACCTCGTGTGTTCCACTCACACGGCTGTGAATAACAATACATCTATAAATGAATCTCCCTAAATTACATTAATAACAACCTAGTGCCTCAACCTTCCATCAAAGTCTCAACACCTATTTCCTCATAGATAAAACCACTTAATTTGGCTAGGCACCTCTAAATCACCTTTATTCTCTCACCCAAACAATTATCTCCCGAACAACACATATCCTTACTTAAAAATCAGCTAAGCACAATATTAAAAATAAGGCAGATCATGCATAACACAACATTAGAAAATAATTCAAATACCACAAAATATCACATAAGCAATGCAATAATAATAATAAATTCAATCAACCTCAGATAAGATAAATCATCCTGACGTCGATAAACCTACAATCCCCAAATCACCATTGGTTTTACAGAAAAGGTTTCCAATATGATTTTGGTCTTGTCGATTACTTAACTACTAGTAGGGTTTAGGTCGCCCTACACAATTATTATATAATATGCTACTTATCGATTCCGACGATAGAATGATTATTTCCCCCACCTGAGCTAGCACTGAAATCCCGAACTCGACGTTCCTCGCTATCAAACCACAGCTTAATAGTTTCACCTTGAACCAAACAACATAACTATAATTAATCAAACAACAACCATCTTTGACACTTTAGGGCTAGGTTTGGCCAAGACTAAGAAAATAGGTTTAGGGTTATCTTCTTAATCCAATCTTTTAGATACTAATTCCCAAAGTATTAACTAGCATAGATTAAGTGTTAATAGTTAAGATTGTAAAACATAATCCTTTAACCAACTAGGTTAGGGTTTCGGCCTCAATGAGAAAAATAGGTTATAAATTCCTTTTTCTCACAAACTCTTGGATCTATAACCTACACACTTTAGTTAGTTCATACAAATCATGATCTAGTTAAAGATTGAAGAAAACTTATTTTGCTCACATGAACACAAATTCGGTCAAGGCTAGAAAATAGGGCTAGGAATTTCTTTTTATTTCAAGTTTATAGTTATAACAACTATAGGTATTAAAGAGTAAAGATCAAGTGTCATATTGTAAAATTGAACAAAACTTCCTTTGCCTAAAAATATATAGATTCGGCATTCAATAGATAAATAGGAAGGAAAATGATTTTGATTACATACTCTTAGATGATGATGTTGGGAATTTGCGTTTAAAACAAAATAATGCAGCGGAAAAAAAAATTTCCCATCGAAGGATCCTTGCGAATGATCATGATTCATGGTTAGAAGATTTACCTCTTGAAGCGATGCCAACTGATTGAAATCGTCTATCACGAACACCGCACGAACGATGTCTCTAAGGTATCCACACGAGCAGATCCCGTGAACGTCCAACGTCACGAACACGAAGCGTCTCTGCCTCACAGTGCTAGCTTCGAAAACTGAGACCTACTGCTCACTGTCACTCTCTATGTGCGGCTAGGGTAAAAACCGTGTAGGCACAATAGCTTAAGTGGTCTACTTATAGTAGCACCTACTTAAGTGAGTTAGTGAGAAGCGTTTGACCTAAGCCCCATGTACTATGCGCTAGGCCCAATAGAAGAGTCCAACTCTCCTTTTAATGCTTCTTTTGATCTGCTCTTATGTGTGTGACCCTATAGGTTCCCAAAACGTTAGTAGTAATATTAAATACCATTTAATATTACAAACAGTGAGCGGTATCTAGCAATACATCACTACCACCTAAGTAGTGAGAAAATCAGTGATTTGACGAAACCTTTCTGTGACAAATATTCATGTGCATTATTATCCCTTTGTCCATATATCTATATTGAACACAAGACATAGAATGTGTCACCCTTGTATGGTTCAATATCATGTTCCCTGATACCCGAGTAGACTTAACAACAAATGAGGTCAATATCTCATATTGACTCATTTCAGCACGGCCATGCATTTTACAGTCTCACTCTATCAGGGGGCCCACAAATATTACTCCTGTTATGTAGGAGGGACAAATTCCATCTAGGTCACTCACATCCCTCTGCATGACTCGTGGTATGCCCAATGACCGTCTTTATAATCATCCTATTACAGATGACGTTTGACGATATTAAAGCACACGACTCCTCATGTAGGGATCGTAGCGATTTCAGGTCGAAGGATTGCATACACCATTGTCACTATAAGAACTACTTATGACACTCACATAACGCTCCATGTAGTGTTCTCATGGTGGGTCAATCCAGTACATCATTACTCTAATGTGTACCTATGTGGCGACTATATATCTCATATCCATGACCCGTGAGATATGGTCATCGGTCTGCACACATAATAGTCTCAATGTATTATTATTGTCCTCATTAATAAAATACTTGACTACGGATATTTAAGAATAGGATTTCATTGTTCAATAGTGTCTCACGATCAAGTCATGTACTTGATATTCTATTAAACTGAAATTTCTATTCTAAGGACTTTATTATGTTTAAACAAGTAACACAATAAACTGGAATGGCTCATATCATATCATATATATATATATATATATATATATATATATATATATATATATATATATATATATATATATATATATATATATATATATATATATATATATATATATAATGGCAAGATACAAATGTAAGTCTAAGAAATACACTGGCCTCTAGGGCTTACACCAACATATGATAGTAAAGGACATAATAAGATCATAGAAATTGGTTTCACATTAAAATGATTTTTCTACAATTTTCTAGAAATATTTGAAATTCTAGATCTAAGAATAAAAACTCATGAAAACTTGATGATCATGACTTGGAAACAAGAAAATCATTGAAGAACATGATGTTTATTTATCAAGAAGAGTAAGGTATACCTCTTAGATGTTGGAAAATTGAAAGGAATGGATCAAGTCCTTCACAAAATTGCTTGAAGTATTCTTGAGAAAAGTGAGAGAAAATGAAGAAAATGAAGAAGATGAAGAGAATGAAGGTGTGAGTGAAGGGGCTGCGGTTTTGTGGTATATATAGGCTATATCTTAGGCCTTGTTTGGTTTATTAGATGTTGGATTAATAGCTTTTGTGATTATTTAATTAATATAAGCTTAACCATAGTTAATAATTAACTTAACTAGGGTTACTTTGCTAACTATGGTTAATAAATATGTGGCTTACATTTAGTGGAGGGTGTGGCTTATTTTAGACCACACAAACTAACCATGGTTCCTTAACCATGGTTAAAATCTAACTTAACTTTGGTTAGGTTAAGCTAAAAGGGCATTTTGGTCATTTCACCTAAATTTGTATTTAATGCTTCATAAATGCTTGGTGAGTCATGGTGGTGACTCACCCCATGAATCAGCTCCTCCGGTGTCCAATTTTGTCTCTGCACCTCCCTTCTCGACTCCGTCGGTTCCCCGATTAGGGTTTTACGCCCGTCTAAAAGCAAAATATTTCATTTTCGATTGAAAATTTTCATACTAACTAGACTCATGGGAAATATGATTTAAACATAAACCATTTCGTTTACGAGTCAAAATTAGGTTTTCTCATCATTAAAATCTTACTGTCAGTGAAAACACGGACCGTTTTCTATTCGAACTTTCACAAAAATTCGTCCGAATAAACATAAAATTTTATTTTAGATCAGAAATTTGGAAAGTAGAATTCCTCACGGACAAATTATAAAAAATCTACAAATTTCAGTTTCGGGTCAAATTAGGGTTTTCTGCCGGTATAAAATTATACTGTAAGTAAAAAAACGCAGATCGGGCTCCGTCTGAATTTTCAACCCAAAATTTCACCGTAGCCTTCTACCTTAAGAGAGACTATGAATATGATTTTATTTTATTTAAAATCACTTTCTAACTCTCATATTAAAATATAATTAATTATATTTTAACCGATTAAACAGTGTAATTAAAAAATCAGGCTGTTACATAGTCTAACTTGAAGTGCAAGCTACTCTTACTTAAGGTACAAGTTAGTCTAACTTAAGGTGCAAGTTAGTCTAACTTGAAGTGCAAGCTATTCTTACTTAAGGTACAAGTAACTCCCTTTTTCCTCTTCCACCCATGTGTGGGATTTGTTTTGGGCCTAATGCATCATACTATTATGCTTTGGTCCAATAGGCCCAATTCCTAAACTAGTCCTAAGTGCTTTTTGAATAAGTACTTTTATTACATGAACTATACTCTATACAAGGGTCCTAATCCCTACCTTTATTACATGAATTCTACTCTATACAAAGGTCCTAAGCCCTATCCCTAACCCTAACTAGATATCTTGGACTCTTTTTAGTCTTGACCTTGTTATGGGTCCATGTGAGTCTTCAATGCTTGGTACTTTGTTTTGTGAATCCATGTCCATATCATCCCCTCCTTCTTGAAGAAAATTCATCTCGAATTTTAACCCTACATTAAAGAGAAGATGTTTAGTTTTTTTTCTTTTATAAAGATCCTAAAATAAAAAGTTTTTGGGAAGGAAACTCCCTTATTTGGGAAGACAACTCCCTTATTATTATTGTAATTCTCACTCATCCTCCCGGGTCAAAAACCACCCTTTTAAAAACAAGTTTCGTTAATAACCCTTTCAAATATTTTTCATAAGGTGTAATCTCTTAGAGGTTGTTTGGTAATGGTTGTCCACTATTGAGAGAAGCATGTGGAAAGATATTGAATTTGTGTAGTTCTCTCAAAGAATGGGAACCTTGATGGATGTGCCTTAGTTTCAATGTTTTTATTTTCAAAGTAGATTTAATGCACATAGGTAAAGTAGAAGTATTAGTAGGCAAGCAAACATCATTAGTTTTAAAATCATTTATTGGTTGCCCTAAGAAAGAATCCTTTACCTCACTTTTAACCTTATCAATATGCACACTTTTTGCACTTTCAACATAGCCCATAAATTCCACTTTGGTGGTGCAGAAAATGTATTTTTCAAGATTAGAAAAAGGTTTTTCTTTCATAAGTAATAACAAAACACATTTTAATTGTTCAAGAATATTTTCTTGTGTTTCGCTATGTACCAAGATAGCATCATTGGAGATTACCACAAGCCTTTGAATTTCTTTAGTTTCTTTAGAAGTGACTTGAAGTTGATCCAAAAGAAACTCAAAGGTAGTAGGTAAAGAAAAAGATGGAAGAGACTTGTTACAAAAATTGTTGGAGTAAAGAAAACAACATGGATGGGCTTCCGAAAGTATTTTCTTTACTTCTTTTTCCTTTAAAGCTATGCATTCTTTGGCATCTTTTTCTTTAACCTTATGGTTTTTGGAAAAGTTTTGCTCACTTGTGACAATTGCCTTTTCCATATTATTTTGTGGCACATTCTTTGTCACTCTTGGCTTTTCTCTCATGCTCCCTTTTCTCTCTCATTTTCTTTTTATCCTTACTAATTTCATTTGCAGAGAGGGGTACAAGAGTAATATTTTTGTTATGGTGCATAGAAGGAATAGAATGGGTAGAAGTGGAAGGATTAGAGTTCGGAAATTTGGTCTTTGAACTTCAAGTTGTTTTGATGAGTTACCCTCCATCTTGAAGGAGTTCTTTCTCTTCACTTGTGCTTCAACCTTGAGTGCATGTTGTAGGTCTCTAGTGTAGCTTGAAGGTACATATCTTTTTTTCAAAAGCCTCTTCATTTCTCTCCAAGTACTAATTGGTTCCTCATCATACCTTCTTCTCTCTTTACAAAATTGATTCCACCAAATTAAAGCATAATCATGAAATCCAAGACTAGCTACCTTGACTTTCTTTTCTTCACAATAGTAGTAGCAATAGAATATGTGCTCCAAGTTGGTCTCCCATTCCAAGTAAACATCGGGATCACTCTTCCCATGGAAGCTAGGGATCTTCACCTTCACATTATGCAGCTTATCATCCTTATCATTCCTTCTTCCTCTATGTTCATGTCTATGTCTCCATCTATCAAATCTAGGTCTATGTTCATTGTCTTCCAAATTTGATGAGCCTCTATGTGTGTTGTCATGCCTTGACACTTTTTTGTTCTCAAGTACTTCTAATCTTTCAAACACTCTTTCTAAGTTCCTTATCATTCTATCCAACTTCCTATTCAAGTTCCTTGTTCTTGGTCGTGATGGAGGAGAATCTTCATTGTCTTCTTCAAGTAGTGAAGTCATGGTGCACTTACAATTTGAGAAATTACATACAAATTCTAGAGAATTTAAAATTTCACACATCAAATGAAGATTACACCAATAAGAAAAATTACACCACCAAAAATCAAAAGAATTAAGTACAATCCAACAAGGAACAAATAAGAACAAGTGAATGAAAAGAATTACAAGTCAAAAATGAATATTACAAGGACCTCACCACTCACTCACCATTCACTCAAAGATTGCCACTCATGTATATCACTCAATGTAGACTTTTACGAGATGATTTTCTCTCTTGTCTCTTTCCACTCAAGAGTTTCCTCTTCAAGGGATCTACAAATTGAAACAAGATTTTCAACAATTAGTCTCCATTAATCAAATGAAAAAACAACCAATAGGCAATCAATTCAAAGAGGTCAAGAATTTTGAAAACAACTAATACAAAACTAATGGAGTTTAGAAGACAAGCAGGAAAAGCTTCAACAAGAATTGCACACTCAAATTGATGTGAAGAAGACAAGTTGAAAGAGTTCAACAAAGTGTAATTCAAATTTAATCAAAGTGTTGGTGAAAAAGTAATGATCAATGTGAAATGTGCTACACCAATTTGTGAAGGATCTATACAAATACAAGCATGTGAAATAGTGGCAAGTCTTTTACCTTTTACTGGAATTTTCCAGAATTTGTACTTTTGTCACAAAACTTTGTATATTTACGGTTTTGGCCCATCTTTTCTTTTTACACCAGATTTTTTTAAAAAAACTTCAGCCACTTGACTTTTGCTAATTACAATTTCACATCAATTACACTTAATTTTCAAATTTACAAAAAGATCCTTCAATCATGAACAAATTTGAACATAATTGGTGTAATACTTGGAAATATGAACAATTCAAGTAGTGTAAAATAATTTCCAAGTGAATGAGCACAAATCAAGTAATTAGAGACCTATATCTTTCATTAAAGTAGATGATAAACACATCATTTCCACAATTTGATTTTCATGAAGATCTATTAGGTTCTAAAAATTTGAAATCATTGAAGCACTTTTGATTAAAATTTGAATCAATCTTACTATTGTGAATTGAAATTTGAATTTGAAATTTGAATTTGTTCAATTTCACAAAGTAAGGCAAATAGATCTATGCCTGAATTTTCAAGAAGCAACCAAAATCACATGTGATGGAAGAGCACATGGAAGAAATGGAGCCTAAAATTGAAAGTGAAAATGTGGAGAGAAAAAAATTCACCAAAAATTCAAGCAAGATCAATTCAAGCACATTTCAAATTCTAGATCCATGACCACAATTGAATTCAAATTACTTTTCATCATCCAATTCTTGTGGTAAATGGTGCCACTACACATGAAAATTTCATCATGAAATTAGCTCCAAATCAAAGATCATCATAGAATTTGAAAAAAAAAATTTGATAAAAAATTCAAAACAATTGAAGATCAAAGATCTAGCTCTAGATACCACATGATGTGATCAAGGATTGTTCACTAAGCATTTTAGGATCTTCTTTGATCTAATTGTTTCAAAATTAGAGATCAAACACAATTCAAGAACAATTGATATGAATCTTGTTCTTCAAGTGAAGAATCAAGAGAAACCAAAAGGAGTAGAAGAGAAGAACAATTGATATATGACTATAAAGTAAATTGCAACAGTTAAAGTGCAAGAATTAAAGAACAAACGTAGAAAATGGAATAGGAAGAAGATGAAGGGAAAGGTGCCACAATTAAATCATCTTTGAGAAGGAGATTAAATTGATGAGCCAAGGGAAGATTCACCACTTGAATATGGAAATTCAAGATAAGAATCAATGGTTCAACTCATGAACCAAGAAGAGGAGAACTCTCAACTCTCTAGAAATCTCAAGTGTGAGAAAACTCAATTGTATTCAAAACTTGTAAAATGATTTACATGAAGCCTATATATAGGCTCATCCTACTTAAGGTGCAAATTAGTCTAACTTGAAGTGCAAGCTACTCTTACTTAAGGTTCAGGTTAGTCTAACTTAAGGTGCAAGTTTGTCTAACTTGAAGTGCAAGCTATTCTTACTTAAGGTGCAAGTAACACCCATTTTCACCTTCCACCCAAGTGTGGGCTTTGTGTAACACCCCGTTTTTCATATAAGGGATTATGTTACTATGGATGCTTAGTTGTTATTGTTGTTGTTGTTGTTGTTGTTGTTGTTGTTGTTATTATTATTATTATTATTATTATTATTATTATTATTATTATTAATGAAGTTAGTATTGTTATTTATATAATTGATAATGTAATTGTGATTAGTGTTGTAGTATTTTTATGCTTATACATATATATGTATGCATATATTATTATATATGATAATATGTTTATTAATATATGATTATTTGAATTAATAAGAGATTGTGTCTCTTAATCTGTGATCTTATATGAATATATGATTTTGTTTGTGATTTTATATGTTAATATATAATATGTGATTTTATTAATAATAAGTGATTAAGAATGATATGATGAGATATCGTGTGATTTAGTATTTAAATATAGTGTAATTCGTAGATTTTAGCCCCTGAACCAATCAGATTTGAGTCCTTATTAATAAAGGATAATCCTCTTTTGGTTACCTCTTATGATCTTATCATAATCTCCTAAGGATCCTATCTAGGAATAACTATCAAATCTGTCGCTAAACTTCCATTGAACATTTGACCATCTTAGAGTACAATTTAGGATTCGGTCATTAGACATTAATTTGTAGATATTTCTCTGAGATTTCTAACGACACTAAGAACGCCTCAATCGAAAACTTGTACCTCAAGTTATGGTCAAAATACCGATCTGTATACAGTTTGGACTGAAATAGGAGCCCATTATGCCCCAACTTGTATTTATGCCATAAAACTCGACCTAAACCCTATTTCTCACATTTTTAAACTCATAATAGCTGCCTCTCTTCATATTTCTTAGTTTTCCCTTGAACCCCTTGAAGTTTTTGGAGTTTGTGAGTCTGTTTGGGAGAGAAGTTACACGTGTTAGCATCATTTAAGGTAACGTAGTTATCCCTCCTTAATCTCCTTTTCCCTTTCTTTTGAATTGGGGATTAATTGGTTATTCTCTTCCCTTCTTGTTTGACCAAGGCTTGAGGAACTCGTCGAGCCGCTCGAGGGAACGTGTCTAGTTTGCCAACGTTATCGTTTTGGGAATCTTCATTCCAGGTATGAGGAGAAGGATAGTGTGTACATTAGACAAGGGGGTAGCGTAAGATGAGGGGTCCCCATAACCCCGTTATTGTTGCCAATTGCTATGAATGCCTATTCGTTATGTGTTGTTATTAATTTTTATTAATATTCCTCTTTCCCACTTAATTTTTATGCTTTATTTGTAGCATTGAAGACAATGTTGGGTTTAAGTATGGGTGGTAGGGTACCATTTTTTATTTTTTATTTTTTGAAAATTTATTTCTGGTCCCCCATTTATTTTTGAAAATGTGAAGAACTACACTTGAGTATTGTGAATAATTAGGCAAGATGTCAATTTGAATTTTTGGAATTAATGTTAGGCAGATAGAGATATTTTTCGAAGGACACTTCATTGCTTGTGAGAGACTGTTTTGCTAAGCGATATTTTTCCAGTTTGATATGACATGATGTGATCCTAGTTGAAAATTAGCTTGTTTGCTTGCATTTGCTTTTCTTCTCAACTTAGCCCCAGAAAGTGAGTTTTGAGCCTAATTGCTTGGATTTTTATTTTTGAATCCAATTTTAATTTGGGAGTGATACTTCCCTAGGTTGATGTGCTCTAGAACTTGCTTTGATATCTTGTTGAGACTTCAATAATTTGCATGCATGCTTGAATGTGAGTAAGGCAATTAGGATTTATTTTTCTTGACCTCTTGAGTTGCGTTGATAAAATTATTCCCTTAGTTTCCTCATTTGAGCTTGATATGAAATTTCCTTGCTTACCCCTTTTTGAGAATTTCAGATTGAATGTATTTGATTATTTTGATTATTCTTGACATTGGGTGAAGCATGTAAATGGGCTGATAAAATATCATTGAAGGTTATTTGTGTGTTGATGGGTAGAAAAGCAGAAAGCGAAAAAAAAAAGAAAAAAAGGAAAAAAAAGAAACGGAGAAAAAGAAAAAAAATCAATACATATGGATTCAAATAAAAAAAATATGATAAAAGGAAGATTTTTGGTGAAGTATAATGGAAATAAGGTTGGAAGTGAAAGATTATTATGTGTTTGTGCATTGAGTTTCACTTGTTTTCTTTTCAACCTGATTTTACTATGACTTATCCTAATTATCTTCATCCTTTTTATCTTACCTTTTATTGTTCCACCGTAGTCGTGATACAACCATTGCAAGTCCTTTTGATTCATGTTGTGCATGTGAATAAGAAAGTGGAGATGAGATTGACAATCAAGCCTATGGTAACGCATCTTCCTAGAAGAAGTTTGGAGTGATCTCTTTGTCCTTAATCAGTTGAGTGATGGAAAGTTGAGTGACCTTATTTGTTGATTAGGAAGTGATGCTGGTTAAACTCGAGCTTCTAATTGTAATAGATGCTTATGCTCATATTTTACTGATTTGGATCCTTGGCTTGACTAGATTCATTTGTTACGAAAGCCCTTTGATTTGTCTTTGGAAGCTGAAATTAATCCTGAGTTTAATGCTATTTCTTTGCTTGAGGACAAACAAAGCTCAAGTGTTGGTGGTTTGATAAAATGATTTTATATAGTTTAAAACCATGTCCTCATTGCAACTATTCATTGATTTTGGGCTATTAAAGGGATGGGTTCTCATAAATTGTGATTACTTTTGCAGATTATTGAGAGTGAACAAAGTTGGAGCATAATTGGAGAAAAAATTGTATTTTTGGAGCTTAAAAATTGGGTGAATTAAGAGTTGGGGCAAGAGACACAGCCGTGTGTCCTGATGGACACAACTGTGTGTCCTGATACACACAGTTGTGTCCCCTAATAAACACAGCTGTGCCTATTCTATTTGTTCTGAAAATGTCAGTTCTACCCTTTTTAAGTTTAAATACTATTAGAACCTTTTGTTTAGGGGATCTTTGGTAAGGTTTTAGACGGCTGAACATTGTTCTTGAGGGTTTTGGCTATTGTGAGAGTTCTTCCAAACCTTTGGAGCGATTCAAGAGCAAGGGAAGGTGCTTGAAGAATCAGAGTGGAGATTGTTACTGTAAAAGGGGTTCTTTTTCCTTGTTTCTTCATGTACCTTTATTTGGATTTGGTTCTCTTTTATTCTATGGATTGCTAAATACCATTACTAGGGTTATGGTGGATCTTGCTACTTGAAACTCTTTTCCTAATTTAATATGATTTCATGATTTTTCTTTCATATAGATTATTCTATTGCTTTAATTCATGTTCATTTTTGATCATCCTTGGCACGTTTGAGTTGATTGATTAATCGGCGGCCGTACCGCAATTAATTGACATACATATAGAATAATCGAGGTTAGGGTTTTTGCATGACCAAACATTAATCATAATCTTTCAATCAGGTTAATCACTTAGATTAATCAACCTCTTTGTGCTTTATGCTTTCTCCGAACTTGAATTTCTTACATGACCAAATAGGATATTAATTTGGGGAAAATATTATTAATAGTGAATGACCAAACATATTAATAGAATTCATTGAGGGATTGATATGTGTTGCTTAACTCATAAATCATAAAGAATTAGGAATTGAGAATTAAAAGTGCAAGTGAAACCTTGACCTTAGGCTTTCTCATAATTGAATCACCTTTGTGTGTGCTTGCATTCTTGCTTGTGAACTCTTTTCTTTGTTATACCTTTCTAAAATTCATCCTTTCACCAATTTGATTTGTCTAAATAACATAAGAATTTCTCGCGTCTGGTAATTATTAATTAATCACTGTGGGTACGATATCTGGAACTCAAATTCCTTTAGTACTATTGCGACAAGGTGCACTTGCCCTAAGTGTGTTTTGCATGCAACATGGGCCTAGCTTTAATGTCATATGTGGGAGCGGATACAACATTAATAACTTTTCCTTTTATACAAAGGAACAAGATAACAAGAGTACCATGCAAAATAGTGGGGTTATGATCGTGGCTGAATCCATGCACTTCTCAAGTTCAAAAGATACAAACCCCGTTATGGAACCAATACCTTACTTTGGAGTCATTGAAGAGATTTGGGTGGTCGATTACACTAAGCTTACGGTGCCGGTTTTTAAATATAAGTGGGTTGACAGTAAAATTGGTGTACAAACCGACGAATGGGGATTTACATTGGTCAACCTTGGCAAGGTAGGTCATACGGAAGAGCCTTTCATCATGGCTTCCCAAGCAAAACAAGTGTTTTACTTGAGTGATCCTTCTTACAAAAGGTTGTATGTGGTTCTCCAAGTAAAAAGCATGCATAATGGTAGTGATGAAAATCAAGATTCAACTCTTGATATTCCTGAGACTCCTTATTTCTCAACACACATGCCTACTATCATTGAGGAAAATATGGTGGACAATGTACATGCCACTCTTGATGATCATCACGAACGGATATTGATCTAGCTAAATTAAACTTGACCATAGTGTAAGTTATGTTTATCCATAGTGTGAGTTTTGTTCTTTTAGGGCAAGTGTTTTATTTATCCATGTTAGTTTAGATTTATTTTAATTTATCCATGTTAATTTAGATTTATTTTTATTTAACCATGTCTATTTAGATTTATTTTTATTGATCCATGTTAAACTAACCTAATTTATTTTTATTTTTTTTATCTAAACAAGCATAGACATGGCTAATTCAGCAGACATCCCTCATGCACGAGATGGGTCGGTGGTGGCTACGCCAGGTGATAGTGTAAGTTTTATTTATACATAATTTTAATTAAGTAAGCTTATATTTTTATTTATCCATGTTATACCTAATCTAATTTATTACTTTTTTGTCCAAACAGGCATCACAGAGGGCTGGTTCAGTAGGGTTGGGTAGTATTTCATACAAAAAAAGGGTAGAACAGTCACTACTTTGAAAAGTTTGTCCAGTCTAGGCTTAGTGGTCAAAGGCATGAGGTCCAGTTTGATAGTAAACCGAATGCCAAGGGACCCCTTGCTAAGAAATTCACTCATTTTGTGACTGTGGAAGCTAAACAGTAAACTAGCATTTTGTATGATGAATGGGAAGACGTACCGTAGAATGTGAAGGATCAGATTTGGGAGTCAATCACGGTATTTTAATTTTACACACTTTTGATGTACATTATTATTTAAAATTGTGATTGAGTTCTAATTCCTCCTTTTTGTTATGTAATTAATGCAGATCATGTGAACCATGTCGAATACTGATGAACATAAGAAGAAATGGCTCTCACTAGCGGCTAAGCGTTGGACGGGATTTAAGTCCAATCTGACTAAGCATTACATATTTGGAGAGAAGTGGAACGAATCTCCTCTTCAGTGCTACCTATTCCATGATAAGGATACGTGGGATAGCTTTGTTAGGAGCCGAGGCACACCTGCGTTTCTGGTTAGTTGAAGTTAATTTACTTATCCATGTTAAAGTATGTAACGCCTCCCTTGGCACTACATAAAAGCCTACTCATTACGAAAATAAAAACAGAAAACAATTTGCTGGTTGCTCTCAAAAAATAACTCGTGAAATTCTCTATAAGTCATGAAAGTGGGTGTAAAAAAATTTCTTGCGGAATATTGAAAATTTTAAGCCATGAGTTAAAATAGTAAAACCACGTTTCACACATCAACATACCAATTCTGGTCATAATACAAACAAGAACACCGCCTCGTACAAATTTTTCGGAAAATTTTTTCAACATACAAAGCTGAATCTCGAACTAAAAATTCACTAAGGAACATACGTATAGACCTTCTCAAAACCAAATAATCCAAAAGGAAATTCTAAGTTGGTCGCTCTAAAAGCTATCCACTATAAAACCTCGTGGTCATCACCACGTTCAACGGCCTCTTCAAAATCGGGATTAATATCTCGAGTGAAACTAGAAAAGCTCCACTGCATCATCTGTACACTAAAAACAGTAAAAATAGAAACCAAACAAAATAATGCAAAGGTGAGATAACGATATATGAGTTTTATCGAAGTAGCCACATACGCGACTCACAAACAATAGCATATGACAACAACAAAATATAACATAATCGAATTCATAGTCATAACATCACAATTATTCAAACAGGGATTCATACCCAACAACCAATGCATTTTTATACACATTTCATGTCACTTCAATATCCACTATCTATTTTGTAGTCTCTGGAGATCCTAACATCCCTTCGTCGAGCATGATGGGCTGCAATAATCCCTATAACACAATTGTTTCGCATTGGGTCGGCCTATCAATTTAGGTCTGATCCCCAATTGTTCTAGGGTATCACGTCTGTAACACCCTTCTCGAGTGCTACATCGTACGTGACATTTTAAGGCCGAAGAGTAGGTTAATTAAAATTGGCTATAAAATAATGGGGTAATTTTTTTTCTTTTTCGCAAGTCGCAAATATAAAAACTTTGATTCAAGTGAATAGACAATAAAATATTTCATTACCTTTTTTTTTAGGGTTATAAGTTCGAAAATCATTTACATCAGACCCAACCCGACTCATAAACAAAATCATTGAAATACACAGATCCAGTATAAAGATATGGAGACGCATCTCCTAAAATATAAGATACTTGGAGTCGCAGCTCCATAACCAGTAACATTAATTCCCAGACATACCCAGCTAGCCAAACTAAAATGGAAAAGACAATCCTCTCTCGTACATCGTGAGAAGGATAAACCCACTGACGAAATCTAGTGGAAACTCTGTTTGAGTCCACTGCCGACGTCGTCACAAAAGTCTCTACTAGAGTCACTACAAAAAGTAACTCTCAAACTAAACCATTTCCCTTTCTAAAGAAAACTATAACTTACGAACTAATGACTATTATTCCTATCTCAAGAAAAGAAAGGTTAGGCGTAACTGAAACCCTACTGCCATCTCCTTGAACCCTCTGAAGTCTGGAAGACGTCCAATAGAAGTTCCACCATAACGTTCGCATGCTCGAACCTCGATCTCTATGATGAATCAGTCAAGCGTCATCTTGACATCTCAATCTTCTCAACTGATTACGAAAGCACATAGCCAGCCGACATAGGCAAAACAAAATAAGGAGGTGAGATTCCATTTATCTTACACATAAGGCAGACATGCAGTGGTACGACTCACATGTACATAATACAACAATACTATATTCCTTTTATCTCCCATTTTAATTCTGCAACTCAAAACTCCAAGAATATAATATACCAAACTCGACAGTAAGCTTATCAAGCATACTAGACACGGTTTGTCCATCGGAGGATGGGAATAGAGAGACACTGATTGAAACCGTATAGTCCCATTCCTACACAGCCTCAAGGAATATCCGATTCTAACATCGGAGCAAAGATAAAGTTTTGGAAAGGAATGGTCAGTATAGGTTTCACATCTGCTCACCTTAGGCACCATGTGTGACTAGCTGACTAGGCACACAAGGCTTGAATCATAACGTACGTACAATCATAATCACATGTGATCTCAAACTCTCTGTAACACATCAGGATCTTTATGAAACCTCTTCAACCGAAACTCGGCTCCCCGGGCACAACGGCCTCACCGAACATAGTGTTAACTATGTATCTGGGCAATATTGCCGGAATACGTCCAATTGCTCTATCCATCGGATAACCTCATGATTCTACCAGAATCCACTTGCTGTCAATCACTGACGGACGATATTCTCAGGTACAAATCATCGGCTCTTCACTAATCCACAGTTCTCAAACAGACTTGTCATGTTTGTGTAAATATTTTTAAAGCACTTGCTTACAAACCCTAACACATTATGAAATTAGATCGACAGTCCAATCATTTATTTTTTTTACACTTTTCTAATTGAGCCTTTCTCTAGGCTTTCAAGAAATCAAATAACTCTTAGTCCATTAAATCTTATGGAGGTATGGATATTGAATTATCCACACTTTACGACAAATGGTCTTGCTTCACCATAAGTCATAAATTATTAAGTTCATATTTTCACTAAGGCATCCTCGACTTAAGTTTTCCATTTACTTGAAATACTAGTCTTGAAGACTAAAATTATATTTTGTCTTAAAACCCAAAAGCTTTGGTTAAAACCAAATCATTTTGAAATCAGATTACATCAAAGTAAATAAGTACCAAATTCCTCAAAACAGTTTCTTGAAAAACATCGAAACTCTTAAAATATTGTTTTACCGCTTTTTACTGTATTTCAACATACTTTCACAAATATAATTATTTCCTCAAATCCTTTATTTTCCTAAGTTTCCATACTTATATTAAAGTATTAAAATACTGATTTCCAACTCTACATCATTGTTTTCTCAAAAATCCTTAAAAACGTTGGACGACAGTTTCGCCGCTTTTTGCTGGTTTTAGGCCCAAAAGCCATATTTTTGAAAATATGGTTCTTCATCTCAAATCTATTACTTACCTAGGTTATAATACTCATTTTAAGATGTTCAATACACTGATTTTACAATTTCCTTTCCATGTATACAAAATTCCTAAAACTTGACCGAACGTCGTTAAGTTTGTAAAACGCATAAATCATTTTTCAACGATTTTACACTCTAATAGTCCAAAACTCATTTTGCAGTTTTAGAACAGTTTAATAGGTATGAAAAACAGTCTCTAACTGTCCAATAACATTTATTTTCGAAAATTGCATTTTAGCCACTAAACTTTCATTAATTACAAAAAGGTCCTTATTCACTTAAAACATTATAACTTTTTATTTAAAACTTCAAATTACACCAAACCAATTTCTATAGAAATACTTTTCAGTTACCCTCAATTTTACAGAAATTACATTTCTGCCCCCAAATATTTTACAATAATCGCAAAATGGTCCTTGTTTACTAAAAAGCTTATATCTTTTTATGTATTAATCCAATTAATACCAAACCAATTTCTTTAATCTTATATTACCAAGGGTTACAATCCCAACATAAAGAATATAGTTTTCAGAACAGTCCCTGTAAATATCAGTATTTGCATAATGGTCCCTATATCTTCAAAAATTCATATTTTTTAACATACATATCCAAATCCATCCAAACCAATTTCTATACTCTTATATACTCAGCCAATTCTTATAAAAATTATCTAACCAAATTAAATCCCCATGGAACTTCCTCAATAAGTTATGGCCGAATGGCCTTAAACAAATATATTAGTCATTTTTCTTAACACATCAAGCAAACAACAATCATGGTTCCAACTTAAGGTCATTGGAACCAAAACAACTGTGACACCCTAAACTCGGGTCATCACATGGTTACCCGTTTGCGGAAATAAAACTTAATTTGCTGGTTGCTTTCGGAAAATCATGTTTTCTCAACGTTTATCTCTTCAAAATATGGTGATAAATTTTTTCTTTTTCCTTTAACCTCATAACCACAACATCGTAATCAAATCACACTTAAATACATAATGTATATAAGTCCTCCAACTATACTGCCTCGTATGTTTTCTCACATAAATCATAATCAACTTTATTCTCAAAACATAATATTACCTAAGATGGTCGTAACTAAAGGACACTACAACCGATAAAAACAGCAACAGCATGCCTTGAACTAGACAGCCTTCGTCTTCTTGTAGAGATCATACCCCTTGTACGATTCTGATATGGTTGTAAGGGTGAGACGCCAATATATGGATTTATCACCATAACTAAATGCACAACACAAAAGAAGGCACATACACATATACATGTCTATAATAACGTACTCATTCACATTATGTCACATCGTTTATCAATGGGTTTCACACCCCAAACATCAACGTTGGAAAACTATGCATGAACACTTCAATACATCATCTAAACATTCACTCTTAATCTCATGAGATATCTCCAACCTCGTGATGAGTTGATCAGACTCGATTGCCACAGGCACACCGCCACAGGCACTCCCATCGCACACTGTCCAACATCGTGGCACAGTGATAACAATCTGAGATGGGACCTCATTGTCCAAACCCCGGGCACAATGAGAACATCTTTGTATGATCCACCCTGATGCCGCAAGGTAATCCCTCTTTTGATCATGGCACGTCTGCCAAATGCATGCAAGAAAACATTTTGTTCTCAACACTTTTCTTTGTGCTATATCTTTATTGTCAAAGCTCTCAAAAGCTTACGACTTAACATCTTCTGAAACATCTTTACATCTTTTATTAACAACACAGGACCTCAAAGTCCGAGTGCTCAATCACGAAGCCCCTAGACCTTGCAATCAGTCTTAGGTTCGTGGTAGTAGAAAACAACTTAAAACGTTTTAACTTCTTTAAATAGATACCCAGTTTACAACACAACGAACCTTAATACCCCGACGTCTCGGTTATTAAGTTCTATATTATCGTCTTACATCATTTTTACATATTTTTACATCGTTTTACATCTGTTTACATCTTTTACATCGTTTTACATCTGTTACTTCGTTTTACATCTTTTACATCATTTTACATCTTTTCTGAGTTCTATATCATCCTTTACGTCATTAAGTAAAACTCATTTACCGAAAATTCTTTCTACTTGAAATTCGTTTATAAAACGTCAATTCATAGAAAATCCACTTTTCCTTTGGAAACTCATTTTTCCAAAATAACGTCAAATCATCAACAACTTCTTTTAACTGAAACTTCAACTCAAAAATTAAATCATTTCAGACGAAATCTCTTCTTAAATTAAGTACTGCTGTTTTTAAACTCTCACCATAAATAATTTCGAAACTTGCCGTCGTTTAGCATTTTCAAAGAAAAACGTCTATAAGTCAAACTTTGACATTTCTTCTAAAAAAATTTTCTTACATAATAAATAAAGTATTTTCGAATATTAATTTCACAAAATCATTTTTTTGTAATACTTCGGAATTTCTTGTGTAAAAATTAGCAGTACTAAAAAAAATTCACGGTTACGCTCTCACCGTGACTCATAAACTTCTTTCACACTAATAAATAATTAAAATAATAATATTTCTCAAAACTCATTATTTTTCCAAAATCATATTTTCCTCTACTATTATATTCCAACATTCCCCATAAAACGTTAAATATAACTTTCACAGCTTATTAAATCTTTTATCTGTTTAATCGGTTGTGCACTGACCACTGTCAGGCTTCTCAAACAACACTGACAAACAACATTCAACAACATCATCATAATTATATACCCAGGCAGATCATGCATCATAACAACATAATATACTACTGCAGATAATTAAAAGCAGATCAATCACCGATACACAGATAAACAACACATCGTAAACAACATAAACAATTAATCACAAACCACATATAAATCACATAAGTCACACTGAAAACAAATAGTTATAGAGAAAATCCCTCAGGTAAGCTCCCCTTACCTCTTGAAGACTCAACTAACGTTTTCAAACAACCTCCCGATTTAATCCGGTTTCCTCCGTCGGCTTTAGGTCAAACCAACCCGATTGATTCCTTCAAACGAATTGCAACCAAAATAAATCAAATCAAACAACAACATACTTAGCTCATAAGGGTTAGGTTTCGGTCAAGGGCTGACTTTTAGGGTTCAAACTCCTTGAAATTGCTAATCATGATTAAGTCATAGATTAATGGTCCTTAATTAACCTAAATCATAGATTAGTGACTAAACAACTAAGTTTCAAACTCAAAACTTCCTAACTCTCATATACTTATATTCGGCCTTGACATGTTCATGGGGCTAGGGTTTTTAGTTTGATAAACCAACTTGGATTTATTAAGCATACATACTAATTGCTTGATTACTAAGATCATTAATTAATGAAAACTTTGAACAAAACTCATCTAGTTCCAAGAACTAGGGTTTCGGCCTTGATGAAATCAATAGGTTAGAGTTTGATTTTTGATCTTATATATACTTAAATACAAGAACTATCAAGATACTAGAAGATTGAATCATGAATCAAGACATGAAAATGAAACAAAACCTATGAACATGATATTGACCTAGGTTCGGCCAAGTCCAGAAATTAGGGAAAGAAATTTCTCATGATCTTATGCTTCTAGATGATGAAAATAGAGATGATTATAAGATCATAGCAATTGGTTTCATATCAAAAGGATTTTTCTAGAATTAGTTATGAATTTTCAAAGTTCTAGATCTAGAAACTTAAAAGTGATGCACCACTATGAAATAAACATTGAATCAAGAAATTGATTGAAGAACAAAGACATGATTAGAGAATAAGAATAGGATTCACCTCTTGGAGATCAAAAACAAGTGAAGATCCAAGAACTTTCTTCACAAATCTAACACTAGAAGACTTATAACTTTAGGGTTTTTAAACAAATGACAATAGAAACTAAGTGAAAAGTGAGAGAAGGTATTTATAGGCATGTGGGCTGCGCCACTTTTGAGGACCAAGTAGAAAGGAGGTGGCTTTTCAAAGGATTAAAGTGCAAATAACTCATAGGGACCATTTTGCAAAGATTCCAAAAGTATAAGGACTATTTTGCAAACTGCTAATAAATTGTCATGATGACCATTTGCCACATTTAATGTGGTCTTATCTTCACTAACTTTGTCTGATTTTTGTCATAAATATCTTAGGAAAACCTAGCTTGTTGAAGAAGATTTGAGAAAATAGTCGAATAATGTGGAAGAATGTAGAATGGTGTGGAATGTCGTAGAAAATTCTAGAATGTTCTTTTCTCATCCAAGATGAGGGCAACCTTCACTCCATATTGGGCTTGCGCATGGTCCTAGGGAATTTGGGCTTGAATTCATCTTTGTGGGGCCCACCAAAAAGATTTTAGGCTTATGATGACATAGGAAACTTGTATGGTTCCAAATGGGCTTCATGAAATTTAATTCATGGGTAAGAAATTTGGGACTCAAATCCACGGTCCTCTATGAATTTGAAACAAGGATTCTAGCCCAATTCACTTGGAAAAACATCGAAACTAACTTAGGGACAAAAGAGTAATTAACAGAAAGTTCAGGGACTTAAGCGTAAAATTCAGGAATTGTCTCTATAACCCTATAGAACCTTCTAGACTTAAAAGTATGATTCATCCTCATGAATCATCTCAAAATCCTAAGATAAACTCTTTATCGGCTCTTGGAAACTCCGAAATCCACTCCGTCGTCTATCCGATTACGTATTTTGTCCGTAAAACGTAAATTATTTTATTTTTTTCTGAAATAATTCTAAAAATACACTCTTGTAGGAAATAAAATAAAAATCTTAAGTCTTTCGTTCACGAATTAAAATTAAGTCTTCTGAGCAGTAAACTTTTCTGCGGTGAAAATGAAGAAAACGGCAGACCAGCTTCTGTCTGAATTTTCAACCAAAAACTTCCTCGTAACCTTATGAAAATAAGTATAACAAGGAAATGACCTTGGTTTATCCAAAATCATTTTCTAAGTCTCGGATAAAAATAAATATATGTTTATATATTTATTACCGATATTACGAAGCAGCGAAAATCGGGGTGTTACATTACTACCCCACTAAAAAAAATCGTCCTAGAAATTTCGAGACTCGGAACTAATCAGAATTTTGTTAGCTTGTCTTAACCTTAAGATTTTACATTGCCCTCTTCATTCCTCTTATTCCATATTCCACAACACAATTCAGTCTTACGTCATTTCTACATATCCGTACTATTCTCAATTTCATCAGAGTCTATCACACTCGAAAAACAAAATCAAAACTTAATCACTTCTCTTATCAACATGGTTCCACCAGAAATCTTAATCCAATCGTCTAACTCTGAATATTATCATTAATACTAACAATGTCTTCACAGCACCACGCATCATCTCCCTACTCCCTACTTATAATTCACCACTCCAATTCGATATCACCTCACACATCTCATCCTCAAAATAACTTCATTGCATATCCTCAAAATAACTTCATTGCACATCTCATCCTCGAACTTATCTATCAACTTAATTTTTTTCTCAAGAACTTTTCTTTTCCGCTCACATTCAACTTAGGTAAAACTTACCATAGACACCTTTCTGTAATTCCTTACTCATTTATTAACACATATTACTTCTAAAAAGTAATTCAAACAAGTCTCACTTCAGAGAAAACACAACATCGTCTCACTTCAGAGAAAACACAACATCGTCTCACTTCAGAGAAAACACAACGTCAACACAACATACCTATTTCCCAACATTCCCGAAAGACTCGACCAGCTCTGATACCACTAATGTGACACCCTAAACTCGGGTCGTCACATGGGTACCCGTTTGCGGAAATAAAACTTAATTTGCTGGTTGCTTTCGGAAAATCATGTTTTCTCAACGTTTATCTCTTCAAAATATGGTGATAAATTTTTTCTTTTTCCTTTAACCTCATAACCACAACACCGTAATCAAATGACACTTAAATACATAATGTATATAAGTCCTCCAACTATACTGCCTCTTATGTTTTCTCACATAAATCATAATCAACTTTATTCTCAAAACATAATATTACCTAAGCTGGTCGTAACTAACGGACACTACAACCGATAAAAACAGCAACAGCATGCCTCGAACTAGACAGCCTTCGTCGTCTTGTAGAGATCATACCCCTTGTACGATTCTGATATGGTTGTAAGGGTGAGACGCCAATATATGGATTTATCACCATAACTAAATGCACAACACAAAAGAAGGCACATACACATATACATGTCTATAATAACGTACTCATTCACATTATATCACATCGTTTATCAATGGGTTTCACACCCCAAACATCAACGTTGGAAAACTATGCATGAACACTTCAATACATCTTCTAAACATTCACTCTTAATCTCATGAGATATCTCCAACCTCGTGATGAGTTGATCAGACTCGATTGCCACAGGCACACCGCCACAGGCACTCCCATCGCACACTGTCCAACATCGTGGCACAGTGATAACAATCTGAGATGGGACCTCATTGTCCAAACCCCGGGCACAATGAGAACATCTTTGTATGATCTACCCTGACGCCGCAAGGTAATCCCTCTTTTGATCATGGCACGTCTGCCAAATGCATGCAAGAAAACATTTTGCTCTCAACACTTTTCTTTGTGCTATATCTTTATTGTCAAATCTCTCAAAAGCTTACGACTTAACATCTTTTGAAACATCTTTACATCTTTTATTAAAAACACAGGACCTCAAAGTCCGAGTGCTCAATCACGAAGCCCCTAGACCTTGCAATCAGTCTTAGGTTCGTGGTAGTAGAAAACAACTTAAAACGTTTTAACTTCTTTAAATAGATACCCAGTTTACAACACAACGAACCTTAATACCCCGACATCTCGGTTATTAAGTTCTATATTATCGTCTTACATCATTTTTACATATTTTTACATCGTTTTACATCTGTTTACATCTTTTTACATCTTTTACATCGTTTTACATCTGTTACTTCGTTTTACATCTTTTACATCATTTTACATCTTTTCTGATTTCTATATCATCCTTTACGTCATTAAGTAAAACTCATTTACCGAAAATTCTTTCTACTTGAAATTCGTTTATAAAACGTCAATTCATAGAAAATCCACTTTTCCTTTGGAAACTCATTTTTCCAAAATAACGTCAAATCATCAACAGCTTCTTTTAACTGAAACTTCAACTCAAAAATTAAATCATTTCAGACTAAATCTCTTCTTAAATTAAGTACTGCTGTTTTTAAACTCTCACCGTAAATAATTTCGAAACTTGCCGTCGTTTAGCATTTTCAAAGAAAAACGTCTATAAGTCAAACTTTGACATTTCTTCTAAAATAATTTTCTTACATAATAAATAAAGTCTTTTCGAATATTAATTTCACAAAATCAGTTTTTTATAATACTTCGGAATTTCTTGTATAAAAATTAGCAGTACTAAAAAAATTTCACGGGTACGCTCTCACCATGACTCATAATTTTCTTTTACACTAATAAATCATTAACATAATAATATTTCTCAAAACTCATTATTTTTCCAAAATCATATTTTCCTCTACTATTATATTCCAACATTCCCCATAAAACGTTGAATATAACTTTCACAGCATATTAAATCTTTTATCTCGCTTATCAGCTTCTGCACCGACCACCGTCGAGGCCTATCAAACAACACTCACAAACAACATTCAACAACATCATCATAATTATATCCCCAGGCAGATCATGCATCATAACAACATAATATACTATTGCAGATAATTAAAAGCAGATCAATCACCGATACACAGATAAACAACACATCGTAAACAACATAAACAATTAATCACAAACCACATATAAATCACATAAGCCACACTAAAAACAAATAGTTATAGAGAAAATCCCTCAGGTAAGCTCCCCTTACCTCTTGAAGACTCAACTAACGTTTTCAAACAACCTCCCGATTTAATCCGGTTTCCTCCGTCGGATTTAGGTCAAACCAACCCGATTGATTCCTTCAAACGAATTACAACCAAAATAAATCAAATCAAACAACAACATACTTAGCTCATGAGGGTTAGGTTTCGGTCAAGGGCTGACTTTTAGGGTTCAAAATCCTTAAAATTGCTAATCATGATTAAGTCATAGATTAATGGTCCTTAATTAACCAAAATCATAGATTAGTGACTAAACAACTAAGTTTCAAACTCAAAACTTCCTAACTCTCATATACTTATATTCAGCCTTGACATGTTCATGGGGCTAGGGTTTTTAGTTTGATAAACCAACTTGGATTTATTAAGCATACATACTAATTGCTTGATTACTAAGATCATTAATGAAAACTTTGAACAAAACTCATCTAGTTCCAAGAACTAGGGTTTCGGCCTTGATGAAATCAATAGGTTAGAGTTTGATTTTTGATCTTATATATACTTAAATACAAGAACTATCAAGATACTAGAAGATTGAATCATGAATCAAGACATGAAAATGAAACAAAACCTATGAACATGATATTGACCTAGGTTCGGCCAAGTCCAGAAATTAGGGAAAGAAATTTCTCATGATCTTATGCTTCTAGATGATGAAAATAGAGATGATCATAAGATCATAGCAATTGGTTTCATATCAAAAGGATTTTTCTAGAATTAGTTATGAATTTTCAAAGTTCTAGATCTAGAAACTTAAAAGTGATGAACCACTATGAAATAAACTTTGAATCAAGAAATTGATTGAAGAACATAGACATGATTAGAGAATAAGAATAGGATTCACCTCTTGGAGATCAAAAACAAGTGAAGATCCAAGAACTTTCTTCACAAATCTAACACTAGAAGACTTATAACTTTATGGTTTTTAAACAAATGACAATAGAAACT
Source organism: Sophora flavescens (assembly GCA_030762895.1). NCBI lineage: Eukaryota > Viridiplantae > Streptophyta > Magnoliopsida > Fabales > Fabaceae > Sophora > Sophora flavescens. The sequence continues at coordinate 105,184,813 of CM061066.1, read as the reverse complement.
AAGTGAAAAGTGAGAGAAGGTATTTATAGGCATGTGGTCTGCGCCACTTTTGAGGACCAAGTAGAAAGGAGGTGGCTTTTCAAAGGATTAAAGTGCAAATAACTCATAGGGACCATTTTGCAAAGATTCCAAAAGTATAAGGACTATTTTGCAAATTGCTAATAAATTGTCATGATGACCATTTACCACATTTAATGTGGTCTTATCTTGACTAACTTTGGCTGATTTTTGTCATAAATATCTTAGGAAAACCTAGCTTGTTGAAGAAGATTTGAGAAAATAGTAGAATAATGTGGAAGAATGTAGAATGGTGTGGAATGTAGTAGAAAATTCTAGAATGTTCTTTTCTCATCCAAGATGAGGGCAACCTTCACTCCATATTGGGCTTGCGCATGGGCCTAGGGAATTTGGGCTTGAATTCATCTTTGTGGGGCCCACCAAAAAGATTTTAGGCTTATGATGACATAGGAAACTTGTATGGTTCCAAATGGGCTTCATGAAATTTAATTCATGGGTAAGAAATTTGGGTCTCAAAGCCACGGTCCTCTATGAATTTGAAACAAGGATTCTAGCCCAATTCACTTGGAAAAACATAGAAACTAACTTAGGGACAAAAGAGTAATTAACAGAAAGTTCAGGGACTTAAGCGTAAAATTCAGGAATTGTCACTATAACCCTATAGAACCTTCTTGACTTAAAAGTATGATTCATCCTCATGAATCATCTCAAAATCCTAAGATAAACTCTTTATCGGCTCTTGGAAACTCCGAAATCCACTCCGTCGTCTACCGATTACGTATTCTGTCCGTAAAACGTAAATTATTTTATTTTTTCTGAAATAATTCTAAAAATACACTCTTGTAGGAAATAAAATAAAAATCTTAAGTATTTCTTTCACGAATTAAAATTAAGTCTTCTGAGCAGTAAACTTTTACTGTCAGTGAAAATGCAGAAAACGGCAGACCGGCTTCCGTCTGAATTTTTAACCAAAAACTTCCCCGTAACCTTATGAAAATAAGTATAACAAGGAAATGACCTTGGTTTATCCAAAATCATTTTCTAAGTCTCGGATAAAAATAAATATATGTTTATATATTTATTACCGATATTACGAAGCAGCGAAAATTGGGGTGTTACAACAACCATATGACATATCATACCACCACCAAACATCAAATCAAATCCTCCAAGAGGATCACACAACCATAAACAATAATACATAATCCTAACACTTAGGATTTTCATGACAACATACAAATACTTTAAACCACACACATATCTACATTAAGGTAGGATAGTAGTAATCTCCCCCCTTACCTCTTGTAGATCACTTGAAACTCATGTAGGAGAAGGATGTTGTTCACCTAAATCACAAGGTTTTGAACCCACAAAACCTAGTCATGAACAACCAACAAGAAAACAAGTTAAAGAATGAAGAAAATCATCCTAAACCCATTTTATATAGGTTCGGCCAACTCAAAACAAAAGGGCTAGGGATCTCTAAATTTTTCAATCTCTTGGATGATGAAATTAGAGATCATAACTAGATCATAGAAATTGGTTTCACATTTTTATGATTTTTGTACAATTTTCTAGAGATTTTGTAGTTCTAGATCTAGGAATTTGAAATTTGTAGAAACATGAGATATGAAGGAAAAGTTGTGAAAGGAAAGGAAGATATGATCATGAATCACAAGAATCTGCCTTTGGAATTTGAAGAACCCAACAAAAACTTATACTTCCTTTGTAAACCAAGTGTAAGACTTAAGAGTTTTTGGTGAGAAAAATGAAGAACATGAACCAAATGAGCAAAATGAAATGCCAAGTGTGTCTTATGAAGGTGTGGCCATGAGCTTCCTAGGGAGAAAAGGGTCCAAGGAGTAATTTGGTGTCATGGCAAACTTGTAGTTAAAATGAAGGATTAAGGGTATTTTGGACTTTTCACTTAGAAAGTCATCATTACATGCATTAAATGCATGATGACTAACCCCTATGACTCACCCCCTTGAGTCATCACAAATGACTCATTGTTCTCATCCGTCCAGCTACAGGTTTTGTCTCTGCACCTCTGTTCTCGATTCCATCGATCCCCAATCGTCGAGTAATCGCCCGAATAACGTATAATAACTTATTTATTTTGAAAATTTTCAAAATAACCACTATGGTTGGAAATAAAATAAAAATCTGAATAGTTTCGTTCTCGGGTCAAAATTAGGTTTTCTGGTCAGTAAAATCTTACTGTCAGTTAAAACGCAGACTAGGTTTCGTCTGAATTTTAAACCTAAATTTTTACCGTAACCTTATACCATAAGGTAGAGTAAAATTATGATTTTATTTTATTAAAAACCATTTTCTAGATCTAATATAAAAATTACAAACAATTAAATTCTACCGATAATTGAAAATTAGTAAGAACAGCAAAACGGTAAAAACAATAAAAACAGGGTGTTACAACGTCTCACCTAAATAATATTTAATAGTTACTGATTAAGTACATTATGTGTAGGGTAACCGAGTTCCACGACCTGAGGTTTCAAATGCTCGAGCCTTCCGTGGGTTTTCGAGCCCAAATGTCCCTAATAGACCCAAAGACTAAAGAATATATCTTTGGTCCATAACTATCCAGTTTGCCAGTTCACCCTTTGTGAAATTGTATCTCGATACAAAATGGCACGTCTGCCAGACTATGCATGTAAACCAATGGTTTTCGTTTTCTTTTTCTCTTCGTTCTTTCCTCGTCGAGGCTTAAAGCTCCCGACTACTTTTATTCAGGTATTAAATAAATTTTAATACCAACAAAGGATTTTAAAAAAAAATCAATGATTTAAAATCACTTTCTCAATTGAACACTAGCCCGACGTCTCGGCAATCTAGGTTCTTGTCAGTTGGAACACTAGCCCGACTTTTCGGTAATCCGGATCCAGCCCGGTATCTCGGTAATCCAGATCCAGCCCAATCTTTTAGCATCAGCAATCTAGGTCCTTTCCTTTTCTTCAAAATTCAAATAGGAACTCTAGCCCATTATTTCGGCAATCTATGTCCTTTACACTTCCATCTTTTTCCACTTGGTTTTTCGTTCAGTGAAAACTAAATCGATAAACAAAATACAAAAGTTTCTCAACTTTGTGTCATAAATACTTTTTCGTTGTTATAAATACACATTCACGTAAACTTTTTCTTTTAAAAATCCATTTTCTGAAAAAACTTTGAAAAAGCACTAAAATCTTTTTCTCAACTTTTGACTAAATACAAAACTCTTGCAAATGAATTTATCAAAGGGAGCATTTTCTCTAAATCTTTCCATTTTGAACAAAACTTTTGTAAAACTTAAAAGAAATCTTTATTTTCAAATGTATTTTTCCTTCAAATACTTTTAAACATTTTCATAGATTTTGATGTCTTCCATTTTCTTTCTTTTCCTCAAAAACCTTGTTCAATCTCAACACTTTCATTCTTAGAGTTCTTCTCACTTTCCAAATTTCAGTTTTTCTGAGTTAATGCATTTTAATGACTTAATCTTCATTAACAAGCAATGACCAATGTCATGCCCTCAGCCAATCACAGTCAACCAATACAGTAAATCTCATTCAATACATACATAATCTATTCACATAATTCAACAACAACATATACATTTTCAACAATTACAAATAACATCACAACACATTTTCAATAAACATATATCCAATCACACAAACAAAGTACATGACTAACTAAAACTCCTCAAGTAAACTCCCTTTACCTTTGTAGACCAGAAAAAGATCCTCTTCTTGTTGCTTCAACAATTAGCTTCCTTCACCACGAAGCTGCTCAAGATTAAACCCCAACTCGATGTTCCAGTTTCCTCTAAACAACTCATGTCAACTCCCGAAAAATATAAAACATGTTTCTCCAAAGCAAACACAACCATGACAACATCCCGGAGAGGGAGTCAAAACATTTTCAACCATAAGACAAATCCAACAGTTAATCATTCATCATCAAACACTTACTCTAAGTTGATTTAAACACTTAATTTCACAAAATAGAACCAACTTCAATAAAATTCAGATTTTGGAAAATTGTGTTCATCACCAAAAATTACGGAAAAGAGCTTTGACATTAGAAATGTGAAATCAGTTTGTCAGAACATCAATTAACAATCCCAATTACATAGAAACATAGTTAATTTCACAAAAACCTAACCAATTTCAAATAAAATCAGATTGGGGCTTTAGGGTTCATAAATCAATTTGGGGAAAACTCATTCTAACTAAAGAATAATGAAATTGGTTTAGGGAAACACTAATTCACAGTCCCTATTGCATAAAAATAGTGTTAATTTCACACTTTGAAACTGAAATCAAAATCTTAGGGTTAGGGTTTTGTAAATCAATTTGGGGCTTCTTGAAACTAGAAGAAATTAGGGGTAAATACTTACCCAAGGAAGAAGATGAACTTGAAGGTGCTGTGATGGTGGCAGACGGCGACAACGGCGGTGGCAATGGCGGCGGTTTCATTTCTGTGATGAATCACAAAACAAAAGTGAAAAGAAAGCTTTTGACAAGGAGAAGGAAAGCTAAGATGAACACAAATGGTGGAAAACCATCAAGGAATGCGGAGTAACGCACTTACCGCAGCGGTTTCCGACGGTTCGAGAGGCTGCGAGGACGAAATGGATGCAGGACTGCGGCGACACGTCCGGGACTTGAAGCGCGGCCGCCTCCTCCTTGCGCGGCGGCTCCGAGCAGCGGACGGCAACTGTGTAGGGGCGAAACTTCTATGGGAGGAAGGAGGAGAGGAAATGTGAAGTGAAGAGGGAGAGCTAAAGGTGAGATGAGGAAGAAGAAGAAAGAAAAGAAGGATGAGGGCTATTGTGGAAGGGTGAGTGGCCAGAGAGAGTAAAGAGAGTATTTTCATTTTCTTAGTGGGTAGGTACAAAAATGAGTGGTTGAGATTGAGTCTAGCAAAAAGAAATAAGAGTGGCCCTTGGATCTAAATATAATGAGTGACAAATATATAATTTCAAATTTTGAATTAGAGTAAAGATTGATGGTTGAATTTATCAACCAAGGAAATCAATGATTCAAAATTAATCTCTGATTACTTTTAAACATCATATTTTCAAATCTAAGAATAAATAGCGTAAAATATGAAAATAATTTCTTTCAATCCTATCATTTGAAATAATTTTCTAAACAAATACTAATAGTGACAATAACATAATATTATTGTCTAGTAAGCATGTATACACCGAATTAAGACAAGTGATAACGCACTAAATAAAATAATTTTAAATAAGTAATTAAAATTACTCAAACCAAACCACAGAAAAATAAATAAAAATAAACATCCAAATAATTAGCCACTACAATAAAATTATATATATATATATATATATATATATATATATATATATATATATATATATATATATATATATCGATATTGAAGAACAAGAAAAAATCGGGGTGTTACATTACCACCCCACTTAAAAAAAAATTCGTCCTCGAAATGTCGTGACTTGAAACTAGATAGGATCTTGTAATTACATGTTAATCCCAAGATCTTACATTGTACTTCTCGTATTCACTTTCCCTTAGATGACTTTTGTAACTTAATAACACATTTCATACTTATTCTTCAATATATTGATCCTCGAAATTTAATCCCTTATCCTCAATCCATACTTCATGTCCTTAACAATTTTATCTTAATTCTCCATACATAAAGATATAATCAAAACTTAATCTCTTCTTCCCTTAATACTAGTCCATTAGAAAATTTCTCCTCTACATCCTTAACTCTCACTGTTAATACCAAAATTCAAACTAAGATTTACATTCCTCTCACATGTTGGTGTAAGCCCTAGAGGCCAGTGTATTTCTTAGACTTACATTTGTATCTTGCTATTATATATATATATATATGATATGAGGCATTCCAGTTTATTGTGTTACTTGTTTAAACATAATAAAGTCCTTAGAATAGAAATTTCAGTTTAATAGAATATCAAGTATATGACTTGATCGTGAGACACTATTGAACAATGAAATCCTATTCTTAAATATCCGTAGTCAAGTATTTTATTAATAAGGACAATAATAATACATTGAGACTATTATGTGTGCATACTGATGACCATATCTCACGGGTCATGGATATGAGATATCGAGTCGCCACATAGGTACACATTAGAGTAATGATGTACTGGATTGACCCACCATGAGAACACTACATGGAGCGTTGTGTGAGTGTCATAAGTAGTTCTCATAGTGACAATGGTGTATGCAATCCTTCGACCTGAAATCGCTACGATCCCTACATGAGGAGTCATGTGCTTTAATATCGTCAAACGTCATCTGTAATAGGATGATTATAAAGACGGTCATTGGGCATACCACGAGCCATGCAGAGGGATGTGAGTGACCTAGATGGAATTTGTCCCTCCTACATAACAGGAGTAATATCTATGGGCCCCCTGATAGAGTGAGAGTGTAAAATGCATGGCCGTGCTGAAATGAGTCAATATGAGATATTGACCTCATTTGTTGTTAAGTCTACTCGGGTATCAGGGAACATGATATTGAACCATACAAGGGTGACACATTCCATGTCTTGTGTTCAATATAGATATATGGACAAAGGGATAATAATGCACATGAATATTTGTCATAGAAAGGTTTCGTCAAATCACTGACTTTCTCACTACTTAGGTAGCAGTGATGTATTGCTAGATACCGCTCACTGTTTGTAATATTAAATGGGATTTAATATTACTACTAACGTTTTGGGAACCTATAGGGTCACACACATAAGAGCGGATTAAAAGAAGCATTAAAAGGAGAGTTGGACTTTTCTATTGGGCCTAGCGCATAGTACATGGGGCTTAGGTCAAACGCTGCTCACTAACTCACTTAAGGAGGCGCTTCTATAAGTAGACCACTTAAGCTATTGTGCCTACACGGTTTTGTTTTACCCTAGCCGCACATAGAGAGTGATAGTGAGCAGTAGTTCTCGGTTTTCGAAGCTAGCACTGTGAGACAGAGACGCTTCGGGTTCGTGACGTTGGACGTTCATGGAATCTGCTCGTGTGGATACCTTAGAGACATCGTTCGTGCGGTGTTCATGATAGACGATTTAAATTCACTATCATCTCTTGAAGAGGTAAATCTTCTAACCATGAATCATGACCATTCGCAAGGATCCTTCGATGGGAATTTTTCCGCTGAGTTATTTTTTTATATATACGCAAATTCCCAACAGTGGTATCAGAGCCGCTTGCGAAACCATGATTCTGTTACGTGGTTTACCTGTTATGTATGATAACATGTTTATAATGTGAATCGTTTTTCTAAAAATTGTTTTCTGAAAAATCATTTGCATCCGTTTTGCGAAACCTTGTTTCTGTAATTTTCGTATGTATATGATATATGCGTCTATTGCATGTTTATGTATATATGCGATATGTACATTGGTTTTGGAATCCTTATTATGTTCTGCGATGGCGTCAAGTGTTGATGTTAAACATGATCGGTTTCAGTTCTCTGTTGGCGGCGTTAAGGGGTTTCAGACATGAAGAGTTCATGTTCTTGTGGTTGAGGTTCCAAGGGTTGAAACCCTAGCCGCCGTTCCTTGCAACGTGAAGTGTTCACGGGCCTTCCGGTTTTAGGGTTGAGAGGTTGAAGCCCTAGCCGCCAAGGAAGCGGGACCCCCGTGCTACCTCTGTGTAGTGTGTTATTTCGAAATTCAAATTTTTGAAATCTTTTGTATCACTTAATAATAATATTAATAATAATAAAAGAGGTATTATTATTGTTTGTTATTATATTCGTTGTGATGCATGGTGGATGGTTATGGCCTTAGTCTTTTGGTTTATTTTGAAATACGGCCTGCGTGACGTGCCCTTCTCTTATATTCCATATGTATATTCTTTTCTCATCTCACTCCCCTCATATATAAAATGAGGTTTCTGTTTATGTAATGTAATGATGGAGAAAATAAGACGTTATCCTGTGGGAGATCATGCTTGGAGAAGCTTGGACGCTCCTAGGTTTCAGTTTAGATTCTCTCATTGGCTTGGGAGAATCAATGCGTTAGGGGCCATAACCATATCACATTTATTTGCCTTATATATGTATGAGATGCATGTATGTATATAGTATGTTAAAAGGGGTTTAACTAATATATGTATGAGATGCATGTATGTAAATAGTAAGTTAAAGAGTTTAACAAATGATGAGATCAAATTTTAATCAAATCCCTCAAAAGGAAATATTAAGTCACATTTAAAGGCCTTCCAATGCATGGCACTCGTCAAGACTATGATCGATTAAGTGTGGGTTCGCCAAAGCGGGGTACCTTTATCTATACTAGTAAGACGTGATGGGACAAATGTAATGTTTAACTGCTATCCATTGGTTCTGACTTAACTAAGCCAACTTCAATAGGATTGAAAGGCTTAGAGGCTTAAAAGTTGGGCTTTAGTCCATGTGATGGATTAGAATAAGAGTTATTCACCCAACTGTCCAAGAGTTGCATGAGATGCAATCGGAAAGTTTTTCCTACCTATATAACCGAATTTTGAGTGATCAGTCAAAGCTGACTTAAAGCTAGGTGAAATATGGATCTTGGCCCACTAGAAAATCTTCCAACGGGATTTTCCGAATCAATGATAAGGGTCATTGTTTTGAATAAAATAGTGGGAGGCGTATTTAATTAAAGACCTTATTAAATAACTTTATGGCATGATACTTATATTTTGCATATTTATTTCTGTAGATTACCATGGCATCAAACACATCAAGTAACCTGTCATTGCGATCCATCCTTGAGAAGGATAAACTATCCGGAACAAATTTTCTGGACTGGTACAGAAACTTGAGGATTGTCCTCAAACATGAGAAAAGGCTGTATGTTCTTGAGGAGCCTATTCCTGAGCCACCGGCTTCAAATGCTCCTAAGGCTGACAAGGATGCTTATAAGAAGCATCAGGATGACGCCTTAGACGTCGGCTGTCTTATGCTTGCTACCATGACCTCTGAGCTGCAAAAGCAACATGAGACCATGGAGGCGTACGATATGATCGTGCACCTCAAGCTTCTCTGCCAAGAGCAAGCAAGGCATGAGCGGTTCGAAGTTTCCAGAGCCCTTTTCCAGTGTAAATTGGTAGAAGGAAGCCCTGTGAGTCCTCATGTACTCCAGATGATCGGGTACATTGAGAATCTCGAGAGACTGGGATTTCCTTTAGGCCAAGAGTTGGCCACCGACTTAGTTTTGCAATCGTTGCCTGAAAGCTATAGTCAGTTTGTCATGAACTATAATATGAATGATCTTGACAAACCTTTGCCAGAATTGTTGAGCATGTTAAGAACTACTGAACAAAATATTAACAAAGGAAAGGGGAAGGCCATTTTGATGGTCCAGGCTGGAAATAGCAAGAAGCAGCCCAAGCAGCCCAAGTACAAACAAAAGGGCAAGGGCAAGGCCATCAAAGAAGCTCAAGCCCAGTGATTTCCCGGCTTGAAGCCTGTGGGTGGTGTGGCTAAGGAAGGCAATTGCTTCCATTGTGGTCGGACCGGACATTGGAAGAGGAGCTGCCCAAAATACCTGGAAGAAATCAAGAAGAAGAAGGGAAGTGAGACTTCCACTTCAGGTGTGTTTGTTATAGAAGTCAATTTATCTACTTCTGCATCATGGGTATTAGATACTGGATGTGGTTCTCACATTTGTACAGATGTGCAGGATCTAAACAGGAGTAGACCATTGGCAAAGGGCGAAGTCGACCTACGAGTTCGAAATGGAGCAAAGGTTGCTGCTTTAGCTGTAGGGACTTATGTATTGACTTTGCCCACTGGGCTTACTATTCAGTTATAGAACTGTTATTTTGTGCCTGCAATTAGAAGGAATATCATTTCCGTTTCTTGTTTGGACAAGATTGGTTTTTCTTTTATAATAAAGAACAAAAGTTGTTCTATTTATTTGGATGATATTTTCTATGCTAGTGCACACATGAGTAATGGTCTTTATGTCCTTGATCTCGAAATGCCCATCTATAACATAAATACTAAGAGGTTCAAACCAAATGAGTTGAACCCGTCTTATCTTTGGCATTGTCGTTTAGGCCATATGAATGAGAAGCGCATTTCGAAGCTCCATAAAGATGGACTCTTGGACTCATTTGATTATGAATCATATGAGATATGTGAGTCTTGTTTATTGGGAAAGATGACCAAAGCTCCATTCACCGGAAAAGGTGAAAGAGCTAACGATCTTTTGGGTCTTATACATAGCGATGTATGCGGACCCCTAAACACATTAGCTAGAGGTGGTTTTCAGTACTTCATCACATTTACTGATGATTTCAGTAGATATGGATTTGTGTATCTTATGAAACATAAATCGGAATCCTTTGAAAAGTTCAAGGAATTCAAAAATGAGGTACAAAACCAACTTGGTAAAAATATTAAAACTCTTCGATCAGATCGAGGTGGTGAATATTTGAGCCTAGAGTTTGATGATCATCTGAGAGAGTGTGGAATTTTATCTCAACTCACTCCACATGGAACACCACAATGGACATGGTTCGGTCTATGATGAGTCATGCAAACCTTCCAAACTCTTTCTGGGGACATGCTCTATTAACAGCAGCTTTTACACTTAACCGTGTTCCATCCAAAACGGTAGAAAAGACACCATATGAGATATGGACTGGTAGACAACCCAGCATGTCTTTTATGAAGATTTGGGGTTGTGAAGCATATGTAAAACGTCAAGTTTCTAATAAGTTTGATCCCAAATCTGATAAATGCTTCTTTGTGGGGTATCCCAAAGAAACCAAGGGATACTATTTCTATAATCCTTCCGAAGGCAAAGTGTTTGTCGCACGGACTGGTGTATTCCTAGAAAAGGAGTTTATCTCCATAGGAACCAGTGGGAGGAAGATAGAACTTGAAGAAATTCAAGAATCACAGAGTAGTGACCTACCATTGGTAGAACAAGAGCGACCTTCACAAAATGTTGTGGAGGAACAACCTGCTCCAGTAGCACAAGACCAGCGTAGGTCTAACAGGATACGTCACCAGCCTGAGAGATATGGATTTCTCATGACTCCACAAGGTGATGTATTGCTCATGGATCAAGATGAGTCTGTGACTTACCAGGAGGCCATCACTGGCCCAGAATCTGAGAAATGGCTTGAGGCCATGAAATCTGAGATGGATTCCATGTACACCAACCAGGTATGGACCTTGGTAGAGCCACCTGAAGGGGTAAAACCCATAGGGTGCAAGTGGGTTTTCAAAAAGAAAACTGACATGGATGGTAAAGTACATACCTTTAAGGCGCGATTGGTGGCTAATGGTTTCAAGCAAATTCATGGTGTCGACTATGATGAGACCTTTTCACCTGTTGCGATGCTTAAATCCGTCCGGATCTTACTTGCTATTGCTGCATACCATGATTATGAGATATGGCAGATGGATGTCAAAAATGTTTTCCTTAATGGAAAGCTTCTTGAGGATGTGTACATGACACAACTTGAAGGCTTTGACATTACAGAGGATGCCGGAAAGGTATGTAAATTGCAGCGGTCAATCTATGGATTGAAGCAAGCTTCCAGAAGTTGGAACCTTCGTTTTGATGATGCTGTAAGACAGTACGGATTCATCAAAAATGAAGATGAACCTTGTGTCTACAAGAAGGTTAATGGGAGCATTGTTGTTTTTCTGGTGTTATATGTAGATGACATATTACTCATTGGAAATGACATCCCTACACTACAAAATGTAAAGACATGGTTAGGGAATTGCTTTTCTATGAAAGATTTGGGTGAAGCTACCTATGTATTGGGAATCAGGATCTATAGGGATAGATCGTTGAAATTGCTTGGCCTAAGTCAGAGTACATACATAGACAAAGTGTTGAGACGCTTTAACATGCATGAATCCAAGAAAGGACTCTTGCCTATGTCACATGGTATATGCCTATCAAAGGCACAATCCCCTTCCACTCAAGAAGAAAGGGATCGCATGAGTAAGATTCCATATGCATCCGCAATTGGATCTATCATGTATGCCATGTTATGTACTCGACCAGATGTATCGTATGCTTTAAGCATAACGAGCAGTACGATCCGATCCCTTGAAAGTCACTGTGCGCTATCAAGAACATCCTTAAGTACTTGAGAAGAACTAAGGATTCGTTCTTGGTATATGGAGGCGAGGAAGAGCTTGCTGTAATAGGTTACACCGATGCTAGCTTCCAGACCGATAAGGATGATTCCAGATCGCAATCTGGTTATGTGTTCTGCCTGAATGGTGGGGCGGTGAGCTGGAAAAGTTCAAAGCAGGAGACAGTCGCTGATTCTACTACAGAGGCTGAGTATATTGCCGCCTCCAATGCAGCAAATGAGGTTGTTTGGATCAGGAAGTTCATTGCTGAGCTTGGTACGGTTCCTAGTATTGTGGACCCCATTGATCTCTAATGTGATAAAAATGGGGCCATTGCACAAACTAAGGAACCTAGATCTCATCAGCGATCCAAACATATACTTAGGCGCTTCCATCTCATTCGAGAGATTATCGATAGAGGAGATGTGAAAATAAGAAGAGTACCAACACTTGATAACGTTGCTGACCCACTTACGAAACCTCTTGCTCAACAGAAGCATGAAGGTCACACTAGATCGATGGGCATTAGATTTATGCCTGATTGGCTCTAGTGCTAGTGGGAGATTGTTGGTGTAAGCCCTAGAGGCCAGTGTATTTCTTAGACTTACATTTGTATCTTGCTATTATATATATATATATATATATATATATATATATATATATATATATATATATATATATATATATATATATATATATGAGGCATTCCAGTTTATTGTGTTACTTGTTTAAACATAATAAAGCCCTCAGAATAGAAATTTCAGTTTAATAGAATATCAAGTATATGACTTGATCGTGAGACACTATTGAACAATGAAATCCTATTCTTAAATATCCGTAGTCAAGTATTTCATTAATAAGGACAATAATAATACATTGAGATTATTATGTGTGCAGACTGATGACCATATCTCACGGGTCATGGATATGAGATATCGAGTCACCACATATGTACACATTAGAGTAATGATGTACTGGATTGACCCACCATGAGAACACTACATGGAGCGTTGTGTGAGTGTCATAAGTAGTTCTCATAGTGACAATGGTGTATGCAATTCTTCGACCTGAAATTGCTACGATCCCTACATGAGGAGTCGTGTGCTTTAATATCGTCAAACGTCATCTGTAATAGGATGATTATAAAGACGGTCATTGGGCATACCACGAGCCATGCAGAGGGGATGTGAGTGACCTAGATGTAATTTGTCCCTCCTACATAACAGGAGTAATATCCGTGGGGCCCCCGATAGAGTGAGACCAGTAAAATGCATGGCCGTGCTGAAATGAGTCAATATGAGATATTGACCTCATTTGTTGTTAAGTCTACTCGGGTATCAGGGAACATGATATTGAAACATAAAAGGGTGACACATTCCATGTCTTGTGTTCAATATAGATATATGGACAAAGGGATAATAATGCACATGAATATTTGTCACAAAGGTTTCATCAAATCACTGACTTTTTCACTACTTAGGTAGTCTGTGATGTATTGCTAGATACCTCACATCGTTTGTAATATTAAATGGGATTTAATATTACTACTAATGTTTTGGGAACCTATAGGGTCACACACATAAGAGCGGATTAAAAGAAGCATTAAAAGGAGAGTTGGACTTTTCTATTGGGCCTAGCGTATAGTACATGGGGCTTAGGTCAAACGCTGCTCACTAACTCACTTAAGGAGGCGCTTCTATAAGTAGACCACTTAAGCTATTGTGCCTACACGGTTTTGTTTTACCCTAGCCGCACATAGAGAGTGATAGTGAGCAGTAGTTCTCGGTTTTCGAAGCTAGCACTGTGAGACAGAGACGCTTCGGGTTCGTGACGTTGGACGTTCACGGAATCTGCTCGTGTGGATACCTTAGAGATATCGTTCGTGCGGTGTTCGTGATAGACGATTTTAATTCACTGTCATCTCTTGAAGAGGTAAATCTTCTAACCATGAATCATGACCATTCGCAAGGATCCTTCGATGGGAATTTTTCCGCTGCGTTATTTTTTTTTTATACGCAAATTCTAAACATTACACACATCAGTTCCTACCCGAGATATCTAATCTAGGTCTTAGTTCCTTTTGATCATAATTCACTACTCCAAGTTATATCAAAATTATACATCTTAACCTCAAAAGAACATTATTGCACCTCTTAATGCAACTAAAACCAAAAGAAATCACATCGGTTAGGATTATCTAACCCATAAATTTTGAATTTTTCTAACAACTTTGTTTTACTCAAGAACTCCTCTTTTCCGCTCACATTCAGCTTAGGTAAAACTACTATGGACATGTTCCTGTAATTCTTCAAAGTCATACTATCAATCTTAACTACGGACATTGATCATTACCTTAGATTTTCCTTAACGATACTCCGCCTCGATCATGTTAAAATCTATTGAAATCAACTTACTTAATGATGTTGAGATTAGGGTTCTCATCTTACCAGTCATATCTATACCTCAACAAATTCCTATCACCTCTTGTTTATCCTACTATAGGGATGACAAAATTTAGGTACTACACTTACACCCAGCTAACCTTCTAAGGATAGATCGTCTCTTACTTGCCCATCGAGTTGAGGGTGATCAGTTGGACTTAGCCTCAACTTGGTCCTCAACACTTACAGCAGATTTTACCGACAAACTTTGATAAACTTCGGATCTTCATTTGGAACGATGCTGGAAGATACTTCGTGAAGTCTGTTCAGTTCTCTGATACATAATTCGATTTGCTTCTCCACTTTATAAATGATCTTAACATGTAAGAAGGTTGTCGACTTTGTCAGTCTGTCCACGATCACTCGAAATTAATCAAGACTCTTAGAGGTCTTCAGTAAACTCATAACCAAAATTCATGGTGACGCTAACATATTGACAAGGGAGGTCTCCAACATCAAATTATCTCTTTTTTACTGTACTCGACAAGCTCTGATATCCTGATATGAATCAGATACTCATCCTCATGACTCATGAGATAGGTCATATGCCAATGACGTTTTTGAAAAGATATAAGGTAAAATTGATCAAAAGTGACTAGTTCTATCGAACCACAACAAGATATGGTCTAGATCATGGAAAGAATTTTCAAGAATTGAAAATTTTTAATCTTACCCTTATAAGAAAGCATATAGAAGAATTCTATCAATCGGAAAGATACAGGAACATCCAATATGGAAAAATATTCTTCAATAGGTTCAGGGGTGTAAAAATGTATGGCTAATACACGTTTACAAACATGAATCCAATAAAGTCCCTTCTTTCACAAGGACCTCCAGCGGATTAGGAAATCAAAGATGAATAGTTCCTATCCCCGAGAGGATTCATTCTTCGTACAGGGAATTTACAAAATGATAATTTAAAAGAAAAAAGTCTGGCCAAAATCAGACTGGATCACATTTACCAAAAGTAAAAGTTGCTAGACTAAGTCTCATCAAGAAAATTCTATTATCAAGAAGTCATTTGTGTTATAACTCAAGAAATAGTCATAGAAAATTTTTCAATGAAATGTGAAAATATCCAGACCAATGGATACTATCAAATCAATCCGTTCAAATGTCTAATACACTGAGGGATATTTTAGAAGCATGAGTACAAATTCTCACAAGCAGGGAAATTCGTTGGAGTATATTGAGATTACAGAATAGCAAAACCAATGTATGAGTCCTTATAGATTTCAAATCAACATCAGAGAAATTTGTCTGACACGTACAAAATTGATCACTGTGATTGTTTAATACAACCATAGGGACTCGAGGAAAAAATGTCAACTTACAAGTTCATAAAGAATTAAATAGTACAGTGAAGAGTTTTTCATAAACATGAGACACTCATCCAAGGTTGAAGATTTCAATCAATTCGCCTTGGTTCCAACAAACACAAAGGTCTTTCCAGACACGTTAGTATGGTCACTCTGAATCGGGCACGATCACGGCCAACTTGGTCAGTCTCTCAGACATACGAAGACTTGATCTTTCCTCGTAAGCTGAGTCAATGGCTCCAAAATATTAGATAGGTCCTCGATGAACCTTTAATAATAATTGGTTAACTTAACAAACTACAAATTTCAATCACCGTCTACGGTCGCTTCTACAAAAGTACTGCTTCATCCTTATGAACAACACTGATGCTCCCCATAGTACACACTTGGTCCCACAAACTGTTCTGACGGCAGATCTTCCTGTTAAGTCAAGTCATCTAACTAGACTAACTTTGTAGGCAACATCCTAGACAAGGAGATTAGAAATCTGACCAAATCTATAAACTAGATCGATCGAAAATCAATATCCTTTGCTAGCGGTAAACCTAGAATATTTCCAGGGAACACTCCCGGAAAATCCTTTACAACAGCCACACTCTTCAAATGTCTGACACAATCCAAAAGGATAACCGAATGTGTCACATATGAACCAAAGCACAACCTACAAACCATTGTTTCCCCACAAGACAAAACTAGTGGAAACCTATCAAGAAAAACATATATTTATAAGCCAACACACACTGCTTCGACAAGGAAACAATTCAAACAAGGTCCAACCAGAGATCACACAACAAAAACATAACAGACCTATTCCCCAAGGTTCACGAAAGACTCGACCAGCTCTGATACCACTAATGTAGCGCCTCCCTCAATGCTACATAATTACTACTCTAATATAATGTGTAACACCCCGATTTTTCTGCTTTCTAATATCGGTAATAAATATATAAATATATATATTTTTATCCGAGACTTAGAAAATGATTTTGGATAAACCAAAGTCATTTCCATGTTATACTTATTTTTATAAGGTTACGGTGAAATTTTGGGTTGAAAATTCAGACAGAACCCGGTCTGCGTTTTCACTGACAAAATGGTTAGACTTTATATTTCATTTCCAACGATATGGGTTATTTTGAAAATTTTCAAAATAAATAAGCTATTATGCTTATACGGGCGTAAAACACTAATCGGGAAATCGACGAAGTCGAGAATGGATGTGCAGAGATAGAACCGGACTAGTTTGTATCATTGAGGGTACTAATTCAGGACCTACATCACGTACGTATCAAACTTTGAAGCTGGAGATACCTTTACCACCTCTCTGGTTACTTACCGATTTTCTTGTAGATCAGGGACTTATATGTCCTGATACTTCTATAGTTTCGAGAGTAGAGGTATCATCACCGGATATTTCGACAGGTTGGGAGAACCATGGTGGTCTTCCCAACGGTGATTACTAGTATTGACCTGCTGTAGGACTTTTGGTATTTTTGTTAGTATGTGGACTTGGCTACTGAGAACCATCCTTGTTAGGTGGTGGTGCCAGACTACTGCTACGTTGTAGTCATGTCTTTATATTCTTATGTTATGACTTTGGGAGATGACCTGTTATGTGAAGGTCTAAGTGTAAAACTCTTATGATACCTATGTATATTATGTTGATGGTGTTGGATTATATGTGGAGTAAAAGAAAAATAAAAAAAATTATCACCAATTTTGAAAGGGATAAGTAACTAGAAAATTATATTTTCCGAAAGTAACCAGCAACATTTTATTGAGTGTATTTCCACAACAACTTACTTAAATGTGATGCTCTGGGAAGGGGGTGTCGCATAACGCCTCCCTCGACGCTACAAAATTACTAATCAATCACCGAAAATAAATAAAAATAACATCCAAATAATTAGCCACTACAATAAAAATAATATAAACATATATATATATATATATATATATATATATATATATATATATATATATTACCGATGTTGAAGAACAGTAAAAACCGGGGTGCTGCAAGGTACATTTAAGTAAAAAAAAAATATTTAACTAAATTTAGTACATGTTATTTGTAACAGTCTAAAAGGGAAAGGGGTAAGCAGAATCAAGCAAAGAATGTCCACCACCACACCATGTCTCAAGGTGGGTATACTCGTGTGGAGAAGGATTTGATGGAGAAGAAGTTCAAGGAGAGGCCGAGGAAGTTGAAAGCGAGGATAGAAGCAGGAAAAGCAGCTGAGGACATAGTTGTTGATCCTCCGTCTCCACCCCCACGCGAGGACTGTTGGGTGGAGGGCCGAAAGACAAAGAAAGGAGATTTTAAAGTTGAAGCCACACACATTGTAGCAGAAAATATTGTAAGTAACAAACTAACCGCCTTCCTACTTGATATTTGTAACACATTGTCTTACACGTTTTGAATTTTGTCTTTGTAGGAGGAGCTGGAGGAAAAAAGCTCACAAGGATCATTCGTTCCACATGGACGTCAAGATATCTTGGTCGTTGCCCTAGGCAAAGACGACCACCCTGGTCGTGTCCTTGGTTTTCCAGGGACGGTGGGCATTAAGAAATTCTATGGATCATGTGTGTCACGTACTCAGGTCGAGCAGGCGATCAATATGGAGGAGCTTAGAGAAGAGGTTAAACAGGAGCTCATTGCTGACCCGAGATTTACAGATTAGCTGATGAGGGGGTTTCTAACAAACCCAGCCTTCACGCAAATGCTTATGAAGCAGTTTTCATTCTTGCAATCCCAAGAAACAACGGGAGTTTCCCAACCTTCACATGTGAGCACAAAAGAGAGTTGTCAAAAGACACATGTGGAGGTGGATGAGTTGTCAAAGAGGGAGCTGGAGTTGAAACAGCAGGAGCTGGAGTTGTCGCAGCGGGAGTTTGAGTTGTCCCAGGTATATTCATAACGATCATATTTCTCAATTACTTATGTTTTCTTTATTCTCATTACTTATGCTTTCTTTATTTACAGTTGATGGCAAAGCCGAAGCGGATGTAGCTTCGTCAATCTCTCTTTGTTGTTTGTTAGCATTTGGTGTGGATTTTGAGTTGGACGATTTTGTATTTCCTCTGGAACACGATGGATGGAAGGCACACCTAGACCCAACTCCGTTTCACTTCGCCGGTGAGGATATTGGTCATTTTTGCACAGATGGTCAATGGATAGCCAACACGGTTCCAAGTATTTGGTGCTCCTAAGTACATTTTAATTTTATAATTTATTTCAATTTTATATTTTATTTCAATATATTACATAATTAACATCCACTTATTTCATATCTTAGGTATCTACATCGCCTTCAAATTGACAGGGGCTGCATTGTTTACGGATTCTTAGACCCCACTGTCATGCTACTTGATTTCTTGGCCGATCACAGCAAAGTCAGTGTATACATGCAGAACTAAATGGGAGGAAGTGATCGGAAAGAGATATATATGGCACCCTATGTATGGAAAGGGCATTGGCAGTTGGTCTTACTTCATCCTACAAGGCATACTATCGTCTTCTTATGCTCGTTGCACCAGGACCGGCCGACGGAGGTGGTGCCTTATTCAATACGTATGTAAACTTCTATTTAATTTAATTAGTAACATTTGCTTTTATTTTATTACACATGAACATATAATTGACATGAATATTTTGTTTATGATAGCGCTATGAAGGCATGTAGCATATCTTGTGCTAATGGGAAAAGTAGGACCTCAAAGTCAAAAACAAATTCTGAATGGATTACCCTTAAGGTAAGTAGTTTATTAAATAGTAATTAATATTATAATTAGTATATATATATATATATATATATATATATATATATATATATATATATACACACACACATTTAATTGACATTAAATTTCATTTCTTTTGTAGTCTCGTTATCAGCCAGATAGTTAGTCGTATGCGTATTATGTGATGTTTCATATGTTGAACATTGTCTCCGCATCTATTACCGAGGGATGGAAGAAGGTAATTAATTAAACAATTTATTTAATTATATGTTATTTTTGGTGATGACTTAATTTAATGTTGATTTTATTTGAACTTGTGCAGGCTTTCAGCGATCAATCTCCTCTTGAGAAAGAAGATTTTAAAGACTTGAGGATGCGATTTGCAGACTTCTTTTTTAAGTATGCTGTAGAAAAAGGAGTAGAAAAAACACCTCCTGCATACTTAAAAGATAATGTGTAGTTGTATGAATTAACATGTATGCATTTATATATTGGACTTGTGTTAGCTAGTATAGAATATATTATGAATTTTTCATCTATAGTGGCCTAGCTAGTATAGAATATAATCCGAATCATGTTAAGGAAAATTTTGTATAATTGTGACTAGCTAGTTCTGAATATATTGGAATGCAAATGCATGAGTTAATCTATGTGCAAACTCCGTGGACTTGTTAGTGAGTTTGTGCAAATTCTGTAATCTGTGCAAATTCGGTTGAATTATGTATTCTGGACTGCTAGTGTATGTAGGGAGATGGGAAAGGGAGATTGCAAAACCAGTATTTAAAAAAAAATTACTTTTAACGTCTGTTGTTTATACAACAGACGTTAAAAGTTTACTGTTAACATCTGTTGTTTAAACAACAGACGTTAAAGTAATCTTTTAACGTCTGTTTTGTAAATAGACGTTAAGAGGTAAACAGACGTTAAAAGTAAACTTTTATGTCGGTTCACAACAGACTTTAAAAGTGTGACTTTTAACGTCGGCTGTATTAACGTCTGGTAGTTTTTGACGTTAAAAGTCACTTTTAACGGACATTAAAAGTCACTTTTAACGGACGTTAAAAGTGCTTCGCACTAGTAATACCAGCTCTGCTATGTGACATCGGGGTTGGGTTTATACTTTCTCAGTTTATGACTTGTTTTATTTCCGCGACGTTTTGTTCATGTGAACCTTTTAACCATGGTCTTATTTTAAATAAATAATATGCATGTGTTTTATTTTATTCTATCTCTTTATGTGGTTATAAATACATGCGGTGTAGATGGTGTCACATTTGTCTATAAAAAAAAGTATTATTGTTCTTGCTCCTTTATTTATTGCGCTTCAAAACCTCTGCTCTAATGCCTGTTTTACTTCTTCACTAATGGCAAAATATATGTATGTTTAGCTATAAGGAGTAACAGTGAACCTTAGAATCACAGTGGCAGTAAATTACTACAATAGTGTGAATGGGTATTTCTCCTTTTCTTTGCTGCTATAGTTCCAACTCTGTGATGGCTGTGCCTGTTTCTTAACTTGGTAATTGAAGTACATGTCAAAATTTAACTCTTCCTATTTGGCTTGACTGTGCTTTTGTGTCCATGCGTTTCTGGTGGGGTTGGTTCTGGTCCTTTGTCTATTGGTTACTTCTTATTTCGATGCACCGTGCTAGACTTTGAAGACTGTTACTGTTTTGTTCCTACTGCACTTGTTGTTGGGCTTTAGCAATTGAGTGGGTGGCATTTTGTATACAAAATTCTAAATAGTGGTGCTTGCTGACATATACTGCACTAATGTACATAGGAATTGTACTAGATTGGTGATGTATATGGGTTGTAGTACCCTGTTACTCCTTTTAATACCATTTTTTGATTATTAAAAAAAAAAAAACCCCTGTTTTGAGATGGGAAACAGATTTTGGCCATTGAATCATTGGTAGCTTTATAACATAAAGCATAAGCGATGAAGTCCTTTCTTTTGATATGATAATACATATATTACATATAATATTAAGAACTCAACGTGAATGAATTTCTATTAATTCTCTGGGTGATTGTATGATATATATATATATATATATATATATATATATATATATATATATATATATATATATATATATATATATATATAAAATAATTTGAATGGACAGTGAATATGTTGAGTATTGATGAGATGAGTTATTGATTTCTATTGATTTCTATGGACATGGCTTAGACACTCTTGGTTGTGGTATACTTATTGCCTTGTTGAAAATAATTAATATCCAACTCCTTTGTGGTGGAGATTTTATTAAGGTGTTATATAAATTTTAAACTTTTTTTTAGGACATAAATTTTACACTTAGTAGGTGGTGATATTTTCTTTTAGGTACGGGATGGAACCCAAGGTATCCCTATAGCCGGTAGTCGTACGACTAATCCCCCGAGGATGTAGGATATCAGTTAAGGAACAACTTCTCTACCCTCAGATACAGCTCTATTTGTATCACCAGGATTAACCATGCACATATGATTAATGGGCCCAAACTACTAGCCACTTGGACCACAACTTATACGTTTAGTGGGTGGTGGTATAATTAAATGTTTGGTATACATTTTTATATTGAATTATTTATATGTATGCATATAATGTAAATTTATGAATGGTTTATTAGAGTGATATTAATATATGGGTTAAAGGTACCTGCTATTTGTGACGACCATGAGACTTATTAATTTATTCCAGATTATTGAATTCGCTATGTGAATTGTGTATATGATGAAAATTGAAAAGAGTTACTTGGTGGAATGGGTCAACAAAGAATTGATCTATAAGAATCTCTGGCACTACTAGAAATCCACATTTTAGTGACCATTTTTAGAGATCG
Organism: Sophora flavescens; assembly: GCA_030762895.1. Lineage (NCBI taxonomy): Eukaryota > Viridiplantae > Streptophyta > Magnoliopsida > Fabales > Fabaceae > Sophora > Sophora flavescens. The sequence continues at coordinate 105,162,311 of CM061066.1, read as the reverse complement.
AAAATTTTCGGTCACTGTAGAAACCGATTTGGATATCAATAACATACATTTTTGACAAAAAATTAGTTGGTCTCTAAATTGGTTGCTAATATATTCTTCATCAACTGATTCATTACAAAGGCAGGAGCTTGAAGAATTGAGAAAAGAGATGGAAGAAGTTAGATCTGAAAGAGATGAGTTGCGGAATAGAATTGAAAAAACTGAGAGCGCACTTGAAAAAAACAACTAGATGCAAGCACTAATAGACGGAATGAATCGTCAGCCCAGGCCATATAGTATATCAGAAACTAAGGATGGGGATGAGACACAACCACCGAGTGCATAAGAGTGAAAAATTTAATGTTTTACCATTATTAATGACTGGTAAACCTTTCGTACTTAGCGTATTATTTAGGACTTAGTTTAAAGTATTGAATCTATCGGTCAAATTCAAATATTATGCACATTGAAGTTTTTAATGAATTAAATTGTTTTGTTATACAAAATGTATTTGATATTAATGGTATATCAGGTTTAAGAAAATATTAATATATTTATAATTTTTTATCAACACACAAAATAGTGATAGAATTAGTTACTAATTTATTGAGAAAAAAATTAATAGAATTGATCATTAAAATCGGTCACTAAATGAGTGACTAAAAGTAGTCTCGAAATTCTTAACTAATTCATACAACAAACCAAATCATTAAATTGTCACCGATCTTGGTATCTAATTCGTGTCTAAAAGTCACTAAATCAGTCACCAAAATCGGTGTCCACAATCGGCCACTAAATTGGTTGCTATAATCGGTCTCTAAATCGGTGTCCAAAATCTGTCACTAAATCGGTCGCCATAATCGGTCTCTAAACTGGTGTCTAAAATCGGTCTCTAAATTGGCCACTAAAATCGGTCTCTAAATCAGTGTCTAAAGTCATTTACTAAATCGGTCTCGAAAAAATCGATCACTAAATTGGTCTCTGCATATTAGCCCCCAATGGTTTAGAGACTCAAAAAAATCGGTCCTAAATCATTTAGCGACCGATTTTCTAACTTTAGTGACCGATTTTTTGGTCTCTATTGACCGGATTTCTAGTAGTGTGGATAGGCCAACTGGGGAGCGAGAGACTTCTTTTATAAATAACACTGTAGGGGAAGGGACCCCGTAAGTCACCCAGTTGCTGAAGAGGGATGTTGATGTTTGCCGGAGGGTGAGGTATCTCCGGGGTACAAAATTAAAACCATCCGGGTGGGGGACATTGAGTGAACAACCCCAAGTGAACATAAAGATTCGATGTTTATAATATGATATGTATTCCTTTATAAGCGGGACATCAGTTTGAAATTTGAAAAAGTGCATGTGTAATACCCAGAAAAATGGTATAATGTATTTTTAAAAAATAAAATAAAATAAATAAAGTAAAATGAAGAATTTGTTTTTCATGTTATAAATTACTTATAACATGAGGAAATTACTAGAGTATAACAATTATTATTAGTGTGCTTAAATGAATAAGAATAAAAAAATAAATAGGTTATCATAATTAACTTGGAGACGTATTTCATTTGCACCGAAGAGCTAAGTAATGAGTTAACATAACATCAAGGATGTTTTGGTAAAAGTGATGTGGTATCAATGGTTAGAGGAAGGAGGATGGGCAGCCATTAACAACCCTAGAAAAGAAAAAGTGAAGAAGAGGAGAAGAAGATAAGAACAAAAGAACGAAAGGAGAAGGCAAAGAGGAAAGAGTAACAACAGAGGAAGAAGGAAAGAGATATCCAAGAACTTCAAACAAGGTGAGGGATTTGTATTATTTATTTTTTTTTGGGGTAATTTTCGTGGGTATTTTTTAGGGATATGAAATGGGTTGATGATGGTTGAAATAGGGATGTTTGTGAGTTGTTTTGGATGAACCCCTTTCATGAAAATCGTTTGGACATGTTTAGGTTGATTATTATTTGACTAATATGTTATTGGTGAGTTATTATATATGTTTGATTGAACCCTAGAAATTGGGGGTGAGGAAACTGCATTGTTGGAGCTTGACGTTTGGTGTTTTTCTTAGGGGATCTCGGTTTTGGTCCAAAATCCTGACAGACATGTGATACAAAAATTATAACTAGAGTTGTAGATATTAGATTAATATGAATTTGGTCTCATTGAAAATCTAACAACTAGAGGTACATAGTGTATAAATTTCGTGATTTTGGGAAACTTGAGCTATTCTCAGTTAAATTTTGAAAACAAGGTTAGGGTTGTCCCGAATGCACCCCGATAGCCTGCATTCAGAAAATCATATCTTGGTTTATAAAATTCGGATTGAGATTAAACTTATTGTGTTTAAAAACTTAAGTGTAAGAGTATGTTTTGGTAAAATTTCTTGATTTAAGGAGACCTGAGGAGGTCCCAGTTTAATTTTGAAAATAGAGTATTGTATGTCTTGGATGTACTCAAACAGGTTTTACTTCAAAATTTATATATGGAGTTGTAGACTATATTTTTAGGGTTGTGGTTAAAATTTCAGAATTTATGGACCTCTACAATATTCTTTGTTTTCATTTGAAGTTGGCCTAGGATTGCTAGAAACATTATCATTAGTCATGTATTGGTGGATTTATAACTATGCTATGATGTGTATTTTGGTGTGGTTGCCTTTCGAAAGTTGATTCCCTCTATGGTTAAATTTTAGTAAGGGAGTTTATACAATGGATTTTTATCTACGTTATGAATATATATTATATTGGATTATATTAATGTATATCTCGATAAGTATCAATAAAGTGATGATAGTGTGTGAATGAAAAGATTGTGTTGTGGTCACCATGGCTACGATATGGAATAGAATAGTTATGAATATGTTAAATTATGTGTTTGATTATATGGTATGTGAATAAAGAAATTAGTGATAATATTTTAAATATTTCTATGTGTATGTTCATGGTATAACTTTTGGAATGAACTGATCAAATGATAATAGTATGTGAATGGAATGACTATAATGTTGCCTACATGTAATTGTGATTGAGAACCTTATGGACTTTATTGAATACCGCTGAGATGATTATTCAAGATTTGTTATGAAACACAATGAACGTATGCTATGGTAAGGCATGATATACTGTACTTGGTGCTTTGGTATGATGCTTAGACATTGGACAAAACTTAGTGTATCCAACCGGTCATCAGATTCGACCGGTATATAAATGTTACCGATGGAACGTGGGGCCTCTAGTGAAAAACCCCAGAGTTTGGAGGGTGGTTGTGTAGTGACCGAGGTCACTTGCCGGTCAGCGGACTCGGTCAGGATATAAATGCGACAATCGGAGGGGGGGACTCTAGTGAACAACTCCAAGGGGATACACAAGCATCTTGCTCAATGGCAAATTGACTTCATAGCAAGTGAAGATTTGCTATGCAATGTTATATACAATGTGAGGTACTGAATGAGATATTTATGGAGATGCTTATATATTGTACTATTTTGCTATTATGTTTTGTTGATTTCTACTCACCCCATCTTTTTTGGTTTTAGCTTCAGGTATTCCACAAGTAGAGCCATCTCAAGGAGCCCATGCACTTGTGTAGTGCGGGCAGTTGCTTCTGTTTTATTTTATTTTTGTTTGGTTTATTGTTATATGAGAATTCTCTGTTGTTTGGAGTTTTGAACTTCATTCTAGTTATAATCCCATTTGAGCTATGTTTTTAAAACTCTTGATGTTGACTCAAGGCCACCTTTGGCTTACTTTTGGTATAATCTTTTACTCTGATAATTACTTAAGATATGCAATATATCTTGTTACGATGTGACTTATACGTGCTTGAAAGCCCTTGAGAATGGGACAACAGAGTTTCTTTTTGGGTGGTGAGAGACTCCTAAGTCGGGTCCTGACAGCAAGTCATTCCACAAGTACTAGTCTATAAATGGGCAAGGAAGCCCAGATGTGATATGATGTTGCGATATCTGACTTGACTAAACGTGGCAAAATGGGTTGGGTCTAACGTTTAACCCGTTTAACCCGTCAATTTTGGCGGGTTTGGTTGACTTCCCAAACCCACCAACCTGTTTTGACCCACCCCGCCTAACCCACCGAGAAAACGGGTTGGTGGCAGGACTGAGACCGCTTTTCTTTTCTTTTTTTGAAAAAAAACTATTATTTTTTGTACTGTATTTATTTTTTAGTTTACCCATGCATAAGACCATTAGTTAGTCCATTTCATTCAATAATTATTTGTGTATATTTATATTTATATATTTTTAATTTACAATTACTCACCCATTTGAACTATATATATTTGTTTCAGTCCATTTCATTCACTAATATATTTATATATTAGTTTACCTACTACCGAAAAATAACTATTTATATTTCTTGATATTTTAGATGATATTTGTATGTTAGTAATTTTATTTTTTATTTTTATAATTGTTTTTAAAACTTGGTTATTTTTTGGTGTGCCAACCCGTCAACACACCACTAAATGGGGTGGGTTGGGAGGTTCAACCCACTTAAACAAATGGGTCAACATGCCCCGCCCCGCTCTCTGCGGGTTAATGGCGGGGCAGGGTTGGTCGGGTTGGCTCGTTTTGCCATCTCTAGACTTGCCATGGGTTATGTGTTGACATGAGTGATTGCTTGTACGATTGTATACTATATATGATCTTATTTTATTTTGCATGTCTGCTTGTGTTTAGGGGATTTCCCTTACCAGGTTAGTGGACTCACCCCACGTTTAACATTTCAACTACGGATATTTGTTGTTGAGACCTCATAAGTCTGGAACACATTCTATGTGTATACTCTCTAAGTTTGGATGATTCCAAATAAATAAAGTATGGTAATATTGATCCATATGAAATTACTGATAAGTCTACTAAGTGCGCAGGAAAATAGACTCGTCTAAATTTCCCTAAGGAGCAGTTTTTCAGACTCGTCTGAAAAACCACCCACCTGAAAGTTAGTCAACTCAGACAGAGACCAAGTCAACTCTCAGTCAAAGTTCTGATCTAGTTGATAACGTGGCAAAGATCAAAAGTTTGAAGAAGCTTCAGTAGATCATCCGTCTAAAAATGACTTGTTCACCCATCTAAGTTTTGGATCACCTCACCCGTCTAATTTTAGACTGTACAGCACCCGTCTAATTTTCAGACTCTGCTGCACCAGTCTTATTGTCAGACTGTCAGAAGAAAGTCCAAGTCAATCTTATTTGAAAAAGTTGCCTTTCTTAAGGATCTCGAGGACCTCTGGATAAAAGCACCAAGGACAAAGAATAAAGAATTCATTCTTTCAAGTGTTTAAGGAATAAACACGCTACCTCTGTACCAAGTATGTAGCTTTTAGCTGTTTTAGTACCAAGTAAAAGTACTTTCCAGAAAGTGAACTGAGTGTTGCACTAAAATGGCATTAATGGTGTCCCAGAAGCTCAAGTTAAAGGAGCACACTTTCTGAAGCTGTATCTAACGCATCAAATTGATTGAAGCCTTTAAATAGTGCAAACCATGAAGATGAAGTTAAGAACTTTGCACACATATTCAAAGAAGCATTTACTCTCCTCATTTACTTATTCATTCCTTCATTGAATACCTCTTCAATCATTTGACATAAATTTCGCAGTCTTTCATTCCTTCATTTATTCCACTCTCTGAGTGTTATCTGAAAGACTTGCAAAGTTGTATTAAATACTCAAAATCCTTTACTCTTTACTGTTTGAGCAAGAAGAGGCTAAGTGAGAAAAGAATACTTGTTTAAGTGTGAGCCTGGAGAGGCTAGGTGTTAGGGATGGCAATTTGTACCCTACACAATGGGTACCCGCAAAAATTAACCACAATGGGTAGGGTAATTACCCGCACAATGGGTAGGGGTCCGGGTACGAGTAATTACCCGCAAATTTGAATAGGTGTGGGTGCGGGTACGGGTATTATGGTACCCATCCCACCCCATACTCGCACATGTGTATACGTATATATAATTATTTATTTATTTATATATATTACTAATATATATAATTTTAACTATAATACAAATTTTAAAACCAAAATTAATCTAAACATTCTTAACTTTCTAAACCTAATTGCATCCATAATTCCTTTTTGGATATTTTTATTTATTTAAATATTTTGATTTGTAATATTAATTGGTAGATTTAAAAGGACCTTTGAATCGTTTTTTAATTGTTATAACTTTTTTTGTTATTTATTGCTTTTTCTCTGTTAAAATGCGGGTAACGGATGCAAGTACGGGTACTTAGGTACCTAGAGGATATGGGTAATTGTTACCCATGAGGGTACAAGTAATTTTTTCAAACGCGGGACGGGTACTATAGTACCCTACCCAGACCCTACCCATTGCCATCCCTACTAGGTGTGAAAAGAATTCTTGTACTATAATCTGATCAGTTATAGTGGAAACCTTGGTGCTGCCAAGAACTGGACGTAGCCCTGTTGATTTTGGGGTGAACCAGTATAAAACTCTTGAATGATATTCTTCTTCCCTAATCTCTTTAATTTCTTGAAGAGTTTATCTGTTTAAGCTTTTAACTTGGGGAGTTAATATTGTGAATGTCAAATCCTGTTTTAACCTTCTCTGTGTGTGCGTGTGTACTGTTCTGAAATTAGACAAGTCACCCGTCTAATTTTCTTTAGCTTTATTTTTTATCGATGTGCCGGTAAAAATAATTTTCAAATTATCCGAAAAAGTTGGTAAACACAATTCAACTCCCCTTCTTGTGTTAACTTTGGTTATTTTAGTTGGTATCAGAGCTCAGCCTCTAGGTTGAGCACTTAACAGTGTAGAGGAAAAGATCTTGGAAATGGCAGGAGAAGCCAGCTCAAGAAAGAATCATGCATCAGAAGGATTCACAATGGCCAGACCTCCATACTTCAATAGAGAGGACTACATCTACTGGAAAGAAAAGATGAATTGGTTTCTGCAATCCACTAACTCTGATCTCTGGGATATCATTAAAGAAGGTCCCTACATTCCTAAAGATGACAAAGGAGCAGAAATTCCTAAAGCAAGCATGACCTCTGATCAAAGAACTAAATGGCAGTTCAATGTCAAAGCTAAATATGCAATCATGTGTGCTTTGAGCAGAGAAGAGTTTGAAAATGTTTGTTCTTGTGAATCTGCTAACGAAATGTGGGATTCACTAGCTGTTGCTCATAAATGAACTGGTAAAGTGAAGGAGACCAAAGTCAGCATATTGGTCAGAAAATATGAACTGTTCAAAATGGAAGAAGGAGAAAACATTGACCAAATGTATGGGAGATTTCAAACTATAACCAATGGGTTGAAGTCTCTAAGAAAAGTATACAAGACTGAGGAACACATTCACAAAATTCTCAGAAGTATTCCAAAGAAATGGAGACCTCTGGTAACAGTTGTGTCTCAGTCCAAATATCTGTCAACAATGAAGCTGGATGAGATTTTTGGTACACTTCAAATCCACGAACAAGAACTGATTGAAGAAAACAATGGAAATAAAAGCAAATCCATTGCTCTCAAAGCTGACAAGAAATCATCCGAGGGATCTACATCTAAAGCCCTCAAGGTTGATGAATCTTAGAAGAATCTGAGGAAACAAATGAGGATGACTCTGATGATGAAGATGATGAACATTTTCTTCTCACCAGAAAAATGAAAAAGCTCTGGAAGAAAAGAAATTTAAGAAAGGACAAACCTTTCAGGCGATCAACAAAGATAAATACAACAAAGATGGTGGATCTAATGAAAGAAATGTCATTGTCTGCTATGAATGAAAAAAGCCAGGACATATCAAGGCAGAATGTTCTCAACTGAAGAAAAAACCTCCCAAGAAGTTCTTCAACAAAAAGAAGAAGGGAATGATGGCCACTTGGGAAGACTTGGATGCAAGCTCTACTGAAAAGTGAAGAAGATGAGCTTGAAGCTAATCTCTGTCACATGGCAAATACATATCCAGATTCTCAAACTGAGGTATAATCTAAACTTGAGAAATTAAGTGATGCATATGATGAACTGTTGGAAGAATCCAACTGTATATCTAAGGCTTTCAAATCCATCAAGAGACAGCATGTTAAACTCTAAATGAGTATACACAGAAATCTCAAGAGTGTGAGAAGTTAGCTGAAGAGAACAGTAAGCTTAAGACTGAAAAGTCTAAAGCTAAGATCTCACTTGAAACTTTACATTCTGAAGAAGTAGTTAAACTTCAACAGAAAGGAGAAGAGCTCACCTCAGATCTTGACAAATTTATTAATGGTAGAGAAAATCTGACTAAACTTTTGGGAAGTCAGAGACACTCCCTTAACTTGAGGAAGGTATAGGATATTCAAGTCAAGATCATCATAATGGATCAACAAAGTACACAATAAAACTGTCAAATCTATTTCAGTTAGTTCAAATAAACCTATATGTACCTACTGTGGAAAAGCTGGACATATAACGTCCAAGTGTATTCACAAAAAAAGAAGGAAGTTTTCACAGACTCCTCATACTAATAGAAAAAGACCCAAGAAATTATGGGTACCTAAGTCCATGATAATTCCTGTTGCAGATATACTCAACAGGACAAAACAAATACCTGTCATGGTACCGGGATGGTGGATGCTCGCGACATATGACATGAGAAAGGTCTTTGTTCCTAGACCTCCAACCTAAGAAAGGTCGACATGTATCCTTTGGTGGAAACCAGAAGGGAAAAGTTATCGGTGTCGGTAAAATTGGTGGTAAATACCCTTTACCTATCATCTGTGATTTATTATTAGTTAGAGGGTTAAAACATAATCTGCGTAGCATAAGTCAATTGTGTGATAGTGGATTTTATGTATCTTTTTCTAAGGATGCATGCATAGTCAATGACAAAAATGGAAAGACCCTCTTTTCTGCTAAAAGGCAACACAATCTATATAAGATTGACCTGTCTGAACTTTTAGATCAAAGTGTGACATGCTTTATGCCTAAAGAGGATGAGAAGTGGCTATGGCATAAGAAACAAGGACATGTTAGTATGAAACAAATTTCTAAATTGAAAAAGCATAACCTTGTGAGAGGATTGCCTGATATTTCTTTTAAGGAAGATGTTTTTTATTTTAAGGAAGATGTTTTGTGTGATGCATGCTAGAGAGGTAAACAAGTAAAATCAATTTTCAAATCTAAGAAAGAAGTCACCTCCTCTAGACCTTTGCAATTGTTACACATGGATCTGTTTAGACCAGTCAGTGTAGCTAGCCTAGGTGGAAAGAAATATGGTTTTATCATAGTTTATGACTATTCTAGATTCACATGGGTACTCTTCTTAACCCACAAGGATGAGTCCTATAAGGTCTTTTCAGTATTTAGTAAGAAAGTAAAAAATGAGCAGGGTTTCTGTATTTCTGGTATTAGAAGTGGCCATGGGGGTGAGTTAGAAAATGAGCAATTCAAACTGTTTTGTGAGAGGAAATGATATTTCTCACAATTTCTTCGCACCTAGAACTCCTCAGTAAAATGGAATGGTTGAGAGAAAGAACAGATCTCTTCAAGAGATGGGTAGGACAATGCTCAATGAGAACAATCTCCCTAAGTACTTCTGGGCAGAAGCCATTAACACTGCTTGTTGTGTCCAAAATAGAATAATGGTCAGACCTATCCTAAATAAGACTCCTTATAAATTGTGGAAAGGTGGAAAACCCAACATAACATATTTTCATTCATTTGGATGTGAATGTGAAATAACCAAAGTTAACACAAGAATGGGGGTTGAATTGTGTTTATCAACTTTTAAGGAAACTTTGAAAAAAAAATTCGCATGCACAACAAGAAAAAATAAGACAATAGAAAATTAGACGACTGACACGTCTAATTTTAAGACAGAACACACAAGCATACAGAGAAGGGTAAAACTGAGATTGGTATTCACAATAATAAATCCCCAAGTTAAAAGCTTAAACAGATAATAATTAAGCAAATTAAACAGATAAGGAAAGAGGAATATCGCTCAAGAGTTTTATATTGGTTCACCCCAAAATTCACAGGGCTACGTCCAGTTTCCTGGCAGCACCAAGTTTCCACTATAAATGATCAGATTACAGTACAAGTATTCTTTTCACACCTAGCCTTTCCAGGCTCACACTCAAACACGTATTCTTTTCTCACCTAGCCTCTTCAAGCTCAACATAGTAAGGGATAAAGTTTTTGTGTAATTAATACAACTTGTAAATCTTTCAAATTACACTCAGAGAGTGAACTAAATATGAAGTGTGAAAGATTGTGAATTAATATCAAATGATTGAAGAAGGATTCAATGAAAGAATGATGAAGTTAATGAAGTGGGTATTAAATGCTTAGGAACGTTGGGCTTTGATAAGGTAGTCCAAGATTATACTTTATTCTGAGCAGCTATTGTTTCAGAGTTACAGCAACAGGCTTCTTGTACTTACAGCAGAGAGCTTTCCTCTTTCAGTGCAACACTCAGTTCACTTTCTGGAAATCACTTTTACTTTGTACTAAAACAGCTAAAAGGTTACTGCTGTGGTACAGAGATTGCGTGTTTATTCCTTAAATCCTTGAAACAAACGTTCTTTTTTCTTTATCCTTGGTGCTATTATCCAGTGGTCTTCGAGATCCTTAAGGAAGGCATTTAATTTGAATAAGATTGACTTGAACTTCCTTTTTGACAATCTGACATTTTAACAAATGTAGCAGTGTTAGATTTTTAGACGAGTGCTTGTGGAGTCTAGATTTAGACAGGTGGAAATGAGCCAAAAACTCAGACGAGTGATGAAATCATTTTCTAGACGAGTGATCCACGGAGTCTTCTTCAGACATATGCTTCTTGCCACGTCATCAACTATATCAGAATCTTGACTGAGCATTGACTTGGTCTTTGTCTGTGATGACTGAATTTTAGACGAGTCTAAAAACTACGCTCTGGCAAAAAGTAGACGGGTCACAAAATAGACAAGTGACCTTAAGTCTATTTTCCTGCACACTTATCAGACATGTCAATAATTTCATATGGTTCAATATTACCATACTTAATCTATTTGGAATCATCAAAACATAGAGAATCTACACATGAAATTTTTCTCAGACTTATGAGGTCTCATAATTCTCCCCTTTTTTTATGATGACAAATAACTTTTCTGATTTTATTAAACATCAAAAAGCAATAATAGAAATTTTCAAACAGATATAATTAAACAGAGTATGATATGCTCCCCCTTAGTTTATGCATCAGATAAAAACAAGTATCAGAGCAGAAACAAGGTATCATAGCTGATAACAGAATCAAACAGAGAATTTAAGAAAGCAACTCAGATTATATTTAGAGGAGAAAACAGATTTTCCAGACAGATAGTCATTGATCATTAATTTCTTGATTAAGGTGTAATTTCTGTTATTTTTATTTACTCCCCTTTTTGGCATCAATCAAAAATATAAAGTAAAAATATAACAGATAGCCAAAAGAAATGTCAAAAACTGCATCTCATTTCATTAAGAGTCAAAAAGCATTACAAGTGATATGGACATCACTGACTTGTACATTGCATGAATCAAAGGGAATGAAAAAAAAACTAAGTCCTAAGACCTAAGAACTAGGTCCCCCTTGGCTTTTAAAGAAAGCTTCCATCATTCTTTGCATAGCAGCTTGCTGAGCCAACACCTGAGCTTGAAAAATAGCTTGTTGTTCTAAGGCAGCATCCTGTCTTTGGATGACAGTTTGCAGACTTGAAGCCATTTCATCAAGTCTCTGATGGGCAGTAGGATCATAAGCAACCACTGGAGCAGATGAGTTTGTTGTAGCCAGAGCAGTTGCAGATGTAGATGGGGGAGGTGTAGAAGGCGGCTCTTCAACTTGAATGTTGTCATCAGGCTGAGGATCTAGAAACACATTGGTTGAAAGAGCAGATACAAAGTCATTGTTAGGATAGAATTCTTCAAGAAATCCATGAATTCTTTCATGGTGAAGGGGGGAATCAATAACAGACGGAAGAAATTCATAAGATCTCCTAATGAGATTTATGGGAGTGATTGGGGTAGTTGGAGGAAAATTTAAGATAAAGAAAGGAAAAACCATAAAAAAAAAAGGCAGTAAAGTGTAAATAGAAGGAGAAAAAAGAGAAACAGCAAAAGCTTGTCTACCTCTGGTTGGAATGGTTTGCTTCTCTTCTTTAGACAGCCCAGAGCTGGTCCACATCTCCAGTAGATGTCTCTGATCTTGAGGAACTCATGATGAGTCTCAATGGTGAACAACCTCTTTCTATACTTGCACCTATGATCATTTAGCTTGATGAGGGAGAATTTCCGATCCAATGGCAAGTTGATCACCTTCTGCTTTCCTTGCAGAACCATAGAGTCAGGCATCACCCTGATCTCTGTTGAAGGTCTCATGAAGATATGTGGATTGGGTATCCACCTTCCTGCATGCTTCCGTTTCTTGGCCATCTTGACAAACTACCTTTCAGCTTATAGAGAGGCAATGACCTCTAAGTCTTTTCCATACATAAAGTTGGAGCAGGATTCATCTGTGAAAGAGAAGGGAGTGGTTATGGAAGAAGGGTGATAAGGAGATAGAGTGGCCATAGGGAGAGGGTTATGTCTGGTTTCAGAGAATAAGTCTGGAAAGATTATTCTCAGAGGGACTTGGCTCTGGTTTATGATGTGGTTGGGGGTTTGTGGTTTAGGTGAGGGTGGAGGAGGAGTGGGATTGTCAAAGTATGCAAAGTCATTGACATCCTCAGTATGAAGAGTGTCAGTATGGTGAGATGTTTGTGGTGTGGAAGGCTTGGATAAGTTGGATAAGTGAGGTTCTGTTTCAGACAGATGTGGTTCTGAAGCAGTAGGGTTAGGTTCAGAAGTGTGAGGGTTAACATCTTGTTGTTCAAAAATAGAAGTTTGAGGGATAGGTGATGTGTGTGGTGGAATTGAGATTTTTGGGGAAGCAGGTCGAGGAGTAGGGGTTTTCTATGGTGGTTGTGGTGTTGGTGATGATGTTTTTTGTTGTGGTGGTGTTGGGCTCTTTGTGGTGACAAAGCAGGTAATGGAGACGAAGGTTGTGGAGTAGGAGTTGTTGTTGTTATTTACTGTCTTGTTGGTGAGGGTGAGGATGATGGAATTGAAAGTAGAACCAACTTCCTCTTGGTTACAATTGTCCTCATTTATTAGGGATCACAGTCTCTTCTATTTGACTCCCCCATAGCTTGCATAGCGCTTTTCCTTTTGAACATCTTAGTAACACTAGGTGCATTAGGGACAGAGGCGGATGCAGCAGTTTGAGCAGCAGTTTCAGCAACAGGTTCAACAACCTGAGTAGAATTCTCAACAGCATTCTGAAAATCATAAACTTCATCAGATGCTTGAGCAGAGGACTCAGCAATTTCCCTTTTCTTCATCTGTAGTTGAGGCCTTTCTTCTTCAATAGGCTCCACAAAGGGTTCAGCCTTGACAGAAGGAATAGTGAGAGGTTCTTCCACTTGAGCAGGTGCAGCAAGTGCTGATGATGATGCTTCAGCAATTGGCTCAGTGGTAGGGGCAGATTGATCTTCATCAAAGACAGAGTCTTTGTAGTGAGCTCTGTGCAGAGATCAGCAAAACAGGCTTTCCTCAAGTCCTTCAGCTTGTTTGCCCTAAATATTCTTGTCATGATCATCCCAAAAGGATAGTCCTTATCCGTTCCCTTAACAGCTTTCTCCATATGTCTAAAAATTAATTCAATAATATCTAATTTGATCTGAAGAATCAGGTGGTAGATAGCAAATTTTTCTATCTTGCTCACATGATTCCTAGATCCAGCCCTAGGCATTACACAGTTAATTAAAAGGATATGAAGAAATCTTGCCTTAGGAGTCAGATACTTGGAGTCTAGAATCCTAGGTTTTGGAACTCCATATAGCACCATGTTCACATTTGCATCTCCAACAGACTTCAGCCATTCCTTGTAGTACCCAGCACCTTCACGTGGGCATCCAATCACTTCATCAAGTGATTCATGAGTGATGAAGACATGGTCATCATCCACATCTCTGGTGATCATAGAGGTGGTGTCATCCTTGGTGATTTTAGCAGTTCTCCGGAGATCCCTAACAAGAGCAGGGAAGACCATTTCTTGAAGATTAAAGAAGGGTAACCAACCAGCATGGGCGAGTTCAGGAAGAACGTCCAAACCCTTAGTTCTGAGTTCATTAAAGTTAGGGACCCTTCCAGGGTGCACCTTCTTTAGTTCAGTGACAGATAACTTGGTCTTCTCAGCCAAAGTTTCCAGAAGGCTCTTAGGTGCCATTGATTCAAAGAAGTAGAGTTTTGGGTTTTGGAGATGAAAGGTTTCGAGAGGTTGAAGACGAAGAGAAATCAGAGAGAGGTTGTGAGCAAAAGATTGTGAGTGGGAAATTTTGAAACGACATGGGTTACCTTTGTTAAATCGCTTGAGTGCTTTTTGCGTTGGGAACAAGGAGAGAGATTAATGCCATAATTAGCAATAAATTTTAGAAAATACAGTCGTTAAGAATGAAACATTTTTAAGAAAAGGAGGGAAATATTGCAATGTACACGTGTCTCAGTCAGGGTTAGCACTGAGTGCTTTTAGCCACGTCATCAGACGCTTAGCTAAAGTAGACGAGTGAAGCGTAAATAGACGAGTCAAGCATATACAAATTTAGACAACTAAATTTTCAGACATGTCAGCATACACTCATTCAGACACATTATGCATATTAAGATTCCTTCTGATAAAATCAAATCTATCTTCACTTAGAGGTTTAGTAAAGATGTCTGCCCACTGTTACTCAGTGTTCACAAACTTAATTTCAAAAACACCTTTTTGCACATAATCTCTAATAAATTGATGCTTTATTTCTATATGCTTTGCTCTAGAATGTTGTATGGGATTTTTAGACAAGTTGATAGCACTAGTATTATCACACCAAACAGGTATATTATGTTCAAACATTGAATAATCCTCAAGTTGATATTTTACTCAAAGCAGTCGTGAACAACAACTTGCTGCATATATGTACTCAGCTTCAGCAGTTAAGAGAGCAATGATGCTTTGTCTTTTGCTTGACCAAGATATCATATTTGCTCCAATGAAGTGGCATCCTTCACTGGTACTTTTTCTATCAATTCTATCTCCAGCAAAATCAGCATCACAAAATCCAATTAACCTGAAATCTTCAGATTTCTTATATAATAAACCAAGGTTAGTGGTTCCAATTAAATATCTGAAAATTCTTTTAACAACCTTATGATGGAATTCTTTAGGATCTTATTGAAATCTAGCACATAGACAAACTCTGAATTGAATATCAGGTCTGCTAGCAGTTAAGTATAGAAGAGATCCAATCATACCTCAGTAGACAGTTTAATCTACCTTTTTACCTTCCCCATCCTTGTTTAGAATAACTGATGGATGCATAGGAGTACTTATATGCTTTGAATTTTCCATTTTATACTTTTTCATAAGCTCCTTGGTGTACTTTTGTTGATGGATATAGATTCCATCACTTGTCTGTTTTATTTGAAGACCAAGAACTTCAATTCTCCCATCATGCTCATCTCAAATTCATTCTGCATCAATTCAGAGAACTCTTTGTAGAGCTTGTCATTAGTAGCACCAAATATAATATCATCAACAGAAATCTGTACTACTATGAAATCTTTCTTTGAGCATTTCTTGAAAAGTGTAGTGTCTACTTTTCCTCTAATGAAATTATTTTCCATTAGATATGTGCTTAACCTATCATACCAAGCTCTAAGAGCTTGTTTGAGTCCATATAAAGCTTTCTTAAGCTTATTGACATGGTGAGGATTTTCTGAATCCTCAAACCCAGGATTTTGCTTAACATAAACTTCCTCCTCAATTATCCCATTTAGAATTGCACTTTTAACATCCATTTGGTAGAGAGTTATATCATGTTGTGCAGCATAAGACATGAGAATTCTAATTGCTTCTAATCTAGCTACAGGTGAAAAGGTTTCAGTGAAATAAATACCTTCCTGTTGATTATACCCTTGAGCAACTAGTATTGCTTTGTTTCTTACCATTTTTCCATCTTCATCCAGTTTATTTCTAAATATCCATATGGTTCTAATAACAGATTTATCTTTGGGTTTAGAAACTAGAGTCCAAACATCATTTCTTTTGAACTGATTTAGTTCTTCTTGCATGGCTAGAATCCAACTTTCATCTTGTAAGGCTTCTTCAATCTTTTTTGGTTCCAAATCTGATATAAAGGCCATGTTGTTATTTTCATTGAAAGCAGATCTGGTTCTAACTCCTTGAGATGGACTTCCAATGATCAGATCTTCTGGATGATAGGTTTTGAATTTCCAGTCTTTCGTCTCATTCTGAATTTCAGACATATCAGTACTTGTCTGATTTTCAGACATGTCTATTTTTGACTTGTCTGAAGTTTCCTCCACTGCAGGATTAAGTTCAATACCTGCAATATCATCTTCTAGATCTGATAGTTCCCAATCAGTCTTCAAACCATCATTAAACTTTACATGAATTGATTCTTCTACAATAAAAGTTCTAGAGTTAAAGATTCTAAAAGCTTTAAACAGTTCAGAATAACTAATGAATATGCCTTTATCTACTTTAGGGTCAAATTTACAAAGATAATCTTTTGTATTAAGAATATAACATTCACATCCAAATCCATGAAAATATGATATGTTGGGTTTTCTACCTTTCCACAATTCATAAGGAGTCTTATTTATGATAGGTCTAATCATAATTCTGTTTTGCACATAACAAGCAGTGTTAATAGCTTCTGCCCAGAAGTACATAGGGAGATAATTTTCATTTAGCATTGTTCTTCGCATCTCTTGAAGAGATATGTTCTTTCTCTCAACCACTCCATTTTGATGTGGAGTTTTAGGTGCAGAGAAATTGTGAGAAATACCATTTTCCTCATAGAACAGTTTGAACTGCTCATTTTCAAATTCTCCCCATGGTCACTTCTGATAGCAGAGATACAAAAACCTTACTCATTATATACTTTTTTACTGAATAATGTAAAGACTTTATAAGACTCATCCTTGTGGGTTAAGAAGAGCAACCATGTAAGTCTAGAATAGTCATCAACTATGACAAAACCATATTTCTTTCCACCTAGACTAGCTACACTGGTCCAAACAGATCCAGGTGTAACAGTTGCAAAGGTCTAGAGGTGGTGACTTCTTTCTTAGATTTGAAACTTGATTTTACTTGTTTACCTCTCTAACATGCATCACACAAAACATCTTTCTTAAAGGAAATATCATGCAATCCTCTTACAAGGTTATGCTTTTTCAATTTAGAAATTTGTTTCATACTAACATGTCCTAGTTTTTTATGCCATAGCCACTTTTCATCCTCTTTAGACATAAAGCTTGTTACACTTTCATCTGAAAGTTTAGACAGGTCAATCTTATACAGATTGTTTTGTCTTTTGGCAGAAAATGGGGTTTTTCCACTACTGTCATTGACTATGCATGCATCCATAGAAAAAGATACAGAAAATCCATTATCACACAATTGACTTATGCTAAGCAGATTATGTTTCAGTACTTTCACATATAGAACATCATAGATAATAGGCAAGGGAGGTTTACCACCATTTTTACCTATACCAACAACTTTTCCTTTCTGGTAGCCACCAAAAGTTACATGTCCACCTTTCTTAGGTTGGAGTTCTAGGAACATAGACCTTTCTCCTATCATATGTCGTGAGCATCCACTGTCCAGGTACCATGATAGGTGTTTCTTTTGTCCTATTAAGCATGTCTCCAACAGGAATAATCATAGACTTAGGTACCCATATTTTCTTGGGTCTTTTCTGTTAGTATGAGGAGTCTGTGAAGACTTCCTTCTCTTTTTGTGGATACACTTAGACTTGATATGTCCACTTTTTTCACAGTAGTTACATATATGTTTATTTAAACTAACTGACACAGATTTGACAGTTATTTTTGAGAACTTTGTTGATCCTTTATGATGTTCTTGACTGGAATATCATATACCTTCTTTGTTAAGGGAGTACCTCTGACTTCCCAAAAGTTTAGTCAGATTATCTCTACCATTAACAAACTTGGAAAGATCTGAGGTGAGCTCTTCTACTTTCTGTTGAAGTTTAACCACTTCTTTAGAAGATAGAGTTTCAACTGAGATCTTAGCTTCAGACTTTTCAGTCTTAATCCTACTATTCTCTTCAGCTAACTTCTCACACTCTTGAGATTTCTGTGTATACTCATTTGAGAGTTTAACATAATTTTTCTTGAGGGATTTGAAAGCTTTAGATATATAGTTGGATTCTTTCAAAAGTTCATCATAGGCATCATTCAATTTCTCAAGTTCAGAATGTACCTTAGTTTCTGATTCTGAATTAGTGTCTGCCATAAGACAGATTTGCTTCAAGCTCCTCTCCTTCACTTTCAGTGGAGCTTTCATCAAGATCTTCCCAAGTGGCCATCATTCCCTTCTTCTATTTGTTGAAGAACTTCTTGGGAGATTGCTTCTTGAGTTAAGGGCATTTTGCCTTGATGTGAAAAAGGCTTCTTGCATTCATAGCACAAAATGACATTTCTGTCATTAGATCCACCATCATTGTTGTATTTTTCTTTGTTGAAGCGCTAGAAAGGTTTGTCCTTTCTAAAGTTTCTTTTCTTCCAGAGCTTTTTCATCTTTCTCATAAAAAGAGAAAGTTCATCATCTTCATCATCAGTTTCTTTCTATTGTTTTCTTCAACTAGCTCTTGTTCATGGATCTGAAGAATACCAAGAAGCTCATCTAGCTTCATTGTTGTTAGATCCTTGGTCTAGGACACAGCAGTTACAAGATGTCTCCATTGTTTTGGAAGACTTCTAAGAATCTTTTTAATGTGTTCCTCAGTCGTGTAAATTTTTCCTAGAGATTTCAATCCATTGGTTATGGTTTGAAATCTTCCATACATTTGGCCAATAGTCTCTCCTTCTTCCATTTTGAACAACTCATACTTTCTGACCAATATGTTGACTTTGGTCTCTTTGACCTTACTGGTTCCTTCATGAGCAATAGCTAGTAAATCCCACATTTCTTTTGCAGATTCACAAGCACATACTTTTTCAAATTATTATCTGCTTAAGGCACACATGATTGCATATCTAGCTTTGGCATTTAACTGCCATTTTGTTCTTTGATCAGTGGTCATGTTTGCTTTAGGAACTTCAGCTTCTTTGTCATCTTTAGGAACAAAGTGACCTTCTTCAATGATATCCCAGAGATCAGAGTTAGTGGATTGTAAAAACCACTTCATCTTTTCTTTCTAATAGAGATATTCCTCTCCGTTGAAGTATGGAGGTCTCGACATTGATGATCCGTCTCCAGCATGGTTCTTGCTTGTACTTGTTTCTCCTGCCATTTCCAAGATCTTTCCCTCTACACTGTTAAGTGCTCAATCCAGAGGCTGAGCTCTGATAGCAACTGAAATAACCAAAGTTAACACAAGAAGGGGGGTTGAATTGTATTTACCAACTTTTTAGGAAATTTTGAAAATTATTTTCGTAGGCACAATAAGCAAAAATAAGACAATAGAAAATTAGACGAGTGACACGTCTAATTTTAAGACAGAACACACAAGCATACACAAAAGGGTAAAACTGAGATTGATATTAATAATAATAACTCCCCAAGTTAAAAGCTTACACAAATTATACTTAAGCAAATTAAAGAGATAAGGAAAGAGGAATATCACTGAAGAGTTTTATACCAGTTCACCTCAAAATCCACAGGGCTACGTCAGCACCAAGTTTCCACTGTAACTGATCAAATTACAGAACAAGTATTCTATTCACACCTAGCCTCTCTAGGATCACACTCAAACAAGTATTCTTTTCTCACCTAGCCTCTTCAGGCTCAACACAGTAAGGGATAAAGGTTTTGTGTAATTAATACAACTTGCAAATCTTTTAGATAACAATCAGAGAGTGAAATAAATATGAAGTGTGAAAGACTGTGAATTAATATCAAATGATTGAAGAAGTATTCAATGAAATAATGAAGAAGTTAATGAAGTGAGTAAATGCTTCTTGCGCAGTGTTCTTAATGATATTCAACTTCTTGTCTTCATCTTCATGGTTTGGTCTATATAAAGACTTCAATCAATTTAATCCGTTAGGCACAACTTCAGAAAGTGCATTTTTTTATTTGAGCTTCTGGGACACCATTATTGCCAAAGAGTCGTTCTGTGTAAGTACTAAATGATTAGGAACGTTGAGCTTTGATAAGGTAGTCTAAGAGTACACTTTGTTCTGAGAAGCTGTTGTTCCAGAGTTGCAGCAATAGGCTTCTTGTACTTGCAGTAGAGAGCTTTCCACTTTCAGTGTAACACTCAGTTCACATTCTGGAAAGCACTTTTACTTTGTACTAAAACAGCTAAAAGGTTACTGTTGTGGTACATAGATTGCTTGTTTATTCCTTAAATCCTTGAAACAAACGTTCTTTATTCTTTATCCTTCGTGCTATTGTCCAGAGGTCTTCGAGATCCTTAAGGAAGGCATCTAATTTGAGTAAGGTTGACTTGGACTTCCTTTTGACAATATAAAATTTTAAAAAAATGTGGCAATGTTATATTTTTATACGAGTGCTTGTGGAGTCCATATTTAGACGGGTGGAAATGAGCCAAAAACTCATACGAGTGATGAAGTCATTTTCTAGACGAGTGATCCACAGAGTCTTCTTCATTCATATGCTTCTTGTCACGTCATCAAGTATATCAGAATCTTGACTAAGCGTTGACTTGGTCTTTGTCTGTGATGACTGAATTTTAGACGAGTAGTTTTTAGACGAGTCTAAAAACTGCGCTCGACCAAAAAGTAGACGGGTCACAAAATAGACGAGTGACATAAAGTCTATTTTCCTGCACTTTTATCAGCCATGTCAGTAATTTCAGATGGTTCAATATTACCATACTTGATCTATTTGGAATCATCAAAACTTAGAGAATCTGCACATGGAATGTGTCTCGGACTTATGAGGTCTCAACATTCTCCCCCCTTTTGATGATGACAAATAACTTTTCTGATTTTATTGAACATCAAAAAGTAATGATAGAAATTTTCAAACAGAGTATGCTATGCTCCCCCTTAGTTTACACATCATATAAAAACAAGTATCTGAGAAGAATTTTATATTCTAAAAACTTAGATAATCTACACATGAAATGTGCCTCGGACTTATGAGGTCTAACCATAATGTTATATTCTAAATACAAAAGATCATTTGGAAAAATTTGACTCTAAAGTAGATAAAGGCATATTCATTGGTTATTCTGAATTGCCTAAAGCTTTTAGCATTTTTAATTCTAGAACTTCAGGAGTAGAAGAATCCTCACCATGTCTATAAGTTTAAGTAAGCTTTATATGGACTCAAACAAGCTCCTGGAGCTTGGTATGATAGGTTAAGCACATATCTAATGGAAAATAACTTCATTAGAGGAAAGTTAAACACTACACTTTTCAAGTAATACTCAAAGAAAGATTTCATTGTAGTACAAATTTATGTGGATGATATTATCTTTGGTGCTACTAATGAAAAGCTATGTGAAGAGTTCTCTGAGTTGATGCAGAATGAGTTTGAGATGAGCATGATGGGAGAATTGAAGTTTTTTCTTGGTCAGCAAATAAAACAGACGAGTGATGTAATCTATATCCATCATCAAAAGTACACCAAGGAACATCTGAAAAAGTATAAAATGGAAAATTCAAAGCCTATGAGTACTCATATGCATCCATCGATAGTTCTAAACAAGGATGAGGAAGGTAAAAAGGTAGATCAAACTGTCTACCGATGTATGATTGGATCTCTTCTATACTTAACTTCTAGCAGGCCTGACATTGAGTTCAGTGTTTGTCTCTATGCTAGATTTCAATCAGATCCTAAAGTATCTCATTACATGGCTTTTAAAAGAATTTTCTGATATCTAATTGGAACCACTAACCTTAGTCTGCATGTTGTATAAGAAATCTGAAGATTTCAGGTTAGCTAGATTTTGTGATGCTGATTTTGCTGGAGATAGAATAGACAGAAAAAGTACCAGTGGAGGATGTCACTTCATTGGAGCAAATATGCTATCCTGGTCAAGCAAAAGGCAAAGTACCATTACTCTCTCAACTGCTGAAGCTAAATATATATCTGCAGCAAGTTGTTGTTCACAACTGCTATGGGTAAAATATCAACTTGAGGATTATTCAATGTTTGAGTATAACATTCTTGTTTGGTGTGATAACACCAGTGCTATTAACTTGTCTAAAAATACCATACAGTATTCTAGAGCAAATCATATAGAAATAAAGCATCATTTTATAAAAGATTATGTGCAAAAAGGTGGTTTTGAAATTAAGTTTGTGAACACTGAAAATCAGTGGGCTGACATCATTACTAAACCTTTAAGTGAAGATAGATTTGTTTTTATTATAAGGAATCTCAATATGCATAACATGCCTGAATGATTGTATGCTCATATGTCTGAAAATTTACTTGTCTAATTTTTATGCTTCACTCATCTACTTTAGCCAAGTGTCTGATGGCGTGGCTGAAAGCACTCACAACGTGCTGACCTTGACTGAGACACGTGTACATTGCAAAAGTTCCCTCCTTTTTCTCAAAAAATTTCTGTCTTTTCACAACTGCCATTTCAAATTTATTACTCTTTATGGCATAACCTCTCTCCTTGTTCCCAATGCCAAAAACACTCAAGTGTTTCCTTTTCTTATCCTAAAAGCAAACATTAGTCGTTTGACAATCTCTCCACTCAGAATCCTTGTGCCTCTATCACTCCGATTCTCTCTTCGTCTTCAACCTCTCAAAACCCTTTGTTTCCAAAACCCTAAAAATCTCTTCTTTTCTGAATCAATGGCACCCAAAAATTTCTTGGAAACCGTCACTGAACAAGATGGAATCTCAGTGAGTGAGATGAAGAAGGTTCACCCAGGAAGAATTCCAAACTACGAGGAACTAAAAATCAAGTGCATGGATGTCCAACCCAAGCTTGCTGCTGTTGCATGGATGCCTTTCTTCCATCTTCGTGAGGTTGTCTACCCCTCACTGGTTAGGGATTTCTGGAAAACGGCCAAGATTACCAAGGACAACATTACCTCCATGATCTCTGGAGATGTTTGGGATGATCATGTCATCATCACCCACGAGTCACTTGCTGAAATGACAAAATGTCCAAGGGAAGCTGCTGGGTATGATACTGATTGAATGAAGCCTATTGGGGAAGAGGTTGTTAACATTGCCATCTATGGATTTCCTCAACCTGAAGATAAGAACTCCAAGTATCTGAATTCTAAGGCAAGATGTCTCCATGTACTCATCATAAATTATGTGATGCCTAGAGTTGGATCTAGGAACCATGTGAGTATAATTGAGAAATTTTCAATCTATCATCTTGTCCAAAAGATTAAAATAGATATCATTGATCTCATTTTTAGACATATGAAGAAGGCTGCCAAAGGAAAAAACAAGGATTATCCCTATGGCATGATCATAACCAGAGTGTTTAGGGTAAACTCTCTTAAAGATCTTAGGAATGCCTTCAGTGTGCATCTCTGCACTGAGATCACAACAAAAACTCTATCTCAAATGAAGGTGCCACTAACACGATTTGAGGAACATACTGTAGAGGAACCTCAACAAGCATCTGCTAGAGAAGCCTCTTCTGAACAAGCACCTGTTGTCCCTATTGTTAAGGTTGAGCCTGAATAAGAGGAAGAGCACCAATTGCTGCACAAGAGGAAGAGGGTTGCTAAACCTGCTATACAGGCTGAGGGGGAGTCTCAAGCTGATGAGACAGTGATCCCTGAGAAGAAAATGACATCTACTACAATGAGGAAGCCCACTGAGCCTTTGAGACAGTCATCCATAATTAAGAGGAGATCGGTTCTGCAAGAAACACTTCCATCCTCTCCCTCCCAAACCAAAAAACCAACACCTACCAAAACCAGAACACCCTCTCCTCCACCCAACCAGAAAACACCTTCCCCATCACCAAAGAACAAAACAGCTACAGCTCCACCTACATCACCGTTGCAAGTACCTTCGCCACATAGAGCATCGACACCACCACAACCGTCACCTATTTCTGTCCCATAACCACATATTTCTGAACCTGAACACATACCTCTATGCCAGAACCGCATACTTCTAAACCAAATGTCTTTGAACCACACACTTCTGTTTCAGAACCACATGTGTCTGAAACTGATCCTCACTTGTCTGAACCATCCTCACCACACTTATCCCACTCTTCTGAATCTCACCATGAAGATTTAAATGATTTTGACTTCTTTGACAACCCTACCACATCTCCACCTCCACCTACACCACCCACACCTGATTATATCAAAAACCAATGCCAAGTCCCACTGAGAATCATTTTTCCTGACTTATTCTCTAACACCAGACATAACCCTCTGCCAAAAGCTACCTTCCCCAGATACCATATCTCCTCCAGAACCACTCCCTTTTCTGTCTCATATGCCTGGAGCTCTGATATGCTCTTGAGCAAGGATCTGGATATGATTGCTTCTCTGGAAGCAGAGAGACAACTGGTCAAGCTGGCTTAAAAGCAGAAGTTCTCAGCAAGGTGGAAGCCCAATCCACATGTCATCATGAAGCCTTCAACTGTGAGTAAAGTGATGCCAGACTCAATGGTGCTGAAAGGGAAGCAGAAGGTTGTCTATATGACTGGTAAACAAATAGCCAGTCTCATTGATCTGGATGATGACATATTAAAGTTCAGATAAAGGATAGTCACCACTGCTACCTCCTCCAAGTACCTGAAAGTTGGAGACATCTACTTGAGATGTGGCTCTTGCTCTAGGTTGTCTGAACAAGAAAAGAAGGAAACTCCCACTAGAGGTAGCCCGGCTTATGCTCTTTACCCATTTTTCACCCTCTGTCTATACTTTCCCTCATTTATTTATAATTTTACCTTTCTTCATTTTAAACATTCCACAGTCTACCCCTGTAACCTGCATAAATCTCATTAGGAGATCCTCCCCTCCATCATGAAAGAATCCAATGGTTTCTGGATACTTTCTTTCCCGACACTGATTTTGAAACCACTCTTTCAACTGGCGTCTATATGGGTCCTCAACCTGAGGATGAAATCTTGGTTGAAGAGTTACCTCCTACCCCTCCTCCATCTGCACCTGTTGATCCCTCAACCTCTCTTGCTACAACAGACTCTAATGCTCGTGTTGTTGCTCATGACCATGCTGCACGTCAAAGGCTGGATGAAATGGCCACTTGTCTGCAATATGTTATGCAGAAACAAGATGAAGCCATGGAACAACAAGCTTCATTTCAGGCCACTATGTTAGCCTAGCAAGCAGCAATGCATAAGATGCTGGAAGCTTTCTTGAAGAGTCAAGGAGGACCTAGTTCCTAGAATTTAGGACTTAGTTTCTTTTTGTCTAAAGTCGTGCAATGTACTGTCAGTGATGTTTTAATCACTTTTTGTAAATATTTGTTCTGACTCTAAATGAAATGAAATTGTTTTTATCACTTTGGCTCTTTGCTCTTTGATCTTTATCTGTCTTTTAATGCTTAATGTTTATCTTTTTGATTGATGCCATAATGGAGAGGAAGTAAAAGTAACAGAAATTTAACTTCACAAGATATTATTTGTTTTGCTCTTGTTTTTGCTCTGATACTTGTTTTCATCTGATGCATTAATTAAGGGGGAGCCTTAATTATCTGTCTATGCTTTCAAATACATAATCTAAAACCTGTCTAAAGGTTTCAATTTTCTATTACTTTTTGATAAAAATTATTTGTCATCATCAAAAAGGGGGAGAATGTTGAGACCTCATAAGTCTGGAAGACATTCTATGTGTAAATTCTCTAAGTTTTGATGATTCCAAATAGATTAAGTATGGTAATATTGAACCATATGAAAATACTGATAAGTCTGCTAAGTGTGCAGGAAAATAGACTTAAGGTCACTCGTCTAAAATCTGACCCGTCTAAATTTCCCTAAGGAGCGGTTTTTCAGTCTCGTCTGAAAAACTACCTGTCTAAAAGTTAGTCAACTCAGACAGAGACCAAGTCAACTCTCAGTCAAAGTTCTGATCTAGTTGATGATGTGGCAAAGATCAAAAGTCTGAAGAAGCTTAAGTGGATCACCAGTCTATAAATGACCTGCTCACTCGTCTAAGTTTTGGATCACCTTACCCGTCTAATTTTAGATTGTACAACACCCATGTAATTTTCAGACTCTGCTACACCAGTTTTATTGTCAGACTATCAGAAGAAAGTCCAAGTCAACCTTATTTGGAAAAGATGTCTTCCTTAAGGATCTCGAAGACCTCTGGATAAAAGCACCAAGGACAAAGAATAAAGAATTAATTCTTTCAAGTGTTTAAGAAATAAACACGCTACCTGTGCACCAAGTCAGTAGTTTTTAGCTATTTTAGTATAAAGTAAAAGTACTTTCCAGAAAGTGAACTGAGTGTTGCACTGAAATGGAAAGCTCTCTGCTACAAATACAAGAAGTCTGCTACTACAACTCTGAAACAACAACTTCTCAAAAGCAAAGTGTACTCTTGGTCACATATGTCAAAGTCCAACGTCCCTAAACATTTAATGGATTGAAGCCTTTAAATAGTGCAAACCATGAAGATGAAGTTAAGAGCTTTGCGCACATATTCAAATAAGCATTTACTCTCCTCATTTGCTTCTTCATTCCTTCATTGAATAGCTCTTCAATCATTTGACATAAATTTCATAGTCTTTCATTCCTTCATTTGCTCCACTCTCTGAGTGTTATCTGAAAGACTTGCAAAGTTGTATTAAATACTCAAAACCCTTTACTCTTTAGTGTTTGAGCCTGAAAAGGCTAGGTGAAAAAATAATACTTGTTTGAGTGTGAGCCTGGAGACGCTAGGTGTGAAAAGAATACTTGTACTGTAATATGATCAGTTATAGTGGAAACGTTGGTGCTGCCAAGAACTGGACGTAGCCCTGTTGATTTTGGCATGAACCAGTATAAAACTCTTTAGTGATATTCTTCCTCCCTAATCTCTTTAATTTATTTAAAAGTTTATCTGTTTAAGATTTTAACTTGGGGAGTTAATGTTGTGAATATCAAATCATGTTTTAACCTTTTCTGTGTATGCGTGTGTACTGTTCTGAAATTAGACAAGTCACCCGTCTAATTTTCTTTGGCTTTATTTTTCTTGTTGTGCTTGCGAAAATAATTTTTAAAGTTTCCGAAAAAGTTGGTAAACACAATTCAAACCCCCTTCTTGTGTTAACTTTGATTATTTCATTTGTGAAGTTGCCGGAAGTCTTGGATGTCATGTGGACAGTGTAAAGGGTTATATCCCTTAGTTTTAAGTTTTCTTGTCTTAATCAAGACTTTGTATTTTTTTTTATTAGTCACTCTGATATATTAGATTTTTTTTTTTGTAAGTATTGAATGTAACTTTTAATTTGGATGAGACAAAATTGTGTATGCTTGTGATGCTATGAAGGAAAAAGGCAAGATTTTCTCTTTCGATCGATTATGGCTATGAAGTTCAGGTCATCACATATTGGATGTCTATATAAAAATCCTTTACACTGACAATATAAAAAAATTAAACTAAAAAATTATTGTATCAATGGATTCAAAATGATGTCATTTAATGACTAGAAATTATCATTTGAAGATCATTTTATAAATATCATAATCATTTTTAGAGCTAATTAAATTGAGATTAAAGGCCCAATTTGCTCCCTAAAAATAATTAGGGTCTTATTAACCAGTGTCCTAAGAAATCAAGAAATAGTAAATATTCATTGGTAAACTAAATATTTTACTTCTCAAGATGTTGAAAATACTATTTTCAATGAAATATTATTACTTTTGACTCCTTAAGACACCAGTTTACATTTTCCAAATAATTATAAGGACGGTCCCTCAAATTTACATGTGGGACATGTTAGTCCCTAGACCATCCAACGTCCGTTTATTGTTAACAATCCTGCCTAGTCCATCGGTGATCCTTTGTGGCTTGTGATATTTTTTACCATCGAAATAGTGCACTTTTTTTTTTCACTTTTCTTTGTTTTTCATTGTGAAAATTCGTCATAAGTCATGTAAGACCACCAATGAAATATACATGATTGTTACCGGAACACGTAAACAAATAAATGGATGTTGAAACTAATCTAAAAACTAGCATGTCCAGTTTTTATAAATTTAAGAGATCAAATAATTAATGTTTTTTTAGGAACAAAAAATGTCCAATAATTATTTTTAGAGGACAAATTGGGTCTTTAATACAAATTGTTTCAAGATTAAATTGAAGTCAACTCATTATTCACTTAAGCGTTCTTCTTTCATTTGTCTTTTTCAGCTGGCAGCCGCCACCAATTTCGAGGGAATTACCATATTTAACTTTCTTTGGATATTTTTTTTTAACATCATATATGATATTCCTTCCGGATCTAATTATAAGTAAAAAAAAATTAAATTTATATTTATTAAAAAAATAGTTAAGTTAGTTTAATTATTTTGATTTGTGTAAAAAAGAGAGTTAATTATATAGAGAATATATAATGTTTCTGAAAAAGTAAATGAAGAATTGGTTTGATTAGTTAATTTCTTAATTTTTGAAATATTAACATTTAATTGGATTGATTTAATTAATTTTTGTTTATATTTGAATTAAAATATATAATTACTTTTTAGTTATATTTATATCCGGAAGGAGTATGGGTGCGTTTGAATAAACAACTTAATTAAGAGCTTATCACATAAGACCTTATCGCATGAGAGCTTATGCCATAAGCGCTTAAAGAAAGAAAAAGAAAGAAAGAGGCATGAGAGGATTCGAATAGTGAAAAATATGGAGAGGGTGTTTAGTGCATAAGCTCTTATGATAATTCCATAAACTTCTCCCAGTGACTTATGAAAATAAGTCAAAAATCCTTATGGGATGGCATAAGTTATTTTTATAAGCTCTGTCAAATACACTGCATAAGAGCTTATGTTATCAGATAAGTCAAAAGGAACTTAAATAAACTCTTCCAAACACCAACTATATCACAATCTAATCACTGATAAATTGTCATGTGACTTAACAACGAGTAATCAGGTGATATATCTCATTTATCATAAGTAAAGGTCTATATTTCCATCTCCTATATTATATAACTGGAAAAAGTAGCTCCCTTGTACCAATCACTTTCTAGACATTCCTTGCGCATTTATACATGTCGCTTATTAGAGTCTAATCAACTTAATTACTAGCTTTTCCACTGTACCCACTGACGCCCATGGCATAAATTTAATTTATCTTTCTTTGAGTCTAATCAACTGACCAGCTTCTCCACTGTACCACCTACCCCATGGCATCAATTTAATTTCTCTCTAATCTGTTCCTTCCGGTTTTTTATTCAAAATATAAATAAATTTCAACAACTTTTATCATGTTGAATGAAATTATTCTTAAAATATATTTTATTTAATATAAAATTTATTTTTTAATGACTCATTTTATTCTCAATAATATAAATTTAATAAATAAGAAAAAATATAATTTAAATAATAAACTCAATTTTTTATTCACAATAACTCTTTTAAATAAGATTAACTAACTTTGTTAATAAATATGAATTAATTATATATTTTTGCTTATAATATCAACAGGAGGAAGAACGTATCTATCAACCTAAGAACCAACTTATTTATCCACGTAAAATGAAATTAAGGCAAAATGAGTATTTTAGTCCCATATATTTATTTAATTTTTTAAATCGGTGTAATACCTTCTTTTTTTTTACGTTTTAAAATGTTTTTAAGTTGATCATTTTTGTTAAATTTGACCTAACGTCGTCAATTTTAGAGACACGTGTCAGTCTAGTGTGATAGCCACGTCAGTTAAAACTGACAGCGTTAGATCAAATTTAACGAAAATGACCAACTTGAAACGTTTCAAAACGTATGTGACCGATTTTAAAATATATATGACCGATTTAAAAAATTAAATAAATATATGAGACCAAAATATCTATTTTACCTAGAATTAATTATGGTACTTTCTAATAGTGGTGGTTGTCTATTGATAACCTTAAAACGGAGTGACTCGCAGCTCACAAAGGAGAACCAGTTTTTTGACAAGGAACAAACCTCTACCTTAATTTGCTTAGTTTTATACATTTGTATATGTGCCTACAGTAAGCTAAACTCAGTAATCAAAGTTCCAGTTCCCCTGTCTATATATTTCTGATTCTGCTCACCCTTCTTCTTTGTGTGCTGTAATTTATACATACTACCATACATGTATATTAGTTGAACGATATTGATATTTGCTTGTGTTGTTTTAGTAAGAAAGAGTAGGCAAAGTGAGAAAGGAAAAGAAAAGAGACAAGGCAAGTAATATGTGGAAGTTGAAGGTTGCTAAAGGAGGGTCAGAGTTGATTTCCGTGAACAATTTCATCGGACGTCAACACTGGGAGTTCGATCCGAATGCCGGAACTCCAGAAGAACGGGCCGACATCGAAAGGGTACGCCAAGAATTCACGAAAAATCGATTTTCCATTAAACAAAGCGCTGACCTCTTCATGAGAATGCAGGTACGTATCTAACCCAATATATATGACATATATAGTCCGATACGTATTCCCACACACCCGTTTAGAATTTTCAACAAGGAAATACGCAATTTGGTTCCTGCAATAGTTTCATCTTAGTTTTTGAAATTATCGAAATTTCAAAAATATTTATTAATAATAAGTTAGAATCAATTTAGTCTCTTATTTTACTCATTTAATATCAATCAAGTCTCGGTTACTGGAAAATTAATTTCAATTTAATGCATATAATTTTTAATAGATGGACTAAGTTGATCATCGTTTTATAATTTTCGGGACTAACTTGAAATTTCGATAATTTCACGAATCAGTTTGATACCACTTCACAATTTCATGATCAAAATTAGGTGTTTACTCAATTTTCAACACTGGCCGATTATCATTTGCCACTATTCAGCTACCGTTTTTAGCTACCTTCGGCTGCAACATCGGTTGCCATTGGCCACCACAGCTGAATCTCCATCATTGGGTGAGCAACTCGGTAATTTAAGAATGAAGAATACTAATGAGTATCGTTAGGACAGTAGTTAAGAAATCAAAAAAATAAAAGATTTTATTGAAAAATGATATAGTTAATATTTTGATAATATAAACATTTGATTTTTCAATGAAATCTTATTATTTTTAGATTCCTTAACAAGTGTTATAAGGACACTCGTTAGTAACACCTTTTAATAATTTCTTAAAACATGGTAATACTGTAAATTGGTAATATTGGAAATTGTGGTGACATTGAATGGGTGGTGGGCTAATATGGTACTTCCTCTAAACTTAATTATAAGTAAAAAAGTATATATATTTTTTAGGATCAAATAAAGTAAAATTCAATAAACTAACTCTATTTAATGTAAGTATTCAAAAAATCAAGAAAATTAATCAATCAAACCAATTCACCCTTTAGTTTTTTAAGAGCATTGTACATTCTCGAGATAATTAAAGGGTAGTTTAGTAATTATAACTCATTTTTTTAACATAAATCAAGACAATTAAACTAAATTAACTAACTTCCTTAATAAGTGTGAAATTAGTTACTTTTGTTTATAATTGAGTCCGGAGATAGTACTAATATGAAATAGGCGTAAAAAACTTGTATACTGAAAAGTGTGGTAAGATGATAAATTTTCTATGGATTTTCCTAACATATACAACCTTGCACATAAATATTACGTTGGAAGTTGTGTATTCAATTCATTGAAAGTTTAAAAGTTACTATTTACAATACAATATTTTTATTTTTTGATTTCTTAAAATGGGCAAGGTTGCTCTTATGACACTTATTAAGAAACCAAGAAAAGAAAAATCTTATTGGAAAATGATATATTTAATATTTTGAAAAGATAAATATTTGATTTTTTAAATGAAATCTTGTTATTTTTAGGTTTCCCCCAAGGGCATTCGTTTGTAAGATTTTTTGGAAATTCTCCCGCTCTTGTTAATTAAAATTAGTAGTTTATTACTCCTTCTAGGTTTATTGCGCAAATTATGAATAACTAGCTTCAAATATGATTTTACCCCTACCAAAAAAGAAGAAGATGAAGATAGAACTTTACAAAAAAGAATTACTGATTCAATTTTTATTTGTTTTCCTTATATATATATATATATATATATATATATATATCTATTAAAATTTAAAAATTAGTGCAAAAATTTAAAGCAAATGAACAGCAAGTTGTCACAGCTAAGTCAATCACAAGTGAAATTCAGCATCTTACCCGAAATGTCACTATATAAAATAACCTTGACTCAGTGGCTGTTTACATTAAGTAATTAGCCTGAAAAATTGAAAAGAATAAATGAACCAGAAAAAATAAAACTAACTTAACTTGTAATTGACTCTTGTTTTCTGTTATAGTAAATCTTGCAAAAATTTGAATCGAAAAATATTGACATTTTAATCACTAATAAATTGTCGTGAAACTTAACAATGAGTCGTAACAAAAATGATATTTCTCATTTCTATCAAAGGTGAAGGTCTATTTCCATCTCCTAACTGGAAAAACTAGCTCCCTTGTCACTTAATTTCTAGACATTACTTTTGCATTAATTTATACATGTGGCATATTTGAGTGTCTAATCAACTACATTAGACTAATTTAAACTTAAACTAACTTCTAGAAAAGAATCCAAAAAAGTGAAACCGGAAAAGAAGTGGAAAGTGCTGAAGTTAACACAGGAAAACATAAGAAGAGTGGTTGAATTATGTTGAATTATGTTTCTCGATAAATTTTTCTAACTCTTTTTTTAAAATAGTTTTGCAAGCAAGCAAGAAATAAATACACACAATAAAAAGCTTTTTGAAAGAGAGTTGATAAATTGAATATCAAATCCCCATAGTTAGTAATAAAAGCAACTTAAAAGAGACAAGGGATAAGAGATTCACAACACGAGGATTTATCCTGGTTCACTCTCTTCCAACCAAGAGCTATGTCCAAACCCTTCTACTTGAAGGTTTTCTCCACTATAATCCAATAGCTTACAAATATTCTTTGCGCTTGCCTCTCCAGGCTTATAATCACTCAAGTATTTAACATCTCTCCAGGCGCTCAAGTATTCTTTTACAGTCAAACCTCTTCAGGCTCTCTCTAACTTAAGATATAATAGGTTTTCATCTAAGAACTCAGTATGTGTGAGGATATGAAGGTTTAAGATCAGAGATTACAATGAATATAATCAAGAGAAGATTTTGATAGAGTTTTTGCACTTTCAAATTCTCAGAGCTCTCGTTGTTGTTAACTTCTTTACCGGGGTCGTCCAGTATTTATAGATGAAGTGCAACTTTAGCTCTTGTTTATTCAACGGTCTTCAAGATGTATTTGTTTAGAGATAGCATTTAACACTATGATCCGTTGAGTTTGATAACTTGATATGTGATCTTTAGAAAAGGGCTCTTAGATATCAGAAATGCTCAAAGTGGTACTATCACTTCTCTATTGTACCTGAAAGTTGCCTTTTGTCTTTCATTCTTTATACTGAGTCAAGTTTGCAGCAGCTTGTGTCAGAGTACAAAGGCATTTGAGTAATCGATGGTACTATGTTTCTTTACCAAGGAATAACGCATATACAATTTGAAATAACCAAGGTAAAGACATAGAAACAAATGAATTAAATAAGCAATCATTTGAAATAAAGGCGCTGACTAGACGGGTTCTGAAGCAGTATGTGTTTGGACGTGCATTCTTAACCTTGAAGTAAAGCAACTAGGTAGTCTACTAATAGATCGTCTAGTTGTTCTACCGGGTAGTTTAGTGTTAACTTATTTAGCTTTCACCGGGTAGTCTACTTAACGGGTCGCCTAACTTTTATCGGGTAGACTACTTATCGGATCGTCTAATATATTATCGGGTGGATTATAAGTCTTTGGACTTGCTAGGTATTGGACTTGTTATGTCATCCGGCTAGATTAGCGGCTCGTCTAGCGATCTTAGTTTGGACTAGTTATTTACCAGGTTAGACTAGTGACTCGTCTAGCGAACTTAGTTTGGACCAACTATGCTTTTGGACTTATTTAAGCTCTAGACTAGTACCCTTGTCTAGCGATATAAAAGCAGTCCTGCACACTTGAATAGACGAGTTAGTCCAATAATTCAACTTTGTCATACAAATTTAATTTTTTTGTTAACATCAAAATTTCAAAAGATTATTAACCATAACCACTTTGGTTCCAACAAATACCACCACGCCCATGACAATTTTCTCTCTATCTACGTATCTATCAACCTAACTAACTAACTAACTCTCTCTCTATATATATATATATAATCTAAGAAGATATTGTTATCGTGAGTTAATGAAATGAATGATAACAAATAAATAATAATTTATTAATAAAAAATAAAACCCGACACAGCTTTTTCAATATTTTAGTTTTAATAGCCAAATTAATACACATAAGGCAAACACCTAATATAACCACAGCATAGTTTTAATCCTAAAAAACAGTCACATCATACTAAAAACTTCCAAGGATTTCATTACCCTATTAAAGGATAACAAGTTGAAGATTTATAATTTATTAATAAAAAATAAAACCCGACACAGCTTTTTCAATATTTTAGTTTTAATAGCCAAATTAATACACATAAGGCAAACACCTAATATAATCACAGCATAGTTTTAATCCTAAAAAACAGTCGCATCATACTAAAAACTTGTTATTGCCGCCCAAGGATTTCATTACCCTATTAAAGGATAACAAGTTGAAGATCTGAGGGGAAAAAATCTCCAACTGTTGGTAGCTAGCTGCATAACACCATAAGGTGCACGTAAGGACAAGATACACTACACAATCAACAAGGTCGTGTATAGGAATTTTGGGCCTTAGACGAAAATTGTAAAGAGACTTAATATTATATAAATTATGAATTATCATATTAATCTTCTAGCTTTTTGAGTTGTGAAATCATTTATCAAAGTTTTATATTTAAACAAATTTAACATTTTACTCTCAATAGAATATGAAGATGAGAAGAAAAAAGAGAAAAAAAATGAGAGAGCTCAAAAGTTTGAAGTAAAAATATTAAAATTTTATAATATATATATAGTAAAATAACGGTTAAATTTTGAAAATATTAAAAAATAATTAAATCTTAACTAATTACCTTCAACGGCTATTTTATCATTTTGCATAGTTGTATTCCCATTTTCCAATTATTATGCGGATTACCTTATTAATTATGGCAATGTACACGGAAGAGTAATAAAAGCATAAAAGGCAGATTCTTTGAAATGTAACTAGTGTATTTTCGATCTTTGAAATGTAACTAGTGTATTTTCGATCTCAATAACACATATGTTGTATGTGGAATTAGGCTTTGTTGCTCAATCACTTGCCAAGCCATTTGCCATCAATATAATGAGTTATTGGCTTTGCACTCTACACGACCCTGACAATGAAATTTCCCACACTACCCGTAATGAGTTATTCCTTCATCCAGAGAAATGGCGCGATAGAGAAAGCACAAAGAGTAAAAAGGTAGAGGGTTTTGGGGTAGGATTTTGAGATAGGTTTGTATTTATATTTCTCATTAAAAGTATAACTTACTCTTAAAAAATAATCAACGGAAATCAAGAGATTTTGGAATACCACACGATTTTTTTTACCCGTAAAAATCTTGATTAAATACAACTAGATTTGAACACATTCTATAAAAAATCTCAATAGTATTGATTGAATACCATAAGACTTTTTTAAACTACTTAAAAATCTTAATTAAATACCTCAACTTTTTTATCATAAAAAAATCCTTTGAAAATCTGGATTGAATACACCTCACCATTGGTTGAATTGTTTCTCTCAAAAAACTTAAACGAACATTCTTTTTGAAGAATTTTGACAATAGAAATTTAATTTTTTGAAAAAATAAATTAAACTAATTTAAATATACACTAAATTATTTTTTATTAAATATAATATTAAAACGGAGTGACTTCCAGCTCAGAAAGGAGAACCAGTGTCGCTCAATTCCACCGGCAATGAAAGTGACGGACTCCGAAAACGTAACGGTGGAAGCATTGATTACTACAATTAGAAGGGCAATCAGTTTCTATTCTTCCATTCAAGCCCATGATGGCCACTGGCCTGCTGAATCTGCTGGCCCTTTGTTTTTCCTTCAACCTTTGGTGAGCACATCATCTCAGATTTTAGCCTAATACTCATTTTGGTCACCACAACATATTGTGATTTTAATACCACGTGTGCAGGTAATGGCACTCTATATTACGGGATCCCTTGATGTTGTTTTTGGACCAGAGCACAAGAAGGAAACTATTCGGTATTTGTATAATCATCAGGTATATCTATAATAAAATATGATATTTAATATATTAAATTAAACAGTTTTTAATCTTTATTAATTATATTTTATTATTACTATTCCGTCTCTGTTACAAACTTGATCCTAATTATTGTTTTCTACCTCAAGTTACAAATATGATTAACTTCAGAATCTGGTCGAAACATTAATTATAGACCAAGAGCAAGAGTAAAAATATAGCTCCTAACTTGTATTTAGTTTTTGCGTAAAAATATTTGAAGGGTATATAAGTAATTTAATGTCCCGGTCTCTCTTCTTCTCCATTTTCTTCTCATATCCTTGGGGAGGCCTTATATTTATAGTGTTATTTGTAACTGAATGGTTACCTAGATAAGTACTTTATCTTTTATAATAGATAAGCATAACTATATGATAAGGTTGTTATGCTGGAGTCTCGGATAATGATTTATATTGAACTCTGATTATATCTTTAATTTGTTAGTGGGATAACCTAAGCCCAGTTACTTCCCTTCATTCTCAGACATGTAGATATCATAGGTGAAGCTCGGTCAATACTCATCCTTCATTCTCGGGCAGTACACAAGTCCCCTAGGTTTGAGTCTTAATAAGGCGAAAGAGCTTTTAAGTTATTGATCGGGCTTCACATGACCGAATAAAACATGCCTTACTAGTACTTAATCATACCAAATCCATCTTTTAGCATTAATGCTTGTTTACTCAAGCTTATTTCACGCGTGCAAACTTTAGGGATGTTAGTTCCCGAAGACATAATCTTCTGATGCTTGTTCGGAGCTCTTTGAAGACTTAACTAGTTTCCTTATGACAATGCTTTTGATAAGCTCGACATTCCCTTTTTCATCTAATGCTCGTCCAGAGCTGAACTCGTTTACTTGAGTTTATTTTACACGTGTATTTTCGTGCTCGTCTAATATTCATCCAGATTTTTTTTTGTGGTTTATTACTTACACCTTTCCATGCTTATCTGGAGCTAATGCAAGGTTTACCTTTTTTTTTTTGGGTTCAAGGTCTAGCCTTCTAATACTTGATTTCATAATCTTCCTATGCTCGGTCCGAGCTCGTGGGAGATCATTTCATTAAAGGCTTGGCCTTCTAATACTCGTTTAGAGCTTATTCAAGGCTTGTCTGACTTAAACCTTTTCATGCTCGTTCGGAACTCGTCCAAGTTCTTTGTTGTTGGTTTAAGATATAGCCTTCTAATGTTTACTTCGAACCCTCTAAAGAATACTCCTATTATTCTTTCGATTCTCGTCTCAAGCCCTTGATAAGCTAGGCCCTACCCCGCTCATTGTGAGCTTTTGGTAGACTTCACCAATTAATTTATATATGTTATGGTCTCCGGATGCCCCACCCAACTAATGATAAGTTTGACCATACCTTGCTTATTGTGAGCTTTTGATAGACTCAACCATACCTTGGCCAACAATGCTTATCTCAAGCATTTGGAGAATTAAGCTAATCTCATGATAAGCTCGTTTAATGGTCTTTTAGATCATAAATAGTTATCTAAAGTACGTTAACTTTAATCTCATGACATGCTCGTCTAATGCCCGTTTAGGGCTATTGGAGAGCTTATCTTACCAATGTTCATTTAGAACTCCTGATTTTTCCTCACTAATGCTCGTCATTTCGAGCTCTTAGTGACTTTGATCTGTCAATGCTTGTCGTTCTGAGCTCTTGGAGAGTTTATCTTACTAATGCCCGTCGTTCTAAGCTCTTAGTAACTATTTCCTCACTAATGCTCGTCGTTCCGAGCTCTTAGTGGCTTCGCTCCTCCAATGCTTGTCGTTCCGAGTTCTTGGAGAGTTTATCTTACTAATGCTTGTCGTTTCGAGCTCTTAAGAACTCCCTCCTCACGAATTCTTGTCGTTCCAAGCTCTTGGAGAGTTTATCTTACTAATGCTCGTCATTCCGATCTCTTAGTGTCTATTTCCTCACTAATGCTCGTCATTCCGAGCTCTTAGTGGCTTTGTTCTCCTAATGCTTGTCGTTCTGAGATCTTGACAAGTTTATTTTACCAACGTTCATCGAGAACTCCTGGTAACTCATTCCTCTCTAATGTTTGTTATTCCAAGCTCCTAGTGGTCTTTTTCTCACTAACTCGTTGTTCCGAGGTCTTAGTGGCTTTGTTCCTCCAATACTAGTCGTTCCGAGCTTTTGGAGAGTTTATCTTCCAATGTTCATATAGAACTCTTGGGTAATTTTTTCCTCACAAATGCTCGTCGTTCCGAGCTCTTAGTGGCTTTGATCTTCCAATGCTCATTTTGATTGAACCCGAGATTGGTGGGTTCTAAGATGTCTCATGATACCAATGACTTTCATCTTCTAAATGTGGTGTATACGATTTTCCTGGAGAAAATCTTTTTCCACTATACCTATATATCATATATAAATATTAAATGTTAGCAAATGTCAAAATATATAATCTTTTAACTTAAATAAGTTGGAACCACTTGTGCAATCATCCTTCCCATGATGAGAAGTGCCCGAGATAAATGGTGGTATCACCATATTCTCCAGAAGGAATGTGCCGAATCTTCAAATGGAGATAGGAGTCCAGAATTTTTTTGTTTATCATATAAAATGCCAAAAGAATATAATGCCTGCGTGTGTATTCTATCCAAACTTAATATGAAACTCCAAATGTATATAAAGATGTATCAGAGTACAATCAAAGAGAGAATAGAATGGTTAGACTTTTATTAGGTGCGCTTCCTGCTTATAAGGCCATGCCCGAATTATTTTTTATAATAAAATTATATGCAGCTTGATTGGGATAGACAAACCATGGCGATGATGTTCCTATGCCTCTTGTAGTCTTTTTTGCTTTCAGGGACAAGTGTCCCTTCTCTCAGCATGTTTAGCATGCCAATTTTAATTAAGGAAAATGCTAACGAGTGTCCTTAGGACATTCGTTAAGTAATCAAGAAAAGAAAGTTTGTATAGGGAATTTGTGTATTTAATATTTGAAAAAGTAAAATACTTAGTGTACTGGCCGAAGAGTGAAACCCGGTCACCGAACTTAATACCCGGCCCAGTCCGGACGTTAAGGATAATAAGTTAAAGATCACCTAATTAAGGGATAATATATTGATATTATCCTGATATTATCTGAAATAACCTTATCTGGTTAAAAGGGATAATATCCCTTAAATTAAGGAATCACATCTCAAAAGAGATTTAAGAGATAAAAGGAGATAAATCAGATCTCTAAAAGATATGGAAATCCTATTATAAAAGGAAGAGTACCCCTGATAGAAACTCACTTTCACTAATCCCGGTAACTCTCCCTTAAGCGTATTAGAGGACTAGCTCGACCAAGAGACTATTGAAGAGTCCTTGCTTGCTAGTACCCATCGGATACAAAATTAAGGGATCGAGATCACCGTACCATCAAGGGTTGAACCTAGAACTACGTCTTGCTTTGATTCCCATTGGGATACGTAGGACCGGAATATTACATTCTGTCAAGCCAAAGTCTAAAACAACCCCCATTGTCCACTCTTGGTATGACGTTCTACGGCGAGATTCCGACAAGTCGGATCTCGGCAGGAACATTTGGCGCCCACCGTGGGGCCGAGGCAAACTTTCCCCGGCCGCACATCCATCGACATCTGTCAAACGATTGATTAGATGAGCTATCAAAACTACGACACAGTAATGAGTTAGCATCCCCACTCCAATCACAACATATTCCTCTCCAAAAATCCCAACCCTCCCCCTTTCCACCGATGACAGACTCCCTCATGGCGCATGACCCGGCCACACTTACAACCACCATTTGAGGCGGTGTTACAGAAGGCGTCGGAGGTGGAACGGAAAGCTCAAAACCGTTTCCCCTCATTGTTCATGCTTCATCTCCACCCGCAAACTCCTTATCTTAAAGGCTGGTCCCCGAGCCTCAGAGTAGAGCTCCTTTCTTCTTTCCCCTCCATACACCGTCAAAGAGCAAGGAACGTGAAGACTGATTTGCGCCAACCTGAAAGTTGCGACGCGGATCCGCCGTCACTGTCATCAGCAACCTAGCTCCGTGCTTTAATCAGCTCCGCTCTGTTCAGATTTACCCCGACGTTCCGGCAACGCCGTGTCACAGTAGAGCCCCTTGTCCCATTGACGCCGGTGCCGAATGCCCAGATCCTTAGTTCTCTCCGTCGTTGTCCACGATCTGCAACCCAGATCCATGTTCCTATGCGACATTCAAATAGAAGGAAAGAGATGAAGAAGGTAGGAAGAAGGATGCACAGATACTCACCATTCTTAGAAGGCATGGAAGTGTGCGCCGCCGCCATCCCAATCGTACGGCGGACAACCACCGGCTCAGCCATACTCCGCCAACCCCTACGGAGGACCACCTCCACCGTCTGGCCAAACCAAACCCTACAGCCAGCCTTCTGCTCCTACGCCTCCCCTTACTCCTCATCCTTAGGAAATCCCAACAAACCCCCGAAGGATGAACCGTACTCACATGACAGCGGAGGCGGAGGTGGACGCTATCTGCCGTCGGTGCTGCCGCCATATGGGAATCCATTGGCGTCGCTGGTACCGTCGGTTTTCCCTCCCGGAACCGATCCCAGCATGGTCGCGTGTTTCCAGCTGACCAACCAGGACGGCAACGGATTGGTCAATGACAAGGAATGGCAGAGGGCCCTTTCTTCTTAAAACCAGAGCTTCATCTTGAGGACCGTTCATCTCCTTATGTATCACTTCACCAACACCAACGTCGAGAAAATTGGACCCAAGGAGTTCACATCTCTATTTTACAGCCTTCAAAACTGAAGGGGTATTTTTGAGAGATTTGATAAAGACAGGTGTGGCAAAATCGACTCATCTGAGTTGCGTGGAATCTTTTTCTAGGAAAAGTAGTTCCCCTCCGACTTGGTTATGTGGGTATTGTAAATCGTAGTCAGGAGGGTATTCTAATGAACCAGAGTATAAAGGACGCTCTTGTTGCTGAAGAGAAGTTTTTCTGCGGTCATCCAATATACAGTGGTCTAGCAGATAGATGTGGTATTCCACAATTGGTAAAGAAGTTGAACCAGATTCTTGCACAACATATCAAGGCCGTGCTACCAGGGTTGAGAGCACGTATAAACACTTCACTAGTCGCTCTTGCGAAAGATCATGGAAGCTATGGAGAAATCACAGAATCCAAGGCTGCTCAGGGTGCTCTTCTCCTGAATATTCTCTCAAAATACTGTGACGCATTCTGCTCCATGTTAGAGGGAAAGAATCAGGAGGTCTCTACATCTGAGCTATCTGAGCTCGGCCAGCATAGCTCGGTCTAGGAGAGCTCGACCATATGGGCTTTAGGGAATGCCTAAATCAGAGGTCGCGAAATGCTCAGGTGATATTGTTCTCTAAATCTAGTTTAAATCTAATATGATTTGATATGTTTTGCTCCACACCTTTAATGTTGTGTTATGTAGCATCACATCATATTATTTATATATTTGAGCAAAGTGATGTTCGGATGATACCACTCCCAGAGTCACAAAATTTGCAACTACAAAATGGTTGAGCTCCGGCTCCCTTGAAAATAACAGGTCGAAGCCCCATGCTTCCCTTTCCAAAGGTCGAGCCAAAATTCCCTCTCAAAATTTTACTAAGAGGAAAACAAGTCGAAGTTCCTCAAATTAAAACCATGGAGGCCGAGTCAGACTCCCTCTATAAAAATCATAGAGATCGAGCTCTCCCTTGGAAAATAAAATTCCATCAGCTCCAGCACTCAAACACTATACTAACAAACCTAAAGAGGCTGACCAAGCTAAAATCGACCGATCCAAGGTCGAAATGCCGAGCCTATAAAGGTATATAAAACCTAAAGAGGCTGAACGAGCTAAAGTCGACCGAGTTGAGGTCGAAATGCCGAGCCTATAAAGGTAAACAGCTAAAGACCTAAAGAGGCTGACCGAGCTAAAGTCGACCGAGTTGAGGTCGAAATGCCGAGCCTATAAAGGTAAAAAACAGCTAAAGACCTAAAGAGGCTAACCGAGATAAAGTCGACTGAGTTGAGGTCGAAATGCTGAGCCTATAAAGGTAAACAGCTAAAGAGGCAAGTGCCTAAAGAGGTGACTGACACGCTGTCGCGCACGCGTCAAAAAGCGAGCGGTTTGTAAAAAGTGTAGTAAGGATGCGACAACTCGGGTATCGTATCATAAGGACTCTCGTAATGTTATTATCATAGAAAATCAGTTTTCTTGGGGGGGGGTTGGTTCGAAATTGATTGGAAAACAGAATGAAAACAGAGCAGAAAAACAAAGCAAATTAAGTGATTATCAAATAAGACTAAGACGATCAATCTGCTGTTCGGTTTCCCACTATCATCGGTTCATGTAATTCCATGCCCTCAGCGGATTCTAATCCCTTTTCGATTGTAGCATCGATTAACAAGCGAAATCGACACTAAGGGACATATGCTCCTAATTCCGAATTATGCTAACGGATGAAGCCCTTCGTGAATTAAGCAAACACGAATTGAACGCACGCGAATTAAGCAAACGCGATTAAGTTTAGGAACATAAAATCATCGAAAATAAATCAACACTAATTCGATACAAACTGAATTAAGCAAACAGAGAATATCGAATAGCATTGAAAGAGAGAAGGAAATTCAATCGGGAATTACAAGACCTCAAGTGTCGGCGGAAGCCGATTACAGCAGATTAACCTCGAGAGATTAGTTCTCCATCAAAAACGCAATACAATCAGAGAAATTCGTAAACAAGGATTAGCAAAAGATCCTTCTGTTCTGCCCTAAACAGCTATTTATAACTTTCAGAAACTGCGCTCGCTTGCGAGGTGAGTAGCCTCTCGCGGAGCGAGTACTTCCAGGATTGCAATTTCCACTGTTTCCTTCATTCCCTGGACTCTAAGTTAACCTGAAAACATGAAATAGCCATAAGTGCTTTATTTGACTCAAAACTGGCTAAATTACCCTAAAACTACTTAAGGGACTCAAAACCTTGCTTGAGGACAATCAAGTCTAATTTGGGCGAAAACGAGATATAATTGGCACAAAACCATGGTCATACTAGTCATAAAACTAGTCGAGCCAGAGGCTGATCAAAATACCCCAAACTTAAACTTTGCTTGTCCCCAAGCAAACTAAAACTCAAAAAGGACTCAAACTTGGCAGCTTAAAAGATTCAATCAATTTCGCACAAATTTCATGCAATCTTAACAAAACAATTTCTCTTCAATGTTCCCCCCTTTTCAACAATATAATCCCCAAATTCATTTACTTTAAACAATTGAGAATTCCATCATTCATGCAATCAGTAATCTAAGCAAGGGATCCAAGTTACACAAAAGGGAGATCACCAAATTCAAACAATCGCCTTCCTCACAAGGGGGTTTAGCGTTTCACTCATTCGCTCAATTTTTGTC
The DNA here is from genome assembly GCA_030762895.1 of Sophora flavescens. Classification (NCBI taxonomy): domain Eukaryota; kingdom Viridiplantae; phylum Streptophyta; class Magnoliopsida; order Fabales; family Fabaceae; genus Sophora; species Sophora flavescens. The sequence continues at coordinate 105,118,588 of CM061066.1, read as the reverse complement.
TAGGCTATCAACATTTCACTCAATTTCACTTTTAAGAGCACTTCCCATGAATTTTATTTTCATCTCAAAATGGTTCCCACGGAAACATGCATGCAACATCAAAATGTCTTTTAAGGTTGTAATGGGGCCTGGCTAAGGGTAGGATATTCAAAGGTACTAGGCTTAAGTCCCTAGGAACTAAGAGAGCATGAACATTTTGACATATTGAAATTCCACTCAAATTCCTTTCTCCATTTTTCTTTATGCTTTCGGGTGACTACAACATTTTTCTTTTAATACCCTTTCTTTGACATTTTGTTCTTTTCTTTTCTTTTCTCTTCTTTTCTTTTTCTTTTTGCCCTTTGGCTCCAACCTTTTTATTATTATTATTTTCATTTTCTCACCCTAGAATGACATGTCACATCCTTGTAGCCACCCCAAACTTAGTTTCTTGCAACCATTCTCTTTCTAAGCTTCCATGCTCTCCTAATCCTAAGATCGGGTTAACATGGTTTTTTTTTCTTCAGATTTTAGGCTCATAACATAAGGTCATCAAGAATTAACAGGCTAATTAGGCTCAATGGGGCTAACTAGGGAACATGCATTAGGAATGGTTCAATTTAGGCCAAGTGGTTATTTACAAAGAAAATTGCCTAAATCATCTGATGCAACACATAAACATGCAAACCATGAAGAGATTCAAGCAAATTCGGGAAAGTGCAGCTCAAAAATGATTCACACAGTTAAAAACATGCTGGAGGCTCAAATCCTCACCTGGACATTTTTGCAAATTGTTTGACCGAGATTCTATCCCTAGTGTGTGCACCCTATCACCCCAAACTTATCATAAATCATACAATCATAATAGAATATCTCAAAGTTCAATTTTCAATTTTTCACATGGGGATCAATTTTCAATTTTCAAAACCAAGGGGGAATCATCAACATAAATCATGCAATCAATCTGTGCTAAATCAACAAAACCCACCAAGCTTGCCGACACAAGACTCACACACATGCTCTTGAGCTTCTCAAATTATTCAAGAGCGAAAAGAAAACACAATAAAAAACACAAAACAAAACACAACAAATGGTTCCCTCCCCCACACTTAAAACATACATTGTCCTCAATGAAACAACATAAATATTAAATCAGAATGAGCGAAAGGAAAGGGTGCTCCCTGATCAAGTTGCAGTGTAGGTGGGCTCTCCCAAGGAGAGCTCCTCAACAGTAGCATCCTCAGGCCCCAAGCTCTCGTGGAATAGCTTCAGCCGCTGCCCGTTAACCTTGAATGCCTTGTTGCTACCTGCACTTTTAATCTCTATTGCACCATGAGGAAAAACATTAGTAACAATAAATGGTCCAATCCACTTGGACCGAAGTTTCCCAGCCATCAATTTCAGGCGGGAGTTAAACAGTAAGACCCGCTGACCCACAGAGAATTTCCTTCCTAGCAATAATCCTATCATGGAAATGCTTGGTTTTCTCCTTATAAATCCGAGAGCTTTCATAGGCTTCTAGCCTAAGCTCTTCAAGCTGCTGTAATTGGAGTTTCCTTTCAATACCAGATTTTTGCATTTCCAGATTATAGCACTTGACCGCCCAATAAGCACGGTGCTCAACTTCCACAGGGAGATGACAAGCCTTACCGAATACAAGCCTAAAGGGGGACATCCCTATTGGCGTCTTGAAAGTGGTCCTCTGAGCCCAAAGTGCGTCTTCTAGACGGCGGCTCCAGTCCTTCCTACTCGGCTGCACCACTTTCTCTAAGATCTGTTTGATCTCTCTGTTGGAGATCTCAGCCTGACCATTGGTCTGGGGATGGTAAGCAGTGGAGACTCTGTGCACGACTCCATACTTCCGGAGTAGAGCTTCCATGGTGCGGTTGCAGAAGTGAGTGCCCTGGTCACTTATGAAGGCACGAGGTATGCCGAACCTGCAAAAAATATTGGACCTAACAAAATTTGCAACAACTTTAGAATCGTTAGTCCTAGTGGGGATAACTTCCACCCACTTTGAAACATAGTCAACAGCCAAAAGAATGTAGAGAAAGCCAAAAGATGCAGGGAAAGGACCCATAAAGTCGATTCCCCACACATCAAACACCTCACAGAAGAGCATAGGTTGCTGAGGCATCTCACTCTTGCGAGTGATGGATGTACCTGCTGTTTGACACTCCTTACAAGTCTGGTAAACCTCATAAGCATCTCTAAAAATGGTGGGCCAGTAAAAACCAGAATCTAGGACTTTTCTTGCAGTCCTCTGTGGCCCAAAGTGTCCCCCTACTTGAGAGGCATGAGAAAAGTGCAAATTAGACTCAATCTCATAGTCGGGGACACATCGCCTGATCACTACAAAATTTCCAAAGAAATGGATTATCCCACACATAGTACTTGGCGTCACTCTTTAGTTTGTGGATTTGTGACCTAGTTGCTCCTGTCGGGAAGACACCAGCAACTAGGTAATTAACAATGTCGGCAAACCAAGGAGTAACGCCATGCAGCTGTAAAAGCTGCTCATCAGGAAAGTCATCCTGAATGGGGGAAGGATCCTCATCCCTCTCTATCCTACTCAAGTGATCAGCCACTAAATTTTTCGCTCCACTCTTGTCCTTTATCTCCACATTAAACTCTTGGAGCAACAACATCCACCGAATCAACCTCGGCTTTGCTTCTGGCTTCTTCAACAAGTATTTCAGAGCTGCATGGTCAGTGAAAACAATAACCTTGGAACCTAGCAAATATGATCTAAACTTGTCAAGAGCAAAAACAACAGCTAGGAGTTCCTTTTCAGTGGTGGTGTAATTAGATTGTGCAGCATCTAAAGTCCTAGAAGCATAATAAATGACATGTGCAGCCTTGCCCACCCTTTGTGCCAGGACCGCTGTAACACCCCGATTTTTACTGTTTTAAATAACAGTAATACATATAAATATGTTTATAAATTTATTTGAGTTTTATAAAATTATTTTAAATAAACGGAGGTTATTACTCAATCCTACTTGACCGTAGGAAGCTACGATTAAAATTTAGGTTGGAAAGTCAGGCGAAACCCGGCCCGCGAATTCCATTGACAGTATAATAATACTGCTCAAAAGACCTAATTTTAATTCTTGAACGAAAGACTTAAGTTTAGTATTTTATTTTCTACAATTATGTATTTTTAGAATTATTTCCAGAAAAAATAAAATAATTTACGTTTTTCAGGCGGAACGCGTAATCGGGTAGACGATGGAAGGGAAATTAGAGTTTCTAAGAGTAGTAAGAGGATTTATCTTAGGATTTTGAGATGATTCAATGGGATGAATCATATATTTAAGTTTAGAAGGTCTTTCAGGATTAAATAGAGAATTTCGAAATTTACGGTTAAGTCCCTGAACTTTCTGTAAATTACCATTTTGTCCCTAAATTAGTTTTTTTCGTTTTTTCAAGTGGATTGGGCTAGAATCCTTGTTTCTAATCCAAGATGGTCGTGGCTTATAGGCCCAAATATTTTTAGTTCATAGTTGAGTCCATAAAGCCATTCAAGTTTTCTTATCTTATGTTTAAAGGCCTAAATCTTCAAAGTGGGTCCCACAACCAATAAGAAAATGAAATCAAGCCCAAATGTTTCAAGCCCATATGAAAGCCCATGTGAATTTTGGCTGCCCATTTTAGTTGGAATTGTCAAGTTGATTCTAGAATTTTCTATAGGTTTCTACTTATCCTAGATTTGTCTACAAGTTTCTTGATTCTTCTAATACATTGAATTATCTTACTTTCTTAACTTGTCTTGCACTCATAAAAATCAGCCAAGTAAGTCAAAGATAAGATGGCATTTAATGTGATTAAACTCATCATCATGACATTCTATTGTCTATTTGCAAACTAGTCCTTCAACTATTGGAATCTTTGCAATTTGGTCCTTGGAACTTAATTGCACTTTGATCCTTTTAACATGACAACTCATCTTCATCTAGATCCTTCTTGAGATGTCGCCACTTACACTATAAATACCCTTCTCTCACTTTTCATTTAGTTCTTTGGTTGGTTGTCTTCTAAAACTCTAAAGTTCTAAGTTCTTAGTTCTAAGTTTCAAAGCAAGTTCTTGGATTTTCTTCATCATTGATTCTCAAGAGGTAAATCCTAATCTTTGTCTTAAATCATGTCTATGTTCTTTAGATAGTTTCTTGATTCAAGACTTATATCATGGTGATTCATCATTTTCAAGTTTCAAACCCTAGAACTTTGAAAAATCATAATAAATCCTAGGAAAATCTAATGATGATGAAACTACTTTCTATCTTCTAGATATCATGTCTACTATCTAAATTCAAGAGCATGATGTAATCAAAAATTTCTTTCTTGAAAACCTAGCCTTGGCCGAATCTATCAAAGTAGGTTTGGTAGAGTTTTTGTTCATGGTTTTCATTAATGATCTTGTTAATCAAGCTATTAGTATGTATGATTAATAAATCCAAGTTGGTTTATTAAACTAAGAACCCTAACCCTAAGATCATGTTGAGGCCGAATCTATGTATAAAAGAGTTAGAAAGTTTTGAGTTTCAACTTTAGTTGTTTAGTCACTAATCCATGATTTAGGTTAATCAAGGATCATTAATCTATGACTTAATCATGATTAGGAATTTTAAGGATTTTGAACCCTAAAAGTCAGCCCTTGGCCTAAACCCTAACCCTAAAGGTTAGAGGATTTTGTTTCAAATTTTAGTCTTGTAATAAGTAATCTATGTTAATTAAGACTCTAGTAATTAGGATCCAAAAGATGACATTAAGAAGATAACCCTAAACCTATTTTCTAAGTGTTGGCCGAACCTAGCCCTAAAGTGTCATAGATGGTTGTTAGTTGATTAATTATAGATATGTTGTTTGGTTGAAGGTGGTTGTGTTAACTCGTGGCGGGATAACGAGGATCGTCGTGTACGTATTTCCGGTGCTAGCTCAGGTGGGGAAAAGAATCAACCTATCGTCGGAATCGATAAGTAGTAGATTATATGATAATTGTGTAGGACGACCTAAACCCTACTAGTAGTCTAGTAATCGACAAGACCAAAATCCCATTGGAAACCTTTTCTGTAAAACCAATGTGATTCGGGGATTGTAGGTTTATCGACATTAAGTTGATTTTAAGTATTTGAGGATGTTTGAATTATTTACTTTTGACTGTTTGTGATACGCTGGTTGAGGTATTCCATCTGCATGTGACGTATTATTTTTGTGTTTGAATAATTATGATAGTGAGGATGGTTGTTGTCGGTCACGGCCGTGATGGTTGTCATGGCCAGGCCGTGACAGAGTCTGACTTTGTTAGTTTTGTTGTTTTTGGGGTGGTTTTTTGTTTGGTTTTGATATTTTTTTTGTGTTTGATGTTGCGGTTGTTTTTTGTTGTATTTTTGTGGATTGTGTTGTTGGAGATATTGTTTGGGTGAGAGAATAAGGTGATTTGAGGTGTGTTTAGTGGTTTTATCTAAGAGGAAAAAGGTGTTGAGACTTTGATGGAAGGTTGAGGCACTAGGTTGTTATTGATTTAAATTAGGGAGATTCATTTATCGAGGTATTGTTAGTCACAGCCGTGTGAGTGGAACACACGAGGTCAGGATATCCTATTTTGGGGATATCGGATATTGCGGGTGAGTGCCCTACGGATGTGGATGCCGAGGTAGACTACCGTAATACTCTTTAGTTCTTGACGAGTTCGCATGTTCTTGGCACTGGACCGTTTTGGATTGATGTTCCTTGACGAGTTCGAATGTTATGGGCACTGGACCGTTTTGGATTGATGTTCCTTGACGAGTTCGAATGTTATTTGCACTGGACCGTTATGGAAGGATGTTCCTTGACGAGTTCGAATGTTATTTGCACTGGACCGTTATGGAAGGATGTTCCTTGACGAGTTCGAATGTTCTTGGCACTGGACCGTTATGGAAGGACGAGTTCGAATGTTATGGGCACTGGACTGTTTTGGATTGATATTCCTTGACGAGTTCGTATGTTCTTGGCACTGGACCGTTATGGAAGGATGTTCCTTGACGAGTTCGTATGGCACTGGACCATTTTAGACTAATAAGTGTTTAGTCTTTGATGCGTTTCGAAAGTTATTGGTACTGGACCGTTCTGGACTACTGACTAATGTGACAGGAGTGAAGATGGCCACATCAGTATTAAGTTTTAGTTGCATGGGCTGAGGGTAGAGGATGATATAGTGAATTGAGGATGATTGCTGATTTTGATTGATGCGTGTCTGTGACAATTACTGTATAATTTACTATTACTCTTTTCCACTTTTTGATGATAGAACTGTTTCTTATTCCCTATATCTTTCTGTGTGTTGTGTTTTATTTCTGATGTGATCGTACGAGAAGACCCGATGGAGGAACCAATTGCTGAGGGGTTAGATGGAACTCCTTACGAACCAGATGCTGGAGGTCGAGCTGTGATCTAGAGCGATTAGGGTATAGACATGATGGCCAGTGTGTCTAAGGAGTATTTATATTCCGCTAAGTATGTATGTAGTGAAGTCTATACCTGTGAGGGATCCTACTGAGAGGGTACCCTTAACAGTGTTTTGGTTTTGTAATAAATAAACATGTGTGTAATTATATATTATAACTTTGGTGTGTTTTATATTTGTAGAAATTATATGATCATTAAATAAGTTTTAAATTTTCACGTATTTGCAATAATAAGTGCGCCATTAAGTAAATAGATCTTAAGGTTTTAATGTAATAATACAATGGGGCACAACGGGGTGTCTCAACCGCCCCCACAGCATAGTTAGAAGCATCACACATGAGCTCAAAAGGGAGGGTCCAGTCAGGGGGCTGGATGATGGGGGTAGAGGTCAATGCCTTTTTCAAGAAGTCGAACGCCTTCTTGCAGTTATCATCAAAGCTGAATATGGCATCATTCTTCAGCAAGTTTGACAGAGGAAGAGCTATCTTGCTGAAGTCCTTTATGAAGCGCCTGTAGAAACCTGCATGACCAAGAAAAAAACGAATCTCGCGAACGCAAGATGGGTAAGGCAATGTTGAAATCACATCAATTTTAGCAGGATCTACTGAGATACCCTCTTTAGAAATAACATGCCCCAAAACAATCCCCTGTTCGACCATAAAATGACACTTTTCATAGTTCAAAACAAGGTCAGTTTCAATGCATCTTTCTAAAATCAGATTCAGACTATGCAGGCATGCATCAAATAAGGAACCATATACAGTGAAATCATCCATGAACACTTCAATGCAATTTTCAATAAATTCAGAAAAAATGCTAATCATGCATCTCTGGAAAGTGCCAGGAGCATTGCAAAGACCAAATGGCATCCTCCTGTAGGCAAACTTGCCGAAGGGGCACGTGAAAGTGGTCTTTTCCTGATCCTCTGGTGCAATGTGGATCTGGAAGTATCCGGAAAAGCCATCAAGAAAACAGTAGTGGGACTTACCGGCCAGCCGTTCGAGCATCTGATCGATGAACGGCAAAGGAAAGTGATCCTTTCGAGTGACCTGGTTCAACCTCCTATAATCAATATAGACTCTCCAGCTATTCTGGACTCTAGTGGGGACAAGCTCATTGTTCTCATTTCTTACCACTGTGAGGTCAGATTTCTTGGGTACAACTTGCACTGGGCTCACCCAAGTACTATCAGAGATGGGGTATATGATACCCGCATGCAGGAGTTTTGTCACCTCCTTCTTTACAACATCCAGAATCTATGGATTTAGCCGCCATTGCGGCTGGCTAACTGGTTTAGCCCCATCCTCCAACAGAATCCTATGCATACATCTAGAGGGGCTAATTCCTGGGATGTCAGCCAAGGTCCATCCAATTTCCTTCTTGTGCTTCTTCAAAACCTCCAAGAGTTTAGCTTCCTGGTCAGAGTCAAGGTTGGAGGAAATGATAACTGGAAGTTTTTCATTCCTCTCCAAATAAGCATACTTTAGATTCCCAGGAAGTGGCTTAAGCTCTAGGGAGGGTGGATGCTTAACAGATGGTATGTTTGGGGCAGCCGGGGTGTCAAGACTTCAGCCGAACAGACAGCTTCACTTACACTATCACCCTACAAAGTAGAATCAATCTCAGCACAAACAACACAAGGGTTAGCGTCAGTACAGTCAGTACATGAATAAACATCATTAAAACCAGAAATAGATGGAAAATCATCAACCAAGTCATCATAGGTGTCATCAATAATTTCAGAGAGCAACTCTATTTGGAAAACAGAGTGCTCTTCCGATGGATGCTTCATAGCATCGAAAATGTTGAACCTTGCAATAATGTCACTCCATGGACATGGTTCCATCATCAACATCAATCTTTGTCTTTGCTGTCTTCATGAACGGTCTGCCCAGGATGATTGGTGATATGCTTGAATTTGTTTCCCCTGCCATGTCCAGGATGTAAAAGTCAGCGGGGAAAATCAAATCATCAACTTGTACCAGCACATCTTCTACCACTCCCATGGGGCGAGCATTGGTCCTGTTGGCAAACTGGATAGTGAGACCTGTATGTTGCAAAGGACCCAGATCAAGGTTGTTGAAAACAGAGGTGGGCATGACATTTATGGAGGCTCCCAAATCCAACATGCAATTGTCGAATTTGCTGTCCCCAATGGTGCATGGAATAGCGAAAGTGCCATGATCCTTGCACTTCTGTGGCGGTGCCTGAGTGAGGGATGAAACTGTAACCTTCTCAGGAGCAAGTTTAGGTTGAATGAGGGCTGAAACATTTCGCCCCAAATTCACTCTCTCATTACCCTTCAACCTTCTCTTGTGGGTGCACAAATCCTTCAGAAACTTTGCATACTTTGGAACCTGCTTAATCACATCTAGGAGCGGAATGTTTACCGCCACCTTTCTGAACACATCTAGAATCTCCCTCTCCTTGTCTTCCCCATCAATCTTCTTATTCTTCTGCACTCTTTGTGGGGAGGGGATCGGTGGCACATACACTCTCTCAGCTTCAACAACAACAGAGGGCTCAGGAGTTACCTTAACAGTTTCTTCATCTTTTTCAGGGGCTGTCTCTACAACTTTCCCGGATCTCAAAGAAATGGCACTCACATTAGGATTGGAGGCATTGGGATTCACCACTGTCTGTGCAGGTAGTTGGTTCGATCCCTGAGCTTGCTGCATGGCATTCATCGAAGTGGAGAACTGTCCAATTTGTGTCTGCAAATTGTGAATGCTAGCATCCGTTCGCTACTGAAACTGTGCCTGTGAGGCCTGAAACTGTCCAACTTGCTGCTGAAACTGGAGATTTTGTGCAGTCATTTACTTGAACAGGTCCTCTAGTGAAGGTCCAGAAGGTGCAGGGGTGGTCACTTGAGGAGGATTCTGTGGTGGTGCCATCAACTGTTGTTGTGATGAATTCCCATACCGAAGGTTTGGATGATTCCTCCAGTTGGGGTGGTACTTATTTGTGGAGAGGTCAGGAATGCTGTACCAGTTCTGATTGTTGCCTTGATTGTATAGATTAGCTGCATAAGCTTGAGGCATATCAGTGACTGACTCATCCTTCAGAATAGGGCATGCATCGGTCAGGTGCTCAGGAGAACTACACATGCCACACAACCTCGCCGACTGAACCTTATCCATTGCCAGTTGCTTCACCAAAGAAGTGAGCTCATCAATTCTAGTTTCAAGGGCCTTGTTGGAAGAAGAACCTTGGATCTCATTTACACCCCTTGTCTCGACAGAGTTGCTTCTGGTTGTGAACTGTTGGGAGCTTAATGACATATTTTCAATCAATTGCTTGGCGAAATTGGAGTTTTATCAACGAGTGCTCCCCACTAGCGGCATCCAAAATATTTCTGTCCATTGGGAGCAATCCCTCATAAAAATACTTGAATAAGCAAACTGCTCGTAAATGCGGTGTTGAGGGCAGCTAGATACCAACTTCTTGAATCTCTCCCAATACTCAGCCAATGACTCATTGCTTTGTCTGATGCCACATATCTCCTTTCTGATGGATGCAGCTCTGGAGGCTGGAAAGTATCTTTCCAGGAAAACCTTCTCCAGATCATTCCAAGTTGTAACAGAATTTGGCTCCAAATAGTACAGCCAATCCTTTGCAGCGCCTTCAAGTGAGAATGGGAAGGCTCGTAATTTGATATGGTCTTCAGTAATGCCTTCCGGTCTTAAGGGTGTAGAGCAGACAACCTGGAATTCCTTCAAATGCTTATGTGGATCCTCACCTGCAAGACCACTAAATCTTGGCAACAAGTGTATTAAACCAAATTTAAGTTCAAAAGGAGCAACCACACCAGCATATTCAATACACAAGCCATTATAATTAACATCAGGGGCAGCAAGCTGCCTTAATGTCCTTTGGTCACCCATGTTGTCAAAAACAGTTTCAGAATTAGAATCACCACTAGTGTTAGCCCGAATTGCTCTACGGCGTGTGTGCAGTGTTCTTTCAATTTCAGGATCAAAATCACACAAGTCAGAGCAAGTAGACCTAGTAGCCAGACTAATTCAAACCAAAAACGAAAAAAAATGCGAAAAAAAAATAACAAACAAGAGTCCCCGGCAACAGTGCCACTTTTGACACACTGTCGCACACGCGTCAAAAAGCGAGCGGTTTGTAAAAAGTGTAGTCAGGATGCGACAACTCGGATATCGTATCACAAGGAATCTTGTAATGTTATTATCACAAAAAACCAGTTTTCTTGGGGGGGGTTGGTTCGAAATTGATTGGAAAACAGAATGAAAACAGAGCAGAAAAACAAAGCAAATTAAGTGATTATCAAATAAGACTAAGACGATCAATCTGCTGTTCGGTTTCCCACTATCATCGGTTCATGTAATTCCATGCCCTAAGCAGATTCTAATCCCTTTTCGATTGTAGCATCGATTAACAAGCGAAATCGACACTACGGGACATATGCTCCTAATTCCGAATTAAGCAAACGGATGAAGCCCTTCGTGAATTAAGCAAACACGAATTGAACGCACGCGAATTAAGCAAACGCGATTCAGTTTAGGAACATAAAATCATCGAAAATAAATCAACACTAATTCGATAAAAACTGAATTAAGCAAACATAGAATAGCGAATAGCATTGAAAGAGAGAAGGAAATTCAATCGGGAATTACAAGACCTCAAGTGTCGGCGGAAGCCGATTACAGCAGATTAACCTAGGGAGATTAGTTCTCCATCAAAAACGCAATACAATCAGATAAATTCGTAAACAAGGATTAGCAAAAGATCCTTCTGTTCTGCCCTAAACAGCTATTTATAACTTTCAGAAACTGCGCTCGCTCGCGAGGCGAGTAGCCTCTCGCGGGGCGAGTACTTTCAGGATTGCAATTTCCACTATTTCCTTCATTCCCTGGACTCTAAGTTAACCTGAAAACATGAAATAGCCATAAGTGCTTTATTTGACTCAAAACTGGCTAAATTACCCTAAAACTACTTAAGGGACTCAAAACCTTGCTTGAGGACAATCAAGTCTAATTTGGGCGAAAATGAGATATAATTGGCACAAAACCATGATCATACTAGTCATAAAACTAGTCGAGCCAGAGGCTGATCAGTGACCGAACTAAAATCGACCGAGCTGCCGTCGAAACGCCATACCTAAAGAGGTGACCGAGCTAAAATCGACCGAGCTGCCGTCGAAACGCCGGACCTAAAGAGGCAAGTGCCTAAAGAGGTGACCGAGCTAAAATCGACCGAGCTGTCGTCGAAACGCCGGACCAAAAGAGGCAAGTGCCTAAAGAGGTGACCGAGCTAAAGTCGATCGAGTTGAGGTCGAAATGCCGAGTCTACAACGGTAAAAATACCTTAACACCTAAAAAGGTATTTCAAGACCTAAGAAGGTACGTAAGAACCTACAGATATTTCGAGTTCTGACTATTTCGACTAAATCGCGTAACACGCTGAAATTAAACAAGTACCAACTTAGAAAAATAGTTGCAAAAAGTAAGCCGCATGTAGGTCCATTAATAACAATGGGCCAAGCCCAGAATACATAAGAGTTCAAAATAAAAAAAGGGCATCGCCCAAAAAACGTGTTTCCTAACCTACTAATACAAATTCATGAATCAAGGTCATCCTGGGCATTTGGAGGGAGGGTAGCAGACTGGCCAGGTAGGCCCACTTCACCTTCACCTTCGGGTCCCTCCTCGGCCGCGTTCCCCTCGCCCTCTTCCCCTTGAGATATGGCCTCCTCATCCTCCATCTCGGATAATGGAACTAGGATTCCATCTCGGTTAAAATCCTTGTCCACGTCAGCACAGGAGAAGTCAGCATTCGCATTGAAATGCTAAAGCTGCTTCACGGCTCGGGAAAAGCCATTAACATGCTCCCTCATGATAGAAGCCTCGGCTTCAGCCAGATCAGAACGGAGCCTCAGATTCTCCTCCTTCTCGGTTTCCAGCAACTTCCGCAACTCAAGACTGGCTTCCTTCTCGAGTTGAAGCCCTTCCACGACCTTCAGAAGGTTGAGCCGGTCGACTCTTTCCATTTCCAGCTCGACCATAAGGGTGGTATTGCCTTTTTCCAGCTCTACCTTTTGGGCTTTCAATTGCCCAATTAGCCGAGCTTGCTCTTCACACTTTGCCATGGCTTTTTCAAGCTCATCCCCAGTGCGCAAAGTTCGAGAAACTTCCGCCTTCATACTTTTCATTATTAGAAAGCTCGTGGCTCGAAAAACAGGTAATGGAAGAGACTCAGAAGAGCATAAGCGACCGCAGCTTTCCTGCTCGCATCATGGCCCGATTCTAGTAAAAGCCGAGCATATGCTGGCTTAATAACTTGAGAACCCACTAAAGGGCCAGAGTTAAAATTGTCTAGCTAAGAACAAAGGGCAGAAACCCAGAAAGCCGAGGTCGAGCTACGCTCCCTCGCACTATGCACCAAAAAAAAGTCGAGGTCAAGCAATGCTTCCTTCCTTGCAATAAAAATCCTAGGCCAAGCACAACACCTTCGCACCAAGATAATGTCCACAGCAGATCATGCATGTTAGAGACCCAAGATTCGAAGGAAATCTTGCTAGTGTTAAACCAAATAAGCCGGAATCCCAAGTAAGGATTGGCTCCGCACAAAAATCCGACCAGTGCTCAGCCAAGTAAGCCGATAACCTAAGAAAGACTTGGTTCTACAAAAAACAGATTTCCCAACAATTATCCCGCGAATCATAGTCCAAAGTCCTCGGCACCAAAAAGCGTGTTAAGACATGCGGTTTGACATTTAAGCTCTTTCGCTTATTTCAAGCTCGGAGCTTGGGGGGCTTATGAGGATAAAGGAAGGATATTCTCGAAAATTACAGAGAAAGGATATCCCTTAGCCTACAGCTCGAAGAACTTGTATGAAAACTATTTTCTCATACAAATTGGAGAAGATATTAGGAAAGTTTATTCTGAGACACACCTTCAAGATCGGGAAAAATAATGACATTCGAGGTCAAGTTTCAAAGTTAGTGGGTATTTCAAAATCCACCAAATGAAAGGGTTATGAGCTACTCGAAGAAAATGTTAAGAGCTCTCAAGAACTTCAAAGACTGAGCTACATTCGGAAATAGGTAAGTCAAGTTCAAACTCTCAAGATAAGCATCTTGAAAGCATCAAAAATTAAAGGATGAAATACAAGCACTGAGGTAAAATCCTAATAATCGAGTTCGAACTTGACTCTTCAAAAGATTGGTTCGAGCCTGAATCACTGATAGGTTGAATCTCAGCTACCAGCTTCTAAACTTGTCTTAAACAAAGGTAAGATTGAAGTATCTTATGTTCAGAACATGTTACTGGACGAGATGTGAACCTCAACCACTAAACCCGAGTACTGCCCGAGAGGTATTAGACGAAGTAAGAGGATCTATGCAAATCCAGTACTTTGTCAACACTAAGGACAAGCTCAGCTTCTTTCATAAAGCTCTTTCGCTTATTCTGAGCTCAAAGCTTGGGGAGCTTATATTCTGATCGAGATGTGAAACTTGGCCACCGAGCCTACCAAACTAAAATATTGACGAGAAGTAAAGCTAGATCTCCAAACCCAAACAAACAAAGGGAAATGATTACTAGACTCGCCCACCGAGCCTGCTGAACTTAAGAAATTGGCCGAAATGTAAAGCTCGACAACTTGAAACGTGAAGCTCGGGCTCCCTACTCAGTCGAGCTCCGGCTCCCAACTACTCGGTTGAGCTCCGGCTCCCGACTTACTGGTCTGAGCTCCGTCTCCCTACTCGGTTGAGCTCCGACTCCCAACTACTCGGCTGAACTCCGACTCCCGACTTACTGGTTTGAGCTCCGGCTCCCTACTCGATTTGAACTCCGGCTCCCCACTCGGTTGAACTCCGGCTCCCGACTACTCGGTTGAGCTTCGGCTCTCGACTCATCGTTTGAGTTCCGGCTACTCGCGGGGCTTGTATATGGGCCGAGGTGCAAAGCTCGGCCACTTACCTCGCCAACTCGAAAGACCAAAAGATGAAACCAAGTTCCTAAGCTCGACTAAAGTCATGAAAGCTTCTATGCTTTACTAGCTCAAAGCTTGGGGGGCTTGTGTACTGGCCGAAGAGTGAAACCCGACCACCGAGCTTAATACCCGGCCCAGTCCGGACAATAAGGATAATAAGTTAAAGATCACCTAATTAAGGGATAAGATACTGATATTATCCTGATATTATCTGAAATAACCTTATCTGGTTAAAAGGGATAATATCCCTTAAATTAAGAAATCACATCTCAAAAGAGATTTAAGAGATAAAAGGAGATAAATCAGATCTCTAAAAGATATGGGATTACTATTATAAAAGGAAGAGTACCCCTGATAGAAACTCACTTTCACTAATCCCGGTAACTCTCCCTTAAGCGTATTAGAGGACTAGCTCGACCAAGAGACTATTGAAGAGTCCTTGCTCGCTAGTACCCATCGGATACAAAATTAGGGGATCGAGATCACTGTACCACCAAGGGTTGAACCTAGAACTACGTCTGGCTTTGATTCCCATTGGGATACGTAGGACCGGAATATTACATTCTGTCAAGCCAAAGTCAAAAACAACCCCCATTGTCCACTCTTGGTATGACGTTCTACGACGAGATCCCGGCAAGTCGGATCTCGGCAGGAACACTTAGTTTTCCAATGAAAACTTGCTTTTCTTGGCTTCTTAAAGAGTGTCGTAAGGACACTCATTAGTATGACCCTTTAACTAATTAATGACAATTTATAAATACATGGTAGCTTCGTGTGTCCCTTTATGAAATCATTCTCCCACTAATCGAGTTTGCACGCCCTGACCAACGGGTGAATCTCGCCAATCCTGCATTGGAGTAGGATATGTCGACTTCTATTTTGATTTATGATGACACGAACACTAGAAATGTGGAGGACTCGTTGACTCATAGGAGATCGACCGAGTTGTCTCGGCAGAGCCGTGTCCGATTTTCCATGGGGAGTATAGATTCTTTTTCCTTACCATTTAATTACTAGGATTTTGCAATCTACAACATTGCGTGCCGTGTGGTAACTGTTGATACAAAATAGTTTCACGCACACCCTCACATGTTGTATATCACTCTTAGTCTCACACACACAATCGAAAATAGAAGCAAAGAATGGTTGAATACACATTTGTTATTGAATATGCATCTTACACTAAATTTCATTCATTTCTCATCTTACACTAAACCAGGTTTCTGCAAAAACCCTTTTGCCACTAATCTGGTCTTGTATTTTGCAATTTCTCCATCAAGCTTCATTTTGGTTTTATAGAACCTTTTCACATCAATTGGTCTCTTCTGTAATGGCAAGGATGCTAACTCCCACGTCTGATTCTTTTCAATTGACCTGATTTCTTCCTCCATGGCACTCCTCCAATGTGAATTCTTCACTGCCTGGTCAAAATCAACAGGTTCTGACTCAACAAGTAGAGCAAAGTGTACTAAATCTCCTTCTGCTGTAATTGTTGTGTCTGGAAACACCTCATAATCATTCAACCTCTGTAGCACATGTATTTCCCTTCGAGGCCTTTTGTTATGAGTTTAAGCAACCACACACCCTTCTTTACTTAGATCATCATCAAGATTCATCAGTACACTACTGTTACTGTCAAAAGCAATGTTTGATTCCCAATTCTAGCATTTCCCTTCATCAATTATCACATCACTGCTTATGACCACCATTCTCTTCTTAGGATCAAACAACATGTAAGCATCGAGACAACCCCGATGTCCCATTAAAGAAAAACCTAATTAACTAAACTTAATCGCGATATAACGTTAAGCGTCGTGTATACAAAAACAACGAATATATAAAAACTTGGCTAAAATACCTTTTTGGTCCTTTATCTATTGATGAAAATTCGTTTTGGTCCTTTATCTTTTAAAAGATTCATATTGGTCCTTTATCTTTCAAATGTTACTCAAAATGGTCCTTCCGTCAGATCTGTTATCGGATTTCATTGATGACCCGCCAGAGATCAGCCAGAATCTGGGTATTTCCCCGCAATCTGGGCAGTCTTCTCAAAACCCCTCCCCTTCATCTCATTTCTTCTAAAATCAAATTACACATATCCATCCTTCTCAAAACCCCTTCTTCTAATTTTTTCTGAAACCCATCTTCACTTTCCTCCCCTCACAAACCCTAGCCTCTTCTTCTTCCAAAAACCATAGTAGTTGGCAAAGTATCGCTGCAAATGGACATTGCCTGCTGTGAATAGGTAAGGTGTTGGAGAAGGGTGGAAAGGGTTTGTGTATGCTCTTGAAGGAATCTTTGAAAGGAAGTGGAGAAAATATGGAAGTTGAAAGGATTTGATGATGGGAACTCTTTGACAAATCTCTTAGGTGTTGAATAGGAGGATCTGCTTTGGTTCCCAAGAACTTATAAGTTGTTCTTCTTCTCAAAAGGTCGACTCTGTTTGCCGGGGAAACTGATGTGAAACTAGCTAGTGATGGAAGCCAAGTCCAATACCCCATTTGTGAAAATAGGAAAAGCTACATAATGATTCAATTGCAAATACGCTTTTGGTGGGACATCGATCAATTCCTAATGTGAATGTCACTTACCTCGCAATCATGACATCTTAAACAATGTTTAATTTCTTTTGGTTTCTCTTTAATCATTTTTGACTAGGAGAGAGAGGAAAGAGTAAATATCATTTCACACAAAAAAGGACTAGCTAAACCATGATTCCCATTGCCACTGCACAATTTATCAACCACACTGATGCTTATCCAATACCCAAAAAAGCAAAAAGAAATTAAAGTAATCAAAAGCTAGACGAAAAGGGCTATTTTTAGTTTTTCTAATTTCCATTCCATATGTCCTTCTTCCTTCCTAGTTCCTAGTTCCTAGTTCCTAGTTCCTACCATTGAATAAGGAAAGAATCACAACGTAACCAATTCTCATTCTATTAATGAAACGTCATACCCACGTGAGCATTCAATGGTTCGTTGTTCCTGGTCCCTAGGTTCTTATCTGCCAACACCAATAGGTGATGAAAACCCATAAAATGATTTCCAGGCACCAATACTCCCTCACTATGATTTTTGAGAAGAAGAAGAGGCTAGGGTTTATGAGGGGAGGGGACTGAAGATGGGTTTCAGAAAAAATTAGAAGAATGGGAAAGGTTTTTTAGAAGGATGGGTATGTGTAAGTTGGTTTTAGAAGAAATGAGATGAAGGGGAAGCGAATTGAGAAGAACTGCCCAAATTCTGGCGGGACTCCGGTAGGTCATTAAAGGAACCCGGTAACAGATTTGACGGAAGGACTATTTTGAGTAACATTTGAAAGATAAAGGACCAAAATGAATCTTTTAAAAGATAAAGGACCAAAACGAATTTTCACCAATAGATAAAGGACCAAAAAAGTATTTTAGCCTAAAAACTTTAAATATAAAGAACAGAGATATAAACATCATACCACGCATACATATATATAACATGAACATACTGTGCAAAAATACTATAGAGGGTACCCTGTCAGTAGGGTCCTGGTAATACAACCGTCATATGAAATAAAATACATCAAAAAACTAAAGAAAATATAGTCTCACCAACACTCCACACCCCAGCCCCCTCTCAAAATACATAAAGCACGCACTGGCCAAATCTAGCATGGATGGCTAGTACTACCTTGATTCTCCCCACGTGCGCCTCGAAGTCTCCGCCGTGGTGGTCTGGACGGTCCCGATACAACTCCTCTACTGCTGTTGGAAGTACTCCCTCGTGGACGAAGCTGAAATCGCCATTGATAAAGAGCACTGTGACGTGCAACATCCTGACGTACCTTTGGAGCTAGAACTACATCTGGAACGACCATATCAGAGCCTTGAGGTGCCCATGGATACATCGGTGGCATAGGCGGCATAGGTGCTGGAAAGAAGATGGGAAATGGAAAAGACTGTCCGAGACGAAAAGTCCCGACAAATCCAAAGTGTGGCCCACCTCCCATCTGGGCATAAACAGAAACTGGACCCGTATAAACCACAAAGCGAGTGACTGGATCCACTAGCCACCCGTGGTCATCCAAGTACTCAAACTCAAGGGTCCCCATGAGCAGGATCCCCGGAGGTCTGGTCATCCAAGGGTGATCGAGGTGTGGCATCCTGGATGACCGAGTCTGCTCTACGAATCAAAAGTAAAACATACACGGAAAAGAAGTAGGGAGATAAGAAACGTGCTATCATCAAAAGCGGAAAAGGATGCATAAAATATATAAATAATAGCCCAAATGCATCACATAATAAACACATATAAATAACTACAATCATCCTCAAAATCCATTATCATAGTCCTATTCCCTTCGCGCTCATGCAACTGATCTTGTATGCTGATGTGGCCACCAAACAATCATGTCACGCATCCCTCGTCTGATTAGGGATATTAGTCAGTCGTCCAAGCGGCTCGTTCCCAAATGATGGTGTACACCCCCATTCCCGTTAGGGCACTCATGCAAAGCAATGACACTATAGCTGCACAGTACATGTTGGTGCACACCCCAGTTCCCGCTAGGGTGCTCATGCAAAGCATGACACTATAGCTGCACAATATAAATACGGGAAGGCTCGACAAGGACTACGGGAATATCACGATAGTCTTTCTCGAACCTCATCATCCGTAGGGCACTCACTCGTGACTCCGGTATTCATAATTGAATACTTTGACCTCGTGTGTTCCACCCACATGGCCGTGATCAAGACAATACATCTATATGAGTCTCACCGACTCGTATCGGGTCATAACCTAGTGCCTCAACCTTCCATCACCATCTCATGCAATATTTCAAGTCATATCATATCAACAATCTCATCATGAATAAAATATTAATTAATTATTTAGGTTAGGCACGACTAAGTCATACGTCATACACTCCTCATCGCTCCAAAATATCATATATTAATGCCTAGGTACCAACTAAGCATGTCATAGCAAACAAAGCATATTATCACCCTGAGCATGTTAATATTAATAAAATAATAATAAAATATTTAAATAAATATAATTAATCAAATATAGCATATTAATCCAAACATCACACAGCAAGCTGCTCAATAGGTAAAATCATGCACACTCAAATATTTCAAATTTAACCTAATGGTGATAAACCTACAATCTGCATATCATCATTGGTACCACTAAGTAGTTGCCAATGTGATATTGATATTGTCAATTATTCGCCCACTAGTAGGGTCTAGGTCGGCCTACGCTATTATTGTAAAATATGTTACTTAGCCATTTCCGATGATAAGTGGCTTCTTTCTCCCACCTGAATTGTCTTAGGCTATCTCCGAAGCAATGAAACGAGCACTACCCCCACCTACTCAAATCTTTCACGCCTGTTTCTCCTAGCTCCGGGGCTCAAAAAATCACATGAATACAAAGCATACATCACAGGTAACCCTAATATGAAAATGGAATTCGAAACCGATAAACGAATCGGAAGATAACCTTAATATCGTCGCCGACGACATTTCAGTATAAAAAGGACATAGGTTTACCTTAGCCTAGATGAGAAAAGAAAGCTAGTATTAAGAAGACGTTGTTGCCACGATCAGGATGATGTAGTAGGAAATGAGTTAGGACAAACGGATTGATCGGAATAGAGGCCAGAAGCTCAAACTCTCTCTCGGACCTCTTAACTCTCTTTCTGCTTGAGTTCTCAGTTTTTTACGTTTTCTAATTTCGTTTCACTTTTAAACTTTTTATTTTTCTCATTTCAGGTACCCATGCTTGAGCGTGGAGTACCTCACACTTGAGCGCCATAGCGCTCTAGCGTGCTGCTTCCCACGCTTGAGCGTGGAAGCAGGTCAAAGACTTTTGCTTGAAGGAACCCTGATGCGTGTACTCAGACGCTGCCACTGCTTGACACATGGCATGGGTCATTGGGCGCTCAAGCATGGCCCCTCGCACGCTTGAGCATGCCATGTTGATCAGAAACCCTAATTTTACGTTCTTGTCTGATTCGAAGCCGATTGTTCGCGTACTTTGCATGCAAGGTTCTATATACTTAAATATGCATATTAGGCATATAATCAAGGTCTTAAACATAATCTTAAACCTATAAACAAAGACTTAAAATATGGATGTTACATTACTATCCCCGTTAAAAGAAATTACGTCCTCGGAATTTACATACCTCAAAAGAACTCAAAAGAGATGTGGAAAGTGACTCATATTTGGCTTTCTTCCTGACCAAGCTTCTTCAGGTGTCATTCCCTGCAACGTCCTTATTGGACATCTATCAAGAATATATGATGTAGTGGCAACTGCTTATCCCCAGAAGTAAGCAGGCATCTTCTTTCCTTTCAGCATGCTTCTGGTCATGTCAAGAAATGTTATGTTTCTTCTTTCAACTGTGCCATTGTGATGAGGTGTATATGGTGCTATCACTTCATGAACGATTCCTTCATTATCATAGAATTTTTGAAACTCGTGAAGTATATTCTCCACCCCCATCCGTTCTTTGGACTTTTATCACCTTGCCACTTTATTTTTCAGACATCACTTTGAATTTATGAAACACATAAAACACCTCACTCTTTTTCTTGATAAGATATATCCACATTTTTCTGGTATATTCATCAATAAAAGAGACAAAGTAGCTATTACCTAGTGGTGAAGTTACCTCAAAGGGACCACACACATATGAACTTATCACTACAAGCTTTTCATCTGTTTTGGTTGGAAGATTTGAATGATAGAACTGTCTAGGTTGCTTGGATTCACAACAATCAACGCACACTTCAGTTGGCAGCTCAATAGAGGGAAGACGATAAACCATATTCTTGCTTTTCAACAGACTTAGACTTTTGAAATTTAGATGTCCAAATCTGTGATGCCTAATCAAGCTCACATTAATCTGTTTAGTGACTAAACATTGGTGTTCCACGATCTGAATTCCAATCTTGAAGGTCCTATTTTTGGACAGAGGATCCTTTAAGATCAGCCTTCCTTTAACATCAAGCACCTTTAAATGATTCTGCTCCATCTTCATTGAATATCCCTTTTCCAATAGATGTCCAAGGCTGAGTAAATTGTTTCTCATGTTTGGGAACATAAAGAACATCACTAATGGCTGCTTGTTGACCATTATTTTGTAGTATCATCACCATGCCCATTCCTTTTGCAGTCACACTACTATTATCTGCAAATTTCACCTTGCTCTTCACACTTTCATCAATGTATACAAACCATTCTCGATGTCCAGACATGTAGTTAGAACATCCTGTATCAAGATACCCAAATCACAACCAACATCATCTGCATTTGTGGTTGCCATCAACAGGACCTCATCAGAGTCACAATCTACATCATGAGCCAATTGAGCCTCATCGTGCTTTTTTGGCACTTTCTTTCCCCTGCATTCATCTTCATAATGCCACTTTTGGCAATTATAGCACTAAATATCTTTCTTGATGAATCTCCTTTTATCATGACTTTCGTTCCCACCATTCTTCTTGAAGTTTCCATCATTTTGACTCTGATCAGTATTGCTACTTTGACCTTTTTCTTGATTCCTCCACTTGTTACTCTTCCACTTTCCTTTCCCTCCGTGATTCTTTCTTCCATCATTGTTCTTCTTATTAGACTAAGCTTGTAAAGCTTGCTTAGTCTTCACATAACCTATTTCATTAAGCCTCAACTCTCTAGCTTTAAGAGTTGCTTGCAGCTCTATTACCTTCATCACCTCTAGATCCTTGGACTCCTCAATTGTGACCACCACATGATCAAATCTGGGAATTAGAGTCCTTAGCACTTTCTCAACTATCATCATTGTTGATAACTTCTCACCACATGCTTTCATTTAATTTGTGAGAGCTATCAACCGAGTGAAATACTCATTGACACTCTCTTGGTCATTCATCTGTAACAACTCATATTGCCACCTAAGGGTCTACAATTTTACTTTATTTAATTTGTCATCACATCATAGAACCTTGCAACACTTTCCAATGCTTCTTTTATAGTAGTTGCAGATTAAATCTTCTCCCAATTATCCAGATCAACACATTGATGAATGTAGAAAAGGGCCTTGCCATCTTTCTTTTTGTTTTGTAGATGAGTTGCCTTTTGTTCATCAGAGGGATTCTCCTCAAAATATTTAACCCCATCAATCACGATTTCTAGCACATCTTGAAACTGTGACACCCTCTACCCCGCATGTATTTATAAAGCATAAAATAAAAGAGATAAAATAAAAACATGCATATCATTTATTTAAAATGAAAACCAAGGTAAAAGGTACCACATTGTAACAAACTTCTCAACGTGGAAATAAACAGGTTTTAAAAAGAAACATTACATAAAACACACAACCCAACACCGATGTCACATTACAAAGCTGGTATAACTAAATCCGGAAAAACATCAGATAACAACATAGACTATAGATAAATCCTAAGTACGAGTAGAGGCTCCTCAGAGTCACTCCTCAACAGGATGTTCACCGTTCTCTGCATCACAAAAAGGTACATGCAAAGCAAACAACAAAAGACGTGGAATTAGAAACATGTATAAAACATAGTGGCATGGAAGCAGTTAGCAAGATGAACATACATCATAACAATAGCATGTTATCACAAGTCAACATACGCAACACATTTATATCATCCATAACCATTCAATCAAAGTATGCTATGCGGTGCAACACTACTCCACTACTTCGTTATGCTTGTGGATCCAATCTACCTCAAGAAGTCAACTTCGGAGTTACATATTCACATGGCCATTAAGCACCAACACCGACAATCCACAAAACCATGGTGAACCCCTTGGATAGCCGACGCATCTTACTCTCGGATACGCCACCGCGGGAGCTAGATTCACCTAACTCTCGGATGTATCACCACAGACGGCCGAATCGCCTTACTCTTGGATGGCCTCCCCAATGTTGTACATCCCCTATTAACATCTCCAATGCATGAATGCGTGACGAACAACAACGCACAAACAACAATCACCACCTCCACTTTGGCCAACAGGCAACCAAAGTTTTATCACCATCAACACCTCGACCACTTGGCATCGAGGCCCCCTTGGCCACTAGACACCAACGTTCAACAGTAACAACACCTTGACCATTAAGCATCAAGGCCCCCTTGGCCATTAAGCACTAAGGTACAACAACGTACGATAAACATCGTTACCGACTTAACCATCTTTTTAACGTTCGTGTTTAATTACCTTTGTTAAGTCTTCATTGATTTATCTATCTTGTCTTTACTTCGTTTGGTGTCTTATTTCATCATTTGGAACAATTGGGGTAAGGCACCACCCCTGTTCCTATTTCAGCATTTTGTTCTGTATAGGGGAGCACGGTCGTGCTTCCCCAAGCACGGACGTACTGACTTTTAAGTCAAGCACGGTCTTGCTGCCTATTGAGCACGATCGTGCTCCCTGGAGCATGGTTGTATTGTTTCTGAGTAGAAAGGGTTAGGAAACCCTTGCTAAGCTTCCTAGGCATTCAAAAATCAATCATATTGGCTTTTAACTAACCATCAATCATCAGTGTCATTATTCTCAAATAATCTCCATGTCTTAGAATTATTGGGACTTAATCCTTTAATTCCTGTTTTGTTATTAATGTCCCTAAAATACTCATGAATCAATCCTAGGGTCTTGACTATACGAATAAGCATCAACATTGCCTCTCGTTACTATGATTCGAGTCTTATGAGCAATTAGGAATTTATCCCTTAAATTCATTCATCATCTTTTAACATCTTTTAATGTCTTATTAACATCGTCATCGAATCACAACATTAACCAACAACCAAGTCATTCATTCATGGTAATGATTAGAATCATCAAACCAAACATCATTCATGGCATAGAACATCATCATCATCAATTATAATAACAATAAGCATGCCGATTATCAATGTTATAAACAAGCATATAGCAAGACAACAGTTAAACAAATAGCAAGCAATAGGGTCATGGGTTAACCCTTCATCTTACGCTACCCCCAATGCCTACATGTTCATACTATCCCTTCTCCCCATACCTGGTATGAAGATTCCCCTTGACACCAGCGTAAGCAACTCTACTCAGTTTCCCTTGAGCAGCTCGACGAATTTCCCAAGCCTCGACCAACACAAAATGGTAACCAATTAATCCCAAATCACAAAAAGGAAAAGGAGATTAAAGAGAGGGATAACCAGTTTACCTTTATTGATACTAACTTGTTCTTTCTCTCCCAAACGACAGCAAGAAACCCAAGAACTATGATGAGTTCAAAGGAAAGGGGTAAACAAAGGTTTTCTGCCATACTAGGATTCCTAAAAGTGTGACAATGATGGTTAAATCGTAACCCTCCCTAAAACCCTCTTTTTATGACATCCGACCCAAGCACGGTCGTTCTTACCCTGAGCACGGTCGTGCTCACCCTGAGCACGGGGTCGTGCTTAAAAGAGCACGGGGTCGTGCTTAAAAGAGCACGGACTCGCAACTTTCACATCACTAAGACTCGTTTTTTGATACGGTCATGCTCCCCCTGAGCAAGACCGTGCTTGTGGCTCAAACAACCACAGAGCACGCCAAACAAGCACGAGCGTGCTGGTACATGAGCACGGCGCCGTGCTCATGCACCAGAGAGGGATTTTCCACTTTGAAAGTCCCACTTAGCCCTTTTAAACGTTACTAAGGTCAAATCTTGACAACATGCAACACATAAACATACTTAAGAGCTTAACACCAAAAACGGGGTGCTACAATTCCACCCCCTTATAAAAATTTTGTCCTTGAAATTTCTACTCACCTCGATTGAAAAGGTGCGGGTTTGCTTCCATCATCTTGCTCTCCAGCTCCCATGTAGCACTTTCCTCAGTAGCCCCACTCCAAATAACTTTAACCAAAGGAATCTCCTTGCCTCTTAGCTGGTTCACCCTCTGGTACTCAACCTGAAGCTGCAGTACCTCAAAAGTTAAGTTCTCTTTCAACTGAATTGTATCGGGTACTATCACATGGCTAGGAGAGTGAGTCGCACCCGAATCAAACAAAACAGCTAAATGAGTTCCATCAATGAGGCACAAACCTTGGATCAAGTCCTCGAACTCGGAGGCCTTAGCCCCACTAAGAGTAAAGACTCTTCCACTGGTCTTCAGTCGATTGGCTTGGGGTTTCTGATTCTTTCTAGCACTCTATGGTTCTGACTTTGTTCCTCCACACTCTCGACTGATGTGGCTAGATTTGCCACACTTGAAGCAGATGACATTTGTCTCCTTGCACTAAGGGGTGTAATGATCATGTCCACATTTGCCGCACCGGATAGGTCTAGGAGCAAAAGATTCCCAACTCCTAAACCTGCCTGAAGAGAACTGTGGCTTTTAGCCACTCTGATTGAAGTCTCGGCCGACTGGAGCTAGACACTGCTTTCCCTTGTCCTTCTGATCATTCTTCCTACTGCCCTGGGTATCTGGGTCCTTGTAGCTTGACACTCTGGATTTGTAGGCATCCTCAAAGATCCTACACTTGTTCACCAAGACCGGAAAGACGCGGATCTCCTGGTAACGGATGGCTTGCTTGATCTCCGGACGCAGACCATCCTCGAACTTCACGCACTTGGAGCGGTCGTTAGTCACATACTGATACAGTGTGTAATAACGAGCAAGCTCCTCAAACTTCGCAACATACTCTCCCACAGACATATTCCCTTGCTTCAGATCCAAGAACTCCATCTCCTTCTTGTCACGGATGTCAGCTGGAAAGTACTTCTCTAACAATCTGTCCTTGAAGACGTTCCAAGTAACCACTGTACCCACAACTTCCATACACTGGCGACAATTCTCCCACCAATGCTCAGCTTCCTCCGTCAGCATGAAAGTCCCAAAGATGACTTTTTGAATGTCGTTGCACGCCGTAGCCCAAAGATCTTCTCAATCTCCCGCATCCACAAAAAAGCACCTTCAGGGTCATAAGCTCCCTTGAACGAGGGGGGTTGTTCCGCTGGAACTTATGCAAACCCTGAAACTCAGCTGGTCCTTCATTGTTATTGTTCTGGTTCTATCCTATTGTATTGGCAAGCAGTGCCAAAGCTTCAGCGATAGCCTGATCGTTCCTACCTCTCCTGCCATTGGTTCCTGCACATGCCCAAGACAACTATTAAATACCTAGAACCGTGTAGGAAGGATTAAAGGTCCTTATTACTAAGCATTATTATCTATAATAAATATAGATAATTCAAACAAGAGCACACAGAAGACTCATAACAGGCTCATACCACGGCTTGATAGGACAGACCTGCTCTGATACCACTAAATGTGACACCCTCTACCCTGCATGTATTTATAAAGCATAAAATAAAAGAGATAAAATAAAAACATGCATATCATTTATTTAAAATGAAAACCAAGGTAAAAGGTACCACATTGTAACAAATTTCTCAACGCGGAAATAAATAGGTTTTAAAAAGAAACATTACATAAAACACATAACCCAACCCCGATGTCACATTATAGAGCTGGTATAACTAAATCCGTAAAAACATCGGATAACAACATAAATTAAAGATAAATCCTAACTACAAGTAGCGGCTCCTCGGAGTCACTCCTCAGCAGGCTGCTCACCGTCCTCTGCATGACAAAAAGGTACATGCCAAGCAAACAACAAAAGACGGGGAGTAAGAAACATGTATAAAACATAATGGCAAGGAAGCAGTTAGCAAGATGAGCATACATCATAACAATAGCATGTTATCACAAGTCAACATACACAACACATTTATATCTTCCATAACCATTCAATCAATGTATGCTATGCAGTGCAACACTACTCCACTACTCCGTTATGCATGTAGATCCAATCTACCTCAGGAAGTCAACTTCGGAGTTACAATCCACATTAGCCATTAAGCATCAACGCTGGAAGTCCACCAAACCATGGTGAACCCCTTGGATAGTCGATGCACCTTACTCTCGGATATACCACCGCGGGGGCAAGATCACCTAACTCTCGAATGAATAATCGCGGACGGCCAGATCGCCTTACTCTCGGACGACCTCCCCTATGTTGTGCATCCTCCACTAACATCTTCAATGCATGAATGCGTGAGGAACAACAACACACAAACAACAATCAACACCTCCGCTTTGGCCGCTAGGCTACCAAAGTTTTATCACCATCAACACCTCGACCACTTGGCATCGAGGCCCCGTTGGCCACTAGGCACCAAGGTTCAACATTAACAACACCTTGACCATTAAGTATCAAGGTCCCCCTTGGTCATTAAGCACCAAGGTACAACAACGTATGGTAAACATCGTTATTGACCTAACCATGTTTTTAACATTTGTGTTTAATTACCTTTGTTAAGTCTTCATTGAGTTATCTATCATGTCTTTACTTCCTTTGGTGTCTTATTTCATCATTGGGAACAATTGGGGTAAGACACCCATGTTCCCGTTTCAGCATTCTGTTTTGTATAGGGGACCACGACCGTGCTTCCCCAAGCACGGGCGTACTGACTTTTAAGTCAAGCACGGTCGTGCTGCCTATTGAGCACGGTCGTGCTCGCTGGAGCACGACTGTACTGTTTCTGGGCATAAAAAGGTTAGGAAACCTTTGCAAAGCTTCCTAGGGCATTCAAAGATCAATCCTATTGGTTTTTAACTAACCATCAATCATCAGTTTCACTATTCTCAATTAATCTCCATGTCTTAGAAATATTGGGACTTAATCCTTTAATTACTATTTCGTTATTAACGTCCCTAAAACACTTATGACTCTATCCCAGGGTCTTGACTATACCAATAAGCACTAACCTTGCCTCTCATTACTATGATTCAAGTCTTATCATCAATTGGGAATTTATCCCTTAAATTCATTCATCATCTTTTCACAACTTTTAATGTCTTATTAACATCATCATCGTATCACAACATCTACTAACAACCAAGTCATTCATTCATGGTAATGAATAGCGTCATCAAACCAAACATCATTCATGGCATAAAACATCGTCATCAATTATAATAACAATAAGCATGCCAATTATCAATTTTATAAACAAGCATATAGCAAGACAACTGTTAAACAAATAGCAAGCAATAGGGTCATGGGTTAACCCTTCATCTTACGCTACCCCAATGCTTACATGTTCATATTATCCCTTCTTCCCATCCCTGGTATGAAGATTCCCCTTAACACCAACGTAAGCAACTCTACTCAGTTTCCCTTTAGCGGCTCGATGAACTTCCCAAGCCTCGATCAACACAAAAGGGCAACCAATTAATCCCAAATCACAAAAAGGAAAAGGAGATTAAAGAGAGGGATAACCAGTTTACCTTTATTGACACTAACTTGAACTTTCTCTCCCAAACGACGACAAGAAACCCAAGAACTATGATGAGTTTGGAGGAAAGGGGTAAACAAAGGTTTTCTGCCGTACTAGGATTCCTAAAAGTGTTACAATAAGGGTTAACTCGTAACCCTCCCTAAAACCCTCTTTTTATAACTTCAGACCCGAGCACGGCCGTTCTTAGCCTGAGCATGGTCGTGCTCACCCTGAG
This sequence comes from Sophora flavescens, assembly GCA_030762895.1. NCBI lineage: Eukaryota > Viridiplantae > Streptophyta > Magnoliopsida > Fabales > Fabaceae > Sophora > Sophora flavescens. The sequence continues at coordinate 105,089,664 of CM061066.1, read as the reverse complement.
CATGGGGTCGTGCTTAAAAGAGCATGACCTTGCAACTTTCACGTCACTAAGACTCGTTTTTCTGACACGGTCGTGCTCCCCCTAATGAGAAGCATCCATGAGTGGAGAGAACGGAAAACTTAGAGAAAATATAAAATCCGAGAATTCAGTATATTCTGATTCTTTTCTTGAAAATACAATTGTTACAAGAGAAGGTTTATATAACCTTTTGGCCAATCTTGCTGATTAGCAGTTAGAGAGTAACTAACCTAACAACTGTCACTAACTAACATAACAGTTGTTGCTGACTCGGCATACAGTCTGTTATGATCTACACTAATGTACAATTATTCAATATACATTACATACATAGCCTTACTCTATTATTCCTCCCTCAAGCTCATGGGGGTTTCGGACAAGAAACAACATTGAGCTTGGATCTTAACTCTACAAATCTAGAGGAAGATACTGGCTTTGTTAAAGAGTCTGCTAGCTGGTCTGCACTCGGAACATGCACAATGTTGAGAGCTTTGGAGATGACCTTTTCTCTGACATAGTGGATATCAAGCTCTATATGTTTGGTCCTCGCATGTAGAATAGGATTATAGGCTAAATTCATTGTACTTAAGTTGTCACAAAAAAGTTGTGGCATGGCAAAGGGAATGTGAAGTTCAGTCAAGAGTGACTGAATCCATAGAGTCTCAGCTATAGCATTGGCCATGCTGCGGTACTCGGTCTCGGTGCTGGATCTAGCAACAAGTGGTTGCTTCTAGGCGCTCCACGAAACCATATTTGGACCAAAGCAGATGCAGGAGGTAGAGGTTGAACGCTTGTCATCTGGGTCACTGGCCCAATTTGTATCACAGTAGGTGTGCAGAGAATAAGGAGCAGAGGAAACAGCTGCAGGTCTGAGTAGAAGACCATAGTCCATGGAGCCTTTTAGGTATCTTAAAATCCTCTTAACAGCCTGTCAGTGAGAGTCAAGAGGGTTTGACATGAATTGGCAAACCTTGTTCACACTATAAGCAATGTCAGGCCGAGTGAGGGTGGCATACTGAAGTGCACCCACAATAGATCTATAGGAATGAGGATCCAACAATGTATCAGTGCCAAACTTTGACAATTTGCAATTACTAATCACGGGGGAGGAAATTCCTTTAGCTTCTGACATGTGTGCCTTAGCCAATAAGTCTCTGATATACTTGGTTTGAGTGAGGAGAAGTGCACCACTGCTCAAGTGCTTAACTTCAATTCCAAGAAAATAATCCAGATTTCCAAGCTCTTTGAAAGCAAACTGTGCATCAAGCTTTTGAATTAGATTTTGAACAAGGGCAGTAGAAGATCTAGTGATGATGATGTCATCAACATAAACCAAGACATATAGGCAAGTAGCTCCCTTAGTGTAGATGAATAAGGAAGAATCACACTTGCTAGTTATGAACCCAAACTGCAGAAGAGTGGAGTCAAGCCTCTCATACCAAGTCCGAGGGGCTTGCTTTAGTCCATAGAGAGCTTTGTGAAGCTTGCAAACAAGAGATTTTTCACTGTGCTCAAACTCGAGTGGCTGCACCATATAGACTTCCTCACTTAGGATACCATTCAAGAAAGCATTGTTTACATCAATTTGCTTAATTGGCCATCTGTTTGTGAGAGCTAGGGTGAGTATAATCCGAATAGTTACAGGTTTGGCTACCGGAGAGAAGGTTTCAAAGAAATCAAAACCATACTGTTGGTGAAAGCTTTTGGCAACCAACCTAGCCTTAAATTTGTTTACTGTCCCATCAAGATTTTCCTTCACTAAAAAAACCCACTTACAGCCAATAGCAGTCCTTTTTGGGGGCAGTGTGACTAAGGACCAAGTGTTATTTTTAATTAGAGCATTGTGCTCATCTTGCATGGCTTGAAGCCATTGTGGGCTAGCCAAGGCCTCCTTGATAGAATGAGGCTCAACATGACTCAAGAATATTCTAGGAGGCAAATGTCCAATTTTGGACCTTGTCATCATATGATGAAGATTGATAGGTGCAGTAGGAGACACAGAGTTAGAGGAAGTGTTGGGTGAGGGTGCAGCACTAGAAGGTGCAGGAGACATAGGTTCAGATTGTGCAGAAAATCGGGTAGAAGAGGAAGAGGAAATAGGAGATGATGCAGGACTGGCTACCACAATATCATTGGCAGTGACAGAAACACTAGATGAAAGAGGCAAGGGAGAAGGTGGATGTTGAGTTATAGGAGTGGCTTGCAGAGGAGGATATGTGGGAATAGGTATAGTAGCAGGATAAGTTTCCGGGTTAGAAATAGGTGAGACAGAATGTTGTTGGAAGAGTTTAGGATAAGGGAACATGGATTCATTGAATAAAACATCCTTTGAAATGTATATACGTCCATTAGAATCAAGGCACTTGTGGCCTTTATGTTGAGGAGAGAGGCCTAAGTAGACATACTCAAAGGACCGGAGATCAAACTTGTGTTGATTGTATGGTCTAAGGAAAGGAAAACAGGCACATCCAAAGACCCGAAAGGTAGAGTAATCAGGAGGTAGAGTAATCAGGGATGGTGCCAAACAAGGCATCAAATGGAGAGGAGTGAGAGGTTAAGGTTGCAGTGGGCCGTCTTTTGATCGTATGAACAACTTGTGTAAAGCTGTGGTCCCAAAATTTTAATGGTAGAGAAACATGGGAGAGAAGAGTTAGTCCCATCTCAACTATATGTCGGTGCTTTCTCTCAACAGTTCCATTTTGATGGGAGGTGTGAGGACAAGTTAGGTGATGCAAAATTCCTAGCTCAGTTAAGTACTTGGAAAAGGGTCGAAATTCCCCTCCCCAGTCTAACTGCAAAGCTTTGATTTTGGCAGAAAATTGAGTTTCAATATATGAGAGCTAAAAATTGTTTAAAAGCAGTCAAAGCATCTGATTTTTGCTTTAAGAAGTAGATCCATGTGAATCTTTTATGAGCATCAACAAATGTAATATAGTAAGAGTAGCCTCCATAAGATGTGAATGGTGCATGTCCCCATAAATCACTATGGATTAGTTCAAAGGGAGTAGGATGAATGGTGGGGGAAGGTGGAGCATGTAGTCTATGTGCTTTACCAATGCAACAAGCATTACAAAATTCATAGGATGTTTTATTCAATGATGGAATATTACAAAGTTGAACAATGGTTTTTACAGAATTATTATTTGCATGTCCAAGTCTATAATGCCAAGTGGCAAAAGAACTAGATACAACAGAGGACCTAGGTGAATTAGTTACAACAGAGGACTTAGCTCTAGATTCATCAACAGTTGACACAGTGTGTTGAAAGCAAGAGGTGGAGGGTTCCTTTAGAATGTTGATGTTCTCAAAGTTGTAGAGACCATCACCTCCTAGGGAACCTTGGAGAAGAATCTTGCTAGAACCCTGTGATTTCACATAGCAAGAGAATGGGTGAAACTCGAAATAAACATTGTTATCACGGGCAAACTTGGAAACAGAAACTAGATTCTTGGTTATATTAGGAACAAGAAGGAGATTATTAAGTTTAAAAATGGTTTGAGGACTAGTAGGAGAGAAAATTTTTGAAGAGCCTATAGAGTTAATTGAGAGACCTTGACTGTTACCCATTAAAACTTGATCATGTCCTCTAAAGGGACTACTTTGAGTGAAATTGTTGGAATCAGCAGTAATATGGTGAGATGCACCAGAATCTGGGAACCATGCTTGTGGATCAAACTGTCTTTGCAGAGGCTCTTGAGTATTTGGAACAAATTGAGGTTGCTGCATTACTAGATTGGCATTAGGTTGGTGCTGTGAAGGTGGGAATCTGGGAGCAGTGTTTTGAGTACCTTGACTATATTCTTGAGAGTTGTAATTCTGAGTATAGCCTGACTGAGTTTGATTAGGATCTTGAGGAGGCGGTCTTTGAACCTAAACAAACGGATCATCAAACCGATACCAGCAATTAAAGGCTTCATGCCCATACTTATGGCAAAGTTGACACGTGGGTTTAGGACCACCGCGTCCACGACCTCGATCACCTCTGCCATGGCATCGACCACCACGGTCCTGATTACCACCACAAAAACACCCTGATTCTGCCGATAATCACCTGAAGCGGACAAATTTCCCAGATTTGGTGCATGAGCTATATTAACAGTGACTGAAGGGGATGGTAATTCTTGTCGGAACCTTGCAAGCTGAGAATCTTGCATCAGTAGCAGAGATTCAATCTCATCAATTGAAGGCGATTCCGCCCTAGCAAAAATCATCATCACGAAGGAGCTATACTCCTCAGGGAGTCCTTCGAGGACCGTATCTATGTGATCCTGCTCTATGATAGGATCGTCGATGGCTTGGAGAGATTCAATTAGGGCACGAATACGCGTTAGGTATTCCGAAATCGTACGTGTGCCTTTCTTTGTGTTTTTCAATTTAGAACAAAACTGACGCACCTTAACCTTCAAATGTGCATGGAAATGCTTGTGAATTTTGTCCCAAACTTTCCAGGACTGTTTACAACCAATGAATCGAGGAATAATTGATGGAGATAACGAGTTCAGGAGCCATGTGAACAGCATTTGGTCTTAAGCGATCCATAGCTGATACTCATCAGACTCAATCCCTATCTCACGATTCGCCTCTGTAGTGAATTGTGGTGGAATTGAAGGATTTACTAGAAATCGATGGAGTTTATGCGATTTTATGACAGCTTCTACTTGCTGCTTCCACAACAGAAAGTTGTGATCATCGAGTTTGATAGACATTGAAGACTGTAAGGTTGACGGTGCCGGAGCAGTTACCGGAGCCCCAGAACCAAGAATATCAAACGGATTGCGAACGGTTTTAGCCATGGGAGAACGCGATGAGAACGAAGAAGAAAGAACGGGCCCAGAAAATTAGCTCATGATACCATAATGAGAAGTATCCATGATTGGAGAGAAATGAAAACTTAGAGAAAATGTAAAATCTGAGGATTCAATATATTCTGATTCTTTTATTGAAAATACAATTGTTACAAGAGAAAGTTTATATAACCTTTTGGCCAATCTTGCTGATTAGCAGTTAGAGAGTAACTAACCTAACAGCTGTCACTAACTAACATAACAGTTGTTGCTGACTCAGCATACAGTCTGTTATGATCTACACTAATGTACAATTATACAATATACATTACATACATAGCCTTACTCTATTACCCCCTGAGTACTGTCGTGCTTTTGGCTCAAACAGCCACAGAGCATGCCAAATGAGACATCACGTTGTGCCCCATTGTATTATTAAATTAAAACCTTATTATTTATTTACTTAATCGAGCGCTTATTTTTGAAAAATATGTAAAAATTAAAACTTAATACTAATCATATAACTTCTGTAAAATTAATACATAACAACGTTATAATATATAAATACACACATGCTTATTTATTACATTACCAAGACACTGTTAATGGTATCCTCTCAGTAGGATCCCTCACAGGTACTTATTTACTAAAACTGCTTATAACTAGCGGAAAATAAAATGTCTTATATGACTCACTGGCCCTAACTTACTACACTATATTATTAGGATTTGTAGCTTGTCCTCCATCATCAGCATCATACGGAGTTTCATCCAACTCCTCAACAACATCCGTTTCATACATGGTTCCATCCATCTCCTCAGCAACATATTCTTCCATCGGGACTTCTAACGTAGTAAAGTAGACACACACAAAAATACAGAAATAGGGAGATAAGAAACGGTTCTATCATCATAAGCGGAAAAGATTCATAACATATAATACAATAATAGTCACAAACATGCATCACTCACAATCTACAATCATCCATACTTTATAACATCATCCTCTACCCTCCAACTCATGCAACTAAACCTTTATGCTGACGTGGCCACCACTAATCCTGTCACACATCCCTCGTTAGGAATGTCAGTCAGTCGTCCAAGTGACGCGTCCCCAACGCCGGTGCACATTCTCATCCATGGTGAGAATGCTCATGCAAAGCAATGACACTATAGCTGCACAGTACCGTCGGTGCACACCCTGGTTCTCTCTCTCATCTCTATCAAGGGTGCTCATGCATAGCAATGACACTATAGTTGCACAACTTAACTTCTAATTTGGAACGGTCCACGAGAACTTCGGACCTTGTGTATCTCAAATACACGGTTATGAACAACAATGCAATATATGATTCTCACTGACTTTTATCAATAACAACCTAGTGCCTCAAGCTTTCCTCATATTCTCCACTTACATTCTAAATCACATCACTTCTATAAAATAATAGCTAGACACCTCTAATTTATATTCAAGCTCTCACCCCAAACAAAATACCTCCGAGGAACATATATCTTCACTTAAAATTTAACTAAGCAATTTATCAAAACAGACAGATCACGCATAACACAGTAATCAATAAAATATTCAAACATCAAAACAAAATGTCACATGCAGTTGAGTACCTCAACCAGCATATCACAAACAGTCAATAATAAATAATTCAGACATCCTCAAATATGAATAATTAACCTAAGGCGATAAACCTACAATTCCCAAAATCGTCATTGGTAAAGTGGAAAGGTTTCCAATACGATTTTGGTATTGTCGATTACTCAACCACTAGTAGGGTTAGATCGCCCTACACCATTATTATAAATTATATACTACTTATCGGTTCCAACGATGGAATGGTTCTTTCTCCCACCTAAGTTACCACTGGAAACACGAAATCGACGATCCTTGATATCCCGCCACGAGTTACCAAAACCACCTTCAACCAAATCAACAAATTAACAAATTAACAAATTAATCAAACAAATCTAAATATGACCATATGGTGCTAGGTTCGGCCAAGTCATAAAAATAAGGCTAGGGTTAATTTCTTAATCCAATCTTTTAGATACTAATTCCCAAAGTATTAACAAGCATAGATTAAGTGTTAATAGTTAAGATTGTAAAACATAATCCTTTAACCAACTAGGTTAGGTTTCGGCCTCAATGGGCAAAATAGGTTAGAAGTTCCTTTTTCTCACAAACTCTTGGATCTATAACCTACACACCTTAGTTCATATCATGATCTAGTTAAATATTGAAGAAAACTTATTTTGCTCACATGAACACAAATTTGGTCAAGAATAGAAAATAGGGATAGGAATTTATTTTGATTTCAAGTTTCTAGTTATAACAACTATAGGTATTAAAGAGTAAAGATCAAGTGTCATATTGTAAAAATTGAACAAAACTTCCTTTGCCTAAAAATATATAGATTCGGCCTTCAATAGATAAATTGGAAGGAAAATGATTTTGATTACATACTCTTAGATGATGATAGTAGAGGACATATTAAGATCATAGAAATTGGTTTCACTTTAAAAGGATTTTTCTATGATTTTCTATGAATTTTCCAAGTTTTAGATCTAGAAATGGAAAAATATGATTCATGGCATAAACATGAGAAATACATGAATATGAAAGCTTAGATGATCAAGGATATGAGCTTTTACCTCTTGAAGATTGAAGAAATGAATAAAATGATCAACCTTCACTAAGTTGAAAAACTGGACAGCTTGAGGGTGTGATGGTATTGTGAGTGTATCTCACAATATACTCATCCAAAAATCATGAACTTTGGCTTTTTAGAAATATAGGAAGAAAAGGAAAAACTTTTGTGTTTAAGGTTTCATTTGGTTAGGATCATAACAGGTGTAAAAAGGGCCTTCTTTCTGCTGTTTCGTGGGTTGCTGAGAATCCTGGGCAGTTTCGGTATTTTGAGCCTATCTCCCAATCCACTTATCAGTTTTTGATGATCTTTTTCTTGTTGGAAAGAAGAGAGAAATAGGAACAACTTTTAGGTTGAGAGTTTTCTGAGTTTCATAAAGGAAGATGGTCATATTTGCGGTGGAGAATCGGTGTTCTTATGAGTTTTGTAACTTAGAGAAAATGGAGAAAACTTGGTGAGGAAGATGAAGAGACTGAAGGTGTGAGTGAAGGGGGTGCGGGTTTGTGGTATACATAGGCTATATCTTAGGCCTTGTTTGCTTTATTACATGTTGGATTAATAGCTTTTGTGATTATTTAATTAATATAAGCTCAATCATAATAAATAATTAACTTAACTAGGGTTACTTTGCTAAATATGGTTAATAAATATGTGGCTTACATTTAGTGGAGGGTGTGGCTGATTTTGGGCCACACATAGTGACTCACCAATGAGTCTCCGATACTATCCGTTAGCGGTTCCCGGAAATTTCGTACGCAGCTCCGTCATTTACCCGATTTAGAGAGGAAAATAATGAAACGAAAGCAAAACGAAATAGGTATGGTTAAGTATATATGGATGCACTAAATTGAGGAGATGTGGTAGGTTTACAACCACGTAAAATGAGTGGTTAAGAGTGTGTAGATGTGTCTTGTTAATACCGACGAAAGCTTGGGGGTATTTTGGTCTTTTTACCTAAAAGTCGTGATTACTAGCATTTAATGCTCATAAATGCTTGGTGACTCATCCTCCGTGAGTCATCATGTATGACTCTTTGTCCCGATCTCTTGACGGGTCTTTGCAGTTCCGTTTTCGATTCCGTCGGTTTCTTAATTAGGGTTTTACGCCTGCGTAAAAGCGTAATATTTGGTTTTCGGTTAAAAATTTTAAAACAACCAAACTCGTTAGAAATATGATTAAAATATAAACCATTTCGTTCACGAGTCAAAATTAAGTTTTCTTATCATTAAAATCTTACTGTCAGTGAAAACACCGATTGTTTTCCGTTCGACCTTTTACCAAAATTCGTTCGAATAAACATAATATTTTATTTCTGATCAGAAATTTGGAAAGTAGATTTTCTCACGGAAAAAATATTAAAAAATCTACAAATATCATTTTTCGGGCCAAATTAGGGTTTTCTGTCAGTATAAAATTATACTGTCAGTTAAAAACGCAGACCAGGCTCCGTCTGAATTTTCAACCCAAAATTTCACCATAGCCTTCTATCATAAGATAGACTATGAATATGATTTTATTTTATTTAAAATCACTTTCTAACTCTCAAATTAAAATATAATTAATTATATTTTAACTGGTTAAACAGCGTAATTAAAAATCAGGCTGTTATACCAAACAAGCACGGGTGTGCTGGTACGTGAGCACGGTCGTGCTCATGCACCAGAGAGGGATTTTCCACTTTGAAAGTCCCACTTAGTCCCTTTTAAACGTTCCTAAGGTCAAATCTTGACGACATGCAACACATAAACATACTTAAGGGCTTAACACGAAAAACGGGGTGTTACAATTCCACCCCCTTATAAAAATTTCGTCCTCGAAATCTCTACTCATCTCGATTGAAGAGGTGCGGGTACGCTTCCATCATCTTGCTCTCCATCTCCCATGTAGCACTTTCCTCAATAGCTCCACTCCAAATAACTTTAACCAAATGAATCTCCTCGCCTCTTAGCTGCTTCACCCTCCGGTCCTCAACCCGAAGCGGTAGTACCTCAAAAGTCAAGTTCTCTTTCAACTGAATTGTATCGGGTATTATCATATGGCTAGGAGAGTGAGTCGCACCCGAATCAAACAAAACAGCTGAAGGAGTTCCATCATTGAGGCACATATAATTAGATTAGTTTTTAATTTTTTTGTTGAAATTAATTACTTACCTGGAGTAAATAATTTATTTGCTTACCAAATTCATTGATAACACAAGAAAAAGTCCTTCCACAAGTCGTACTTAAATTTTTCATTACACTCGATTTTCCTATTATGGTTGGTTCAAGTGGTATTGGGCTCGGGTCATTTAAGCAAGTGGTCAGGGATTTGACTTCTGACTCTTGCGTTTGGAGAAAACTTGGTCAGAAGAGGGCAACTCTTAAATATCGTTTAGGTCCCACGGTGAAGATTAGTTATTATTTACGGCAGTGGATACTTCGAACCAATGACATAGTAACCTGGAAAAAAAAGTATTATAAACAACCATTCATGATTGATAATCACATTGTTGCTAACAATAATATCCATAATCCAAATACCATATCCCACTTTAAGTACTCAATGTGCACATATTTTGCTACATAATAGTTTAGGGTGAGGGTATTTTTTTTTTTTCATTCTAGAGTACAAATTACCAGTAGTAGCGAGCAAGGTTTTCAAAATCTACGCAAGATCGGGAGTGGGAGGGAAACACATAAAACACAAGATCGTAACATGAATAGTAAGATTCTACCATAAGTTATATTTATATATAAACATGTATATTTGTATAAAATAAAAAAGCATTCAACACCTCTGCATTAATGCAATTAGCCTACAATTGAAATTTATATTTAAGGTGATCGGAAAATAGGTAATAGGTCTAACGGAAGTAATGTGATATCTAAAGGACAACTGCCCTTTAACTAAAAGGGAATAAGTCTTTAGCATGCCCTTCATTCTGTTATACATATATAAGTCATTAAAGAAGCAGTACCAAATTATTTTTTTCCCAATTCAGCAGCCAACCTATCTTCTACAGGCGCACATACACATTTCAAACTATGTTGTAGCAAGCATGCATACTTTGGCAGAGGCATTTTAGGGGAATATAAATTATGAGCAAGAAATTTGAAAAGTCTCAGTGAGGCCTGTTGGACTTTTGGTCTCTCTGAATTTAGAAAGTCGTAAAATCAAATAAAGGGGGATAAAATTGATATTTTAAGTGACTGAAAACAATTTGTGTGATTAAACAAAAATCTCGTACGATTATATGTTTTTACGTTCTTTCCCGATGATCCCACTCCGAGCCGGCATTTACGAATTGATACCCAGCATCTTGATCGTTTGAGCACTCTAAACTCGTAAGATCTTACGATCTTATGTTTTAAATCGCTATATTAGCAACCTTGGCAGCGAGAATATATAATGATATTATAGATCGCTTACCTTCTACCAAGCATGGATTTTAATATTTGGACCCAAATTATGCAGATAATAAGACTATGTATATTTAATAGTTTTTGTTAATAAGAACATCTCCAATAGTGCAACTCATTGAAGTTGCTTAACTACTTTTTTTGTGGGGTCCTACCATCATAATGTCACTTCATCACTCTTTACTTCATACTACTTTAAACAACTATTCTTTCTAATGGTGTAATTCTAAAAAGTTTACCAAATGGATTCACAAGTTACCCACTTATTTATTCACATTTACTGTTATTTCATTTTCCAAAAGAAGGTAGCCAATGCAATTCTCTACTTTTTTTTTATTGGGGGATCTTTTACAAGAATCGGTTACTTATAAAATGATTGTTTAGCTCTATGCAACCCTTAAGCAACTCTCATTGAAGATGCTCTAAGGTTTTTTTAAAGACTTTGTATTTTAACATTTTTTTTATTTAATATACAGGTTATATTCTTTATTAATTAATAAATAGTTGGGAAATATATTTTTATTAAATTGAGTTTTTATTTTTTATGAGAATAAATTAATATTCTTAAATTAATCTTAAACTTAAGTTACAATGGTGAATTTTAAAGTTGATAATAGTTTATTAGTCATCACAAGAAAATTTACATTCTTCAATAACACAATAATTAGGATCCATCTTCTTTTTTGTTTTTTTAGATTTTTTGTTATCTATAGATTATAGGATCCATTAAGTTTAGTTATAAGTGAATCGACAAATTAATTGTTGGAATTTTCTCATGAGACAGAACGAAGATGGTGGTTGGGGATTCCATGTAGAAGGTCACAGCACAATGTTTGGATCAGCATTGAGCTATATTGCCTTGAGGATACTTGGAGAAGGGCCTGAAGATGGTGCAGACGGGGCAATGGCCAGAGCTAGAAAATGGATCCTCGACCACGGTGGTTTAGTGGCTATTCCATCGTGGGGAAAGTTCTGGGTCACGGTAAATACATTAATTAGTTGTTATTTTTGTGTTAGATTTTGAGTCACTTAATTTTTGTGTTATTTTTTATTGATTGATACTGTTAAAAAAAAAACTTTATATTCACCGTGCATGTTAATTAAACTTGGTATAACGCATCCGAGAAAGTGTATATCAAAACAAGCAAACACATGCATGTAATATACTTGATTTGTTAAAGGTACTTGGAGTTTATGAGTGGTCAGGCTGCAATCCACTCCCACCAGAGATATGGCTTCTACCCAATTTCACACCTATTCATCCAGGTTTGTCATAGAGTCATACTTGGGGATCCTTTCATCTGTTGTTTTTGCTACGTACTAGCTTGTGTCTCTTCTCTAAGACCTTCAAATAATATGCAGGAAAAATGTTGTGTTACTGTCGCTTGGTTTACATGCCCATGTCATATTTATATGGGAAGAGGTTCGTGGGTCCTATCACTGGATTAATCAGATCATTAAGAGAAGAAGTGTACAACGAGCCTTATGATCAAATTAACTGGAATAAAGCCCGAAACACTGTTGCTAAGGTCTATGGAATCTTTAACTTTAAATTAAATTGATTGTTGTGTTGTGCCCCATGCCTACTATGTTTGAAAGTTTTTATGGAGCTGGGATAAAGTGGTTAATAATGGAGTGATTAGCAATGGAGTGGAGTGTAAAGGCAAAAACATCCCACTCCATTGTTTGGAAGTTTAATGAGGGAGATCGAAGAGAATCCCAAACCCCCCAATTTGGAGGGTACGAAAATAGGAGTGTTATCCCCCAAAATAAATTAATTCAGTTGATAGCCGAACAAACGACTGACAGCAAGGTTAGTTGGAAAAGTTAGTCAAGGGCATTAACAACCGACGAAGCATAGTAGGAAATCGGCTAGGAAAACATTTGGGCTGGACCTTAATGGATAATGGGCTTGGATAGATGGCACCTGAGTCCGGGAAAAGATACTTGGATAATCAGATGAGGATTCCTAAAAACGTGGATAATGGGTAGAAACTTTTGAAGCTCATGGTTGAAGGCCGCGTAACCAAACACCAACGGACACCAAGGGCTGTGCCGGAAAGATAGGAGCATAGTGCTTTGGAGATTCCCGTTGAGGGAAGAACCGTTGAAGGTTGTGGGTAGGCTAGTCGTGGGTTAGTCGCTGGTTTTTAGGAAATTTAGCCATTGAGGATGGCTATGGAGGGGGAAAGATTTTGTCAATAAATACTAATTCTAAATTCCCAGTTGGGACACAACCACATCAATACAAATACTTTAAGCTTTTTCTGCTTACTTACTCAGTGCTTCGCATTTACTTGCTTGTTGCCTTTAATTTGTTCATTTTACTTTGTTTTTCAGCTTATTTTACTTAGCCGGTCATTATCTTAACCTTTAAGTTCTTAGCTTTCTTTGGTTCACCTTAATACCAAACGCTTCCTTTAGTAGTTTGGGAACCTTTTGCTAAGGGTTGGATTTTGCCTTTAGTTGAAATCGCCTGATCCCTATCAAAATCCATACGTGTTTCTCGGCTGAAGTTACATCCTGCTGATTAGCTATTTTACATGTAATGAAATTTGGCACGTCTGGTGGGACTCTCAAAGGTGAACAAATTGAGAAGTTTCCTTCTCCCGGATCAGACCACAACTGGCGTATGAACCTAAGGTCTGGTAAAAGCCTTAGCAGTATGGATACAATTCAACCTAGAAATAAGAATGGGAGTAAGAGGTCGTCAATGGGGGCTCCACAGCCCACTCTAGAAATGCCAACATCGCCCCAATCCACGGGGACTTCAACACCTTCTACTATAACTTCTACCCTCGGGGTAGAACCTTCTAATTAGCCGCAACCGATGGTAAAGACTACGTCATTAATTCAGCAGCAAATTGATCAAGGCATCAATGACCTAATGTATCGTGGTTTCAAAGCAAGTATCGAAATAGTGAAGCCAATGGTACATAATGAGTTGCATTTTGTTAAAGAGACTGAAAAGAAACAATCCAATGCGGTGAGGCTTGACTAATTCGGTTGTGGGTGGTAATATAGGAGCCCCTGCTGAGGACGAGTTAGTGCGGGACCACAACCGATGGTCCAACCGAGTCCAGGAATGCCGCAGGTAGTCCCCATGTTCCAGCCCCCTCACCATGATAGTAGCTTTCAGCCGAGCTTGCAGTAAGGGCAAGTGCAGGTACGCAGGAGACCTCCCCAGGTACCAGGGACAATGGGTTTGTCGTATCTGGTGCCTAACACTTATGTGATAGGTGCTAGTCCTCAGGTGGCCATACCTGGAGGTGCCATCTATTCGGTTGCTGCAGAGCCTCTGAGATATATTCCTCATTATGTAGGGGACCTGCCATGGTCTAACATTCCTCCTACCCCGGTGGGTACTCCCGAGATGTTTCCTTATGGACAGACCGTTCATATCGGTGGTGATCGGCCATGGGCCAGTGTTCCTCAGGTAGCACCAGTCCAGTCGATTGCTCAATCATGGGTCAATCCTCACCCATATCCATTAAATAACTAGGGGGCGCTACCTATGCAGGAACCACAATATCAACTGCCCTATCAACCAAGAGGTGTGCCAGTCAGGCCAGTCAGGCCTGTTCAGCCTCAAGCACCAAACTATGCTGATGAAAGGGCCCCTCAGCTGATCGAACCGGAGATGGTAGATGAGACTATGAGGAGACATTTTGGAATCTATTTGAGACTGTTGGACAGGCCCGTGTATAAGAAACCTTACCCTGAATGGGTAGATAGGATGATGCCTCTGCCAAGAGGTTTCAAGACCCTTGATTTCAATACCTTCTCAAGAGAAGATGGCAAGTCCACCATGTAACATATCGGAAGGTTTACTGCTCAATGTGGGGAAGCCAACCAGAATGAATTCTACAAGCTCCAACTATTCCCATTATCTCTAATTTGAGCTGCCTTCACTTGGTATTCTGCCTTGGCACCTAATTCCATCCAGAACTGGACAGACATGGAACGATGCTTCCATGATAGATTCTACATGCCTCAGCCTGATGTAACTGTGGGTGACATGATGAACCTAAGACAGCGGTAGATGAACCAAGGTGACTTCATGGAGAGATTCAGGAAATTGAGAAGCGGGTGTTACGTGCAGCTTCCCGAGGCCGAGTATTCATCTATGGCTATCATTAATATGCATGCTCAGCTTAGGAAGAAATTGGTGAGACAAGACCATCTTGGCCTTAGTCGATTTAGCCTCCGGGCTTCTCAGATTGAACAGTACATTTTGGAAAAGGGGAGGAGGAGATCTAGCAGGGGACAAGGACCTCACTTAATCAGCATAGTCGACGTTGAGGATTCAGATTGTCTGTCAGATGAGTCAGTCGAGCAATCGGTAGACATGCTGACTGCAGAAATTGTGAGGGGAAAACCCTATTCATGCCCTGCTTTGAGACCTCCCAAAGGTAAAGAGGTAAAGACCTCTGAAAACAGGGTGGAGTATTCTTTTGATATTTCAAAAGCAAATCAGATTTTTGATTATCTTATGAAGGATCAGCAGATCAAGCTGAATGAAGGACACCAGATTCCCTCAACTGAGGAGTTGAAGGGGAAGAAGTACTGCAAATTGCATAATTCTTACAACCATGCCACTGTAAATTGTATGGTATTCAGGAAAGCTATACAAAGGACTGTTAAGGAGGGTAGATTCAAACTATCCGAGAAAGAGATGGTCGTGATCACTGATCCACTTCCCGTTGCTGGGGTGAATATGGTGTCCTTCTCTGGTGAAGTGGTGTCTGGCTCACCATCTAAGAGAAGGAGGCAGCCGATACGTCGCTAGTGGAGACAAAATGGTGTTTTTGATGAACCAGATGGGGCTGGGAGAGCCTTAGTTGTATCTGATCAATCCAAGGTGATAGATCAGAAGCCGTCTGTGTTTGATAGACTAAAGATGCCCAAGACAGATAAGAAGGATGAAACAAGGAAAGAATCACCATCCGAATACAATAGGCCTACAGTGTTTAGCAAGCTAGAAAAGTCTCAGTCAAACAAACAGGTTGGACTTAAACAACACTCTGCGGGCAGGGAACTGTACCGAGGCCCTAATGGGAGGACCATTTATGTCCCAAAGAACAGGTTGGTTGACACGAAGCTTGGGGTGTTTGGCAGGCTAGATTTCTCAGGTGTAGTAAGGAGTTTTGATGGTTCAAAGGACTCTTTACTTAAAATTGGTGAAGAAACAAGGAAGACCCAAGGAAGGAAGACGGGAAGAGTTATGGCGGATAAGCAGGAAGGTAACACGGCTGGTGAAAGTTTACCCATAATGGATGAGACTCTCATACCAGAAAAAGGGAAGCGAGTGCCTCGTTTTGATGTCGAAAGGGGCATGACTACTTTGAAAATTACAGTAAAAAATGAAGAGACGATCAGGCTACAACTCATGATCAAACCACCAGCTGAGGTGGAGAAGGAACATTGGTTCCTTAACAAATATTCGAAAGGAAAGAAAACTGTAATGGAAGGACCGGTGGCTATGACCAGAACACAAAAGAGAAGAGCACAAAGGAATAAATCAGTCCAACGGATGAAGCAAACCTTGGTTATGTTAGCCGAGGAAAAGAGGGATGATCGTTCTGAGATTCAATCTCCTTGGGTGGCCGAGATCTTGGAGGCTGCTTTCTTGCAATCAAACGGAGAAACGGCTACCGAGGAGAAGAAACAGGAACAAATACAACAGGAAAACCAAGATTGCCTAATGAAGGAAGAGAAGGATTTCCAAGAAATAATTAATGACTTGGAAACAGCCGAGCTCGAGGAAGTTCAGGCTGAAGCAACAGATATTCAGACTCCCTTAACAGTCGAGGAGATGGAAAATGAGCTTGGAGTGGATCTCTTGCTGGAAGATTCAGTGCTAGATTCCATATTAGGGGAAGATGGAGAGCAAGCATCGACTAAAGCCAATGTAGTGGGACTAATCCCCAATGGAGGGGATGTGTTCGTGGAAGAAGCTGAATGGGCTGTGTTAGCCCTAATTCCTGAGGAACCACAGATGGAATTCCCCAAGCCAACAGGAGAAATGGTAAAGCATCTAAAACCATTGTACATCGGAGCCCAAGTTAATGGTAAAACAGTCAGCCGAGTTTTGGTTGATGGAGGTGCAGTCCTAAATATAATGCCTTCTGCCACCCTGAAGAAGTTGGGAAGGACCAAGAAATATTTGATCCCTACTATGAAGATGACAAACTTCACAGGGGATGCTACGGCTGCCTTAGGGATTTTGGTAGCTGATATCATTGTGGGGAGTAAGACCCTTAGTTCTGATTTCTTTGTAGTATATGCTAAGTCTACATATTCCTTATTGCTGGGAAGGGATTGGATTCACTCCAGTCGGTGTGTACCTTCCACTCTCCACCAGATGTCGATGTTTTGGGATGGAAATAAGGTGGAAGCAGTGGCAGCCTACTAGAACCCTTTCACGACAGATGTTAAGATGGCTGAGGCTATATTCTACTCATCTCGGTTGGAACATATAGCAATCCCAGATGAATATGAGGAAGGATCTTGGGAGGCATGCAACTTGTCAGTCGATGGCTTTGCTGTCAAAATCCAGACCGACTTACGACCTCAACAATGGGTTTTTAATCAATAAGACCTAGGTAATAGAGGACCTAAGACATAGGCTAACATCCTTAGAGATTGAACAAAGGGTTGGTGATGCCATGTCTATGGAGTTGGAAGAGGTCCTAGAGGAAGAATCCTCAACTGACACGCCTAGCGGGCATGAGCTTGAAGAGAGGTGGGAGTCCCCAATCAGCAGGAGAATTCCTACCTTTGCAACTGAGGACCCTTTGTTAGATGTCAATCTAGGAACTGACCAAGAGCCGAGGATGACATTTATAAGTAGCTTGCTGAGTGAGAATGAAAGGAATCGACTGGTTGATCTAATAAAGAATTATAAAGATTGATTTGCATGGAATTACCATGAGATGCCAGGTCTTTCCAGAGAGCTGGTTGAGCATCAGTTGTCGATCAAAGAAGGTTTCAAGCCCCACAAGCAAGTTTCTAGGAGGTTCAACCCAGAATTGATGCCTAAGATTAAAGAGGAAATGGAACGGGTACTCAAGATAGGTTTTATTCGTACAGCCAGATATGTGGAATGGATGTTGAACATTGTCCCTGTATTTAAAAAGAGTAGGCAAGTTAGGATTTGTACTGATTATAGAAATTTGAATCTTGCAACTCCAAAAGATGAGTATGTAATGCCAATAGCTGACATGCTTGTTGACTCTGTAGCCAAAAATGGCATTTTAACTTTAATGGATGGTTATTCAGGGTATAATCAGATTTTTATAGCCGAGAAAGATATCCATAAGACAGCTTTCAGGTGTCCTGGCACCATTGGGATATTCGAGTGGCTAGTTATGCCGTTTGGATTGAAAAATGTTGGCGCCACGTACCAACGAGCCATGAATGCTATCTTCCATGAGTTAATTGGAAAAAACATAGAAGTATACATTGGTGATGAGGCGTCATAATTTGAAAATGAACCCTGCCAAATGCTCTTTTGGTGTATCGGCTAGGAACTTTTTAGGATTTCTAGTTCATAAACATGGGATTGAAGTTGATAAAAATAAGGCCAAAGCCATATTGGAAGCAAGGCCTCCTCAAAATAAAAAAGAATTAAAGGGTTTAATCAATAAAATTAATTTTTTGAGAATGTTCATTTCAAACTCGGCTAGGAAGCTAAAAGCTTTTTCCCCATTGTTAAAACTAAATGATGTTGATGAAATGGTGTGGGGAAAAGAAAAACAACTAGCGTTTGACCAGATAAAGCAGTGTTTAGCTAGTCCCCCAGTATTAGTTCCCCCAATGGCAGGGAAGCCGTTAAAATTATACATATCGGCTGCCCCAGAGTCAATCGGCTGCTTGTTAGCACAAGATGATGAAGATGGAAACGAAAGGTCCATTTATTATCTAAGTCGATTACTTAATGACCCTGAGACTAGGTACACTCCTATAGAGAAGTTATGCTTGTCTCTCTTTCACGCTTGTACTAAGTTGGAATACTACCTCCTGCCTAGAGAGGTTCAAGTGGTATGCAAGATTGATATAGTGAAGTATTTGCTACATAGGCCTGTCTTGCAAGGAAGATTGATGAAGTGGGCCATTAAGCTGAGTGCTTATGCACGAAAATATGTACCTCTGAGGGTAGTAAAAGGACAAGCCTTAGCTGATTTCTTGGCCCAACATCCATGTATAGACATTGCGGATACTTTAGTCAAGGTGTGCCATTGTGTGAATCTTAAGCCTTGGATCTTAACCTTTGATGGATCCAGAACTGACAAGGGAGCTAGGACTGGAATCACAGTGACAAGCCCTGTTGGGGAAAGTTGGAAGTTCATGCATCAGCTGAAAGTAGGTTGTTCAAACAACCAAGCCGAGTATGAAGCTTTAATACTAGGGCTGAAAATCCTGTTGTCTATAGGGGCTAAGTATATTCAGGTTATGGGGGATTCACAATTTGTTGTTAAACAATTGGCTGGGGATTACAAGTGTATTAATCCCAACTTGGTGGATTATTATAAAACAACTAGTAGTTTGATGAAACAGTTTGCCGATGTAACAATGATGCACATACCAAGAGGAGACAATGAGGAATCCAATGATTTGGCTCAACATGACTCTGGATACAAAGCAAATTTTGAGGATATTCAGCCTCTAGATGATCAGCTCAAGAAGATTCTTATTGAGGAGGTGAATACAGTCGATGACTGGAGAGCCGAGCTGACAAAATATTTACAAGAACCTTCTTCCTCTTCAACCTTCCAACTGAGGCAAAAGGCTCTAAAATACACCCTGGTAGACGATGAGCTACACAAGAGGGGGTTGGAAGGGATCTTGCTGAAATGTCCTAATAAAGCAGAAACTCTAAGAATCATGGGGGAAGCGCATGAGGGGATATGTGGATCACACAGGTCAGGATCTGTGATGCGATGGCTAATCCATAGATATGGTTATTATTGGCCAACCATCAATGCAGACTGTCATGCTTATGCCAAGGGATGTGAAGAATGTCAAAAGCATGGGCCAATCCATAGGATTCCAGCTGATGAGATGCATTCCTATTGTTAAGCCTTGGCCATTCTGAGGTTGGGAAATGGATCTAATTGGAAAGATATACCCCTCATCTTCCAAAAGGCATTCATTTATTATAGTTGCTACTGATTATTTCACCAAATGGGTGGAAGCTCGGTTGATGGTTAATGTCACTTAAGCTGATGTCATCAAATTTATTAAAAATCGTATTATCTATCGGTTTGGCATTCTAGAGACCATTACTACAGATCAGGGCACTATATTTACTAGGGAAAGGATGGTTGCTTTTGCACAGGAATATGGAATTAAGTTGATTCAGTCTTCACCATACTATGCACAAGCAAATGGACAAGCCGAGGCTACGAATAAAATATTGATCAGCTTAATTAAAAAGACTATTGAAGACAAGCCTAAGAGGTGGCATGAGGTGTTAGCCGAAGTATCGTGGGCATACAAAAACTCTAAGTCTACCGCGACAGGGTTTACCCGTTATCGACTAACTTATGGCCAAGACGCTGTGTTACCATTGGAAATCAATGTAAAATCATTAAGGGTGGCTAAACAACATTGCTTGACCTTAGATGAGTATCAACAGGCTATGTTCATGGAATTAGAATCGGCTGATGAAGACAAGTTGATGGCTTTAGAAAATATTCGAAGAAATAAAGAAAAAGTGGCCAAAGCGTATAATAAACATGTCAAAGAAAAAAGGTTTAATGAAGGGGACTTGGTTTGGAAAGCCATTTTACCGTTAGGAACTAAAGATCCTAAGTTAGGAAAATGGTCACCAAATTAGGAAGGACCTTTTATTGTTAGTCAAGTTATCGGCTAGTCAACATGCATGGTGAAGAGATGGCTAGAAGTATTAATGGAAAATATTTGAAAAAGTACTACCCATCAATGTGGGATGATTAAAAACTTGTCCAAAATATGATAGCTACAAGTCAGTCGTCTAGCTGATTGAGAAAATCCAAATTCATAACAAAAAAAGGTTCAAAAAAGGGCAACAGAGAAAAACAAGATCCTATATTTATTGCTCGGCAGAAGAGGGAATGTCGGCTGTAGTTTTAGGGGCAGGAGTGTCACCAACAGGTGAGGAAATAGCCAAGTCAGGCTGACATACTGGAGCACCATCGTCAATAACATCATTGGAAGCAGGAAGATTATCATTATGTCCAGGCTCAGGGGCAAGGTGGGCTACCTGTTCAGGCTGAGTAATTATTGTCTCAACCGAAAAGGAGGCCTCACCTTTCTTCAAATCAGCTAACAATCCTCTCACTCTGTCCCAGGACTTATTAGCCGATAGAAGCCCTTGCTCGCCTGTAAGCAAATCTTTTTCTAGAGCTTCCTTTTGCTGCAACAGAATGGTGGTCTCCTTGTCCAAAGCAGAAGATTGGTGATACAGCTGGATCCTGACATTTGAGCTAGCAGAAATCTTGTTGGTCACGGTGTCTAGCTTGGGCTCAATATCAGCTATATCTGCTTGAATTCAAATTAACTCATCCTTCAATTCGGACAACCAGGTGGACATTCTAAATTGATCAGCTATGTCTTGTTGGCGTTCTGCTTCTACTTCCTTAAAAGCAAGCTAGAATTGGGTCTTTTGACCTTGAAGCTCCGCTAGACTGGATAAATCTTTCTCAGCGGCTGATTTGAGCTCAGTATTCACTTTGAAATTAAAAGAAATGTCCCTAATTTGAATTGCCATCTGACTAAAAGCAGCTTGTTGAGAGGAGGTGATGTTGGTGGCCCTAGCAAGTCTCAACAAGGAAATGCGCAAGTCAGCAATCATCTTGGAATCAGTAGGAATGTCTTGGTTCAGGATATCTTCAACGAAGCCAAGGTGTTGATCAATTGGAGAGGAAATAGGTGCCATAGAATGGGTGGTGAGAAGTAGGATGCAAGCACATCATATGGAATGAATTCAGTTTGAGGAATTGGAAATAAGGTATCTGCAGCAGGATCTTAAGGAGTAGGAGGCAGAATCTCTTATTGAAGAAGAAGATGAATTGAGTGTCCTAGGAAACTGAAATGTAAATCCAAAAGACAAATGACTTGAGAAAATTACCTGAAAAGTTTCTCCCCTGATGGGTGAAGCCCTCGGTGTAAAAGCTTCGACAGATAATCTCTCAATCAAATTTTTAGATGGAGAGATTTGAATGGAGGGACTGTTAGTCGATGTAACAATAGGGGTAGGTTGAGCAAAAGGATTCTCAATAGACTTGATGGTTTGGGAAACTTGAGCAGAGGAAGCCCTAGCTGGGGACTTTTTGGCAAGCTGCAGCCTGATGGGTGAGGCCCTCAGTGTAAAAGCTTCTGCAAATAATCTTTCGATCAAATTATCAGCTGGAGAGATTTGAATGGAGGGATTGTCAGTCGATGTAACAACAGGGGTAGGTTGAGCAGTAGGATTCTCAGTAGACTTGATGGTTTGAAAAGCTTGAGTAGAGGAAGTCCTAGCTGGGGACTTTTCGGCAAGCTACAAAAATGAAGTGTTAAATAGCTGAAATAACAAAGGAAGAAAGAGGGGAAAAGAAAAGAAAACATAGCCATAAACCCTGACGAGTTTCTTATTCTTTTCGGATGGCTGCTGGGTAGTAGGAGCAGGTTCTCTGATACGGATACCAGATTGCCTATTCTGAAAAGCTTGTGCTGAGCCTCGATCAGGCACTTCTTCCAAGTTCTCCACATCAATGGCAGCTTTTTGGGAAGTTCCTGGAAGTTGAAACAATTCGATATTAGACAAATAGAAATAGTACTCACAAATACTCATAAGGAGAAAGAGGTTACCTGATGCTGTAGCTTTCCCCTTGGAGGCCCTTGTCGAGCTGCAGGGCATAGGAATGACTAAAGGAATAGGATTAGCCGCATGACCAGCAATCAACTTTGATACATAAACAGAGCTAGTCGACGGAAAGACTGCCTCCACCACTGAAGGCCACCAGTTGATGAAAGCAGAGGTTTCTCCAGGCAGTCGAGGAAATGCGGAATACTTGAAGTGATTCAGTTTTTCAACATTCGCGCAGCCAAAGATTCAACATCATTCGCAGACAAGGTTGGACGAGCAAAAGGTGTTATTGTGGATTCGTAAGCAAGGGGGATGCTTTGGACAAGCCTAAATTGCCAAGCAAACATGTTGGTATAATAAAACTCGACTGAGGTCTTGTTGTAACGAGATGTTGGTTTCACCCCACACATCAAGTCTAGGTCCACCAAAGCACTATCCCAGCAGGAAATGATATCAGCTATCAGCCGAGTGTCCTCTGGCTCTTCTACATGAGTTCTGCTCCAAGGTAGGTTGTGAAGTTTGTCAACTAGAGGGAAGAACTCCTTGACATGCAGAGTGGATAAGGTGAAGAGTTCACTTACAATTTCGTAAGCCAGTTGCTTACAGATAGGAGTGACTTGAAGAATCCTACCTAGAGGTCGACTAGCTAAAGGCGGTGGAAGTTGCTTGTGTGAGAGGGGAATGAATTCAGGAAAATAGAGGGGGTCCAGAGTTGAAGAAACCAGAGGGGACCCGGTATGTTATCCAGTTTCTCACCCGATTCAAGCTTATTTACAAAGACAAAGAGACCTTGGTAAAGGACTGAAAGAAATAGGGAGCCGAGAGAGACATTCCTACCCGAAGTGATCAAAGAATTGTAATAAGAGTATTCGTTGACTACAGCTACCGAATTAGTCCAGAGGAAGAACTTGCAGAGCCATAGAAACATGAAGGCTTGATGTTCTCATTCAGAAACATTCCCTTTGGTTCTATAGTTTACCGAGATGAAGATGGAATAAGGAGCAGTGAGCTTGCCAAACTGGATGCTCAAAGGGCTACACGCAAGGTGATGAAGAGAGGGGATCTCGTGGCGTTGGACTCATGGCATCGGATGGAAAAAGGAAGCCATTAATGGAAGTGGACCAGAAGCCCAAAAAGCTGAATATGAGGTCAGGATTGTATGAAAATGTCTTGTTTTGACTTCATGATCATATCATAGATGCCCCATTCCTTCCAGCGTTCACCCCAGCTAGCGAAACCCTATCAAGCCAAGTCAGATATTCGGCGTTTGGGTGAGGCCAGGTTCGCATGTCCTTGGGACAATGGGAAATTGAGAACCAATGAGCAGTGATGGGGAGTGAAAGTTCTATGGTTAGAGATGCCTTTCTAGGAAGTATTGGCCCATAGTGATATCAAAGGAGCAGGGTTTCAGAGTGTGGGAATGCATGGTTCGAATCAGGTAAGGTGAATAGGCATTTGGTTCTGCATGCAGGAGAATATGAGGCACTCGGAAGAGTAAATGAAGATGGAGTAGAAGAGTCATCTCCATAGGAGTAGGTCTTGTTTTGGGAATCAGAAGCAGAAGACATGATTCACAAGCTATGGGTTTTCTTTGACAGCAGAGAGTTGGAGGTTGAAGATGAAGTCGACAGTGATTAGGGCTCGGCTAATTTAAAGGAGAGATGGGTAAAACAGATAGGGAATTTGAAAGGGTTAACCGACTAAATTAATCCCTTAGCTTAATAATTGTTGTAAATCTTGGGAGTTGGCCGAATCCTTGGAGAAGTGGTTGGGAAAATTAAATGCTAAGTGGTTAAGACACGGAGCTCGAGAATAATGGGCGATTTTGTTACATCATTCCAGCTTCACTCCATTTAGCTGAAAGATGTAAGGGGGCAATTGTTATCCCCCAAAATAAATTAATTCACTTGATAGCCGAACAAACGCCTGACAGCAAGGTTAGCTGGAAAAGTTAGCCGAGGGCATTAACAGCCAGGAAGCATAGTAGGAAATCGGCTAGGAAAACATTTGGGCTGGGCCTTAATGGATAATGGGCTTGGATAGATGGCACCTGAGTCTTGGAAAATATACTTGGATAATCAGATGAGGATTCCTAAAAACGTGGATAATGGGTAGAAACTTTTGAAGCTCATGGTTGCAGGCCGCGTAACCAATCACCAACGGACACCAAGGGATGTACCAGAAATATAGGAGCATAGTGCTTTGGAGATAGCCGTTGAGGGAAGAACCGTTGAAGGTTGTTGGTAGGCTAGTCGTGGGTTAGTCGCTGGTTTTAGGAAATTTAGCCAATGAGGATGGCTGTGGAGGGGGAAAGATTTGTCTATAAATACTAATTGTAAATTTCCAATTGGGACACAGAACCACATCAATACAACTACTTTAAGCTTTTTCTGCTTGCTTACTCAGTGCTTCACATTTACTTGCTTGTTGCCTTTAATTTGTTCATTTTACTTTGTTTTTCAGCTTATTTTACTTAACCGGTGATTATCTTAGCCTTTAAGTTCTTAGCTTTCTTTGGTTCACCTTAATACGAAACGCTTCCATTAGTAGTTTGGGAACCTTTTGCTAAGGGTTGGATTTTGCCTTAAGTTCAAATCGCTTGATCCCTATCAAAATCCATACGTGTTTATCGGCTGAAGTTGCATTCGGCTTATTAGCTATTTTACACGTAAACAGAGAGTTTAGATGGAGTGTGGTGGTTTGGGTTACCATCA
The DNA here is from genome assembly GCA_030762895.1 of Sophora flavescens. NCBI lineage: Eukaryota > Viridiplantae > Streptophyta > Magnoliopsida > Fabales > Fabaceae > Sophora > Sophora flavescens. The sequence continues at coordinate 105,064,258 of CM061066.1, read as the reverse complement.
TAAACCATCACACTCAATTAATTAAGAAACTCCCAAACAATGGGTTAATGGATTTACATCACTCCACTCCATTACTAATTAACCATCCCACTCCATCCTTCCAAACATAGCCTAAGGCTCTAACGGTCCTTTGGACAAATTAAGGACCCAGGTTCCTTGCAATTAGAGAATCTATGCATTCACACATTTAACTTAATTTATGATCAGCATCTTATACATCTATTTTTATATTAATATATATTTATAATACATAAAATTTGATTAATAGTCCCGGAAAAACGTGACTCGGCTTGTTTAGTTTGTTCCTAGTTTTCTGTTTTCATTTCCAATTTTTAGATATAATTACAAATAAAATAATTACAAATTACTACTTTACATTCATTTTATTTCATATTTCCAAATATTTGTATAAGAAACATTGAAAACAACTTTTTACTTGTTTTCACTTTTCCTGTGCAAATCTTTGTAAAGAGGAAATAAAATGAAAACAAAGTAACAAGTTTATAAATATTTTAGTTGTAATTACTCTTAAAATCACGAAATGAAAATAGCAAACTGAAAATAAATCAAACAACCCTAACCGATCCATTTCCAACAAATTAGTTGCTTGTTCCGCTACAAGAATGGAAATGTAAATATTATACTATTTTGATGTATGTATGAAACTCAAAATGGCATAAAATTTCAGGAGGACCTCTACTATCCACATCCTCTAATCCAAGATATGTTGTGGGGATTTCTTCATCACGTGGGAGAGCGTTTTCTGAACTGTTGGCCCTTTTCCATGCTGAGAGAGAAGGCACTAGAAATTGCAATTAACCATGTACGTTATGAGGACGAGAACAGTAGATACCTTTGCATTGGAAGTGTAGAGAAGGTAAATGACAAGCATTACCGTTAATTAATAGTATTTATAAATATGTTGATCCGTATTATTAACTGAATGGAAATCGCAGGTGTTATGTTTGATTGCGCGTTGGGTTGAAGACCCCAACTCAGAGGCTTACAACCTTCACTTAGCCCGAATCCCTGATTATTTCTGGCTCGCTGAAGATGGCCTGAAAATCCAGGTTAGCATTACCGTTTTTTTTTTAATAATTATGTAAATTTAATTCAGTATATATATATATATATATAGAAATCAAAAAATATATATACTAGAAATCAAGTGGTCTTTCATTCTTTGCAGGGACTGGTTGAATGTGGGTAGGGACTGTAGCTATATCTCAACCTTATGGCTTTCTTTTATGTTTTAGGTTGATGTAATATCTGTTGTTGTTCTGTTTATTTCAGAATTTATGGGTTTTTTTGTATATGGGTTGCGTACCCGTACTCATTCGTATATACACTTTTGATTATAAAAAAATGGTCTTTCATTCATAGGAAATGCTAATTAGTGTGGGTTCAGAAATAAAAATAAATAAATTTTGTATTAAAATTGATGTATTTCATATATCAATTAAGTATTTTATTTAATTTCTCAACGTAAAATTTACCCCTTTTTAATTTCTTCAACAGTGCCATTAGAAAGATACTTCATTTGCAGGGTTGAAATAGATTATGGGAATTTGAACCTGCATATTCATAATTTAAGTTCCACCGTTTAACCAACTGAAGTGACTCAAGCAACACTAACCTTCTAACTAGTTAATTTTAATGCAGGGTTTTGGCTCTCAAACATGGGACGCTGCATTTGCTATACAAACAATACTTTCTTGTAATATGAATGAAGAGTACGGACCCACACTTCGAAAAGCATACGACTTCATGAAGGCTTCGCAGGTAGCAAAAAACTTGTCACTTAAATATTCCTTCACTTGATATATCTTTGGAACCATACTGGAGCTGAAAGAGCTTAATGTCATCTTAAACGGATAAGATTTTTTGAAGTGGTTTTTTTTCCTTCTAAATATATAAAATAAGATTATATTCATTCTTAATTGATAAAATATATAGTAACTTTAACTCACTCTGCATTTGGGTAAATGACTTAATTAAGCACTTATCCGATAAGTTTTTTTAAAAAAAAAAACTAAAAACAATTTATTTTCATAAGCTTCTCCAACAAATTTATTTTAATAAGCTAAAATGAGTTTATATGAAGTTCATAAACTATTTACATAAGTTTATATTTTGTAAGCTCTTCTAAGTATGGGTGTCCATGGGTCGGGTCGAGTTGGGTTTGATGGGTTTTAGGACCCAACCCAGTCAAAGGTGAGTGGGTTGGGTTTGCAAAAAAAATCATGAAATCCAACCTAACCTAACCCGACCACTCATGGATTGGGTTGGGTGGGTCGTTGGGTTTGGCAAGAAACACACATATTTTTAACTTTGGGTCATGTTGGTTCGAGTCCGTGGGTTTGTCAGGACAAAAATCGTGAAAAAGTTTCGAAAATCACAAATAAACCTGTTTAAAACTTTAAATTATATCAACAAGTTATGATAATATGATCTAAAAGAGTAAAAGTCCCAACCATCAATTATCCACTACTAAAAAGATGATCATGTTATGATAAAAGTAATTGAAACTGAAAGTTTAAACTCTAAACCATCAACTAAAAGTCTAAAAGTCTGAAAGTCTAAAAGCCTAAAATCATCAACAACCATCAATTAAAAGTCTAAAGTATTATAACGAGAAAGTAAAAGTTATGAACACAAAACTAAGTAAAAAATCATCCATTAAGTGAGTGTTGGCTGTGTGAGTGAGACTTAGAGGGACTGAGTGAGTCGTGCGTGGGAGAAGAGAAGGGTCGTGCGTGAAAGAAGAAGAGTCGTGTAGCGTGAGAAGAAGAGTCTGACCAAGATAAGAAATAAATTAGGTTTTTTAACTTTCTATGTTTTGATTAAGGTTGGGTTGGGTTGGGTTGAATGGGTTTGCAATTAAAACCCCTACCCAACTCATACTCTATGGGTCCTCTTTGTTTTTATCCAACCCAACCCAATCACCCAAACCAACCCACAAAATCAGGGTTGGGTTGGGTCGGGTGGGTCGGGTTCGTGGATCTACCCAGACCCATGGACACCCCAACTTCCAAGCATACATGATATACATGATACAAGCTCATTTTAGACCGATTTTATTATCGTTTCCCATCTTTCTAGACGTGGAAGATATTGTGGAGATCCTGCCTTGAGTCGAGCTGAATGTAGCCCAAATAGATAAACATTATCCTAATTAGAGAAAAATATTATTTTACATTATGACCTTGGTTAGAGACATTCTCTTAGTTAGAGATAAACATTAGTTAATTAGGAATCTTATATAGAGTTAAATTAGAAATCCTAGTTAAAACTAAATTGTGGAAGGCTTGTGAATACCTTGTGTTTATGTTATTTTATTCAGATAATGTGACACATTTCAAAGCTCATATTTTTAGTACTAATAAAATTTAAAAATTGTTTTCTTTATTCTAATCTAGTTACACTATTTTCATGTTGTTTGTGTGATTAAGGTCCGAGAAAACCCATCTGGGGACTTCAAGGCAATGTACAGACACATTTCCAAAGGAGCATGGACATTCTCTATGCATGATCAAGGTTTGCAAGTCTCTGACTGCACGGCAGAAGGACTCAAGGTACACCCACATGTGCTGATAAGCTTGTATGTTATGGTACCACGGTACATAGGTTTCATCGGTGAGATTCGATTCCTAGATTTATTAGTGAGGATTTCAATCGAAATAAGGTTGGTCTTTCTAATTTTAGATTTAGATGAATTTTTTTTTCTCATGGGTCGGGTTTATTCCCTCTCATTCTTTTGTATTCTTTTATATTTTTTTAATAAATTTTTGATGTGCTGCAGATTATTGGTAATGACTGGGGTGCCAACCTAATTCGGATTCCTATCATTATTGTGATGTTTTTGCATACAATTTTTGCTTTAAAAAATCCCAAAATGCACCAAGTGAAAATCAAAATCAAATTGGTGTCGATTGTGATAATGGGCTTAATATAAATATTATATTTTGAGTTACCAATATTGTAAGTTGTGAACTTATACTTGAGAGTTGATTTTGAATTGTGACTATAAGACTTTAATCTTTTATATTTTATAATCAATATTCTTATTAGTAGTGCATGTCATGATGGTTTTCAACATTGACTAGACTCAACATTTGGCAACTAAATATTTTTATAGGCTACACTCCTACTCTCAGAAATGCCATATGCTCTAGTTGGGGAAAAAATGGAAAAAGATCGATTCTATGATGCTGTTAATGTCATCCTCTCTCTTCAAGTAATGATTTCCAAATTAGATCCTCTGTGTTGTTTCTATATGTAACTTTCAGTATATAATTTAGATGCGACTCTCACATATCTTGTTAAACTACAGAGCAGTAATGGCGGTTTCCCTGCTTGGGAGCCTCAAAGGGCCTACCGTTGGTTAGAGGTATGAAAATATAGTTATTCTAATTCATCAAAGAAAAGATTAGGGACATTGCCTTAATTAACTGAGTGATGTCATGCAGAAATTCAATCCAACAGAATTCTTTGAAGACGCTCTCATTGAGATGGAGTAAGATTACACTCAAAAACATGTTGGTAAACTATATATATTGGGTCCCTTATTGTGTGCCATGTTGTGAAATAGGTATGTAGAGTGCACAGGATCAGCAATAGAAAGCTTGGCTCATTTTAGAAAGCTATACCCAGAGCACAGAAGAAAAGAAATAGATCACTGCATTTCCAAAGCAATCTGTTTCATTGAAAATACACAAAATCGTGATGGCTCATGGTATTGTATCTTTCGTCTTTTCGTTAAACTAGTCATCTGACCACTATACATGACATTGATTTTGAATTTAATCCCTAAATGTGAAAATTTTTGAAATTTGTTCCTATATGTAAAATTATATTTTAGTTTGGTCACATGTAGGGATAAAAAAAATCAATTTTTTTGGAATTCACTTTACATGTGACAATTATTTTCAATTTAGTCCCTATACTTTACCCCTGGCCAACAGTGTTATAACATCAATAAACGGTGAAGACCGGATTAAAAATTTAAAAAATAAGTATACATACAAGGATCGATTTCAGAATTTTTCACTAAATTGAAAATTAATATCAGCTATAGGATCAAATGATTGGTTTAACCTCGTCTTTTTGTCTTCGGCTAAAGATTATATCTTATGCAATACACCTGAATCTACCGGCCAATGGTAGAGGTTCTAGCTTTTACCGCTCAAATTCATACATTTCTTTCTTAATATCTAACTCTCTCTCTCTCCCTCCCTCCCACCCTCCCTCTCACAAATAAATATGCTATATGCTATCTAATACTTTTGTGTTAAACATTCTGCGGTGAAATAAATATGCTATCTATAATACTTCGGTGTTAAACATCTCTCTCTCTCTCTCTCTCAAATAAATATGCTATATGCTATCTAATACTTTTGTGTTAAACATTCTGCGGTGAAATAAATATGCTATCTATAATACTTTTGTGTTAAACATCTCTCCCTCCCTCCCTCCCTCCCTCTTATATGCTATATGCTATCTAATACTTTTGTGTTAAACATTCTGCGGTGAAATAAATATGCTATCTATAATACTTTGGTGTTAAACATTTTTATTTAACTTGTCTGTATTTGGTTTAATAAAAGACAACGTTCATTTGTACCAAAGAAAAGACAAGGTTCATTGTTTACTATAAATAGACACTTACACAGGTACGGTTGTTGGGGGATTTGCTATACCTACGGTACCTTGTTTGCTGTGAAGGGACTAACAGCCTGTGGAAAGAACTGCCGTAACAGTCCTTCCTTGCGCAAAGCTTGTAATTTTTTGTTGTCAAAGCAGCTTCCTAATGGTGGGTGGGGAGAGAGTTACTTGTCAAGTCAGAACAAGGTACTCCTTCCCTTTCAAAATATGTGTTGTTTAAGAGGAAAAAAAGTTATTTTATTTTATCTGACACTTTTAACAATAAAAAAAGATATATTAACTATTTTTTTTTGTCAATATCATGCTTGAGTGCTTGCGGTTTTATTTTCTATTAATATATAGAAATATAATATATGACCCACTTTGTAAATTTTCACTTTTCAGTAATGATCAGTTGTCAGAAAATAATACATATGTTAATATAATTTTTTTAAAAAGTTGCATCACAACCACCCTTTTTTTTACCAAGTTTTCCTTAATAATCCATATACATGAGAATTAAACTCAAATGCTTTCCTGGTCAAATCAGGTGTATACAAATCTAGAAGGCAACCGTGCAAACATAGTTCAAAGTTCATGGGCTTTGTTGTCCCTAATTGACGCAGGACAGGTTAGTAAACAAAGCTCTAGCTTTTTAATGGTTGATTTTATGTAATATATATAAATTTTAAGCTCCTGATATCCTTTGGCAAATCCTTGCAAATTGCATCCAACATTGGTTGGTCATAGTGAAAGTAGACTACACCTCCAAATAAACTTTACTTACAAGATCAAGACCTAGAATCGTCTCTTTTGGAAGACCTAAACCTAACCGGGCTATGGGGTTAATCTGACAACTATGCCCGCGGGAAGACCTGGTCAAAGACCAAAAAAACTCCTTGCAAACTACAAAGGTCTCTAGCTAATGAATGAGGAATCTAGCCTTTGATATATAGAGATATAAAAACCATTAGTTAATGGCTTAAATTTTTGAGATGGTCTTGGAAGCCTCTCAATTTGAGTGATTTCGGCATAAGCTTATTGGATAATCATGTTTTGTTGGTGAACGAAAATGTATTAGAAGATGAAGAATAATATACTATACAAAGATGCATGATTTTAAATTGCAGTTACATTTGTGGTAATATTGTATTTATTGCCATTGTGGACAATTAAGAAAAAAATATGATGGATATGGTCGCGGCGTGGTTTCAAAGACTACCTAAACCATAATATTGTGACCTTCAATTACATTTGCAAACTGTAATTTAAAACCATACAAAAAGGTGTATATGATGTAAATGACGGTACAAGTATGAGGTACTTCGGAATCAAAGTAGAAGAACAAAGTTTCTTAATAGATGCAAAGTGTGACATTGTGCTAATTATGAATGTTTTGGTGAAAAAAGGCTGAGATAGATCCTACACCCATACACCGTGGAATAAAGTTGCTAATCAATTCACAAATGGAAGATGGAGACTTCCCACAGCAGGTAATTCATCCAATGATTATTAAATAAAAATGAAATAGATTTGATTAGCACTTAGTAATCATATACATATATATATATATATATATATATATATATATATATATATATATATATATATGTCTGTTTCTCTTGTCAACATATTTTGATTCATTACTAACAAAAACAACTACAGGAGATCACGGGAGTATTTATGAGGAACTGCACCCTGAACTACTCATCGCATCGTAACATATTTCCCATATGGGCTCTGGGAGAGTATCGTCGCCGAGTCTTGTATGCATGAAGTGGTACCAAATGCCTCAACTTCGCGTACCTATGAACTTATTATTTAAGTGCTTGGTTGTACCTTCTAGTCACCTAACTATCTTGTTCACGCGTACAATAATTTCAAAAAAAATTCTATATTTGCCTGCAACATTTAAAATATCTATGTATGTGGTTGTGATACTAGTACTCTTTTAAGCGTCAATAAGCATGCTATAAGAACACTTAAATTTCTTTAGTAAACAAATGGTTTTCAACTCTTAATTCGAGCACCATTTTAAAATAAGATAAATCTTGTAGAATGTGATAAAGAAATAGAATTGTAGAATTGTATTTCAAATATTCAGTTTTGAGATATGGAATACATGTACATATATGATATATAGAGACCGGATGTAACAAGCCTAACTAAATGATTAAGTCAAAAAGGAAAACTATTCCTATCTTTATAACAAAAAAATTAAATAGATTAGTCTATCTCTATCTCTAGCAGAATTCGGTTCCATCTTCTATCCTTATCATTATTACTCCCCCCGCAAGATAGAGTGAAGATTATGAACTTCCAACTTGAAAAGTAGATAGTTGAATCACTAGTGCAGGAAGCACTTGTAACGTCAGTTAAAATTGACTTGTAATGTCGGTTTCGAAGCCGACGACGTTATTTCAATCGATGTTACAAGTTTAACTTGTAACGACGATTATCCAACATCTGTTACAAGTAAACCTGTGACAGCGGTTCTGAGGGAAATCACCTTTACAAGTAGCGGATTGAATGATCAAAGCAATGTTACAAGTTAACTTGTAACAAGTTAACTTGTTACATGTCACTTGTAATGTCGGTTATATCCTTAACCATTGTTACAGTTTTTTTTTTTAATTTTGTTTGCTTTCAGTTACTTCACATACATATGCACCTACTTTCAGATATACACACAGAATCCAGAATTTATACCAAATGGCACAATCAAGCTATATAGTTGCTATATATAGAAATATCTTACAACATAATCATATATACACTACCAAAATTGATCAAGCTAACTAATTAAGTCATGATCTATTACATATACAATCTAATAATGTTCTAAGTACCTAAAACATAAATCTACGCCTAGGATCTAAATCATTTGTTTCTCTTCAGCATACTCAAAAAGGAATTTTGCAAAGTATTCCCTCAAGTCTGTGAATTCCGACAAAGTCATGCTAGATTGATTGCATTCGAAAGCATACACAAGTTCAAATTAATGCAACATTAATTAAATTAAGTCATCAACAAAAACATAATATAATTAATTAACTGCTTATATATATATAACTATTTATTACTTGCAACCTTTTGTCTTTAATGCATGTCTCCTCATCCGCATCTCGCTGCAATTGCGGAGGGATTTAGAATCACACGTAACGACCTGCAATGCACCGCATCAGCCACCCAGCAGGTCCTTCAAAACGCAATAGAATGCAACGATCAAATTTTCGTTCAAAAGAGAAAATTTTTCCGACCCCAAAGCCCCAATCAGTTACAGATATGGAAAAAAAATCACACCTTTATCTCTCTCCCATGACTCTTTGTCTCAAGCAGCTCACCCTCTGATTCAACCGCTTCAGAGCATCGCGCAGGTTCTCCTTGCTTCCACCTTACAGCTCTTCCAATTCTTGAATGTTCCATTGTGAGTCTGTGACGATTTCAACCCTTTATTTTTTTTTTTCTTTTTTTTATTATTAACCCTTTATTCTTTTATCGCATAATAAAGAAATAAAGTATACTAATTTAATGAAGTGAGGTAGCATTCATTTTATTTTTTTGTTTAAAGTAATGTTTTGGTCCCTATACGTGACATCGATTTTCAATTTGGTCCCTATACGTAAAAAGTTATCAATTCGATCCCTATACGTGACACTGATTTTCAATTTGGTCCTCACAGCTAATTGGTCCCTATATAAGAGGGACCAAATTGCAAATTATTATCACATATAGGGACCAAATTAAAAATAATTATCACATATAGGGACCGATTTCAAATTTTTTTTGTTGAATTGGTCCCTACATGTGACAATAATTTGCAATTTGGTCCTCTTATATAGGGACCAATTAACTGTGAAGACCAAATTGAAAATCAGTGTCACGTATAGGGACCAAATTGATAACTTTTTACGTATAGGGACCAAATTGAAAATCGATGTCACGTATAGGGACCAATACATTACTTTAACCTATTTTTTTTTATTTTAAATATTTCGCTTTCTCCTAAAATGTTTTAAAGAAAGGCATGTATTTGAGATAAAAAAAATTAATTAGAAATTAGAAATCAAAGTTCTAGTCAGAAATTTAATTGATTACTTATAAATTCAATTAAAATATATTTAATTAGACATTCTTATTACTTAATTAATCAACTAGAACTTTCATTACTTAATTGTTTAATGAGAAATTTAGCCAAAAAATATGTTTATTTAGAATTTTTTAATACTTAATATTAATAAAAATTTATACAATATTATAAATATAGAATATATATAAAGAATTACAATAATTATAAATTTTTCTTACATTTCGTGAAAACATTAAATTAATTTACGCCGCAGCGGCCGCAATATGCATCACAAAGACCGCAATCGCAATGTCCGCAACTGCGATCACAACCGCAATTTAAAACCATGGTGGAGACAATGTCTAATGTAACATCCTGCTTTTTATATACGCTGTATTACCGGTAAATATATATTTATTTATATTTTTACCTGAGACCAAGAAAATGATTTTGGATAAAAACAAAATCATTTTTATACTCTACCTTATGGTAGAAGGTTACGGTAAAAATTTGGGTTTAAAATTCAAACGGAATCCGGTCTGCGTTTTCACTGACAGTAAAATTTTACTAAGAAAACCTAATTTTGACCCAAGAATGAAATAGTTTAGTTTTATATCATATTTCCAATGATATAGGATATTTTGAAATTCTTGCTCAAAAATATATTATTATACTTTTTACGAGCGAATTTTTAAAGAAATCGGATAAACGACGAAGTCGGATACGGAACTTCAAAGACCCGCTAATGGATGAGACCAGTGAGTCATGGATGACTCATATTAGTGAGTCACCATGGTGAGTCATGGTGTGGCTCGCCATGTCTTGATTGCACTTTGTGAAAAGTCCATTTTGTCCTTGAACTTCCTTTGTAATTCCAATTTTGTCCCAACCTTTTGTGACCAAAATGCCCTTTGTCTTGCCATCTATTTACAAGTTTTTCCCACAAATCTTGGACCCTTTTACCCCCCACATACACGGCCTCCCACTTCGTCATCACCTGGTCCATTTCATTCATTAAGTTTCCAAAAATACTCTAAGTTATTTTCTCTCAAAAACTTTAAGACTTCGTTAGTTCGAAGCTTGCATCTTGGATCATTTTCCTTCATTTCAAAGTGATGATCCTCTTCCTCATCACCTTAGCTCTCTTGATCATCCATTATTTTTCATTTTCATCAAGTTTTCTTCCATTTCAAGTTCTAGATCTAGTTTTTCAAAAATCTTACAAAAATGCTTAGAAAAATGGTTAATGAGTTATGATTCTTGTTTTCATCTCTCTTATACCTATACTTTCATTATCCAAGAGCTTAGAATCAAAAGAAAATTGTAGCCCTATTTTCTCCTCTTGGCCGAATCTATATATATGTAGGCTAAATGAGTTTTCTTCAATTGTTTTAACTTGGATGATGATTGTTGTAAGCTATCTAAGACTTCTATATTCTAGATACAAGAGTATGTGAGCAAAAGAAATTTCTAACCTTATCTTGAACTCATGACCAAATGCCTATCTAAATGAGTTAAGTGAGTTTTCTTCAATTTTTAACTTGTATGATGACTTGTATAAACTATTCAATATTCCTAGAGTGATAATCCGAAAAATTTAGAGATCCTTAGCCAATTTATTTTCACTTGGCCGAAACCCTAACTAAGTAAGTTGAATGAATTTTGTTTTCAATTTTTGATTTGTGAAGTCTTCTGTGTTATCTAAGACCCTACTATTCTTTATCCAAAAGATGGAAATGAGAAAAGAACCCTAGCCCTTTTTAATGTCTTGACCGAACCCTAGCCTAGTCTTGCCAAAGATGGATCTTGTTTGATTAACTTGTTTTATATTGTTTGGTTGAAGGTTGACTTGTAGCTTTTGGGTGTGGTAACGAGGAGCTTCAATTTCGTGATTCCAGTGTTATCTCAGGTGGGAGAAAGAACTATCCTTTCGTCGGAACGAATAAGTAGCATATATTTTATAATAATGGTGTAGGGCGACCTAAACCCTACTAGTGGTCGAGTAATCGACAATACCAAAATCACATTGGAAATTAACCCGTAGTACCAATGATGATTTGGGGATTGTCAGTTTATCACCGTTAGGATAATTTTATACTATTCGAGGATGTCTGATTTTATCACTGTTGAACTGTTTGTGGTAACATACTTTATGTGATGTTTTGTGATACATGAATATTTTATTACTATTTTACCGTGTATAATCTATTTGGTCTGATAACGTGCAACATATGCTATTTCATGTTTAGTTGTTATTTAGGCAATGATATATGTTGGTCGGCAGATATGTATATTGGGTAGAGAATGAATGTGATTTAAATGTGCCTAACCTACTTAAATAATATTTTATTATGATGAGATTAATGATGTGATATAACTTGAGATAGTTTATGAGATATTGATGAGAGGTTAAGGCATTATGGTATGACTCGATATACGTCGGTAAGAACTATGTAGATGCATGATGCAGATCACACCCGTGTGAGTGGAACTCATGAGGTCAGCATATCTGTAGATATATCCGTAGTTCTTGCAGAGCGGCTCCGTGTAGCTTTGGGCTACTGTGGTTTCAGACCATTTATGTATACATGTGTATCTGGATATATATATGATAGAGGGGAGTGCTCACTCGGACGAAGGACTAATATCCCTATTATGATGGAGGTTGTGTGACAGGATCATGGTGGTCACGCCAGCATAAAAGTTTAGTTGCATGAGAGTTAGGGTTGAGGACGATACCGTAAATTAGGGATGAATGTAATATATATGTGATGTGTGTCTTTGACTATTATTGTATTGTATGCTATGATTCCTTTTTCGCTTATGATGATAGAACTGTTTCTTATCTCCTATTTTGCTGTATGGTATATTTTGTTATGTGATCTTTTGAGAAGACCCTGTGGAGGAGACAACTTCCGAGGATCTGGATGGAACTCCTTATGAGCTAGATGCTGAAGGACGAGTTGTGGATTCTAGCGGTAAAGTTTAGGGTTTATGTCCAGTGTGTCTTTGAGACGTTTTATTTTTCCGTTGCTTATGACAGGTTGTATAATTATGTACCTGCAAGGGATCCTATTGATAGGATACCCTAGACAGTGTTTTGTACCTTGATGGATAGACTTCTGTGGTGTATGTGTAGTATGTATTTGGTGTGATGGTTTATCTTTCGAAAGTTGTATGTTTTATCTTTAAGTTTTTAATATTTTCGTTTTTCTTTATATACGTTTAACGTTAAGAACGCGATTATGTTTTAAAATAAATGAGGTTTTATTTAATGACAAGGGTGTCTCATTTGGTGGTATCAGAGCAGTATGATTCTGTTCAGACTCTGAGGATTATAATATTTTTATTGGCCGTGTCTAGTTGAATCCACATCGGATATTGACTATGCTTAGAAGTTGGGTAGTGTGTCCGGACTCGTCGCGATAACTAACATTGGTATGGCATATAGTATTTATATACTTGTTTATGTAGATATGTCATACGTATAGGAACTGATGATTGCTTTAACAGGGTCATGGCTAGAGGTAGAGGATGTGGTATAAGTAGTGGTGATAGAACTCCCGAGAGAATTGTCGGAGGTGGCAATGGTGAGACGGATCATGCCCAAGGTGGAGGAGAGTCATCTGAGACTCTCAAGACCATCAGAGATCTAGCTACTGCCATGTTACATCAGAAATGGCAGAACGCAGAGATGCTGCAAATGACTAAAGAGCAACAGGAACTGGAGAGTCAGAGGAAAGCTACAGAAGCTGAGGATGCAGGGATGACTACTTTCCTGAAAGGGAAGCCACCATAGTCCCAAGGAGATTATGACCCAGAGAAGGCAGAGTCGTGGGTACAGGAGCTAGAGAAGATATTCAGTACCATGCATTGCAGAGAGGAGAGGAAGGTGACTTATGATGCCTTCATGCTGACTGGGGGAGCAGAGGCCTGGTGGAGAGGCAAGAGAAGACTACTGGAGGCAGAGGGCATAATTATCCTTTGGAAGTTGTTTCATGAATGTTTTCTCGAGAAGTACTTTCCGCGATTAGTCCGACGAGAGAAAGAGAGGGAGTTTATGATTCTTAAACAGGGCAACATGACTATTGGGGATTATGCATCACGTTTTGAGGCTCTGATTCAGTTTTCAGAGTTTCACCAAAGATTTCCAGATGAGGATTAGCAGTGTAGAAGGTTTGAGGAGGGCTTGCGACATGAACTATGGAGAGCTATAGTGTCTCTTGATATTCAGAGCTTCCCGGAACTGGTCTAGAGATGCAGTGCCATAGAGAGCTTAGATCAGAGGCAGGCTGCTGAACAGAGGCAACAGAGGAGTGGAGGCCATATTCGATCAGGCTTTCATAGGAGAGTAGGTAGTGGTTCCCAGTGGAGACGGGGACTATATACCAGACCAATGCATACAGCTGCACCAGTACCAGTTGCTACAGCACCAGTGGTTGAAGCGGGCCAGCGGCTGCAAGACTTAGTTTGTTATAGATGCGGAGGTCCACATCATATTAGATTTTGCATAGAAAGATGGGGGTGCTTTAATTGTAGTAAACCAAGTCATTTGGCTCGTGATTGCAAGCAGAGAGGTAAGCAGCAACCGGTGGCTGCTGGTGGAGGAGCCAATGCTAATAGAAGTGGAGCTGGGAAGGAGTTCCAACAGCAGGACCACAGGTGGCCAGAACTCAGGCCACTGGGAAAGAGTTTACCATGAGGGGAGCTGAATCCTCTCAATCTGCGGATCTTATACAAGGTATGTGTTTGATATCAGGTAGACTATCGTTTGTGTTGTTTGACTCAGGTGCTACACATTCATTTATTTCGCATGAGTGTGTAGATCATTTACAGTTACTTGTTTCTCAGTTACCTTATACTCTTACCGTATTTACTCCGACTAGTGATTCTTTGACTACCATGTTTGTTTGTTTACAGTGTCCTATAGTTGTTGAGAATAAGACATTTATTGTAGACCTTGTCTGTTTGCCTATGAAACAGATAGACGTCATCCTGGACATGGATTGGCTTTCTGTTAACCATGTAGTGTTAGATTGTTCTAGTAAGACCTTGTCATTTCTTGAGCCTTCTAGCATAGTATCTGCCAATGAAGGAGTATCCATGAAGAGTGATGATTCTCGGCAGTACGTGATGCTGTTCTCAGTGGACGCTAAGGAGACTCATAGTATAGATTCTATGCCTATTGTGAGAGAGTTTCCTGAGGTTTTCCCTCCAGACGTTCCAGGTTTGCCACCAGAGAGAGAGGTAGAATTCACCATAGATCTCGTACCAGGGACAGGACCTATATCTATAGCACCCTATCGGATGTCACCCGTGGAGTTGACTGAGTTGAAGAAACAGATGGACGATATGTTGGGGAAAGAGTTCATCAGACCGAGTGTTTTGCCATGGGAGCACCGGTGTTGTTTGTGAAGAAAAAGGATAGAAGTGCTAGGTTGTGCACAGATTATAGGCAGTTGAATAAGGTAATGATTAAGAACAAGTATCTGTTGCCTAGGATAGATGATCTGATGGATCAGCTGAAGGGAGCAACAGTGTTTTCTAAGATTGATTTGAGGTCTGGATACCATCAGATTAGAATAAGGAAGGAGAGATATACTCAAGACGGCTTTTAGGACGAGGTACAGGCACTACGAGTATTTAGTTATGCCTTTTGGTGTGACTAATATGCCAGCAGTGTTTATGGATTACATGAACATAATGTTTAGACCATTCCTCGATAAGTTTGTTGTTGTGTTCATTGACGATATCCTTATCTATTCCCATACGCGGGAAGATCATGAGGAACATCTGAGAGTGGTGTTGCAGGTTTTGAAGGATAGACAACTTTATGCTAAGCTTTCCAAGTGTGAGTTTTGGATGGAGGAAGTTCAGTTTCTTGGACATGTGATCAACAAGGAAGGAATAGCAGTAGGTCCAGCTAAGGTTGTGGCAGTTCTTAAGTGGGAACGACCTAAGTCAGTGAGTGAAGTACGAAGTTTTCTAGGGTTAGCTGGATACTATCGGAGGTTTATAGAGGGTTTCTCGAAGATTGCATTGCCTATACGCAGTTGACGAGGAAAGATACATCTTTTGTATGGACGGACCAGTGGGAGCAGAGTTTTCAGAAGCTGAAGGACAGGTTGACTACATCACCTGTGTTGACTTTACCAGATCCTTTAGGACAGTTTGACATATACTATGATTCATCGTGAGAGAAACTATCCGACTCATGATTTGGAGTTGGCAGCTATAGTGTTCGCATTAAAGATATGGCAACACTTTTTGTATGGAGAAAAATTTAACTGAAGTATCTGTTTGATCAGAAAGAGTTGAATATGAGACGGCGAAGATGGATGGAGTTTATCAAGGATTATGAGTTTCATCTACTGTACCATCTTGGGAAGGCGAATGTTGTAACGGATGCTTTGAGTAGGAAGTCCTTGCATGTGTTCGCAATGATGGTCAAGGAGCTGCAATTGCTCGAACAGTTCAGGGATTTGAACTTAGGGATGGAGTTGGTTGAGGATAAAATATGTTTGGGTATGATCACCGTAAGTAGTGAGTTTATGAGAGATCTTAAGAATAAACAGGTTCAAGATCAATATCTGCAAGAGGTGAGTAGAGGCATAGATGAGGGTAAGATTTTTAAGTTTAGCCGGGGAACAAATGGCGTGTTGAGGTTTATAGATAGGATATGTGTGCCAGAGGATTTAGAACTGAGGAAGATGATCTTGGAAGAAGAACATAAAAGTAAGTTGAGTTTTCACCCTGGAGCCACGAAGATGCATCAGGATCCGAGGAAGATGTTTTGGTGGCCAAGGATGAAGAAAGAGGTACCAGAGTATGTTTTATCTTGCCTGGTGTGTCAAAAGGCTAAGATAGAACATCAGAAGCCTGTAGGTTTATTAAATTCATTAGATATCCCAAAGTGGAAATGGGATAGCATAGCTTTGGATTTTGTGGTTGGTTTACCTCGAACTCCTAAGAGGTATGATGTGATTTGGGTTATCATTGATAGGTTGACGAAGTGTGCTCACTTCTTACCTATTGGTGAGAGTTATAATTTGGAAAAGTTGGCCCAGATTTACATTAAGGAAGTGGTTCGATTACATGGTGTGCCGTCGAGCATTGTCTCAGACCGAGATCCTAGATTTACATCCTGATTTTGGAGACAATTGCATGATGCTTTGGGGACGAAGTTGAGGATGAGTTCTGCTTATCATCTCCAAACAGATGGACAGTCAGAGAGGACGATTCAATCATTGGAGGATCTTTTGAGATCTTGTGTGTTGGAGCAAACTGACAGTTGGGATGAGTTCTTGCCATTGATTGAGTTTACTTATAACAACAGTTTTCATAGTAGTATCGGAATGGCACCATATGAGGCTTTGTATGGAAGGAAGTGTAGGACCCCGTTATGTTGGTATAAGACTGGTGAGAACCAAGTTTTGGGTCCAGATGTGGTGCAACAGACTACAGAACAAGTTAGGAAGATAAGGGAAAAGGTGAAGGAGGCACATGATAGGTAGAGAAGCTACAGAAACAAGAGGAGGAGATCACATGCTTTTGAGAGTCACTCCGAAGACTGGAATTGGCAGAGCTATCAAGTCTAGAAAACTTACTCCTAGATTGATTGGACCTTTTCAGATTCTTCGACGGATTGGTCCAGTAGCTTACCATATTGCTTTACAACCTAACCTTTGTAATCTTCATGACGTCTTTCATGTATCTCAATTGAGAAAATATTATCATGATTCTTCACATGTTCTTGAGTCTGAGTCTATACAACTGCGAGAGAATCTAGAGTATAAGGCTTTACCTATTAGGATCGCAGATAGACGGATTAAGGAACCTCGCGGTAGACAGATTCCTTTGGTTAAGGTCATATGGGATGAGACAACTGGAGATGCTACTTGGGAGCGTGAGACATATATGCAGCAGAAGTATCCATATCTCTTTTGAGGTACGTAAATTCCGAGGACGAAATTTTTTTCTGAGTGGGGTAGTAATGTAACATCCTGCTTTTTATATACGCTGTATTACCGGTAAAGATATATTTATTTATATTTTTACATGAGACCAAGAAAATGATTTTAGATAAAACAAAATCATTTTTATACTCTTCCTTTTGGTAGAAGGTTATGGTAAAAATTTGGGTTTAAAATTCAGATGGAATCCGGTTTGCATTTTCACTGACAGTAAAATTTTACTGAGAAGAAAACCTAATTTTGACCCGAGAACGAAATAGTTTAGTTTTATATCATATTTCCAACGATATAGGATATTTTGAAATTCTTGCTCAAAATCATATTATTATACTTTTTACCGGCGAATTTTCAAAGAAATCGGGTAAACGACGGAGCCGAATATGGAACTACAAAGACCCGCTAATGGATGAGACCAGTGAGTCATGGATGATTCATATTAGTGAGTCACCATGGTGAGTCATGGTGTGATTCACCATGTCATGATTGCACTTTGTGAAAAGTCCATTTTGTCCTTGAACTTCCTTTGTAATTCCAATTTTGTCCCAACCTTTTGTGACCAAAATGCCCCTTGTCTTGCCATCTATTTACAAGTTTCTCCCACAAATCTTGGACCCTTTTACCCCCCACATACACGGCCTCCCCCTTCTTCATCACTTGATCCATTTCATTCATTAAGTTTCCAAAAATACTCTAAATTATTTTCTCTCAAAAACTTAAGACTTCATTAGTTCAAAGCTTGCATCTTGGATCATTTTTCTTCATTTCAAAGTGAGGATCCTCTTCCTCATCACCTTAGCTCTCTTGATCATCCATTATTTTTCATTTTCATCAAGTTTTCTTCCATTTCAAGTTCTATATCTAGTTTTTCAAAAATCTTGCAAAAATGCTAAGAAAAATGTTTGATGAGTTATGATTCTTGTTTTCATCTCTCTTATACATATACTTTCCTTATACAAGAGCTTAGAATCAAAAGAAAATCCTAGCCCTATTTTGCCCTCTTGGCCGAATCTATATATATGTAGGCTAAATGAGTTTTCTTCGATTTTTTTTTTAACTTGGATGATGATTGTTATAAGCTATCTAAGACTTCTATATTCTAGATCCAAGAGTATGTGAGCAAAAGAAATTTCTAACCCTATTTTGAACTCATGGCCGAATGCCTATCCAAATGGGTTAAGTGAGTTTTCTTCAATTTTTAACATGTATGATGACTTGTATAAGCTATTCAAGATTCCTAGAGTCATAATCCAAGAGCTTGAAAAATTTAGAGATCCTTAGCCAATTTATTTTCACTTGGCCGAAACCCTAACTAAGTGAGTTAAATGAATTTTATTTTCAATTTTTGATTTGTGACAAGTCTTCTATGCTATCCAAGACCCTGGTATTCTTTATCCAAAAGATGGAAATGAGAAAAGAACCCTAGCCCTTTTTGGTGTCTTGACTGATTCCTAGCCTTGTCTTGCTAAAGATGGATTTTGTTTGATTAACTTGTTTTATGTTGTTTGGTTGAAGGTTGACTTGTAGCTTTTAGGTGTGGTAACGAGGAGCTTCAATTTCGTGATTCCGGTGTTATCTCAAGAGGGAGAAAGAAATATCCTATCGTTGGAACGGATAAGTAGCATACATTTTATAATAATGGTGTAGGGCGACCTAAACCCTACTAGTGGTGGAGTAATCGACAATACCAAAATCACATTGGAAAATAACCCGTAATACCAATGATGATTTGGGGATTATAGGTTTATCACCGTTAGGATAATTTTATAATCGAGGATGTCTGATTTTATTACTGTTGAACTGTTTGTGATGCACTGGTTGTGGTAACATACTTTATGTGATGTTTTGTGATACATGAATATTTTATTATTATTTTACTGTGTATAATCATTTTCGTCTAATGACGTGCAACATATGCTATTTCATGTTTAATTGTTATTTAGGCAATGATATATGTTGGTCGGGAGATATGTATATTGGGGAGAGAATGAATGTGATTTAAACGTGCCTAACCTACTTAAATAATATTTATTATGATGAGATTAATGATGTGATATAACTTGAGATAGTTTATGAGATAGTGATGAGAGTTTAAGGCACTAGGGTATGACTCGGTATACGTCGGCGAGAACCATGTAGATGTATGATGTAGATAACACCCGTGTGAGTGGAACGCATGCGGTCAGCATATCCGTAGATATATCCGTAGTAGAACGGCTCCATGTAGCTTTGGGCTACTGTGGCTTCGGGCTACTGTGGTTTCGGATCATTTATGTATACACCTGATTAGGCCTTTAAAGATTAAGAACAAGTTATGCAAGTTTCAGATACAAGCATTAACAATCAAGAACAAACTTGCATGTTTCAGTATATGATGCAAGATTCAATTCAATACTGATTATGCAGATCAAGAACTGATATCAATTGAATACTTAGAGCATCAAGATCATAGTTATGTGCGCACGACAGAAATTAAAGAGTTTGAGTTTAGAGATACCACACAACCAGATTTATCCTGGTTCAGTCACCACCAGTGTGACCTACATCCAGTCCCCACTCCACATGTGGGTTTTCACATACTAACACAACAAGCTTTAGCCAGGTAGCTTGAAAAACCTTTACACCACAGAGCACTCCTTCACCTCAAGATACCACACTCTTGTGAAGAGCCTCAATGCTCTTCCTTAGGGATACCTCACCCTAATCACTCAGAGAGACTCCCTCTCTCTTTACAATCGAAAAGTAAAACAAAAATTGATTCCTAACTCTCAATAGTCAGATAAACAAATTGAAGCACTTATGAAAACGAAACACTCTTTTTCACAATAAGCTCAAGAAAGATGATGAATGATTTTGTAAACTTTCTGATTGTGTTCAATATGTTGTTATCCTTAAAAAGTGTTCCTTTGATCCCTCTATATATAGAAGACAGGTTATAGCCGTTGGGATCAATCCAAACGGATTTGAGTCTGATAACAGAATCTGTTTTCTTGATTCTGGTTCTTGAAATAAGATTCTACATCGGTGTCATCTTCAATCCTCAGGGCTCGTAGTTGATAGTAGACGAGCTTCATATGCCACGTCATTGGACGGATATTCCTTTAACTGGTTGAACGTAACCTAGTAGACGAGCTCCATATGTCACTTTAGTGGACAAGCACTTCTGTCACTTTAGTGGATGAGCGCTTGTATCACTTTAGTGGATGAGCACTTCTGTCACTTTAGTGGACGAGCATTTCTGTTACTTTAGTGGACGAGCGCTTGTATCACTTTAGTGGACGAGCGCTTGTATCACTTTAGTGGACGAGCTCTTCTGTCACTTGTGTTGGACGAGTGCTTCTATCACTTGTGTTGGACGAGCGCTTCTATTACTTTATTGGACGAGCGCTTCTTATTTCCAAAAATCATTTTCATTAACGAAGACTTATTACTTTTAATGCAGGTTATGAAAATTGATTTTCTTCATGCATCTCTTTAGTTGAGCTATTTTGTGACTAAGAGATTTCTTTCTCTTACAAATCATCTAAGACTTAAATCTAAAATTCTACTTTAATCTTGTGTCTTGATGATTCCTTGATATTTGTCTTTGCTCTTTGATTCCTCCATGTAGCTGTTTTATTCCTTCATGTTCTTCCTCGAATATTTTCCTTGAATTTGCTTAATGAACTTGTTGATCACTGCTTGATACCTGTCTTTGCAATTTGACACTAAAACACTTGCATACACATTAAACTGTATTTGTCATATATCAAAATCTCTAAGTCATTGAGTCTTACAAACTCCTCCTTTTTGATTATGACAAATCTTCTAACAAATTATAAGATCAGAGTATAAGTGTAGCAGAAGCTAAGTGTTTTTGACAGATTTATATCATGGTATCAGAGCAGAAGTATATCAGAGCGAAAAAAATATTATCAGAGCAGAATTTGATTTACTACCCCTTAATCATGTAAACTTATAAGCTCCCCCTCAACATATGCATGTATAATTTGTTATTATCCCCTCTCTCTATATCATACGTTTTCCTCCCCCTTTTGGCATTATCAAAAAGGTAAAGAAAAGAAACATTTAAAGCAATAGAGAAGGCAAGCATTTAATCATTCAAACATAGCATATAAAATTGTTCATGATAGAGGGATAGGTTCAGGGGCAAATCAAAAAGACGCGTCCATCTAAAATTGTTCATTTTGAAAATAAGCGTGTCCATCTCGCATAGATATTCCAAAACTCTCTTCTAATCATTCATAGATATTCCAAATCAAATCATACAAGAATCAGAGCATATTTACCCAAAGATACTGTCATATAAACAATTTCTTTAGAGATTAGATATAGGATTGATCAATTATGCCCAATTCTCTTCTAATGAAAAAGAAGCTTTCCTTGTTCAAGGGCTTGGTAAAAACATCAGCAAGTTGTTTAGTTGTATCAACATATTCAATCCCAATTTCTTTACTTTGAATATGGTCTCTAATGAAATGATGTCTGATTTCTATGTGTTTAGTTCTAGAGTGCATTATGGGGTTCTTAGTTAGGTTAATTGCACTTGTATTGTCACATCTAATAGGAACTTGGTTTAGTTGCACACCATAATCAACTAATTGTTGTTTCGTCCATAAAACATGTGCACAACAGCTACCAGCTGCTACATATTCAGCCTCTGCAATGGATAAAGCCACACTAGATTGTTTCTTACTGAACCATGATACTAATGAGTTTCCTAGTAAATGGCAAGTTCCACTAGTACTCTTTCTATCTAGTTTACAATCAGCAAAATCAGATTCTGAATAGTTAATTAAAGTATATGTAGCTCCCTTGGGATACCATAATCCCATGTCTTTTGTTCCTAACAGATAGTTAATTATCCTTTTAACTGCTGTTAAGTGTGACTCTTTTGGATTTGCTTGATACCTAGCACACATGCATACACTAAACATGATATCTGACCTACTAGCAGTAAGATAAAGTAGTGAGCCTATCATACCTCTGAATTTAGAAACATCAATAGGTTTACCTTGCTCATCCTTGTCCAGATAACATGTGGTACTCATTGGAGTAGCCATCTCCTTAGCATTTTCCATGCCAAACTTCTTGATCAACTCATTGCAGTACTTGGTTTGGCTAACAGAGATTCCATTTTCAGTTTGCTTTATATGCAGTCCAAGGAAAACGTTCAGCTCACCCATCATTGACATTTCAAACTCACTCTGCATAAGACTTGCAAACTCATTGCACAAATGCTCATTAGTGGCACCAAAAATTATATCATCCACGTATATTTGTACAAGTAAAATGTTGTGTGCCTTTTTTTAGTGAACAAAGTTGTGTCAACTTTACCTCTTTTAAATCCTTTTTCAATGAGAAAATTACTTAACCTTTCATACCAAGCTCTAGGAGCTTGCTTTAAGCCATATCGTGCTTTAGACAGTTTATAAACATGGTTAGGCAATTCATTATTCTCAAAACCAGGTGGTTGACCAACATACACTTCCTCTTGTATAAATCCATTTAAGAAAGTACTCTTAACATCCATTTGATACAATTTAAATCCCATTATGCAAGCATAAGCAAGTAGCATTCTTATAGCTTCTAATCTTGCTACTGGTGCATATGTTTCATCATAATCTATGCTTCTTCTTGGTTATACCCTTTGGCTCCCAATCTAGCCTTGTTTCTTACAATTATAGCATTTTCATCTAGTTTATTCCTGAAGACCCATTTTGTACCTATTACTTGACAGTTCTTGGGTTTAGGCACTAGTTTCCAAACTTGGTTTCTTTCAAACTGGTTTAACTCATCTTGCATAGCCATCATCCAATGTTCATCAATTATAGCATCATCTATGTTCTTAGGTTCTACTTGAGACACAAATGCCATATGATTATTCCAAGATAGATCAAATAACTTTAATAAAACAATGTAGACATACTATCCAATGATATATAAGTCAACACAAAGATTCACAGTCATACATTAATAATGATAATTCGAAAACATATTCAAGAAATATTCTTTCTTTATTGTTACCCATTTTGTGTTTGGTGAAGGCTCTATGTCCTGATTCCAATTTTGATCTCGACCTTCCACCACACCTACAAAACAGAATTTCATGTTTGTGCTATAGGTACCCAAATCTGTTTGGGTCCTTCATGGTTAGAGTATGATAAAGTTCCTTTTGGAACCCATATTTGCCTTATCTGCAATGAATGATTATTTCTCAAATTCCAAAAAGCACCTTTTCTATTGCAATAATGACATCTAGCATATTGTGATGCATTAGCATAATGAGAAACATGAAATTTTCTAAAGGTTTTTTCCTTTCTCTCAGTTTTGTACACTATATCAACTTGGTTTTTCATTTCTTTTTGTTATCCAAGTAATGCATTCAAGTTGTCTTTATCACTAGTAGTTCTAGATAGATCACCATTCAAATGATTTATATGTTTCTCCAACTTAGGACAATTATCACATATAGGTGGTTCCAAAACAGTAGCCAATCTTTCTTTGACAGCACAATTTTCTGTTTTTAATTCATCCAGCTCTTTGTTTAAAATAGAATTTTTCTCTTCTAGGCATGTGATGGTTTTCTTAGACTTATTTAGCAATCTAGCAAGTCTAATGGATTCTTTATGAAGTTCTTCAAAAGCATTTTGCAATTCATCATAAGAAGGTTGATAATTAGAACTTACTTCACTTTCTGAATCACTATGATTGATGGCCATCAAACACAGGTTTGCCTCCTCAGATTCAGATTCTTCAGTGGATTCTAGATCATTATCATCCCAAGCAATGTAGGCCTTTCTTGGATATCTCCACTTCTTGTCCTTTGAGTCAAACTTTTCTGTTTTGTCCTTCTTTTGCAGTTTTGGACAGTCAAGCTTCATGTGGCCAATCTTTCCACATTCATAGCATGTGATGTTGTTGGAAGAGTTGTCACCTTTGCTGAAATTTCTCCTTTGAAAAGTGGATGGCTTTCTTTTGAAGTTGCCTTTCTTCTTTAGGAAGTTCTTGAATTTTCTAACTAGCATTCCCATCTCTTCTTCAGACTCAGTCTCTTGTTCTGTATTATCATCATCACTGTCTTCTACTTCTTTGA
Organism: Sophora flavescens; assembly: GCA_030762895.1. NCBI lineage: Eukaryota > Viridiplantae > Streptophyta > Magnoliopsida > Fabales > Fabaceae > Sophora > Sophora flavescens. Next base: position 105,039,480 of record CM061066.1, on the reverse strand, counting down.
CTTGTGATTTCAGAGCCAATCCCTTCTTTCTTTTATTAGTTTCTTCACTCTTATTCAGGCTATTCAACTCCAATTCATGTTCTTTCAATTTTCCAAACAATGTGGCAATGGTCATTGATGAGAGGTCTGTAGATTCTGAGATTGCAGTGACTTTAGGTTGCCATTCCCTGCTCAAGTATCTCATGACTTTGTTAACTTGATCTTCATTGGAGATTGTCTTTCCAAGTGCAGTCAATTGATTTACAATGTGCGTGAATCTCTTTTGCATAACCTCCATTGGTTCTCCTCGGTTCATGCGAAATAACTCATACTCATGTGTGAGGGTGTTCATTCTTGCTCTTTTGACATCAGTGGTTCCTTCATGTGTTACTTGCAATGTATCCCACATCTCCTTTACTGATTTGCAATTTGAAACCCTGAAAAACTCATCACGGCTTCAAGCAAATGTTATAATATTCTTAGCACGTGTATTATATTGAACTGTTTTCTTATCATCCTCATTCCATTCAGTTTTAGGCTTATTTATTGGAGCACCATTAGCATCTACAGTACCAAACCCTACTAGTGGTCGAGTAATCGACAATACCAAAATCACATTGGAAATTAACCCGTAGTACCAATGATGATTTGGGGATTGTAGATTTATCACCGTTAGGATAATTGTATAATCGAGGATGTCTGATTTTATCACTATTGAATTGTTTGATGCATGGTCGCGCTGTCGCGCACGCGCCAAAAAGGACGAGCGGGTTTAAAACTGTAGTATAATGCGACAACTCGGATGTCGTCTCTCAAGGACTCTGAGAATATTATCTTACACAAAAAATCAGTTTTGGGGGGGTTTGGATTGGAGTGCAAATAAGAAACAAACAAAACAGAGCAATTAAAAACAGGGCAGCTGAAGAGAGGTTATCAAATATCAAACAACGATTAATCTACTGTCAAGAATTCCCAACTATCCTTGGTTAATGCAATCCCAAGCCCTAAGCAGATTCTAATCCCCTCCCGGTTGTAGTAGCAATTTACAAGCGAAACTACTACCACAGATACATGTCCCTATTCCCGAATTAAGCAAACGGGATTAAGCCCTTCGTGAACTAAGCGAACACGAAATGTACACACGCAAATTAAGCAGATGCGATTAATTATAGGAACATGATATCACCAGAGATAAATCAATACAATACAGTATACTCCTGAATTAAGCAAATAGAAATACAAAGTATGGTATTGAAGAGGGAAAAGCAATTAAAACAGGGATTTACATAACCTCAAGTATATATAGGATCCTCAAACAGTAGACTAATCCTAGGACTTAGTGCTCCATAGCAAAAACGAAATCACAGAGAAAAATGTATATCAGAAAGTTGGAGAAGCAAAAAGTTTTTACAAAATGTTCAGAACAGCCTTTTATACAAATTCTGAAATTAACTAGCTCACGAGGCGAGCACACATTCGCGAGGCGAATTTCATGAACTGTCAGCAACCTTTGGCATTCTCGCGAGGCGAAGTTCTGCTCGCGAGGCGAGGATATGAAGAGTTTTCTCCTTACGCCCGTTATGGCCATCAGGCCCCAACCGTGATGCTCTCTGACTTCCAGACTCGCGAGGCGAATGGATGCTCGCGAGGCGAGACTCTTCAACTTCGAAACTGCCACGGCCATGACCTTCAACACGGGCAAGCCGTGATCGTCTCTGACTTTTTCAGGTTTGCAAGATTCGCGAGGCGAGACCTTCTTCGCGAGGCGAACCAGAGACTTAGCAATTTCTTGGAACAGTCAGGGCTTCGGGTCGCGTGGCGAGCATGGCTTTCGCGGGGCGAGACCCCTGTTTCCTTATTCTCTTGACTTTCACTTAACCTGAAAACAAAGAAATAACTATAAGTGTATTATTTAACTCCAAACTAGCTAAATTAACTTAAAACTACTCTAGAGACTCAAAACCTTGCTTGAGGACAATCTAATCTAATTTGGGTGAAAATACGATATAATTTGCACAAAACCCTGGTCATACTAGCTATAAAACTAGATGAGCCGGAGGCTTATCAAAATACCCCAAACTTAAACTTTGCTTGTCCCCAAGCAAACTAAGACTCAAAAATCAAAAAGACTCAGGACCTGGCAAGCTTAAAAGATTCAACCAACATTGCACAAATTCAAGCAACTTCAAAAACAATTTTTCTTCATTGTTTCCCCCTTTCCAAACAGAGCAATCCCCACATTCATTTATTCCAAACAATTGAGAGTTTCATCATGAAAACAATCAGAAATCTAAGCAGGGAATCTAAGTCACACACAAGAGGGAGATCACCAAATCCAAACAACTGCCTTCCTCACAAGGGCATTATTTGTTCACTCAGTCACTCAGTTTATGTCAGGCTAACAACTTGCACTCAGTTTCACTTTTCAAGTACACTTCCCAAAAATTTGATTTTCATCTCAAAATGGTTCCCACAGACAACATGCAAGCAACATCAAAAGGTCTTTTATGGGTTGTAAGGGGGCCTGGCTAAGGGTAGGATATACAAAAGGAACTAAGCTGAAGACCCTAGGAACTAAGAGAGCATGAACTATATTTACACCTTGAAATTCACTCAAGTTCCTTTCTTTATATTTTTCTTTACACTTCTGGGTGGCTACAGCCCTTTTTATTTCTTTTTGGCATTTTTGTATTTATTTATTTATTTATTTTTTTCTTCTTCTTCTTCTCTTTTTTTTTTTCTCCCTTTTTTTTTCATTTTTTCATTTTCTTTTTCCTAATCCCAAACAACACATTGCACCTTGCAGCCACCCCAAACTTTAGTTTCTTGCACCCATTCTAAGATTACATGCTCTCCTAATCCTAAGATCGGGTTAACATGGTTTTCCAGATTTTAGGGCTTATAACATTAGGTTATCAAGAATTAACAGGCTAATAGGCTCAAAAGGGCTAACTAGGGAACATGCATTAGGAATTGGTTTATTCAGGCCAAGTAGCTATTTACAAAGAAACTGCCTAAATCATTTGCTACACACATATAATCATGCAAACCAAAAAGAGATTCAATCAAATCCAGGGAAGTGCAACTTGAAAGTGATTTTCACACAGTTTAAAAACATGTAGGAGGCTCAAAACCTCACCTGGACATTCATGCCAATTGTTTGAAAGAGATACTATCCCTAGTGTGTGCTCCCTATCACCCCAAACTTATCATTCATCATGCCATCATAACAAAATCCCAAAGTTCAGTTTTCAATTTCACATGGGAATCACATTTCAAAAAACAAAAAAAAATTTTCAGCCTAGGGGGAATCATTACATATCAATCATGCAAGCAATCTGTGCAACATCAATCAAAATCTAACAAACTTGCCAACTAAAACTTAACACACAAATGCTCCTGAGCTTCTCGAGTTATTCAGGGAGCTTTATTCAAAGAAAAGAAAACTTTATTCAAAGAAAAGAAAAACTACAACTAATTCCCTTCCCCACACTTAAAACATGCATTGTCCCCAATGAACAACAGAATTATAAGATCATAGTGAGGGAAAGGAAAAGAGTACTCCCTGATCAAGTGCAGTGTAAGCGGGAGCTGTCACATGGATCCCATTCCTTGCGTTCTAAGTCCAAAGAGGTAGAGAGGGCCTCCGGTCTTTGCTTCATCTTCTTCATGTTTCTCATCCACTTTGCACCGACAATTTCATCACTGCTAAACATGCAGCAATCTCAGACAAACCACAAAATGGTTAGCGTTAGTACAATCAAGAAAAGAAAGAATATCATCACAGCCAGAAATTAAGTGGAAAATTAGAAAACAAGTTCTCATGGGTGTCCTCAATAGTCTCGGATATCAGCTCAATGTGGAATACAGAGTGCTCTTCCGCTGGATGTTTCATGGCATCAAATATGTTAAACTTTGCAACTATATCCCCAAATTTCATAGACATGGTCCCATCAACCACATCAATGTTAGTCTTGGCTGTCTTCATGAATGGCCGGCCCAGGATGATTGGTGATTTACTGGAGTGTGTCTCGCCTGCCATGTCCAAGATGTAGAAATCAGCTGGGAAGATCAGATCATCAACTTGCACTAGTACATCTTCCACCATTCCCATGGGGCGGGCCACGAGTCTCTTGGCCAACTGAATGGTGATACCTGTGTACTTCAAAGGACTAAGATCCAGTTTATTAAAGATGGAGGTAGGCATGACATTGATGGATGCTCCCAAGTCCAACATGCAGTTTTCAAACTTCTTGTCCCCAATAGTGCATGGGATAGTGAAGGTGCCTGGATCCTTGCACTTCGGTGGCAGTGCCTGGATGAAAGCAACAACTCTTTCTGGCTTAGGCTGGATAAGCGCCGAGACATTTCTTCCCAAGTCAATCCTCTCATTAGTCTTCATCTTCCTCTTGTTGGTGCATAGGTCCTTGAGAAATTTTGCATATCTGGGCACTTGCTTGATCACATCCAACAGAGGGATATTAACACCCATCTTTCTTAAAACATCAAGAATTTCCTTCTCTTTATCTTCACCACCACTCTTCAAATTTTTCTCGTGTCTGTGTGGGAACGGAATGGGTGGTCTATACACTCTCTCTCGGTTTCAACTTCAACCACGAGTTCGGGAGTAACTTCAACAATGAGGCTCGGGGTAGCCTTCATAGTTTCTTCATTCTTTCCGAAGTAGCCTCAACAACTTTTCCGGACCTCGGAGATATAGAACTCACATTGGGGTTGGAGGCATTAGGATTGATCACTTGCTTGTCTTTGGCCGGGTGGGTTGTTCTTTGACCTTGCTTTATATTATTTATGTCTGTAGCCATCTGTCCAATCTGTGTATGCAATGCCTGAATACTCGCATCCGTTCTCTGCTGAAATTGTGCTGTGAGGCCTGGAATCGTGCTGGAGCTGTCCCATTTGCTCTTTGGAAAAGTGTAGTCATTTGTGCATTCAATTGTGAAGTTATTTGCTTGCACATATCATCAACTGACGGTCCAGACGGTGCAGAAGTGGTCACTGGAGGATTCTGAGGTGCCATCGGTTGTTGGGATGAGTTCCCATACCGCAGATTAGGGTGATTACTCCAGCTGGGATGGTATCTATTTGTTGAAAGATGCGGAATCTTGTCTGCATTACGGTTATTGCCCTGATTATACGGATGAACTGCAAAGGCTTGAGGTGATTCAGTAATTGATCCTCTTTGCAAAATAGGACAAGCTTCATATGGGTGCTCAGGAGAACTACACATGCCACACGATACCGCAGGCTGCACCCTATCCATTGCCAATTTCTCTACCAAGGAAGTGAGCCTGTCAATTCTATCATCACGGTCATGGCTGGAAGAAGAAGTGCGGATCTCATGTACACCTCTAGTCTCAACAGAATTTCTTCTTGTAGTGAATTGCTTGGGAATTTAATGACATGTTCTCAATGAGTTGCTTGGCGTGCAGATGGAGTCTTGTCAACCAATGCTCCCCCACTAGCGGATCCAAAATATTCCTATCCATAGGCTGCATTCCTTCATAAAAATATTGGATGAGGAGCTGTTCGGAAATTTGGTCTTTGGGGCAACTAGATGTCAACTGCTTGAACCTCTCCCAATACTCATTAGCGACTCATTTCCTTGCCTTATTCCATAGATTTCTTTCCTAATTGCGGCGGCTCTGGAGGCGGGAAAATATTTCTCCGGGAAGAGCTTCTTCAAGTCGTTCCATGTGGTAATGGAATTCGGCGCAAGGTATAAAAGCCAATCTTTTGCAGCTCCCCGGAGTGAGAATGGAAAAGCCTTCAACTTGATATGATCCTCGATTACTCCTTACGGCCTCAAAGTTGTGGAGCAGACAACTTGGAACTCCTTCAAGTGCTTGTGTGGATCTTCACCTGCAAGACCATTAAATCTAGGCAACAAATGGATTAGCCCAGATTTTTAACTCAAAAGGGGTGTCGGCACCGGGATAAGCAATGTACAAACCATTGTAATTCACATCAGGGGCAGCAAGCTGCCTCAAAGTCCTTTGGTCTCCCATATTTTCAAAAGCAGTTTTAAAATTGGAATCACTACTAGTGCTAGCCCGAAATTCCCTACGGAGTGTGTGCAATGTTCTTTCAATTTCCGGGTCAAAATCACACAGTTCAGGGCAATGAGATCTAGTAGCCAGACCAATTCAAAACAGAACAGAAAATAAAAGAAAGAAAAGAAAATAAAATAAAAACAAATTACGAAAAATAACAACTCAGAGTCCCCAGCAACGGCGCCAATTTTTGGTCGCGCTGTCGCGCACGCGCCAAAAAGGACGAGCGGGTTTAAAACTGTAGTATAATGCGACAACTCGGATGTCGTCTCTCAAGGACTCTGAGAATATTATCTTACACAAAAAATCAGTTTTGGGGGGGTTTGGATTGGAGTGCAAATAAGAAACAAACAAAACAGAGCAATTAAAAACAGGGCAGCTGAAGAGAGGTTATCAAATATCAAACAACGATTAATCTACTGTCAAGAATTCCCAACTATCCTTGGTTAATGCAATCCCAAGCCCTAAGCAGATTCTAATCCCCTCCCGGTTGTAGTAGCAATTTACAAGCGAAACTACTACCACAGATACATGTCCCTATTCCCGAATTAAGCAAACGGGATTAAGCCCTTCGTGAACTAAGCGAACACGAAATGTACACACGCAAATTAAGCAGATGCGATTAATTATAGGAACATGATATCACCAGAGATAAATCAATACAATACAGTATACTCCTGAATTAAGCAAACATAAATACAAAGTATGGTATTGAAGAGGGAAAAGCAATTAAAACAGGGATTTACATAACCTCAAGTATATATAGGATCCTCAAACAGTAGACTAATCCTAGGACTTAGTGCTCCATAGCAAAAACGAAATCACAGAGAAAAATGTATATCAGAAAGTTGGAGAAGCAAAAAGTTTTTACAAAATGTTCAGAACAGCCTTTTATACAAATTCTGAAATTAACTAGCTCGCGAGGCGAGCACACATTCGCGAGGCGAATTTCATGAACTGTCAGCAACCTTTGGCATTCTCGCGAGGCGAAGTTCTGCTCGCGAGGCGAGGATATGAAGAGTTTTCTCCTTACGCCCGTTATGGCCATCAGGCCCCAACCGTGATGCTCTCTGACTTCCAGACTCGCGAGGCGAATGGATGCTCGCGAGGCGAGACTCTTCAACTTCGAAACTGCCACGGCCATGACCTTCAACACGGGCAAGCCGTGATCGTCTCTGACTTTTTCAGGTTTGCAAGATTCGCGGGGCGAGACCTTCTTCGCGAGGCGAACCAGAGACTTAGCAATTTCTTGGAGCAGTCGGAGGCTTCGGGTCGCGTGGCGAGCATGGCTTTCGCGGGGCGAGACCCCTGTTTCCTTATTCTCTTGACTTTCACTTAACCTGAAAACAAAGAAATAACTATAAGTGTATTATTTAACTCCAAACTAGCTAAATTAACTTAAAACTACTCTAGAGACTCAAAACCTTGCTTGAGGACAATCTAATCTAATTTGGGTGAAAATACGATATAATTTGCACAAAACCCTGGTCATACTAGCTATAAAACTAGATGAGCCAGAGGCTTATCAATGCGCTGGTTGTGGTAACATACTTTATGTGATGTTTTGTGATACATGAATATTTTATTATTATTTTACTGTGTATAATCATTTTGGTCTGATAACGTGCAACATATGCTATTTCATGTTTAAGTGTTATTTAGGCAATGATATATGTTGGTCGGTAGATATGTATATTGGGGAGAGAATGAATGTGATTTAAACGTGCCTAACCTACTTAAATAATATTTTATTATGATGAGATTAATGATGTGATAGAACTTGAGATAGTTTATGAGATAGTGATGAGAGGTTAAGGCACTAGGGTAGGACTCGGTATACGTTGGCGAGAACCATGTAGATGCATGATGTAGATCACACCTGTGTGAGTGGAACGCATGAGGTCAGCATATCCGTAGATATATCCGTAGTAACTTTGGGCTACTGTGGCTTCGGGCTACTATGGTTTCAGACCATTTATGTATACATGTGTATCTGGATATATATATGATAGAGGGGAGTGCTCGCTTGAACGAAGGATTAATATCCCTATTATGATGGAGGTTGTGTGACAGAATCGTGGTGGTCACGTCAGCATAAAAATTTAGTTGCATGAGAGTAAGGGTAGAGGGCGATACAATAAATTAGGAATGAATGTAATATATATGTGATGTGTGTCTTTGACTATTATTGTATTGTATGTTACGATTCCTTTTACGCTTATGATGATAGAACTGTTTCTTATCTCCTATTTTGCTGTATTGTATATTTTGTTATGTGATCTTCTGAGAAGACCCTATGAAGGAGACAACTACTGAGTATCTGCATGGAACTCCTTATGAGCCAGATGCTGGAGGACGAGCTGTGGATTCTAGGGGTAGCATTTAGGGTTTATGGCCAATGCGCCTTTGAGACGTTTTATTTTTCCGTTGCTTTTGACAGTTTGTGTAATTATGTACCTGCAAGGGATCCTACTGATAGGATACCCTAGACAGTGTTTTGTACCATGATGGATAGACTTCTGTGGTGTATGTGTAGTATGTATTTGGTGTGATGTTTTATCTTTCGGAAGTTGTATGTTTTATCTTTAAGTTTTTAATATTTTTTGTTTTTCTTTATATACGTTTAACGTTAAGAATGCGATTAAGTTTTAAAATAAATGAGGTTTTATTTAATGGCACAACATGACACAACGGGGTGTCTCATCTAACATATGTCTCATGACATAGTAGGCACACTCCCAAGTGCTGACTTGTTTACGAGACTACAAATCAATTTGAAATTGATCAATATCAAGTAAAAATAATGTATAGAATAGGAGGAATCAGGTTACGTGGCCTAAAAGTGGGTCATTGGTGGACAAAGTTAATTCTCAACAAAGTATTATAACTTTGCTCGTTGTGCATACTAAATGGTTGCTTAGGTGTCTTAATGGTTGCTTTGGTTGATAAATTAGCTTTGTTTATACCTTTTTGTATCTATTTCTCTTTGTATATGAGTTCAGAGTACCCCTTGTACTCGTTTAAATATCATTTTGCTTATAAAAAAAGCAAAAATAATGTATGAGTGTAATAATAATAATAATTACTATTTATTAAACTACTTACCTTTGGGATAATCCATGTAGGCTTGAGTTTTGCCTCTACACTCCTACTTTTACCATTTGCGCAAGCAATGCTAGATGCAATCATTGCACTATGATAAAAAAATATGAATGTCAATGATATGTTTTTTTTGGTGAACGTGTCAATGATATGTTCATGCATATGTAATAAAAAAAATGTTACAAATTATATAAAAGTTTACGTACCTATCAATATTCTGTCTCACTTTAATATCTAGCTGATAATGCAATGAGCAAAGAAATACGACTGTATGCTGCGCTGAACAAAGTAGGAGCAACTGCCAATGGCCATCCCTGAGAAGTGGTGCCATATATACCTCAGAGTGTCTACCATCAACTACGGATTGCAAGTATCTGGTGATGACATAGCCAGTTAGGCAGAATTTACCCTGAATGAGGGTGGGGTCGAAGAATCCATAATTAGACTGGATGCCCCTTGTCATAAGGTGATCCAGATACCTAAGATATGAAATAATTATTTAATGTTTATTACGTAATATATTAAAATAAATTATAATATTGAAATACCTAAGATACAATATGAAAAAATGTACTTACGTGCACTAAATACTGGCAACCGTATTGGCTATCCATACTCGATCATAGCATAGTTCACCCACATACCCCCGGAGATAGAAAAAATAGTCAACCAGGCAGTTGCAGTGTCGTGTTCCAAAGGCAGCTCAAACTCGTCGTATTGGTACTCTGCCGTAAATGCAGCCATACGAGCTATTGCTGAGAGACTCTTTATCGAATTCGATGGAGCTGCGTCGTCCTAAACTAAAAATAAAAATCATTAAACAAGGTTAAGTTATTTCAATTGTAAATATAAAAAAAACATAAGTAATAATTGAATGATTATGAATACCAGGGGTGAAAGAGATTTCCCCTTCTGCTGCGACGGATTCGATGAACCACCGACTTTGTCATTATCCTAAACAATTAACAAAGATAAAGAATTAGTAAATATTGTCAAGTCATTTCAATTTTAAATAGAGAAAGACATAATTAATTGAATGATTATGAATACCTTCGGCCACCGGCTCCACCAGCTCATCATCATCCTGCTCCTCCTCATTATCATCAACCAACACATGTTGACCTTGATAGCTCCCCTTTGTACTCACATGTGAAGGTTGGACAGTTGGGGTTCCTTTGGATTGCATATATGATATAAGAGATTGGAGAGCCCCTGGGTCCTTTAAAAGAGACCGGATAACTTCCTCTCTAATCTTCTCCGTGAATAGTTGATCCCGCTCGCCCATGGTTCGCTCATGTGAACGTGGTCCATGGAATTGCCGACTTACAATCTTTTCTGCAACAACGCGTGTGGGCTCAAATTTAATAACTCCCGACTTTGTCTTTCGGCCTTTAATCCATGTATCCTCGCGTGGGGTTGGAGACGGTGGAGACAGAGGATCAATAATTGTTTCATCATCTCCTGCTTCTTCCTACTTCTTCTTCAACTTCTCTTCCATCATCTTCTGTCGAACCAGTTTATAGCCACCACGAGACATCGTGTATTTGTGGACATTATTTTTCTGGATCGCTTGCGCCTTTTCCTTTTTCTCCTGTTACAAATAGAACATACTCAATTCAGTTAAATAAATAAATTAGGTTGGCTATTATAAAAAAAATTAACTTCAACTAACAAGATAGGCAGGCGAGTGTCGGAGAGCGTCGAATCGTAATAAACTGATCCCACGTATCTTGATCAAGGAAAGGGTACACATCAGGAGGAGATTTGTCGGTCTTATTTCTAAAGATGTAGTTACTGGACAGATATGACTTAAACCCTATCCAGCGCTTAGCCGCAAGTAAAAGTACTTTCTTCTTTTTCACCCACTGCACTAACAAATCCATCACCTGCTATACATGCAGAAATCTCAGCACAAAAGTTAGTGTTAGCACAATCAGCACATGCATAAGAATTAATAGAATCATTTAATTCCAAAAGTTCTTCATCATCCTTATGCATGGTGAAGTAGATGTCCTCCTGATCCTCATTTTCTATATTTCTTGGCCGAACAGGACCCTCAACCTCATATGTCTCATGTTCCATATGGACGTTTTGCTCCTCATACCCTAAAAATGATGAGCTTTCAACACATGCTACACATGAGGCAAATTCATTACAATCAACACATGAAGTATAATAGATAGAATCAGGAAAGGCTTGAATGTCTGGAATTCAACACACAGTTCATCCATAATAGTGTTCTTGACATCATTATCAAAATCATGCTCAAAAGAAGTATTGTCAAGAACAACTATTTGTGAATCTGTATGTTCTTCAAGGAGATGTTGAGTTTGAAGTGTAGCCAAGGCGGAGGCGATGTGAAGATTTTGAGTGGCAAAATCCTGAAAACTTGCTTCCATCCTCTGTTGAAATTCAAGATTGTTCTCTCTCATCCGTTGCACCATAGAAGCTATCTCATCCAAGATGCCCTGTCCGCCACTATGTTGGCTAGAATAATCATTCACCCCAAACATGCCAAAATCATTACTAAACTCATAACTCCCAGCAGAGTTAGGATAATATATGCATGGTGGTTCATAATTAACATTAGGCATATAATCTTGCATATAATTATCCATGGGAAGAATCACAATCAAACCTAGTAGCCAACCCAATTCAGCAATATATATATATATATATATATATATATATATATATATATATATATATATTATTTTTTTATTTTCTGTTAATAACAACAAGAGTCCCCGGCAACGGCGCCAATTTTTGACACGCTGTCGCACGTGCGTCAAAAAGCGAGTGGTTTGTAAAAAACTGCAGTTAGGGCGGGACAACTCGAGTATCGTCTCACAAGGACTCTTGGATTGTTATTCGCAGAAAAATCAGTTTTGGGGGGGTTTAGGATTAAAGATTCAATTAAGAAAACAGTAAAGAAAAAAATGCAAATAGGTGATTGTCAATAATTGAAACGACTAATCTACTGCTCTCGATTTCCCACTATCATTGATTCATATACATTCCAAGCCCTAAGCGGATTCTAATCTCTTTTCGATTGTAGCGACAATTAACAAGCGAAACCGACACTACGAGACGTATGTTCCTAATTCCCGAATTAAGCAAATGGGGTGAAGCACTCGTGAATTAAGCAAACACGATTGAACACACGCGAATTAAGCAAACGCGATTATGTATAGGAACATACAATCATCGAAATAAATCAATACCTATTCCATACAATCCTGAATTAAGCAAACAGAACATATAGCATAACTATTGAAAGAGAAAAGCAATAAGATTGGGAATTACATAACCTCAAGTGGCAATGGGAACCGATTACAGTAGATCAATCCAAGGGAGTTAGTTCTCATTACAAATATGGCAAAAACCTAATTCGCAGCCGTCTAATCTAAAAGGAAAAGAAGATGATCAAAAACTGCTGCAATATGCCCTAAAACAGCAATTTATATCCTTCAACATCTGCGCCCACTCGCGAGGCGAGTAGCCTCTCGCGACGTGAATATTAAATGTGGCGCGCGTTCAAAATTGGATTCTCGCGGGGCGAATAGTGATTCGCGAGGCGAGATAGAAAAGGATCTTCTCATTATGCCCGTGATGAGTATCACGGCCTGGGCGTGATAGCTTCTGGTCTTCAGTCTCGCGAGGCGAAACATGGTTCGCGAGGTGAGACAGAAAGGGTTGCTTTATCTGGCACAGTCAGCCTTCAAGCTCGCGAGGCGAGTAGCTTCTCGCGTGGCGAATCTTCCAGAATTGCATTTTTCCATTGTTTCCTTCATTCCCTTGGCTCTAAGTGCTTCCCCTTTTAACCTGAAAACATGAGACAGCAGTGAATGCTTTGTTTGACTCAAAAACTAACTAAAATGTCCTAAACTACTTAAGAAACTCAAAATGTTTCTTGAGGACAGTTAAATCCAAATCTGGGCTAAGACGAGATTGAAACTCGAATAATTAGCACAAAAACCATGATCTTACTAGTTATAAAACTAGTTAGCCAGAGGCTGATCAAAATACCCCAAACTTAAACTTTGCTTGTCCCCAAGTAAACTAAAACTCAAAAAGACTCAAACTTGGAAAGCTTAAAAGATTCAATCAAATTAGCACAAATTTCATGCAATTTTAGCAAAACAATTTTTCTTCGATGCTTTCCCCCCTTCCAACAATGTAATCCCCACATTCATTTACTTTTAAACAATTGAGAATTCCATCATTCATGCAATCATTAATCTAAGTTGAGGATCCAAGTTACATACAAAAGGGAGATCACCAATTTCAAACAATCGCCTTCCTCACAAGGGTATTTAATGTTTCACTCATTCACTCAATATTTGTCTAGGCTACCAACTTTTCACTCAATTTCACATTTTAAGAGCACTTCCCATGAATTTTATTTTCATCTCAAACAAGGTTCCCATGAAAACATGCATGCAACATCAAAAGGTCTTTTAAAGGTTGTAATGGGGCCTGGCTAAAGGTAGGCTATTCAAAGGTACTAGGCTTAAGTCCCTAGGAACTAAGAGAGCATGAGCATTTTGACACATTGAATTTCCACTCAAATTCCCTTTTCCATTTTTCTTTTTGCCTTGGGTGACTACAGCCTTTCTTTTTTAATACCCTTTTTTGACATTTTTGTTTTTTTCTTCTTTTTTTTTTTCTTTGCCTTTGGCTCCAACCTTTATTTTTTTTTCTCTTTTTCTCAATCCCAAACAACACATCATATCCTTATAGCCACCCCAAACTTAGTTTCTTGCAATCCTTCTCTTGCTAAGCTTCCATGCTCTCCTAATCCTAAGATTGGGTTAACATGGTTTTTCAGATTTTTGGCTTGTAACATAGGGTCATCAAGAAACAATAGGCTTATTAGGCTCAACGTGGCTAACTAGGGAATATGCATTAGGGATGGTTCTTTTCAGGCCAAGTAGTTATTTCAAAGAAAATTGCCTAAATCATTTGATGCAAGCACATAAACATGCAAACCATGAAGAGACTCAAGCAAATTCGAGAAAGTGCAACTTGAAAGTGATTCACACAATTAAAAACATGTTGGAGGCTCAAATCCTCACCTGGACATTTTTGCAAATTGTTTGACCGAGATTCTATCCCTAGTGTGTGCACCCCTTCACCCCAAACTTATCATAAATCATGCAATCATAACAGAATATCTCAAAGTTCAATTTTCAATCTTTCACATGGGGATCAATTTTCAATTTTCAAATCCTAGGGGGAAAATCATCACAGTCAACACATATCATGCAATCCATCTACGCAAAATTCAACAAAACCCAATCAAGCTTGCCGATACAAGACTCAACACACAAATGCTTTATCTGGCACAATCACCCTTCAGGCTCGCGAGGCGAGTAGCTTCTCGCGTGGTGAATCTTCCAGAATTGCATTTTTCCATTGTTTCCTTCATTCCCTTGGCTCTAAGTGCTTCCCCTTTTAACCTGAAAACATGAGACTGCAGTGAATGCTTTGTTTGACTCAAAAACTAACTAAAATGTCCTAAACTATTTAAGAAACTCAAAATGTTGCTTGACGACAGTTAAATCCAAATCTGGGCTAAGACGAGATTGAAACTTGAATAATTAGCACAAAAACCATGATCTTACTAGTTATAAAACTAGTTAGCCAGAGGCTGATCACAAATCAAAATGGATCGACATTACAGAACAAAATAGAGGAATTAGTCTATGAAAATGTGCTTAAATACAATAGATACAAACAAATAGGTTGAAAGTAAATTATCGTGATTGCCTCCCAAATATGATTTTTCACGTTCTCCGGTACTTTAGCCCATTCATCAATCAATATACTAGCATGGCTTTTAGCTTGCACAACCACGAAACTAGAAAATTCATTAGCATGCGGGCCAATAGGCTCCCCATAGTTATCAAACTCAATCGGCCACTTCATATTATTAGGAAGGGCAGTGGTCAATTTTTTCATCGTGGTGCATGATCTACCCCTCTTTTTGGAAGAGGTACTACCAGCACCGCCCTGTGAATGAGGCATACGAGCTGACGAGGGACTACCAGCACCGCCCTGTAAACCATATATATGGAATGTATCTAGTGAGAACTCCTCCTTATTGTGAGAAATGAGAACTACTAATCAGAGCCATTGGATCACAATTAAAAAAAATTAATGGATCAGATTACAACACATGACCTCTTATTCATCCTCCCCTCCCCTCCCTTTCAAGTTTCACCCTCCCTGTCACGTTGAACACTGTTGGAACCGCATATATGTTATCCAGACTCCTAACTTTACCAGCAACCCACAAATCTTGACTATCATCTTATTTTAACCATTAAATCCATAAAAATTCTGATTTCACATAATTGAAAATTGCTAGGAGGAAGAAGTGACAAAAACATGTACCTATGGGGATTGGGTGTGGTGAAAGAGGAAGAGGCTTAATGGGAAGATAGGGGTAGTGGTGGTGCGTGGGCTTGGGGATGAAGCCATGCCCAGGAGATGAATGCCACGAGAATATTTGAGAATAGGAGGAGAAGATGGGTCAATGAGTTTGGGGATGAAGCCATGCCCAGGAGATGAAACTGGGTATAGTAAAGATGATGATGATGGGTCATGATGGATGATGGGTGTGTGAAGTGGTTCTATGGATCTTTATGCAGCGGCGACGGTGGTGGTGGCGTATTTGGGATCGACAACCACTGGCAGCAGTGTTTTATGTGAAAGGGAGGGGAGGGGAGGATGATGAAGAGGTTATATGTTGTAATCTGATCCATTAAATTTTTTTAATTGTGATCCAATGGCTCTGATTAGTAGTTCTCATTTCTCACAATAAGGGGGAGTTCTATATATATATATATATATATATATATATATATAGACAAAAATAATAAATTTGGTTAGTATATCGGAATGGATAAATACATGGATATAGGAAAGGAGCCTTCCTTGCATCAATGATTAATACATTTCACAGGCCAGCTTGTAAACCCTAACAAACTATATTATCATCACCTTTACAAATATATATAATGTACTAGCGGCCAACTGATCACTTAAATATTCTAACCATAAGCAAAACAACAGCCCTAACAATAGTTTACAATTTTATACTAGCAAATTGAAATGGAATTCAGAAACTTAACAAACTAAGAACTTAGAAACAGAACAATTTAGCATTAAGAGATAATAAAAAAGTATTAGGCATTACATGTTCCTATAATTTCCAGAACATGTGCAACTTCTCTAGTTATGAGCTTGAAGCATTTATTTGAAGATGAATCATAAACGTTGTCAATCTTCCCTTTGAAAACTTTCACAGATTATCTTGCTAGCATATGATCAAATATAAAAGCTTAACTTGATTCCAATAAACCCGTTACAAGCTAATATCCTTAGTTCTTGAGCATATAAATATGATATATGTCATTATTCATTACACCCTTTGCCTCCTACTCAGATTATCCAAAATCAAAAGAGAGAAATAGAAACGCACAGAACAAACCACAAAAAAAAAATGAAACCCAAAAACCCTAGTCTTTAAGAGGATGAAACAAAAAACAAAAAGAGAGAAACACAAAACAAAAGAGGGGAATGAAAAGGAAAAAAAATTGGGAAAGGGAAAGAAAAGCTTACGAATGATGAAGAAGAAGGAATGGTGGTCAAACACTCACAGGAACTGGAAAGGGCCAGAGAAACGAAGCTGGGTTGTCGAGGACCATAGAGGAACAGTGGTGGGGTGAGTGAGGGTGGACGAAGGAACAGGGGTTGCAAGAGAGACTTGAGTGTTAGGGCGCGAGAGTGATAGAAGACTTGAGTTTTCATATGTTAACGTTATAAGGACATGTAACGTCGGTTGCTTGGCCAACTGCTATTACATGTCACTTGTAACACCGATTGCTTAGCCAATCGCTGTTACAAGTTTTTCCATCCACCAAGGCTTGTAAGAATTGCTCACTTGTAACTGTAACTCCCTTCTCGAGCGCTACATTGTCCGTGACATTATAAGGCCGAAAAGTGGGTTAATTTTGATATCAATTTTATATAGCGGGGTAATTTTTATTTTTCGCAAGACATAAATATAAATGCTTTGATTCAAGTAAATGTACAGTAGAATATTTCATAATTATAATTAATATTATAAGTTTGAAAATCATCTACATAAGACCCAACCCGACTCATAAACAGAAAACTTAGAAATATACAAATCCAGTATAAAGATATGGAGACGAAGCTCCTAAAATATCAGATACTTGGATTCGCATCTCCGTAAACGATAATACTACTCCCAGATAAACCATGTTGGCCAAACTAAAACATAAAAAGAAAAACTATCCTTTCTCGCACAGCGTGGGAAGGATGAACCAACTGAATAGGTCTAGTGGGAGCTTTATTTGAGACCGCTACAGACGTCGTCATAGATGATACTCCTGTAGCCACTACAGGTGTAGCTTTCCCAAGCTAAGCCATTTTTTTCCTATCCGAAGGAAAAGTCAGGGCCCGTGAACTACCGACAGTCATACCCGACTCAAGGAGAGGAAAACTTGGGCATAACCAAGGCACGACTCCATCGTCTCGATCTACTTGATTGTCTATAGGCGATCCAGAAGCTCCAACAAAATCCTGACTTTATAGTCTTTCGTTCCTTAGTTTCGAAGGAAGTGTCCACGTAAGCATAACGTCTCATAAACAAATTGGGTCCGATGGTTCGGCGGTGCTACTGTTGCCTTCTCATAATATAATATAGAGCCACAGCCAGACAAACAGAAAATGAGGTGAGATCCCCATTCATCATACAACATAAGGCAGCATGCAGTGGTACAACACACATACATATGACAACATACATATCACAGTATAATTATCAGCAATTCCACACATACCTGAAGGTACACAATATCTCTCTAATAGTAAGCTTAACAAAACATGACAGACACTTTTAATTCATAGAGACACGAGAATGGAGGTAACTGATTGAAACTGCATAGTCTCATACCTACACAGCCTCGAGGAAGATCTTACCCTAACTCAGGAGCTAAGAGAACGTTCGGAATGAGTGGTTAAAGCACATGCATCACAACTGCCAATATTAGGTATCTTGTGCGAATTAATAATAACAGCCACATGTGGAATTATAACTGATTGTGAAACATTCTCAATAACCTGGACCGGCTAGCATCTAGTTGTAGATGTCAGTGTATTGCATGGAATGCCACCACCGAGAAGAATCACCAACAGGCCATCTGTGACCTTGCTACCCTGACCATCCCCGAGACCATTGAAGATCTTCACTAGCACGTCTGCATGCGCACAGACATGTATGCTGTAACACCCTGTTTTTTTTATATACGCGGTATTACCAGTAGCAATATAATTATTTATATTTTTATCTGAGACCAAGAAAATGATTTTTGATAAAAAAAAATATATTCATACTCTACCTTATGGTAGAGTGTTACGGTAAAATTTTGAGTTGAAAATTCAGACGAAAACCGGTCTTCATTTTCACTGACAGTAAGATTTTACTGATCAGAAAACTTAATTTTGACTCGTGAATGAAACGGTTTAGGTTTATATTGTATTTTCAACAATATTGGTTTTTTGGAAATTTTTCGTGTAAAAATAAAATATTATATTTTATTCAGGTGAAATTTTCAAAGGAAACACGCGTAAAACCTAAGTCGGGTAAACGACGGAGCCGGATACGGAGCTGAGGTGATGGAAGTGATTGATGTGACTGATGGGATGAGCATTAAATGAACCTCATCCAAGTAATCATGACTTTGAAAATATCTAGATATTTATGTTAGTGAAAAGACTAAATTACCCTTGGACTTTCCATGTAATTACAAGTTTGTCCCAACAAATTTTAGACCAAACTACCCCCCCCCCCCCCCCCCACATGTGGAATTATAACTGATTGTGAAACATTCTCAATAACCTGGACCGGCTAGCATCTAGTTGTAGATGTCAGTGTATTGCATGGAATGCCACCACCGAGAAGAATCACCAACAGGCCATCTGTGACCTTGCTACCCTGACCATCCCCGAGACCATTGAAGATCTTCACTAGCACGTCTGCATGCACACAGACATGTATGCTGTAACACCCTTTTTTTTTTTATATATATGCGGTATTACCAGTAGCAATATAATTATTTATATTTTTATCTGAGACCAAGAAAATGATTTTTGATAAAAAAAATCATATTCATACTCTACCTTATGGTAGAGTGTTACGGTAAAATTTTGAGTTGAAAATTCAGACTAAAACCGGTCTTCATTTTCACTGACAGTAAGATTTTACTGATCAGAAAACCTAATTTTGACTCGTGAATGAAACGGTTTAGGTTTATATTGTATTTTCAACAATATTGGTTTTTTGGAAATTTTTCGTGTAAAAATAAAATATTATATTTTATTCAGGTGAAATTTTCAAAGGAAACACGCGTAAAACCTAAGTCGGGTAAACGACGGAGCCGGATACGGAGCTGAGGTGATGGAAGTGATTGATGTGACTGATGGGATGAGCATTAAATGAACCTCATCCAAGTAATCATGACTTTTAAAATATCTAGATATTTATGTTAGTGAAAAGACTAAATTACCCTTGGACTTTCCATGTAATTACAAGTTTGTCCCAACAAATTTTAGACCAAACTACCCCCCCCCCCCATGTGGAATTATAACGATTGTGAAACATTCTCAATAACCTGGACCGCTAGCATCTAGTTGTAGATGTCGAGTGTATTGCATGGAATGCCACCACCGAGAAGAATCACCAACAGGCCATCTGTGACCTTGCTACCCTGACCATCCCCGAGACCATTGAAGATCTTCACTAGCACGTCCGCATGCACACAGACATGTATGCTGTAACACCCTTTTTTTTTTATATATATGCGGTATTACCAGTAGCAATATAATTATTTATATTTTTATCTGAGACCAAGAAAATGATTTTTGATAAAAAAATCATATTCATACTCTACCTTATGGTAGAGTGTTACGGTAAAATTTTGAGTTGAAAATTCAGACGAAAACCGGTCTTCATTTTCACTGACAGTAAGATTTTACTGATCAGAAAACCTAATTTTGACTCGTGAATGAAACGGTTTAGGTTTATATTGTATTTTCAACAATATTGGTTTTTTGGAAATTTTTCGTGTAAAAATAAAATATTATATTTTATTCAGGTGAAATTTTCAAAGGAAACACGCGTAAAACCTAAGTCGGGTAAACGACGGAGCCGGATACGGAGCTGAGGTGATGTAAGTGATTGATGTGACTGATGGGATGAGCATTAAATGAACCTCATCCAAGTAATCATGACTTTTAAAATATCTAGATATTTATGTTAGTGAAAAGACTAAATTACCCTTGGACTTTCCATGTAATTACAAGTTTGTCCCAACAAATTTTAGACCAAACTACCCCCCCCCCCCCCCCCACATGTGGAATTATAACTGATTGTGAAACATTCTCAATAACCTGGACCGGCTAGCATCTAGTTGTAGATGTCAGTGTATTGCATGGAATGCCACCACCGAGAAGAATCACCAACAGGCCATCTGTGACCTTGCTACCCTGACCATCCCCGAGACCATTGAAGATCTTCACTAGCACGTCCGCATGCACACAGACATGTATGCTGTAACACCCTTTTTTTTTATATATATGCGGTATTACCAGTAGCAATATAATTATTTATATTTTTATCTGAGACCAAGAAAATGATTTTTGATAAAAAAAATCATATTCATACTCTACCTTATGGTAGAGTGTTACGGTAAAATTTTGAGTTGAAAATTCAGACGAAAACCGGTCTTCATTTTCACTGACAGTAAGATTTTACTGATCAGAAAACCTAATTTTGACTCGTGAATGAAACGGTTTAGGTTTATATTGTATTTTCAACAATATTGGTTTTTTGGAAATTTTTCGTGTAAAAATAAAATATTATATTTTATTCAGGTGAAATTTTCAAAGGAAACACGCGTAAAACCTAAGTCGGGTAAACGACGGAGCCGGATACGGAGCTGAGGTGATGTAAGTGATTGATGTGACTGATGGGATGAGCATTAAATGAACCTCATCCAAGTAATCATGACTTTTAAAATATCTAGATATTTATGTTAGTGAAAAGACTAAATTACCCTTGGACTTTCCATGTAATTACAAGTTTGTCCCAACAAATTTTAAACCAAACTACCCCCCCCCCCCCCAACTCACCCACCTTACACGGCTGCCCCCTCCCCCCACACTTAGCAAAAATACTTCATTTTCATTCTAAGCCTTCTTCTCACAAAAACAGCAAAACTCTATTGTTGTTCTTGAAGAAAACTTGCAAACTTGATAATTTCTCTTCCATTTCTCTTCATTCCAAGGTGAGGATTCTCTTCCTCATCATCTTAGCTTCATTAATCCTCAACTAATTTCCATTTTCATCAAGCTTTTCTCAAATTTCAATTCCAAGATCTTGTTTTTCAAAAATTCATCAAAAATCATAGAAAAATGTTTGAAGTGTTCTGACACTTGATCTTATCTCTCTAATACCTTTAGTTGTTAGATCTAGAAGCTTGAAATCAAAATAAATTCCTAGCCCTATTTTCCTAGCTTGGTTGAATCTATATATGTGTAGGCAAAATGAGTTTTTCTTCAATTTTTACTTGGATGATGACTTGTATAAGCTATCTAAGGTTTCTAGGTTCTAGATCCAAGAGCATGAGAGCAAAAGAAATTTCTAGACAATTTTTATCCCCTTGGCTGAAACCCCAACCAAGTGGTTGGATGAGTTTTGTTTCAAATTTTTGATTTGTAACAATTGATCTATGCTAGTTAACACTCTAGTAACTAGGATCCAAAAGATGGAATTGAGAAAATAACCCTAGCCCTATTTTTGAGTCATAGCCGAATCCTAACCTAAGGTGTCATAGATGGTTTTTGTTGATTAATATAGTAACGAGGCGATGCAAGTTCGTGATTCCGGTGTTAGTTCAGGTGAGAGAAAGAATCAACCTGTCGTCGAAATGGATAAGTAGTATATATTATAATAATGGTGTAGGGCGACCTAAACCCTACTAGTGGTCGAGTAATCGACAAGGCCAAAATCACATTGGCGACTATCCTGTAGTACCAATGATGATTTGGGGATTGTAGGTTTATTACCGTCAGGATAATTTTAGAATATTCGAGGATGTCCGATTTTATTACTATTGAACTATTTGTGATGCGCTGGTTGTGGTATTCTACTTTATGTGTCGTTTTGTCTTGCCTTAATATTTTATTATTGTTTTTACTGTGTATGATCTGTTTGGTTTGATGACGTACAATATCTGTTATTTTATAATTAGTTAGCATCTAGGAAATGATATATGTTGCTCAGGAGATATTCGTGTGGGTGAGAGAATGAATGTGACTTAGAGGTGCCTAGCCTAATTAAAGTATTTAATAGATGAGATGTGACATGGAATGTGTGCTGAGTTTGTGATGGAAGGTTGAGGCACTAGGTTGTAACTGATGCGAGTTAGTGAGATTCATATATATATGCATTATTGTTCACAACCGTGTGTTGGGAATACACGAGGTCCGAAGTTCTCGTGGGATCGTCCCAACTTAGATTTAGGTTGTGCCGCTATAGTGTCATTGGTATGCATGAGCACCCTCGAGAGTGAACAACGGTGTGCACCGGATGAATTGTGCAGCTATAGTGTCATTGATATTCATGAGCATCCTCGAGATCGAATGAGGGTGTGCACCGGTATTTGGGGACGCGTCGCTTGGACGACTGACTGACATCCCTAACAAGGGATGTCTGACTGGGTTGGTGGTGGCCAAGTCAGCATAAAGGTGTAGTTGCATGAGATTTAGGGTAGGGGAAGATATTGTGATTTAAGGATGATTGTTGGTTATGTCTGATGCGTGTCTTTGAGTGTTATTATATTATATGCTATGATTCCTTTTCCGCTTATGATGATAGAACTATTTCTTATCTCCTATTTTGATGTATTGTATCTGTTTTGGTTATGTGGTCTGATGAGAAGACTCTATGGAGGAGCCAGCTACAGAGGATCTGGACGGAACTTCGTATGAACCAGATGCTGGAGGACGAGTTGTGGATTCGAGTGGTAGAGTTTAGGGAGTATGGCCAGTGTGTCTTGTGAGACATTTTATTTTCCACTGATTATAACAGTTTGTATAAGTATGTATCTGTAAGGGATCCTACTGATAAGATACCCTAAGCAGTGTTTTATATTATGACGGTTAGAGATATGTGTATATCTATAATATCATTATGGTGTGGTGTGTTAACTTTCCGAAATTGGATGTGTTTATAATTAGGTATTTTTATTTTCATATTTTGGGGTTACGTTCAACGTTAAGAACGCGAGTAAGTTTAAATAAATAATTATTGGCACAATGAGGCACAACGGGGTGTCTCATAAGCCCGCTTCCTAGGCATAAAGGCCTTATTGACAATTTCATTTGGATCAAGCCGATAACGGCGTGTGCGTTCATATTTATCCACCGGATAAATTTCGAGGTTCCTTGCAGAAACCAAAAGCCATTCTAGAGGCAAAGTAGACAGTATAAACTTATTGGGAATCACCCCTCGTTGGACTATCCATGTTTCAACGATTTAGTATACTACGAAGGTTAGTCGTGCGTCACCAGCTCATTACACCTCTTTAAGTCCATTCTCGAACGGGATTACTTGTCGAGCAAGAAACCTTAAAATACTCTTTGTGATTAAGTATAATGGATGTGTCGATATTGAATTATCCACACTTTATGACAAATGGTCTTGCTTCTCCATAAGTCATAAATTATTAAGTTTGTATTTTCACTAAGTCATTTATGACTTAGGTTTTGCATTTTACAGTAAATACTAGTCTTTGAAGACTAAAATCCTTTATGACTTAAAACCAAAACCTTTAACTAAAACCAAATCGTTTTGAAGGAAAACCCCAACAAAGGTACATAGATACCAACTTTCGCAAAATAGTCTTTCGAAACCACTTGAAATACTTAAAATACCGTTTTACCTCTTTTTACTGGATTTTGGCCTAAACTTCGTATTTTCAAAAGTCTAACTCGCTTTATAAAATCTTTCACTTTAATAAGTTCCAATACCCATGTTAAGGTATTAAAACACAAATTCCAAGTGTTACGCTACGGTTTACACAAAAACCCTACAACTTGACCGAACGTCTCTAAGTTCGAAAATCGCGTAACTCCTTGTTAAGTACGACCGTGCTCAATGGAGTGTGGTCGTACTGATCTGGGCAGCAAGGGTCAGAAACCCTCTCCCAAATCCTTGGGACAGTTCACAGATTCACCTACTGGCTTTTACTAATCCATTGATCATCAACTTCATTAACCTTAACTATTCTTCATTCATATTCATGTCTTATCATTATGGGGAATTAATACTTTAATCATAGCTTCGTTAGTAATGTTCCTAGAACACTCATTAATCAATCCTAGGGTCTTTAACTAAGCCCTATGAACATAACCTTACCTCTTACACTATATTCATGTCTTATGAACAACCGGGAAAAACATCCCTTAATTCTCATTATTATCATTAACACATTTTAACGTCTTAACATCATTGTTGGCATTAACATCCTCAACAATCAACACTCATAAAGAGTACAACACAAACAACAGTCAATAGCATCACTCATCATAATCATGGCATCACAACATTAACATATTCATAACAGACAACATCAATTAATAATAAGAATATTCATACCAATATTATTATCACAACAGACAATCGTGAACAACAGTTAACCATATTAACATGTTAACAAGGAAAAAGGTCATGGGTAACCCTTCGTCTTACACTACCCCCAAGCCTACATACTCATACTATTCCTTCTCATCATACCTGGTATGAAGATTCCCAAACGATAACATTGACAAACTAGACACGTTTCCTTGAGCGGCTCGACGAGTTCCCCAAAGCTTGGCCAAACAAGAAGAGGATAACCAATTAGTCTCTAGATCTAATAATAGAAAAGAGACTAAGAGAGAGAGAAGACAACGTTACCTTAAACGATAATAGCGCGCTACTTCTCTCCCAAAACTAGAGAAAGAACACCAAGAACTTCAAGGGGTTCAAGTGAAGCGAAAGGGAAGAGGTTTCTGTCGCACTAGGATTACCCAAAGTGCCAAAAAGAGTGTTTGGGTAGCAACCCTCATGGAACTGCTCTATTTATAGACTCTGAGACCTGAGCACGGTCTTGCTCCCTGTTGAACACGGCCGTGCTTAATTACTAAGCACGGGGCGCTCAAAGATTGCACTGCGAGACTATATAAACGACCAAATTGGCCAAAACACATAACATAATACTTGTAGATAGTTCTCTTAGATTTCCAATTCCACAAAGTTCACCTCGATCGGAAATCTAGAACTCAAGATATGGCCAAAACGGTAAAATAGGTTACTTGGACTCTAAAAGGATTGAACTTTTCTAAGGCTAAACTTCCCCAAACATGAACTTAGGCATTAAAAACAAACATAACAAGCATATACAAACATATATATAACATATATAAAAGTAATAAGCTTATTTACGAAAAACGGGGTGTTACAATTCCACTCCCCTTATAAAAAATTCGTCCTCGAAATTTCTATCACCTTGATTGGTTAAACTTTTCACCAATTAGGCACATACCTTGGGTTGAGTCCTTGGACTCGGAGACTCCAGCTCCACTAAGAGAGTAGACCCTCCCAATGGTCTTCAGTCGATTGACTTGAGGCTTCTGATTCCTACTATCACTTCATGGTCCTGACTTTTCTTCTTTGCAGTTCCGACAGAAGTGGCCATACTTGCCACACTTGAAACAAATGATTTCTGGCTCTTTACATTGATGGGTATAGTGACCTTCTCCACATTTACCAAATCTGATAGGCCAAGATAATCCCAGTCCTTAGGCTTACCTGCTGAGAATAGCTGCTCCTTTCCACTCTTCTTGAAGTCTCGACCGATCCGAGCCAGGTGCTGCCTTCCTTCGCCCTTCTGATCATTCTTCTCACTTTCTTTTGAATCGTGTTCTTGTTGATTGGCACCCTGGACTTGTAGGTGTCTTCGTAGATCCTCAAACATTCACTAGAACGGAGAAGACTCGGATCTCCTGGTAGCCGATAGCCTGTTTGATTTCAGGATGCAGACCAGCCTCAAACTTTAAGCACTTAGAGCGGTCGCCCTCCATATATTGATACAGTGTATAGTAACGGGTGAGCTCCTCGAACTTAGCCGCATACTCCCCTACTGACATGTTTCCTTGCTTCAGCGTCAAGAACTCCATCTCCTTTTTGTCCTTGATGTCCGCCGGAAAGTACTTCTCGAGAAACATGTCCTTGAATATAGTCCATGTGATCGTAGTACCCTCGGCCTGGATATGCTGACGATAGTTTTCCCACCAGTGCTCAGCCTCCTCAATCAGTATAAAGGTCCCAAAGATGACCTCCTTCTGTTCATTGCATCCCATAGCTCGGAAGATTTTCTCAGTCTCCCTCCTCCACAACAAAGCTCCCTCCGGGTCGTAAGCTCCCTTGAAAGAAGGCGGGTTGTTTCGCTGGAACTTGTCCAATCCCTCAAACTCAGCTGGTCCATCATTGTTGTTATTGTTCTGGTTCTGGCCTATGACGTTGGCAAGTAGTGCCAAAGCATTGGCAATTGCCCGATCGTTCCTACCTCTTCCTGCCATTGGTTCCTGCATTTACCCGAGACAACAGTTAAACACAGGGAACCAAGAAGGAAGGTCTAACGGTTCTTAATACTAAAGCATCATTATCTATAACAAGTATAGATAATTCAAACAAAACACACAGAAGACTCGCAACAAACTCATACCACGTACGGATAGGGCCGAACTGCTCTGATACCACTAAATGTGACACCCTCTACCCCGCATACATTCAAAAGCGATAACACAGATATAAAAAGAGAGAGAACACGTGCAAATATATATAATATCAAAACCGGGCAGAGGCTGCCGCATTGTAACATAACGCGGAAATAACCAAAACATAATTATAAAGGAAACATAACATAACTGAAACATAAACGAACCCAACCCCGATGTCACACTACAGAGCTGGTATAACCAATCTGATAAACAACTCGGATATAACTGGAAACAAACTAAGCAACTACTGAAAGCGGGAAATCCTATCTATGAGTCGCAGCTCCTCAGAGTCACTCCTCAACTGGCTGCACATCAACCTCTGCGTAAACGATACATGCCACAAACAAGAAACATAGAGATAGGGAGTAAGAACATATATAAGAATATAATGGCAAGGAAGCAGTTAGCAAGACGACCATACATCAAACAAGCATGTTAAACACCAATATAACATATCAACATTATCATACAAACGTGTATGCTATGCAATGCAACTCTGCTCCACTACTCCCTTATGTATGTGGATCCAAACTATCTCAGGAAGTCAACTTCGGAGTTACATCTCCATATTGGCCAATAAGCACCAACGCCGGGCAGTTTACCTTACCATGGGTGGACCCCTAGGATAGACGACGAACCTTATTCTCGGGTGCGCCACCGCGGGGGTACTTGATCCCCTAAGTCTCGGATGAATCGCGGCGGATGGTCAGATCGTCTTACACGCGGAACCTCCCCTATGTTGCACAACCTCCACTAATCATCTCTGATGCGTGAATGCATACTCAACACAAACACACAATAACAATCACCAACTCCTCTTGGGCCACTAGTCCACCCAAGTTTATCACCATCAACACCTCGACCCCTCGGCTATCGAGGATTATCATTATCTTTTCGTATTCATTCATTAAACACTCTAGTTGTTCTGCACTAGAGACTACCACCTTGACCATCAAGCATCAAGGCCCCCTTGGTCATTCGGCTACCAAGGTACATCATCATCTTTAACACTCTAGCCATTAAGCACCAGAGATTAACACCTTGACCATCATGAATCAAGCCACCCCCCCACCCCACCCCCCACCCCCGCGCGCACGCGCGGCCACTAGGCTACCAAGGTACAGCATCTTATCACTTGTCTTTGATCTTCATGTTCTGTTGGTATCTTATTAAGTCTTTTAAGCGTTTGGGGTGAAAACCCCTATTTCATGCGTTCTGGTTCTGTTCTGGTCAGGTGAGCCCGGGCGTGCTCACCCTCAGCACAAGCGTGCTGGACCCGCAGGCAAGCAAGACCGTGCTTCCTGCTGAGCACGGGCGTGCTCAAATGCGTGTCCTGCTCTGGGTTTCAAACTGGAGCACGAGCGTGGTCCCTGTTAAGCACGACCATGCTCAAAGGAGCGTGGCCGTACTGATCTGGGCAGAAAGGGTCGGAAACCCTCTCCCAAATCCTTGGCACAATTCACAGATTCACCTATTGTCTTTTGTTAATCAATTGATCATCAACTTCATTAACCTTAACTGTTCTTCATTAGTATTCATGTCTTATCATTATGGGGAATTAATCCTTCAATCATAGTTTCGTTATTAATGTTCCTAGAACACTCACTAATAGGGTCTTTAACTTAGCCCTATGAACATAACCTTACCACTCACACTATATTCATGTCTTATGAACAATTGGGAAAAACATCCCTAAATTCTCATTATTATCATTAATGCATTTTAACGTCTTAACATCATTGTTGGCATTAACATCCTCAACAATCAACACTGATAAAGAGTACAACACAAGCAACAGTCAATAGCATCACTCATCATAATCATGGCATCACAACACTAACATATTCATAATAGACAACATCAATTAATAATAAGAACATTCATATCAATATTATTA
The DNA here is from genome assembly GCA_030762895.1 of Sophora flavescens. Classification (NCBI taxonomy): domain Eukaryota; kingdom Viridiplantae; phylum Streptophyta; class Magnoliopsida; order Fabales; family Fabaceae; genus Sophora; species Sophora flavescens. The sequence goes on along the minus strand of CM061066.1, from coordinate 105,010,512 downwards.
TCACAACAGACAATAATCAACAACACTTAACCATAAATATAAACATGTTAACAAGGAAAAGGGTCATGGGTAACCATTTGTCTTATGCTACCCCCAAGCCTACATACTCATACTATTCCTTCTCCTCATACCTGGTACGAAGATTCCCAAATGATAATATTGGCAAACTAGACACGTTCCGTTGAGCGGCTCGACGAGTTCCCCAAGCCTTGGCCAAATAAGAAGAGGATAACCAATTAGTCTCTAGATCTAATAACAAAAAAGAGACTAAGAGAGAGAGAAGACAACATTACCTTAAACGATAATAGCGTGCTACTTCTCTCCCAAAACAAGAGCAAGAACACAAAGAACTTCACGGGGTTCAAGGGAAGGGAAAGTGAAGAGGTTTCTGTCGCACTAGGATTACCCAAAGTGCCAAAAAGAGGGTTTGGGTCGCAACCCTCACAGAACTTCTCTATTTATAGGCTCTGAGACCTGAGTACGACCTTACTCCCTATTGAGCACGGTCGTGCTCAATTCCTGAGCACGAGGCGCTCAAAGATTGCACTGGTAGAACATATAAACGATCTAATTGGACAAAATACATAAAATAAGACTTGTCGATAATTCTCTTAGCTTTCCAACTCCATAAATTTGACCTTGATCGGACATCTAAAACTCAAGATATGGACAAAATGGTGAAACATGTTACTTGGACTCTAAAATGATTGAACCTTTCTAAGGCTAAACTTCCCCAAACATGAACTTAGGCTTTAAAAACAAACATAACAAGCATATACAAACATATATATAACATACATAAAAGCACTAAGCTTATTTATGAAAAACGGGGTGTTACAGAATTGCTTAAGGAAGGTTTTTGTGTTATGAACAAAGATGATAAGTTAGAAATGAATAGAGATAGGTGTGAGAGGGAGGGTGGCCGAAACATACATAGAAGGAAATGAAGGATTTTTGTTCTTGAAAGTATGATAAATGAAGAGAAACAAATGAATACATGTGTGTGGAGGATGGAGAGATGGCCAAAACTTCTAGGAGAAGGAAAGGAAGGTAGGATGGTGTTTCTAACACCTCATGGTCGAAATCAACTTCAAGGAAAGGAAGAGGGGGTTAATTTGGTCATTTTAGGTGCATTAATTTGATGACTCATGGTGGTGACTCACCATGGTAGTGACCTATATCCTCTGACATATCTCTGCATTCCGTCTTCGGCTCCGTCGTTTTCCCGATTAGGGTTTTCGATCGTTTTTCAACAAAATTCACCCAAATAAAATATAATATATTATTTTTGTGTGAAAGTTTTAGAAATAGAACTTATCAATGAAATTATGATAAGATCTAGAATTTTTCAGTTTCAGGTCAAATTAGGGTTTCTGCCGGTATAAAACTATTTTGTCAGTAAAAATGCAGACTGGTTTCCGTCTGAGTTTTAAACCCAAAATTTCACCATAACTTCCTTCGATATAGAAGGTATCAAATATGATTTTTTTTTCCCCTCAAAATCATTTTCTGGATCGTCGGTAAAAATATAGAATATAATTACCGGTTAATACGCGAGAAAACGGGGTGTTACAGTAACATCGGTTGTGTCGCAACCGTTGTTATGATGTGATCAAGGATTGATCACTAAATATTTGAGGATCTTCCTTTGATTTCAAGTGCTAAGAATTCAAGACACAAACTAGAACAATAAAATGAAGCTTGATTCTCAAGTGAGAATCAAGAGAAACAAAAAGGAGTAGAAGAGCACAATTATATATGAATTGAAATGACACGAACAAGAATTAAAGTGCAGAATTTAAATTGCAAGAATTAAAGAACAAACAAAGTAGAAAATGGAATAGGAAGAAGAGGAAGGGGAAGGCGCCACAAATACATTCTTCTTGGAGAAGAAGAATGAATTTGATAAGCCAAGGGAAGATTCACCACTTGAATAAGGATATTCAAGATAAGAATCAAAGGTTCAATTCATGAACCAAGAAGATGAGAACTCTCAACTCTCTCTAGAAATCTCAAGTGTGAGAAAACTCAAATGTATTCAAACTTGTAAAATGATTACATGATACCTATTTATAGGCTCATCCAACTTAAGGTGCTAGCTAGACTAACTTGAAGTGCAAGCTACTCTAACTTGAGCCACAAGTAGCGCCCCTAGCTCCTTCCACCCAAGTGTGGTCTTTGTTTTGGGCCTAATGCCTTATGTTATTATGCTATGGCCCAATAGGCCCAAACCCTAAACTAGTCCAAAGTGCTTTTTTTGAATAAGCATTTTTCATTAAATAAACCTATACAAGGTTCCTAGTCCCTACATTTATTACATGAAGTCTAATCTAAACAAGGGTCCTAGGTCTTAACCCTAACTAGGTGGTCAATGGCTCAATGCATAAGAGGTTCAAGATGAAGCCCTCTTCATAAGATTGCCTATGAGTCAAGTGATTGATCACCACCTTCTTCAATGTGTCTTGGACTCTTCTAAGCATTGCCCTTGTCATGGGTCCGTGTAGGTCTCCAATGCTAGGTCCTTTGCTTTGTGTGTCCATGCTCATATCATCCCCTCCTTCTTTAAGCACATTCGTCCACGAATTGTGTTGATCATCATCTGTGTCATTTTCAAAAAGACTAAGATCAGACACATTAAACGTGACACTTACATTATAATCTCCAGGGAGATCTATTTTATATGCATTATCATTTATTTTCTCCAATACTTGGAAAGGTCCATCACCCCTTGGTAGGAGTTTGGACTTCCTTTGTAAAGAAAATCTTTTTTTTCTTAAGTGCACCCATACCCAATCACCTGGTTTGAGTAACACTTGTTTTCTTCTTTTATTTACCTGCCTTGCATTATGCTCCCCTTGTTTTTCAATATTTAATTTTACTTGTTCATGGAGCATTTTAACAAATTCGGTCTTGGCAAGCCCATCTTGATGCAACAATGTTTGTTCAATGGGTATTGGAATCAAATCAAGTGGGTTTTGAGGATTAAAACCATAGACTATTTCAAAAGGGGAATGCTTAGTAGTAGAATGTTGCACACGGTTGTATGCAAAATCAATGAAAGGTAAGCACTCTTCCCAAGACTTGAGGTTTTTCTTGAGGATGGTTCTTAAAAGAGTAGAAAGAGTTCGATTAACCATCTCAGTTTGCCCATCCGTTTGTGGGTGGCAAGTAGTTGAAAAGAGTAATTTAGTTCCAAGTTTGCTCCACAAAGTTCTCCAAAAGTGACTTAGAAACTCTGTATCTCAATCGGATACAATGCTTCGAGGAATCCCATGTAGTCTAACTATTTCCCTAAAGAAAAGGTTTGCTACATGGCAAGCATCATCACTTTTGTGACATGGTAAAAAATGAGCCATCTTGGAAAATCTATCCACAACCACAAAGATTGAATCATTGCCTCGCCTAGTCCTTGGCAACCCTAATACAAAATCCAAAGAGATATCAATCCAAGGAGAAGAAGGACTAGGTAAGGGAGTGTACAACCCATGTGGCTTACTCTTTGACTTTGTCTTCAAACATTCAATGCATTTTTCACATAACTTTTGGACTTGGATTTTCATTTTTGGCCAAAAGAATTGTTCATGCAAAACTTCTAAAGTCTTGTGAACACCGAAGTGCCCCATTAATCCCCCTTGATGTGCTTTTCTTACCAACAACTCTCTTATAGAATGCCTTGGCACACAAAGTCTTTTGTCTCTAAAAAGGAATCCTTCATTGATGAAATATCCTTTATGTGCCATGGACCCTATTTGAGTGTAAATTGTAGAGAAGTCTGGATCATTCGCATACAATTCCTTTATGTGATCAAACCCTAGAAGTTTAGTTTCAAGCGTTGAGACTAAGGTATGCCTACGTGAAAGCGCATCGGTCACAACATTGCTTTTACCTTGTTTATGTTTAATCACATAAGGAAATTGTTCTATGAATTCTATCCATTAGGCATGTCTCTTTGTTTAATTTTCCTTGCCCCTTTAAGTGTTTTAATGATTCATGATCACTATGAATTACAAATTCCTTGGGCAAGAGATAGTGTTGCCAAACTTTGAGACTCCTTACTAGGGCATAGAGTTCTTTATCATAAGTTGAATAGATCAAATGTGCCCCGGCAAGTTTCTCACTAAAGTAAGCAATAGGGTGTCCTTCTTGAAGTAAAACGGCCCCAATGCCCACATTAGAAGCATCACACTCTATCTCAAAAGATTTCACAAAATTTGGAAGCGCGAGAATTGGTGCATTAGTCAATTTTTCTTTTAATATGTTGAAGGAATTTTCTCGGTCTTGACCCCATTGAAATGGCACATTTTTCTTTAAAACCTCATTTAGAGTACTAGCCAAAGTGCTAAAGTCTTTGACAAATCTCCTATAAAAACTAGCCAATCCATGGAAACTCCTAACATCTCCAACATTTTTAGGTGTTGGCCAACTTTGGATGGCCTTTATTTTTTCCTCATCTACTTGTACACCTTGTGCACTAACAACATACCCCAAAAATACCACTTTGGTGGTGTAAAAAGTGCATTTCTCAAGGTTGGCAAATAGTTTTTCTTTTCTTAGAGCTAACAAAACACTTTTCAAATGTTCAAGATGGTCACTTAGTGTTTTGCTATATATCAAAATGTCATCAAAATAGACAACCACATACTTTCCTAAGAATTCTCGAAGGACATGATTCATGAGCCTCATGAATGTACTTGGTGCATTGGTGAGACCAAAAGGCATCTCAAGCCATTCATAAAGCCCATACTTAGTTTTGAAAGCAGTTTTCCACTCATCTCCTTCTCTAATTCTTATTTGATGGTAACCACTTGTTAGGTCAATTTTGGAAAAGATTTGGGACCCATGTAGCTCATATAACAAATCATCTAATCGTGGTATTGGATGTCTATATTTGATGGTTATGTTATTGATGGATCTACAATCCGTGCAAATTCTCCATGTACCATTTTTCTTTGGTACTAAAATAATGGGCATTGCACATGGAGAAAGTGATTCTCTTATCCATTCTTTTTCTAACAATCCTCCAACTTACCTTTGAATTTCGTTTGTTTCTTCATTATTGCTCCTATAGGCCGGCCTATTAGGAAGAGATGCACTAGGAATTAAGTCCATTTGGTGCTCAATCCCCCTCATAGGTGGCAAACCTCTAGGAAGCTCTTTTGGAAAAACATCTTTAAACTCATCCAAAAGAAACTCAAAGGGTTTCGGTAAAGAAAGAGATGGTGTAGAATTTTCAAATTCATTTTTGGTGTAAAGTAAAAACATCGGTTGATGTGTCAATAATAATTTCTTTACTTCCTTTTCTTTACCATCTTTTTCTTTACCTTTTTGGTTTTCAAAAACATTTTGTCCAATTGTGCCATTTGCCTTTTTTATATTTTTTTTGTGGCACACTATTTTCTTTATTTATTTCTTTTTCACTCTTGGCTTTTCTCTCAAGCTCCCTTTTTTCTCTCATTTTCTTTTGGTCCTCACCAATTTCTTTAAGAGATAGAGGTACAAGAGTAACTTTTTTGTTGTGGTGCATGAAAGTAAATCTATTGGAAAGGCCATCATGTATCACTTTCCTATCATATTGCCATGGCCATCCTAGCAAAACGTGTCCCGCTTCCATAGGCACCACATCACGCATCACTTCATCATGAAAAGAGCCAATAGTAAAACTCAACAACACTTGTTGGTTCACCAAGATTTCACCCCTCTCACTTAGCCATTGTAATTTGTATGGCCTAGGGTGTGGATTGGTTTTGAGACCAAGTTTGGCCACCAATATTTGGATAGCTACATTGGTGCAACTTCCTCCATCAATTATCAATGCACATAATTTTCCATTCACCATGCACCTAGTGTGAAAAATATTCTCTCTTTGGCTCTCATCCTCCTCTTTCACTTTGGCTCCTAAGAGTATTGTCACCATCAAAAGGTCTCCTTCAAGTGGAAAAACTTCATCTTCACCACTCTCATTAGAAGACTCACAAGAAGAGGCACTAGTGACCTCAATATCATCATTACATCTAGAGATCATTGCTCTCTTGTTAGGACATTGTGATGCAATATGTCCTTTTCCTAAGCATTTAAAACATTTAATGTCTCTAGCTCTAGAAGAAGTGGTGATCTATGTCTTGATCACATCAAGTGGTATATAGAGCTAGTTCTTTGAATCTTCAATTGTTTTGAATTTTTGATCAAAATTTTCAAATTCTATGATGATTTTTGAGTTGGAGCCATTTTCATGGTGAACTCATTTGAGTATTGGCGCCATTAATCACTTCAAATTGGATGAAGAAATTCAAATTGAATCCAATTGTGATCATGAATCTTGAATTTGAAATGAGTTTGAATTGATTTTGCTTGAATTTTGGTGAATTTTTTTTCCCTCCACTTTTCACCTCTTTCTTTTAGGCCCCATTTTTGAATGAATTCAAAGGTTACATTTGAATTTTGGTTGCTTCTTGAAATTCAAGCATAAATATATTTTCCTTACTTTGTGAATTTGAAGAATTGCAAAATTCAAATTCAAATTCAAATTTCAATTCACAATAGTAAGATTAATTCAAATTTTAGTCAAAAGTGCTTCAATGATTTCAAATTTTTAGAACCTAATAGATCTTAATGAAATTCAAATTATGGAAATGATGTGTTTATCATCCACTTGAATGAAAGATCTAGCTCTCTAATTACTTAATTTGAGCTCATTCACTTGGAAATTACTTTACACTACTTGAATTGTTCTTATTTCCAAGTCTTACACCAATATTGTTCAAATTTGTTCATACTTGAAGGATCTTTTTGTAATTTCAAAATTTCATTGTAATTTCTGTGAAATTGTAATTAGAAAAAGTCAAGTGGCTGAAGTTTAAAAAAAAAATCTAGTGTAAAAAGAAAAAGTGGGCTGAAATCGTAAATATACAAAGTTTTTGGGGCAAAAGTGCAAATTCTGGAAAATTCCAGTAAAAGGTAAAAGACTTGCCACCATTTCACATGCTTGTATTTGTATAGATCCTTCACAAATTGGTGTAGCACATTTCACTTGGATCATTACTTGCTCACCAACACTTTGATTAAATTTGAATTACACTTTGTTGAACTCTTTCAACTTGTCTTCTTCACATCAATTTGAGTGTGCAATTCTTCTTGAACCTTTTCTTGCTTGTCTTCTAAACTCCATTAGTTTTGTATTAGTTGTTTTCAAAATTCTTGACCTCTTTGACTTGTTTGCCTATTGGTTGATTTTTCATTTATTAAATGGAGACTAATTGTTGAGAATCTTGTTTCAATTTGTAGATCCCTTGAAGAGGAAACTCTTGAGTGGAAAGAGACAAGAGAGAAAATCATCTTGTAAAAGTCTACATTGAGTGATATACATGAGTGGAAATCTTTGAGTGAATGGTGAGTGAGTGGTGAGGTCCTTGTAATATTCATTTTTGACTTGTAATTCTTTTCTTTCACTTGTTCTTTAAGTGCATTTGTTCCTTGTTGGATTGTAGTTAATTCTTTTGATTTTTGGTGGTGTAATTGTTCTTGTTGGTGTAAGCTTCATTTGATTTGTGTACTTTTCAATTCTCTGGAATTTGTATGTAATTTCTCAAATTGTAAGTGCACCATGACTTCACTATATGAAGAAGACAATGAAGATTCTCCTCCATCATCACCAAGAACAAGGAACTTGAATATGAAGTTGGATAGAATGACAAGGAACTTAGAAAGAGCATTTGAAAGATTAGAAGTACTAGAGAACAAAAAAGGATCAAGGCATGACAACTCACATAGAGGCTCATCAAATTTGGAAGACAATGAACATAGACCTAGATTTGATAGATGGAGACATAGACATGAACATAGAGGAAGTAGGGATGAGAAGAATGACAAGTTATATAATGTGAAGGTGAAGATCCCTAGCTTCCATGGGAAGAGTGACCACGATGCTTACTTGGAATGGGAGACCAAATTGGAGCACGTATTCTCTTGCTACTACTATAGTGAAGAAAAGAAAGTAAAGGTAGCTAGTCTAGGATTTCATGATTATGCTTTAATTTGGTGGGATCAATTGTGTAAAGAGAGAAAAAGGTATGATGAGGAACCAATTAGTACTTTGAGAGAAATGAAGAGGGTTTTGAGAAAAATATATGTGCCTTCAAGCTACACTAGAGACCTACAACATGCACTCAAGGTTGAAGCACAAGTGAAGAGAAAGAACTCCTTCAAGAAGGAGGGTGACTCATCAAAACAACTTGGAGTTGTTGGTAAAAGTGAATCAAAGGCCACATTTCCTAACTCTAAACCTTCCACTTCTACCCTTTCTTCTTTTCCTTCTATGTACCACAACAAAAAGATTACTCTTGTACCCTTCTCTACTAAAGAAATTGATGAGGCTCAAACAAAAATGAGGGAGAAAAGGGAGCTTGAGAGAAAAGCCAAGAGTGAAAAATAAGAAAAAGAAATTAATGCAAAAGAAAATAATATGCCAAAAAATAATATGGAAAAGGCAATTGGCACAAGTGAGCAAAACTTTTGCGACAATCAAAACGTTAAAGAACAAGATGGCAAAGAATGCATAGTTTTAAAAGAAAACGAAGTAAATAAAATACCTTTGGAAAACCATCCATTGTATTTACTTTACTCCAACATTTTGGGTAACAAGTCTCTTCCATCTTTTTCTTTACCTACTACCTTTGAGTTTCTTTGGGATAAACTTCAAGTCACTCCTCAAGAAACTAAGAAATTCAAAGGCCTCTAGTAATCTACAATGATACTATCTTGGTACATAGTAAAACACAAGTAAATCTTCTTGAACATTTAAAATGTGTTTTGTTATTACTCAAGAAAGAAAAACCTTTTGCTAATCTTGAAAAATACACTTTTTGCACCACCAAAGTGGAATGTTTGGACTATGTTTTAAGTGCTAAAAGTGTGCATATTGATAAGGTTAAAAGTAAGGTAAAAGAAGTTTTCTTAGTAGGGCAACCAATTAATAATATTCAACTTAATGATGTTTGCCTGTCTACTAATACTTCTACCTTAACTATGTGGATTGAACCTATTTTGCAAATTCAAAAGTAACTAATGCACATCCATCAAGGTTCCCATTCATTGAGAGAACTAAGACACATATTAAATATCTTTCCAAATGTTTCTCTCAATAATGGACAAACATTACCAAACAACCTGAAAACTCTGAAAAAGGCCCTGATCACGGCTCCAGTGATTGTAGCACCAGACTGGGACAAACCCTTTGAATATATGTGTGATGCCAATGACTTTGCAGTAGGGTTTGTTCTTGGACAGAGGCACAACAAGATATTTCATACCATTTATTATGCAAGTAAGACCTTGATTGATGGTCAAATTAATTAGTAGGAGCCGAAGTTGTGGTATATACTGATCATCTAGCAATTAAGTATCTCATTGATAAAAAAAATATGTAAATCCAAGGTTGATTAGATAGGTGCTATTGTTGCAAGAATTTGACCTGGAAATCAAAGACAAAAAGGGCATTGAGAATCAAGTAGCTAACCACTTGTCCAGAATTGTAGAGGATATTGAAGTCCACTCTCATGAATAAATAAGGAGTGTTTTCTTAATAAACAATTGCTATCAGCGGAAGATGATGCAGCACCTTGGTATATTGATTTGGTGAATTTCTTAGTGAGTTAAGTTATCCCAATGGGTTTGAACTCTCAACAGAAAAGAAGGTTCTTCCAACAAGCTAAATACTTCTACTGGGATGGACCTTACCTATAAAAGAGATGTCCAGATCAGTTACTAAAGTTAACATAATGGTAACTTAAGTTAACATACGAAAAACAAAGGTTCAGAAAGAGAGGAAACAAAGAGGGTAAGGTAGAGAGGTCGGGGAGGAAGAGGAGAGGTTCGGAGCTCAGCGCGATCCAACCGGTCATCCAATCACGAAATCGACTACATCATCGAGTTCGTAGCAACGTTGTCTTCTTAACCCTACCTTCTTAAGCCTATGCTCTTTTTATGCTGACATGTCATCGGTTACGGTATTGAGGTTTTCTCTTCGTTCGGTTATCGGTTTTACGTTCTGCTTTCGAATTAGGATTACTGATGTTGTCTACTTCGTGTACATGTGTCCAGGTGAATTTTTGGAGCACCGGAGGTGCTAGAACCTTACGTGGCAGATTCATAGTGATAGTGGGAGTGTTCATTTTGTGATCTCGGAGCTATCTACATACATCTCATGTGGGAGAAAGAAGCATTCTATAGTTGGAAACGACTAAGTAGCATAACATACAATGATAGTTGTAGGGTGACCTAAACCCTACTTGTGAGAGAGTAATCGACAATGCCAAAATCATATTGGCCACTACCCTGTAGTACTAATAGTAATTTCGGTATTTTAGGTTTATCACCGTTAGGTTAATTTTACGATATTCGAGGATGTCTGATTTTATCACTGTTGAGCTGCTTGATGTGTGCTGAGTGCTTTAACATGCTTTATTTGGCTATCTGTGATAATAGGAATATTTTATTATTATTTTAATGTGTATAACATACTTTATCTTATAATAGGTCATATCTGCTATAATATGCATAGTTGGCCTCTAGGCGATGATAGATGTTGTTCGGGAGTATGCATGAGAGTATGACATATGACTTAGATGTGCCTAGCCTAATAAATGTGATTTTATATGTGATGAGCTTATGTGATGTGATATGAGGAATTAGTTGAGTTTGTGGTGAAAGGTTAAGGCACTAGGTTATGACCTATACAAGTCGGTGAACTTATATAGAATGCATGGTATGGTTCACCGCCGTGTGGGTGGAACACACGAGGTTAGAGTATCCGATTACAGATGCTGGATGTCACGGATCAGTTCCCTAACGGGAATGGGGGAAACTACCATGATACTCTTGTAGTAATTGCCGAGTTGTCCCATATCCTAATGGGAATATGGATACTTTTATTGTGCAGCTATTCCTTAATGCGAATGGGGGAATAGTGTCATTCTTTGAATGAGTGTCCTAACGGGAATGGGAGTGTGCATCGATGTTTATGGACGAGTCACTTGGACGACTGACTAACATCCCTAATGGGAATGGGGGATGGTGACGGGAGAGGCTTAGCTGCATGAGTGTAAAGGGTAGAGGATGATACTATGTCTCGAGGATGATTGCTATCTAAATGTGTTGCATGTCTCTGTACTATTATTGTATTTTATGCTATGTATCCTTTCTGTATATGATGATAGTATAGTTTCTTATCTCCCGGTCCCCTTCTCTATATGTATTGTTACTGGTACCTGAAGCAGAGCCAGACAAGAGAAATGTTGCACCTTCATCACCCATGGATGATGGAGCCTACCGGGGTACCAATGCGGACCATTGAGCTAGAGTTTCACGATGAGAGATGGTGGAGAGTGGACCCGGCCACCTATCTCCCCGTGTATACGACCTCAATTATTGTTTATATGAGGTTCGGGGAAGCGTCGAACTCTTGCTTCATTGAAGTCTTTCATCTTGGTTAGTGCCTTCCTCCGCATATGATTTGGCATCCACCACCCAGACCATAACCGCACCCGTGGGTAGCCCAGAGTTCTGAGGTCCGGTTGGAGTGGTCCCGAGAGGCAGTGCCCGCCGGAGTCTCCAGTATCAGCGGATGCACCATAGCCACCGTGTTCTCATATCCGATAGCAGCAAGGTGACGACATCAGGACCACCGCAGAGGCCACCATGGAGGGTTTTTAGACGCACGCGTGGGGAGAGTCGGGGTAGCACTAGATATCCATGCTAGGGATTGTGGAGGCCAGAGCATCTATTGTATATAGGTCATGTGTGGTGAGCCTGATTTTGATGAATTTTGAGTGGGGACTGGGCTGATATGGAATGTGTGGTGAGGTGTTTCATGTTTCAGACGTTTTTATGTATTTTCTTTATTATAATATCAAGTTGTACCAGTGGGGGACCTACTGACAGTATATGTATGAGTTTATATATATATATAATGTGTGATGTTTATGTTCATGTCTTTTATGTTTAAGTTTTTAATATCTTCGTTTTTATGTTATGTATGTTTAACTCTTATATCACGATTAAGGTTTAGTTAATTAGGTTTTCTTTACCTATGAAAATGCTAAGGTATACAAGGGCAAGACTAAAGATTGGCATGATAAGAAAATCCAGCCAATGGGACTTGTGAAAGGCATACAAGTACTGTTGTTCAACTCCAGATTAAAGCTTTTCCCAGGAAAGCTTAAATCAAGATGGTCAGATCCATTCAAGTTGTTGAAGGTTTACCCTCATGGAGCTGTGGATTTGCTAGATGAAAGTTCTGGCAGAGAATTCAAAGCCAATGGGCCAAAGAGAAAAACATCATTGGGGTGAACCTATCACAAGGATGGAGGCCACCATCAGGCTCATTGATCCCTGAGTCCAACAAGCATTGAGTCAGATTGAGGACTATAAACCAAGCGCTACTGGGAGGCAGCCCAGCTCTTTCTATCCTTCCTGTTTTATTTTTTCAATTATTTTAGTTAATTTCTATCTTAATGATAGTTAATGAATAAGCTAACAGAGATAGGATGCAGATCATTGAGCTGAGGGGCAGTTCTGTCGTAGATCATGCGTGCCTGAGGCCCAAAAAGTGGAAAGGCTTGGTGGTGGCCCAGGGGAACATGAAAAAAAAAAGTGGGAATGGAATTATTTTAATTTTGAAATGTGAAAAGATGAACGGTTTTGGTGGAGGACAACTAGCATGCAATTAACCTTTTTTCCTAACCACCCATTAATTATAAACTACCCCACACCACCACTCACGTTTTCTTATGTTCTCTCTCCTCAATTCCCCTCACCTCTATTTAAGAAACCATTTCATCCCTTTTCACCCAGAACCTTACCCTACTCAATCAGACTTGTCTTCTTCATCGAGTCCCCCACCAACAACCAAAAAAATTGGAAGAATTAAGGTGCGTGCAATCAAGAAGGTCCCTGCTGTCCCTATCCCTGAGTCATTTGAAGAGGAAGCACCCACATTTGTTGATGATGAGGCTAGGTTTTAGTTTGAAAATGAAAAAAGTAAAAAGGGGTTTCCACTTGGAGAAGGGTTTCTTTATCACCTCTAACACCCATTATGGGTTGACAGAGGAGGTACCCCATATCATTGACCTCCATAAGGGGAGGAAATTTGCGGCTCACCCAAGGGACCCCTGTGCTCTGGTGGTGAGGAAGTCCTATGCAAACATCACCTCTCCTCAACAAAAATATGCCATGGTGAAAGGTGCTCGGGTGTCTTTCTCAGCTGCAACTCTTAAAAAGCGTTGGGGTCTTGAAGAAGTGGTGGATGGATATGCTGCTCTTTTGGAGGGTGTCTCTGAGTCTAAGCTCAATGATATATTATGCGAGAGCTCACCGAGGAAGGTGCTGAATTGAAGAGCTAAAAGGACAATTGGAAGTTTACTAGGCCAGATCTGAAACCCCTTGGAAAGGTATGGTATCATGTGATCAGGCACAAAATGTTACCCGCTACACACCTTGAAACAGTAGACAAGGAAAGATTGGTTCTTTTGTTTTGCATTCTGAAAGAAAAAGGTTAATGTTGGGAGGCTTATAGAGAAGGAAATAAATGCACGTGCCTTTAAGCTTAACGGACATTTGTTTTTCTCATCCTCGAAGATTTGTTGCCTCATCATCAAAGTCTACATCTGCTCACCCACGGGAGTGGGACAAGTAGGTGAACTCCCTCACTCAAATGCTGCAGCATCACATGCAGTAACAACACTTTTCTGGGAATTCACTAGTGACTTATTCAAGTGGTGATTACGAACTTTTGTGTTGAACAATTTTAAGAAAGCCCTACCCTCAATTCCCTGAGGAGTTTTTAGTCCCTTTTGAAGCCCCTTAGTTAGTCCCTGCAGAACCAAATGCCAGGCCTAGCCATAGTACCCATTCTGTTAACAACAATGAAATTAGTTATGATTGTTCACCACCAGCTCCACCTAGAGGATCAACACCACCCTCAGCTCAGCCCAATGATTCAGGAAAAGGCAACCGAAGGATGGTTGAGGAATTTGCAGAAGCCCTTGATGCAGTAGAGCCTAATAAACCAAGTCTAAGGGCATGACCAAGACTGTCTCTATGCCACCCAAAAGGAAGAAACTGAGGGCATATGAGAATGCCACATTCTTGCTGTATGCTGAAAGTGAGGAAACTGAAGACAATCTGCCTATTATAGGCAGAGTAGGACCAAAAATGCAAGTCAAGCCCTCCACTATTCATGAAAAGGCAAAAGGCAACATTGCCAAGGAGGATACTGGTCAACCATCTAGGGAGGAGAGTGCCAAGGTGACCATCACCAAGGAGGTCCTAGGATCCAACAAACACAACATGCAGAAAAAGGCTCAATCTTGAAAGAGGAGGAGCAATTCTCATTTGGCTCGGCTTTGAAGACAAGTTTAACCAGCTGCAGCATCAAGCTGTAGCATTAGATAACCATGATTTTCACTATCTGTCTTTAGCTTACTTTATGTTTCTGTAGTAGCATGTTGTTTGGAAGTATTAGTATGTAGGTTGTTGTTATGGTTTGTTTTATTTGTAGTTAGGTTTGTGTGTGCACCCTTGTTTTGTTTGCCCCCACTTAGGGTTTTTATCCACTTTTTGTTGGTAGTGGGGAACTACCACAAATTGTTGGGGGAGGAATTTAAATAAGGGCCATTTTGAAAATGTTGAAAAAATGAATGAAATCAAAGATGTTGTTTGTGTCTCTCCATATGTATCGAATGAGGTTTAATTTCTTGCTGGTGTGTGAACCCTCTTGTTTGGTGGAGAATTGGGAAATTAAATTTGTTCTGTACACTTGTCCTCTATCCTAGGATGGTAATTGAGAGTAATCTGAGAGAAAGGAAAGGCTAAACATTGGGGCTTGATGAAGATTGTCCCTAATCTGAGAATTTGTGGGTGAAAAAGGTACTGTACAAAAATCTAAGTTAGGGGTGTATGTATTCTTTTAAAAAAAATTAAAATGATACTAATAATAAAAGTTAGTGGAATAAAAGGGTAGTGAAACCTAGGTGTCCCTTGAAGCTTATGGGTTAATGGGAAAATGCATGTTTCCATCAAGGAGGCACCCTTTTGAGACCAAGTAAGCTATTGGGGAATTACTTGCTACTTTTAGTTTGTTACACCCCCCTCTGTGCTGCAGAATTTGTGCTCTTTACACCCATGATTTGATGAGAGGAGGAAGTTTAATCAGTTTTAAATGTGTGGCTTGCCTAAATATTTTGGGTTACTCGAGACGGCCTGACCTGGTTTGAAGGTGTAACACCCCCTGGGTATTACTTTGTAAACACATGCGTAAATAACTCAAAAAGTAATTTGCTGGTTGTTTTCGGAAAATTGTTTTCTTTTAGGTCAGAAAACTGGGGTATAAAAATTTATTCTGCGGATAACTCCGAAAAGACGAGATACATAAATCTAAACAGTAAAAAAATCACATTCATAACAAAGTCTCCACGACATACAACATATCTCAAAGGTTTCAATTTTCAAAAGAGAGAAAAAGAATTAAGTCAAAGACTAATGTATAACACCACATTTACTGACCTTTCAAAAAAACAACCCAACCAAGACTCCTAAGCTGGTCACTCTACAAGACATTTATTGAAAATACCCTTGTGGTCGTCCCACAATCAAAAGCTCCTACAAACATCTAGATCTAAGTCTCCGAGTGACTTACGAAAAACTCCTTTGCACCATCTGTACTAGAGTATCAAGTAGGAGGGAGTGAGACTCTTCTAGTCTTGGTAGTCTGGACTCTGCGGATAGGGTCTTCATCGACATTCGTCTCCGTCGTAGTGATAGGTCCGTGGTAAGTGGCAGATGTCGCACCGGGATCTATCCGCCATGCTCCTGCACTCCAGGAATGGTCGAAGACCTCAGTCTTCGATCCCGTCGGATCTAGCAGGATATTCGGATCCATTTGGACTCGTACACATACGGCGATACCAAAAGGAAGAGAAAATAACAAGTAGAAATGCAAGAGCGAGATACCGACAAATGGATATATCACACAACAACCATATACATGATACATACAACACATCGGCATATTAACATTTAAAACATTATTCATAGGTAAACAACAAGTATTATTTCAGTGGGTCTCATACCCGAATCAATCAGTTTTATAAAGATAATGCATGATACTTCAATCATCAGGCTCTAAACTTAATCTTATGAGATATCATCACCATTTTATCATTAAGAAATAAAGAGTTGATCAGCCTTGTATGCCACATTGGCAAGTTGTCTCCGTCACCTCATGTACTCGGATCAACATCATCACGAATCCCTTATCAACGGCCATCCGGATGTATACATCATCGAACACCATATCTTAAGCGGGTATTCGATAACTCAAGCACGTCTGCTAAGGGGAAATGCATATGAATAAAAGACTTTCCATTATCAAGACTTTTCTTTGTGTTCACTCTTTTCCGTTGTTGAAGCCCAAAGCTAACGACTATTCACAATTTTTATCACTTGAAAATCAATAACACAGGACGCGCAGTCCAAGTGCTCAATCACAACACCTTAGACCGATGCCGTAGTCCAAGGTTGTGTTCGTAGAAACAATTATAATTTTATCCATGTTTTATTTCAACATGATAAGGGCTCCTAGTCCATAATAACGAAATTAGGACACATAGTCCTCAATTTCAAAATTAGGACTCCTAGCCCATAATATCACGATTAGGACCCTTGGTCCATAATTCTTTACACGGATCCCAGATCACGTGCATATAATTGAATGCTAGAGGCGACGTCTCGCGAACTAGATTCTCTTTCACATGTGCTTACTTTTCGCTCAATGAAAATCAAAAACCAAAACAAAACCTCAGTCATTTATCCAAGTAACCGGAACGTTTCTAAATCATTTAGGAGAAAATCTTTTCCTTTACAAATTCTTTTATAAAACATTTAGGAAATTTGTTTGCTTTTGAAATCCTTGATGGAATAAAGTCAAATATTTTCAAAGGGGTTTTTTTCCTTCATAAAACACATAGTTCGAAAAAGGTTTTCTCTCGTACAAACTTTGGATCATAAAAAGGTAGTTTCTATTGACTTAAAATCACTTCAACGTTTCTTTTCAAAACAAGAATCTTATTCTCTTGAAGTAAGCATTTTAAACAAGGAACTTTTATAAATGAAACCAATACTTTCAAAGTTCTATTCAAGGCTTATTAAGGCTTTTAATCCGTATAATCATTAAGCACAGACTCAAGTCCGGCTTCTCAAACTTCAATCAACAGTAATATATTCTCAACAATAATATCACAGTTAACGACGGTTCGTCACATATATACAACTCATAATAATTTAAGGCAAGTAATAATAAACTTCAAGCAATTGCTCCATATCATCATAATATTCAAATCACTCAAGTAAACACATACACACATGCATATAGTCATTGAATATCCCTAGGCAATCCCCTCTTACCTTCCGTGAAGGTAAGGAGATTAGATGCTTGAAGAGATATACCACGAACGTCCTTGTTTTCTCCGTGATGGAAGTCTAAGGTTATGAACACAAAATCATAAGTTAAAATCAACCAAGAACACTAACCCACAAGGCATTAGGTTCGTCCAAGACAATAAATTAGGGTTAGAGATCCACGAAAATTATACAACTTATGGATTTATGATCCTTAAGTGTTAGGAGTTCATAAACAATGATCCTTTAACAAAGTTGAATTAAAATCCCACTAAGTTATACACTTGGGGTATTCGGCCAAGGCTAGTAAAATAAGCTACCATTCACTAAACTTTCCAATCTCTTAGGTTTAGCATCCATATGTATTAAGGAGCTCAAAACCATGATCATCTTGGAAAAATAAGAACAAAGTATCCTAGGTCCATAACCTTCTAGGTTCGGCCTTCATAGGATTTATAACCTAGAAATCTTTAAACTTTCCAATCTCTTAGACTTAGCATCCAAATATCTTATGGAGTTCAAGCCCATTGTCATTTTGGAAAACAATGGAAACTTAAACATTCCAATCTCTTAGACTTAGCATCCAAATATCTTATGGAGCTCAAGTCCATGATCATTTTGGAAAAAAAAACTCAAACATCCTAGCACCTAAACACTAAGTTTCAGCCATCATAGGATGATGAGGAAAATATTCTTTGTTTAATAACAACTCTTAGGTTTAGAATCACAAGGTATTAAGAGTTCTAAATCCATGATCATACTTGGAAAGTCGTAACATAGTATCCTAGGTCTACTTATTCATATTTTCGGCCATCAGAGGAACAAGCTATCAAACCTTCCAAGATTTATAGATTTAAGATCAAGAGATAGTTAGAAACTCAAACACATGATCATATTCCAAAAGTTGAAGCAAAAACCTCCTAGGCCACATATGCATAGCTTCGGCCTTCATAGGAAGATATAGGTAGAGATTTTCGTTTTACACAACCTCTTATTATGTGAAAATATAAGTTAATACAAGACTATAGAAAGTGGTTTCAACTCAAAAGGAGTTTTCTACCATTTTAGAGAGATTTTAGAAGTTTAAAGCATATAAAGAACACATAAAGCAAACTAAGAAATAAAAGATGAAACTTTCAAAAAGATTCATATGAGAGCATTACTCTTAGTATAAGAAATAACTTTAATGAAGAACTCAAGTAGAAAATATGAATAAAAACTAAAGCTTTAAGAGCTTGAACTTTTAAAAGAAAAGGAAGTAGATGAAGTTTTAATGGAGTTTTGGAGAAGGAAAGTGATGAAGTGAAAATGAGAGGTGTATACATAGAGAAGGGAGAGAGTGGCACGAAATTGAGGAGAGAGGAATGAGCTTGGAGAGCAAGTTTTGACCTTGTGCCTTGTTTGGTTTGAGAAGAGAGAGAAAAAAAGGTTTTTAGAATATAATATGATATAATTTGAAAAGTGTGATGATTACACTTTTGGAATGTGTCATAACCCATTTCCATCAAGTCCCATCAAGTCATTTCACTTCTTTTGTGCTCCCTAATCTGCTCCATTTCGTACACGGTTGTATTTTCCGATCGTAATTCTTCTGACGTTTTCGCCCGAATAAAATATTATATTCTATTTTTGAACGAAAATTTTCAAAATAACCAAAGTTGAAGGAAACATATTAAAAACACTAACCGTCTTGTTCACGGGTCAAAATTAGGTTTTCTACACAGTAAACTTGTATCAGCAGTGAAAACGCAGACCGGCTTCCATCTGAATTTTCAACCAAAATTTTTACCATGACTTCATATGATATAAAAACACAAGAAAATGATTTTAGTTTAATTAAAATCATCCTCTGAGTTTAATCTAAAATAAACACATTTAAATATATATTTACTGCTACAGAAAGCATAGGAAAAACATGGTGTTACAGCAGGGCTGCACACACATACACATACACTTGGAACTAGATTTTGGTGAACAAGGGTATGTTGAACAAAAGAGTATGGTGCCTGCAGTGTATGTCTGAGGAATGCTGTGGAGAGCATTGAAAAATGGATTTGGTTTATGCCATATGTCTTGTTAGTGGGTGTTTCTGTGTGCCAATTTTTGTTGTTTGTTCTTTCTTTTTCTTTTCATCA
The DNA here is from genome assembly GCA_030762895.1 of Sophora flavescens. Lineage (NCBI taxonomy): Eukaryota > Viridiplantae > Streptophyta > Magnoliopsida > Fabales > Fabaceae > Sophora > Sophora flavescens. The sequence goes on along the minus strand of CM061066.1, from coordinate 104,990,929 downwards.
CTTGAGGACAAGAAATGATTCAAGTTTGGGGGTGTGATAAATCTTAGATATAAGAGTTTTTCTACTTTCCTTTACTTAATTGTTGAATGTTTTTAGGTGATTCTGGTGTTAAAATTTCCGAGTTTTATAGTAAACAGGTAATGTGTTGTTCTGTGTCAGTTTGGTTGTTTTAATTTCTGTTTTGACTGTGAATAATTGATTAAAGGGGCTTGTGTGTTTGATCTAGACAATATTTGAAGTCAGGAGCTAGCAAGAAGGAAATTACTCTAGGATGTTGCAGCTTTTGAAGAGTGTGTTCACTAAAAGACAAAAGTGCCAGCTCAACAACCTTCTCCTTGGATGGTCCCTGAATGTTAAGGACGTGTTCCACATGCCTGAATGAAGATATTTATGTACTTAGAGAAATGGGCCAAGAGTGTTTAATGTACTATTATTTTTTAAGCCCAAAAAGTGAGGAGAGAGAAAGTACCTTGTATAATCCTAATGAGGGAACATTCTCTGCGTACAAAGGGGGACAAGTCAGCTAGTATTAGGTCATTCTTGATACAGTACAGTTGTCACCTTCTTTTTATTCTTCTTCTTATCTTTATTATATACTTTTGTAGTTCTCTGTTTTCAGTAATGGTAGTATTTTCTATTCTATTTTCTTTTGCTACTTTTAAGCTCGGTATGAGCTAAGTTTCTTGAGCTAAGGAACTACGAACTTGTAACTCATTCTTAAGGGTGATTTAAGTTAATATATGTTATGCATTTTCTTTTAAGCTTCTCTTTTACTCCATTTTTAGTTGTGCTTGATTTCAGCTTGTTAAGCTTGGAAAAGTTGAACAAGTAGAAATTCTTAAAAGATAAGGTTTAATTTGATTAATTGGAAAGTTAATTGAAGTTGGTTGAACTAAGAATAGTCTTCCAAGACCTTAGGTAACTGGACATTGTTAACATAGACCTATTTGTAATTAATATGAGCTTAGGAATAAGGTATATTTAATGAAACTTAGTGTGCTAGTGCTGGAAAGCAAATCTTATTTCCTGGACCAAATGCTATAGCATTGTGATGCATAAATTGCCCTGTAGTTGAAGTTACAAGGAATTAGTTACCCTAGTTGTTTTTATCATCTGATTTCCCCATTATTTTGTTATCTGTTATCTTTGGACTTTTACTCTTGCTTACATTTACATTTTAGTTTCAATCAACAATTACTTGCCATTTTTGTTACTTAAGCTTTGCTCTTTTAAGATTTTGATAAATAGAAATTTGAACTTGTTAATTGTAATCTTAATGCATTTTAATCCTCGAGGGGACAATTTCTACTTACACTTATTACTTGTTACGATTGTGCCCATGCGACACCCCATTCCCAGGGTATCACATTTATGTAATATGTTGCGGAAATTAAACTTAACGAAAATAATATCTTGCTGGTTGCCTTCGGAAAACAAATAAGTTTTCTAATCACTTATTTTTACAAAATAGTGATAAATTTTTTTCCTTTTCCTTTACTTCACATACAACCAATCACCATCAACATAATATACAGCTCTATATATCATACATATGCATCATCAGATATTTACGTAAGACCTTTGTCCTATAGGTCATCATCTAATGTCAAACAGACATAACTTCAAACGTAAACAACATAACTATATCATAGTCGGAGTCCGAAAACACTACTCAAAAAGATGGCTCTTAGTAGCCAAAAAGTCAGACTATCTAAAAATCCCACTCTACCCAAAAGAACTACATCCTACAGCTGGTCGCTACTAATGAAACCCGTTGGGGAGTCTAGTATAGACACCCCCACCTCCAGGAGGTGTATCTGGAGAGGATACCTCAAACCCCTCAAGAGAAACATAGTCCGGATCAATCATCGAATCCTCCTCGGGATCCTCCTCCATCTCCACCCGCGCCTCCTCCGGGATCAAGACTATAGGCCCTGGAGGTGACTCCGGGGCTACCTACTGTAAAGGCTGAATGTACGGAGGTGGTTGATGCTCTAAGTCCCCATATTGTAATACCGCAGGATCATCCAAATGGGAGGTAGTGGGACCTCGATCGTCTCCCCGCAATGAATTAGCTGTTGTGGTCCATCAGCTACAGTCCCTAGGAGTGTCCTGATCGGACCAGTGTAAGTAGCACTCCGAGCCCCTGGGTTGATCACCCAGGTGTTACCTTGGTCGGTGTTGTCAAACATCAGAGCACGGACCCTCGAGTAGTTCATCTCCACTCCGTCCGGATCCATCTGAACTCATATATATATATATGAGTTTTGATAAGTCAACCGCATGCGCGACACACACAACAACACATACCAGATATTCACAGCATACAAAAATTATCCAAACTGCAGAATAACTTTATCAAAAAGGGTTTCATACCCGACAGTCATCGTCATTTTATAAAAAAAAATGCATGACACTTCAATATTCAGGCTCTAATTTGATACCTAATCTCCGGAGATCCCACAACTTTCTCTTTCATTTTGATCACATCAAGCTCTTTACATGGCCCATTGTAAAAATGAAATAAAACAATGTCCAAAAGAACATATAACACATTGGTCATCACTCAGTACACCAAGGTTATTGTTCAAAAATGTAACACATTGGTCCACACAGAACACAATAGCTACTGCGATCAATGGAGTTTATTGTCCATAACCTATTGCCTCACTCAGAACCCAATAGTCATCACATTAAATTGGAAACATAGTCTAGTAAAGGTACATTGGTTCACACAGAAACCCAATGATCAAATGGAAACATAGTCCATAAAAGATACATTAATCCACGCAGGACTCAATGATCATAACACCTGGTCCGTCTACCAAAAATGCATGAGAAAAACTTTTATTCTCGTTTTGTTTTCTTTGTCGTAATACTCTTCCCTTGTCGAAGCTCAAAGCTCACAACCATGCTTAATTTTATATTAAGACTTTTTAACTTTAAACAAACACAGGACACATAGTTTGAATGTTTTAAACTCAACACAGGACACACAGTCTGAGTGCTCAATCTCAAAGATCTAAACAGATGCATCAGTCTTAGGCTCGCGGATATGGAATTCATATTATCCACATCAAATTTAGGACATATAGTCCACAAAACCTTTTCAAGACACTCAGTCCAATGACACAGATCCCTGATCTACGTGTCAACAGAACACTAGAGCCCCGACATCTCGGTCACTAGGTTCGTTTTTCCTTTTTTTTTTAAATTTTTCGCTCAGTGAAACAACAAATACAAAAACAAACCTGCGAAAACTTATCCATGTATAACGTAATTATTTTCACTAAATAAAACTCCTTTACAGAAATCATTTTCTGTTAAAAACGTTTATAAAACATGAAATCATCGATAAATTCTTTTCTTTCCAATTACTTCATTTCTGAATATCGTTCTTTATAAACAATAACTTTTAAAAAGTCCTTTCTAAATAAAATTTATAGTAATAAAATAAAATGTTTTTCTCAAAAAATTTCATAAAAATCTTTTTATAACTTAAATGACTTTTCTATCATAAGTAATTGTTCTGACGGCTATATTATGTTATTTTAGTAACTTAATCACTTTAAATAATATTTTTTAATAAAATTGAATTTATTTTGGAAAAACTAGCACCTGTGAAAAATTTTCACAGTCCCGCCCTTACTGTCACTTATTGACACATTTTTACAAAAATATCATTAAAATAATATTTTTTTTCACTTTTTCTCAAATTCCCACAAATTAATCACTTTGATTAGTTATTCAAGCTTATTAAGCTTTTATCCTCAATTTAATTTAAACACTGACCAATGTCAGGTTTCTCAATCCATCACTCAACAGCAGATAATTTCACCACAATATAGCATGGCATACATCAAAATTATGGCATGCATCACAATTATAATTTAACACTTCAATTATAATCATGTAAATCAACATATCACAAATAATCAAGTAAGCATATAACCAATTCAAACAATAAACAATTTAAAATCACAGGAAATCATGACAAATAATTTACAGACAACTCTAAAAAATAGCATGGGATTATCTTAAATTCCTCAAGCAAACTCCCCTTACCTCTTGGAGATTCAAACTAAACTTTCTCAAATTACTGTCCGCTTTGGATCTGGTTTACTTCGTATCACTTTGATCAACTCAATCCGATTGATTCCTTCACAACGAATTGCAACCAAAATAAATCAAAATCAAACAAAACACACTTATTCAAGAGGGTTAGAGTTTGGCCTCTTCTAGATCAATAGGTTGGGAAAATTAAAATTTTTCTAACTTATGGATTTATGATCCTTAAGCAACTTAAGCATGATTAAGCACTTAATCCAAGATCATGAACCTTACTTCGAATGAAACTCATCTAGCTCTATGAACAAGGGTTTCGGCCTTAACACAAAAGTGGAGTTAAAAACTTCACTTGATTTTCATCTCTTGGATTTAACAAATATACATAGTATAGAATTGGATTCAAGTGTCACAAGACAACATTAAATCAAAAATCCACCAAACAAACAAAGTTAGGGTTTCTGCCCTTTTAATAAAATTTAGGTTGGGGTATGATTTTTGGTTTTCTAATCACTTGGATTCATTAACCATAAGGATTAAAAGATGAATCAAATGATTGTTCAACAAGTTTTTGAAACAAAATCCCTACACACCCATTTGGGAGGGTTTCGGCCAAGGGAGAAAGAATAGGGAGGAAATTTATGTTGAACACGTTCTCTTGGATAAAAAAATATAGAGATGACTATGAGATCATAGCAATTGGTTTCAAGATAAAAGGATTTTTCTACAATTTCTTATGAATTTTTGAAGAAAGCTTCATGAACTTTGAACAAAATGAAGAACATGATGATTAAAGGCATAAACTCACAAAGTTTGTGAAGAGAAAGAGTTAAGTGATCAAGGAGAGAAGAAATCACCTCTTGATGATCAAAGAAAGTGATGATTTTGGTGACGTTCTTCACAAAATCAAGCCTAAGTTTCTTATGAGTTCTTAAGAAAATGAACTTTGGTGAAGAAGAAAGCATGAAATGAAAATGAAAAATTGCCTAAGTGATGGTGATATTGGTGGAGTCGTGGGTTTGGGGGGCAAAAGGGTAAAAATGCAAGATGGCAAACTTGTAGTTTCCATGTAAAACTAAGGGCAAAATGGTCTTTTCCATGCCAAAATATCTAATGGATTTATGTGTCATTATGGCCATTATGACTCGGATAGGATCGTCATAAATGCACGTCACATCAGTCACATCAATCATTTCAGCTCCGTTGCTGACCCCATGATTCATCTAACTCGAGTTTTCCTAGAGATATTTCGATGTTTTCGCCCGAAGCAAATATAATATTATATTTTTACGCTAAAATTTTCAAAATTTCCAATATCGTAGAAAATATGATAAAAACATTATTCATCTCGTTCACGAAGTAAAATTAGGTTTTCTGAGCAGTAAACTTTTACTATCTGTGAAAACGCAGACCGGGTTCCGTCTGAATTTTCAACCCAATATTTCATCGTAATCTTATAATATTAATCATGACATGGAAATGACATTGGTTTATCCAAAATCATTGTCTAAGTCTCGGATAAAAATATAAACATTTATATATTTTTTATCGATATTAGAAAACAGTAAAATTGGGGTGTTACATTACTACCCCACTAAAAAAAATTCATCCACGAAATTATGCACCTATAAAAAGTTCTGGATATTGTAATCTCATCTTGTCCTCGGCTTCCCACGTTGCTTCTCCAGTCATCTCATTCCAAATAACCTTGACTAAGGAAATTTACTTACCCCTGAGTTGCTTAATCAACTTATCTTCGATTAGTACAGGCGAAGTCTCATAAGACAAGTTTTCTTTTAATTGTACTTCGTCGGGTTCGATTACGTGTGATGAATCAACAATATACTTCCTTAGTTGTGAGCCATGGAATACATCATGAATGTTTGAAAGAAAATGCGGCAAAGAAATTTGATAAGCTACTGGACCAATACGGCGAAGAATTTGGTAAGGTCCAATGAATTTTGGAGTGAGTTTTATGGACTTTATAACCCTACCTACCCCAGTCGTGGGTGTGACTCTCAGAAATACATTTTCACCTTCTTGAAATTCGAGAGATCGTCTTCTTCGATCCGAATAACTCTTCTGCCTACTTTGTGCTGCTTTCATCTTTTCACGAATTTGTTTAACCTTTTCCGTTGTCTGCTACACGATTTCAGGACCTAAAATCATGCTTTCTCCATCTTGGTACCAACACAAAGGTGTTTGACACTTCCTTCCGTACAAAGCCTCATAGGGAGTCATCCCTATACTCGAATGAAAACTATTGTTATACGTGAATTCGATAAGCGGTAACAGGTCATCCCAACTTCCACGATGGTCTAAGACACATGCTCTCAGTAAATCTTCTAACATTTGAATCGTTCTTTCTGTTTTTCCATCGGTCTGAGGATGATATGCTAAACTTAACCATAACTTGGTTCCTAGGGCTTGATGTAAGCTTCCTCAGAAACGTGAAATAAACTTTGGATCTCGATCTGAAACAATACTCGAAGGTACTCCATGAAATCTGATCGCTTCCTTGATATAAACATCAGTCAATTTTTCCACGGTGTAATTGATCTTATCAGGTAAGAAATGTGCCGATTTCGTTAGCCTGTGGACAATCACCCAAATTAAGTCAAAACCTTTGGAAGTTTGCGGTAAACTCACCATAAAATCCATTGATATGCTATCCCACTTCCATTCTGGTACATATAGTGATGTAAGCATACCCCCGGGTCTTTGATGTTCTACCTTCACTTTCTGACAAGTCAAACATGATGTAACATACTCTGCTACTTGATTTTTCATGCCTGTCCACCAAAATCTTTGTTTCAGATCTTGATACATCTTCTTTGATCCAGGATGAATACTTAGCTTACTCTTGTGTGGTTCCTCTAAAATCATCTTTTTCATTTCAGGATTATCAGGTACACACACTCGTCCCTTACACCTCAAGATTTGATCTGGTTTCAAACTAAACTCTGCAACTTTTCCTTGTTTCATTAAATCCTTCTTTTCTTGAAGATATGCATCCGCGACTTGTTGTTCTCAGATTTCTTCCATTAATCCACTGGAAATTTTGATCATTCCCACACTAATATCTCCCTTACTTAATTCCCTGATCAAATTGAGATCACGGAATTTCTCGATCAACTCAAGTTCTCTTACAATCATAGTTGAGATATGAATGGCTTTCCGGCTAAGTGCATCAGCTACAACATTCACTTTTCCAGGATGATACTGTAACTTGAAGTCGTAATCTTTCAGAAATTCCATACAACGTCTCTGTCTCATGTTGAGTTCCATCTGATCAAACAGGCACTTAAACTTTTGTGGTCACAAAAGACATCAAACTTTTCTTCGTACAAGTAATGTCTCCATATCTTTAGTGCAAAAACCACTGCAGCTAACTCTAGATCATGCGTCTGATAATTTCTTCTATGAGTCTTTAACTGATGTGATGCGTAAGCTACGACTTTCCGATGTTGCATTAACACACAACCTAAACCTTGATGCGAAGCATCACAATATACCTCATAAGGATCATTTGGTTCAAGTAGTATTAACACTGGCGAGGTTGTCAACTGTTCTTTAATCCTCTGAAAACTCTCTTCGCACTTGTCTGTCCATACAAAAGGTTGATCTTTCCTTGTAAGTAAAGTTAACGGCGCAACTATTTTGGAAAATCCCTCAATAAATCTTCAATAGTAACCGGATAGACCGACAAAACTTCTGATCTCCGTTACTGTCTTTGGTCTTTCCCAAGAAAGTACTGCTTCCACTTTTGCAGGATCGACAGCAATTCCTTCTTCGGTAACCACATGTCCCAAAAACTTCACTTCTTCGAGCCAAAACTCGTACTAAGACAGTTTTGCATACAAAACGTTCTTACACAGGATTTGTAAAACTTGTCGTAAGTGTTCTTCATGTTCCTCATTACTCTTAGAGGAAATAAGAATGTCATCAATGAACACAACAACGAACTTATCAAGAAACGAACGAAAAATCTGATTCATGTAGTCCATGAAGATAGCAGGCACATTCGTCACTCCAAACGGCATTACGAGATATTTATAATGTCCATAACGAGTTCTGAACGTAGTCTTTGGTATATCTTCAGTTTTCACCCTAATCGGATGATAACCCGTTCTCAAATCAATCTTTGAGAATACAACAGCTCCTCACAGTTGATCCATTAGATCATCTATACCCGGTAAAGGGTACTTATTCTTAATCGTCACTTTGTTAAGTTGTCGAAAATCCACGTAAAGCCTTGAACCTCCGTCTTTCTTTCTCACTAGAAGAAATGGTGCTCCCCACAGAGAAACACTTGGTCGAATGAATTGTTTTGACAAAAGGTCCTCCAATTGAGTTTTCAATTCAACAAGCTCTGTAGGTGATGAGATACCCGGTTGTGCCCCGTTGTGCCATTAATTATTTATTAATCTTAATCGCATACTTAACGTTAGAATACGTAGAAATTAAAACTTAACTTATAAACACACAGCAGAAGAAAATTTCAAAGTAAACACACCATATATACAACATACATACCATAGGTTTATGCATTAAAATATTTAAAACATTGTCTGGGGTATCCCGTCAGTAGGATCCCTAGCAGGCATCTTAAAACTACAATTAATAGCGGAAAAAAATGTCTTATAAGACTCACTGGCTCTAGACACTAAACTACATTGCTAAAAACCACATCTCGTCTTCTCGCATCCAGTTCATCCTGAGTTCCATCCAACGCCTCAGCATCAAGTTCAGCCACAGGGTCTTCTAGTACGATCCCATAAAAAGACAGAATAAAACACACAGAAAGATATAGGGGATAAGAAGCAGTTCTATCATCAAAAAGCGGAAAAGAGTCATAGTAAATTATACAGTAATTGTCACAGACATAACATCATTCAACACCTAACTAACAAAGCATCCTCAAATTAATGTATCATCCTCTACCCCAAACTCGTACAACTAGACTTTCATACTGACGTGGCCACTACTGGTTTCTTTCAGGTATCCCCATTCCCGTTAATAATGTTAGTTAGTCGTCTAAGTAACGCGTTTCCAAAAACTGATGCGCACCCCCATTCCCGTTAGGATGCTCATTCCAAGAATGATACTATTCCCCCCATTCCCATTAGGGAATAGCTGCACATTTTAAATCTCAGTTGGGATGATCCCGTGAGAACTTCGGACCTCGTGTCCCAACACACGATTGTGAATAACAATGCAAATATACGAACCTCACCGACCCACATTAATAACAACCTAGTGCCTTAACCTTCCATCAAAATCTCAACACATGTTCTATGTTACCACTCCTCTTTGAAATAATTAGTTTAGGCTAGGCACCTCTAAGTCACCATTTATCCTCACACCCAAACCAACAATTATCTCTCGAACAACATATATCTTTGCTTAAATCCACTAAGCATAAATATTAAAACCAGACAGATCATGCATAACACAGACAATCATAAATATTCAAATACCACAAAATATCACATAAACAATTCAATAATAATAATAAATTCAATCAACCTCAGATAAAATCATCCTAACGTCGATAAACCTACAATCCTTGAATCACCATTGGTTTTACAGAAAAGGTTTCCAATGTGATTTTGGTCTTGTCGATTACTCGACTACTAGTAGGGTTTAGGTCGCCCTACACAATCATTATATAATATACAACTTATCGATTCCGACTACTGGGTGATCCTTTCCCCCACCTGATTGACGTGCGCGCTTTCCCATAAAAGCTCCGAATGCGTCCACGCTACTACCAAGAACCTCAGCACGCTGTCCAACAACATCCAAAAATCTGACACCATCCATCCTTACACATCCACCGTTCCACTTTACGTCCCGATTACACGTACGAGTAACACAATTCACCGGAAACACCAAAAACCAACCGAATCAACAATAGGGTTTCAAATAAATAAATCTACTTGAATCAAGAGACAAAATCGATGGAAAAACTTACGAGAACAACGGCTGGACTTAGGGAAAATCGGATTCAAAATAAGCTCACGAATCCTAGGGAAAAGCTACCAAAATAGGGCTACTATTAGAGCTCCATTACTCTGGCCATAGAGCTCTATCTATAAAACGGAAAGGTGACAATGAAGAACTATCCTTCCTAAACCTTCTCACAAAGTTTCCGCCCGATCCAACGGCTAAAACAACTCAGATCGCAATTCTTTGGTGACAGATTAGATGGTATCCGGGTTGAGTTTCTCACCTCCTAGGCCTACTGTCTGAGCTTCATATCTCAGACTCTGGAGGTTTGTTCAAAATTCGAACCGTCGGATATGAAGAACCACAACTATGGAACCTTCTTCTAAAATTTGAGAATGATCCAACGGTTGAAGACTTTTAGGTGACTCTCTCACTTAGACTGCTCCAACTAGGTTTCGAAGCTTCCAACAAAGGCTTCTTGTAGTTATTGAGGTTTCTCTCTCAATTCTTCGCCTCTAATCCGAATTAGTGGGTGATAAAGAGAGTTAAGAAGATGAGGAAGATAAATAAGATCATAGAAGTGAGGGTTTATCTCTAGATAATGAAAGAAAGTGAAAGAATGATTAAGTTGTGCAAGAACAACAATGGAGTTTTTGTAGAAAAATGAAGAAAAATTGGAAAAGATGGAGTGCGAAATGTGGAGGGGGCTGCTGCTACGGTTTGGGGGTTGAAATAGGGGTAGATCTTAGGCTTTGTTTGGTTCCTTAGAGTCCAATTAATGGGTTTTGTGAATATTAAATTAATAAGCTTAACCATAGTTAATAATTTACTTAACTAGGGTTATGTTACTAACTAGGGTTAAAAAGTATGTGGCTCACAATTAATGTAGGTGTGGCTGATTTTGGGCCACAACTAATGAGTCATCCATGACTTATTGATCCCATCCATTAGCGGTTCCCGGAAATCCCGTACGCAACTCCGTCATTTACCTGATTTCGGTTTTTAAGGGGAAAATGATGAAACGAAAGAAAAATGAAATAGGTATGGTTTAGTATAAATAAATATATCTTTACCGTTAATACGGCGTATCCGAAAATCGGGGTGTTACATTACTACCCATCTTAGAAAAAAATTTCGTCATGGGAATTTAGTGACTCAAACTAGACACTATAGATAACTTTCGAGTCGGACACTCTACCGAACTTCTAAGTATAGTCAATATCCGATGTGGATTTAACTAGACATGGCCAGTAACAATATCCTAGACCACACAGTCCGATTAGAATCGAACTGCTCTGATACCAAATGAGACACCCCGTTTTGCCCCGTTGTGCCATTAATTATTTATTAATCTTAATCGTGTACTTAACGTTAGAATACATAAAAATCAAAACTTCACTTATAAACACATAGCGGAAGAAAATTTCAATGTAAACACACCCTATATATAACATACATACCCTAGGTTTATGCATTAGAGTATTTAAAACACTGTCTAGGGTATCCCGTCAGTAGGATCCCTAGCAGGCATCTTAAAACAACAATTAATAGCGGAAACAAAATGTCTTATAAGACTCACTGGCTCTAGACACTAAACTACATTGCTGAAAACCACATCTCGTCTTCTCGCATCCAGTTCATACTGAGTTCCATCCAACGCCTCAGCATCAAGCTCAGTCACAGGGTCTTCTAATACGATCCCATAAAAAGACAAAATACAACACACAGAAAGATATAGGGGATAAGAAGCAGTTCTATCATCAAAAAGTGGAAAAGAGTCATAGTAAATTATACAGTAATTGTCACACACATAACACCATTCAACACCTAACCAACAAAGCATCCTCAAATTAATGTATCATCCTCTACCCCAAACTCGTACAACTAGACTTTCATACTGACGTGGCCACTACTGATTTCTTTCACGCATCCTCATTCCCGTTAAGGATGTTAGTCAGTCGTCCAAGCGACGCGTCCCCAAAAACTGGTGCACACCCCCATTCCCATTAGGATGCTCATTTCAAGAATGATACTATTCCCCCATTCCCGTTAGGGAAAAGTTGCACATTTTAAATCTCAGTTGGTGTGATCCCACGAGAACTTCGGACCTTGTGTCCCAACACACGGTTGTGAATAACACTGCAAATATACGAACCTCACCGACCCACATTAATAACAACCTAGTGCCTTAACCTTCCATCAAAATCTCAACACATGTTCTATGTTACCACTCCTCTTTGAAATAATTAGTTTAGGCTAGGCACTTCTAAGTTACCATTTATCCTCACACCCAAACCAACAGTTATCTCTTAAACAACATATATATTTGCTTAAATCCACTAAGCACAAATATTAAAACCATGCAGATCATGCATAACACAGACAATCATAAATATTCAAGTACCACAAAATATCACATAAGCAATTCAATAATAATAATAAATTCAATCAACCTCAGATAACATCTTCCTAACGTCGATAAACCAACAATCCTTGAATCACCATTGGTTTTACAGAAAAGGTTTCCAATGTGATTTTGGTCTTGTCGATTACTCGACTACTAGTAGGGTTTAGGTCGCCCTACACAATCATTATATAATATACTACTTATCGATTCCGATGACAGAGTGATCCTTTCCCCCACCTGATTGACGTGTGCGCTTTCCCGTACAAGCTCTGAATGCGTCCATGCAACTGCAAAAAACCTCAGCACGCTATCCAACAACATCCACAAATATGCCACCATCCATCCTTAAACATCCACCGTTCCGCTTTCCGTCCCGATTACACGTACGAGTAACACAATTCGCCGGAAACACCAAATACCAACCGAATCAACAATAGGGTTTCAAATAAAAAAAAAATATTTGAATAAAGAGACAAAATCGATGGAAAAACTTACGAGAACAACGGCTGGACTTAGGGAAAATCGGATTCAAAATAAGCTCATGAATCCGTGGGTAAAGCTACCAAAACAAGGCTACTGTTAGAGCTCAATTACTCTGGCCACAAAGCTCTATTTAGAAAACGGAACGGTGACAGTGAATAAATATCCTTCCTAAACCTTCTCACAAACTTTCCGCCCGATCCAACGATTAAAACATCTCAGATCGCAATTCTTTGGTGACAGCTTAGATGGTATCCAAGTTGAGTTGCTCACCTCCTAGGCCTACTGTCCGAGCTTCATATCTCACACTCTGGAGGTTTGTTCCAAATTCTGACCGTTGGATTGAAGAACCACAAGTCTTGAACCTTCGTCTATAATTTGACAATGATCCAACAGTTGGGGGTTTAAATAGGGTAGATCTTAGGCTTTGTTTGGTTCCTTAGAGTCCAATTAATGGGTTTTGTGAATATTAAATTAATATAAGCTTAACCATAGTTAATAGTTAACTTAACTAGGGTTATGTTACTAACTAGGGTTAAAAAGTATGTGGCTCACAATTAATGTAGGTGTGACTGATTTTGGGCCACATCTAATGTGTCATCCCTGACTCATTGATCCCATCCATTAACGGTTCCCGGAAATCTCGTACGCAGCTCCGTCATTTACCCTATTTCGGTTTTTTAGGGGGAAATGATGAAACGAAAGCAAAATGAAATAGGTATGATTTAGTATATATGGCTGCACGAAATTGAGGAGACGTGGGAGGTTTACAACCATGTAAAATGAGTGGTTAAGAGTGCGTAGATGTGTCTTGTTAATAACCGCGAAAGCTTGGGGGTATTTTGGTCATTTTACCTAAAAGTCGTGATTACTAGAATTTACTAACTATCACACAACATCAACACAACAGACCTATTCCCAAAGATTTCCCGAAAGACTCGACTAGCTCTGATACCATTAATACGACACCCTGTTCCCAGGGTATCACATTTACGTAATTTGTTGCAGAAATTAAACTTAACGAAAATAATATATTGCTGGTTGCCTTCGGAAAACAAATAAGTTTTTTAATCACTTATTTTTAAAAAATGGTGATAAATTTTTTTCCTTTTCATTTACTTCACATACAACCAAACACCATCAACATAATATACAGCTCTATATATCATACATATGCATCATCAGAGATTTACATAAGACCTTTGTCCTACAGGTCATCATCTACTGTCAAACAAACATAACTTCAAACTGAAACAACATAACTATATCATAGTGGGAGTCAGAAAACACTACTAAAAAAAGATGGCTCTAAGTAGCCAAAAAGTCAGACTATCTAAAAATCCCACTCTACCCTAAAGAACTACATCCTACAGTCGGTCGCTACTAATGAAACCTGTTAGGGAGTTCAGTATAGACACCCCCACCTCCAGGAGGTGTATCTGGAGAGGATACCTCAAACCCCTCACCAATATCCTGGACTACATCATCCTCAAGAGGAACATAGTCCGGATCAACCATCGGATCCTCCTCTATCTCCACCCGTGCCTCCTCCGGGATCAAGACTATAGGCCCTGGAGGTGACTCCGGGGCTATCTGCTGTAAAGGCTGAACGTGCGGAGGTGGTTGATGCTCTAAGTCCCCGTGTTGTACCAAATACCGCAGGATCATCCAAATGGGAGGTAGTGAGACCTCGATCGTCTCCCTGCAATGAATGAGCTACTGTGGTCCATTAGCTACAGTCCCTCGGAGTGTCCTCATCGGACCAGTGTAGGTAGCACTCCGAGCCCCTGGGTTGATCACCCAGGCGCTACCTTGGTCGGTGTTGTCAAACATCAGAGTACGGACCCCCAAGTAGTTCAGCTCCACTCCGTCTGGATCCATCTGAACTCATATATGTATACATTCCACATAGTAGAGGAAACAACAAACAGATATGCAAGGGTGAGATACCAATATATGAGTTTTGATAAGACAACCGCATGCGCAACACACAAAACACCATATACCAGATATTCACAGCATACAAAAATTATCCAAACAACAGAATAACTTTATCAAAAAGGGTTTCATACCCGACAATCATCGTCATTTAAAAAAAAATGCGTGACACTTCAATATTCAGGCTCTAATTTGATACCTAATCTCCGGAGATCCCACAACTTTCTGTTTCGTTTTGAGCAGATCAAGCTCTTTACATGGCCCATTGTAAAAACAAAATAAAACAATGTCCAAAAGAACATATAACACATTGGTCATCACTCAATACACCGAGGTTGTTGTTCAAAAATGTAACACATTGGTCCACACAGAACACAATAGTTACTGTGATCAATGGAGTTTATTGTCCATAACCTATTGCCTCACTCAGAACTCAATAGTCATCGCGTTAAATTGGAAACATAGTCCAGTAAAGATATATTTGTTCACACAAACCCAATGATCAAATGGAAACATAGTCCATAAAAGATACATTGATCCACTCAGGACTCAATGATCATAACACCTGGCACGTCTGCCAAAAATGCATGAGAAAAACTTTTATTCTCATTTCATTTTCTTTGTCGTGATACTCTTCCCTTGTCGAAGCTCAAAGCTCACGACCATGCTTAATTTTATATTGAGACTTTTCACTTTAAACAAACATAGGGCACACAGTCCGAATGTTTTAAACTCAACACATGACACACAGTCCGAGTGCTGAATCGCAAAGCCCTAAACTGATGCACCAGTCTTAGGCTCACGGATATGGAATTCACATTATCCACATCAAATTTAGGACACTAAGTCCACAAAACCTTTTCAGGACACTCAGTCCAATGACACAAATCCCTGATCTACGTGTCAACAGAACACTAGAGCCCCGACATCTCGGTCACTAGGTTCGTTTTTCCTTTTTTAAAAATATTTCGCTCAGTGAAACAACAAATACAAAAACAAACCTCCGAAAACTTATCCAAGTTTAATGGAATTATTTTGAGTAAATAGCCAAAATGGTCCTTAAAACTGTGAGGTCGTGTCAAGTTGGTCCCTCAAATTAACGAAATATCAAAAAGGTCCCTGAAACTGTCAAACGTTGATCAAGTTAGTCCCTCCATTAGTCAGGGTTCGTTGATGCCGTTAATGGCGCTTATGTGGCACGTTACACGCATATTTGAGGGACCAAATTGACACTCAATATTTTTTCAAAAACCCTAACTTCATCTTCTTCTTCTCCATCAATGGGATACAATACTTATCCTTTGCTGCCTTTCATATTATCAATAAGTTCTTCAACAGAAATGAAAGAAGACCCACCGCTAAGGACAGCTTTTATGGCCCTCTCCTTCATCTCTTGCACCTTCTTGTGCTCCATATTATCTCTGTCCATCAAGTGTTTCAGCCCTTTCTCTATCTCCCCTGCCATTATAAGATCACTACCAAGTCTATAATCCAATCTCAGCTCCATTGCTAATCCCAATTCCCTCACCATCCTAAAAGCATTCAGCTGTTGTTCTGCATAGATTGGCCATGTCAATATTCACTACAACATAATAGACTTTTAATAACGCACCTTTAATAGTATTTCCGTGTGGAAATGCTATTAAAAGTGATGGGGGACTTTTAATAGCGTTTCCCTAAGGAAACGCTATCTTAGGTATCGCCTAAGATAGCGTTTCCGTGTGGAACCGCTATTAAAAGTGCCACTTAGGAAAAGATAGCGGTTCCACACGGAAACGCTATCTTAGGTATCACCTAAGATAGCGTTTCCTATAGGAAACGCTATCTTAGTTCTTCAGAGCAAAATTAAACGCACGCTAGCTCGGCTTTCCCTCTGTTTCTTCCTCATTTTCATTCTACTGTTTCCTTCCCTCTGCATGCCATCTCTTTTTTCTTCCCTCACCTTCGCCATTGCTCGCCGCCGCTGCTACTCCGAAAGAGAAAGAACCCACTCGAACCCAAACCCCTGTGCCGCTGCTCCTACTGCCACCGCGAGTTCTCTCCATACCCGCCGCTGCTCCTACTGCCACCGCGAGTTCTCTCCATACCCCCATCGGTTATTGAAGAGCCATCAACATCAACCTCTATTTTACACGAGTCTCATACTAAGAGCTTCACACTGCGGCTCGGGGTGCGTGACACGATCACGGGCGCATTCCCGGTTGAACCCGGTTCCAAGTTTGCAGCTTTATTGGAACCCACTTCCAAGTTCACGATCTGTGTTCAGGTGATTTTCTATCATTTACAAATTTTATTTCCGGACATTCTTAATATTTGTGGGAGTGTGTTTTTATCCAAGTTCACAGTCTGTGTTCAAGGTTTTATTTTACTTGCTCTTTAATTTTCGGTTTGATTGGTGTTGAATGGAATGTGACTTGTTTGTGTGTCAATCATTATTTGAAAATATGAATATGGATTGACGGATTGATTGACTGTATGCATTTTGAACCTCATCTTGCTTTGGTATCCTGTTTTGTTTTGTTTCAATGTTTTTCGGAATGTGAAGAATGGGTTCATATGTTTGTTTTTGTTGCTTCAATTTGTTGATCCTTTCCCTTTATATATCATTTAATTTAATGTTCTGTGCTCAGATTTTGGTGTTTTTAGAGAGTGAGCAAGTTTGCTTTTGAGAAGTGTTGTCAATTAGAGGGGATACTCTGCATCTTGGTGATTTTAATGCTGTGTTTAACTTGAATATTTTAAGAACTAATAGCATTAGGTCATATGTTAGTTGAACAAATGAGGTGCTTCATTATGTGGCTGGAGTGTTGCCATTTGTCGGGCATACAATATAGGCAAGCTAGAAGTGAGATGTGGAGTGGAAAATGTCAGAATACATAACTGGAAGTCTAATTTGAAGGTTCTTGTTAGTTCATCTCATTGAAAGTAAATAGTGAATTTGGATCTCTTCTTCATACTGTCATTGAGTTATTTATGGCTTTAACAGATGGCAGAGAATTGCCTTTTCATGGCAGAGAATTGGCTTTAAAAGAGCAAGTACTAAACGTGAAAAATATTTATTCCCACCTCATTTTTCCGGGAATATTCAGACATGCTGGTACCAAACACTACATTTGGATAGTGGAATCCACAACTGGGTTCGTTTGTTAATCTCATGTTTATATGCAATTGAGATTTAAAAACTGGTGGAATTAAGCTATTTGTGCAAGCATTCCAGTGTGTTGTTTTGTTTCTATGGCATTGACTTCTTATTTTGAGAGTTCTTTTTGCTTTCTATTGTCATGGTATTTTGGGGACAAGTCGACACTTTGGGATGTCCAAACACATTGTAGGGCGTGGAATTATAATGGTCTCAATTTTAAAGTTCTTACTTGTACTGTTATTTGCTAAATGGATGAAATTAGATTACCTAGTAGCTGCCTTGCCATTGGATGCCATTACCTAGTAGCTGCCTTGCCATTGGATGCCAAGATTGAAATCGAGTGCATAGCTGCACTATAAGCACCGGTTGGTTCCTTCAGCAAACTCAGGTTAATAATGAACGTGGAATCTTAACCTAGTATTGGAGTTTAATTTTGGTTTGTCCTCCTTGAATCATGGTGCTCTTGTCATTACTATTATTGCTCTAGTATCCTGATAGGAAGGAATTTAATCATCGGATTCTCTCTCAAGATTATGTGCCCCATTAAAAGGGAAAGAAACTAAGTCAGCGACAATGTGTTTTGTTTGCAGCCTTTCATTCCTTTAATCTGTATACATTGCATGTAGACCTCAACCACTCTAAACTCAAAGTAAATATGTTTAATAAATATTTTTGTAGATCGGAAAAGCATGGATCGGAAATGGATGTCTGCCAATCGTTTAACGAAGGAGTATGAGGATGGGGTGAAAGAGTTCATTAGTTTTGCAGTTCGGCATGCGAAAAACCCTAATACAATCATATGTCCTTGTTTAGATTGTTGTTATGCAAGGCGAGTTAGTGCAGCCGATTTGGAAGAACATTTAGTGTGTAATGGAATCGATCAAAGTTATACATGTTGGACAAAACATGGTGAGACAAGAGTCGAGTCTAGTGAAATGAGGAATCGTGTGAGATATTCATCATACGATACCGACACAAATACTTATGAGGGCGATCGTTTTGAAGACATTGCAAATGCTTTGTTGAAGAGGATCTTCGGGATTGTCCACAAATGTTTGGGAGGTTGGTAAGTGATGCGAGCAACCATTGTATGATGGATGTACTAAATTCACAAGATTGTCGGCGATGTTAAAGTTGTATAACTTGAAATCGGGCAACGGATGGACTGATAAGAGCTTTACGGACTTACTCACACTATTGAAAGACATGTTGCCAGATGATAATGTGCTTCCTAGTCGGACATACGAGGCTAAACAAATGTTACGCTCTATTGGCATGAGCTACGAGAGGATACATGCTTGTCCTAACGATTGCATTTTATTTCGGAATGAATATGCATCGTTACTGATGTGTCCTAAATGTAATGCCTCACGATATAAGAAGAAAGAATCAGATCCAGAGAAGGTTGTGTGGTATTTTCCCATAATACCCAGATTTAGGCGCATGTACCGTAGTTCTGAAGATTCAAAGCACTTGACATGGCATGAGGATGAAAGGATCAAAGATGGCAAGCTGCGGCACCCGGCAGATTATCCGCAATGGAAGAAATTTGATCATGATTATCCTGATTTTGGGCAAGATTCAAGAAACCTACAACTTGCATTGGCTACTTGGATTTAACCCGCATGGTGTTCAAAGTAGCTCTCACAAGACATGGCCTGTGATTTTGGTGATTTATAACCTATCCCCATGGCTATGCATGAAGCACAAATTTATGATGTTATCTATGTTAATTTCTAGGCCCAAACAACCAGGAAATGATATAGACGTCTATTTGACTCCTTTGATTGAAGACTTGAAACAACTGTGGGAGACAGTGTGGAGGTGTATGATGGGTATAAGGAAGAAAGTTTCAATTTGAGAGCTATGTTGTTTGGGACAATTAATGATTTTCCAGCCTAAGGTAATCTGTCGAGGATATAGCATCAAGGGTCAGTGTGCATGCCCTATATGTGAAGAGGGTACGGATTGGATGCGGTTAGAACATTGTAAGAAGAATGTCTTTCTTGGGCATCGTAGATTTTTGCATCCAAGTCATCATTACCGGTGGTGGAGAAAGGCGTTCAATGGGAACTCGGAAGAAGGTAGAGCGCCTTCACCTTTGACGGGTGATCAACTTTTTGAAAAGGTAAAGGATTTGAATATCCAATTCGGTAAACCTTTTGCGAGAGATATTGTCACAAGAGGGTGGAAGAAAAGGTCGATTTTCTTTGAGTTGCCATATTGGAAATCATTATATGTAAGACATTTCCTCGATGTGATGCACGTTGAAAAAAATATCCGTGATAGTGTCATTGGTACGTTACTCAATGTGCCAGGGAAGACTAAAGATGGCATCAATGCAAGGTTGGACTTGGTTAGTATGGGAATAAGAAGAGAATTGGGACCGACGAAGAAGGGTAAAAGTACATATCTTCCTCCGGCTGCTTACACTCTATCTAGAAAAGAAAAAACTGTTTTTTGTAAGTTTCTTGAAGGAGTTAAGGTTCCGGAAGGGTACTCTTCAAACATTAGGAACCTCGTATCGATGAAAGATCTCAAGTTAAAAGGTCTAAAGTCCCACGATTGTCATGTTCTCATGGAGCAGTTGATACCCATTGGTATACGGTCTATTTTACCTAACAAAGTGCGGGGGGCCTTAACTAAACTCTGTTTCTTCTTCAAGGCAATTTGCAGCAATCATAACTTAATTTATTTAATTTTTATGTCGCAGTACTTCCCTGACTTCAAATGCTCCACATACTCCACTGCTCAACTCTCTGAAGTCAAGGAAGAGTGGTGTCGCTATATTGTTGAAAAGTTCGTTTGATTATGTCAAATTGATCACAGTAGTTGCAGCAATACTCATTGGTATGTGAATAATGCTTTATATTTATCAACCCCAAACTATCTATGTATTTGTTTTTCATTGGTACATGCCTTCGAGTTGATGTGCATGGAAAGGAGAAAATAAGTTCAAACTTATTATTTTTGTTAGACTTTGTTAATGCTTGATTTGAATTCTGTTTCTTGCTACAGTAGTATTTACCTAATTAGTCTGCTGTATCCCAATGTAACAAAGTTAGTCTTTGTGGTGGAAATGCAGTATGTATGCTACATAGTCTTTGGATCACATTTCGACACATTACTTTGGTGTTGTCTTGGTCTCATGAAAAACAAACAGAAGCTGTAAATGTAGATTAATTGTAGATGTATGTTGGTTTTCTGATTTTGGTTTCTTAAGGATTGAGATCTGGTATAGTTGCTGCACTTTGATTTTGTCTTACTCGTGTGAATTTGAATACTTTAGAAACATAGTGGTGTACTTATATCTGGTTATATATATAGTTGCTGTATAGAGTGTTGCACTTTGATTGTATAGTTACTGGTTTGCTGCACAAACACATGCAGTGCTGCATTGAACACTTATATTTGAACACTTATATTTTGAACACATTTTGAACAATTGTGTTGACTGCAACAATTGTGGTTTTTTTGTGTAGTTCAATATGCAGGAATAATGGATGTAAAAGTTAAGAAATAAAATTAAAAAAAAAAAGGGCTTTAGATAGCGTTTCCTTGTACAAACGCTATCTAAAGTCAGACTTTAGATAGCGTTTCCGTGTACAAACGCTATCTAAAGTCAGACTTTAGATAGCGTTTGTATAAGAAAACGCTATCTAAAGTCACCTATTAATAGCAGTTCCTAAATGCTATCTTTGCTAACGAGTTTTAATAGCGATAGCATAGATAGCGGTTACAAACGCTATTAAAAGGCATACGGAAACGCTATCTAAAGTCTAATATGTTGTAGTGATTGGTACCCCAAACCACAAACTTTCCAAAACAGAGTTCCACCCACAGTGTGATACAAACCCACCAATGGCCTTGTGGGCCAGAACCTCCACCTGGGGTGCCCAACCACATAGCATTCCCCTACCTTCCACTTCCATCCACTCTAAGAACCCTTCTGGTAAGGTTTTCTCTGCATTGACTGTGGTTGGTGGAGAACGCATAGCCCACAAGAACCTAACTCCACTATGCTGGAGTCATAGTGCTATTTCAATATACTGTCATGCTGTGATTGGTCCAAGTTTGGGTTAGGTTGACCTTTGAGGTCAATCAAAGGACCCACAGCATAGATAGGAGGGGTTTGGCCATCAGATAATGCATCAATAGCATACTGCTCCAACTATGAAAACGTATTAACAATAATCCCTTTGGTGTATCTAAACCTCTCAGCAAGCTTGTAATATGCAACATATCCACCATCTTTGCTAAAACAAGCATTAGGTAAAACACTTGAAGGAACTAGATTGGAAAAACCCGGAATGGACAACTGATCAGGATCAGAATCATTGAACACATCCTCAATTTGGCATTTTTGAAGGGATAACATGAGACCCAAAAACCCAACATTTGATGTCATGAACAAGTAGGAAGGGATACCCAGTTCATTTCCCACATCAATCATGGGAACACAGAAGAAATCAAGGACCAATCCAACAACTGGGTTTGAATCAGTGTTAGGATAAGATGATAAGATGTTTTGCATAGTGGCTTTGACATGGGGTTTGAGGCTCTCCATGAAGGTTAAGATGAAGTATTCTGGAGATTTCAACAGCTCCTGTGGGGGTGGTTCTACTTCAGGGAGATCAATGAGTTGGATTTGAGGTTGTGAGGCTAAACCTGATTTGATGTATGAATCTGAAAAGGGAGTGAAAGAGCACTTGATGTAGATGATTGTGATGGACGTTGGGGGAGAAGAAGAAGAAGAAGATGAAGTTAGGGTTTTTGAAAAAATATTGAGTGTCAATTTGGTCCCTGTATCAATTTGGTCCCTCAAATATACGTGTAACGTGTCATATAAGCACCGTTAACGGCATCAACGAACCCTGACTAACGGAGGGACTAACTTGATCAGCGTTTGACAGTTTCAGGGACCTTTTTGATATTTCGTTAATTTGAGGGACCAACTTGACACGACCTCACAGTTTCAGGGACCATTTTGGCTATTTACTCGAATTATTTTCATTGAATAAAACTCTTTTACAGAAATCCTTTTCTGTTAAAATCGTTTATAAAACATGGAATCATCGTTCTTTATAAACATCAACTTTTAAAAAGTCCTTTCTAAATAAAATTTATAGTAATAAAATAAAACCTTTTTCTCAAAAAATTTCATAAAAATATTTTTATAACTTAAATGGCTTTTCTGTCATAAGTAATTGTTCTGACGGCTATATTACGCTATTTTCGTAACTTAATCACTTTAAATAACATTTTTTATTAAAATTAAATTTATTTTAGAAAAACTAGCGTCTGTGAAAAATTTTCACAGTTCCGCCCTTACTGTCACTTATTGACACATTTTTCACAAAAATATTGTTAAAATAATATTTTACTTTTCTCAAATTCCCACAAATTAATCACTATGATTAGTTATTCAAGCTTATGAAGCTTTTATCCTCAATTTAATTTAAACACTGACCAATGTCAGGTTTCTCAATCCATCACTCAATAGCAGATAATTTCACCATAATATAGCATGACATACATCAAAATTATGGTATGCATCACAATTATAATTTAACACTTCAATTATAGTCATGTAATTCAACATATCACAAATAATCAAGTAAGCATATAACCAATTCAAACAATAAACAATTTAAAATCACAGGAAATCACGACAGATAATTTATAGACAACTCTAAAAATTAGTATCTTAATCTCCTGAGACAAACTCCCCTTACCTCTTGGAGATTCAAACTAAACTTTCTCAAATTACTGTTCACTTTGGATCTGGTTTACTCCATATCACTTTGATCAGCTCAATCCGATTGATTCCTTCACAACGAATTGCAACCAAAATAAATCAACATCAAACAAAACACACTTATTCAAGAGGGTTAGAGTTCGGCCTCTTCTAGATCAATAGGTTGGGAAAATTAAAATTTTTCTAACTTATGGATTTATGATCCTTAAGCAACTTAAGCATGATTAAGCACTTAATCCAAGATCATGAACTAAGAACTTTGAATGAAACTCATCTAGCTCCATGAACTAGGGTTTCGACCTTCACAAAGTGGAGTTAAAAACTTCACTTGATTTTCATCTCTTGGAGTTAACAAATATACATAGTATAGAATGGGATTCAAGTGTCACAAGACAACATTAATTCATAAATCCACCCAACAAACAAAGTTAGGGTTTCGGACCTTTTAATAAAATTTAGGTTGGGGTTTGATTTTTGATTTTCTAATCACTTAGATTCATTAACCATAAGGATTAAAAGATGAATCAAATGATTATTCAACAAGTTTTTTAAACAAAATCCCTACACACCCATTTGGGAGGGTTTCGGCCAACGGAGAAAGAATAGGGAGGAAATTTTTTTTGAACACATGCTCTTGGATAACAAATATAGAGATGATTATGAGATCATAGCAATTGGTTTCAAGTCAAAGGATTTTTCTACAATTTCTTATTAATTTTTGAAGAAAGCTTCATGAACTTTGAACAAAATGAAAAACATGATGATTAAAGGCATAAACTCATAAAGTTTGTGAAGAGAAAGAGTTAAGTGATCAAGGAGAGAATAAATCACCTCTTGATGATCAAATAAAGTGATGATTTTGGTGATGTTCTTCACAAAATCAATCCTAAGTTTCTTATGAGTTCTTAAGAAAATGATGAACTTTGGTGAAGAAGAAAGCATGAAATGAAAATGAAAAATTGCCTAAGTGATGGTGATATTGGTGGAGTCGTGGGTTTGGGGGGCAAAAGGGTAAAAATGCATGATGGCAAACTTGTATTTCCATGTGAAACTAAGGGCAAAATGGTCTTTTCCATGCCAAAATATCTAATGACAGAACTTTGGTGAAGAAGAAAGCATGAAATGAAAATGAAAAATTGCCTAAGTGATGGTGATATTGGTGGAGTCGTGGGTTTGGGGGGCAAAAGGGTAAAAATGCATGATGGTAAACTTGTATTTTCATGTGAAACTAAGGGCAAAATGGTCTTTTCCATGCCAAAATATCTAATGGCATTTAAGTGTCATTATGGCCATTATGACTGGGATAGGATCATCATAAATGGTCGTCACATCAGTCACATCAGTCATCTCAGCTCCGTTGCTGACCCCATGATTCATCTGACTCAGGTTTTCCTAAAGATATTTTGACGTTTTCCCCCGCAGCAAATATAATATTCTATTTTTATGCTAAAATTTTCAAAACTTCCAATATCGTAGCAAATACGATAAAAACATTATTCATCTCCTTCACGAATTAAATTTATGTTTTCTGAGCAGTAAACTTTTACTGTTAGTGAAAACGCAGACCGGGTTCCGTCTGAATTTTCAACCCAAAATTTCATCATAATCATATAATATTAATCATGACATGGAAATGACATTGGTTTATCCAAAGTCATTCTCTAAGTCTCGGATAAAAATATAAACATTTATATATTTATTACCGATATCAGAAAGCAGTAAAAATTGGGGTGTTATAGTCCACTTGCACAGATTCACACACTCTAAAATTATGCAACATTCGTCAAGAAGACTTTTGAAATTCGTATAATACTCAGCCACGATAGTTTCCGGTTTTTGCTGCATCAAACACAAAGCATGCCACAATTGATGAATTCGAGATGCATTGGTTTCGCCGAAATGCTCCTCCAGATCAATCGATACGTCTCTGGTCGTTGTCGCATGTGAGATACTCGAATGTAGCGCTTGATCTGTTCAGTTGGTGATCCAATCAATTACCATCGAGTCTACTTTCTCCCAATCTTGGTGGTGTGCAAACAATTGAACATGTTTCTCAATCGAGCCATCAATTAATCCTAGCTTTGCTTCCATCCGTAGTGCGGTCTTCATAGATCTGGCCCAATTGCGATAATTGTCTCCTTGGAGTGGCACCACCACAAGTGGAGTTCTAGGATTTTCTGATGCATTCAAGAAATAAAGTGATGATGTCATGATGGCGTTTGGTTTATGCACCCAGGTGCTTGGTGTCTATGGAGGCATTTTCTTTCTTCCCCGAGTCCTCTGGATCTTTCTCTGATGCCATAATCGAATGTGAAAGAGAAACAGAGTTGTAGAATTATATTTTATATATTTAGTTTCAAGAGATGGAATACATGCACATATATGGAGATAAGGTGTAATAAACCTAACAAAAAGATAAGTCAAAAGGAAAACTATTCCTATCTTTATAACAAAAAATTAAATAGATTAGTCTACCTCTATCTCTAATAGAATTCAGTTGCCATCTTCTATCCTTATCCTCATTATTATTGCATAAATATATTGTTCAAAAAGGATTTTATTTTATTTTATTTTTTCACATAGATTCATACATTTAGAATTATAGCTTGATTTAATTGAAGTTAATACCTATATCCCTTCAATACAAAAGAGAACAACCAATACCTCAAGGAACCATGATGACATAAGTTTGTAAACCATAAACTGGAAACATGAAGCAAGAAACCATAAACAGGATTGTAAACCATGAACAGGATACATCACACACAAACAAAGAAAGACTAGGGGAATGGAACGGGTTACCTACTCTTAACGGTAAAAAATGAACCCTTTTTCATTCTGACTTCTTTAATTCGGAATGATACCAGTCAGTTAACATATATATATATATATATATATATATGTGTGTGTGTGTGTGTGTGTGTGTGTGTGTGTGTGTGTGTGTGTGTATATGTATGTATATACATATATATATGTATATATATTGAGAGAGATAGAGAGGATATGTTTTTTCTTTATAAAAGGCTAATGGCGTGCATAAGAATCACAATAGGAAAATGCATCCAAAATATGTTGGCACCCCCGATCCCTAACAATCATCTACAACAAGCCAAAAATAGATTTAAAATGGAAAATAATACAAAAACAAACATGGGGAGACTATAGCCAAAACCCATAAAAAAGAATCAAGAGAACCTATAGTTTGGCAATTGATGAGTGTGATTCCACATCATCTTTGTCTATCATTTTGCATGCATTTTCATGTAGTTTAGGCATATTTTTATTAGATTTTAGGTTAATTTTCCTTTGGAACGGGTAAGGCGGTTTTCGTGTGTTGTTTTGCAGATATCAAGGGTAAATTGCTCAAGATCAACCATGATGGAGTTTGGATGAAGATAGGGCTTTAAAAGTGCAGAAAATGAGCCAAACAGAGCCCATCACGGCCTAGCCGTGATGCCCATCACGGCCATGATCGAGCAAAACTGAAAAAGAACAAAGGCTGAAGTCAGAGTCTGTCACGGCCTAGCCGTGATAGCCATCACGGCCGTGACCCAAAACCACCACAAGCCAGAGCACATCACGGCCCAGCCGTGAAATTCATCACGGGCCATGAAAGGAAGGCTCGCGTCGCGAGAAACATTTCGCGTCGCGAGAATGCTGGATTTTGTAAAAGTACCAGAAGCAGAGACCGTCACGGCCTGGCCGTGATGGCCATCACGGCCGTGACGCGCATTACTTGGACCTGAAGAAACCGAATTTGGATCAGAATTTGAGTTAGATTGGGACTCTAACTTCCCACATCTATAAATAAGGACCAGGCAGATCACACATGAGGAATCATCATCACACATTGGATGAGATCCATAACAACTAGGACTCTAGGCATAGATCTCTCTTCTCCTCTTCTCCTCTCTTCTATTTTCTGATTTTCACTATGTTGTCAACCCAGCTTGTCATCTCCATGGCAAGACTGGAGTAGTAGTTTGTTTCTAGGGATTGGGGCTCTGCCCGAGTTTTGTAAATGTTGTTGATTTGATGTAAAATCGTTGTTGATTTCGTTATTGTTTTAGATTTGATTTCTAGTGTGTTAACCACTCGTAAATTCGGCAACCGCTTATTTGGGTGACGTAGACGTTCTAAGGAGGAACCTAGCGGTGAACTTAGGATTTCTAGGGTATTTCACTCGTAAAATTCGGCGGCCACTGGTTTGTGAGATGTGGATGATCCAAGGAGGAACCTAGCGGTGAACTTAGGTTATTTGCATGACTGAGACATTCTAAGGAGGAACCTAGCGGTGAACTTAGGTGTCGGACCTATAGAAATCAGACTTCGGACTGAAATCACGAGAGTTAGAAGCCGTCCCTCGAGGAGCAACGAGTTGTCACGGAACGCAAAGGGTCCAATCTGGGATCGACTACCACGAGAGTAGGGGTCGGGTCAATTGGGCACGGCTTTTGTAACCCGAGAGGGAGCTTAAGCTATTAGAGGATAAACTCGCCTTCAAGGCAATTTCGGTAATCAACAAAGGTAAATCAGATTAGCAACATAAACAGCCTCAAAGGTAACCCAAATCCCTAGGAATCCATTTAGATCAAAACCCCAAAAAGATTTGTTTTCTGTTTTATTTGATTCTGTTTGTTTATCTCTCAATTCAAACCTTTTTCAAAACCCTCTAAAAAGTCCAGATCTAATCGATTCGAAAACCTATTGCGATTCGAGAACACAGTCTCTGTGGGTTCGATATCTTTTATTACTTGACGGCAATCCGGTACACTTGCCGGAATCGCAGGAGCGTCGTCGCTCGTCGACTTACGCCACATCAGCAATCCTAATCTATTACAGAAAAATTTCTCCCTAATAAAATTATGAATAAGATCCCACCAAATAAAACCACTACTAGATACACCATGAGAAACTAGTTTATCAGCACAACTATTTCTCGATAATGACATTTCTGACAAAAATTGAGGGTACACTTTTAGTCCTCAAGAAAAACTCACAATTTAGTACCTCGAGAATGACAAAATAGGGACACTTTAGTCCCTCCATTAAATCCTGTCCACCAATGTTTGTTAACAAGCTGCGGTGTACCGTTAACCAATTCTTGTGGTATCCAACATGAAAATTGTAAAAAAAAAAGAAGAACAGGTAAAGGTTATATATGCTAGTGGTGCACGTAAGGGGACTACTTTGGCCCACGATAAAATTTGTCAGGGACTACTATGTGTTTACTAACATATTATTAGGGACTACTATGGGTCACCTGCGTCAACTAGTAGCAAGGTCCTTTATTGGAGTTTGGGATTTGAAATGATGATGGATGAAGAAGAAAGGGAAGGTATGGAACGGTAGCATTTTGGTCATTTAGGGATTTAAACACTAAATGATTTTTGTTGAACAATTTCAATAATGGAATATAACAATAGTGGATTAACGGTAAACCTCAGCTAGTTAATGGTACACCACAGCTTGTTAACGAATGTTAGTGGACGAGATCTAACATAGGGAATAACATGTCTCTATTTTATCATTCTCGAGAACTAAATGATGAATTTATTTTCTTGGGGACTAAAACTCTAAAGGTGTACCCTCATTTTTTCGCCACGATGTAATTTGTGCCTTTAGTCTTAAATGCTCCTATTTTCTTAATAAACGAATGAAACATGTACAATTTGTTACATATAATGATAAAATAAATGTATTTATTTTTAATATAGTGATCATTTTTTAACATGTAATTATGTACTATCATATAACTGAAAGAACTTGTTGCATAAAAAGTACTATTGAAAGAAATTATGCTAATTGTGAAGAGTCAATACAAGTACAAACTCTGGATAAATAAAATAAAATAAAATAAGAAAGACACAGATAGGTAGCCAAAACCAAAAGGGGAACGGATTGTCTGACGTTAATGCAGAAACGTCACAGTACTTCAATCCTTCCGAGGCGTTGGATCAATCCGATGGTCCAGAAGGTGGCACATGGATCTCTCTATTTTTTTTTTTTTTAAACAAATGAACCAGACCCACTTTTTTACATGGAGCCAAACGTGAGACAAGGTCACGATGCATAGGACCACTCTGACGCTTTGCTCCCGCCACCGCCACCGACCACCGTAGAGGTAAACACATATTGCAGAGTAAAAAAATGGCTTCTTTTATGGTAGCTTTCACTGTATAGGAAGAAGAAACGTGCTTTTTCCTGGTTAGAAACAATTTGATCTTAGAAACAAATTTCTCCAAATTAATCCCACATTATCCATATTAATTATTAGAAAGGATTTCTGTAAGAATTTCATTACTTTTATAGCTTCACGTTTACGCTTTTCCCAGGGCATTTTGAAGACAGATTCATAAATCAGTAGGAGGCATAACAATTTCAATAGAACCAGATTTCAGTTTCCTACAACAGCATATGGACCACTATTGGTGCCTCTAGCATAAAAAAACATGTATCTAAGTAATTTATTGCTTCAAGGTTAGGCAATATGAGAAGCAATAAAAGATTAAGGTGTTCAATATAGTTCACAAATAATTATAAGCAGTACATTATAGCTTCCAAGAGGGCATGCTCCTACCAGTTCTTTCAAAATTAAGGTGCATCAATAAAGTTTACATATTATTATATACTCATGTATGTGTGCACAACTACTGTACATATGGTAAATCGAAAAGCACAGTACCAAAGAAAAGGTATAGAATTCACATTCACACTTCGAATTACAATTTGTTATAGTCTTTCTTGTATCTGAGCAACAAATCTGTTATAAATTGTAACCAATTCATCACCTTCGTCTGCTCCATTATTGGGGCTGCTGCGGCGGACGATAGCGGATCCAGAGAGGGAGAGGGGGCGACAAGAACTGGGTGAGCCATACAGGGAAAGGGGACAGCGAGGGGGGTCGTAGACCGAGGCGGCAAGTGGGCTGTATCCCGAAGCAGCAACACAACGGTGGGCAAACAGCAACGTGGCGTCTAGGGGGAAGGAGAAATTCTCCAACCAGAAGAAGTGCAAAACAGGTTATAGTCCAAAATCTAATTTGTGCATTTTAATTTGATTTTTTAAAAAATAAAAAACTCAAGACTCATGTCACCTTCTGGACCATCGGATTGATCTTACATCTAGAAGGATGTGAAGTCACCATGGCGTTCCAGCAATGAAGTTAAAAGATCGGGATCCAACCAAAAGTAAGAGGTTGGTTGGATTCCCGTGGTTTTCAATTTCATGTACGAAACATAGGAAGCCCATTTCAGCAATTGGAATTTGGCGCCGCTGCAAACTAGGTCTACACAAACTCTCGTTGAGTGTGTGTTTGATTGTACGTCTAAAACCTCTGGAATTGATTATATCCCTTGTCAAAATTAAGGTAAAAATGAGGTGTTTGATTACTTTAAGTAGAATCATAGTTGTCAAAATCGGACCGGCCGATCGGACTGGTTGAATCGGGAACCGGTCCGAAAGACCCTCAAAACAGTCTGTAACCAGAACCGAGAAAGAATCGGTGATGAATCGGTAACCGGCAGTCCATCGGTCTTCTCGTCGTTGGTATCAGATGGAGAAAAGAAACAGAGCTGAAGGTCCTTCGTGCCAGAGATTAAGGAGAACATGTGAGGGTGGGTTCCTTGGCCATCAGCCTTGTTCACAAAGAATAGAGATGAGGAAGAAGAAGAGAAGAAAAGAACACGAGGTGGGGGGCACTCATGAAGAAAAGTGGAATTGGAAGTGAGGGATTCTCATAAAAGAAAATGAGTGGAATTGGAAGGGCAATTCAAACTTTGAACTTCAGTTTTCAAAATAAAACATTGGAACCTGGGAACTTAGCATTTTTTACTTTGGAAATCTGTAGCTGAGAAACACTTACAAAGTCAATACCCAACACATCATTGTTGGACACAACCAATTATAATGTCACATGAGACACCCCGATGTCCCATTAAAGAAAACCATATTTTATTTAAAACCTAATCGTGATATTAGCGTTTAACGGATAAATAAAATAGCGGAGAAATAAAAACTTAGATAAAACATCCATCACACACTGCATAACATCACACTCATATACATACATACATACATACATTTATATATATATATATATATATACATATATATATACATACATACATAGCATCAACTAAGTAAGGTCATAAAATATAGTAGCAGAAATCCCATCAGTAGGATTCCGTATATACAAACCGGGTAATACAAGAAAATACATCAAAAGGTCTAAACAAAAGATGCCTCACCGTCTCTCTAACCCAGTCCCACTCAAAATACATCAAAAACCTCACCAGACACCTATCACTAGTGGAAAATATACATTAGACGGTAAAGGTTTACGTCGGTTAACCAAAATCTAGACGTTAAAAAGGGGGCGGTGGCAGTTTTGTAAATATCAGATTTCATTAATTCAATTTTAACGTCAGTTGTTGTAAGGATTGACGTTAAAAGTGAGGTGACTCACTTTTAACGTCAGTTCAATAAACAACTGACGTTAAAAGTGAACCTTTTAACGTCAGTTCTTCATTGAACTGACGTTAAAAGTGAGTCACTTCACTTTTAACTTCTGTTCATTCATCAACAGACGTTAAAGGTTATTTTAATAATTTTTTTATCTAGTATACGTACCCTTCCTATTGCCTTCCTCAAAGTTTCAGTTTCACAATTGCTTTGATGTTTTGTGTTTCTGTTTTGAAAACTAAAATATATGTGCGAAGTATAAGTTGAATCAATAACCCAAACCGGATCTCATTCATGAAGTGTAATACAGACTGATACAGAAGATTGAAAGGGTTTAAAATCCTATAAAAAGTTACATTGAAAGGGTTTAAAATCCTAAACATTTGTTGAGGCTTCGTTCCCTTCACGGGTGAGCAAGAGAGGAGAGTCGAGCGACCGAAGTTTTCCAGAGCGGGTGAGCAAGGGTGCACCGATCTGTTTCAAAGAATGGTCTTGGAACAGTCATTTGCTTCCAAAGCCGAGGTTACTGGAGCTGTAGCTGCCGATTCTCCCGGAAAGATGATAAGGTGAGCAACTCACATTATGTGATTTACACAACCTTATCACCCATGTTATGTGATTTACACAACCTCAGAAGTTGTTTGACCATTAAGACAAAGATCTTTGAGTCTAGGAATAGGAAGAAAGAGTGATGAAGTTAATCTTGTGAAGCAGAAAATTAAAAGGATGGAAGGAAGCTATTTATAGGAGCAGGGGGTGAAGTTACTAAGCTATTCTGATTTTCTTGAAAACTTATCTATAAACTTAATGCTCATTAAGAGGATTAAGTTACAAGGTGCATGGGTAAGTAGCACAGTAGTCAAAGGAATGAATGTTTGCAGAAACTTATACACCTTTAACGTCAGTTGTTTAATACAACCGACGTTAAAAGTGTTTTTAAAATAAAAAATATTTATTTTTAACGCCGCTTTTTTATACAACCGACGTTAAAAGTGTGATTTTTACTTCAGTATAATAAATAGCTGACGTAAATAATCCTATATATTATAAACGTGCGGAATGAATATTGGAAATAATGTAATATACGGGAACTTGACAGTCATAAATTAAGTTGACGTTAAAAATGAGGTGGTGGCAATTTGTAAATATTAAATCACTATTTGCGTCAGTTGTGTAAAGAACTTGTGTAAATATTAAACAAGTTTATTTTTAATGAAGATTAAAAATAAACTTGTGTAAATATTTAACAAGTTTATTTTTAATCTTCATTAATTAGCTTGAATTAGTAAACATATTCTTGTGAAAATTAAAATAAATAAACACTTAACATAAAAGTGTTATATGTATAATCAAATCGTATCTCATTGAAGCGATTCATAAGTTACAATTACATGATTAAAAGATAAAAAATTTCTGCAACATAGCACTAAAATATTAAAAAGTTTCTGCATCAACATCAATTTCTTCTCAGTTCTGTCCTAAGAAACTCCAATGGATGCATCGATCCCCTCCCTGCTCATTTGAAGTCCTTGGTGCTCCATCTGTGATTTATCCGCAGTCACTTGGGGAGGAAATGGAATAAAGTGAAGGAGTCATATTATGTTATTTACTCAACCTCAGAAGTTTTTTGACCATTAAGACAGAGACCTTTAAGTCTAGGTATAAGAAGAAATAACAAAAGTCTCAAATGTGATAGAACCATATTGTGAAGGAATAGAAAACGCACGAAATATAGAGGAAAAGAATAGGGTGTATTTACAGACAGATACAGAAGAATGGCACTTTATATAGAGAATGGCACTTTATATAGAGAATGGAGTCACTCTGAGGCCAAGAAGGTATTGTGTCCTATGGGTATGGAGTATAATAAGATACACGCAAGCCCCAATGATTGCATATTGTACACCGGTGTTCATGAAGACAATCATGATTGCCCCAAATGTGGGTTATCACGATACAAAGTGAAGGGTGGTGATGATGATGATGATCTTGATGATGTGAGAAAAAAGGGTCCTCCTGCGAAGGTGTTGTGGTATCTTCCAATAATTCCAAGGTTCAAGCGATTGTTTGCCAATGCGAAAGATGTGAAGAATCTTAGATGGAATAATGATGAGAGGAAACGTGATGGAAAGGTTCGTCATCCTGCTGATTCTATGCAATGGAAGAATATCGATACTATGTTTCCGGATTTCGCCGATGAGCCAAGAAACCTAAGGCTTGGACTTGCTACGGATGGAATGAATCCTTATGGTAACATGAGTAGTATTCATAGTTCATGGCATGTTCTGTTGGTAATTTACAACATGCCCCCTTGGTTGTGCATGAAGCGCAAATACATGATGTTGTCTATGATGATTTCGGGCCCAAAGCAACCAGGAAATGACTTAGATGTTTATCTAGGTCCCTTGATTGAAGACTTGAAAACGCTGTGGGTGGAAGGTGTTGATGTAGTTGATGGGTATTCTCATGAGACTTTCAAGCTTCGTGCCATGTTATTTTGTACCATCAACGACTTTCCAGTATACGGTAACTTGTCTGGGTACAGTGTCAATGGGCATAAAGCATGCTCTATATGTGAAGAAGGCACATGCTACACTCAGTTGCATCATGGAAAGAAGACGGTTTACCTTGGGCATCGGAGATTTCTTAGACGTGATCACCCATATCGTAAGATGAAAAAAGCTTTTAATGGATGCCAAGAGACAGAAGAAGCGCTGGCGGCCTTAATTGGAGAGCAGGTTTATCAGAGGGTAAAGGGCATCGATGTTATATTCGGCAAGTCCAAAAAGAAAGGTAAAGCTGCTGAGAAAAACATATGGAAGAAGAGGTCGATATTCTTTGATCTTCCATACTGGCGCAAGCTTGATGTCAGACACTGCATTGATGTGATGCATGTGGAGAAAAATGTGTGTGATAGTGTGATCGGGACGCTTCTCAACATTCAGGGCAAGACAAAGGATGGTGTGAATCCTCGTCTCGACCTTGTTGCTATGGGTATACGAGAGCAGTTAGCTCCAGTTGTTGAGGTGGTAAGCGGACTTATTTGCCACCAGCATGTCATACTTTGTCAAAAAAAGAGAGACAAAGTTTCTGCGGGTGTCTTCAGGACATCAAAGTTCCACATGGTTACTCTTCAAATATGAAGAGGCTTGTCTCTAGTGATCTTAAATTGGTTGGCTTAAAGTCTCATGATTGTCACATCTTGATGCAACAACTTCTGCCCGTTGCTATTCGTGGTATTGCTCCAAAAAATGTGAGACATACCATTACTCGGTTGTGCTCATTCTTCAATTCTATATGTAGCAAAGTCGTTGACCCCCGTATGTTGGATGACTTGGAAGTTGAGGCTGCTACAATCTTGTGCCAATTGGAGATGTATTTTCCTCCTTCCTTTTTCGACATAATGGTTCACTTAATTGTTCATTTGGTGAGGGAGATTAGATTATGTGGGCCGGTTTTTCTGAGATGGATGTACCCAGTTGAGCGCTACATGAAAATCTTGAAAGGGTACGTGAAGAATCCTCATCGTCCGGAAGCATCTATTGTTCAAAGGTATGTTGCAGAAGAAGCTATTGAGTTTTGTTCGGACTACCTTCATAACACGGATCCTATAAGGGTTCCTAAGCCTCGGCATGATGAGATCAGATGTCAAGGTAAGGGTACACATGGCTTAAGAATTAATAGGAAGGATCGGGAGGAAGTGCTTCAAGCACATTTGTATGTATTGAACAACATCGAATGTGTTCAGCCTTTCTTATTTGAACATAAAAGAAAAGTCAATCGAGAAAACCCTCGAATGAGCGAAAGGTGGTTGTTGAACAAGCATAACAAGACTTTCTTACCATGGTTCAAGGAAGAAATGCTTAAGGATGGTAGTACTGCTTCTGATGACGTAAGATGGCTAGCACGTGGGCCTAGCTTCAACGTCATATGTTGGAGCGGATACGACATAAATAACTTTTCCTTTTATACAAAGGAACACGATAACAAGAGTACCATGCAAAATAGTGGGGTTATGATCATGGCCGAAGCAATGCACTTCTCTAGTGCAAAGGACACAAAACCCGTTAAAGCACCGACACCTTACTTTGGATATATTGAAGATATTTGGGTGCTCGATTACACTAAGCTTACGGTGCCGGTATTTAAATGTAAGTGGATTGATAGTAACGGTGGTGTACAAACCGATGAATTGGGGTTCACATTGGTAGACCTCAACAAGTTAGGTCATATAAATGAGCCTTTCATAATGGCTTCCCAAGCAAAACAAGTGTTCTACATCACTGATCCTTCTAACAAAAGGTTGCCCGTGGTTCTCCAAGGAAAAAGCATGTATAATGGTAGTGATGAAAATGAAGATTCAAATCTTGATATTCCTGAGACTCCTTTTTTTTCAACAAACATGCCTATTATAATCGAGGAGACACAGGTGGACGATGTACATGCCAGTCGTGATGATCATCACGAAAGGATATTGACATAGGTAGTTTAAACTTAGTATACATTTATTTTTATTTATATTTCTGTATTTATTTTGAGTTATAACCTATGTTAATAAATATATATTGTTTCTGAACAGGTATACATATGGATCGTTGTTCCATTTTTCCTTTGCAATTCTGTAATGTGTGTGATATTCTGTGTTACTGGGATATTTACTGAATGCAGGGATAGCTGAGGGGAGTGATATTTTAAAACTGAATTTAAAAAAAAATTCTATTAACGTCAGTTGTATCAAACAACTGACGTTAATAGTATTTTATAAAATATACAGTACACTATTAACGTCAGTTGTAATAAACAACTGACGTTAAAATTAAAACATTTAACGTCAGTTCTTTATAACAATTGACGTTAGTTTTAACAAAATTAACGTCCATTGTCTTAAAGAACTGACGTTAATAGTTTTATGTTTAACGTCAGTTGTTTAAAAAACTGACGTTAATTTTTACGAAATTAACGTCAGTTGTGTTAAAGAACCGACGTTAATAGTTTTATATTTAACGTCAGTTCTCAATTGATGTTAAAATATTAACTATTAACGTCAGCTGTATTTACGTCAGTCAGTATTCTGACGTAAAAAATCAATTTTAACTGACGTAAAAAGTACTTATTGCATTGGTGTATGTACATCTAGTTGGATAGCACTGATCGGTACAATCACATACGGCTACTACTACCCTCACTATCACCCCTGGGTCTCGATGGTCCCACTGTTGCGAATCCGGCAAGTGTACCGATTCGTTGCAAGTAATAAAAAAAACACGGTAAGCAATACCGAGGTCGAACACAAGGATTGGGAGACCAATTTAACCAAATTATTAAGGAAATTCAAAGCGTTGATCAAGTAAATAGCGGTTTGTTGGAAAGAGAGAGAAAATTAGATAACAAAAGATATCAAGAACAATTATCTAAGTTGCTAAGAGATAACAATGAGATAAAAGTAATGGCTAATGCTTCTAAGGTCACGAATCCACCTACCCAATCATGCAAGTTACCAAAGTGATTATTCTCTTATCCCTATGTTCAAATTCTTTGCCAATCAGAAACCCTCAATTATCCTAATGTCACTGCCGCTATTCAAGAGGAAATACCTACACATGTAAATTGACAATTTGCTGATCCGAACAACTCACAGTGATTCATGAAGTTCTTGGTTCCCTATTGTGATGGCACCGTTTTCCTATTCTATGCCTAGATATATTCAAACGATGTTCTTAATTCAAGTCCTAAGTACGAATCTCCTGTTGGTATCAACGTACTAGACTAGTTAACCATTGGCCATTATGATCAACACAAGCAAAACAGAATTAAGAAACAAGAAAAGAGATAAGGGAATAAGAAAACATCACTTGAATTCACTATGCCATCAAAGGTGGCTTCATCATTCCCTTAGAATAGGGAATTAGTTCTTCATAGTCACGGTAACAATGCAAGAAATACAAGAATTCATCCTATAGACTAGAAAGAAGGTGTAAAACTCAGTGAGACACAGCTCCAAGGAAACTAGGATTAGCCCATTACAAAAAGCTCCCAATTCTACCCTAAAACAAGCTATAAATAGTGGCGGGACTCTGTGCGCGCTCGCGAGGCGAACAAGCACTCGCGGGGCGAATTTCAAGTTTGGTGACAGTTCAAATCTGTGTGCTCGCGGGGCGAGACTGAGTGGCCTTCCATTCTACTGCTTTTGGCTCGTGAGGCGAGCACTTCCTTCACGTCGCGAGGCTGAATGATGCTTGTTCCTGCTTTTTCTGCTTCTCAGGCTCGCGAGGCGAGCACCTTCTCACGAGGAGAATCCGCTTTTTTGCCTTTATGCTATTTTATTCAATTTTCCTAGCTTCCTCGAGCTTCACTTTTAACCTGAAATATAAAAATAGCATTTTAATGCTTTATTGACTCAAAATAACCCAAAAATTCCTAAAAACTCTCTAAGAAACTAAAAGTGTTGCTTAGTGGAAAAAGAAGTCAAATTCGGGTGGTTAGCGAGGTTAAATCACTCAGTTAGTATACAAACCTTAGCCTTTCTAGCCATAAAACTAGATAAGCTAGAGGCTTATCACCCACCACTCCTCTGCTGCTACTAGAAGAGCTCCTCCCAGAACGCCGCTGAAACAAGCATATGTATGGCATGCTGTTCCTAGATGATAATCTGGAAGACTCGAAAAAAAATTGGTCTAACATCTGGGACTGGTGGAACCTCTGGGGCAAGCATGTGATCTACATCAGGTACAACATGGTCGTCATCGGGCACTGGTGCAAGAACAGGTACAGGTGCTGGCTCAGGAACTGGTATGGGATCTGACGCAGGAACTGGAACTGGTACTACCTCGGGCATCAGTGGTATCGACGGAATTGGTGCTTATGGAAAACCAATAGGGAATAGAAGGGTCCGGCCAACTCTAAATGTCCCGACCATACCGAAGGGTGCTCCATTCCCTATGCCCATAGTCACCGACACATGACCTGTATAAACCGTGAAGCGAGTGATCGGGTCCGTAAGTCACCCATTCTCATCAATGAACTCCAACCCAAAAGTCCCCGTCAGGGGGAACCCTGTCAGAGCCTCCATCCATGGATGCCCCCAGTGCACCATCTGTAGTATCCGGGTTTGTACATACAACGATAGCAAAGACAAACACCAAAGAAAGGAAAAAGGGGATAAGAAACTATCTAATATCAAACAAGGAAAAGATTTTGTAACATTTAATCAATAAGGCATACAAACATGCATCACAACATATTTATATATGCAATCATCCTCGAAACACATGATTTTCTTCTACCCTTTACCAAGATGCAAATGATATGTATGATAACGTGGCTGCCACCAATCCGGATATATATATATCCCTCATCTGCTCAATCAGTCGTCTAAGCAACGCGTCCCCAAACCCCAGTGCACATTCTCATCCGCGGTGAGAATTCCCATGCATAGCAATGACACTATAGCCGCACATCTCCCGCCGGTGCACACCCTTGTTCCCTTTCGAGGGTGCTCATGCATCACAATGAAACTATAGCTGCACAGCCAAAATAATAAATTAGGACGGTCTCGTGACATGCATATGAATAAATATCACCGACATATCTCGAGTCATACCCTAGTGCCTTAACCTCTCGTCACTATCTCATAAAATAACCTCAACAATCATATGTCCTCAATCTCATCATAACAAAATATTAATTATTTAGGTTAGACACCTCTAAAAACCTATGTCATATACCCCCACATACATCACCATGACTCATCATGTATCAACACTTAACAACCACTAAGCATGTTATAGCACCTAGCCAACTTGTCATATCGAGCATATTAAAATATACAATAATCATAATCATAATCATGATAATCCAAATAAATAAAATAAAGAAATAAACATACCAATCCAGACAATTCATAATCTTTCAAACAACACACCATGAACAGTTTAACAAACAAAACCATACAACCTCGAATATTATATTTTTAACCTAACGGCGATAAACCTACAATTTCAATATCATCATTGGTACCACTAAGTAATTCCCAATGTGATATTGATATTGTCTGTTACTCGCTCACTAGTAGGGTTTAGGTCGCCCTACACCACTGTTGAAATAAATATCACTTAGCCATTTCCGACGTTAGATGGCTTCTTCCCCCAACTAAGCTGTCGTAGGATAACCTAGAAGCAATGAAACTAGCTCTCCTTCTACCCTTTCAATTATGCCACGCAAGGAAACAGGGTCTCCGGGCCTCCGAAAATTCACCTGAATACCACATTACGAAGCGTACGTTATAGGTAACCCTAAACTGAAGTCGGAATTGAAAACCGATAGACGAATAGAAAGATAAGCCTAATACCGTCGCCCACGGCATTTCGACATGAAAATGGTATAGATTGCCTTAGCTTAGAGAAGAAAAGGAAGCTAGGGTTTAGAGGACGACGTTGCCGCGATCACAACGACGTACTCGGAATTTCGTTGGGACGATCGGATTGCTCGAACTCTCGACCCGAAGCTCTCTCTAACTCTGTCACTCTACCTCTCTCGAACTCTTTTCTGCCCTCTACTCTCTGTTTTTTACGTTTTGGGTTAAGTGAAGTTCGGTTCACTTAAGCCCTTTTTATTTTTCACCAACGGCATGCCAACGCTTGAGCGTGGGAAGGGCGACGCTTGAGCGTTGGAGTTAGGTAGCGCCACCGCGCATGCAACCAATCAATTTGTGCCATGTGGGTCAGCTTGTGCCACGTGGAGTCAACATCAGGGCAGGGCTGGTCTGGTTGACCTCATCGCTTGAGCGTGGAGTAGGTCATGCTTGAGTGTTGAGCGTTGACCAGAAAACCTATTTCCACGTTTCGTAGGTTTAAATTTAAATAGGAATTGAATTTTAGGAGTTTTTCGTGGGTTCCATTAGCAGGTTAAAATTTTCATGTTTTTTAAATTTTAAATTTATAAAATATTTAAAAGTTGGAGTTACAGTATGTCTAGCAAATGTTAGTGATCATGCTTTAGCAAAAGTATTTATCAATTACACAAATCGCACTATCTTTAATCATATCCCAGTTTGTATTTGGAATATTATCATAAATGAAATTCCTTGATTTGCAGTAAAAAAAAAAACTTTTTGGTGCAAAAAAAGAGATAATAACTATTGATCTCGACAAAAAAAAGAGATAATAACTACTCAAAAAAAAATATTGGAAACTGCTCAAGAAGAATAAATGCTTTAATTTAATTTCACGTCCCTTCAGTCTTTTGATTCAATTTTGTTTTTTTAATTATAAATTAATGGAAGTTATTAGGGTAGTCC
Organism: Sophora flavescens; assembly: GCA_030762895.1. NCBI lineage: Eukaryota > Viridiplantae > Streptophyta > Magnoliopsida > Fabales > Fabaceae > Sophora > Sophora flavescens. The sequence goes on along the minus strand of CM061066.1, from coordinate 104,949,429 downwards.
GGGTATTATGAAATGTGCAAACCAAACCAAAATTTAACTATCCTCTTTATATATTATTAGTGTGTATATAGGGAGTGTATCAAATGAGAACTGCTTACTGTGAGAAATGAGAACTATCAATAAAAATCATTGGACTATAATTAAAAGAAATCCACGGACCAGATTAAAAATAAAAAATAAAAAAACTTATGTGATTCATTGCTTCAAATCCTTCTTCGTCATTCTCACCGCCACACTAACATGTGATTCATCATTCATTTCTTCATGGGATAAAAAAAGCTTGAAACAGAAAGCCAATAAAAAAAAAAGTCCTTGTTCCCTCTGGCCGCGAATGCTGTCAAGCAACCGTTGCCGGACCTACCTTGCACGATGTCATCTTGACCGGAATCGCCCTACCACAGTGCAGCTGTCCGCCAGCCGCCGCGACATCGTCATCGCATAACACCACCGCCTGTGAACTGTCCTTGCTCCGCCCAGATCCGGACCCCCTCTCAGTCAGGAACCCATCCTGACGCCTTAGCCACCGTAAGCCGTCGTTGGTCCGCCTCTATTCGGTGTTGAGCCGCCACGTCGCAAACCCAAACCGCCACTGTCTCCCCTCCTTCATTCTTGTGTGAGTAGGTACATGGAAGGGGCTTTTGTTTGCCTCCTTCACTTAACTTGATGACCTCACGTGTCTATTAATTTTGAGTGTAATGTGATAGTTTTGTGGCCATTTACATATCCATTGTGGGATTGGTTTTTCCCACATGTATGTCTGAAGTTGGAACTGTTTCACTGTCATCAGTAATGAAAAGGTAAGAAGGCTCCTTTTAGGAGATTTAGCTTTTTATTTTGATGAGGTCCCATGAGGTTCAAAGAATGCAGAAGATGAAGATGCAACACTGGAATGAAGAATGGTTAAAAGTGTGGTGGCTGTGGGTGACAGAGGGTTTTAGGTGGGTGAGTTGCCATGGATGGAGAAACAAAAATGTATAGTGAAAGGGGGAAGGTCGGAAGGGAGGATAGTCCCGTGGTTTTTTAATCTTACTATACAATCTGGTTCCTTGATTCCTTGATTCCTTTTAATTATGATCTAATGGTTGTTATTGACAATTCTCATTTATCACAACAAAGAGTAGTTCTCACTTGATATACTCCGATTACTGCAAGATGTTTAATGAGTTACTTGCAAATGGATGGATTGGATAAATTTTTATTCGGATCTTAACGGATGAATTAAAAAAAATTCATTAATCCATTATAAGTCAATAAAATTCATTAAAAAAAATCCAATCCATCCATGATCCATTAAATAAAATCCATCCGATCCATCCATTAACAACTTTTCATGGATGGATATCCACTCCATCCACTAAAATTTATTTTAAGAAATTAAATAATTTTATATCTCTTTTATCCATCCATAAAATATTTTTAAAAATAAAATAATTAGTAAAAAAAAATTAAAATATTATCTCTATCTCACTCTCGCTCTCTTCTTTCTTCCCCTCTATACCCTTTCTCCCTCTCCCTTTTTTTTCTACTCTCTCTATCTTTACTCTCTCTCCACTCTATCTCATGACCATTTTGTATCACGACTATTTTTCTATTATTATATGGGAGTTATTGATTATGTGCATCTATATACAGAGGTTGTTTTGTCACAACGTTCCATGACATTGTTTTACGAAACTTGTTACGACTTTCCGTGCTTTCAATTAGTTAATACTTTTTTTTAAGTTTCTCAACAAAAAAAGACAACGAAAAAAGAAAATGTACGTGATAACGTGGACTACAACTGGTGCTTGAGAACAATTAATTAGTTAATACTCAATGTAACCAAAAAAGAAAAAAAAGCACATAAATAAAATAAAAAATAGTGAAGAAAAAATAATAGGGAACGCAACAGAAAATTAGATGGAGTGTTTTTTTTTTGTTACAAATGGAGGTTTTTTTTATTTGGTGAAAAATAATATGAAAAAAATAAATTGGTTTTGGAATGGATAAAAGTTGATCCATTACATTTTTGATTGTTGGTCTAATGGATTTTAAAAAATATTAGATGGATCATAAACCATCCACTAAAAAAATCTAAAAAAATAATTCAATCCATCCAATCCATTTATATTATTTTTTAATAGATGGATAGATTGGATGAATTTTCTCATGGATGGATGATAGACAAATGGATCATTTTACCACCCCTACTTATTCCAATACTCGTCCATCTATTTTAATATTGGAGAAAACTTACTACAGTAGTAGCTGGATTTTTTTTTACATCTAGAGTGTGTTTGGGAAAGCTGGAAAAAAAAAGATTATGCTGATAATCTGTTTTCAAATAATCGATTATTGTGATAATCGATTATAATCAGAATCTGTTTTTGTTTGGGAATGTTTGCTGAAAAGCGATTTTAAGATAATCTTTTTCGTTTGGGTGGTGCAAAAATAATCATTTTTATATAATAAATTAGAAAAATGGTATGAAGTTATTTGTATAATTTAATAATATTTGATTTTTTTTAACTAATTTTTTTTAAAATTCAAATTAGTAAAACTTTTAATTAAAAAAAGGAACTGATGATGAGAGTCCCTGAGGTCATTTTTTTTTTCACGCAAGAGATTTTATTTTATTCACTTTTATATTGATTTTTTTACATTAAAATTTCAATTGCACAAGTGCAGCCTCACATGCGCACAACCTCACATGTGCAGTGGCAATCCAAAATTACCTGAAAATAAAGAGAAGAGTGAGAGAAGAGTGATAAAAGAAACCGTCAGGTGATGTGCAGTGCAGAGTGATGGGCAAGAACGAAAAACAACGGCAAACTTGTGAATAATCAAAAATAATTTAAGCAAACAGCTCACCATTCCAGATTATCATTAAACAGCTGAATGCATCATAAAATAGTTTTTTTAAGATCTAAGTTTTTTTCCCAAACACATTGCTTATTTCAAGTTTCAGCTTTTTGGGTAGAAAACAACTGAAACTAGGGAAAATAAGCTGTCCCAAACAAGCTCCTAATTGAGAAAGTTAACCCCGTCAATTTTCTTCCCCTTTCTCACTCATCTTCTCAGTTTTTCTGTTCCATCTCATCTCCCTCTTCTTTCCCCGCCAACTACTCATCTTCTCATCATTATCATTCTCTGGGACTGTAAGAGAGAGAATAAGTTGCATGCGGTTACTTTCTTGATTGCTCCATATCTAATTCCACCGTCACTATACTTTACATTGGCCGGTCCTCGCCACTTATCAAAGAACAGATACAAATGCCAAATGTGGAGAACATTCAAATATAGTTCTGATTTTCTATATAAGGCATTTGACTAATGGCTATCAATTAAAAGTATGAATTTCTTCTGTTGCGCCTTCTGCTATGATGATTCCTTTTCGAAAGGCCATTGTTTTTGTCTACTTGCTTCTTGCTTATTCATCCAACCAGCCATTAAGAAATTGTATTGGGTCACCACCATTCACAAGAAAAAAAGTATCTCCTTGGAGGAACCTATTTCTTCAATATGATTTCATGAGGGTGCCTTTGAGGGGATTTCAAGAGAGAAAGAACTCCTCTCTTGTTCTATGCTGGCAGCGGAAAGAAGATGTGGAGAAGTTACCAATCCTACTGCTATTGATTCCACCGCCATTATTCTTCTATTTCCTTTATAATTTTTTTTGGTAAACATTTCCTTTATAATATTAGAAGGCTAAACATTTAGTGTCTCAGTTGTAACGATGGAGTCAGATATGGAAGAAGACAAGTTTGGTGATGGCAGTGAGAAGATGAGGAGTTCGTGGTGGAAGAAGAAAGAAGATGAGACAGAACAGAAAAAATTGACGGTGGGAAAGGAGAGAGAAATTGTCGGTGTTAACTTTCCCAAGTTAATGGTTAATGCTAATTGCCACGTGTTCACCTCTAGTAAGAGAACAGTATCACAGTTCACAAGAAACTACGTCTAAGTTTTGTCATTTAATATAATCTGACAGTTCACATTTATCCATTTAAAAAGATCACGTGAATTCGAAACTATCTCGATGTGGCGTGGCGGAGGAAGAAGATCGGCACAATGACGGAGGGAGAACAAAGCTACCTGAATTCGAAAGCTAAATTAGAGATTATTCAAATGATGTTACGTGAGCTTTTTAAATGAATAAACATGAGCCATTAGATGATATTAAAATAGATGGTTGAGATTAGAATTAAAGTAACTTAATACATTCTCATATTCATATATATATATATATATATAAATAAATAAATAAAAGGTTAAAGTAATCTTTTAATCTTTATATGTGAAAGTGATTTTCAATTTGGTTGTAAAAATTTATCAATTTGGTCCATACACATGATACTAATTTTCAATTTGGTCCCTATATGTGATAAAATCAGTGTCACGTATAGGGACCAAATTGATAATTTTTTTACGTATAGGTACCAAATTGAAAATCACGTAGGGACCAAAAGATTACTTTAACCTATATATAATCATATGAAATGTAAAATTTATTATTAAATATATTATATAAAATTAAAATATATTTATTTATTAAAACTGGTTCAATCACGATTTGACCATGTAACGTGAATAGATATATTCACCTGTTAAATGACAGATCCAATTTTTAAATAAAGAGTATAATTGATTTTGAACCATTTTAATTAGAAGCTAAAAAAAGTGATTTTTACATTGAATCATAAGTTTTACATTAAATTTCACGTAAAACTTACTTTCAAAATGAAAACATTAAAATATAAATCAATCCACCTCACGAATTAAACAAATTAATCTTGTATATCAAAAGTTTATTCAAAATACGAGAGTCGAAAGATTGAATAGGAAGCCATGTGCAGTCATCCAACTACCCCAATATCAATAGGAAGCTTCTCTCCTCCGTTGCCCGAAAGCTGAGTTCAACTCAAAAACATGGGAGTCACACCCAAAATTGCTCCTTCTATGCTTTCATCCGATTTCGCCAACTTGGCTTCGGAGGCTCATCGCATGCTTGACTATGGTGCCGATTGGCTCCACATGGACATCATGGTACCTTTTCTCTTCATTCAACCGTTCCCTATCGCTTTATTCAATTATTACTGTATGCTTCAAATTTAAGCTTTTTCTTATGTTTCAGAATCTTATTAGAGCATTATATTTATTATTTATGGCGTTTTAAAGTTCTTCACAAGCACTAGTTATTATATATCTTGAAATAAATAGTGGTTAGTGGCCGGGAGGGAGAAATTGCAAGATGGGTTTTGTGTTAGTTATGTTATTATCTTACTAAATTTTATCCTCGACTTTTTTTTTCAGATTTTTGTTTGTTGTTTTTTTGGTGTTGTTAGGGAGCTAGCAGTATAACATAAATCCAGCATGATAAAAAAAAGAAGTCTAATTGGAGAGGATCATACTCTTACTAAATTTATAGTGAGGTTCTATAACAAAATTATATCAAAATGTTCTTAACCAAGTTTGATTGTTTGAATGAATGTGAATTTGTTACTATAGTGAATAAAAATTTCTACGATTCTACATATTTTATTACATTAGCAGTCATGGTTCCTGATGTTTCTCAGTTTGGTTCATTTGCAGGATGGGTAAGGTGTCTTGGTTTGCTTATGCTACTTACATTCTTTGTGCTAACTCCTGCGGTTGCCATTACATCCAAATTGACTGGATTTTAAGTTGCAGTTCTGTTTATTCCCTTGTTCTTTTTCTTGTTTTGTCCAGTTAATCTTTTCTTTGTTCTGGTTGTTTTGATAATCCTGCAAGGATAATAGATGAGTTGTTTTACCTGTTTATTTATGTTCCAAGTTTTGTTGGCCTTGATGCAGCCAAGTAACTATGCCTGCCTGTTACATTGTTGCACTATTTTGGTGAGGGAGGGCAGGGCATATGTAAGTTTAATATCTAACAAATTGTGATTTGAGGTCTTTGTAATTAAAAATAGAGAATCAGTTCACTGAACTGTCTTTTGTATGGAGAAGGATATTGTTCGGGACAGGCAGTTTGTTGCGCATTCTCATGTCAATTTGTTTCTCTGTTTATATACAGTGAATTTAAGTTAGGTGAAATTAATGTTTTTGTAGCTTTGGGGTTAAAATTGAATAGTATACTCTTTAGTTCGTTCAAATAAGTGTTTTTGCTTAATAGTCTCATTATACTAGTAGGGATAAGAATTCTTGTTCAATGGTGAATGATCTCATTCATTGTATTTGTTGGGGTGTAGTTATTCATGACTATAGAGAACAGTGCATTGTAAATCATGCTTATCATTAAGGCTGTCATATCAGCAGAAAGATAATCTCAATCTTCAGCTATCTTCAATAACAGTAAGAGGATCTAGGCAACCTCAAGTTCTCAGTGTTGGTTCTGATAGGGTGTTCATTCTTAATCAGTGCAACATTATTTATTCTAAGTTCCCCCTAATATCAACTACATGTATAATGTTGTAGTTTTTGCTATTGCTTTCTTTTTTACCCCAACTTTTATCTATGCATAGGCATACTAATTTTATATGCTTAAACTATTATAGCCAATTCACCATTTTATCTTCTTTAAAGTGACCGGCACTCTTGAGGCCTTGACCCCTTTTTTCTGATATCCTTTTTTAATAACAATTTCATGCATCCAGTTAAGTATTTTGATCTATGCCACATTCATCTGTTGCATATATGCTTGTAGCGCAGTAATTGTGTTTGGCCATTAAGCATATAAGGATGTGTGGCAGAGGCCTAAACTTTTTACCTTAAATCTCAAGGCTATTTTCCAGTGACACAAGACTTCTTCTCGAATTATGTTTTTCTACCAGTCATCCAATTTATCCTTTTTGAAAAATATAAATTATCCATTATGATATTGAAATTAGGTGGAATACCCTTTTTTGAAAGGGTCATGGAATGGGACTGCAATTTGGGCATTTATCTAACACATCAAGTTGGACGATCATCTAATGGAAGGAAATTAAGAAAAACTCCAGTAGAGCTTGGCAATATTTATCTTTCAAGCTACTGCTTGCAAAGATAGGGTTCATAAGAATAAGAACCAATGTTAAAGCTTGTGTCTGGGTGCTATTTCTACTAAAATTAATTTCTTAATAATGGGAAGGAAATTCTGTTCATGAACTTGTTTGATATGGATGATTTAGAGTCAGTTCATGGTGCTTAAATTTGTTTATTAAACTTCAACTTTTTTTTGTGACTATTAAATTAATGAATGTGTTTCCCTTTCTTTCTCTATTTCATGCAGGCACTTTGTCCCCAATTTAACTATGGGTGCTCCAGTCATTGAAAGTTTGAGAAAGCACACAGAGTAACAATCTTCCTTCTTCACTGATCTATGCTTTTTTATGCAAAATAATTTTTCCTATTGGCATGATTTATGGTGCGCATTTGGGTCATTAGTCATTAACCCTTGCAGGGCATATCTTGACTGTCACCTGATGGTTACAAATCCTATTGATTATGTTGAACCTTTGGGAAGAGCTGGTGCTTCTGGTTTTACCTTCCATATAGAGACATCTAAAGGTTGATCTTATACTTCCTTCTTTTGGCTTTTCTTCTTGGTATGCTGTTTTCTTCTTCCCACCTTTATATATTATTTCCTTTTCTGCCTTCTCAAAAGTGGTTCTTTTGGACAGATAACTGGAAAGAACTTGTCCAACGAATTAAGTTGCAGGGCATGAGGCCTGGTGTAGCATTGAAGCCTGGGACATCCCTGGGAGAGGTTTATCCTCTGGTAAGCTCCCCCTTCCCCACTTCGCGGCCGTTTTTTCCCCCTTCTATTTCTCATCCTGCCTGCCATACCTGTATAGCTGTGGTTTATTATCATCATTAACCTTTTTGACCCTGAAAGCATCTCGAGTCTTTGTGCCTAAATTCCAGAATAGATACACTATCTCTGGTTCACTATGGGATCTTATCCTTAGGAAGTTGTTTCTTTTCCTGTTTTGGTGTTATTTTATCTTTATTCTTTTCACAGATTGAAGCTGAAAATCCTGTACAAATGGTTCTTGTGATGACTGTAGAACCTGGATTTGGTGGACAAAAGTTTATGCCCGAGATGATGGATAAGGTGTCATTACTCTTCCTTAACTTCATATGTTATTTCTTCGTGTGACTGACAACTCTTGACCGTTGTGCAACTTATATTTGGTTAATATATTTTCCTTTTAAATTTTTAAACCAGGTACGGATTCTGCGGAAGAAGTATCCATCACTTGACATAGAGGTATACAGCCTATTTTCTTGTCTTTAAGTGTTTACTTTCTCATGGTTGTAGACATAGTATAGATTATTTAGATTTTTCACTTGAGTGATACTTGATCTTGTTAAAACATTTTTATGTTCTGACGACTTGTTTAATGACTAAGCACAAGGTTGTCAAAATCGAGATCTTACAGATCGGGAGGGGAGACACGTAAAATATAGGATCATCGTAAGATTTTAACATGTTAAATATATATATATATATATATATATATATATATATATATATTATATTTAAAAATATAAGGGCATTTAACTATTTAAGACTTGCATAGCTGCAATTAGCCTACACATTTGAAATCTGAATAGGATAAGACAAATACAGTGGCAATGAGACACAAAGTGAGTGAACTGTCTAGTACTGCCTCACACTGTGACACAGTGCCACGAACACTACAGATGGCACTAGCAGCAACTTTTTAACCCATGAGTAAGTGCAAATAAATATGAAATTGATCACACATTCACACCTATTGGTGAGGTAGATGAAACTATGAAAGTACACATTGTAATATTATTATATATTATTATATAATAATTTACTAATATAATAACCAAAATATGAACACTCCACGGGCTCACTCTCACACAAGTAATACTAGTATGATCATGTGAGACAAGCACCATTGGAGGATTTGATAGGCTTAAAATGTTAGAGAGTTTCTTATATCCACAGTCACTAAACGACTTAAAATGAAATCCGGGTTTCATGACAACACAGCCAAACACAATATAATATTACAATTTACTATTATATTATTTATATATTTATATTAATGGTTTTTAGTACACCACGTACATTGCACCTAATACAATAAAACTAAACCTTATCTTTTCTTCCCTATCGAGTACCTGTTAGATATTTCTTTAATTTTTAGGTTCTTTCGTCCTTATGCCGAAGCGTTAAATTTATAGGCATACATCCTAGAGCATATTTACCACATAGCCTAGGATCTACATCTTGCTAGATTACTGGGATTCTAAGGTTATGAATATACCTGGATTCATAGGGATTCCTGATCTTAAGCGTTCTTCAAAAGGGAGAACTTGATCACCAACCTTCACCGGCAATCTATCACAAACAAGGGGATTGATCGTCTTCTTGTGTGGAATACCTTGACAATCAACATGGATGATGATGATAACAAAGATGGTTAGCAGTGGCTTTATGGTTCTTCCTCAACCTGGACTCCTTATGCCTTAGTCGCTCTTCAAATGGGGAGAAGAGGTGGTATGCGTTTTTTGTCCGGTGTATTGGGGACCATAGCCTATATGTAGGGTGATGACCAATTAGGGTTCCCATTATTTCGAAATTGGTTATTAATGACAATATGACATCCACTCATATTTCGTCGATATCAGATAATTAATGATAATCAATTATCAAATCAGAAATCTAATTAGCCTTATCTCTTAATTTGATCACATATCAATTAAGACCTCTAATTGATAAATAGCTTATATAATTGACTACCGATATCTGCCCACATTATGACATTGGATTATAATTAAATAAAATATTCCAACAATCTCCCACTTGGGCAAAATATCGTAATAATTATATCAGAATTCTTTAGGCACGCATCCGAATACTATTTATCCTTAGACTTCCCCTTTACAATTTGGTCCACCTTATACATCAATAATGGGACCACCACGGCTGTCGCTACTAACGTATATCGTGACTAAACCCCGACGACCACCATATCAATGCACTTGATGACATAGATCGATATGGATGAGTGGCATGGAAATTTCATGCAATGTGATCTCTAAATGATGCCTATTTCCAACTGGTCCATCTTAATTCTTTAATGAGATCATACTAAAGTTCCTTAGGTGCAAATTAAATAATTGCACATAACCAAAACTTTAAGACAATTATTATAATAATAACCTCAAAAAACTTTATTTCTGCCGAAAATCAAACATAACAAAGTCTCGTACCAAATCCAAAAACATAGAACAAAGAAACTAAAGGAAAACCTCCTCCTAAGCTCCGGCAATCTCACCCACAACCCCCCTGTGAGTAACACGCGCAGGAAAGACCTTAGGTATCAAGCCGTTGGTTAGTGGGTCACTAGCATAATGTTTGTTCTCGTATGTTCTATAGGTAATTGGAAACTTGATGTCGATAACATTCGACTTCTTTGAAATCCTATTGTTATTGGAGTACAACACGATTGACTTATTGTCACAATATAACGTGAGTGGTCTTTCAATTCCTTTTATTATATACAACATAGTGACAAAATTCATCGGCCATATCCCGAGGTTGGATGCCTTCTATCTTGGCACCCAACAAGATCGGAGTCGAAATACCTTATGATCTCTAAACCGTCGGATCTTCGATTCGTGAGTATATATCCTTTTGTTCTCTTCAAGTACCTTATGATCATTTTGATTGCTTTCCAATGATCCTTTTCTAGATTGCTCCAAAGATCTGCCTAACACCGCATCGCATCTATGTACGCTATGTCCGGATACAAATCTGAGCATACATCAGACTTCCCACAACTGAAGAATAGGGAATTTTTGTATTTCCTGAATTTCCAGATTTCCTTTTGGGCATTAATCGAGACTAAAATTGTCTCCCATAGTTATCGGGGTATTCACTGGTTTACTATCTTTCATGTTGAACCTATCCAAAACTGTATCGATATAGCCCTTTTGTGATAACCCAAGGATACCTCGAGAGTGATCTCTAAGTACCCGAATTCCTAAAACAAAAGAGGCGTCCCCAAGATCTTTCATCTCGAAAAATTTTCGTTAGAAATTTCTTGGATTTGCGCAATGAGCCTATATCGTCACTGGCTAGTAAAAAATGTCAACATATAACAGCATGAATATAAATTTGCTCCTACTGAAATTGTGATACCCACAGTTGTCCATGATATTTATCTCAAAACCAAATGAGACAATCATCTGATGAGACCTGTGGTATTACAAATGAGACGTCTTCTTTAGCCCATAGATAGATTCCGTCAATTTGCAAACCATTTCTCCGGGTCTTTCAACACAAGGTTTTACGATTGCACTATATACATCTGTTTCATCAATGACACAATGAGAAACATTGTCTTGACATCTATCTTATGAAGCTCCAAATTATAACGAGCAATGAGAGCCATGATTGTCCTAAAAGAGTCCTTCAATGGTACTGAAAAGAATGTCTCCTTACAATCAATCATTTCTTTTGAGTATAGTCTTTTGACATTAGACAAACCTTATACCTCTCCATATTACCCCTTGAAACTTTCAGGTAATAGGATAAGTTTCAAACCTTATTGTCTAGCTTGAGCTTGTACTCATTCCTTCAATCCACTTTTCCAAATGGAAACTTCATATGGTTTTATGGAAGTCGATAGAATCATCTTTCATTACACCATTTACCTTATGTTCCTGGAGAAATACTACATAATTATCCAAAATAGTATTCATCCTTTCTTTAGTGGATCATGGCAAAATGCAATGACTCTTGATGCTCTAGTTCTTGAGGGTGTTAAGTTTGACCTTCAGGAATAATTTCCTTATCTTGAATAGGAAGAGTAACAACAATATCCCCACAAGGATCCAAATTTGCTACACAAATAGCAACTATATGAATTGGTTCAGGGATTAGAACCAATTCTTCCTCAAAGATAATGTCTCTAACCTTAACTCCCCCCAAACTCAATATCCTCAAAGAACTAGTCAGTTCCTCTCTCAAGGTATCTTTAACTTGGGATTTAAAAAATTCATACCCCTTTGACCATTCAGAGTAACCAATAAGGTAGCCACTCACTGTTTGGGACTCCAATTTCCTTCCTGAGGCTTATAAGGCCTTGCCGTAGTTGGATGTTCCAATACTTGAAAGTGATTGGTCGGTTACTTTAGTTGGTACTCTGTCAAGCATTTAAGCTGCAACCTGTTGCGTTACTCTCATAATGACTCTGGTAAGGTAGAATGATTAATCATACTCCTCACCATATCTTTAAGAGTCATTACTAGGACTTAACTATATTCTTGATAGCTATGTTTTGATCTATTTAACTTTAATGCATTTAGTACAAACAATAAAATGTACAAGGTCAATGTAATCTAGGATTCCTTCATACAAGTCGCTCAACTCTATTTATAGAGATGTACCCTGAATGTTTGTATCATAATGATCATTAATTTTAATTACTATTAACTTTACGCTTAGTGCCGTATGATTCCTCACTCAATGTTTTACCACAAGAGGTTTCAATACCAAGCAATTATAGATCGTCACAGTCCATAGCTTAACTGGTTCCAACAATATTTGAATTTGAATTTGAATTTAAAAGACAAATTGAATCTAGTGTTTCTAAATGAACAAAAATTATTCTTGATTTGTTCAATAAGAAACCAAAACCAAATCTCATCTAAATGATGACTAAATCAAAATGTCTTTTAATTCCAATATATATGCTAGTAACAACAATTTAAAATGTCAATATCCTTTACCTTCACCTGATCTTCATCAGCTCGGATGATCCTTTATAAGCATGCAAAGTATGATATTTGAGACATTTCTTCTTTAGATGCTCGGTGTCCTTATAAAAGAAACAATTGTGACCTTAGTTGCTTCTTTTAAGACGGACCCTTAGCTGCTTCTTCCTTAATTTTCTTTTGTTTGTCCTTATCTTCAGAGGTATTTGCCAAATGAGCACAATTTGCCTTATCTTGCTTCATTCTTTCCTTTCTTGCACACCTTATAAAATGAATCCATCAAGATATCATTTATCTTTATAACAGCTATAAGCTGACTTAAACTAATTGAATTGTGCATGAAGGAATACCAAATGCTAAATGCATGAGCAAGTCGTTAGACAATCCAAGCTTTAACGCCTTAAGTTTATGAGCAAGATTGGACATTCCCACAAAGTGCTCCTTAAATTTCCTTTGCCTTTATTCTTAATGAAAATCTAGCTCTCCATTGAGTGCTTGTTTTCGTCTTTATTGCTTTCGAAAAAGCCCTTTTTAATTTCAACAAGGAAATCTCTGGCATTAATTATGCCATCCAAAATAAAACCCCTAAAGGTTTATGGAATATTGTGCTTTATGATCATAAGACCCAAGCAATTGGAGTAATCCCACATTCTATACTTGATTCTCGCTTTAGAGGTACTGAATTGTGTGCAGGTAGTTTTCTCCATCTTTATGCAAGGTCTAGATCCAAAAAAAACATTTTTTTTCTTTTCTTCTTTCAATCCTAAAAGTCAGAACTTTTGAGGATTAAATTAACAGATACATAAGCAATATTAACCTTAAAGAGAACAAACTTACCGTAAAATACTCACCAAAATACATAATGCATCATTAATATCAAGTCTTCGGACAGTAACATTAATTGCTAGTGGTATTTTGTTACAATGATCACACTGACAATTAATTTTGTCAAATAATAAATCCCTCTTTTGATTGATTTATCATTCACATGTAAACCTGTACCGATAATCGTCAAGTGTTTACCATCACATGTGTGAATGCAACCCTGCCAAATATTAATCTTCCTTTGGCCCGATCAATACCCGCATGGATATGCACCCACACAACATTCAATATCTCTTATGAGCAATTTCCACAAGAGAGGTCACCTTGGTGACATCATACTTTAATTGGCTCACTCGAAATCCAAATTGATAAATTAAAGACCCAACAAGATGCCTAGCACAATATTAATCCCCAATCTTTGGACTAGTAAGGATTAACTGTAAGTGGCCCTCTCACATCATGATCAAACATTGGTGATAAGTTCTGTCAAATAACAACTATCTTTGGACACTCCGTTATTCACATGAACAATACCTTTATAATCACCACACATTTATTATCACAGGCACTTCATTATTCGGCCAAACTGTCATCTACCTTTTGGCCAAGTTCAGTTCGCATAAATAACTTCATGCACATCTTAGTAAATCCAATTAAATCAATTTACACAACAGAGGTTATTTTGGCAACATGTTTCAACCAGTCCCAACCAAAAATACCAGACAATTTTTAAAAAAAATTGGGTCCCGAATTTGCCCTTTTCACTTAAAAAACTTAGAAACATGAACGTTTTAGTGTGAAAAGAACCTTTTTTATTTATTTATGTCAAGCACGGTTGTGCTTCCCTTAAACACGATCGTGCTCTCGTACATCTCGGTCAGGCCACAATTCTTTCTTGCAAATAGACCGTCATCTGTACAGGTCTTTACTGCACATCCTGGATTCATAACTCATACCTTTTGCTCTTGAAGGCAATATTTTAAAAGCAATAAAGTCAAACTGGTGATATCACTCAAGGCCACAAATCATTTACACTTTCAATCAAATTCCAGAATTTCTTTCAAAAGCAAAGTGTCAGTTCAAATATATATAATATACATGTATATAATATAATACAATGAAACAATCACCTTATTTCCACCTTTTTTCTTTCAAATTGCCTTCTATATAAAAGGATTTTCTTACAAACTGATAAGCCCATTCACATTTGTTCAAAAAAAAAAAAAATCAACACTAACAAAAGTCATTGAGGTACAACAACGTCCATTCTTGACCAAATTGAAAGAACAATTCATGAATTCATTCAATACATGATAAACAATTATTTGCACGAAGCAATTATGACCTATAATAATTTTATATGTAAAATATATATATAAGAAACCCCTTTGATTTTGCATCCTGGATCCATAAATCCCAAATCCAAATTAAATCAAATATCCTGTACAGGAAACCAAAAAGCAAGCACCACAAGGTGCTATAGTTCTTGAAAAGTGTGATTTCAATTAAAGCCCAAAAGCAAAAAAAAAACACGGTGCTTATATTCTAAAGCAATCGGTACAGGTATTTAGGCAACATGATTTTCCATTTTTTACATCAATCGGCATTTAAAATAAAAACAAATCTTCAAAAGAATTGTAAAAGACGAATGCAAGATGAAATTCATGTCCAGCGATGGGATCCATATAAAAAATACAAATCCTAATAATTTAACAATGATGACTGCTCTGATACCACTTGTTAGATATTTCTTTAATTTTTAGGTTCTTTCTTCTTTTTGCGGAAGCGTTAAATCTATAGGCATACATCCTAGAGCACATTTACCACATAGCCTAGGATCTACATCATGACAGATTACTAGGATTCTAAGAGGATTCTAAGGTTATGAATATACCTGGATCCATAGGGATTCCTGATCTTAAGCATTCTTCAAATGGGAGAACTTGATCACCAACCTTCACCGGTAATCTATCACGAACAAGGGGATTGATCGTCTTCTTGTGCGGAATACCTTGACAATCAACATGGATGATGATGATAACAAAGATGGTTAGTGGTGGCTTTATGGTTCTTTCTCAACCTGGGCTCCTTATGTCTTATGCCTTAGGGTTCCTATTATTCCGGAATTGGTTATCAATGACATCCACTCATATTTCGTCCATATCAGATAATTAATGATAATCAATTATCAAATCAGAAATCTAATTAGCCTTGTCTCTTAATTTGATCATATATATCAATTAAGGCCTCTAATTGATAAATAGCTAATATAATTAACTATTGATATCTGCCCACATTATGACATTGGAATATAATTAAATAAAATATTCCAACAGTCAGGGTAGTTAATCCCGGATAGCGGCGCGGAGCGCGCGACCCAAAAACGCTATAGCGGTGCAGCGCATAAGCGGGATGACCGCTATTTTAGGCTTTTTTATACAAAGTTAGATAGGAAGATAAATTTATACTAGATACTTATACATGTACAAAATGCTAAAAATACTCAAAATTCAAGTCATATTCATAATTCATCATAGATATTCATATTGTCATATGTATGTCCTAAGCAAAGCACACTAGTTAAGTACAAAAAGTAGTGTGCACATATCAAATTAAGCCTACTACCCTAGACCTAGAGGCTTAAAAGAAACTAAACATTAAACTTAACATATACATAGTCATAGGTCCTAAGCAAAGCACACTAGTTAATAAGTACAAAAAGCAGTGTGCACATCAATTTAAGCCCTACTACCCTAGACCTAGATGCTTAAAGAAACTAAACATTAAACTGCACATCAAACACCATATTCAAGATCATCCAAGTATTCTTCTTCTTCTTCTTTTTCACTGTCACTACTAAGCTTGTAGAGTCTTTCCTCCTCCTCCTCTTGAATCTCTTCATCACTTTTTTCTTCTTCTATGACTCCTCCCCTTGAGCTTGAAGGCCTAGAAGCAGCTGCCCTCCCTTTTCTTGTATGCTGCCTAGTGTAGGTTGAAGGCTCACCAGCCCCTCTTAAGTCAGCGACATCTCCCCATGTTGAGGTATCATCATCAAAAACCAATTCAGCACTAGCATCTTCCCCATCTCCACCCATTTCTCCCACTAACCACTCATTGCTATCATCAATATCATTCAAGAGAATGGGATCGACTCACATCACTGCTGTCAAAACGCTCCTTAAGAGCTTGGTTATATTTAATATAAACCAAGTCTTGTAACTTCTCATGCTCAAGCCTACTTCTTTTCTTCGAATGGATCTATGTCATAAGTTTTTTACAAAAACTGAATGTTAGTTTCTATACATTCTTTGTCAAAAACTGAATCTTAACATTCAGTTTCTTGACAAAAACTGAAATGTTAAGATTAACTTACATGCTAAAAAATACTCCAATTTCGCTCACATCCCGATGCGCTGCAAGTCAAGCTCAATACTTTAATGGCAAGTTGCATCAAATCTGGACAATGTGATCCATAATTCCTCCACCACTCAGCTGCAAGTAATGCAATAATATTTAGGCATTGCTATGTTTAAAAAGAAAAAAAAAACAGCACTTCTACAATTCCACTTACCAGGAGCCATAGTAGTCCGATGCCTTACAGCTGATCTTATTCCAAAGAGGCCTAAAGCTCTCTTATATTTTGACAACTGGTTGGTAATCTTGTCCACAGCTGCATCATTTGCACTAAGCCTTTCAATGCAATGATGAAGTCCCTCCACCACTTCATGATCAAGTTCTATAACTGGATTGCTGTAGAAGAACTCAGGGTTTAGAAAATGGCCAGCTGCATGAAGTGGGTGATGAAGTTGGCACTCCCATCTTTTGTCAATGATTTCACAAATCTCCTTGTACTTGCTTTCATCTCCATTGAAGGCATTCTGAATTGCCTCCTTGGCCCTATCCATGGCTTCATAAATATAACCCATTGCAGGCTTCTTTTCATTGTCAACAAGCCTAAGCACATGTACAAGAGGGCCCATAGCCTTAAGTGTGAAAATAACATCATTCCAGAACGTAGGCATAAGTACAACATCAGCTGCCTTTTTCTCCTTAGGTTCTTTGGCTGTCTTGGACTTCAACCAATCATCAGAAGTGAACATTTTTCTAAGGTTGTTCTTTTGATTATGCAACCTTTGCAAAGTTAGGAAAGACGTAGCAAACCTAGTGACTCCGTATCTAACCAACTCCGCCTTGCTTGTGAACTTCCTCATAGTGTTCAAGGCCAATGTGTGGTTATAAATAAAACCCACAAGATTGATGCCTCTTTGTATTGCCCTTTTAATTCTAGGAATCTTACCAATATCTTCTAGCATCAAGTCTAGGCAGTGAGCAGCACATGGAGTCCAAAACATGTTTGGTCTCTTGGCTTGCAATAGTTTACCTAAGAGTCAAGTCAATAAAATTAAATGAGTGCCAAACTAACAACAATTAATGACATTTGTGCATGAAGTGAACAATATTTCTTACCAGCCAATACATAGTTACTTCGTTGTCACTCACTAGTTGCACAACATTGCTTTCTCCAATCTCTTCGACAAAACTGTCCAGCAGCTGAAACAATTTTTCCCCACTCTTCACATATGAAGAAGCATCAATGCTCTTCACAAACATAGAGCCCGTTGGACAATTCACCAAAAAATTAATCAAAGTCCTATTCTTCCTGTCGGTCCAAGCATCCGACATAATCGAGCTCCCATAAACTACTCGCTCATCCACATGAGGCTTCATCAGTGAGTTGGTGTGTTCCAACTCCTTTTTAAGGAGTGGAACTCTCATCTCGTGATAGCTTGGTAGCTTGAGGTTTGGACCATAGTTTCCAATCGCTTCGACCATCAGTTGGAAGCTTCTTGTACGCACAACATTGAAAGCTATTCCACTCCGACAAAAGCATCTTGTTATGTATTGCAGAGTTTTTGCTCTTGCCTCCTTAATACAAGCATCATTCATGCTTGTTTGCTTCTTATTCTTTGCCAAAGCAAGGGTTGTTTCAGGATCTCTCCACAGCAATACATCAAGAGGGCCTTTGACATTTGTAGGCTTCTTTGCTGGGGGCAAAGAGGCACCTCCCGTTGCTTCTGTTGTAGGCCTCTTTCCTTTTGATAGCTTGAAAATTTCATAAACATCATCTTGTTCATCTTGTTCTTCAATCAACGACTCAGTCAAGCATGCCTCCTTGTCCCCCTTTTTCTTCTCCACAGCTTCCTTCAATAAGTTCTTAACATCTGTTGGAGTTTTCTTACAAAGATTCACATCTCCCCTCACCCCCATTTGATGTCTCTTGGCCCTGGTAATTCCTCCGGTAGTTGTTTTTCCACAAAAATCACATGTAACACTCTTCCTATCTTTGATATCTTTCAAGCTGTTCCACTGCCATGCTAAGTCAATATTCTCACCAATAGGTTTGACCAGCCCACTAGAAGCAACTGATGTTGGAGCTGGAGCAGACCCAGATGCTTGACGACTAGAAGCCATATCAGAGAACGAGAGACCGAAACAGAGGGACCGAAACAGAGAATGAGAGAAACAGAGAGAAGACTCGCTTCGAAACTGAGAACCGAAGCAGAGAATGCAAGGTTCGAGTATGGGAACAGTGTTTCCTGGCCGGAAACTCGCCTGAGATGACAGTCGGAGATGGAAAATGAGCAGGAAGGGAGAGAGGAAGGGAGCGCCGAAAATGGGAGCAAAGTGTCGAGGAGATGAAAGTGAAATAGGGTTTTTTAAAACTTTAAAGCATGGTTCAGTAAAAAAAAACTTTAAATTCAAAAAACCCAAAATACCCTTAAAAAAAATGACCTAACATAAATATTGGAGGGCGAAAATGGAAAATCGGGGCATGAAGCCCTAGTGGACCAGAAGCGCCGCTTTTGTGTGCGATTCTGCGACAGAGACCTGCAATAGCGCCTGCGACGGCCGCTCCCCAAAACCGCACCGCCCCGCCGCCGAGGTCGCGATCGCCGGCTGCTCCGCCCCGCACCGCACCGCACCTGTGCTATTGTGCCACTAAAGGCCGCGATTAACTACCCTGCCAACAGTACGGACTACCGATTACCAGTCCAGACTCTACCTTCAAACTTTGTTCTCTGTTGCAAAGTTTTCGACATGCGCACAGAGCCATGGACACAGCTTCGAACTCCATTGCAAAGCATGGGCAGCAAGCAGCAAGCAGCCAAGCAGCCACACTTCGACAAACACAGACATAGCACAAGGTTTTCACTTTCAGGGGATGTGAATGAATTATGAGCAATTTGAAAGTTGAAATGTATGAAGGTCCCTCAGAATTCAGAAAGTTTGAATAAGCAGCGGAATGAAATAAAGGGGATAACATGAGCTTTTTCTTGGTTTGGCCGTATGGGTTCACTTAAAATTGTAAACGAAAAGCTCGTACGAATTCACGCTTTTACGATTTATCTCGACGATCCCACTTTGATCTGCAACATACGAGCTTTGTCCCTGATCATAATCGTCCAGGTAGTCGAAACTTGTAATATCGTACGATGTTTAGCAACCTTGCTCAGGCAGCACCAGTGATCTTTTATTTATTTATAGTTGCCTTTGCATTTTTTAACTTGTTTTTTATATATGTTTCTTGACAAAACGTTACTTTCTACGCTATTTCTCGTGTTCATGGAATCATGTAGTTTATGCAATATTTGTGTTTGCACTTTGCACTTTGCACTTTGCATACATGCACACTAGTGATAATATTATTTTCCAGTGATCAAAACATGCGAAATTTCAATGGCAGGTTGATGGTGGTTTAGGGCCTTCAACCATAGACGCGGCTGCATCTGCTGGGGCAAATTGTATTGTTGCAGGAAGCTCAGTGTTTGGAGCCCCTGAGCCAGCTCGAGTGATATCCTTACTAAGGAATTATGTTGAGAAAGCACAGCAAACACATTGACTCGATACAGTAAAGATCCATCATAATATCATGATGCAGTACACTTCACAACATCATTTATATGTCAGTATGCTTAATGTGCTAACATTGTGATGATAAGTCCAATAAATGACCAAATGGTTTGATAATGTTACTGTATGTCTATATATGTACTATGCACTTCATATGCATGTAAAGGCTTATAAAGGGATGGCACTTGTGGTCACCTAACTCATTTTTCAAAGTGCTATTAATACTGATGTTTAAATTTTCATCTATTTATTACAATTATTCTTCTTCTTGTTGTTATTGTTTCCTCACACCTAAAACTAATCATCACTCGGGGTCAGGATTCCACCTGACATTACACTAGTCTCTTGATCTCTTAATTTAAGCTTGCTTCCTTACTTTTTATGGATAAAATATCACCGAGTTAAAATAAACGTTAAATTGTAATATATAATTGCAACTAGGCTCTTTTATATATATATATATTTAAACAGCTAGTGGCATACGGATTATAGTGTGAAATCGTTAATATGAAAATTAAATCCATTTTTGGGTGATTTTATTCAAGTTTTAATATTTGAGAATGAACCGATTCTCCTCAGTAGCTGAGTTGGTAATTAATGTGATTTTGCTTATATTATTATTAGGGTAAGATTCCCTTACTATTTAGTCCTTTCAATAACTTTTGGACATTAAAATTTATTAATCTAACTGTTGAAATAAAAGTTCATGTTTACTAGAATTATTTGATACTTGATGTACAACTTTATTTTAAAGTATAATACTTTATTAAAATATAAGTGAATATCAACTATAAGATTACATAGTTATAATTATCCAATTTATCAAAATTTTGATATGCATGATCAGTAAGATTCAAGGGTTAGATTTATTCAATTCATATATTCTATAAAATGTTATTAAACACAATAAGTGCAATACTTACTTTGGAGTAAGTTGATACCTTCCCTCATTATTAAGTATCTGTTAATTGATCAAACATTAAATAGAAAGACAAGTGGACATTAGAAATGACAATTGAAAACTAAAAGAAATCGTCAGAGTGAATGAAAACAATGTTCAAATTAAAAGAATAACAAAGTGTGTTAAAATAAATCTATTAAAAGTAAATTGATAGAAATGAAGTGTAAAATGTAAACGGCAAGAAAGAAGTGTTGAAAATAAACTTGCTAGAAGCGAACTGACTTACAAGTAAATATGAGTAAAATAGCAAAATTATAAATGTAAAAAAATATCCATGTGACCACAAATATAAATGTCACGAAAATAAAATGTTGACAGAAACATGGTGGAGATGCAAGGCATGTATAAATAGAAATCAAATGCAAAAATAAAGCATGAAATGCATGAGCATACAAAATGAAAGAAATGTAGGAAGTAAATGCAAGAAAAGCCTAAATTTGCTATACGTTGAAAAAAGCGTGTAAACAACTTGTTGAAGAGTGAAAGCATGAGAAACAACCATAAAAGCAAATAAATTGCAGAATAACCAAGAACTTGGAAGAAAACTTGAACAGAGAGCAGGGAAGAACAATTATTAGTTACTTGTTTAGGTTGGGATGAGGAAGGAGAGAGAAAGAAAGAGTTACCTGTATGTTAGAGTAAAGAAAATAGTGGTCAAAACCCTGAGTTTATATCGAGCCAAAAAAGCAAAGAGTGAGTAACAATACACATAACCTCTTCTTCCAAATCTCCCATTTTCAAGCTTTCACTGAATTCTAAATTTTTTTCCATTTCAACGTGGACCCACCCATATCGAAAATTGCAACTTTATTTCATTCCAGACAGTGCAGACCATGCCCATGGTTGTGTCTTTTGGGACTTGAAGTATTAGAGGCCTCTACCTTATCTGGTAGTTGCTCCAAGCTTGTGAGTTGTCTCCTCCTTGTGTTTACCATGGTGGCTTTAGGCATGGAAATTTACTAGTCCCTATCTAGCGCAACATTTCCCATCTTGAATGTGCAGGGTTTTAAAATGAGGTCCACGATTCAATTGAGACTACAACATTGTGATTTTGATAGTTTATACAACAACAAGCTTACATATCATTGATATGTTACACATCAACAACTACTAGAGAAAAGCAATATGGAATCTGAACCTTCTGTTACACATCAACAACTAATTGAGAATTCTCAATGCATATAATATCTAAATGAAAGAACTTACTCGCTTTGCCCCAGCCTGAGCACAAATTATAGAGAAGATACCAGTACCGCATCCAACATCAATTACAACTTGAACATGCTAACCATATTATCCTTTAGGGAGAGAAAAAGTATTGAGAAAAATAATGTATTATAAGTTAGCTTTTAAAGTTAGCTAAATTACTTTTCCTTCAATAAATTGTTGATAACGTTTGACTGCAGTCTTATAAGCCTCGGTCCGCACATTATCCTGTACAAAGATGAAAAGCAAGAAACAGAGATACTCAGAATATATAGCAAAGATACTCATAAATTTAAATAACATGGAACACAAATGCAAAGTGCAAACAACCTATAAAACCATTCAAATGTTATTTACACAACTGCATCTTAGGCACTCTACCACTCTCTATTATAGGAAAAGGATAAGCACACCACACTATACATTATGGTAGATAAGCACGAAAAATAGAAGAAAAATAACATTTCCCTAGCAAACTTTGGTTGCAAACAGCACCTTGGGGTCCAAATGGGTACCCATTTGCATCAAAATAATCGAAAATGAACACTGAAAAAGTAATTAAACTAAACAATGACCAAAATTGATCATATATCAAGAAGGAATACCCAGAAGCTAATGAATTTGAATCCCTAGGTTGATTGGAAATAGAATTGAATTGGGAATTAAACCTGGAATAATGACATTAATTTGGAAAATGGCCCCTTCATGGGGAGTTCCTATAGGACCAGGAATGACGTCTTTGAGAAGGACGAGGTTGTCGCTCTTAGGGGTAACTCGTCAATGGCGGAACGAACGACAATCAAGGTTGGCGAACGATAACTCGTTGAATTAGGTTTGTCGAATTGGGGAATTGGGTTTAGGGTTTGTAATACCCCATTTTCTCGATTAAGGAATCGGACAAGAATTAAGCGTGCGCGAGAGCTTAATCTTGTTTGTTAGGTGTCAATGAGTTTGTGTATCAAGTTTGAGGTCAATCGGACTTAAACCGGACTCAGAGTGCACCAAAATGTGCAAAATCGGGTAATCGACATCAGTAAGAACGCTCAAATGCTGCATGGCCAACGCTCAAGCGTTATGGGACCTCAGACACATGGCAACACGTGTCAATCGCGAGAACACATGGCCTGATCAGCATGCAGCGCTCAAGCGTGGCAGGGCCAACGCTCAAGCGCTACAGCGCTCAAGCGTTGAGGAGGTGGTCGCACTGGCCCACCTACCCCCACTTTGTTCTTCTTTCTCTCTCGCATGCGAGTTTCACTTAACATTTTCGACCCAGAACTTTAAGAGAGAGGGTAGAGCTCAGTCTAGAGAGATAAAGTTAGTTTCCTGGAGTTTCGTTCGTCCATTTTTGATTCCGACTTCAAATACGTGTTTAGAGCAACGAGCACATCTTAAACCTACCTTCGATTCATCAAACAGTGGAGGTAATGCTCGAGTCCCTAACTCATCGACATTGTCATTTACCTTCTTTTGTAAATCTTGCTTCGATTCTGGCTTTGTCTGTGAAACTGTCGCAAGATTAGGGTTTATGACATTGTCAGGACTTTGTCCATGTGTTCAGGGCAAATTTCGGAGCACCAATGAGCTCGGTTGTGTGCGAGGCAACAACTGTTTGGTTAGGATGGCGTGGATTTCTAGGCTCGAGGCTTTGCGTTACGACTGTCCAAGGTGGACAGAAAGTATCCGACAGGCTGGGGCAGGCAAGCATAGTGTATTATGTTGTATGCGTAAGGTGCCCCAGACCCTACTAGTTGTCGAATAGCCTGTGGTGATTAAATCCCTAGTGAAAATGATTTCAAAAATGTACACGGGATTTAGTTACGACGTGCTTATCGATGTTAGGATTACTTTATCGCTATACGTGCATATGTTGAGGTTGTCTGTTTTACTACTTTAATTTATGCTGTCTATGGTTATGATGCTGGTTGATGTGTGTTGTTTGCTATACATGCATGATGATGCTTGATGCCATGTTATTATTTAATGATGTTAAGTTATTATTGATGTTGAGGATGATGATATTACGATGTTGGCGTTGATGCCGTTAAGGTTGTTATGATATTGAGGATGATGATCTTATGATATATGCGTGGATGTTGTTGAAGTTGTCTGTTGTGTTGTTATAACCCTAGTTGACACCTGAGGGTACACTGTGGTAAAAGGTGGTGAATGTGATGTAAAAACTGTATATGGATGCCGAGATAAGGTTGTGGATGCCTAGTGCATCATAATACGTGTAAGTGAGTAATGGCACCGGTGTCAACTTATGTTGTGTTGCATTGCATATTTACCAAAGTGGTGAGCCGTGTGACTAGGAGTTATGCGAGGTTGGTGTACCCGGGTGCAGGTACGAAAAGCAAGCAGGACGGTTCAGGGAACCATAGGGATGTAGCCGGGTTCGGATTGACAGACAGTGGCCAATGGTTTTCACCCATTGTGTCGTGGTCTCCGCTGGTACTCAACTATCTCGGCATCTGGGTTCGGAGTGTTCCAGTCTATGGTGGACCTTCCGAGGAGACCAAGATACCCCCTATTGGAGTTGATCTCATCGGGGGAAGCACCCTTATTGGTCACGGCGAATGGAACTGTTATCAGGACAAACCAAGTGACATTCTCTAGGCGACAGATAGTCCCGAGAAAGAAAGAGAATGTCCGGGGGATCAATATCCCTAGTGTGAGAGATCGACCGACATACATAGGAGTGCGAATCCTTAGAGGATTGATCCTAGTTGGATAATCGAGGTTGATTGTGACAGTATTACTCGAGAGATGTTTGTTGTATGTGTTGGTTTTTGTGTGATATTATGCTTTACTATGTTTTTCTATCTCTATGTTATGGTAGTACCGAGATTCTTATCTCCCTTCTTCTTTTCTTTCTCTTTCTGTGTATTTATTGGTTCGTCAGATGAGCAGCAGCCATGCACCGACGGCGATCGGACCAGAGCGTCGTCCGATGTATTACCTGCAGATGATTCCGTCGTGGGTCCAGACCCTGGGGGATATTGAGGTCGTATGCCATGACGATCGTGGGTGGCAAGTCAACCACTCACAGCTCTTCATGTGTTACGTCGGCCTGGTTAGCATCTATGTCCGTCATGGAGGAGGACTGGTCTTCACTATGCTCGGCTCTTAACAGATCTCTCAGCGACTGCCTTTCACATAGATGTGGTATCCGCCACATCAGCGTGAGTTCCCAGATGACAGGTGGAACAAGAGAGAGCAGTTTGTGGTCCAGGATGGAGTTGACAGAGTCTACAAAGGCAGGAGGAGGTGGAGTACACAGACGTTGCACCGCTATCATCGTCGTAGGGTCGTTATCAGCAACGACGAGTCGGTGTGGGAGCCTCAGATTATGACCAAGGATGCCAGAGACTATCATTGTTCTTTTGTTGAGGGCGAGGGTAGTTTCAGATGCCCATATCGTCTATGATATGGTCAGTTGGTAGCGTCTGCTATGGATTGCCTCTATGAGCATAGCTTTATTTTGATATTTTTGATGTATTTATGAGAGACGGGCGGGTAGATGTTGTCTGTAGTATGTTTTGTTAATTATATGACTAGTGTTTATGTGACTAGTTTATCTTATCTCTTATCTCAGTCTATATAGATACTAGGCTTCCGATCCCTCTGTTGGGATCGATGGTACTTGAAGGATTCCATGTACATAGTATGTATATATATATGCCGTTTATATTTTCTTCCGCTATGTATGTTTCAAGTTTTGTCTTTCACATTTCCACAAACTTACAATATTTTTGAATGTATATCCGCACTAACACTTAAATAAATGGATTAAGGCTTAATTAATTAGGATTGTTCTTCAATGTGACATCAGGGTGTCTCAGGGTTCGTTAGTTTTCTCTAACCGATAACATGGTTATTATTATTTTTTGTATAATAACATGGTTATTTTCTTTTTTGGAAGATGGTACCATGGGCCGATCCACGGGACAACCCTGTCCTAACCACATTAGCATATAGGGCTGTATGGGTTAGGGCCTCTTTGATTGGCTGATAAAATAAAAGCCCCCATGCAAAACTGAGGGGGTTGACTTATGGGCTATGACCTTAAATGCTTATTTTTCTCCTTTCTCTCTCTCTCTCTCTCTCTCTCACTTCAAGAAAGTGTGTTAAAATAAATCTATAGAAAGTAAATTGATGGAAAGAAGTGTGCAAATAACTAATAAAACGTAAAAGACAAGAAAGAAGTGTTGAAAATAAACTTGCTAGAAGCGAACTGACATATAAATAAATATAAATAAAATAGCAAAATTATAAATGTAAAAAATGTCCATATGGACACAAATATAAATGTCAAAAAAAAAAATGTTGATAGAAACATGTTGGAGATGCAAGGCATGTATTAATAGAGATCAAATGCAAAAATAAAGCATCAAATGCATGAGCTTACAAACTGAAAGAAATGTATAGGAAGTAAATGCAAGAAAAGCCTAAATTTGCTATATGTTAAAAAAAGCTTGAAAACAACTTGTTGAAGAGTGATGTGAAAGCATGAGATACAACCAAAAAAGAAAATAAATTGCAGAATAACCAAGAACTTAGAAGAAAACTTGAACATAGGACATGGAAGAACAATTTGTAAATTGTAAAGAGAAATGTGATTTAGAGTGAGATTATGCAGTTATTGAGTTAGTTATCGTTAGTTATGATCAATTATGTTTATGAACCCTATATAAGAAAAGTACTGTAATCATCAATCAGAATCTAGCAATGAATTCATTCCATTTCTCTCTCTTTTACTTTCTGTCTCAATCATTGTGATGTGATCAAGGATTGATCACTAAATATTTGAGGATCGTTCTTTGATTTCAAGTGCTAAGAATTAAAGATCAAACACAAACTAGAACAATAGAATGAAGCTTGATTCTCAAGAAGACAACTTCGGAGTTACATATCCACATTGGCCAATAAGCACCAACGCCAGTAGTTCACCAAACCATGTTGAACCCCTTGGATAGCCGACGCACTGTACTCTAGGATCCGCCACCACTAGGGCCACAATTCACCCAACTCTCGGATGAATCACCACGGACGACCAGATCACCTTAATCTTGGCCGACCTCCCCTATGTTGAACTTCCCTCACTAACAATTCCAATGCGTGCATTCATGAGCAACAACATCAACAAACAAGCAACCACCACCTCCGCTTGGGCCAATAAGCACCCAAGTTTCATCACCATCAACACCTTGACCAAAAAGTGTCATGGCCCCCTTGGACAGTAAGCACCAAGGTTCAACATTAACAACACCTCAACCAATAAACTTCGAGACTACTTTGGCCAATAAGCACCAAAGCACAACAACGTACGGTAACCCATAGTTACCGTCTTAACCAATTTATTATTCATAATTATCTTATTAAATCTTCTTTAAAAGATCTAACTCATTTTTACTTTGATTGGTGTCTTATTTCATCATTGGGAACAATTTGGGTGTTGCCACCCTTTGTTCCAAATTCACGTCTATTCTATTGAGCATGGCCGTGCTCATTGGAGCATGGTCGTACTGACTTGGACAGAAAGTGTTGGAAACCCTTGTCAAACTTTCTAGGACATTCATGGATCAACCCTATTGGTTTTAACTACACCATCAAGCATTAATTTCGTTATTCTCAATTAGTCTCCATGTCTTATAATTATTGGGAATCAATCCTTTAACTCATGTTTCATTATTAATGTCCCTAAAACACTCATGAATCAGTCCTAGGGTCTTGACTATACCTTTGAGCAATAACATTGCCTCTCATTACTATAATTCATGTCTTATGAACAATTGGGGAATTAGTCCTTTAATTCCCTTTATTATTAACAAGCCTTATTGTTTTAATTAGAGTCTTATAAGCATTAATGTTTATCTCAACATCCTAATCTCAACCAAACATCCATCCATGGCATACATAGCAACATCAAACCAATCATACAATCATGGTATAAACATCATCATAAACATTCATGAATAAACATGCAAATTATAATCAACACAGATAAACATGTAACAAGACAACAAATAGACAATTAGCAAACAATAGGGTTATAGGTTAACCCTTCATCTTACGCTACCCACATTGCCTACATGTTCATACTATCCCTTCTCACCATACCTGGTATGAAGATCTAAGCCCCTTAACACCAATGTACGAACTACTTTGGCTCCCTCGAACAACTCAAAGAACTCTTAAAGCCTTGGCCAAACACAAGAGGATTAACCAATTAATCTCCAATTTAAGGAAAGGAAAAAGGAGATTAAAATAGGGATAACCAATTTACCTTAACTGGCACTAGCGTGCATGACTTCTCTCCATACTAGAGCAAGTACACCAAGAACTTGGTTGGGTTCAAAGGAAAGGGAAGAGGAGATGTTTTTGCCATACTATGGTTGCTAAAAGTGTCAAAATGAGGGTTTCCACTTCAACCCTCATGGACTCATTTATTTATAAACCTCCAGACCTGAACACAACCATGCTTAAAGTGAGCACGGGGTCTCTACGAAGCACATCAAAAAATCACCTATTTCGACACGGCCGTGCTCCCCCTGAGAACGGCCGTGCTTGTGGCCCAAGCAGCCACAACGCATGTGGTGAAGCACGGGTGTGATGAACATGAGCATGGTCGTGCTCATGTGTCAGGAAGGGATTTTTCACCAGAAAATCCCACTTGACCCTTTTAACGTTCCCTAGGAACAACTTTAACAACAAATCACATACATAAGACACATATAAGCACTTAGAGACTTTACCAAAAATGGGGTGTTACAAGAGTGCTTGTTGATGTTGATTTAAGTGGCAGCCTACGTGAGCAAATCTTGGTGGAAAGAGAAAGTTTTACCTTCTTTGTGGGAATAGAATATAAGAATATGCCTTTCTTTTGTTCCATTTACCAAAATATTGGCCACTCTATTGATAAATGTAGAAATAAGCCTTCTTTTGATGCTAGGGATCAAGAAGTGTCCAAAGATAAGAAGATTAATCATCTTCCCTAGAAGCCTGTCCAGAAGTATGTTCCTAAGAAGTCAGAGAACGAAGGACCAAATAATGGTTCAGTCAGTCAACAACATTTGGTTGAGGATGGTCAGAATAATGGTCAGGTAAATCAAGGTGTTAATGAGGATCAAAATCAGGTTAATGTTTTACAAATACAGCAGAATTCACCTGGTAATAGCTATATTCGATCAATTCAAGAGAAATCGGATCGGGACTCATTGCAAAGCATGTTCTCGATTCTATTCAGGATCATTCTATCCAAGTTACTATTAATGATCATTGAATGTTAGTGGTATGATTTTTGAGACTCCCGTAATTAGTTCAACACCTATGCATCCTAATGTTATTCATGATATGAAAATTCTTGCAAAGTTTTGGGGAGATGGGGACAAGGATGACCAGAGAATGCTCTCTTTTAGCATAGCAAAATAATGATAATGCTGTTGAGGATGATAATGTCACAATGGTTATGTTTAAATCTCAGAAGTATAGCCTGATAAGGAATAGAAAGCTCAATCCTAGATTTACTTATTTTTGTTTTTTGCATGTGTTTTGGTTTATGTCCCCCATGTTTTTTTTTTCTTCTTTATTTTTCTTCTTTTTAGTAAATTTATGGTGACTTGATCACCTTGCATTAAAATAATTTATAGTATAATAAATCCATAATAATTTTACATGATAAATAAAATTCATAACTAAATAAAGTAAAATGTTTTGAAAAGAGTAAGTACATAATACAAAATGAAATCTAATCCTAAAAAAACTAATAATCCTCTCTATAGCCATGCAACAAATCATCGGAGGATGGGTCCCTCTCATCCCCAGTATGCTAATGACCCTCAGGCTGGGACGACAACGATTGCAACTGAGGGGTGCAGTGAAGGTGCTGGTCCTGTAGAGGCTACGAATGTGACTTAGTCATAGTGGGTCCAAAATTCATCATGAGCTCTCTATGCTGTGCCGCCATCATCTACATCTCCTACATAATCCGCCGCTCACACTCGGCCATCTCCGTCAACAGCTGCTGATGTCTCTCTTCCTGAAATATTCTTATGAAATGCTTAAGTATATAAAAATTCAAATCATACAAAAATTAGACTTAATCATACCCTGAACCGCTACAAATTCTTCTTATTGTACCACAACATGCATGGCTTTCCCAGAAAATAACAAGCATAAAAAAATAGTCCAACATGTAGCCAATTAACTAAATCTCATAGTCATGGCAGTATTGTCACCAAATTAACAACATATATACAAATTAACAGACATACACACATACATTAATAGAAAAAAATTAGAACACTTAATATTGGAGCAACTCAATGCATATGCACAACACAAAAGCAACACATCAGAGAACATCACAATGGACAACTAAATGAAAAAACAGAAAAAGGAAAAAAAAAAAAATCAAAGGCTTGTATGCAAAGAGGGGATAATCAATAAAAAGGTAGATGGTCACGTTTTTACAACACTAAAAATAGAGAAATCAGAGAGTGAGAGATTGAAAAACGAAATGTATACAAACTGAAAAATATAAAACTAGGAAAAGAGATTATCGCTGACCGGAGGAGACTTGGACGGTGACCGGAGATGTAGAGGCGAAGGTCACAGTGGAGGAGTAGAGGCAAAACACGGAGAGGAGAGGAGAGGGAGCAGAGAGTGAAGGGATTGAGGTGATGCGGTGGAGGGACTAAGATACATGGTTGGACGGAGGACGACCGTGCAGTGGTGGTGGCTGCCGCCGAAATAGAGAAGAAAATGAGGGAGCGAGGGAGATTCCACCGTGTTTGCGATGGAGGCGAGGTGGGCAGTGGGAGGTGCGAGAGGTGGTGGGAGGTGGTGGGAAGGGTGGGCGGTGACGGTTCCTGGTTGGGCGGCAATGGGAGAGCAGAGAAATAGAGAGAGAGAGAGAGAGAGAGAGAGAGAGCATAGAGTGTGTGAATGTGCAAGTGAGGGAGGAAGAGAACTGTTCAGCTACTAATAGAGGATACTGATGGCCATTTAACCTTTCTGACGGCCTACCCATCGCAAATGATCACTTGGCAGTTTCTAATCTACCGATGACCCAACCCGTCAGAAATGACTCTGAAAGAGTATCGACGGCCTACCCATGGCAAATCGCATGCACACGTGGCACCATCGCATAAATGGAAAAATATTTACGCATTAGCGACGACCTAGCCCGTCAGAAACCTTGCGCCAAAATTTCGCATAAAATGGTGGGAAGTTTATCGACGGCTCCCCGAATGATTTGTCGTCGGTATTGCCTTTTTTCATTTTCGACGGTTTTAGCCATCGATACCTTTGGCGGAATCTCATATAAAACATTACCTACCGCCTTGTCCGTCAGAAAAAGAAAAATTACCGATGGCTTGGAGGTCGTCAAAAAATGGCCGTCGTTAATCAGTATTATTCTTGTAGTGGAGATGATATGGTCCCCTCCACCAGAGAACTTCTTCAAAGTGAACGTGGATGGCAACTCCCTCGGCAATCCAGGTCGATATGGTGACGGCTTAATTCGAGATATGTATGGACATTGGGTCATTGGCTTCTCCGGATCTTGTGGCTTCTCCACCAACCTGGATGCTGAATTGATGGCCTTCAAAAAAGGCTTCAATTTAGCTTGGAGCAAAGGGTATAAGCATGTGGTGTGTGAATCGGACTCCACAACAGCATCTGATCTCTCTTGGAACTCATCAACTCCACCCGCTTGCCCCTCTTGTCAACAACATCCGATCTTTCTGGATGTACCCCTGGGAGATGAGTTTTCAACACACCTACAGAGAAGTGAATGCATGCACGGACTGGCTTGCCAAAAAAGGGGCTTCTTCGGACTAGGATTTTGCTACCTGGGAGTCTTGTCCTAATGAACTTCGCTTATCCTTATTAGTTGATGTCTCTGGTGTTGTTAGGATGAGGCGGTAGTTTCTATTTTGTTATTTTCCTACCGATAAGAAGATATCCAAGATCCGAAGATATGTATCTACCATTTTTTTTAATCCAAATGCATGCATCACATATTTTTTTTTGTGCTTGAATAAGAGCTTCGACTCCTGTAAATTTGTAGGATATTAGGTATATAAGAGAAAGAAATGGCTCCCCATACATTTGATACTACGTGGTAAAAGAGTTCTCTTAAGGATATACAAGAATTCCTCCCTATTTCCTGTTGGAAATACATAATGGCCCAATACGAGAAAGTGCATACTGGTCTTGTATTTAAGATTGGGAGTTACCATATTGTTCAAAAAGTCCTGATATTATGGACTCATACACTCTCAGCTTATATGCACTTAATTTAGTGTTAGTCCAATTGTGACTTGCGTATCATTTTAGTCTCAAACCACAGGTCATTTAGCTAATTATGTATTACCTGGGTTTGTACTCAATTGAGCCTTACAGGCCTTAGGTCTTTTTTTTTTGTCTTCCGGGCTTGTACTTCTCAAGTCTCATAGGCCCATTTTTTTTTTTTGGGATCTTTATGGGTTGTATTTATGCTAATTGGGTTCTGATACTATGTTGGAAATTTAGAGTACGTGGGATCAATATGAGAGAGTGCAGGCTGATCATGGTATTCAAGTTTGGGAGTTGTCATATTGTTCCAAAAGTTTAGATGATATTGCACTTTAGTTCTCTTTGTTAATTTTACCCGATGTGGGACTTTGTTGTTCTCCAACATACTCCCAGATGCATTGCTTCTGCGTACAAGCTGACCCGCGACCTCCTCACCCCGTTAACCTATTTAGAGTTCGTTTGTTATTGTTTATTTTTTTAAAAAACAGTTTTTAACTAAATCATTTTTTTACAACTTTTAATATGTTTGTTTTTACTTTTAAAAATAATGAAAAGCAGAAAAAAAAAATTTAGGGTTAAAATGAAAAACTACTTTCATTAGTTTTTAAAAAAAATCATTTTTTATAACTAACTACTCTTAAAAAAATTATTTTTATGATTGCAAACAAACACAAAATAGCTTCTGCTTTTCTATAAAATCTTTAAAAAATAATCTCTAAATTATTGAATATCAAAATCACTTATTTATTAATCAATGATAAACAGACCCTTAATCCCATACTCCTACATTATTTTATGTTGGCCAGGAGCATCAATGTGTTAGAATATTTTATTCCAATATATCATAATGTGGGTGGATATCGGTAATTAATTATATTAGCTATTTATCTCTCATGGGCCTTAATTGATATGTCATCAAATTAAGAGATAAGGCCAATCAGATTTCTTATTTGATAATTAATTATATCATTAATTATCATATATGGGCAAAATATGAGTGGATGTCACCGATGACCAATTTCGGAATAATGGGAACCCTAATTGGTCATCACCCTACATATAGGCTATGGTCCCCAATACACCCGACATAATGCACACCGCCTCTTCTCCCTATCTGAAGAGCAACTAAGGCATAAGGAGGACCCAGGTTGAGGAAGAACCACAAGCCAACGGGTGTTCATTACCCGTCTATCTCTTTCTCCCTTCTCTCTTCGTGTTTCAGATCCTAAGACTATCAAGCTATGTTTGGTCGTGATTGATTGCCGTAGAGATTCCACAATAGTTGGCGATCAAATCTATTACTATTGAAGAACGCTTAAGATCAGGAACACGATATGGATCCAATTATTTATTCAAGTCTGTAAATCCTTAATAATCTGACATGATGTAGATCCTAGGCTTTGTGGTGTTTTGCTCTAGGATGCATGCTTTAAAGAATAAAGAAAAATCAAGAATTTGTGTGTCCCTTTTAGTCTCACATGAAACCATTCTTTCTTCATGGTAGGTTCCTTCATCACCTTAAAAAGAAGGTTAAGAACAAGGCTCGTGTTGAAGGATCTATAATTGAGTCATACCTTATTGAGGAGATTTCTCAATTTTGTACTTACTATTTTGAGCCAAAAAGTACAACCTTACCATACCAGCATTGTAAGAAAAGATTCTACGAGTGAAGATGATTTGGTACAATCGACCTTTTCCATTTTCAATTTGCCTGGCCGTTTTACTGGTGGATGCAAAACTCGTTTTTTGGAGGATAGGGAATTTACTGCTGCCATGAATCATATATTAATTGATTGCGATGAGATTCAACCATATATTAAGTATGTACTTTTTAAAATGGACATACATCATTTGCTAATATAGTTTGACTAATGTCATGAATTTAGTTGAATGAAATTCATGTAACAATAGGATATTTGTGGATACATTGCGTATTGTTCATCCTAATATGAGTGATGAACAAGTTGATAAGTGCATTGAAGAAAACTTTGCAACATGGTTGAAAGATTATGTAAGCCTTTATTTTGAAATAGATCTACATAGATACTATATTTTGAATGTAATTTTAGTAACACTCTTAATGTTGAATGATTTTATGTAGGTTGACAATCCTTCAAGTAATGTGCTAGATTCAAATATACATGCCTTGTCATGGGGTCCTTTAAGAATTGTAAAACTTGGCCTATTTACTTTGTGAATGGCTTCAAGTTTCACACAAAAGCACATTCAATTGGAATGTCTACTATGAATTGTGGAGTATGTGTTAAAGGTACAGGATATGGTGAATATGAAAAAGACTTCTATGGCCAACTTGAAGAAATTATCCAAATTGAATATCCTGGATTACCATTAAAAAAGTTTGTGTTGTTCAAA
This sequence comes from Sophora flavescens, assembly GCA_030762895.1. Lineage (NCBI taxonomy): Eukaryota > Viridiplantae > Streptophyta > Magnoliopsida > Fabales > Fabaceae > Sophora > Sophora flavescens. Next base: position 104,914,152 of record CM061066.1, on the reverse strand, counting down.
TGTGAGTGGTTTGATCCTACAATTGATAGAGGAACAAAGGTGGATAAACAATATGGTATCATTCAAGTTCGGCACAATAGACGTTATGGAAAATATGATCCATTTATTGTTGCACAAAAGGCAATTCAAGTGTATTTTGCTCCACATCCAATAAGAACTAGGAATAATGCAGATTGGTGGTTTGTAATCAAAAGCTAGGGGTGTGATTGAGGATCAACAAATTGGTGACTTTGCATATCAAGAGGATTTCACAAATCAAAATTTGGGTCACATCTCAATTGACCTTGATATACCTATTACATTACTAGATGATGATGGAAGATTTGATGAGGTTGATGGATTTAATGATGGTGGCCATAATTTTATCAATGATGATGATGACAATGACGATAGTGAGGATGAGGAGACGATGGATGATGTGCTAGATGAAGATGAAGAGTTTAGTGATCCAAGTGACAATGATGAATAAATTTATAGTTGTTTTGATGTACTGGTTTTTTAATGGTCTCGTATGTATGTTTTTGATGACATATTTCTGGTTTGGGTATAATTACTGTTTTGGTTAATCTTTAACACTTGTGCTTAAGTTTTGCTCTTTTATTTATAAATAAATATGCTTTGCTTATCATAAAATATTATATATGTAAATGTATTTGTCATTTTAGATGTCAGGTAGAGGTACCAATAGAGGTGGAATGACTTTTTCCTCTCGAGGTCGACGCTCATCTGGTAGAGGTGGAATTGCTGTACCAGTTGCACCTATATTACCACCAACCATACCATCTACACAAGTACCCACAAATCCATCATCATCACATGTCTTGCCTACACCATCACCACATGAGAACACAACATCAGTATCACCATCACCATCACCAACCCCAACCCCAACCCAAATACCATCACCACATGTGAACACTACATCATCACCATCAGTATCACCATCACCATCACCATCACCATCACCAACCCAAATACCATCACCGCCACCTAGTCTACCTCAAACTTCTGAACAAACTTTGCCAAATACTCAATCATCCATCATCGAATCTCAGGTTGATGGACATGTTGATCAAGAATGTCTTCCATAAATAAAGCCTTATGGAGATGAGTAAGTACAACAATATTATTAAGCGAAAGCTATGAACTTATAGTTTTGTAAAGTATGATTAACGTGCATATATTTCTTACAATATCTTTTACACTAACATGTTTAATCCATCATCTACTGTTTGTTTCTTAACTGCTGCCATTAAGAGCAAGTTAGATTGGTTTTGTCCTACTTGGGGACATTCAACTACTGATATGCGAGATTTGTGGTTTAAAGAATTTAAGGTAAATATGATATTAGATAATTAATATATGTCATTAATATATTGTATCAAAGATGGTTTGCAGAATTTATGGTTTCTTACATATCATATCAATTTTATTTTCTTTTGTAGAAGAACTGTAGATGGGAACCAAAATATGATGCAAGGATTCGTCAAAATTTTGACATCAAAGGAGAAGCTCGATTTAGGAGTATTATATATGAAGAGAGGAAAAAATATGAAAAAAAGTCAAGAATACAAGCCAAAGTACATTCCTATACCAATATGGAATCAAGTAATACATTATTGGGCATCAGATAAGAAGTTTAAGAATTTGTCTGTGGCAAACACTGCAAATCGTGCTTCAAATGAAGGTAGTTCTCACGATCTTGGTGGTTCTATATCTATGGGTGAGCATGCACGTAGAATGGTAAGACACTTGAACTTGTTTGCTTGAGTATTTAATTTTATGAACTATTGTGAATTTTCTCATTGAAGTTATGACAAAGTGTAGGAGGTAGCTACACAGGTCAAACCTTCCATAGAAGAAGTGTTTGCTAAATGCGATTTGAAATAGGACAACACTTGGGTTGATAATAGATCTGAGAATGCCATGGTATGTGGTGTTAACTTTAATTTTTCTATAACTTTTATTGCATGCATGGTTCAAAATTGTTTGTTAGTGAAATGACTAACAAACGTCAAACTGTAATGTTTTGTAGGGAAATTTTAAAAAGAGAAAATTAGAGCTTTCAATATTGTCATTGTGTCAACATGAGGATGGTGATGGGTTGTCTTGTGAAAGCCAAAATATGCCAGATGACTTGACTATTTGGAAAGAAGTAGTTCCTAAAGGCAAAAAAGGGACATTATATGGTCTAGGTTCTATAGGAACAAATATCTCTTCAAAGTATGCCGTCAATTCATCCTCAAGTGCATCTAAGGACACAAACACGGAACAAGAGCTAGTAAAGTGGCAGGAAAATGTTAAAGAGCAAGAACTTATAAATCAAGAGCAAAAGCGTAAGTTGGAGGAGCAACAAAAGATGATTGAATCAATTGAAAGTTTGGTTGTTGCTTTATTTGGGAAGTTAAATATGCCACTACCTCCAAACTTTGTTTCAAACTATGCAAGATGGATCAAATGAGACTAGTGAGCCCTCTAATGGCGACAATGATGATAATTTTAATGTTGATTGATGGCTATGATCTAGATTTGTGAGTCCTTAAATGTCTCTACTTTGTTTTGTTTTAATATAGATTGATGACACCTTGATGACACTAGTTAATTTTATGTTGTTTTAGATCGATAAACATATTACTCTAGTTTGTGTTACTTTGTTATTGACTAATGAGTACTTTGATCATAGTGGTTTGTTTTATTGTGCTAGAACTAGAATGATGAAACACTTATATGAATTTAGTTTATGTGATTGATCTTGACTGTTAGGTAAAAATATTAACAGGTATACTTGATTGTTCTTCACAGGTTAACGTCTTGTTTGAAATTTGTTCAAATATGCCAATTTTCAATTCAGTTTTATCTCAATCTGTGTGAAACTAAAACTTGAATAATGATTTTGATATTTCATCTCAGTGTTGTTTCAAAAGTAAATTAAGCCAATTTATAAATTTGAGACAATTTCCTTTATAAAAAAACAACTTTTTATTAAATTTGTTCAAAATCTGTCTCAAAAGGATAAACGTTTTTGTCTTAAATCCATGCGAAAAGAGGATTGGATAAATTTATTTATTTAATCCGTGGGAAATCTGTCCCAAATAAAATCACAACATCCGTCCCAAATCCGTTGGAAAACAAAAATAAATCTGTTCGAAATCCATCCGAACAATAACCAATAAAATCACAACATCCGTCCCAAATCCGTTGGAAAACAAAAATAAATCTGTCTGAAATCCGTCCGAACAATAACCAATAAAATCATAACATCCATCCCAAATCCATTGGAAAACAAAAATAAATCTGTCGGAAATCCGTCCGAACAATAACCAATAAAATCACAACATCCGTCCCAAATCCGTTGGAAAACAAAAATAAATCTGTCCGAAATCCGTCCGAACAATAACCAAAATCCGGATTTCCACGTTGTCCATATTCCGCCCACAATCTGTCGTAGAATTTTTTGGGTAGAATTTGGGACGGATTTTATAATTTCCAACGAGGCTTTTTCAGACGGGTGTCATTCCGTCCGAAATCCGTCCAGAAAGAATTATCCGTCCGAAATCCGTAGGAAATTTGTCCAATTTTCGTCCGAAATCCGTCTGAAAATCTGTCCGAGAAAGATGGATTTCTAGTAGTGACAGGAGGTTAATGAAGTCGAAGGTTATCGACATCATGTTTCAAATTATCTATAGAACATACAGGAACAAACTTTATGCAAGGCAACCCACTAGCCAAAGGCTTGACACCTAAGGTCTTTCATGAGCATGTTGCTCACATGGGTGTTGGTTTTGAGGTTGCCTTTTAGTGAGAGTTTTTTTGTTGTTATCTTGTTCTATGTTCTATGTTTTGGATTTGGTACAAACTTTATGTTATGTTTGATTTTCTGCAGAAATAAAGTTTATGATGTTATTATTATAATAACTATCTTAAGTTTTGGTTATGTGCAAATATTTAATTTTCACCTAAGGAACTTCGGTATGATCTCACTAAAGACTTAAGTTGGACCAGTTGGAAATAGGCATGATTTAGAGATCACATTGCATCAAATTTCCATGTCACTCATCCATATCGATCTATGTCATCAAGTGCATTCATATGATGGTCGTTGGGGTTTAGTCATGATATACGTTAGTGGCGACAGCCGCGGTGGCCCCATTATTGATGTATGAGGTGGACCAGATTGTAAAGTGGAAATCTAAGGATAAATAGCATTCGGATGCGCGCCTAAAGAACTATGATATAATTATTACAATATATTTCCCAAGTGGGAGATCGTTAGAATATTTTATTCCAATATATCATAATGTGGGCGGATATCGGTAATTAATTATATTAGCTATTTATCTCTTAGGGGCCTTAATTGATATGTGATCAAATTAAGAGATAAGGCCAATCATATTACTTATTTGATAATTAATTATATCATTAATTATCATATATGGGCAAAATATGAGTGGATGTCACCGATGACCAATTTTGAAATAATGTGAACCCTAATTGGTCATCACCCTACATATAGACTATGATCCCCCAATACACCCGACACAATGCACACCGCCTCTTCTCCCCATCTGAAGAGCAACTAAGGCATAAGGAGTCCAGGTTGAGGAAGAACCACAAGCCAACGGGTGTTCATTACCCGTCTATCTCTTTCTCGCTTCTCTCTTCGTGTTTCAAATCCTAAAACTGTCAAGCTATGTTTGTTCGTGATTGATTGCCATAGAGATTCCGCAATAGTTGGCGATCAAATCTATTACTATTGAAAAACTCTTAAGAATAGGAACATGTTATGGATCCAAGTATTTATTCAAGTATGTAAATCCCGCTAGTGGAAAATATACATTAGATGGTAAAGGTTTACGTCAGTTAACCAAAAGCTAGACGTTAAAAAGGGGGCGGTGGCAGTTTTGTAAATATCAGACTTCATTAATTCAATTTTAACATTAGTTGTTGTAAGGACTGACGTTAAAAGTGAAGTGACTCACTTTTAACGTCAGTTCAATAAACAACTGACGTTAAAAGTGAACCTTTTAACGTCAGTTCTTCATTGAACTGACGTTAAAAGTGAGTCACTTCACTTTTAACTTCCGTTCTTTCATCAACAGACGTTAAAGGTTATTTTAATAATTTTTTTTATCTAGTATACGTACCCTTCCGCATTGCCTTCCTCAAAGTTTCAGTTTCACAATTGCGCTTTGATGTTTTGTGTTTCTGTTTTGAAAACTTAAATATATGTGCGAAGTATAAGTTGAATCAATAACCCAAACCAGATCTCATTCATGAAGTGTAATACAGACTGATACATAAGATTGAAAGGGTTTAAAATCCTATAAAAAGTTACATTGAAAGGGTTTAAAATCCTAAACATTTGTTGAGGCTTCGTTCCCTTCACGGGTGAGAAAGAGAGGAGAGTCGAGTGACCGGGTTTTCCAGAGCGGCTGTGCAAGGGTGCACCCGATCTGTTTCAGCAATGGTCTTGGAACAGTCATTTGCTTCCAAAGCTGAGGTTCTGGAGCTGTAGCTGCCGATTCTCTGGAAAGATGATAAGGTGAGCAACTCACATTATGTAATTTACACAACCTTATCACCCATGTTATGTGATTTACACAACCTCAGAAGTTGTTTGACCATTAAGACAAAGATCTTTGAGTCTAGGAATAGGAAGAAAGAGTGATGAAGTTAATCTCACTACAGAGCCATATTGTGAAGCGAGAAAATTAAAAGGATGGAAGGAAGCTATTTATAGGAGCAGCGGATGAAGTTACTAAGCTATTCTGATTTTCTTGAAAACTTATCTATAAACTTAATGCTCATTAAGAGGATTAAGTGACAAGGTGCATGGGTAAGTAGCATAGTAGTCAAAGGAATGAATGTTCTTGCAGAAACTTATACACCTTTAACGTCAGTTGTATTATACAACTGACGTTATAAGTTTTTTTAAAATAAAAAATATTTATTTTTAACGCCGCTTTTTATACAACCGACGTTAAAAGTGTGGTTTTTACTTCAAGATAATAAATAGCCGACGTAAATAATCCTATAAATTATAAACGTGCGAGAATGAATATTGGAAATAATGTAATATACGGGAACTTGACAGTCATAAATTAAGTTGACTTTAAAAATGAGGTGGTGGCAATTTGTAAATATTAAATCACTATTTGCGTCAGTTGTGTATAGAACTTGTGTAAATATTAAACAAGTTTATTTTTAATCTTCATTAATTAGCTTGAATTAGTAAACATATTCTTGTGAAAATTAAAATAAATAAACACTTAACATAAAAGTGTTATATGTATAATCAAATCGTATCTCATTGAAGCGATTCATAAGTTACAATTACATGATTAAAAGATAAAAAATTTCTGTAACATAGCACTAAAATATTAAAAAGTTTCTGCTTCAACATCAATTTCTTCTCAGTTTTGTCCTCAGAAACTCCAATGGATGCATCGATCCCCTCCCTGCTCATTTGAAGTCCTTGATGCTCCATCTGTGCTTTATCCACAGTCACATGGGGAGGAGATGGAATAAAGTGAGGGAGTCATATTATGTGTTTTACTCAACCTCAGAAGTTTTTTGACCATTAAGACAGAGACCTTTAAGTATAGGTATAGGAAGAAATAACAAAAGTCTCAAATGTGATAGAACCATATTGTGAAGGAATAGAAAACGCACGAAATATAGAGGAAAAGAAGAGGGTGTATTTACAGATTGATACAATGGCACTTTATATAGAGAATAGAGTCTCTCTGATTTTCTTGAAAACTTATCTATAAACTTAATTCTCATTAAGAGGATTAAGTTTCAAGGTGCATGGGTTAGCACAGTAGTCAAAGGAATGAATTTTTTTGCAGAAACTTATACACTTTTAACGTCAGTTGTCTTCAACAACTGACGTTAAAAGTGCTTTTAAAATAAAAAATATTTATTTTTAACGTTGGTTGTTTAATACAACTGACGTTAAAAGTTTTATTTTTACTTCAATTAAATAAATAGTCAAAGGAATTAATGTTTTTGGATAAAGGTATACACTTTTAACGTCAGTTTCTTAAGACAACTGACATTAAATATACGACATTTAACGTCAGTCTTTACAAACAACTGACGTCAAATGTTGTTTTATTTTGGTTTTCACCCGCGCGCCTTCTGCACTTCGCCCTGTACGTCTCTTTTCTCTTTTCATCACGCTTAACCCTCACTCTCAACCCTCACTCTCACTCTCACTCTGCCCTAATCGCGAGCTCATCTCCACTGCAACCACCACGAGGGCTTCTTCGCCACCACCGTGAGGTACACTATTAACCCTAACTCTGTCTTTCCATTCATTCTTTGCAATAACTTGACATCTCTCTTTCCCCTTCCCGCGCATTAACTCTCCTTGTCCCTCTGCTCTCAGTAACCACATCGAACGTTGGCCACCACTCGAGCTCCCCTCCCCACCACCACGCGAGCACCTATTTCTGGTGAGTCTTTAGGGCACATTTTTTTATTTTTGGTTTTGAGTGTATGTTGAAACTGTAGTCTCAGTAGTTGAAACTTGAAACCGTGAGTTTGAGTTGTTTGGAATGTCTCTATTTTTGGTTTTGAGTACATGTTGCTCTGCTGGTTGATCTGTCACGGCCGTGATCGATGCTTGTCACGGCTAGGCCATGATCAATTCTACCTGTGATGGTCTGGTTCAGTTGGCACGTTACGGCCGTGATGGACATCACTGCCAGGCCGTGACCAGTGCTTGTCAATCTTCAAAAACTATAGTTTTCAATCTCCCGTATTGTCCTTATATTGGATATATGTTTTGTATATCTACAGGACCTATCTAGTTATGAATCGTAGTTGGATGGTTTGTAAGCACACTAGTGCTGAGTATTTGAAGGGGGTGAGAGAATTTATAGAATTTGCTCAAAGGAATGTTCCTAATAGTAATGGAATGTTTTGTTGTCCTTGTGTCAAGTGTTTGAATACGAGGAAATGTACGGTGAAGGATATACGTACTCATTTGATTTGTGAAGGGATTTGCTTGAGTTATACAAGATGGATATGGCATGGTGATGTGTTGTTGAGTAGTACGGCAAGTGTCTCCCAAAGTGAGGACGTTGACGTAGATATGGAGGATGATCGAGTAGAGGACATGATCCATGATATTGGACAAGAATCTTTTCATCGAGCTCATGTGTATGATAGGTTGTGCGGTGATGCGGATAAGCCTTTATATCCAGGGTGTACTATTCATACACGGTTGTCGACGGTGCTAAAATTGGTTTGTGTGAAGGCGAGAAATGGTTGGACCGATAAAAGCTTCACGTAATTGCTTGAAGTGTTTAAAGACTTGCTTCCGGAGGACAACACATTGCCTAACCGTAACTCTGAGGCCAAGAAGGTATTGTGTCCTATGGGTATGGAGTATAATAAGATACACGCAAGCCCCAATGATTTCATATTGTACACCGGTGTTCATGAAGACAATCATGATTGCCCCAAATGTGGGTTATCACGATACAAAGTGAAAGGTGGTGATGATGATGATGATCTTGATGATGTGAGAAAAAAGGGTCCTCCTGTGAAGGTGTTGTGGTATCTTCCAATAATTCCAAGGTTTAAGCGATTGTTTGCCAATGCGAAAGATGCGAAGAATCTTAGATGGAATAATGATGAGAGGAAACGTGATGGAAAGGTTCGTCATCCTGCTGATTCTATTCAATGGAAGAATATCGATACTATGTTTCCGGATTTCGCCGATGATCCAAGAAACCAAAGACTTGGACTTGCTACGGATGGAATGAATCCTTATGGTAACATGAGTAGTATTCATAGTCCATGGCCTGTTATGTTGGTAATTTACAACATGCCCCCTTGGTTGTGCATGAAGTGCAAATACATGATGTTGTCTATGATGATTTCGGGCCCAAAGCAACCGGGAAATGACTTAGATGTTTATCTAGGTCCCTTGATTGAAGACTTGAAAACACTGTGGGTGGAAGGTGTTGATGTAGTTGATGGGTATTCTCATGAGACTTTCAAGCTTCGTGCCATGTTATTTTGCACCAACAACGACTTTCCAGCATACGGTAACTTGTCCGGGTACAGTGTCAAGGGGCATAAAGCATGCCCTATAAGTGAAGAAGGCACATGCTACACTCAGTTGCATCATGGAAAGAAGACGGTTTACCTTGGGCATCGAAGATTTCTTAGACGTGATCACCCATATCGTAAGATGAAAAAAACTTTTAATGGATGCCAAGAGACAGAAGAAGCGCCGACGGTCTTAATTGGAGAGCAGGTTTATCAGAGGGTAAAGGGCATCGATGTTATATTCTGCAAGTCCAAAAAGAAAGGTAAAGCTGCTGAGAAAAACATATGGAAGAAGAGGTCGATATTCTTTGATCTTCCATACTGGCGCAAGCTTGATGTCAGACACTACATTGATGTGATGCATGTGGAGAAAAATGTGTGTGATAGTGTGATCGGGACGCTTCTCAACATTCAGGGCAAGACAAAGGATGGTGTGAATGCTCGTCTCGACCTCGTTGCTATGGTATACGAGAGCAGTTAGCTCCAGTTGTTGAGGATGGTAAGCGGACTTATTTACCGCCAGCATGTCATACTTTGTCAAAAAAAAAGAGACAAAGTTTCTGCGGGTGTCTTCAGGGCATCAAAGTTCCACATGGTTACTCTTCAAATATGAAGAGGCTTGTCTCTAGTGATCTTAAATTGGTTGGCTTAAAGTCTAATGATTGTCACATCTTGATGCAACAACTTCTGCCCGTTGCTATTCGTGGTATTACTCCAAAAAATGTGAGACATGCCATTACTCCTACTGTGCTCATTCTTCAATTCTATATGTAGCAAAGTCGTTGACCCCGTATGTTGGATGACTTGGAAGTTGAGGCTGCTACAATCTTGTGCCAATTGGAGATGTATTTTCCTCCTTCCTTTTTCGACATAATGGTTCACTTAATTGTTCATTTGGTGAGGGAGATTAGATTATGTGGGCGGTTTTTCCGAGATGGATGTATCCAGTTGAGCGCTATATGAAGATCTTGAAAGGGTACGTGAAGAATCCTCATCGTCCTGAAGCATCTATTGTTCAAAGGTATGTTGCGAAAGAAGCTATCGAGTTTTGTTCGAACTACCTTCATAACACGGATCCTATAGGGGTTCCTAAGCCTCGGCATGATGAGATCGAATGTCAAGGTAAGGGTACACATGGCTTAAGAATTAATAGGAAGGATCGGGAGGAAGTGCTTCAAGCACATTTGTATGTATTGAACAACATCGAATGTGTTCAGCCTTTCTTATTTGAACATAAAAGAAAAGTCAATCAAGAAAACCCTCGAATGAGCGAAAGGTGGTTGTTGAACAAGCATAACAAGACTTTCTTACCATGGTTCAAGGAAGAAATGCTTAAGGATGGTAGTACTGCTTCTGATGACGTAAGATGGCTAGCACGTGGGCCTAGCTTCAACGTCATATGTTGGAGCGGATACGACATAAATAACTTTTCTTTTTATACAAAGGAACAAGATAACAAGAGTACCATGCAAAATAGTGGGGTTATGATCGTGGCCGAAGCAATGCACTTCTCTAGTGCAAAAGACACATAACCCGTTAAAGCACCGAGACCTTACTTTGGATATATTGAAGATATTTGGGTGCTCGATTACACTAAGCTTACGGTGTCAGTATTTAAATGTAAGTGGGTTGATAGTAACGGTGGTGTACAAACCGACGAATTGGGGTTCACATTGGTAGACCTCAACAATTTAGGTCATATAAATTAGCCTTTCATAATGGCTTCCCAAGCAAAACAAGTGTTCTACATCACTGATCCTTCTAACAAAAGGTTGTCCGTGGTTCTCCAAGGAAAAAACATGTATAATGGTAGTGATGAAAATGAAGATTCAAATCTTGATATTCCTGAGACTCCTTCTTTTTCAACAAACATGCCTACTATAATCGAGGAGACACAGGTGGACGATGTACATGCCACTCGTGATGATCATCATGAAGGGATATTGATATAGGTAGTTTAAACTTAGTATACATTTATTTTTATTTATATTTCTGTATTTATTTTGAGTTATAACCTATGTTAATAAATATATATTGTTTCTGAACAGGCGTACATATGGATCATTGTTCCATTTTTCCTTTGCAATTCTGTAATGTGTGTGATATTCTGTGTTACCGGGATATTTACTGAATGCAGGGATAGCTGAGGGGAGTGATATTTTAAAACTGAATTTAAAAAAAAAAATACTATTAACGTCAGTTGTATCAAACAACTGACGTTAATAGTATTTTATAAAATATACAGTACACTATTAACGTCTGTTGTTTATTACAAATGACGTTAAAATTAAGACCTTTAACGTCAGTTCTTTATAACAACTGACGTTAGTTTTAACAAAATTAACGTCCGTTCTTAAAGAACTGACGTTAATTTTTACAAAATTAACGTCAGTTGTGTTAAAGAACCGACATTAATAGTTTTATATTTAACGTCAGTTCTCAACTGACGTTAAAATTTTAACTTTTAACGTAAGCTGTATTTACGTCAGTCAGTATTCTGACGTAAAAAATCAATTTTAACTGACGTAAAAATCACTTATTGCACTAGTGTCCTTAATAATCTGACATGATGTAGATCCTAGGCTTTGTGGTGTTTTGCTCTATAATGTATGCTTTAAAGAATAAAGAAAAATCAAGAATCTAAAGGATTAATTCCAACACAATGAAGTATAGATAATTCAAAAGAAGAGCTTATAAAAAATATGATAATTCAAAAGAAGAAATGTAAGACGGGAATATTATGTATTTAGGAGTTAGAATTTTTTTTTGATAAATAAAATCTTTTATTTTATATTATTTAATGTTTTCCATTTCAGCTATGTAAGTTCTTTGTCTACTATTTTAATTATATTTTTAATTCATAATTTGAATATTACATATTCTGTTTTTTTTTGGGTGCATTATATTAAATAGTACATATTTCAATACAATAACAGATTCTTTTAAAAGCATATATCAATGTAAGCACGTATCAATCAAACACTTTATTTTACGTGCATATATATTTGAATCAAACACATTACATTTTAAATCTCAATTAAACACTCTAAATATTAATATATAAGCGTATCCGTATTTATGCAGTATTTTGTATCCGTGTCAATTTCTATATTTCACAACACAACCAAAATGTATAATTTAACCTGTCAAAAAAAAAAAGTATAATTCAAAAGTTGAAGAACCAAATACACTTTTATGGTGATCAGATCTTGGTCATGGATTAGAAAAAAACATTTTAATGTGTATTTTTCATTTTGAAAATATATGGTGTATATCAATGTAACTTGCCTTGATGTGTATGTTGTAAGGGTTGAAGTATCTCGTATAATTCCATTAATATTATTTCTTGGTCGATAAAAAAAAAATTACAAAGATTTTAAAGTTTTAGCTTGAAATCATGCAACCTAACTCCAACTATTAAATGAAAATTTGGCTTCATATGCATGCACTTATTTTATTGGTGTTCTGAGGATTCTGATTTACAATAACAACACACAGAAAATGAAAAGGACCATGTTGGGTGCGATATGGCTAGGCATGGGCGGTGGGTGATCTTTTTTTAATTCCATGGCAATGGCGCTTGTCAACTTAGGATATCATTGACCTGTCTATCCCTAGCCTTTTGTTTCTTGCCTTAGCTTTACCATGCATAATTGTTACTCTTCTTTTGTCTGCTTTTCATAAACCCATACTTTCCGCTACTTGCATCATTTCTATCTACACTGCTTCACAGATTATATTCTTTGTAATTTGTATGCTGTGATTGGATTAGAATCCCTCTTATCTTATTATTATGAGGGAGAAAGACAAAAAAATAAGTTTAAATGGACTCTACACACAAAAGTTAAGGATGTGGCTATGGTGCACCACCCACATTTTACACCACCCACTACACCATCCATGTGGCAAATTTTGGGCCAATCAAATTGCCACATAGGTTGGTCAAAATTTCAAACTTTCTAACAGATATTATCGGAGTCAAACTATATGAATACAATATATTGTAGTATAATATATGTACTCTTTGTATTCCCAAATTTAACCCATATTAAAATAATATTTTTTATTAAAAAAAACTGATTATATTGCAAAATATTATTGACAACGAACATTATTTTAATTCATATTAAAATATTATTTTTTAATATAATCAGTTTTTTTAATCAAAAAACATTATTTTGATATGGGTTAAATTTACGAATACAAAGAGTACATATACTATACTACAATATATTGTATTCATATATTTGACTACAGTAGAAATACAACTAGAAAGTTTAAAATTTTGACCAAATTCATGTGGCAATTTGATTGATCCAAAATTTGTCACATATGGATGGTGTAATGGGTGATGCAATATATGGATGGTGAATGAGAGAAAAAAAAAATGAAAGGATAAAAAAAGATGATCCAAATCCGGTTTAGAAAATCTAGCGAAGTCTTTTCTTTTACATCTGAAAGTTGCATGTACTTAGGAGGCAAGTGCTATCCATGTAAGCCTAATTTTGGATTGATGGAAGACCGTCGTTGTTGAAATTGATGTCTTAGCTGTTCCTTATTCATGATTTTGGCGTGTGCTTGATATCGAAGGTCAAATTAGAAAGAAAAGTAAAGATGTAAAAGTTTGGATTTTTTTTTTTTTGGTACATAAAAGTTTAGATGTTGTAGTAGTACTTGGTTGATAGAATGAAAAACGAAAATAATGTGCATTCATTTTTGCTTTACCTATCAAGTAAAAAGTGTTTAACATCCCAGATTTTCAATCAATCCATTTTAGTGTGTGATGTGTCCCCCTCCCCCTTACTTTATTTTAATAATTTCTGTACCTAAACTCCATATTTATTATTTTCTAAATTCACATTCATTAGATTGGAATTTTTGCTAAGAATATTTGACAGATTACAGAAATGGCCAATTTACTAATTATTTTACATGCCAAAATCAGTCATATATGTAGGGTATCATAAAACAGAAATGTTATTCTGACACCTATTTGGACAACTATACGGTGACAACCGTATATATGAACAGTGATTGACCTTTTTTTTAATATTTAGCTTTTTCTGAGTATTAATATTTTTGATTAATTACTTGCAAATATTTGGTTAACTACGTACAAATATTTGATTAATTCTGTTTATTATATGGTTAATGGGTTACCCTAAAGCTTATAATAGTTTTTCACAACCATGTAAGATGAAAAATATTTGCACGTGATTAACCATATATTGAACTACATTAACCAAATATTTGCACGTGATTAATCAAATATTTACATATTTGTGAAAATTTATTGTAAGCTTTATGATGACCCATTAACCATATAATGAACTGAATTAATCAAATATTTACATGGTTGTGAAAATGATTGTAAGCTTCAAGATGACCCATTCACCATATAATGAATTGAATTAACCAAATATTTATAAGTGATTAACCAAATATTTGCATGTAATTAACAAAAAATGTTCTAAAAAAACTAAATATTTTTTTAAAAAAAAGGTATTTTTTTTTTTAAAGAAAAAAGATATGTTTAAAAAAAAAAGTAAAAATTACATAAATATAACTGCATAGTAAAATTGTCCCTAGAGTTATCCCGCATGAGTTGTTAGAATAACACAACTTATCATAAAAACCATGTAATTTATGTCAAACCGTTTTTGAAACTATGGGGACCATTTCTTCCCCAAGTCCAGCCCCCTGCTCCCCATCAGATATTTAATAAATTAATGACTTTGTACAAATATACTCGTCACAATCATATACTTGGCCTATTAAATCTCTTGTCCAACCCCAAGTTCTTGATCCAGTGAAGTATGATAGGATCACGTATCTGATATATATATTGTAGGTTTGAGTCCCTACTAAATTACTGAGTTTTTTGTAAGTGTTCATAGAGTCCGGAGGTTTTTCGTTGTATCCCTCACCTTCTCTCTCTCTCTCTCTCTCTATATATATATATATTTTGATATGTAAAAAAGTAACCTTCCTCACATGTACAAGCAGCTGCATATAAAGGCAGGTTTGAAGCCCGAGGAGCCTAAAAAATAAAGCAGTTAAAAGAGTGTTGGCAATAGTCACTTGCAAGTGAAGCAAAAAGGGTGTTGGTATAAGTGGCCTCACCTTTGCCAAAGGCATCAGGTCCAAAAGTGTTACAAACCTGAACAGGTGGAAGCAGAGTCAATATATACAAAATAAACTTTGTGATTCCCAAGAATCCTGTCCTTGAACAGCCCTGAAAAAATTCTGTTATCTTTCACATAGTTTATTTGTATAGATCCGAAATATTCAGTCTCCAAGACTGAGAGAAAGCCTTCTATTTTAATAGGCCACTGACACTCCATGTTAGACCTAGTTGAGTGGTCATGACCACAGTAGAAAATATCATTACATTCCACATGAGAGCTTTGGTCTTTTTCCTTTGGCTGTTTTTAGTTTTACCCTCATTTGGTAAAGACCTGCTAAGTTGTGAGACAACATCAGCAGATGCCTCTGGCTACCATTGCAATGGGAATACTTCACATAGCCAATGTGAGACATTTGCACTCATTTTCACCAATTCATACTACTCATCACTCTCCAATCTGACCTCTTACCTGGGACTCAACCGGTTTGTGATAGCAGAAGCAAATGGTTTCTCTCCAGAAACTGAGTTCCTCAGTCAGGGTCAGCCTCTTCTGATACCAATTGATTGCAAATGCAAAGGTAGCTTCTTTCAGGCTGAGTTGACCAAGACTACCATCAAAGGGGAGAGCTTTTATGGTATTGCTAAAGCACTGGAGGGCTTGACAACCTGCAAGGCTCTCAGTGACAACAACCCTGTTGTGTCACCTTGGAATCTTGATGATAAAGTCAGATTGCTTATCCCATTGAGATGTGCCTGCCCATTTCCAGAACCAAGACTTCTGCTTTCTTATCCAGTTAGAGAAGGTGACACAATTTCCAATTTGGCTTCAAAGTTCAATATTACTAAAGAGGCTATTGTTTCTGCAAATAAAATATCATCATCATCACAAGGCTTTAAACCTGAAAGCCTGACCCCCTTTAACACTATTCTGATTCCACTAAATGGTAACCCTATCCTTGGTCCTCTGGCTAAACCAAGAGAACCTCATTCTGGCTTTCAATCAGGCAGCATTCCAGTAATTAGTCCACACAAGAGGTCAAAAATGTGGAAGAATGAATTGTATATTGGGCTAGCTGGGGTTGCACTTGGTGTTTTCATTGCTTTTGCAGCAGCCTTCATTTTGATCAGGTTGAAGTACAAGAAGGAGGAAGAGAAATCAGGCAAAGATGGAGATATGGAGCTACAACATCTAAATCTTAGTGTAAGAACCACCAGTGACAAGAAAGTATCATTTGAGGGATCTCAGGATACTTCTGACGGCAAAGTTATGGATTCCACGCCACGCAAGATGTTGCTAGAGGCATACACTATTGAAGATATGAGAAAAGCAACTGAGGATTTCAGTTCAAGCAATCACATTGAGGGATCAGTATTCCATGGTCGTCTAAATGGGAAGAACATGGCAATTAAAAGAACAAAGACAGAGATTGCTTCAAAGATAGATATTGGCCTTTTCCATGATGCACTTCACCACCATCCTAACATAATTAGGCTTTTGGGAACGTGCTTTTTAGAAGGGTCAGAGTCAATTTTGGTTTTTGAGTATGCCAAAAATGGTTCATTGAAAGATTGGATTCATGGTGGTTTGGCCATCAAGAACCAGTTCATTGCTTCCTGCTATTGTTTCCTTACTTGGAGCCAGAGGCTCAGGATTTGCCTTGATGTGGCCACAGCATTGCAGTATATGCACCAAGTTATGAATCCAAGCTATGTGCATAGGAATGTAAAGAGCAGGAACATCTTCTTAGATGAAGAGTTTGGTGCAAAAATAGGTAATTTTGGGATGGCAAGGTGTGTTGAGAATGATACTGAGGACCCACAATTCTATTCCACCAACCCTGCTTCTTGGAGTCTTGGTTATATGGCACCTGAATATGTGCACCAAGGTATAATTTCCCCAAGCATTGATATCTTTGCTTATGGGGTGGTTTTGTTGGAAGTTTTGACAGGTCAAACACCTATAAGCAGGCCCAATGACAAGGGGGAAGGAAGTGTTTGGCTTACAGATAAAATCAAGTCCATTTTGATGTCAGAAAATGTTAATGAGCTAAGGGAGTGGATAGACAGTGCATTAGGGGAGAACTATTCATTTGATGCAGCTGTGTCAGTGGCCAATATTGCAAGAGCTTGTGTGGAGGAAGATTCTGCTTTGAGACCAAGTGCAAGGGAAATTGTTGAGAAGCTATCAAGATTGGTGGAGGAATTACCAGAAGGAGAACAACACATGTTACTGAGTGAAAGCTCTAGCAAACCCCTAGTGAAGGCAGTAGCAAAAATCATGTGAATAATAATCCACTCAAGGAATCAGAGTAGATCCAGACATACAGTGATCTTAGTATCTGGTCATTAAATCCAATCCTTGTTGATTTTAGTGCCTATAAGCAATGCTTACCTAAACATTTCTCTTGTCATTGGCTCTTGGTATGTACTTGGGTCTTTTTTTGCATATGTAATTATTATAACAACTGTGTTCTTCTTTTTCCTGAGATAGAAAGAAGACACTATATAAGAAAGATAGTTGTAAGTCAATAGAAATAAAATAAGTCAATGAATCATGTTTTATCTTCCTCTCTATCTCTCAATGTTGCTATGCTTCATTGAAGAAAGAGCCATTTTAACTGACCAAGTTATAGATTTGCAGTTGTGGATCCAGAAAGAAGAGAAAGCCAATTAACTGGTAGAAGTTGTTATTCCCCAGCATTAACGCTGGAGGCATATTTATTGACAACCAGTGATGCAATGTCATGTTAAAAAACCAACGCTCCTAAAAGCTTTAGAAACTCCTGGGCTGAAGGCCCAAAAATGGTTTATTTCTCTAACAGAATTGAATTGTCTAACAGTCCCTGACAGTGAGCCACTAATCCTTGAAGACTTTTTGATGCTCACAAATGCAATCAGAAATTAATGTTTTGTAGCTTTATGCTTCTACAAGCTTTCCAATAAGCTTCATCAAGCATCGAGCGAGAGATTACGCCATCTCTTGAGCTTTTTGGCTCATCTACAAATCCCTTCATATAATATGAAATATTTAGTTCTTTCAATGCAAAAACCAGAGCCAAAACTGATAGAAAAATGTAGAAAATTTATAAAAGTATAAAATACATTATGTCATGATTCCCGTACTTATATCAGAAACACATTAGAAATTGACCGTCACCAATATTTACGAGGTCGGTAGAGTTATACTGTTTTGTTTGAAACCAAGTAGAGATGAAAAAATATCGGAAAAAAAAATTGTTTGGTTAATAAATAATATAAATAGAAAATGAGTCAATATATTGATTCCTAAGGTAGCTATTATCTTGATAGTAATATGGATCAATATTCATATTTTTAAATATATTTCAATACCTTGTCAGTATATTGAAATAATTAAAAAAATTGAAAAATAAAATTTATAAGTTAAGTTCGTGTACGTATGAGTATCGTACATGTAACTACACTAGTAACTTAGAACAGCGAAGTCGGTTGAAGAAAACTGTCGCATTAATCGCCCTAAGGATTAAGTGAGGGAAGTTTAAATGAACAGCTACAGACTATATGTCGTTAGGGGTGTAAACAAATCGAGCCAAGCTGAGCATTTGAAGCTTGAGCTTGACTTGTTTAAAAATAATAAAACTTAAGCTTGACTTGTTTAGCTTATTTACAATTAAATTTTTTCTTTTATGAAATATTTTATTTAATTACTTTTTAATTTTATCAATTTAGTACTTAATAAAGATTTTAATATTGTATGATAATTTATAAAAATAGATATGTACTTAACATATGATATGTGAAATTCAAAATTTCTTAACATCTATAAAAAAAAAACTTCAAAAACATGACCAAAACATCCTAAAAACATGCCCTTGACAAATACAATTTAAGTTTGACCATTACAAAAGCATAAGTTCATATATACAATTTAAGTTTAATCATTACAAAAGCATGAGTCCAAAAAAATATGATCAACATCTATTTATTGAGATATCTAGTATAATGCTAGTAGAACAACTTCACCCAACAAAAAAACCATTGCAACAACTTAAATACCACAACATCTATACGAGATATTCACGAGTCGTTTAATGTCAAGCCTGTAAGACTTGATCTTGGCTCATTTAAATAATCGAGCTCGATCTGAAGCTTGAGCTCAATCCATTTAATTAAAGAAACGAGATTAATCAACCATATAACGAGCCAAATGTAACTAGGGATGGCAACGGGACGGGGCGGGGCGGGTACGGATAGCACTCCCCCCGCCCCCGTATCCGTCGGGTAAAATCCGTACCCGTCCCCGCCTGTTACCCATGTGGGTATCTTTCGGGCGGGTATCCAGCGGGTTTCGCGGATATCCGCGGGTTTGCGAGTATCCGCAGATTATTTTTTCCAGAACAAATATATACTCTTTTTGCTTGAAAATTTGCTAAAATATGCGTAATTCAATTTAAAATAACCATGTTCATACAAATAGATGTTAAGAAAGCATCAAAGCATTATCCAATTACAAAAGTTACTAACAAAAGTAATCAAATACATTTAGCAATTACTACATATATATAATAAAGGGCATTTTAGTAATTTAAGTAACGGGTGCGGGTATCCACGGGCACGGATAGTGTGATACCCGCCCCCGCCCCGTTTATAAACGGGTATTGAAATTACCCGTTTATTTTACCCGCGAGTACCCATTTAACTACCCACCTCGTGCCCGTTACGGATTTTATCCGTGGGTATCCACGGGTACGGGTAAAATTGACATCCCTAAATGTAACACCCCATTTCTCACGTCTTGACCGATAATTATTTTCTATATTTTTACCGGGGATCCAGAAAACGATTTTCAGGAAAACAAAATCATAGTTGAGACCTTCTATATCGAAGGAAGTTACGGTTAAATTTTGGGTTTAAAACTCAGACGGAAACTGATCTACGTTTTCGCTGACAGTATAATTTTGTACCAGCAGAAACCCTAATTTGACACGAAACCGAGAAATTCTAGATTTTGTCATTATTTCGGTGATGAATTTTATTTTCAAAATGTTCGCTCAAAAATAAAATATTATATTTTAATCCGGCGAATTTTGGTGAAAAACAATCGAAAACCAAAATCGGATAAACGACGGAGCCGGATACAAAACTGTAGAGATATACATTGGAATAAGGACTAAGATTCATCCGTGATGCACCATGGTGAGTCATTGCGATGACTCACCATAATCATAAATGATCATAAATGTAATGTGGTGAATTACCAAAATCATTAATGCAATATGGTGAATCATCCTATCTTGCACATGTGAAGTGTTTGAGTTCAAATTTTCTTCCTGTTGCTCCATGGTCCATGAAAGTCGACCAAGTCCTCCTAGCCACACATAAGTCACCTAGTCATTATGACTACTTAACAAAATATCTTAATATCCTTGCGAAATGACCAAAATACCCTTTGATCTTTTTATGAATTTCTTTAATGTCCAACAAGTGTTTTGACAAGTTTGCCCTCCCTTCTACCATGTATAATTTTGGCCAAGCCTCTTAGATGGCCATTCTTCCATTTCTATCCTCACTTATCATGATGATTTGGGATAAATATCTAAGTTCTTTTGTCTTAATACCTAACCTATCCACGGTTTCACTTAACCAACCATGATTCCAACTTAAAATATCTTCATCCTCTCCTCTCTTAGGTGATGTAACACCCCGTTTTTGGTTAAGTGCTTAAATGTATGCTTGTTTGTTTGATTAAGCCTTAGGACTTAGCTTAGAATTGTTGTTGAAGGGCTAAGTGGGATTTCTAGGCTTAAGATCCCTTTCTGGTACATGAGCACGGCGTTGATCATGTCCAGTACACCCGTGTTGAGGCACGTGTCGTGTGGCTGTCTGAGTCACAAGCACGACCGTGCTCGACAGGGAGCACGACCGTGCTAAATGGATGACCGCGTCTTGCAGACGCTAACTCGAGCACGTCCGTGCTCAACGAGGAGCATGGCCATGCTCAGGTCTGCAGCCTATAAAATCAACACAATAACCGACGGTTTTGTTTTAAAACCCTATTTTGGCACACACGGCCACCCTAGTGTGGCTATACCTTGTCTTTTCCTTATTTTCTCTAAACCCATTGCATTCTTGGATTTTTGGAGGCTTTTGGGAAGGTTTAGTTGGTCTGTGCCAATATTAGAAGGTAATAGTTCTTCCGTTTTATGTTTCCTTTTTCTTTATTAGAATTGGGAACTAATTGGTTAACCCATTTTGTTTACCCAAGGATTGGAAAGCTAACTAAGCCGCTCGAGGGAACGCGTTCGGTTTACCGTTTGACTTTTTGTTGGAATCTTCATACCATGTATGTGGAGAAGGATAGTGTAAACATTAGGTAAGGGGTAGCGTAAAATGAGGGGTTCCCATGACCCCATTGGTTATTATCTGTTAAATGTTTTGTCTATCACATGTTTAAATGTATGTTGTTTGGTTATTTGGTATGCCAATCATGAATGCCTAACTGTTATAACTGCTTTATTGTTCATGATAATGTATGCCAACCCATATGTTTGATGTTACGAGTTATGCCATAATTTAATTGGTTAAATTGGTATGTTATTATGCCATGATTATTGTTGGTTGAAATGTTGTATGCATTGCTGGTTTGGTATCGTTGGTTTATACCTTGTTGGTTGAACGTTGGTTGAATGCGTTAATAAGACCCTAATTGGTTAAAATAGGAGTCCTTATTAACATGACGATTTTTGGATTAATTTCCCCAAAAATATTATAAACATGGGTTTAATAGTGAAAGGTGAGGTTAATGTTTGATGGTCCTTGACAAGACCCTATGATCGACTTGAGAGTGTTTTAGGGAGTTTTGGCTAAAAAGAATTAAGTCATTTTCTGCCCAGACAGTACGGCCAGCTCCAGGAGCACGGCCGTGCTTAACGAGGAGCACGACCGTGCTTAACGAGGAGCACGGGCTCAAATCTGGAAGATGGCTGCGCATTAAGCACGGTCGTGCATAACATGAAGCACGATCGTGCTTCACTTAAGTGAAAGCACGCCCGTGCATAGGGGGACCACACCCGTGCCCCCTTCCAGGACAGAATCTGAGATTAAAGGTTTTAAGGGGTGTTTTACCCCAAATGCCCCAAATTATGAAATAATACACCAATCGAATGATGATAAGTTAGATAACTTAATTAAAGATTAATTAAGCTAATTAAGGATAATAAGTTGGTTAAGCCCAGCCCAATGGGTTGTCGCACGTTGATATGCTTTGGTGCTTTTTGGCCAAAGTGGCCTCGATGCTTTTTGGTCGAGGTGTTGATAAGTTGAACCTTGGTGTTTTTTTGCCAAAGGGGTCTTGACTTATATGGGTTAAGGTGATGATGTTGATAGTGATAAACTTGGGTGCTTATTGGCCCAGGCAGAGGTGACGGTTGCCCGTTTGTTTGTTGCTGTGCCCATGCATTCACGAATCAGAGTTGTTAGTGGGGGAAGATCAACATAGGGGAGGTCGTCCTAGAGTGCGGTGATCTGGCCGTCCGCGTGTGATTCACCCAAGGTTTGGTGAATCATGCACCCTCGTGGTGACGCATCCGAGATTATGGTGCGTTGGCTATCCAAGGGGTTCACCCATGGTTTGGTGAATTGCCGGCGTTGGTGCTTTTTGGCCAATGTGGATATGTAACTCCGAAGTTGCCTTCCTGAGATAGTTTGGATCCACATGCATAATGGAGTAGCGGAGTAGAGTTGCACCGCATAGCATATATTGGTTGACTTAATATGTTGATAGGATTATATATATATATATATATATATATATATATATATATATATATATATACATATACATATATATTGATGTTACATACTGTATGATGCTTTGCTATTCTATGATGTATGTTCATCTTGCTTCCTATCTCCATGCCAATGTGTTTATACGTTTTCTTACTCCCCGTTTTCTCTGTTCTTGCTTGGCATGTATCTTTTATGCAGAGGATGGCAAGCAGCCAGTGGATGAGTGACTCTGAGGAGCCGCGACTCTTTAGTTAGGATTTCCCAGTTGTTAGTTGTTTAAGTTTCAGTTTAGTTTGTATTGCGATGATTTTTCCGGAACCTTTATACCAGCTCTGTGTGTAAAATCGGGGTTGGGTTATGTTTATGTTTATGTTCATGTTCACATTGTATTTCTTTTAAAGCTTGTTTCTTTTTCGCGTTTGTTGAACTAGCTCATGTGGGACCTTTCTACCCATGGACCTTTTTATGAAAGTATGCATGTTTGATATTTATTATCTTTATCTTTAAGGGTTTATATAACATGCGGGGTAGAGGGTGTCACATTTAGTGGTATCAGAGCCGGTCTATCTTATCAGGACGTGGTATGAGTTTGTTGTGAGTATGTTGTATGCTCTTGTTTGAATTGTCTATACTTGTTATAGACAATGATGCTTAAAGTTAGGAGTCTGTAGCTTTTTCCTGCTTAAGTTCTCTGTATTCAATGGTTGTTTTGGATATTTATAGGAACTCATGGCAGGAACAGGCAGAAACGACCAGGTAATCACTGACGGGTTGGCACTCCTTGCCAATGCGATAGGGAAAGTTCAAAACAACAACAATGGAGGACTGACTGAGTCTCAGAGTCTCGACAAGTTCCAGCGGAATAATCCGCCATCTTTCAGAGGAGCTTACGACCTCGAGGGTGCTCTGTTGTGGATGAGAGAGATAGAGAAGATCTTCTGAGCCATGGATTGCAATGATCAGCAGCGAGTTATCTTTGCCACTTTTATGCTCACTGAGGAGACTGAGCACTAGTGGGAGAACTGCCGTCAGAGGATGGAGACTGAGGGTATAGCAGTCACTTGGGTTGTTTTTAGATAGAGGTTCTTGGAGAAGTATTTCCCTACAGATATCCATGACAAGAAAGAAATGGAATTCTTGGCACTGAAGTAAGGGAATATATCAGTATGAGAGTATGCGGTGAAGTTTGAGGAGCTGGCTAGGTACTACACACTGTATCAGTTTACAGCCGATGATCTTTCTAAGTGTGTCAAGTTTGAGGATGGACTTCGCCCAGAAATCAAGCAGGCAATCAGTTATCAGGAGATCAGAGTCTTCCCAAACTTGGTGAACAAGTGTAGGATCTTTGAGGATGCCTACAAGACCAGAGTAGCTAGTTTAAGGGGTTCAAATAGCCAGGGCAGCAAGAGGACCGAGCAGAAAGATAGGGGGTGGGAACTCTAATGCCCCTAGGCCCATGAAGTGCAGCAAGTGCGGCGCACCAGATGACTTCACTACCCAGTTCAAGGAATCGAACATCATCTGCTTTAGGTGTGGTAAGCCTGGCCACATCAGCCAGGAGTGTGGAAGAGCAAAGTCAGAACGTCCAAGTGCTAGCAAGAGTGAACAGTCTCAGGCTAATCGACTGAAGACCACTGGGAGAGTCTTTACTCTTAGTGTTGCTGAGGCCTCCGAGTCCGAAGATTTGATCCACGGTATGTGATTAATTGATGGAACTCCTTTAACTGTATTGTATGATTCGGGTTCTACACACTCATTTATATCACATGATATAGTCGAGAGTTTAAATTTGCATGTTACCTTTCTTGAGTATGATTTGATTGTTGCCTCACCCACAAACAAGCATGTTCTCACTTCACATGCATGCAAGAACTGTCCTATTACCATTGATGTTAGGAACTTTACTGTTGATCTTGTATGCTTACCTTTGAAACAGCTTGACATTATTATTGGCATGGACTGGTTATCTTCCAACCACGTCCTTTTGAATTGTTTTGATAAGACCTTACTTTTTGGAAATCCTGTGGAGTCTAAGGATCCTAGATTTCTCTCTGCCAACCAAGTTAATGCTTCGATTAAAGAAGAGGTCCAAGTGTACATGATGCTATCTTCCCTGGAAGTAGAGAGCCCTCTTGATCTTGGAAGTGTGCCTGTTGTGCGGGAATTTCCTGAAGTGTTTCTGGGGGATGTTTATAACTTGCCCCCTAAGAGAGATGTTGAGTTCACCATAGACTTAGTGCCTGGCACTAGGCCTATATCCATAGTACCCTATAGAATGTCTCTTCTAGAGCTAGTTGAGTTGAAGAAACATATAGGGGATCTGATACAGAAGCAGTTTATTAGGCCTAGCGTATCCCCATGGGGAGCGCCAGTGTTGTTGGTGAAGAAGAAGGATGGCAGTATGAGGTTGTGTGTCGACTATCGGCAACTTAACAAGGTGACCATTAAGAATCGGTATCCTCTCCCTAGGATTGATGACCTTATGGACTAGTTGATAGGAGCTTGTGTCTTCTTTAAGATAGATTTGAGGTTAGAGTACCATAGATTAGGGTTAAGTCTGAGGACATCCCAAAGACAGCGTTTAGGACACGTTATGGTCACTATGAGTACGTGGTTATGCCCTTTGGTGTGACCGATGCTCCTGCTGTGTTCATGGATTACATGAACAAGACCTTTCACCCTTACTTGGATAAGTTTGTGCTTATTTTTATAGATGACATCTTAGTATACTCCAAGACCAAGGAGGAACATGAGGAACACTTGAGCATTGTCTCGCAGACCCTTAAGGAGAAGCAGTTGTAGGCTAAATTGTCTAAGTGTGAGTTTTGGTTAGAAGAGATGAGTTTCTTAGGAAATGTCATCTATAAAGGTGGGATAGTCGTGGACCCGACTAAGGTAGAGACGGTGCTCCAGTGGGAAGCGCTGAAGTTCGTAACCGAGGTTAGGAGTTTCTTGTGTTTAGCAGGGCACTATAGGAGGTTCATAAAAGGTTTCTCTAAGATAGATTTACCCTTGACCTGGCTCACCAAGAAATGACAGCTCTTTGTGTGGGACTCTAGGTGTGGGGAAAGTTTCCAAACCTTAAAGAATAGGTTGACATCAGCACCAGTGTTAGTTTTGCCAGATCCTAGTGAATAGCTTGTGCTTCTAGGCAGTGTTGCCAAATATCGGCGATATGGCCGATATATCGATATATAGTATCGGAAATTGGAGGACCCGATGCGTAAAGTGATATGATATGGCCTTTCCGATTTGGGACATAAATCGGCCGATATATCGGATATAGATATCTCGCTAATATCATAAATATCGGAACTTTGCCTATTTTTGGATTTTTTCCCTTTTTTTAAACCCTATAAATGAAAGGTCAGCACCATCCACCGACTGACTCCTTGAGAAGCACCGACCCACTCCTTTAATTACGCAACTAATTGATTTTAAAGAGATTCAACCTTTTGACTTTCAACTTTCAAGCCATATCACTCTGCTGCCTCGGCCTCCTCACATAACGGCTCAGCCTCAACCTCCTCGCATATTCCGCCTCCACCATCTTCATCATCTCCGGGCGTCGATCTTAGCCTCTCAGGTAACGTGAGTCCTTTGTTTTCTCCATTCTCTTCTTTCCCTTTCTTTATATTCTGTTTTTTGTTGGCTTATTCCCTCTGCTTTTCTCTTCTAATCTCTTCCTCTGTTTTTCATATTCTTTCCCCTCCCATTCTCCCTTTCTCTTCCTTTGTTTTTTCGTTATCTTTCCTCTCCCATTCTCCATTTCTCTTCCTTTTTTTTTCGTTTACTTTTCTGTCACATTCTCCCTTCACTTCCTCTGTTTATTTTTTTTGTTTCTTACATATCCCTTCTCTTCCCCTGTTTGTAGTATGGCAAGTGAAGATTCATCCAATCCTTCAACAGTATCTAGGAATGACCCTGGATGGAAGTATTGTAGTCCATTACAAGCCAATCGTACTAGTGGCTGTGTGTGCAATTTTTGTGGGAAGGCCATGTGGGGTGGAATTACTAGAATGAAAGAGCACTTGACTGGAAAGAAGGGGAATTTCAACCGATATGTGACTTCCGATATTTGTCCGATACGATATCCGATATTTCACATATCGGATTTTTAGCTATCCGATATTCGTTATTAACAACACTGCTACAAAGTTCAGAAAGCTAGTTTTTCTTATCTTATAGGAAGAATAATAATAAAAAAGGCTCTCTGTCTCTAAAACTTAGTACTGTGACAAATGTCCACTTGTATTTCCACCTCTGTGATAAAACACTGGTACGAACTGCATCTTTAGTAGGAAGAAAAGAAAGAATGTGGCCAATAATAAAGTCAGGTAGGTTGCTTATCATACTGGATGTTTGCCTCTTTGATGGTTTACCAGATGCGGTAACAGAATCCAAGTGCATGTTTATAGCAAGTTCCTACAAATACAATGAGATGAATTGTAAAGCTCTATATATATTACACACATAACAATGTCAAAAAAATTGATGGAATCAAAGTTCGAATTAGTCGATAATAGTAGGGTTGTTCAAAAATATCATCAAACTAAACTGCACCGGTAAACCAAACCGAAGAAAACCTTAAAGAACTAAACTATTTTACAGGTTTAATAACTAGAACCCCTTTATGTTAAAGATTTCTTGAACTGAATTGAACCACAGTTCAGTTCGGTTAACCTACTCATAACCAATTTTTACTCCAATCTACAGACTTCATGCAATCTGTATTGTATATCTGATAGTGAAGGTCGCAATATAATGATCCAAAACATTGTGCGTTAAGGTATGGGCTGTGGCCCAGTTTGCATAATAGCTTGCTCTTGAAATGTAATTCGTGCTTAATTAAAAAGTTCCATGCTTGTTGATTTTAAAAATAAGTGAAGTTAGATGATTAGTCAACACAAAATTGATTGGAAGTATATTAAAATATTCTTTCAAGGTATTTGTTTTAAGCAAATACAATCCTTATCCATTTAACAACTTCATTATGTGGCATCTTGAAGAGACTCAAAAGACACAAACTAAAGCAAAGCGGTAACTGAAGTGTCTTCTTTGTCTCCTCAAACTTCATTATGTTCTCTCCCTTGCCACCAACATGCTGCGGAAAAGAATAGCCAATAATATTGTATTCAATTTTTTATTGTTACAGTAAACTCAAACAATGTATTTGAAGTGAAATAAAATAAATTAAAATATTCTTTCAAGGTATTTGCTATAAGCAAATACAATCCTTATCCATTTAACACCTTTTGATTGTCATCACTATGAAGTGGGAACTCAAAATCGAATAATTAACATGTGAAAATGTAAATAAAAATATCCTTATTTGTTCTCAACTTCTTACATTAAAATTTTGATGGAATGAAGAACATTCATTAAAAAAATAAAGGTTTAATAACGCTTATTAACGGAAACGCTATTAAAAGTTCCGTCATGAATAGCGTTTTGTTTAAAATGCACTTATAATGGCGCTTGACCGCTTGTTTGATTATGCACTATCATTTCCGTATTTTAATACTGAAACATTTCTCTATGACCCGCACTCATGCACACTTCAAACTTCAAATTACTGCTTTTGCTTCCATATCATTGTATTTGATCTAAGCAAGTGCAATCCTTATCCCTTTAACAAATTTTGATTGTCATTACTATGAAGTGTGGGGAAGTTAAAAACACCATGTATATGAATTTAAATATGTGAAATAAAATAGAAATTACACTAACCAAGTTGGAGAAATTATACTTTTGACCATTGTCCATTGAAAATGTAACAAACAGAATGTTCTGCTTGTATTAGAAATTTAAAGGAATGGAAAACATTCATTGAAAAAAAGAAAGGAAAAGGTTTACATGGTGCTTATTCGTAAAAGCACTATTAAAACAAAATTCATGAATAGCATTTGTTTCAAGAAGCGCTATCATTTCCCTATTTTAAAATTGAAACTTTTCTTTATGACCACACTCTCACACCTCCAACTTCAAATTATTGCTTTTGCTTCTGATATCATAAGTTCGTCATACAATTTTTTTTACTTTTATTTTTTTTCTTGTCATTTTCTATTGTAGCTTAATGATAAATAGTTTTAACTTCTTACTTAAAATTTATAAGTTAGTCATACACTTTTCATAACTTTTAAGTTTGTCAATCTATGCAATGTTCATTAAGTATAGATATTGAGAGTTAAAGTTAATTAGATATTGATCAGGATAGCATATGTATACATGACAACAAAAAAATGCATTGAAAATATAGTATTCCATTAAAAATAATTAAAAATAACTTATACAAAAATAGCCCTCACTCCCCCCTTCTCCTCTTTTCCTTGGCCTAATCAGTAAGCCGGAGCGTGGGGTAGGCCTCTCTATAATCACCCCTTATTTTTTTATTGAATCTTTTCCATGTTAGATTCATATGGAGACAGTGGTGAGGGCTCTGGATACATAGATTCTGAAGAAGAATATATCACAAGAGGAGCCGATTGAATACCCTGCCCCTAAGGAAGGCAGTGTCGAGGGAATTGGGCCAGTTTGAGGATGCTGCATACCAATAGGATTCATGATGTGAAATAACTTAATAAAGATCATTCGATTGGGGATGCTTCCATTATTCCAGCAAAGATGGTATTTTAATTAGAAGTTCCATGATTATGAATGAAAGGTTGATTTTGGAGTAGGTGAGGAGGTGACAGACCACAGTAATTTCAGATATTGATAGAGTTGAGGAGTGCCGGCTTTCCCTATCTGTGAGGGGAAGAATGAAATGTTTGCAATACTCCAGCAAGAACTTAGCCTTGTTGGTCAGTCGAGAGGTCTCATTCTTCATCTAACCAATATTGTCCCCAAAAAGTTTCTGACATACCTTCTTCAATGAAAGGCTTGGATTTTCCAATATCCAGTCTAGACTTATAGAACTCTCTAGACCCTTGTTTGGGAGCTCCCGTTAATTCAGCAACAAGAGCCAGTGTCATGGTCACCGGTACACCACCACTTATGTGGCTAGCGATGGGCCCGTCATCGTTGATATAAGCATTTAACCAGGATTTCTTGATTTCTATAGTAGAGATGTGTCTATGGAGTTGAAGTAATAAGTCCATCCTTGAAAATAAATCTTTGAAGCATCATATCCATCCCATTTAAGCTCTTCAAGATTCATTACCCTCATTGTAATGGGCTGACATTTTGGAGCCATTTGGATTTCAGTGAGTGAAAGGTTATTTGGAGATTGAAAGGTTTCAGAGTGTGGGATAATTTTAGAATATGGAATGGATTTACTTATTCACACGAGCGGGTGATGCAGTTAGCGGATAAGAAGTCGCGTGTTTTCAAAGAGAAACCATAATTAGAAGTTACAATGTTTTTGGAGTAATTAGCAATTACAATGTTAGTGGAGAAGAGGAAGAGATCAAGAGATCACATGCGGTTGTGCTCTGTCATTCGGTATTATTATCGCTAAAAATTGTGCTATCAAGTTATAGCATCATTTTCTAGAGAAGTGTTGTTAAATGTAATTCATGAACCTTAGATAAAAGAATCAAGCAAATCTTAGCACATCAACTCAATGGTGCACACTCAGAAAGAACATTCAAGCTCAATAGCTCACTAAGGTTATAACCAAGATTCCAAAATTTCATTCCAAACCTCATTGCCATGAATTTAATGAAAAAGAAACAAAAATATGCAAAGAGGTTATGAAAATTGCTATGAACAAATTTGAAAAATGCAGATTATACTACAAGAAGAACTTCCAAAGAAAGGAAAATAGCCTGGCAAGTTGCACAAAATAATGACAATGCCAAAAGCGACATCTCAAAACAACATCATAAACCTTTATGTGCTTGGCCTGTTTTTATTCTAACACGACTAACTAAAAAAAATGAAACAGACAACTAACAGCAAGAAAATGAAAATAAACTAAAGTGAAGGGTTAAGAAAAACTCATTGTGAAGCTTCCATCAGGATCCCATTTCCTGTGGCATAAGGGCCAAGAGATACTCAAAATTGAACAACTTCCTCCAGGATCCCATAGCTTGTGGAGTGCGGATGGAACAAGCAAGTGTGAGGATATTCCATTGACTTCTTCAAGTGTTCTAGTGAGAGCATATCCTCCCCAGTCAAATGGCAAGTGATAAACTCCTTTTTTGACCTCTTTAAGCATACATACTCCATGAAGCACATGAGGTTTTACTTCTTGAGCCAATTTTGTAGTGTCCACACATGCATGCAAACCAATATATTTATCCAAGGCAGCAATATCAGGTTTCTTGGTAAGCATGGTGAAAGATAGATCCTCTTTTCTGTCCATCCCATGTTCTTTTTCTTGTGATCCATCTTCCACTACCACTTCATCTTCATTCAAGGCCATATTCACAATTACATTATCCTCAATTTGATTCTCATGCGGCTTTGCTGCTAGCAATTTATAATATTCACTAGCATGTTCTTCTAACTACTGAAAGTTGTCACTTAGCATCGCCGCTATCAATTGAGAATGTTCCCTATGCATTTTAAGCCTTTGAATCAAGGCACTTATTTCTTCCTTGATACGCTCTATGCTTTGGATCACAAGTTGAGCATCTATTTCCCAAAGTGATTCCAGCACCTCGGGGTCCATCTTAAGGTGTGGTGGTGGTTGTAAGGATGACAAATATGATTCCCATTCCTTCTTTGAGTATATCTTCACATGCTTGTCAATAATACAATCAAGCACGATCCAATCAATTTGATATTCCCAATTTGGATAGTAACGATGGTCAATGTGTTGCATCCACCTAGCACAAACAATCCTCAAAAGAAAAAAATCAAATATATACAAAATAAAAATAAAATAAAATAAAATAAAATAAAATAATTGTCTAAAATAATTGTCTTCTTTGTTACTAATGATATTGGTAAAGCCAATCCCCGGCAACGGCGCCAAAAACTTGTTAAGCAAAATTGGCAAGTGCACTAAATCTCTGCAAGTAATAAAAATGGTGAGAACCGGATATCGTCCACAGGGATTAGTTACCAAGTACCAATTAACAAATTAAACAATTATCTAAACTAAAATTTGGTATGAAGAGAACCCAAAATAAATAAAATAAAACAAAAGAGCAATAAAATATTTTTTTTGAATTTTTGTTGAGATAAAATAGAAATAAAAGTACTAGGGATTTTATTTAATCCAATTATGAATCACGATTCCTCATAGACAAGGAATTGTATGAATTACCGACACTCTAATTATCCTAATTCCAATTGGCATGTTGAAGGACAAATTCCCTTAATTAATTGAAGCCTAATTCCTTAGTGAATCAATTCTACCAAACCTCAACAATTACCCTAATTCCTTAGGTCTAATTAACAAGGCATGATGATAAAAGCTCTATGGAATTTGTGAAATGCCAACATTAATCAAGTTATCTATTCCTAGATTAACCCAATTAACAGTGATGATTATAAGAGGCAAAGTCCAAAAATCACTATTCCTATAGCATATATATGGTGGTGAAATGTTTCCCCCAAAACACACATTAGAGTCATGGAACCATAGATGACCAAGAGAATAGGAGAGCAATTACAAAAACTCAATATTTTCAATGCAAAGCACAAAATTCCCAATTGCTATAATTGATTTTTTTTCCCTCTCCTCCCTTCTTTAAAGTTTTTCCTCAACTTCATCGACACAAATTTTTTTTCCAAAATTCTTTTCTTTTGTTACTTTTTTTCTGTTTTCATGTGGGTATATATTTTTTTCTTTTTCATGCTTTCTTGCACTTATTTTCCCAAAGCTTCTCACATTATTCCATTACCCTCTCTTAGTTTCGCTAGTAGCTCTTTAGGTGAGCAATTGGTTTTCAATCTAATTGCAATATGAATTACAATTGAATGTGGTCCCACTTGCTTATTTCAATTGCCAAAGTAATTTGTTCCTGATACTTGAACTCAACACGTGGCCTTTTCTTTCTTTTTCACTTGGGCCTTTTCAACTTGAAGTCCAATTTAAAAAGACTCTAAGCCATTCATTATTTGCTACAAAAACAAGTTAAAATATTATTAGAATAACTCTGAAAAATATATACTAAACTAAAATATGTAAAACACTATTAAAAACTCAATTAACTAAACTTAAGGACAAAACTCAATCAATTAGTATAATTAAGAGCAAAAATCCATCAAATAAGCACACACAAATCACATAATTTAGCGGATTATCAGCGTCACAAAATAGCTCAATTAAAAAGATGCATGAAGAAAATCAATTTTCACAACCTGCATTAAAAGGAATAAGTTTTCGTTAATGAAAATGATCTTTGGAAATAACAAGCGCTCGTCCACTAAAGTAATAGAAGTGCTCGTCCAACACTAAAGTAATAGAAGTGCTCGTCCAACACTAAAGTGATACAAGCGCTCGTCCATTAAAGTGACAGAAGCGCTCGTCCACTAAAGTGATAGAAGCGCTCGTCCACAAAAGTGACAGAAGCGCTCGTGCACTAAAGTGACAGAAGTGCTCGTCCACTAAAGTGACAGAAGCACTCGTCCACTAAAGTGACACAAGCGCTCGTCAACTAAAGTGACAGAAGCGCTCGTCCACTAAAGTGACAGAAGTGCTCGTCCACACAAGTGACAGAAGCGCTCGTCCACACAAGTCTTTGGACTTTCTAAGTCCTTAATGAGAGTATCCGTCCAATGACGTGGCATATGGAGCTCGTCTACTATCAACTACGAGCCCTGAGGATTGAAGACGACGCCGATGTAGAATCTTATTTCAAGAACCAGAATCAAGAAAACAGATTTTGTTATCAGATCCAAAGCTGTTTTAATTGATCCCAACGACTATAACTTGTTTTCTATATAAAGAGGAATCAAAGGAACACTTTCAAGACATCAAAAATAATATCTAACAACAACAAATAAGAATTACATGAAATAAATTTGAGAGATCAATTGTGAAAATCATTCATCATCTTTCTTGAGCTAATTGTGAAAAGAGTGTTTCATTCTCATAAGTGTTTCAATTTGTTTATCTGACTAATGAGAGTTAGGAATGAATTTTTCGTTCTATTTGATTGTAAAGAGTGAGGGAGTCTCTCTGAGTGATTAGGGTGAGGTATCCCTAAGCAAGAACATTGAGTCTCTTCACAAGAGTGTGGTATCTCGAGGTGAAGGAGTGCTTTGTGGTGTAAAGGTTTTTCGAGCTACCTGGCTAAAGCTTGTTGTGTTAGTGTGTGAAAACCCACAGGTGGAGTGGGGACTAGATGTAGGTCACAGTGGTGGTGACTGAACCACGATAAATCTGGTTGTGTGGTATCTCTAAACTCAAACTCTTTAATTTCTGTCTTGTGCATATAACTGTGATCTTGATGTTCTGAGTTTTCAATTGATATCAGTTCTTGATCTGAATAATCAGTATTGAATCTTGAGTAAACTGTGATAATCACTGTGTATTCAATTCTATTCTTAAGGATCAATATTTGAATTAAATCTTGCATCATATACTGAAACTGAAACCTGCAAGTTTGTTCTTGATTGTTAATGCTTGTATCTGAAACTTGCATAACTTGTTCTTAATCTTTAAAGGCTTAATCAATTTCTGTATTTTGTTATTATTGAGTTCTGAACCTGAACCTATTCTGTGATCTATTAATTCTGAATCAATCTTTCTTATCCTCATCGCCTTCTATTCAAGATTTTATATAAACCCTTCATTGATTTTGTAAAAGATCCTGAGGCCACAAATCTGAAAACTAAAGTTTTGTGAAAAGTTTTTTAAGAGGGAAATATTTTAATAAAACTCAATTCACCCCCCCCCCCCCCCTCCCTCCTGAGTCGTTGAAGCCAAAACAACAATATGCCTTGTAATCTTAAATCCAAGAGTTTGAACTCAAAAGAATTTCCTAGCCTATTTTCACTCATGAGGCCAAAACCCTAACCAAAGTGGTTAGAGGATTTTATTTCATATTTTTTGAATGGTAACAATGAATCTATTAAGGTTAATACTATATGAACCAGACTCCAAAAGATTGGAATGAGAAAAGAATCCTAACCCTATTTTTAATTAGGAGGCCGAACCTAACTATGTAGGTAAGGGTGGGTTTGCGGATTAATTTGTTGATTATGTTGTTTGGTTTAAGATGAAACTGTTAAGCTGTGGTGTGATAATGAGGAACTTCGGATTCGGGATTACAGTGATCACTCAGGCTGGGGAAAGGATCACTCTATCGTCAGAATCGATAAGTAGTATATTATATAATAATTGTGTAGGGCGACCTAAACCCTACTATTAGTCGAGTAATCGACAAGAACAAAATCACATTGGAAACCTTGTCTGTAAAACCAATGGCAATTCAGGGATTGTAGGTTTATCGACGTTATATTGATTTTATGATATTGATTATATCGGAATTTATGTTTTTGTGATACACTGGTTGAGGTATTTCATTGCATGTGACGTGTTATTTTTTATGTTTGAATATTTCTTGATATTGTGTTATGCATGATCTGCCTGGTTTAGTACTATGCTTAATTGATTTTAAGCGAGGATATATGTTGTTCGGAGGATTTGGTTTGGGTGAGAAAGTATCGGTGAATTAGAAGTGCCTAGCTTAAATGGATTATTTTAGAGATGAAATGTGTCATAGAATGTGAGTCGAGGCTATGATGGAAGCTTGAGGCACTAAGTTGTTATTAATGTAATTCAGTGAGAATCATAGGCTGCATTGTGTTTATAACCGTATGTTTGAAAACATACGAGGTTTGAAGTCCTTGTGGGACTGTCCTATGTTAGATTTAATTGTGCAACTATAGTGTCAATGCTTTGCTTGAGCACCCTCGATAGAGAGAACCAGGGTGTACACCGACTGTGTTGTGTAGCTATAGTGTCATTGTCTTGCATGAGCATTCTCACCATGGATGAGAATGTGCACCGGTTTTGGGGACACATCACTTAGACGACTGACTAATATCCCTAATGGTAATGGGGGATTTATGGCCACATCAGTATAAAGTTTTAGATTGCATGAGTGAGGGTAGAGGTTGACATAGTGAATTAGGGATGAGGATTGATTATGAGTGATGTTATGTCTGTGACATTTATTGTATTATATAATATGACTCTTTTCCGCTTTTTGATGATAGAATTGCTTCTTATCCCCTACTTCTGTATTTTTGTGTGTCTACTTTATTTACGTTAGAAGACCCGATGGAGGAATATGTTGCTGAGGAGCTGGACGGAACTCTGTATGAAACAGAGGTTGTCGAGGAGTTGGATGGAACTCCTTTCGAATAGAGGTGGGAGGTCGAGCTGTGACCCATAGTGATTAGAGTATAGATAGTATGGCCAGTGTGTCTAAAAAGTATTTTTATATGTTTCTTCTAGTATAACTTTTATTTAAGTATATACCCGTGAGGGATCCTACTGAGAGGATACCCTCAATAGTGTTTTGTTTTATGTTTTAAAACATACGTGTGTATTCACATTATAAATATGGTGTGTTGTTTTTAATTATCCAGAGTTATTTGCTTATTAACTTAAGTTTTTAATTTTTATGAATTTTCACGTTAAGTGCGCGACTAAGTAATTAAAGAATGAAGTTTTATTCTAATAACACAACGGGGTACAATGGGGTGTCTCATTTTGCTATCAGAGCAGTTTGATTCTGATCGGACTGTGTGGTCTAGGATGTTGTTACTGACCGTGTCTAATTGAATCCACATCGAATTTTGACTATGCTTAGAAGTTGGGTAGTGTGTCCGATTTTACTACGAAAATTAATATTGGTATGACATATGGTATGTATATACTTGCCTATGTAGTATTATATGTCATACTAATGAGAGCGGATGATTTCTTTTACAGAATCATGACTCGAGGAAGAGGACGTCCAACCAACATTGGTGACAGAACTCCTGAAAGAAACATATGAGCTATCAATAATGACACTAATGGAGGAGAGTCATCTGTGACTCCCAATACCATGGAAACGATAGCTGCTGCGATGTTATTACAAACACAATAGAATGCTGAAATGCTGCAGATGAACATAGAGCAGCTAGAACTAAAGAATCAGAGGAGGGTTGCAGCTGCTGACGATGCTGGATTGGATACCTTTCTAAATGGGAATCCACCTCAATTATGAGGAGAGTATGACCAAGAGAAGGCTGAATGGTGGGTACAAGAAATACATAATATATTTGAAACTGTGCGTGCTGTGATGATAGGAAAGTAACTTATGCTGCCTTCATGCTAATTGAAGGAGCAGAGTTCTGGTGGAAATGAAAGAAAAGACTATTGGAAGCTAAGAACATAAACATTAACTAACAGTTATTCACCAAATGCTTCTTCAAAAAATATTTTCCGCGTCTAGTTCGACACGAGAAGGAAAAAGAATTCACAAACCTCAAACAAGGCAACATATCTGTTGGTGATTATTCATCACCTTTTGAAACGCTGATCAAGTTTTCGGAATTCTATCAGAGGTTTCCAAGTGAGGACTGGCAATGTAGAAGATTTGAGGAAAGACTTAGAAATGAGCTACAGAGGGCTGTGGTTTTTCTCGACATTCAGTATTTCCCGGAATCGGTGGAGAGATGTAGTGCTATTGAAAGTATAGATCTGAGGATGGCCAATGAGTAGAAACAATTAAGGAGTAGAGGTACTAACCGATCAAATTTTCAGAGGCGCGGAGGAAGTGGTTCTCAGTGGAGGCAGAGACCCTATGCCAGACCAACACAGACACCTGCACCAGCACCAGTAGTTAGATCGGGTCAGCAACAACAAGGCTATGCTTGCTTCAGATGTGGAGGATCGTATCATATTAGGGATTGCAATGAAAGGCCTAGTTGTTTCAGCTGTGGGAAACCAGGCCATATGGCAAGAGATTGCAGGCACCGGGCTATGCAACAGCCGGCAACAGCAGGAAGAGGAGCTGGAAACAATAGAGGTGGAGCTGGAAGAGGAGTTCCGACAGGAAGACAATATGTGGCCAGACCTCAAGCCACTGGAAGAGTATTTACTGTGAGGGGAGCTGAATCCTCTCAATCTGCTGATCTTATACAAGGTATGTGTTTGATAGCTGGTAGACTCTCGTATGTGTTGTTTGACTCAGGTGCTACATATTCTTTTATTTCGCACGAGTGTGTGGATCATTTAAACTTAACTATTTCCAAATTACCTTATACCCTTACAGTATCTACCCCAACTAGTAATCCTTTGACTACTATGTCTATCTGTTTACAGTGTCCTATAGTTGTTGAGAATAGGACATTTATTGTAGACCTTATCTGTTGGCCTATGCAATAGACAGATGTTATTCTTGGCATGGATTGGCTTTCGGCTAACCATGTAGTGCTAGATTGTTCTAGCAAGGCTTTATCATTTCTTGAACCTCCTAGTATAGTATTTGCCAATGAAGGAGTATCTAAGAGGAGTGACAACTCTCAACAGTTCATGATGCTTTTCGCAGTGGAAACCAATGAGACTCCCAGCATAGATTCTATGCCTATTGTGAGAGAGTTTCCTGAAGTTTTCCCTCCAGACGTTCCAGGTTTGCCACTGGAAAGAGAAGTGGAATTCACTGTAGATCTCGAACCAGGGACAGGACCTATATCTATAGCACCCTACCGAATGCCACCGGTTGAGTTGGCGGAGTTGAAGAAACAATTGGATGACATGTTAGGAAAGGAATTCATCATACCGAGTGTTTCACCGTGGAGAGCACCGGTGTTGTTTGTTAAGAAGAAAGATGGAAGTGCGAGGTTGTGCACGGATTATAGGCAGTTGAATAAATTGACAATTAATAATAAGTATCCATTTCCTAGGATAGATGATCTGATGGATCAGTTGAAAGGAGCAACAGTGTTCTCTAAGATTGATTTAAGATTCGGATACCATCATATTAGAGTAAGGAAGGAAGATATACTCAAGACGGCTTTTAGGACGAGGTACGGGCATTACGAGTATTTAGTTATTCCTTTTGGTGTAACTAATGCACCAGCGGTGTTCATGGATTATATGAACAAAATATTCAGACCGTTCCTAGATAAGTTTGTTGTTGTGTTCATCGACGATATTCTTATCTATTCTTGTACGCGGGAAGATCATGAGGAACATTTGAGGGTAATGCTGCAAGTTTTGAAGGATAGGCAATTTTATGCCAAACTTTCCAAGTGTGTATTTTGGCTTGAAGAAATGCATTTTCTAGGTCATGTGATTAATAAAGAAGGAATAGTCGTAGAT
This sequence comes from Sophora flavescens, assembly GCA_030762895.1. NCBI lineage: Eukaryota > Viridiplantae > Streptophyta > Magnoliopsida > Fabales > Fabaceae > Sophora > Sophora flavescens. The sequence continues at coordinate 104,874,970 of CM061066.1, read as the reverse complement.
CCAACTAAGGTCTAGGCAATTCTTAAATGGGAATGACCTAAGTCCGTAAGTGAAATATGGAGTTTCTTAGGACTAGCAGGATATTATCGGAGATTCAGAGAGGGATTCTCGAAGATTGCATTGCCTATGATGCAATTAACGATGAAGGATACAACTTTTGTTTGGAGGGACAAGTGTAAGCAGAGTTTTCAAAAGCTAAAGGAAAGGTTGACTACATCACATGTGTTGACTTTACCCGATCCTTTAGGACAATTTGACATATACTGTGATGCTTCATACCAAGGTTTAGGTTGTGTTCTAATGCAAGAAAGAAGAGTTGTGGCGTATGGTTCCCGACAGCTGAGAATTCATGAGAGGAATTATTCAACTCATGATTTGGAATTAGCAGCAATAGTGTTCGCATTGAAAATATGGCGACACTTTTTTGTATGGAGCAAAGTTCAATGTCTTCAGCGACCAAAAAAGTCTAAAGTATTTGTTTGATAAAAAAGAGTTGAATATGAGACAACGAAGATGGAAGACGTTTATCAAAGATTATGATTTTGAATTGTTGTACCATCCTGGAAAGGCGAATGTTGTAGCAGATGCTTTCAGTAGGAAATCTTTGAAGTTGGCACAGGCAAACACAAGAAGGGGGTTGAATTGTGTTTGTTAATTATTTTCTCAAAAATCCTTTTTGAGAAACCTTTTCACAAGCAGAAGATAAAAAGTTTAAGCATACAATAAATCCTTTTTAAAAGAGTAACAAAATCAAATCCCGCAGTTAGTATAAATAAATAAAACTGTAAAAGATAAGGGATAGAAAATTCACTCAGGTATTTTATCCTGGTTCACTCTCTTCCAACCAATAGCTACGTCCAGTCCCTTCTATTTGAAAGATTTTCTCCACTATATCCAAATAGATTCTACAATAAGTATTCCTCACCTCTCCAGGCTACAAGTATTGCTTTTTTGCCAAGCCTCTTCAAGCTCTAATACAATCACAAATATTTTTCTAACATATTTCTAACAGACTATATGTGAGGGTATGAAGGTTTAATATCTACTGAATATTTTTACAAATATTCAACCTTTAAGAATTACAGACTTTTGCTTTACAAAGGGAATATGATCTTTGAATATCTTGCAGTTGTTCAAAATGGCAAAAGTTCTACTTCAGTGCTTAAGACCTTCTACATATATAGTGGTCTTCAACTTCTCTTGTAAATCTTCAACGGTTATTTGAATAGTCCCGTTATAGAGATAGAATTAAATGCATGATATCCGTTGAGACTGATAGCATGATTTTGGCCGTGTTGGAAAACATCCTTGGTTATCAGAAAATCACAAAATGGAGGCTCACTGTTTTGAGCAATTGTACCTTAAAAATTTTATTTCCTCCTTTGTGTATAACCCAGCTTTTGTCCAGCAACAAAGATGTCATCGTACAGATCGTTTTGCAATTCCAATTGTACTATTTGCTTTTGGTATTTCCTTGATAGTAATATGAATTTTCTCAAAGGAAACAAGACATTAATCGGATAAAAACAAATGGGAAGAACAAATATTCATTTGAAATAAATATCAATCATTTGAAATAAATTCATCGTGAACTAGATTGCATTAAATCATATTCAAAGTAGTAAAGATATAGAAGATGTAGAACCGTCTATCGGCACTCAGTTTAAGAACGCGTCTACACAACATTTTATTCTTCTCGTCCACTGATGTGGTAGAAGCGCTGATCCACACAAGTCTTTGAACTTGCTAAGTCCTTAAAGAAACTCCGTCCAATGACGTGGCACTATGGACGTCTACTGAATTTTAGCTAGGCACTATGGATGTATACTTGAGTTTCAAGGAGAGCACTCGTCTGCTGGCGTGGCTACTATGGACGTCTATTGAATTTTAGTTAGCCATCTATTTAACGATTAAAATATAAACAGTTTAAATAACCTTTGGACGGGTAATTCTTTGCAAGAGTCCAAGCATTGTATACCTTATATTATTTTGAATATTCCTGCATAAACTGAAATCACTTGTTAGATCTCAACTAACACTTTGCCAAGTAAATTTAATCATTTTGTTAACATCAAAACCTAGAGATTAAAAAAACCAGAATCACTTTGGTTCCAACAATCTCCCCCTTTTTGATGATGACAGAAACTGATTAAATTTAAATAGTAAAGTCTAAGAGAGTTTGCAAGGCTCCCCCTATGACATAGCATTCAATAAATCAAGGCAGTTTAAGGCATATAAAACCAAGTCTTATTTGCAAAGTAATACAAGTTATCAAACCAAGATAGAATCCTATCAAACATTTGTGAATAAACAGATCAAACCAGTATCAGAGCATAATTTACTTTACAAACAAAATTTAGGCAAGAGAAGTCAAGGCAATGTATCAAAAAGATGAATAGATTAAACATGAATAGATTAAACTTATGCAGACAAAATATGTTATATAAAATTTAATCTCTTTCCTTTCTCCCCCTTTTTTGTCATCAGACAAAAAGTTAAAAGGAGTGGACCATCATAGTCACTAAAACAAATAAGATAAGAAAGAAAATATTTAGGTAGAAGGAGGTGGTGGAGGGGGTTGGTTTTGATTTGGATTTTGGATTTTCTGAAAATCCATTAATAAGGCCAGCATCTGAGTCACCATTGCATTTGTAGGGGCCAAGGTATCTTGAACTTGCTTTTGTACCCTTTCTTCAATCTGTTGTGCTATCTGCTCTGTCTTCTCATCAACTATCTTACCAACCTTATCATCGACAATTCTTCCAATGATGTCCTCAAGATTTGGTGTCAAGTATAATTGTCTTGAGCTCTCAGTAGAGTCTGAGACAGTTTCTTGAGCTTGGGCTGGTGGATGAACCATAGCAAGAGCTAATGGTTGAGAGGATGTCTTAGCAGACTCAGCACCTTGCTTAGAAGCACAGACCTCATCAGACTGCTTTGTCAGAGTTGGCTCAACAGTAGCAACAACAACGGCATCAACAAAGGGAGTTGAAGGTTCAGAAGTAGGTTTTGAAAAGATTTCAACATTCATCTCAGGGCCTTAGACAATTAATTCTTCGGTTGTATGTTCAGAGGGTGAGGTTGAAGCTAAGGTAAAGGCATATTGTAGAATTAGCTCAGGGACATCCTTTGCCCAATGAATAGGATTAGGAATTTCCACATCACGTCTTGTTATTGGAAAACCCCAAAGATCTTTGAAGATCAAATATATGACACGAGAAAGTCCACATCTGCCTCTGAATTTTGGAGTTTTCTTCTTCTCTTCAGCAGTCAGGCCGGAAGTGGAGGCTTCTCCGGTGCAGTGAATCAAGTGGGATAGCCAGAAAGCTCCTTCATAGTTAGCCTTAGTGACCATCTCAATTGGCAAAGATTGAATGTAATCCATCTAAGTGGTCAAAGGGTTTAGAATTGAGATCTAGCACAATGCCTTTAACTACTGGCATCTTTCCTTTGTGCTTTGGATGCTTCCTGTACTTGTCCTTGTTTAGATCGATCATTGACAACCTAGGACAAATCTTATAGGTCTTGACTCCAACATTTGTGGAAGTGGAGTGTTTTAAGCAGGTTGGAGGGACAAACCGTGCAGCTCTGTCTGCTCTGAAGTGGCTGAATTCCCATTTCAGAATCTCATACATCAGAGTGTCCACAAACTGGTCAACAACAGCTCCATATACTCTTGGGTGTTTGAAAGTCCTCCATTTTGTGGTCTTGTCCATCACAAAAGGGATTTTCCTGAAGGATCTGGCTCTTTTCTCGAGATCACTCTCAAGATCCTTCTTGCTGGGATCAGTATGCCAATCAGATATTATAACTCTCTCTACTCCATCAGTGAATGGTTTAAGGGGTAGAAGTTTCACTAGATTGGAGTAGATTTTTCTGGCAGGGAATCTTTGTTGGGAAGGTGAGTGAGAAGAGGTCCATGTTCATTGAATATTTGGGAAGGGAATGGGCCAGTTGGAGTGTGGGGTTCAGGGTTGACCCAGTATGGATAGATGTTGAGGGGTTCATACTCATATTCAGCAAGGGGATACCACTTTGTTAGAATAAGTTCTGGTTCTTGTAGAATGGTATGGAATAGTATATTCCATTCTCTCTGTACTTTGGCCCAATTTTCATATTTGCCAGTATAGAGAGTGGAAGAGAGAATTATGGGTGGAAACAAGGTTTGTTGGTTGCCTCTTCTTTTTGGAAATTGGACCAGCAACAGCAGCAGCTTGTTTTTCTAAAATGGCAGCGATAGAAAGTTCATCATCATCTTCTTCTTCAGACATGATTACTTTCCTTGTCCTTTTTGGTGCAGGTGGAAGAGTAGCACCAGAAGATACAGAGAGGACAAATCCTCTAGTAGTCCTCTTAGAAATGGGTTGCCTCACTGCCACAGTCTTCCTCTTGGTTCCTTTCTTTAAACCAAGGATTGCAGCTTCGTTGGCCTCAAGTGATTCTTCTTTAATCTTTATTTTCTCCTCAAGCTTTGTCAACTCCACTTGCTTGTAAGTGCTGAGTTGCTTGCCACTGAGATTAACTTTGCCAAAATCACTAGTTTGCAATCCTTTCTCACAAAGGAGTCTTTCTTGTTCATCCTTAGGCTTTGCACTTAGAACATCGTACATGAGACACCCCGTTGTGCCCCATTATATTATTACATTAAATCCTTAATTAGTTATTTACTTAATCGCGCGCTTACTGTTGAAAATACGTAAAAATTAAAACTTAATTAATAATTATATAACTTATGCAAATATAAAACACACCAAACTATATTACATAATTACACATATAAGTATCCTTTATTTTACACAACCTGCTTATAACTAAATGAAAGCAAGAAACGTCTTATATGACTCACTGGCCTTAAACTAACTACGCCACATTATTAGCATCAGTAGGTTGTTCTTCAACGTCAACTTCATACGGAACGTCGTTCCACTCTTCAACCATCTCCGTCTCGTATGGGGTTCCATCCATCTCCTCCGTAACATAGTCGTCCATATGGTCTTCTAACGCATAAAGTAGACAGACACCAAAAATACAGAAATAGGGAGATAAGAAACAGTTCTATCATCATAAGTGGAAAAGATTCATAGCATATAATACAATAATAGTCACAGACACGCATCATTCAAAATCAACAATCATCCTCAATTCACTATATATCATCCTCTACCCTTCAACTCATGCAACTAGACCTTTATGCTGATGTGGCCACTACTACTCCTGTCACACATCCCTCGTTAGGGATGCCATCGATCGTCCAAGTGACACGTTCCCCACGCCGGTGCACATTCTTATCCATGGTAAGAATGCTCATGCAAAGCAATGACACTATAGCTGCACTGTATCGTCGGTGCACACCCTGATTCTCTCTCTCTCTCTGTCAAGGGTGCTCATGCAAAGCAATGACACTATAGCCGCACAACCTAAATTCTAATTTGGAACGGTCCACGAGAACTTCGGACCTCGTGTATCTCAAATACACGGTTATGAACACCAATGCAACATATGATTCTCACTGACTTTTATCAATAACAACCTAGTACCTCAAGCTTTTCCTCATAACCTCCACTTACATACTATATCACATTACTTCTATACCATAATAGCGAGGCACTTCTAATTCATATTCAAAACTCTCACCCAAACAAAATACCTCCGAACAATATATATCTTTCCTTAAAATCATCTAAGCATAGTATTAAACCCAGGCAGATCATGCATACACATTAAACAACAGAATATTCAAACATCTCCATATCATATAAAGCAATTTATCATAACCAACTCATAATAGTTCAACCAAATAAATAACAAAGTCAGATTCTATCACGGCCGTGACAGACAACAAAGACAAGAATCCTACAACACAGAACCTGTCACGGCCTGGCCATGACAACCATCACGGCCGTGACAGACAGCAAACATCCTCAATATCATAATTATTCAAACACAGAAACAATACGTCACATGCAGATGGAATACCTCAACCAGCGTATCACAAACAGTCAAAAGTAAATAATTCAAACATCCTCAAATATGAATAATCAACCTAAGGCGATAAACCCACAATTCCCAAATCGTCATTGGTTTTACGGAAAAGATTTCAATACGATTTTGGTATTGTCGATTACTCAACCACTAGTAGGGTTTAGGTCGCCCTACACCATTATTATAAATTATATACTACTTATCGATTCCGACGATGGAATGGTTCTTTCTCCCACCTGAGTTTGCACCGGAAACACGTACACGACGATCTTCGTTATCCCTCCACGAGTTAACACAATCACCTTCAACCAAACAACGTAATTATAATTAATCAACTAACACCCATCTATGACACTTTAGGGCTAGGTTCGGCCAAGACTTAAAAATAGGTTTAGGATTATCTTCTTAATGTCATCTTTTGGATCCTAATTACTAGAGTCTTAATTAACATAGATTACCTATTACAAGACTAAAATTTGAAACAAAATCCTCTAACCTTTAGGGTTAGGGTTTAGGCCAAGGGCTGACTTTTAGGGTTCAAAATCCTTAAAATTCCTAATCATGATTAAGTCATAGATTAATGATCCTTGATTAACCTAAATCATGGATTAGTGACTAAACAACTAAAGTTCAAACTCAAAACTTTCTAACTCTTTTATACATAGATTCGGCCTCAACATAATCTTAGGGTTAGGGTTCTTAGTTTAATAAACCAACTTGGATTTATTAATCATACATACTAATAGCTTGATTAACAAGATCATTAATGAAAACCATGAACAAAAACTCTACCAAACCTACTTTGATAGATTCGGCCAAGGCTAGGTTTTCAAGAAAGAAATTTTTGATTGCTTCATGCTCTTGGATTTAGATAGTAGACATGATATCTAGAAGATAGAAAGTAGTTTCATCATCATTAGATTTTCCTAGGATTTATTATGATTTTTCAAAGTTCTAGGGTTTGAAACTTGAAAATGATGAACCACCATGATATAAGTCTTGAATCAAGAAACTATCTAAAGAACATAGACATGATTTAAGACAAAGATTAGGATTTACCTCTTGAGAATAAATGATGAAGAAAATCCAAGAACTTGCTTTGAAACTTGGAACTAAGAACTTAGAACTTTAGAGTTTTAGAAGACAACTAACCAAAGAACTAAATGAAAAGTGAGAGAAGGGTATTTATAGTGTGAGTGGCGACATCTCAAGAAGGATCTAGATGAAGATGAGTTGTCATGTTAAAAGGATCAAAGTGCAATTAAGTTCCAAGGACCAAATTGCAAAGATTCCAATAGTTGAAGGACTAGTTTGCAAATAGACAATAAAATGTCATGATGATGATTTTTGTCACATTAAATGCTAGCTTATCTTTGACTTAGTTGGCTGATTTTGGTGTCATAGATATTTTAGAGAAAACCTAACTTGTTGAAGAAGATTTGTTGAAGAAGATTGTTGAAGAAGATTGTTGAAGAAAAATCAAGAATGATGTAGAAAAGTGTGGAACATTCTAGAAAAATCTTGATTCATCCATCAAATGAGAAAGTCATCTTCTCTCATGGGCTTATGTATTTGGGCTTGACACATTTGGGCTTAGTTTCATTTTCTTGTTTGTTGTGGGGCCCACTTGAAGATTTAAGCCTTTAAGCTTAAGATAGGAAACTTAAGGAAACTTTAATGGCTTTTTGAACTCAAACTATGAACTATAAAAGTTTGGGCTTCTAAGCCACGACCATTTAAGGTTAGAAACAAGGATTCTAGCCCAATCCACTTGAAAAAAACGAAAAAAACTAATTTAGGGACAAAAGGGTAATTTACAGAAAGTTCAGGGACTTAACCGTAAATTTCGAAATTTTCTATTTAACCCTGAAAAACCTGCTAGACTTAAAAAAATGATTCATCCCATTGAATCATATCAAAATCCTAAGATAAACCCTCTATCCACTCTTAGAAACTCTAATTTCCCTTCCGTCGTCTACCCGATTACGTGTTCCGCCTGAAAAACGTAAATTATTTTATTTTTTTCTGAAAAAATTCTATCAATACAGAATCGTAGAAAATAAAATACTAAACTTAAGTCTTTCGTTCACGAATTAAAATTTGGTTTTCTGAGCAGTAAACTTTTCTTGTCAGCAAAAAACACGAAAACGCACAAACCGCTTCCGTCAATTTTCAACCAAAAACTTCCCGTAACCTTATGAAAATAAGTATAACAAGGAAATGACCTTGGTTTATCCAAAATCATTTTCTAAGTCTCGGATAAAAATATATATTTATATATTTATTACCGATATTACAAGACAGCGAAAATCGGGGTGTTACATTACTACCCCACTTAAAAAAATTTCGTCCTCGAAATTTACATACTTCAGAAAAGATGTGGATATCGTTGTTGCATATCTGCTTCACGTTCCCAAGTAGCATCTCCAGTATTTTCATCCCATATGACCTTAACCAAAGGAATTTGTCTACCACGAAGCTCCTTAATCTCTTTATCTCGCTATCCTTACAGTGTAGAGCCTCATACTCTAGATTCTCTCGCAGTTGTATAGACTCAGACTCAATAACATGTGAAGGATCAGGATAATATTTTCTCAACTGAGACACGTGAAAGACGTCATGAAGGTTTGCTAGGTTAGGTGGTAAAGCAATATGATAAGCTACTGGACCAATCCTTCGAATAATCTGGAAAGGTCCGATGAATCTAGGAGTAAGTTTTCTAGTTTTGACAGCCCTGCCAATTCCGGTCTTCGGAGTGACTCTCAAAAACACGTGATCGCCCTCCTGGAATTCTAAAGGTCTCCTTCTCTTATTCTTGTAGCTCCTTTGCCTATCCTGTGCTTCCTTCATCTTTTCCCTTATCTTCCTAACTTGTTCCGTAGTCTGCTTGCACCACATCCGGATCCAAGACTTGATTTTCACCAATCTCATACCAACATAACGGTGTCCTACACTTCCTACCATACAAAGCCTCGTATGGTGCCATCCCTATACTACTGTGAAAACTATTGTTGTAAGTAAATTCAATCAATGGCAAGAACTCATCCCAACTGCCAGTATGTTCCAAAACACAAGCTCTTAAAAGGTCCTCCAATGATTGAATCGTCCTTTCTGACTGTCCATCTGTTTGGGGATGGTAAGCAGAACTCATCCTCAACTTGGTCCCTAAAGCATGATGCAACTGTTTCCAAAATCTAGATGTAAATCTAGGATCTCGGTCACGAAACAATGCTCGATGGCACACCATGCAACCTAACAATTTCTTTGATGTAGATTTGGGTCAACTTCTCCAAACTATAGCTTTCCCCATAGGTAAGTGAGCACACTTCGTCAACCGGTCAATGATAACCCAAATCGCATCATGTTTCTTAGGAGTTTGTGGTAGTCCAACCACAAAATCCATAGCTATGCTATCCCATTTCCATTCTGGGATATCTAATGATTGCAATAAACCAGCTGGCTTTTGATGTTCTATCTTAGCCTTCTGACACACTAGGCAAGATAAAACATACTCTGCTACTTCTTTCTTCATCCTTGTCCACCAAAACAATTTCTTGAGATCCTGATACATTTTAGTGGATCCAGGATGAATACTCAACTTACTCTTATGTGCTTCTTCTAATATCAACTTCCTAAGTTCTAAATCCTCGGGCACGCATATTCTATCCCTAAACCTCAGTACCCCATTTGTTCCTCTACTAAACTCAGAATTTTTACCTTCATCTATACCTCTACTTATCTCCTGTAAATATGGATCCACGAGCCTGTTTATTCTTAAGATCTCTCATAAAATCACTACTAATAGTGATCATACCTAAGCAAATTTTATTCTCAACCAACTCCATTCCTAAGTTTAAATCTCTGAACTGTTCCAGTAATTCCAACTCTTTAACCATCATTGCGGACACATGCAATGATTTCCTACTCAAGGCATCCGCTACTACATTCGCCTTCCCAGGATGGTATAGTAAATCAAACTCATAATCTTTGATAAACTCCATCCATCTTCGTTGTCTCATATTCAACTCCTTTTGGTCGAACAGATACTTCAGACTTTTATGGTCACTTTGTAAACATTAAATTTTGCTCCATATAGAAAGTGTCGCCATATTTTTAATGCGAACACTATGGCTGCTAATTCCAAATCATGAGTCGGATAGTTCCTCTCATGAATTCTCAATTGTCGGGAAGCATAAGCCACCACTCTTCCCTCTTGCATTAGAACACAACCTAAACCTTGGTATGACGCATCACAAGATATCGTCAAACGGTCCTAATGGATCCGTAAAGTCAACACAGGTGATGTGGTCAACCTTTCCTTGAGCTTTTGGAAACTCTCGCTCACGATTTGTCCGTCCATACAAAAGCTGTATTTTTCCTCGTCAAGCTGCGTCATAGGCAACGCAATCTTCGAGAAACCCTCTATAAACCTCCGATAATATCCAGCTAACCCTAGAAAGCTTCGTACTTCACTTACCGACTTAGGCCGTTCCCATTTAAGAACTGCCTCAACCTTTCTTTGGATCTCTTGCTATACCTTCCTTGGTGATCACATGTCCTAGAAATTGGACTTCTTCCATCCAAAACTCACACTTGGAAAGTTTAGCATAAAGTCGCCTATCCTTCAAAACTTGCAGCACTATCCTTAAATGTTTCTCATGATCTTTCCATGTACGAGAATAGATAAGGATGTCGTCGATGAATACAACAACAAACTTATCAAGGTACGGTCTAAATATCCTGTTCATATAATCCATGAACATCTGCTGGCGCATTAGTCACACCGAACGGCATAACTAAATACTCGTAATGTCCATACCTTGTTCTAAAAGCCGTTTTTAGTATATCTTCCTTCTTTACTCTAATCGATGGTATCCGGATCTCAAATCAATCTTGGAAAATACTGCGGCTCCTTTCAATTGATCCATCGGATCATCTATCCTAGGCAACGGATACTTATTCCTAATTGTTACCTTGTTTAACTGTCTCATAATCAGGCACAACCTAGCACTTCCATCTTTCTTCTTAACAAACAACACTGGAGCTCCCCATGGTGAAACACTCGGCCTTATGAATTCTTTTCCCAACATATCATCCAACTGTTTCTTGACTCCGCCAATTCTATAGGTGACATCCGATAGGGCGCCATAGATATAGGTCCTGTCCCTGGTACAAGATCTATGGTGAATTCCACTTCTCGTTCGGTGGTAAACCTGGAACGTCGGGAGGAAAACTTCAGGAAACTCTCTCACGATAGGCATAGAATCTATACTAGGGGTCTCAATAGTTTCCACCGCGAACAAGCATCACGTCATCGCCGAGAATCGTCACTCCTCATGGATACTCCTTCATTGGCATTGACTATACTAGAAAACTCAAGAAATGATAAGGTCTTACTAGAACAGTCTCGCATTACATGGTTAGCCGAGAGCCAATCCATGCCAAGACTAACATCTATCTCATTGCATAGGCAAAGCAGATAAGGTCTACAATAAATGTTCTATTCTCAACAACTATAGGACATTGTAAACAAATAGACATAGTAGTCAAAGGATTACTAGTTGGAGTAGATATTGTAAGGGTATAAGGTAATTGAGAAACGAGTTAATTTTAATTGATCCACACACTCATACGAAATAAATGAATTTGTAGCGCATGAGTCAAATAACACATACGAGAGTCTACCAGCTATCAAACACATACCTTGTATAAGATCAGCAGATTGAGAGGATTCGGCTCCCTTCACGGTTAACACTCTTCCAGGTGGCACGAGGTCTTGCTCCTCTGTTGCCTGCGCGATATAACTCCTCTCCCAGCTCCACCCCTATTGCCTCCATTTCCTCTTCCTGCAGCTATCGGTGGTCGCCTAGCCTGCTGTCTGCAATCTCGGGCCATATGACCTATTTTCCCACAATTAAAACAACCAGGTCGCTCCCTGCAGTCTCTAAGAAAATGCGGTCCTCCACATCTGAAACAAGATAAACCTTGCTGCTGTTGACCAGTTCTAACCACTGATGCTGGTGCTGGTGTCTGCACTGGTCGGGCATACGGTCTCTGTCTCCATTGAGAGTTACTACCTCCTCGCCTCTGAAAACCCGGTCGAGTAGGACCCCCACTCCTTAATTGTTTCTGCTCATTAGCTAGCCTCAGATCTATACTTTCGATTGCACTGCATCGTTCCACTAGCTCTGGAAAACTCTGGATATCAAGAGATACTATAGCCCTCTGAAGTTCATGTCGGAGTCCTTCCTCAAACCTTCTACATTGCCAATCTTCATCTGGGAATCTCTGATAAAATTCAGAATACTTAATCAGAGCCTCGAATCGTGATGCATAATCACCAACAAATCATGTTGCCCTGTTTGAGACTCGTGAATTCCCTTTCTTTCTCGCGTCGAACTAGACGCGGAAAATACTTCTCAAAGAAACAGATCCAGAACAGCTGCCGATTGATAACTCGCCTTCGGCATCCAGCAATCTTCGCTTGCCTCTCCACCAAGACTATGCTCCTCCAGATTAGCATGAAAGCAGCATACGTCACTTTCCTATCCTCTCTGCAGGCGCATGGTATCGAATATCTTTTCGATCTCTTGTATCCACCATTCTGCCTTCTACGGATCATAATCTCCTCGAATTGAGGTGGCTTCCCTTTCAGGAAAGTAGCCATTCCGGCATCTTCATCTCTGCAGCTCTCCTTTGGTTCTGTTGTTCCCGCTGTTCTTTGTTCATCTCGTAGCATCTCAAAGATTCTCTGTGTTTTGTAACAACAGAGCAAAGAACTATGTTTTTCATAGTATCTTGAGTCTCGATGACTCTCCTCCACTTCCGTATGATTATTTTCCACATTGTTAGCTCCCAAAATTCTTTCAGGAGTTACTCACATTCACATCAATCGACGTCCTTTTCCACGAGCCATGATTCTCAGAAAAGAAATCATTTGCTCTTATCAGTATGACATATAATACCACATAGACAAGTATATAAATACCATATGCCATACTAATGCTAATTATCGCATCGGGTTCGGACACACTACCCAACTTCTAAGCATAGTTAAAATCCGATGTGGACTCAACTAGACACGGCCAGTAACAACTTCCTAGACCTCACAGTCCGATTAGAATCGAACTGCTCTGATACCACCAAATGAGACACCCCGTTGTGCCCCATTATATTATTACATTAAATCCTTAATTAGTTATTTACTTAATCGCGTGCTTACTGTTGAAAATACGTAAAAATTAAAACTTAATTAATAATTATATAACTTATGCAAATATAAAACACACCAAACTATATTACATAATTACACATATAAGTATCCTTTATTTTACACAACCTGCTTATAACTAACTGACAGCAAGAAACGTCTTATATGACTCACTGGCCTTAAACTAACTACGCCACATTATTAGCATCAGTAGGTTGTTCTTCAACGTCAACTTCATACGGAACGTCGTTCCACTCTTCAACCATCTCCGTCTCGTATGGGGTTCCATCCATCTCCTCCGTAACATAGTCGTCCATATGGTCTTCTAACGTACAAAGTAGACAGACACCAAAAATACAGAAATAGGGAGATAAGAAACAGTTCTATCATCATAAGTGGAAAAGATTCATAGCATATAATACAATAATAGTCACAGACACGCATCATTCAAAATCAACAATCATCCTCAATTCACTATATATCATCCTCTACCCTTCAACTCATGCAACTAGACCTTTATGCTGATGTGGCCACTACTACTCCTGTCACACATCCCTCGTTAGGGATGCCGGTCGATCGTCCAAGTGACACGTTCCCCACGCCGGTGCACATTCTTATCCATGGTAAGAATGCTCATGCAAAGCAATGACACTATAGCCGCACTTTGTATCGTCGGTGCACACCCTGATTCTCTCTCTCTCTCTGTCAAGGGTGCTCATGCAAAGCAATGACACTATAGCCGCACAACCTAAATTCTAATTTGGAACGGTCCACGAGAACTTCGGACCTCGTGTATCTCAAATACACGGTTATGAACACCAATGCAACATATGATTCTCACTGACTTTTATCAATAACAACCTAGTACCTCAAGCTTTTCCTCATAACCTCCACTTACATACTATATCACATTACTTCTATACCATAATAGCGAGGCACTTCTAATTCATATTCAAAACTCTCACCCAAACAAAATACCTCCGAGCAATATATATCTTTCCTTAAAATCATCTAAGCATAGTATTAAACCCAGGCAGATCATGCATACACATTAAACAACAGAATATTCAAACATCTCCATATCATATAAAGCAATTTATCATAACCAACTCATAATAGTTCAACCAAATAAATAACAAAGTCGATTCCGTCACGTAGTGACAGACAACAAAGACAAGAATCCTACAACACGGAACTGTCACGGCCTACCGCCATGACAACCATCACGGCCGTGACGGGACAAGAAACATCCTCAATATCATAATTATTCAAACACGAAACAATACGTCACATGCAGATGGAATACCTCAACCAGCGTATCACAAACAAATCAAAAGTAAATAATTCAAACATCCTCAAATATGAATAATCAACCTAAGGCGATAAACCCACAATTCCCAAATCGTCATTGGTTTTACGGAAAAAAGATTTCAATACGATTTTGGTATTGTCGATTACTCAACCACTAGTAGGGTTTAGGTCGCCCTACACCATTATTATAAATTATATACTACTTATCGATTCCGACGATGGAATGGTTCTTTCTCCCACCTGAGTTTGCACCGGAAACACGTACACGACGATCTTCGTTATCCCTCCACGAGTTAACACAATCACCTTCAACCAAACAACGTAATTATAATTAATCAACTAACACCCATCTATGACACTTTAGGGCTAGGTTCGGCCAAGACTTAAAAATAGGTTTAGGATTATCTTCTTAATGTCATCTTTTGGATCCTAATTACTAGAGTCTTAATTAACATAGATTACCTATTACAAGACTAAAATTTGAAACAAAATCCTCTAACCTTTAGGGTTAGGGTTTAGGCCAAGGGCTGACTTTTAGGGTTCAAAATCCTTAAAATTCCTAATCATGATTAAGTCATAGATTAATGATCCTTGATTAACCTAAATCATGGATTAGTGACTAAACAACTAAAGTTCAAACTCAAAACTTTCTAACTCTTTTATACATAGATTCGGCCTCAACATAATCTTAGGGTTAGGGTTCTTAGTTTAATAAACCAACTTGGATTTATTAATCATACATACTAATAGCTTGATTAACAAGATCATTAATGAAAACCATGAACAAAAACTCTACCAAACCTACTTTGATAGATTCGGCCAAGGCTAGGTTTTCAAGAAAGAAATTTTTGATTGCTTCATGCTCTTGGATTTAGATAGTAGACATGATATCTAGAAGATAGAAAGTAGTTTCATCATCATTAGATTTTCCTAGGATTTATTATGATTTTTCAAAGTTCTAGGGTTTGAAACTTGAAAATGATGAACCACCATGATATAAGTCTTGAATCAAGAAACTATCTAAAGAACATAGACATGATTTAAGACAAAGATTAGGATTTACCTCTTGAGAATAAATGATGAAGAAAATCCAAGAACTTGCTTTGAAACTTGGAACTAAGAACTTAGAACTTTAGAGTTTTAGAAGACAACTAACCAAAGAACTAAATGAAAAGTGAGAGAAGGGTATTTATAGTGTGAGTGGCGACATCTCAAGAAGGATCTAGATGAAGATGAGTTGTCATGTTAAAAGGATCAAAGTGCAATTAAGTTCCAAGGACCAAATTGCAAAGATTCCAATAGTTGAAGGACTAGTTTGCAAATAGACAATAAAATGTCATGATGATGATTTTTGTCACATTAAATGCTAGCTTATCTTTGACTTAGTTGGCTGATTTTGGTGTCATAGATATTTTAGAGAAAACCTAACTTGTTGAAGAAGATTTGTTGAAGAAGATTGTTGAAGAAGATTGTTGAAGAAAAATCAAGAATGATGTAGAAAAGTGTGGAACATTCTAGAAAAATCTTGATTCATCCATCAAATGAGAAAGTCATCTTCTCTCATGGGCTTATGTATTTGGGCTTGACACATTTGGGCTTAGTTTCATTTTCTTGTTTGTTGTGGGGCCCACTTGAAGATTTAAGCCTTTAAGCTTAAGATAGGAAACTTAAGGAAACTTTAATGGCTTTTTGAACTCAAACTATGAACTATAAAAGTTTGGGCTTCTAAGCCACGACCATTTAAGGTTAGAAACAAGGATTCTAGCCCAATCCACTTGAAAAAAACGAAAAAAACTAATTTAGGGACAAAAGGGTAATTTACAGAAAGTTCAGGGACTTAACCGTAAATTTCGAAATTTTCTATTTAACCCTGAAAAACCTGCTAGACTTAAAAAAATGATTCATCCCATTGAATCATATCAAAATCCTAAGATAAACCCTCTATCCACTCTTAGAAACTCTAATTTCCCTTCCGTCGTCTACCCGATTACGTGTTCCGCCTGAAAAACGTAAATTATTTTATTTTTTTCTGAAAAAATTCTATCAATACAGAATCGTAGAAAATAAAATACTAAACTTAAGTCTTTCGTTCACGAATTAAAATTTGGTTTTCTGAAGCAAGAAACTTTACTTTGTCAAAAAAAACACGAAAAACGAAAACCAAACTCCGCCTCGAATTTTCAACCAAAAACTTCCCCGTAACCTTATGAAAATAAGTATAACAAGGAAATGACCTTGGTTTATCCAAAATCATTTTCTAAGTCTCGGATAAAAATATATATTTATATATTTATTACCGATATTACAAGACAGCGAAAATCGGGGTGTTACAGTACACGCCTTGCTGCTTGAAAATTTTTGACAGAAGATGAGTGAAAGTAATGTGAGAAGCGGATTCTCTGTTGGTAATGGCATCTTTGAAGCAATGAAACAGGATCCAGGGTAAGTTAATCTTTGTTTCAAAAACCAGATGGCAAAGACAGAACTTGTGAAGAGCTGATAAGTTGTCCTTAGAGCCAATCTTATGCAGCACTACCTTGTTTAGGATTTGGTGAAGGATCCTGATGTGATCTTTCATCTCGGGATTTCCAAGAATGAGTTCTCACACTGTATTGCCTCATTAGGGTAACAGCAATTGTCTCTGGATCACCTAGGTCTTCTTCCCAGTTCTCCTTGAAGACCAATCCTTCTTGAGCACATGCAATCGCATTAGAGATGGTTTTCTCGGATACTATCATTTTCCTTCCCAACATAAACCCAACAACTTCTGTTTCAGAGATCTTTGGTCTTCTCTAGAATTCCCTTATCAAATCTGGATACAGTGAGACCTTTTCAAGAAAGATTCCATCCCATCCAGCAGCGTTAATGAATTTACTCACATCTAGATTGTATTCTTGTAGAATTCCAAAATTGAAGTGATGTTCCACAGATATGGACATATTGTCAGTTGCAAAAGCAAGCATGGGAGTAGAGGTTGAAGCCATTGTTGAGTAAGATGAGTTTTGGAAGAACAAGGGAGATAGAGAGTTCGAAATATTCAGAGAGAGAGGTTAATAGGGATGAAGAGACGCGAAAAGTTTTTCAGAGGGAAAGAGGTTACTTTTAAAGATTTCTGAAAAACAACAGTTTCCAAAAAAAATGACAAGACATGTCATTAAGTGTAAAACGGCATTGGTAAATTGGGACCGTAAAAAGTTACGATGGGATTGATGAGGGTAGCTGACTCAGCAAGGAAAGAGATGCGTTTTATATAAATGTGTTCAAGGACAAAATAATATAAGCAATAAATGTGTGCATAGACGAGTCCACACAAGACTAAGAGTGGACGCGTAAAGACATATGTAGTGGACGTATAGATTCCACGTGCTCTGGACGTCATGACTAGTGGACGTGCAGAGAAAACATGCAATGAATGACCAAATTAACAATAAATAAACTAGCTCAATCCACATACAACATATTTAAATGCTTTCTTATAAAGATAAATCTGTCCTCGGCAAGAGGTTTAGTGAAGATATCTGCCCATTGGTGGTCAGTATCTACAAATTGAACATCAAACACACCTTTTTGCACATAATCCCTAATAAAATGATGTTTGATTTCAATATGCTTAGCTCTAGAATGCAATAGTGGATTCTTAGATAAATTGATTGCAGCAGTATTATCACACATAAGTGGAATACTACTTACAAATACATTGTAGTCCTCCAATTGATGTTTGATCCATAGAAGTTGTGAGCAGCAGCTTGCAGTTGATATGTACTCTGCTTCAGCAGTTGATAGAGCAATGGTACTTTGCCTTTTGCTTGACCATGATACTAGGTTAGCTCCAATGAAGTGACATCCTCCATTGGTGCTCTTTCCTTCAATGCTATCTCCAGCATAGTCAGCATCACAAAAACCAACTAATCTGTAATCATCATTTTTCTTAAAGCACGAGCCCAGATTAGTAGTACCTTTTAAATATCTAAATATTCTCTTAACTGCTGAGAGATGAGACTCTCTAGGATCAGATTGAAAACGAGCACATAAGCAAACACCGAACATTATATCAGGTCTAGACACAGTCAGATATAAAAGAGATCCTATCATACATCTATATACCTTTTGATCTACCTTTTTCTCTTTATCATCTTTGTTCAATATTGAAGTGGGATGCATAGGAGTATTCATTGGTTTGCAATCATCCATCTTAAACCTCTTTAGAAGTTCCTTTGTATACTTAGTCTGATGGATGTACACCTCGTCCATAGACTGTTTAACTTGAAGTCCAAGGAAGAATTTGAGTTCTCCCATCATGCTCATTTCAAATTCTTTTTGCATTAACTTAGAAAATTCCTTGCGCAGAGATTCATTAGTAGCACCGAAAATGATATCATCAACATATATCTGTACTATAATGAAATATGACTTAATAGATTTTCTAAATAGAGTTGTGTCTACTTTTCCTCTGTTCAAACCACTTTCCATTAGAAACGAACTTAACCTATCGTACCAAGCTCTAGGAGCTTGTTTAAGCCCATACAGTGCTTTCTTAAGCTTATAAACATGTTCAAGGTGATTTGTATTTTCAAAGCCAGGAGGTTGCATGACATATACTTCTTCATTAATAAAGCCATTTAAAAAGGCACTTTTAACATCCATTTGAAAAAGCATAAAGATATGATGTGTAGCAAACGATATTAAAATTCTTATAGCTTCTAGTCTAACAACCGGTGCAAAAGTTTCAATGTAGTCTATACCTTCTTCTTGAGAGTAGCCTTGAGCAACAAGTCTTGCCTTGTTTCTCACAACCTTACCAACTTCATCAAGCTTGTTTCTGTAGACCCACTTTGTTCCAATAACTGACTTATCTTCAGGCAAGGGTACAAGCGACCAGACTTTACTTCTCTCAAACTGATTAAGCTCTTCTTGCATAGCTAGAATCCATCCTTTGTCCAGTAGAGCTTCGTCCACTGTCTTCGGTTCACGTTCAGAGACAAGAACAGGATCACTTTGTTCTCTGAAGGTTGACCTAGTTCTTAGCTTGTCATTGGGGTCACCTATGATTTTTTATCTTGAGGATGGTAGTTTCTGAAATACCAAGATTTCTGAGCATTTTCCTGTTGAGAGGTAGACGTTTCTGGTTGTTGTTGAGAAGTGTCGTCTACTTGGATCTCAGCCTTGATTTCTGGTTTCTCTCCTGAGATATTTAGATCAAGATTTGCAAAAGCTTCATCTAGCTCTGATAGTCTCTTATCAGGCTGTTTGTCATCAAATTTTACATGAATACATTCTTCTACAACTAAAGTTCTAGAATTATAAACTCAAAAACCTTTTGAAGCTTCATAAAATCCTAGTAGAATTCCATTATCTATCTTAGCATCAAATTTACCAAGTTGATCTTTTGTATTCAAAATGTAACATTTACAACCGAAAGGGTAGAAGTATGACATGTTGGGCTTTCTACCTTTACACAATTCATAAGGAGTCTTATTCAGAATAGGTCTAATGTATATTCTATTCTGAATGTAGCAGGTAGTGTTCACAGCTTCAGCCTAGAAGTGCTTAGGGATAGAATTGTCATTGAGCATAGTCCTAGCCATCTCTTGAAGAGATCTATTCTTTCTCTCTACCACACCATTTTGCTGTGGTGTTCTTGGTATTGAGAAGTTGTGTTGAATACCACCTTCTTCACAAAACTCACGGCATAGCTCATTGACAAATTCCCCCCCCCCCCCCCATGATCACTTCTAATTGAAGCTATACACATGCCTTTTTCATTCTGTACACGTTTGCATAATACATAAAAGACCTTGAATGACTCATCCTTGTGAGCAAGGAACATAACCCATGTCCATCTAGTGTAGTCGTCTACTATGACAAGACCATATTTCTTACCACTGACAGAGGCAGTCCTTGTTGGACCAAAGAGATCAAGGTGTAGAAATTCTAGTAGTCTGTTGGTACTAACAATATTCTTATATTCAAAAGAACCTTTGACTTGTTTTCATTTCTGACATGCATCACAGAGAGCATCAGATTTGAAACTAAGGTTTGGTAGACCTCTTACAAGGTTATGCTTTTTCAGTTTTGAGATTAATCTCAAACTTGCATGACCTAACCTTTTGTGCCAAATCCATCGCTCATCCTCAATGGACACTAGACATGAGACACTTTGATTTGAGAGGTCCTCTAAGTCAATCTTATACAGATTGTTTTGCCTTTGGGCAGTGAATAGGAGAGATCCATCAGCTTTCTTGACAGTACACATATTCTTATCAAAGGAAACAGCAAACCCACTATCACATAATTGACTACTGCTAAGCAGATGGTGTTTAAGACCATTTACTAACAGAACATTATCAATGGAGGGAAAATGATGTTTACCAATTTTACCTATACCAATGATCTTTCCTTTTTGGTTTCCTCCAAAAGTGACCCAGCCACCATCTTTGGGTCTAAGGTCTTGAAACATACACCTTTCTCCTGTCATGTGTCGTGAGCACCCACTGTCCAAGTACCAGGATTTATATTTCTTTCCTATTGTTAAGCAGGTCTGCAACAAGGATTATCTTATCTTTAGGTACCCAAATTGACTTGGGTCCTTTCTGGTTAGTTATCATAGGTTGTGAATGCTTTGCATGCTTGTTATGTATGCATTTAGATGACACATGCCCACTTTTTCCACATACTTTGCAGTAAGTATTGGAAGGGCTTGGTTTTGACTCATATGCTGTGGACGGACTTTAAAAGCCTTATATTGTGTATGAACTTTTGGTTTATTCGGAGATGCATCTAGCTTCTCTTTATCATAACCAATGCCAGATTTGTCATGTGGTGATCTAGAATATCTTAATATAAGGTTTAATTTATCTAAGCTACCAACCAGTTTTGACAGAGAGTCTGTCAAGTATGTCACATATTGTTTCAGTTGTTCAACTTCACAAGGGCTATTAGACTTACACTCAATCTTGTCAGTCAGACTAACATTGTTTGATTTTAATGTTTCATTCTCATCCCTAAGGTTTTGATTCACTGTGCAGACCTTATCATAATTTTTAGAGAGTTTAATAAACTTCTTTTTGAGACTCTTATACTCTTTAGACAGTATGCATGATTCATGCAGCAATTCATCAAAAACAGTTTGAAGAGTGGATGGATCAGAGTCCATTACCTCATCATCAGTGAATTCACTTTCTGATGCAGTGTCAGCCATGAAGCAAATGCTTACTTCTTCTCCTGCTTCATCTTCTTCATCTGAAGAAGACGGGTCAAGATCCTCCCAAGTAGCCATCAAGCCTTTCTTATTTTTGAGGAACTTCTTTTTCTCCTTCAGCTTTGGGCAGTCAGCTTTGAAGTGTCCTGGTTTCTTACATTCAAAGCACAGGGGTGGGCCTTTCTCCTTGGAATCTGACTTCTCCTTGGAGAATTTTTTTGTTGAACTACTTCCTTCTGAATCCACCTTTCTTTCTCCACATGTGTTGGATTTTTCTGGAGATGAAATATAGTTCGTCCTCATCTAAATCATCTTCATTATTTGATGAATCAGTTTCATCGGAGGACTCAACAACTTTAAGCACCTTTGAGGAACTAGCTTTTTTGGCCTTTAAGGCAATGGACTTTCCTTTTCTGGAGTTTTCCTCTTCATTAAGTTCAAGTTCATGAACTTTTAATGACCCCAGAAGCTCTTCCAGAGAAAGAGTATTCTGATTCTTAGCTTCCTGGATAGCAGTTACCTTAGGTCTCCACTGCTTTGAGAGACTTCTCAAAATTTTTCTCACGATCTTTATTCTCATAGACCTTTCCAAGAGACCTGAGATTGTTGGTGATTGTTTGGAACCTTCCAAACATCTGGTCTATAGTTTCATGATCAGCCATCTTGAATATCTCATACTGGTGTACCAACATGCTTATCCTTGATTCCTTCACTTGTGAGGAACCTTCATGAGCTAGTGCAAGTGTATCCCAGATTTCTTTAGATGTATTGCAACTATAAAACCGTGTCGTGCTCATATATGGTGATAGTACAAGTGAGATAGTGCTTAGCTTTCAAGTTTAGTTGATGTTGACTTTTATGCTCTTGAGTCCATTCAGCTCTAGGCACTGCGGCTCTAGCTTTACTCCTTGGCTCAGTGTAGCCATTTTCTATCAATTCCCAAATGTTAGCATACTGTGCATCCAAGAATGCCATCATCCTCTTTTTCCAATAATCATAATCAGTTCCATCAAAGAGATGGGGTCTGTTGATAGCTTGTCCTTCTGCATCCATGATTGTAGGATCATACTGCCTTAGCACTTGTTAGATGATCAACCCTGTCAAGGCTGAGCTCTGATACCAACTGAAGTTGGCACAGGCAAACACAAGAAGGGGGTTGAATTGTGTTTATTAATTATTTCCCAAAAAACCCTTTTTGAGAAACCTTTTCACAAGCAGAAGATAAAAAGTTTAAGCACACAAGAAATTCTTTTTAAAAGATTAACAAAACCAAAATCAAATCCCACAGTTAGTATAAATAAATAAAACTATAAAAGATAAGGGATAGAAAATTCACTCAAGTATTTTATCCTGGTTCACTCTCTTCCAACCAAGAGCTACGTCCAGTCCCTTCTACTTGAAGGATTTTCTCCACTATTTCCAAATAGTTTCTACAACAAGTATTCTTCACCTCTCCAGGCTACAAGTATTGCTTTCTTGCCAAGCCTCTTTAGGCTCTAATACAATCACAGATTTTTCTAAGATATTTCTAACTCACTATATGTGAGGGTATGAAGGTTTAAGATCTACTGAATATTTTTATAAATATTCAACCTTTAATAATTACAGACTTTTGCTTCACAAAGGGAATATGAGCTTTGAATATCTTGCAATTGTTCAAAATGGCAAAAGTTCTACTTCAGTTCTTAAGACATTCTACATATATAGTGGTCTTCAAATTCTCTTGTAAATCTTCAACGGTTATTTGAATAATCCCATTATAGAGATAGCATTAAATGCATGATATCCGTTGAGACTGATAGCTTGATTTTGGCTGTGTTGGAAAGCATCATTGGTTATCAGAAAATCACAAAATAGAGGCTCACTGTACTGAGCAATTGTACCTTAAAAACTTTATTTCCTCCTTTGTGTATAACCCAGCTTTTGTCCAGTAATAAAGATGTCATCGTACAGATCGTTTTGCAATTCCAATTGTACTATTTTCTTTTGGTATTTCCTTGATAGTACTATGAATTTTCTCAAAGGAAACAAGACATTAATCGAATAAAAACAAATGGGAAGAACAAATATTCATTTGAAATAAATATCAATCATTTGAAATAAATTCATTGTGAACCAGATTGCATTAAAACATATTCAAGGTAGTAAAGATATAGAAGATGTAGAACCATCTACTGGCACTCAGTTTAAGAACACATCTACACAAGATTTTATTTTGCTCGCCCACTGATGTGGTAGAAGCTCTCGTCCACACAAGTCTTTGGACTTGCTAAGTCCCTAAAGAAACTATGTCTGATGACGTGGCATTATGGACGTCGACTGAATTTTAGTTAGGCACTATGGATGTATACTTTAGTTTTAAGGAGAGCACTCGTCTGCTGACGTGGCTACTATGGACGTCTACTGAATTTTAATTAGCCATCTATTTAACGATTAAAATATAAACAGTTTAAATAACCTTTGGACGGGTAATTCTTTGCAAGAGTCCAAGCATTGTATAACTTATATTATTTTGGATATTCCTGCATAAACTGAAATCACTTGTTAGATCTCAAATAAAACTTTGCCAAGCAAATCTAATCCTTTTGTTAACATCAGAACCTAGAGATTAAAAAAACCAGAACCACTTTGGTTCCAACAATCTTTGCATGTATCTGCAATGATGGTTAAGGAGTTAGAGTTGCTTGAACAGTTCGGGGATTTGAACTTAGGAATGGAGTTGGTTGAGGGTAAAATTTGTTTAATTATGATCACTATTAGTAGTGATTTTATGAAGGAACTTAAGGATAAACAAGTTCAGGATCTATATCTTCAGGAGATAAGTAAAGGGATAGATGAAGGCAAAGTTTGAGTTTAATAGAGAAACAGATGGTGTGTTAAGGTTTAGAGATAGAATATGTGTGCCAGAGGATGTAGAACTAGGGAAGATAATTTTGGAGGAAGCACATAAGAGTAAGTTGAGTTTTCATCCTGGATCCACTAAGATGTATCAGGATTTAAAGAAAATGTTTTGGTGGACAAGGATGAAGAAAGAAGTAGCGGAGTATGTTTATCTTGCCTGGTGCATCAGAAGGCTAAGATTGAACATCAGAAACCGGCAGGCTTATTACAATCTTTAGATATCCCAGAGTGGAAATGGGATGACATAGCTATGGATTTTGTGGTCGGATTACCACAAACTCCTAAGAAGCATGATGCGATTTGGGTTATCATTGATAGGTTGACGAAGTGTGCTCACTTCTTACGTATTGATGAAAGTTATAGTTTGGAGAAGTTAACCCAAATTTACATCAACGAAATTGTTAGGTTGCATGGAGTGCCATCGAGCATTATCTCAGACCGAGATCCTAGATTCACATCTAGATTTTGGAGACAATTGCAAAATGCCTTAGGGACAAAGTTAAGAATGAGTTCTGCTTATCATCCCCAAACCGACGGACAGTCAGAGAGGACAATTCAATCATTTGAGGATCTATTGAGAGATTGTGTGATAGAGCATACTAGCAGTTGGGATGAGTTCTTACCATTGATTGAATTCACTTATAACAATAGTTTCCACTGTAGTATCGGAATGGCACCATACGAGGCTTTGTACGGCAGGAAGTGTAGGACCCCGTTATGTTGGTATGAGACTGGTGAGAACCAAGTTTTGGGTCCAGATGTGGTGCAACAGACTATGGAACAAGTCAGGAAAATAAGGGAAAAGATGAAGGAAGCACAGGATAGGCAGATAAGCTACAGTAACAAGAGGAGGAGACCATTAGAATTCCAGGGGGGTGATCACGTGTTCTTGAGGGTTACCCCAAAAACTGGAATTGGCAGAGCTATCAAGTCCAAAAAACTTACTCCTCGATTCATTGGACCTTTTCATATTCTTCGACGGATTGGTCCAGTAGCTTACCATATTGCCTTACCACCTAATCTTTCCAACCTTCATGATGTCTTTCATGTCTCTCGGTTAAGAAAGTATTATCCCGATCCTTCTCATGTTATTGAATCTGAGTCTACACAACTGCGAGAGAATATGGAGTATGAGGCTTTACCTATAAGGATAGTAGATAGAGAGATTAAAGAGCTTCGCGGTAGACAAATTTCTTTGGTTAAGGTCATATGGGATGAGATTACTGGAGATGCTACTTGGGAACGCGAGGCGGATATGCAACAACAATATCCACATCGATCTTTTCTGATTTTAATTACGTTGTTTAATCGGTTAAAATATAATTATTTATATTTTAATCTGAGAGTAATAAAATGTTTTTTAAAAAAATAAAATCATATTTATAATCTATATTATGGTAGAGAATTACAGTGAAATTTTGGGTTGAAAATTCAGACGGGGCCTTGTTCGCGTTTTCACTAACAATAAGATTTAACTGAGCAGAAACCCTAATTTCGACTCGTGAATGAAACCATTAGGTTTTATATTTTGTCTCGAACAATTTTCCAACTTTCGAAAAAATTCGTTAGGAGATTGTAACACCCCGATTTTCGCTGCTTTGTAATATCGGTAATAAATATATAAATATATATTTTTATCCGAGATTTAGAAAATGATTTTGGATAAACCAAGGTCATTTCCTTGTTATACTTATTTTCATAAGGTTACGGGGAAGTTTTTGGTTGAAAACTCAGACGGAAGCCGATCTGCTGTTTTCTGTGTTTTCACTGACAGTAAAAGTTTACTGCTCAGAAGACCTAATTTTGAGTCATGAACGAGATGAAAAATGTTTTTATCGTATTTACTACGATATTGGAAGTTTTGAAAATTTTGGTAAAAAAATTAAAATATTATATTTGTTGCGGGCATATACGTTGAGATGTCTCTAGGCAGAGCCTGAGTCAGAGGAATCGGGAAGTTGGAAAAGTAGCAGAGATATTGGATTGACCGACTTGAAGAGAATTTATGACGAGTTTATCCTATCATAAATGGCCATCATGGCACATTTATGGCAACATTAAATTTTGTTATGAAATGACCAAAATGCCCTTGTCTTTTTATGGCAATTTCTAACAATTGCCATTGGACAAGTTGACCAAAACCTTGCCCCATCCTCACGGCTTCAATAGTGCCATATTCTCTAAGTTGGTTGTCTTCTTCATATAAATACCAATCTTCCATTTCCATGTTCTTTTCTTCAAAGTGTTCATAATTCATCCGATTTTGCCTAGCAATTCTGACCAGTTTCTGTTTTGAATCTCGGAAAACTTTCAACATGAAAGTTGTTCATATTTCTCTGTTCTTTCCAACGACATAAAGATAATCCAAAACAGATAAGTATGTTGAGAGATCTACCCAAAATACTAAAACTGTTCTAAAACCCTAACTGTGTTCATCTTCTTCTTTAAGTTTCTCAAGAACACCATAAGAAACCTTGAAGAACATCATCCAAATCTTGATTTCCTTGAATCATCAAGAGGTAAAAACTTCTTCTCTTGACATTTGAATCATTTCTCTTCACAACTTTTGTAGATTCATGGCTAAGATTCATATGTTCTTCAATTGTTCAAAGTTCATGAAACTAGATTCAAAAATTCATAACTAATTCTAGAAAAATCCTTTTGACATGAAACCAATTGCTATGATCTTATAATAATATCTATTTTCATCATCTAGAAGCACAAGATCATGAGAAATTTCTTTCCCTAATTTCTGGTTATGGCCGAACCTAGGTCAAATTTGTGTTCTTAGGTTTTGTTTCAATTTCATGTCTTGACTCATGATTCAATCCTTTTGTATATTGCTAGTTCTTGTATTCAAGTATATATAAGATCAAAAATCAAACTTGAGCCTATTTGTTTCTTCAAAAAGCCGAAACCCTAGGTTTGTGTACTTAAGGGTTTTGTGATTCAAAAGTTGTTTGTAACACTTGAATCAAACTCTAAGCTTTGTATGTTGATTAAATCCAAGAGTTGATGAGATTTTAAAATTTCTAGCCTAAAAGTCTTGAGAAAACCGAACCCTAGTTATTAGAAGTAGATGAGTTTAGTTCATGTCTTAGTTCATAATCATGGTTAAAGTGATTAATCATGCTTAATTAACTTATGGATCATTAATCCTTAAGTTAATCAAATTTTAATTTTCTTAATCTAGAAAATTGGTTGAAGCCGAACCCTAACCTTCATGAACCAAATGTATTGTTGTTTGATTTGATTTATTTTGGTTGCGATTCGTTTGAAGGAAATAACTGAGTTAGCTGATTTACACTGACGAAGAGGAATCGGATCGAGTTCGGGAGATTAATGTAAAACTATAGTGTAGTCTTCAAGAGGTAAGGGGGGTATGCCTGAGGAGTTTAAGATAATCTCATGTTTGTTTGTGGAGTCATTTATTACTTTTCTGTATAAAATATTTTATTATATTGTACTGTTTACTATAAATTGCTAGATTGATGTGATGTTTATCTGAGTAATTGAATTGATGTGATGTGTGAACTTACATGATTATGATTATTTGTTTATATTATAATTGTGATGCATGTCATGAATTGATATATGCCATGCTATTTTGTGATTTGAGTTTATCTGCTGTTGAGTGTTGGACTGAGTAACCTGACATTGGTCAGTGTTAAAAACTTTAATTAAGGATAAAAACCTTAATAAGCTTGGATAATTAATCAAAGGGATTAATTTGGGAGATTTTGAGAAAAATGAAAAAAAATTATTATTTTAATAATATTTTGTGGAAACAGTGTAAATAAGTCATAGTAAGGGCGAAACCGTGAAATTTTTCACAGGCTTTAATTTTTATATAATAAATTCAATTTTATTATAAAATGTTATTTAAAGTGATTAAGTTCCGAAAATAATATTTATAGCAGTCAGAACAATTACTTCTGACAGAGAAACGATACAAGTTATTTAATATTATTTATTTAATATTATTAAATATTAAATATTAAATATTTAATTATTTAAATATTCGAAAATTAATTATTAAATTTTATTATTATTGAATTTTTTTTAAAGTTGAACTTTGTTGAGAATTAATTTTGAAGTGAAACAATTGGAAATAAAGAGATTTATCAATGATTTTCGGATTTTATCAACGTTTTAACAGAAAAAGGATTTCTGTAAAAATATTTTATTCAGTGAAGTTATTCCGTTAAACTTGGATAAGTTTTCGGAGCTGTTGTTTTGTATTTGATTTTCACTGAGCAAAATGTTTTACAAGCAGATAAATAAGCCTAGAAATCGAGACGTCGGGGTTCTAGTGTGGTATGGACACGTAGATCAAGGATCTGTGTCATGGGACGGAGGGTCCTGCAAAGTGGTTGTTTTTGGACTGTGTGTCCTAAGTTGATGTGGACAGTGTGAGTTCCATATCCGCGAGCCTAAAACTGGTGCATCGGTTTAAGGGCCTCGTGATTGAGCATTCGGACTGTGTGTCCTGTGTTGAGATTAAAAGATTTGGACTGTGTGTCCTGTATTTGTTTTAAGTGAAAAGTCTTAATTAAAGAAAATAAGCATGGTCGTTAAGCTTTGTGCTTCGACAGGGAAAGATTATTACGACAAAGAAAACAAAACGAGAATAAAAGCTTTTCTCATGCATTCAATGGCAATTGTGTCATGTGATTATGGGCATTGAATCCAGAGTGGATCAATGTATATGGAAGACGTGTCAGGAGATGATGATCATTGTGTTCTGTGGAGACCAATGAGTTACCCTGTATATGACTACAACAATGGTTGGGTAATTGTCATAAGGGGCCGTATGACTGAGCTGCAATAGCTGTTTGAGTAGCTATCATACGAGGTCGGATAATATTGGTGCATAGCTACAATAGCTGTTTGAGTGGTTATAGCACAAGTGACCCTGTACATAACTGCAATAGCTGTTTGAGTGGTTATGTATCTCTGTACAACTGCAATAGCTGTTTGAGTGGTTGTCACAGAGGGGTCGTGTGAACAATTGCAATAGCTGTTTGAGCATTGGTCACATGTGATTGAGGTGGATTATCCGACAGTGTATCTATGTACAACTGCAATAGCTGTTTGAGTGGTTGTCACAGAGTTGTCATGTGAACCGTTGCAATAGCTGTTTGAGCACTGGTCACATGAGGTTGAGATTTCTTGGGCATTGTTTTGTTCGTTTTTACAATGCGCCATGTGCGAGCCTGATCAGCTTGAAACGAAACAGAAAGTTGTGGGATCTCCGGAGATTAGGTATCAAAATAGAGTTGAATATTGAAGTGTCATGCATTTTTATAAAATGACGATGACTGCCGGGTATGATACCCTGTGAAATAAATCATTCTGTTGTTTTAAGTTAATTTTATTATGTTGTGAATATTTGGTATTTGGTATTTGGTATTTGCTATTTGAGAGTCGTGCATGGGGTTGTCTTATTAAAACTCATATATTGGAAACTCACCCTTACAAACATATCAGGTTTATGTTAGACTAAGGTAGTACTTGGGTATACTACTACTGATGAAGCGAAGGAATTCACTAGATCATTCGAGGACTTGACTTCTAGATGCTTGAAGAGGTATGCGTTAGTGGGAATGTCACAAGGGTATTTCCAACAACAGTGATTATTAGTACTGACCAGCTATAGGACTTTTTGTGTCTTATAAAGTAGTGGTACTTGATTAGTCTGGACGTTTGACTATTGAAAGTCATTTTTTTAAAATTGTAATTCCAGATTACCACTACGTTACAATTACGCCTTTATTTTCTTATGTTAAGTCTTTTGGAGATGACCTGTTATGTGAAGGTCTAAGTGTAAAATTCTCATGATACCTATTTATATTATGTTAATGGTGTTGGATTATATATGTAGTAAAAGAAAACGAAAAAAAATTTATCACCAATTTTGAAAGGGATAAGTAACTAGAAAATTATATTTTCCGAAAGCAACCAGCAAAACTATTTTATTGAGTGTATTTCCGCAATAAGTTACTTAAATGTGATACCCTGAAAATGGGGTGTCACAGAGATGAAATTAATATTATTTTATTCAGGTGTAATCGTTAAGAAAACACGTAAAACCTAAGTCGGGGAATAAGTCGGGTAAACGACGGAGTCGATTATGGAGCTGAGGTATTAGGAGAGATTAATGTAGCAGATATGACAAGGAGTCAGACCTTAAATTTTAGTAATCGAGA
The DNA here is from genome assembly GCA_030762895.1 of Sophora flavescens. Taxonomy (NCBI): domain Eukaryota; kingdom Viridiplantae; phylum Streptophyta; class Magnoliopsida; order Fabales; family Fabaceae; genus Sophora; species Sophora flavescens. Next base: position 104,844,159 of record CM061066.1, on the reverse strand, counting down.
ATTTTCAAGTGAAAAGACCAAAATACCCATATGCTTAACCTAACCGACGTTGAGTTCAATTTAACCATGGTTAAGGAACCAAGGTTAATTCTTGTGGACCAAAATCAGTCACACCCTTCATCAATTATTGGCCACATGATTTTAACCATAGTTAGCAAAGTAACCCTAGTTGAGTTAATTATTAACCATAGTTAACTATTATATTATTCAATATTCACAAAACCCATTAATTTAAATCTTAAGAACCAAACAAAGCCTAAGATCTACCTTATTAATTTTAATGTTTTCAGTGACCATAAAAGTTTGAAATACCTGTTTGATCAGAAAGAGTTAAATATGAGGCAGAGGCGTTGGTTGGAATTTTTAAAGGATTATGATTTTCAATTGCAGTATCACCCTGGAAAAGCGAATGTTGTGGCAGATGCTTTGAGTAGGAAATCAATGCATATATCGGCAATGATGGTTAAAGAACAACAGTTGTTGGAACAATTCCGAGATATGCGATTGACAATTGAGATGTTTCCTGAAAAATTATGTTTGGGTGTGATTACTGTTTCAAATGAATTGATGAAACAAATTAAAGAGAAACAAGAGAGTGATCAGTACCTACAAGGAGAAAGAGAATTAGTGCGGCAAGGAGCTGTGTCAGAATTTAAAGAAGGAAATGATGGAATTTTAAGGTTTGGTGAAAGGATTTGTGTACCAAATAATGTTGAAATGAGGAAGTTGATTCTGGAAGAAGCTCATAGGAGTAAGTTGAGTTTGCATCCCGGAGCTACTAAGATGTATCAGGATCTAAAGAAATTGTATTGGTGGCATGGTATGAAGAAAGATGTAATGGAATTTGTAGCTGCGTGTTTAACTTGTCAGAAGGTTAAAGTAGAACATCAAAGACCAGCGGGAATGCTACAATCTTTGGATATTCCAGAATGGAAATGGGATGGTATTGCAATGGATTTTGTGTCAGGTTTACCAAAGACTCGGAAAGGGTATGACTCTATATGGGTAATAGTTGATAGGTTGACAAAGGTAGCTCACTTTTTACCAGTTAATGTGAAATACTCATTGGAGAGATTAACTCAGTTGTACATTGATGAAATTGTCAGGTTACATGGAGTGCCTTTGAGTATTGTTTCAGATCGTGATCCAAGATTTACATCGAGATTTTGGAAAAGTCTACAAGAGTCGTTGGGAAAGAAACTTAGGTTGAGTTCTGCGTATCATCCTCAAACGGATGGACAATCAGAGAGGACTATTCAATCTCTTGAAGATTTATTGAGAGCTTGTGTATTGGAAAATACTGGAAGCTGGGATGAATATCTATCGTTGATAGAATTCACTTATAATAATAGTTTTCATTCTAGCATAGGTATGGCACCCTATGAAGCGTTGTATGGTCGACGGTGCAGAACGCCTTTATGTTGGTACCAGGATGGTGCGAGTTTTATGGTTGGACCAGATATAGTGCAACAAACGACAGAAAAGGTGAAAATGATTCAAGAGAAAATGCGAACAACTCAGAGTCGACAGAAAAGTTATGCTGACAAGAGACGACGACCTCTTGAGTTTGAGGAAGGTGAGCATGTGTTTTTGAGAGTCACACCAACGACTGGGGTTGGTAGGGTAATTAAATCCAGGAAACTCACTCCTAAATTCATTGGACCATATCAAATTCTTCATCGGATAGGTCCTGTAGCTGATAAAATTTCTTTACCACCGTTTCTATCCAATCTTCATGATGTCTTTCATGTCTCACAATTAAGAAAGTATATTTCTGATCCATCTCACGTAATTGAACCTGATCTAGTACAACTAAAAGAAAACATGTCTTATGAGACTTTACCTGTGAGAATTGCGGATAAGAAGATTAAGCAGCTCAGAGGTAAACAAATCTCATTGGTTAAAGTTATTTGGGATGATGTAACTGGAGAAGCAACATGGGAAGTAGAAGACAAAATGAAGTTACAAAGATCCCTGAATTATTTACAGGTACGTAATTTCGAGGACGAAATTTTTTTTAGTGGGGTAGTAATGTAACACCCTGTATTTTACTGTTTTAAATAACAGTAAATACCTATAAATATGTTTATAAGTTTATTAGAGTTTTATAAAGTTATTTAAAGTGAACGGAGGATAGTATTTAATCCTACTTGACCGTAGGAAACTACGATTAAAATTTAGGTTGGAAATTCAGGTGAAACCCGGTCTGTGAATTCCATTGACAGTATAATAATACTGCTCAAAAGACCTAATTTTAATTCGTGAACGAGAGACTTAAGTTTAGTATTTTATTTTCTACAACTTTGTATTTTTAGAATTTTTTCAGAAAAAATAATAAAATAATTTACGTATTACGAACGGAAAACGTAATCGGGTAGACGACGGAAAGGAGATTAGAGTTTCTAAGAGTAGTAAGAGGATTTATCTTAGGATTTTGAGATGATTCAAGGGGATGAATCATATTTTTAAGTTTAGAAGGTTTTTCAGGATTAAATAGAAAATTTCGAAATTTACGGTTAAGTCCCCGAACTTTCTCAAATTACCATTTTGTCCCTAAATTAGTTTTTTTCGTTTTTTCAAGTGGATTGGGCTAGAATCCTTGTTTCTAATCCTAAATGGTCGTGGCTTATAAGCCCAAATTTTTCTAGTTCATAGTTGAGTCCATAAAGCCCATTTAAGTTTTCTTATCTTGGGTTTTAAGGCCTAAATCTTCAAGTGGGTCCCACAACCAATAAGAAAATGAAATCAAGCCCAAATGTTTCAAGCCCATGCGTAAGCCATGTGAATTGTGGCTGCCCATTTTTGTTGGAATTGTCAAGTTGGTTCTAGAATTTTCTATAAGTTTCTACTTATCCTAGATTTGTCTACAAGTTTCTTGATTCTTCCTAATACATTGAATTATCTTACTTTCTTAACTTGTCTTTCACTCATAAAAATCAGCCAAGCAAGTCAAAGATAAGATGGCATTTAATGTGATTAAACTCATCATCATGACATTCTATTGTCTATTTGCAAACTAGTCCTTCAACTATTGGAATCTTTGCAATTTGGTCCTTGGAACTTAATTGCACTTTGATCCTTTTAACATGACAACTCATCTTCATCTAGATCCTTCTTGAGATGTCGCCACTCACATTATAAATACCCTCCTCTCACTTTTCATTTAGTTATTTGGTTATTTGTCTTCTATAAACTCTAAAGTTCTAAGTTCTTAGTTCTAAGTTTCAAAGCAAGTTCTTGGATTTTCTTCATCATTGATTCTCAAGAGGTAAATCCTAATATTTGTTTTAAATCATGCCTATGTTCTTTAGATAGTTTCTTGATTCAAGACTTATATCATGGTGGTTCATCATTTTCAAGTTTCAAACCCTAGAACTTTGAAAAATCATAATAAATCCTAGGAAAATCTAATGATGATGAAACTACTTTCTATCTTCTAGATATCATGTCTACAATCTAAATCCAAGAGCATGAAGTAATCAAAAATCTCTTTCTTGAAAAACTAGCCTTGGCCGAATCTATCACCTTAGGGTTGGTAGAGTTTTGTTCATGTGTTTTCATGTATGATCATGTATTCTATATGGCATGTATGACTACACACTCTAATCCATGTTAGTTTCTTAAAATGACTATTTTACTCAAAAATATTCATGTTGGCCGAACCCTAAGTGGGTGAGTTTTGTTGAGTTTTGTTTATGATTTTCATAAATGATCTTAGAAATCAAGTGTTTAGTAAGTATGCTTTATAAATCCAAGATGATTTGTTAAACTAAGAACCCTAGCTTCATGAACCTATTGAGGCCGAATCTATGTATAAAAGAGTTAGGAAGTTTTGAGTATTGAAACTTAGTTGTTAGTTGATAATCTATGATTTAGGTTAATTAAGGATCATTAATCCATAACTTAATCATGATTAGAAATTTTAGTTATTCAAAAACCCTAGAGGCCGTGACTATGTATTAGGGTTTAGAATGTTTTAGTTTCTTGATTTGTAACTCTTTGGTTATAATAATTGAAGGTTAGTTGAGTACAAGTTTACAAGGTAACGGAAATTCTGAAGGAGTTTGTAAGTTGAACAAGGAGTCTTCAAGAGGTAAGGGGGGAGTACTGAGAAGGATTCTATTCAATGGCTATATGCTATCCAATTGTTGTTTGTAATTAATTGTTTGTTAGTATTTATGTTGTTTATTGTTGCGTTATTTGTGTCTGTGTGGTTTATTTTGCGTTAATTGTTTATTTGCAATTATATTATGAACTGTGATGCATGATCTGCCTGGGAAATATCTGTGATATAATTGTTGTTTGATGTGTGAGAAGCCTGACAGTGGTCAGTGCACAATGAAGAAAGTCGGATAAAAGCTTTAAGAAACTGTATCGAATTATATTCAAGGTTTTAGTGGCAAAGTACTGGTATATGATATCAAAGAGGATTTCTTTTGAGAAGAATAAAGAGTGTTGAAAAATATTATTATTGTAATAAGTTATTTTTGGAAAAGTGAATTATGAGTCACAATGAGTTTGACACGGTGAAAATATTTTGGTACTGTTAAATTTTACGTAAGAAAACCCAGAATATTACAGAATATTCTTTTATTAAATTAATTGATGAAAACAAGTTTAGGGTGATTTTAGAAAATTAATTAAGTGGAAAAAGTTAAGTTTTTGGCTTAAAAGTCTTAAAAACAAAATTTGACGGCAAATCTAGAAAATCTAGACGGCAAGTATTTTTGAAACTAAGAAGTGCCTATTTTGAGAAAGTTAAACCTCAAGTGACTCATTGGTTTGTGAAAATTAAGTTTTATTTGTTAAGAATTTTTATAATGAATTTCTACCATTAGAAAAGAATTTCTAAAAATCGAAAGTTGATGTAACAATGTTGAAAATACAGTTGGACTTAGTAACCGAGACGTCGGGGTACTAATGTTCTGTGATTGTGATGGACTCAGTCATTTGGACTTGGAGTGCCTATATGGTATACAAGAGGTATACTGTGATGAATTGTATACATGAGGTATACTGTGATAAAACATTGAAGATGTTTTCTAGAAGCACGAACCTAGTACTGGTGCACCGGTCGAGAGGTGTCGTGATTGAGCACTCGGACAGTAAGGTCCTGTGTTGTAATGAAAGTTTTAAAAAGTGTTTTAAAACTATGTGAGTCGTAAGCCATGTTGAGCTTCGGCAAGAGAAAGATTGAGCACAAAGAAAAGAACAAAACAAAAGTGTTTTGCATACATGTGGTACGTGCGAGATTTGTGGTTAAATGCATTAATTACCGTGGGCCGAGGTAATTACGATATGCATATCTCATTGTGCCTTGGAGGACATTGGGATCCCCATCTTACTTGCTAATGGTATAATGCCACTGGTTGTGGACGTTAGCAATGTGTTTGGCCTTGTGAGTGCCTGGCTGTGTATGCCTTTGTTGTTTTCAAGATGGGAAGAGGTCGCGGACCTATTGGCAGTTAGCCAAGTTAGCCAGTGTGGCTATGGAGTCTGATCAACTCATATGATGTTGGGATATCTCATGAGATTAGGATGAAAATTAGATGATGAATAGAAGTGTCATGCATAATTTTATGGATGATGCTTAGGGTGTTGAACCCACTGATAAACTGTTAGTTTATAATTAATTGTATGTGATAAATGTTGATGTGGTATTTGATGGCTAGAGTGTGGTTATTGAGTAAGATCCAAGTATTGGTTTCTCACTCTTACAACATATTCAGATGAATCCAGGACGTACCACCGGTGCAGTCGAGGGTTCGTACACTCACTTTTGATCGGGCACAGTATGGTGGTGCCTGGGATATAAATATTGGGGCACTTAGCGCCACCTACCATGGCCCTAGTACAGAAATTATTGGAACGTTAGAAGATGGACCCAATCAGAGGACGCATGTAGTAGAACAATCGAGATATCGTTACCACCGGTTTGGCTGTATCTTCAATATCTGGAGGAGCATGGAATGATGGATCCTTTACCTCAACCTCAACCTCTTCAGATATTAGGAAATGGAGAACCTCCAGTTGAAGAAGAGCTAGTAGAAGGTGAAGGAGATCCAGAGGAATACCTAGAGGACGATCCGGAGTTTCAACCTCCTGCAGTAGATGATGGAGATTCTTCAGATGAAGCAATGGAAGCGGAGGCATCATCAAACTCGTCAGCTGTAGGTGGGATTGATCCTTATGGTCTTCCCAATGGGTTTCATTAGCTTGACCAGCTTAGGTATAGTTTCCGGGGGTAGTGAGTCTTGATAGTTTTATTTTGGCTTCTTAGAGCCCTTAGTTTTGAGATGGTTTTGAACCAGTTGCTGTTGATCTGTATATATATTTATCTTCTTTGTTTAGTTTGATGGAGAATGGTCTATGCTTCTAAAGGCTTTTTGATATCTCCTAGTATAGGAGTTGTATATGTAAACGATGAAGCATAGGTATATATATGGATGTACATATCTGTGGTTTATGTTTATAATAGTTGTATGTTGTATGTAAAGAAAAAAAAAATTAAGCACTATTTTTATATAAGGTTAGTCACCTTAAATTATATTTTCCGAAAGTAACCAGCGTTATATAATTATAATTTATATTTGGGTATTAATGGGATGACCCTAGAGTAGGGTGTCGCAGGAATCTCTTCCTATTCATTTTAGCTTCATTAATCATCCATCAATCTCCATGATCATCAACGAATTCATGGTTTTACATTCCTAGATCTAAAACTTCAAATAATTCTAGCAAATTGTAGAAAAATCATTTTTAATGTGAAACTAATTGCTATGATCTCTAAATGACTCCTACTATCATCATCTAAGAGATTGTGATCAAAATCATTTTCCTTCGTATTTTTCTTAGTGAGGTCAAATCTAGGTATTTTTGGGCAAATGAGATTTTGTTCAATCTTTAAAGTATGACACTTGATCTTAACTCCTTAAAACATATAGTTGTTATATCTAGAAGCTTGAAATCAAAATAATTTCCTAACCCTATTTTCCTAGTTATGACCGAAACCCTCTTTGAATGTGGGTATGATGTTTTTGTTCAATTTGTAATTAATGATGCTTGTGCTAGCTTCTAATATGCCTTGTGATCTTAAATCTAAGAGTTTGAACTCAAAAGAATTTCCTAGCCTATTTTCACTCATGAGGCCGAAACCCTAACCAAAGTGGTTAGAGGATTTTATTTCATATTTTTGAATGGTAACAATTAATCTATGCTAGTTAATACTATAGGAACTAGACTCCAAAAGATTGGAATGAGAAAAGAACCCTAACCCTATTTTTAATTAGGAGGTCGAACCTAACTATTTAGGTAATGGTGGGTTTGTTGATTATGTTGTTTGGTTTAAGGTGAAACTATTAAGCTGTGGTGTGATAACGAGGAACGTCGGATTCGGGATTACGGTGATAACTCAGGCGGGGGAAAGGATCACTCTATCGTCGGAATCGATAAGTAGTATATTATAAAATAATTGTGTAGGGCGACCTAAACCTTACTATTAGTCGAGTAACCGACAAGACCAAAATCACATTGGAAACCTTTTCTGTAAAACCAATGGCGATTCAGGGATTATAGGTTTATCGACGTTAGATTGATTTTATGATATTGATTATGTTGGAATTTATGTTTTTTTGATACACTGCTTGAGGTATTCCATTGCATGTGACGTATTATTTTTGATGTTTGAATATTTCCTGATATTGTGTTATGCATGATCTGCCTGGTTTAGTACTATGCTTAATTGATTTTAAGCGAGGATATATGTTGTTCGAAGGATTTGGTTTGGGTGAGAAAGTATCGGTGAATTAGAAGTGCCTAGCTTAAATGGATTATTTTACAGATGAAATGTGTCATAGAATGTGAGTCGAGGCTATGATGGAAGCTTGAGGCACTAAGTTGTTATTAATGTAATTCAGTGAGAATCATAGGTTGCATTGTGTTTATAACCGTATGTTTGAAAACATACAAGGTCCGAGGTCCGAAGTCCTTGTGGGACCGTCCTATGTTAGATTTAATTGTGCAGCTATAGTGTCAATGCTTTGCTTGAGCACCCTCGAGAGAGAGAACCAGGGTGTGCATCGACTGTGCTGCGCAGCTATAGTGTCATTGTCTTGGATGAGCATTCTCACCATGGATGAGAATGTGCACCGGTTTTGGGGACGCATCACTTGGACAACTGACTAATATCCCTAATGGTAATAGGGGATTTGTGGCCACATTAGTATAAAGTTTTAGATTGCATGAGTGAGGGTAGAGGTTGACATAGTGAATTAGGGATGAGGATTGATTATGAGTCATGTTATGTCTGTGACATTTATTGTATTATATAATATGACTCTTTTCCGCTTTTTGATGATAGAATTGCTTCTTATCCCCTACTTCTGTATTTCTCTGTGTCTACTTTATTTACATTAGAAGACCCGATGGAGAAATATTTTGCTGAGGAGCTGGACGCGTGGAACTCTGTATGAAATAGAGGTTGCTGAGGAGTTGGATGGAACTCCTTACGAACCAGAGGCGGGAGGTCGAGCTATGACCCATGGTGATTAGAGTATAGATGGTATGGCTAGTGTGTCTAAGAAGTATTTTTATATATTTCCGCTAAGTATGACTTTTATTTAAATATATGCATGTGGGGGATCTTACTGAGAGGATACCCTCAACAGTGTTTTGTTTTATGTGTAAAAACATATGTGTGTATTCGCATTATAAATATGGTGTGTTGTTTTTAATTATCCAGAGTTATTTGCTTATTAACTTAAGTTTTTAATTTTTACGAATTTTCATGTTATGTGCACGACTAAGTAATTCAAGAATGATGTTTTAATCTAATAACACAAAGGGGCACAATGGGGTGTCTCACTGGTCCTGACTCTGTTGGAAGTTGTGTAGGGTCTCATTAATGGCAAGAATAGATTCTTGCAGGTCGGTGAGGTCAGGCTTGTCAGTGTGCTTAGGTATAGTTAAGGTGATGAATGCACCAATGATAAGGTGTTAGTTGATAGAGTAGAATTAGGGATAGAGAAGAGAGTACAAGGAATTAGAGAAGGAGAAGAGAGAAGTATATAGAGAGAAAGAATTTCTGAATTTTCATCTTACTTCATTCTGCATTTTCAAGTGTACATAAAGGCCAAAAGAGGTACAACTGAATTCCTAAAGAATTGGATCCAATGACAGCTGTCATGAATAACCTATCTGTTTACAATTATTTAAATGCATGAAAATAACTAATTAAAATACTCTTGCAGATTATCATTTTCAACTGATGAGTTCAAGTCATGTAGCGGGCTGGGCTGGCCTTCTCAGTGTGCGCTTGGGCCTGGGATTTGGAGCACTTGGCCCATCTTTCACAGCTGCTGCCACATTTGGGCTTGTGATACATGAGTGACCCGTAACAGCAGTACACCATCAATTATGCTTTATTGGTTTTATTTCATAAGTTTTATATCACCGCCTCACCGAAGACACTACAGAATCACAGATCAAACATGAAAACAAAAAACAGAGTTCATTTGACATATATTTGCAAAATATCAGCATTATATATGCAATGACTACGTACATAAATCTTAATAAGCTAAAAAATGCATGATAGCTGTTGATCACCACCAACTACATAGAGACAGAAAACGAACGATAAAAACATAGATTATGACTTACGAATTTTGCGGAAAAAAAAATACTGAAACAGTTCGAAATTAATTAACTCCATATAGAATGAGTCAATAAAAAAGTTCAATTTTCAATAATAGTTACATATTTACCTTTTCATCTCCAACAAAAAAAGGTACACATGTACCTATTATGTAAAAAATCTCCCAACCAATCAGACCCTGAAGAACAAATGAATAGGAGAACAGGACACATTACAACATCATGACCCTAAATTCATCAAAACTAAGCACCCCATCTCCATTGAGATCAAAGTGTGAAATCATAACTTGACACTGATCTATACTCCTAGACTCTCCTAACCTGCTAAGCATCCTCTTGAGACTCTTTGGTGTGATGCAACCACTCCCATCCATCTCATACAACTTAAAAGCCTCTTTCAAGTCATTCACTTTCTCTTCCTCTTTCCCATCCTCCACAAATCTAACAAAATCATCCAACCCCACCAGCCCATCACCGTCCGTGTCCAAAACCTTCACAGCCTCTTCCGCCTCCTCGGCCGACAACTCCCCGCCGATGGTCTCCACGCATTGCCGCAGCTCCGGTGGCGATATCTTGCCATCTCCATTTTTATCGAAGTGATTGAATACACGCTCATACTGGCTAAGCTTGTCGATAGACATATTGCAATTAATCAGATTAAAGTGTATAAAGTATGCACAGAAACGTTTCATATAGAAGTAACAACCAAAGTAAATAATGGTGTAAGAATATAGAAGAAGAAAATAAGGAGCAAAAAAAAAATGCTTCAAATTGAAAGTTGAAATATGGATCCGGAGAAGGTATATATTGGCGAAATCCCGCGTCGCGTGAATTGACCAATTAACTTGTACGACCAACTGTACCGCATGGAAGATTCTGGGGCATTACGTAATTATGGCGTTATAAAATTCATAAAGTAGAAAGACTTGGTGTGTCTGTTTTTATTTTTGAACAGATTGGTGTTTCTGTTAAAAAAAAAAGAGTGGAAATGCTAATCAGTATTACGGAAGATAAAAAAAATATAAAGAGGGGAAAATATTATATTTGAGATTTTATATTTTAAGTTCTCTAATTTAAATATTTTATATTTTAATGAGGACAATGGTTAATAAAGTATTAAAATAACAAATAAAAATAAAGAGAGACTGTTATCAAAAAAAAAATTAAATAAATAAAGAGAGACTCAGTTAAGCAACTGAGGTTCGCACAGGTGATAATGAACGCCACCTTCATATACTATTCATTCTTCCTCTAGAGATTAGTACCCGCTTCCAACAAATATACTATGGTCAACCCAAAAAAAACAGAGACTCAATTATGCTTTGTCGTCTGCGTGTGGAAGGAGCCGCCGAAGAGTCTTGTGCCACACAAAACAAAACATTAAGGTAGGTAACCAACTCCCGTGGAAGTTTCTAGAAAATAACTGAAGACGTTCCACAAAGAAAAGTAGTTGATTTATGAAATGAAAATAAAATAAAAAGTGCAAGTTTATTTAAAATGAAATGCAAGAAACATGCAGGATTTTTTAAAAGAAAGTTGTCATCTGTAATCTGTAAAGCTCATAAAATTACGTTTGACGCCTTTACTAAAATAAATAAATAAATACGTTTGACGCTACAAAACTCGTTTTAACAATAAGTAGAGGTATAATCAAGCATTTGGACATAAGTGGTTAATGTGTTGCTGTTAAGGATGAATGTTCCGTATCTTGCATGAGTTCGATCCTTAACAGTAACAACTATTGGTCAGCCTTTAGTTAGCTCCTGACCGCACCCCGAATTAGTCATGATCAAAGACTCTGAACACCGGGACGACGGTCAAAAACCCACTGGACAAAAAAAAAATAAGTAGAGGTATTGGCTTTTAAAATTGTATCCAATAAAAAATAATTTTCGATTTTTTTAAAAAATCAATTTGATTAAATTGTGTCCTAATCGTGACTGCATTCACAATAATAATAAACGCAATGTAAATATAAGCATGACCAAACGGTTGATGTGTTTGGGTCAGTTTTGTTCTTAGGGAAAAAACATTTTTTCCTTAGGAAAAAGCTGTTTTGAAATTAATATATGTTTGAAAAATTAGCTTAAAAGTATAAAAAAAGTTATAGACAAAAGTGGTTTTTGGAAAAAGTTTAATTGCTACACATAGACAATGTAAAGTTCTTTTACATAAATATTCAACCATAAATTATAACATCATTAAGTTTTATTTTTATTATTATCCTAACTACCTTAAAAGTAATTCATAACATGATTACTGATTGGTTGACAGTATAAAAAAATTTACACTAACACTATATAACAATTAAATTCTTTCATAAAGAAAAGCTAAAAGTTTTGAATCTTTATTTGAAAAAAGCTTTTAATTATTTTGAAACCAATCACATTATCTCATTTTACCCCTATATAACTAACTATCAAACAAATATTATTATTATTATTATTAATATTATTATTATTATTATATATATATATATATATATATATATATATATATATTGACGTGAGAAATTAACACCTTCTAAAAGTATTGTATTTTACAACAACTATCACATGAGACTACAAATCATTTTATGAAACTACCTACAAATCACCGTTTTTTTTTTTATCTCCGACATTGTTCACCTTGATTAACTTAATTTTGGCTTTGGGATTTTATTAATAAGTCTTTATTCCTAAAAGATTGGAAGACTTATATGTGCAGTTAACACCAGAAATTTCGGCGCAGAAAACGTATGTACAACACAGCTTATATTTTAGTAAAGACATGGAACGCGCGCGTTCTATGGATAAAATATGGTGAGTCAAAAAAATGGATAAAATATGGAGCACGCGTGCGACACGCGTCTTTACATTTCATGCAATTAACAAAAATAAACGTTAAATTACTCTTTTGATCCTCAAATTATTTTAAAATGTTCAATTTGATCATTAAATTTTTCAAATGTTTATTTTGATCGCTTAATTCCTAAAATTTATTCAAATATGTCCTTCCGTCAAGTTGACTAACGACGAAGTCAAGTTGACTAAAGGACAAAAATGAACATTTAAAAAGCTTGAGGACCAAATTGAAGATTTTAAAACAATTTGAGGACCAAAAGAATAATTCAGCCAAAAAGTTATTAACAAATAAAAAAAATTATTTTTTTCCCGAAATTGCCATGTGGCATTAAAATATTAAATTAAATGTCACGTGGCATTAGGTAGGACGTCGCTATGGATGTCAATTTTATCCGTACCCGTGAATACCTGCGGATAAAATTCGCAACGGGCACGGGGCGGGTAATTAAATGGGTACCCACGAGTAAAATAAACGGGTAATTTCAATACCCACTTGTTAACGGGGCGGGGACGGATATTACAGTATCCATACCCGCGGATACCCGCACCCGTTACTAAAATTACCATAATATCCTTTATTTATATATATATATATATATATATATATATATATATATATATATATATACTAATTTCTAAACCCTAATTTCCCATTCTGCCTCCCTTATTTTATTCACCTTCCTTATTTAGAACACCCTAAGCGGTTAAGAGCTCCTAGTACCTGTCTCCCTGCCCGTTCATGGTTCTTCTTCTTCTTCAATCTGCAAAACCCTTCTTTGTGAGCATAGTGACCATCCACGCGCGCCAAGATCCTCCCTGCCTCTAACACACGTTCACCGGTTGTTGTGACTTGGAGACCATTCTCGCGGGCCGCCGCTCGTCGCGACTCAGAGACCCTCCTCCCGTGTCGCCGCTCCTCCACCACCCAGATCCTCCCCACACGCAATCGTTCTGTCGTAACCTCAGTTCTCTACAGCATTAGATAAACTCTAAACACCAACCAATTTGTTGCTGCATAACCTCATTATTACTTTAGATGATTGCTTGTTTTGTGAATTCGATTATGTCCCAGAAAAATGCTACTTCTCATAACTACCCATGGATATCCGTGATATCCGCGAGTACCCGCGAAATCCGTTAAGAACCCGTTAAGCAAGTACCCGTGCGGGTACGGGAGCGAGCATGGGTGGATTTTTTATCCAACGGGGCGAGTAGCAGGTAACCAGTATCCGTGCCCGCCCCGCCCCGCCCCGTTGACATCCCTAGACGTCGCCGTTAGACAACTTGACGGAAGGACCTATTTGAATAAGTTTTAGGAATTAAGGGAACAAAATGAACATTTTAAAAACTTGAGGACCAAATTGAACATTTTAAAATAATTTGGAATCAAAAGAGTAATTTAGTCCAAAAGAAACTTCCGCGTGGAAAATATTCTGGATATGTAAGACATGGAACATGCGTTTTAGGCTTTTTTGACCAAAACGGGTTCCTTTTAGAAACTATTTACCAGTTTAGGGTTATTCTGAAACTACTTACCAATGGGGGGTCCTTTTGGACACGTGACATATTTTATTTTATTTCCACTCTTACGGGTCAAAGACGCCAGAAAGACCCCCCCCCCCCCCCCCAACACACACACACAATCCTTCCCTCCAAGACCGCTCCTCCTCCTATAAATAGGTATCAGTATGAAATTTTATTTACTACTTGTGATATTATTTGCTACTTGTTATTAGGGTATTTATTTTATTGTTGCTTGTTATTTTAAATAGATACGTTATCATTAATGTCATCGTTACTCCCTATACTTATAGTATATATTTTTTTGTAGCAGTGTTCCTTTAAAATTGTAGGTAACTTTCTTTTAATTCTCACAAGGTAAACTTTTTTTTTTTTACTACTGTAATAATTGATGAATATTTATTGGTGTAAATTGTTATTGTTATTATTTTTTTAAGCATCTTGTGATATTATTTGCTACTTGTTATTAGGGAATTTTTTTCATTGCCTCTTGTTGTTTTAAATAGATACTTTATCATTAATGTCATCGTTACTCCCTATACTTATAGAATAATTTTTTTTGTAGCAGTGTTCCTTTAAAATTGCTGGTAACTTTATTTTAATTCTTACAAGGTAAAATTTTGTTTTACTACTGTAATAATTGATGAATATTTATAGGTGTAAATTGTTATTGCTATTATTTTTTTATGCCTCTTATGATATTATTTGCTACTTGTTATTAGGGGATTTTTTTATTGCCTCTTGTTGTTTTAAATCGATACATTAATTAAATTTATCATTAATGTCAGTATTTATTGGGGCTAAATTGATACTATAATTTTCCTTAATTATATAACTCAATAGATTTTATTATATAATCTATATAATTATAACATTTTTTTTAATGTCAAGTGAAAGATATGGCATCATCTAGTTCACAATCAAGGGCACGACTGGTAAACCCCGGCCCGGTGGATGATTCACTATTGAACCTGCAAGAAAATCATGTTTCACGTATGGAATGGATCACCCGATCGAGTTCTTAGAGCTCGATGTGGACTGACATTTAATCCTGCTGTTATGGATCTCCCAGAGTCTGTTAGAGCTAATATTCAAATAGTCGGTTTCTTGGGGGTAGCCCAAGTAGATATAACCCAGCTTGATCATAATTTGATTACTGCACTTGTTAAGCGATGGAGACCCGAGACACATACCTTTCACATGCCGTGGGGAGAATGCACCATCACACTGCAGGATGTTGCTATTCTCTGTGGACTACGCATTACCGGTCCCGCTGTTATTGGTGCAACTAATATACATTGGAAGCAATATGTCGGTGAAATGCTAGGTAGAGTTCCTAACGACTCTGACATGAAAGGTTCAAAGTGGTTGGAAGATCATTTTGGGCACTTCTCTCAATGGGAGGATAATCAATGGTGGAGGGTTGTATATACACGAGCGTATATACTCAAGTTGATAGGAAACCTATTGCTCCCGGATCCCTCCGGTGCACATGTGTCACTGAGATATCTTCCACTATTAGAGAATTTTGAAGTAACAGGTCAGTATAGCTGAGGTTCGGCTGTATTGGGTTACTTGTACCGAGAGTTGTGCAAGTCTACACATTATGAAAAGAAGGAGCTTTGCGGGTTCATGCCGTTGGTTCAAATATGGGCATGGGAAAGGATGCCTTCCATTGCTCCGTAGCTCGTGTTTGACCAACGAGATTTTGGTACACCATACGGTACACAGTAAGTAGCATGTAAAATTCGTAATGCCATCATTGTATGTAGCTTATACTTGATCTAATAATCCTTTTTTTAAACAATGATAGGTGGCGTTCAGGGGTTACTTATAACAAGCAGATGCACCACCTGACGTATTATCCTGACCGATTTGACAAAATGAAGCATCGTGATGTAAGTATAAAATTTCAATTTAAATAAAATTAGGAATGTATTGTATTATTTATGTTGTCTCTATCTTAGGAATGTAATTGCATTATTTTGTTCCATGTTGGTAGATTATATGGTGTCCCTACGACGACATGATGATGCCAACATTACCCATGGTCTGACTAGAAGCCATGTACTTATGGAGGGTTGTTCTTCCTTTGATATGCTTCAACATTGTCGAGTGGGTTCAACCAGATCGTGTGATGCGTCAATTCGGCCTGCAACAACATATACCCAATGAACCTTCCCAACCAGAAAATTGTCATGATCTATCACTTAGGGGTAAACAATCTGAGAATTGGGCACTCATGTTGGATAATGACATTAGTTTCTGGAATGATAGACACATGAAGGTGATTTGTCATAATCAACCACATATTGGTCTCCTAAATTAGTAATCAGAGTATATGCGGTGGTACTTGCGTAGGACACGACGATGGGTTGGCAGGGAAGGTGCACTCAGGATATTCGGTAACGTTTTGGTTTCCCAGCATATTGTTTTTTGGTTGAATTATATTTTGATAAATTATTGTTAATAGTTATTAACCTTGCTGTAGGTTGATGGGATGGAGCGATTGTACTACTTAAGTACTCCTGAGGGTCAACCAGAGTTCACGTTTGGTTAACTTGATCAAGAGCTTGCGGCTATTATGGCAGCATCGGACAAGGCAGATAGCATCATTATACCTACTGTCTCAGCTGTACCTCTCACACAAGCCGTGGAACCGATTCCTCCGTTTGCACGCGTGCCAACAGCAAAAGTGGAGGGTCAGTCTCTTGGTAGGAGAAGACAGCGTCTGGAACAACATAATTTCTACACACCGCCTATGTCGGGACGTGGAGAAGGATATTATTATGCTCCCACCTAGGGTCATGACTTTTCACAGGAACCCGCTCTAACATATTTTCATACTGACATGGTAGGACCATCGTCCATGCCTGCCCATTCCTCATCGTCATACTCATTCCCCTATGCATCCAAATTCACCCAATTTGTTCTTCACACCACCCGCATGTCACCCGACTGCTAACACACCAGATGCACCCAACCCCATGATTGAGCAAATACAAAACACCCCAATATACTCTCCTGGATACGTTGGTATGGGTATTGACTTGAACGTCGACTTCTCCGCAGTTTTAGACTCTAGCTCAACAAGTGAAGGGCCAATTCAAGTTGAGCCCAATGTCAGAAGAAATCCACGTCGTGAGGCTCGGGGTAAGCAACGACAGTACATCTTGTCTCCCTTTCAGCATGATGGTGATCACGCTCAGTAGTCACCTTACAGTTGCATGGTAATTATGTAGAATATTATCTAATTGATATTTTGTACCTAACGGACATTAATACCAATTTGTAATTAATGGAGTAACTTGATATTTTGTTTCGTTATATTTTTGTTTCGTCTTGAAATTATAGCCATTTATTATTATAACAAAACATACTAATTATATGCCGTAATATTTGAATATGGAAAAACAAAGCATTGAAAATCATATATAATAAGGTGTAATCTAAATATTTTCTTCCGTACCAACTCCTCCACTTCCTCATCCTCCAGCTCGTTGAGGGCAGTGGCGCCGGTTATGACCCTGAGACCTACACAATCCACATCGTTAGGTCGGTTGGGACTCTACCCAGTCCATCTCATTATGAATACGGGTTGACTTGGGTCTCCCTTTCGGGCGTAGCATCGACACATCCGGAACTAAGGTCGAAGGCTGTTGTATCTCGGGGATTTCTTCCTCATTTCCGATTGGAAACCACTGGGCAGCGTAAACATCAATGATATTGTGCCATTTGTATATATCATTAACATACTGATCATGGTCGAGCATCATGGCCGCACATGCAGTAATGACATGTGAACATGGCAAGTGATATGCTTGAAATTTTCCACACTGACAATATTTCGTTTGTAAGTTGACCCTCCAACAGCGACCCCCTTTCTGGGTGACCGGATTGAAAGCCTCTTCGACCTCGAATCGTAGATTCTGGGTGTCATATCAGCGGACCTGATGCGAAGTAGCATCTTCTTGATGTTTCAAGAGCTTCTTCATTACCTTGTCAGAATATCGGTGACCAGAACTAAGGTTGCCTCTCGCTTCCGCACCCCGTTGAACAAAATACTCGACGATCCTACCATATGAACACTTAACCAAAGCGGTGATTGGCAGATTCCTAGCACCCTTTAAAATTTTATTCACACATTCATACAAATTGGTTGTCATGTGTCCAAATCGACGACCACCATCATCATAAGCCAGTGACCATTTCTCTTTCCTAATGCCATCAATCCACCTTTGTATTTCAGGACTGGTTTCACGGATTTTCTCAAGCTTCCGATCGAAGTTTATCTTGCATGTGGTGTACCCTATACAAAAACGTTAACTTATTTAGGTCACCATATTATTAAAGAAAACATAAATACAAAAATTATGTACTTTGAAAAAGACATGCCTAGAGTCATCAATTCCTCTTTCAACTTTTTATTCTTGAATCTTTGGTTGAAATTACTGGCAATATGTCAAAGATAGTATACATGATAAGCATTTGGATGCCGCCAACCTAGGTGAGGATTCGAAACGGCCGATTTAATGCTTTGGTGCCGATCGGAGATCAGACATATACCGGTCTTATTGGTAACATGTTCCCGGATCAATCCCAAAATCCAAGACCACACATCTAAAGTTTCTCCTTCCACAACAGCAAAAGCAAGCGGGAGTAAATGATTGTTTCCATCCTGTGATGTGGCAATCGACAGCGTGCCATGATACTTACCATACAGAAATGTGCCATCAACCTGTATTATTGGTTTGCAGTGATTAAATACATCACAACATTGTCTAAACGTCCAGAAAACACGATGAAACGTGTGATATTTGTTGTTCACACGATTGCCCACCACATATAGGTTGGTCTCGATCTTGTAAAATAAATATGGTAAAAACAACTGCATATGTTGTAACCATCTAGGTAGCATGGCATATGATTCATCTCAATCTCCAAATACATTCACTATGGCCTTCGTGTTTGGCTTTCCATGCTTTTCTGTAAGATATCTTGTACCCGTAAGTACTTAGAATTCTTTCGCGTATCAAAGCGATAGTCACCGATGGCGCTTCTTGGACCATAAGTCGATTTAAATATAAAGTTAGATTAAAATTGGAATTAACAATAAAAAATTATCATACTAATAATCATCGCACCTAGTATGCACGAGCATACGAAGTTAGAATCCAGCTTTGTGTGGTCTTGTGACAACAGCCGATTCACACAATTATGTTGACCACCCCACTTTGTAACCTCCCACTTTAGTGACTTTTTCGACAAGTTAGCCCTCAGCCTCCATGGGCATCCTGTCAAATGATTTGAGCACTGGACATAATACTTGGTTGATTTATATTCAACAACTTTGAAATCCTGATGAACATTAATGGAATAATGTTTAATAGCCATTTGAACTGCCTGTTTAGTATCAAATCGCAAGACAACATACAATTCCTGACCCACTTTTCACGATCCTGGAACATCTACGCCTTCAAATTCTATCTCCTGATCAGGATGGTCCCAGTTTATATAATTATAATAGGGGGGTGAGTTGAAGAATGCACCATGTGATTGACCTATAAGCGAGTAAAAATGAATAAATTGCCAATTAGAGTAAAAATAATAATATTTATACAAATAAAATTAATAATAATGTCAGAATAAAATTATTAATTGTTGGAGGAAACCAACCAGCTTGATGCGGAACAAAACCACCAGGAGCCATCGATGAAACCGAGTCAGCAGGCAATTCCAGGTGACGCCAATGCGGACAAAACTTTGTTGGAACCCTGTTCAACCTCCTCCTAGGTGTCCGATGAACCTGATGTTGGTATATCATCTTCATCATCATCTTCATCTAACTCATCCTCCATCCCGCCCGCCCAATCTTCATCTTCGTCATCTGCATTTGACCCAAGGTTTACCGGCACATTTCGCTTCTCGAAATTACTACCCAATGACGGCACAGGGAATATGGAAGTGCCCGCAACATTAACATCAACGTACAACTCAAGTGTCGACATCCAGGGATTTTGGATTAAACCATTCAGCATGCACTCCACAACTCGATCATCGGCAATTTCGACAAGAATATATTTCACCGGGTTGCCACATATCATATATCTTGTCACAAATTTTGAAACTGGTTGATTTGGTTGCAGCCTCAACTTCGAGTGAATCTTTGCCCTCAAATGCTCATACCGGATGCCATGTTTTATTTGCACAATTTCTTGGTCCCCTTCAAATGTAATTCCTTCCGTGGCCCATCGAAGACTCTCCCGTTCGAGTACACAAATACTGCAGCTTGCCTCATGACGTCTGCCCTACAATAATATCAAAAACATAAAAATAACCCATAAATTTACAATTTCTAATAATAACAATATTAAAAATATACAACAACAAATACAAATAATGGTATTAATAATATTAACTTCATATTTAATATTAAATATGTACACTTAAAAATAACATTAATATAACAACATTATTACAGCAAAATAAAAATAATAACAATAACCCATAAATTCACAATTTCTAATAATAATAATATTACAAAATAAAATTAATTATCAATTACTAATAATAAATATCGATACTAATAAAAGTAATATTACTATTATATTATAATAAAAAAATAAACTTAATAATTAAAAGAAATTAGCAAATAATATCAGAAGAGACAATAAACAAAAATCCCCGAATAACAAGTAGCAAATAATATCACAAAAGACATAAAAAAATAATATCAATAACAATTTACACCAATAAATATTCATAAATTATTACAGCAGTAAAAAAATTTTTACCTTATAAGAATTAAAAGAAAGTTACCTGCAATTTTAAAGGAATACCGCTACAAAAAAATTATACTATAAGTATAGGGATTAACGATGACATTAATAATAAAGTATCTATTTAAAATAACAAGAGACAATAAAAAAAATCCCCTAATAACAAGTAGCAAATAATATCACAAGAGGCATAAAAAAATAATAGTAATAACAATTTACACCAATAAATATTCATCAATTATTACAGTAGTAAAAAAGAATTTTACCTTGTAAGAATTAAAAGAAAGTTACCAACAATTTTAAATGAACACTGCTACAAAAAGAATTATATTATAAGTATAGGGAGTAACGATGACATTAATGATAACATATCTATTTAAAATAACAAGCAACAATAAAATAAATATCCTAATAACAAGTAACAAATAATATCACAAGTAGTAAATAAAATTTCATACTGATACCTATTTATAGGAGGAGGAGTGGTCTGTTGTGGGGCCTCCCCTGCAGTGCGCAACGTGGCGCTGCAGGGCAGGTTTTGTCTTTTTTTTTAATAATGGTAGGCGCCAGTCTGACTGGTGCCTTTGACCTGTCAGAGTGAACAAAAATAAAATATGCTACGTGTCCAAAAGGATCCCCCATTAGTAAATAGTTTCAGAATAATCCTAAACTGATAAATAGTTTCTAATAGGAATCCATTTTGATCAAAAAGTCTGCATTTTATGGGTTAGAACTGAACTTTTAGTCCAAGGCGTGGGTTTTAACTTTTAAGTTAGGAAAAAACATACAAACAATTCATTATCTCTTGTACTTACCTTTTATTTTTATTTTTATATATAAGCAAAAGTATATTGATATCGAAGCCTAAAGGGTGTTCAAACCCGTATACAAAGAAATAAAAAAAAAATTATGTAAAAATGATATTGTCCCTAAATAGAAATAGAATCAAATATATAAAGATCTCCCACTATGGAACCAAAAACCCAATCAGAATCCTAAAAGTCCAATAAAACCAGCCAAATGTATATTACCCCTAAAAGGACCCGCTGTACACATCAAACCAATGGAGAACAGTTTAAACCATAACCCCAAGAACACATTCCCACTGATAAATTAAGGAGAAAAACCATAGTAACAACACTAGATAACAACCCAAAGAAAAATTCACATAGATATCCATTTGAAAATAAGGCTTCATCCATCATAAGTAACTCAAAGCACGAGACCACGCCCAAATGGTGTACAACACAATTGTTGCACAAGTCTCAAAAGGTGTATAATTGTTGATCCTATTTAATGAAAATAATTATCTTTTTGTGTCTAGAACAGTAGCAACAATGCTTATGATACTATACTAAGTTTAGTCCTTTAAGTTATACTGATAAAATATGGAGCACCCAACTGTTTATGGTGTTTTTGGTATGAAGACCAAAACCCACAGCAAATGAATTATTTATCAAACGAGTGTGTAATTCTCGAGTTATATGGTAATATGGTTATTATAAATGTTATGAAGTGTATATGAATGCAAAAAAGTTTTAATGCAAGTTCAAAGAACAAAATTAATTTAATGCAGATATGGTAAAATGACTGAAATGTAAAAGAATGCAAATAAACTCGATAGAAAAGTAAAGTACAGTGAAAGTAAAAGAACAATAAGTAAATTGCAGAAAAGTAAAAGACTTGCAAAGTAAAGGTGCAAGAAATTAAAGTGCAAGAAATGTAAAAGGCAGAAATTAAAAGCACTGGAAAGTAAATGACTGAAAAGGAAATGAAAGCATACTCAATGTCAATCCAGAATCTGCTCGATTGAGATGTAAATGATTTTATTTCAAGTATCCAACCTTTTACAATAACATAGACAAGCCTTATTTATAGGCAAAAACAAGAAAAACTACATATCTTATTGCATGCCACGTGTATTTGACAGTTTTAACTGTAACTAATACTAATATATGCTAATACTAATATTTACAATACACTCGACAACACTGTCGAGCCTTCATTCCTTGTCTTCCTTTCTCCAGCCGCATAAAACTTGGACAATCTTTTGCAATATCCCCTTCCTTCGACTGTCAAAAGCCTTTGTCAACCTTTATGTTCATTCTTCGTGATTTTCATCTTTACTGGTTGACCCTTCACTATCGAGTCAAACACTAATTTTTCTAATGTTGAATCATCGACATCTTTGATATCAGATCTTTATCCATATTGTTGCCGAACTTCCAGAATTATAATTTTGGCCTCAACAGATGCCCCCAAAAAATCCTTCTTTCGACAACTTAAAGAAAGAAAGGTTTTTGTTTTTACTTGGGTTCAAAGTTCGACAACCGCTTAAAATTCAATTTTTAAAATTTAATTGATGGATATTATTTATAAGTTTCCAAAAATTGAAGATCCAGATCAGAAATTGAATTTCAATTATTTGTGGAAACATTTGTTATCCTTCCAAACGGTTGTTCCCAAGAAAATAGGGATCATGATTACCCACTAACTGGCCATAATAGCTAGTTTGGAAACTCAATAGTACTTATCACCCTTAAATACTCATTAACTGTTACATGCAAAGAACTTTTCTCTCTCTTCTTACTCTCCTTCTTGCGCAAGTTTATACCCTTTTGTCTTCGTTGCTCCATCTTTGTTCTCTGCAACTCAGATGGCTTCCTCCAATTCTTCAAAGCAAAATCTTGGAACTCATATTTTTTTTAACGACCCAGTTCTGGAAAAATCAGAGCTTTACCAAAAATCTAAGGTAATCTATCCTCTTCCCAAAGCTTCTAGCATTTTGACCCCCCTGCATTTTTGGGGTCTGCTTATTCAAAGAAAACTTTTCCTTCGAAAATTGCAAATGTTTTTCCTTGTGCTCCTGGGGAAAATATCCTTGCTTCACTCCCTTCTATTCCCATTCATTATTTTACCAAGAAAGGGCGTCTTTTTAGAGCTTCCCCAAAGAAAATAAAGGGTTATATTACTTGGCTTAATAGGATAGAGGCGAAGAAAGGCCAATACTGGAAAGACATTGGGATTTTTTATTGTATTCAACTTTCCTGGTATGTCATTAATATGGACTTTGCCATATTAGGAGCCTCTATTTTCTTCTGGAATAAGACTACCAACAATTTTCATCTCTCTTGTGGTATGATGGGTCCAACTTTATTCGACGTGTCAACTATTACTGGCCTTAGACCTGATGACGAAGTCATTCATAGGTTTACCAAGTAAACTTTCGACATAAAAGTCCCCATTCAATCACCCGCCTTTTCTACTTTCATCAATAAACACATGAAACAAACTAAAGAAGTTTATGATGTGGAACATGTAGCTTTTCTCACTTTTTGGCTATCTGCTTACTTGTTTTGTAGCAAATATGTTCAAGTTTCCAAATTTTATGTTCCTCTAGCTAACCTTCTCCTTGAAGGTAAACAATTAGCCCTAGGCCAATTGTTACTAGCCAACCTTTACTATAGTATGGGGCACATAGTTGACAATGTCAGGGCTTCGTCAGCAAAGTCCAGTACGGGTGGCCCAATCTGGCTTATGCAATTATGGCTAAATGCCATTTTTGAATCTCAACAACTTGTTAACTTCCCAACTTCTAAGCCCAGGTGGCCTATTAGCATAAAATTATGCCATCATTCTATTCCTACCCCTCATAATGAAGAACTTCGATCCTTTTGTCGTTTCTTCTCTAATTTTTGTAACATCACCTTTCATTGTTCTGAGGTTAAATTTGCCCCATTTGATGGCGTCGACATGGTCCTGAATGGTTTACAAGATCACTCAACTCTTATGATCCTACCATTATGGAAGAAAAAATTTCCATTTGGTCCCATTTCCTTTGTCGATCAACTCTTTTCATGGGCATCCCTGATTCCCTAGACACGAATGTCTACATTCATCCTTCCCAACTGTGTAGCTCGACAATTTGGTCTTTGTCAAGCTATTCCATCTCCTTACAAAGTTGATGAAAATGATACTGGCACTTGCTACTTTATCCTAGATCAAGAAGAAGTAGACAACTTCATTTGGTATAATAATGTTCGCAAGCAGCACTTCCAATTATCACATTATACCCCTGTCCTAGCAGTTACTCAGGACTTTGTAGATTGGTGGTTCAAATACTTTAAAAACCCATTGCCACCTCTCAGGACTTGTTTTGATCGAATTGTGTCCTCTGTGTAGGAAACTGATCCAGGTGAGAAAACCTTAGGTGAACATATCGACGACATTCGTAGATTTGAAAAGTTTTATAAGATGAAATGGGATCATCGCTATCCGTCATCCTTCATTCGACTAGTGGAAGATTTCATGGCCAAATGGAAACAAGCACAATGGAATAAACGTTCAAAGGGTAAAATATTTGTCGAACCCACGTACAATCCTTTAATTCCTCATGAAAAACCTAAGGAACTTCTTGATCCAATTCCTCTTCCTTGTGCTCATTTTGGTTTGGCCGACGAGTTCCCTGGTAAACCAACTTCTGCAGGTAATTTCTTGTACTTGCAAAGATGGTTTGATCATACTAATCTTTTTGAGAATTATACCAAAGAGGTAACCTTCACCAAGTTTAGTGTATGGCATGCAAGGCCTCTCAAGCCAAAAAAACCTCGATTCCCAAATCTTCTCGGTCTAAGCTAGTGGCTAAGACTAAAAAAATCAACATTCTTGCCAAGAAAAGGGCTCGACAGGCTGAGGCTTCATCTCCCTTTACAAAGTCAAAGGTACATTTCTATACTTGTACTCTTCCTGCAATAGTGAAAGATTCGACTACTTTGTTTTAACATTCTCATGTTTACTTTTTTTTACATAAAAATTGAGACTTCTAGTAGTAGAGTACTAATCACTACATCAGACTCTTCCCTTGAGACCCACAAAACTTCTTCTAAGGATTGGTATTTACATTTCTTATTTGTTTGCCATCCCATCCAAATTATTTCTGACATTCCCGAAACTAATGATGGCTCCTTAGAAAAAGACAAATCTCTTGCAGCAGAGGTATTGATCTTATCTCAGGGGAACTTATTTCATTTCTTTGAAGCATTTCCCTTTGCTAATTTATTACTTATTCGACAACATGAAGTATTTGGAGACTCTGTTGAGAAAAACTCTCCCCTTGATACTTCAACCATCCTAACAATGGTAACCGTCAATCCTGAGGTTGAAGCTCCTTCGACAACTATCGATAATCCTCCTACCGAGTCCCTTGACATAGAAATGGCCAATGTGCCCCCAACTTCACTGCCAGAACCCTCCACTCAGCAAGCCACTGCTCAACAAGTAATATTATCTACTGCAAACTTAATGATTGCTGAGCAACTTGAGAAATTCTTTGTTGAGGATGTTGACATGGATGCGTTATTGGGTGAGCTAGCCAATGCTTCCGACTTGCCTCTTCTTGACATTGACAACGTGGAAGGATTGACAATTGATGCTGAAATGGATCCTATAAAATCTGAAGCAGACGACCTACTTAGCCTTTTGTCTGGTAACCACATAAGCTCTCCTCATTTAGCACTTTTGTCGACCGTTCAAGGTCAAGACTCCTGTGACTCTAGGGCCATCACCCTGCTTGGTGAACTCAAAGCTCTCTTGCACCATTCATTTGAGGATGTTATGTCTGATTCCCAAATTTATGGGAAAATGATGGCCATAGTTGACAGAATAATGCCTCTATGGACCACATTCCTCAAGGCCAGCAAGCAATTCTTAGTCAAGTCAAGCCTTTCTTGTCGAACTTGCTTGATAAAATTCCAACTCTAAACCA
This sequence comes from Sophora flavescens, assembly GCA_030762895.1. Lineage (NCBI taxonomy): Eukaryota > Viridiplantae > Streptophyta > Magnoliopsida > Fabales > Fabaceae > Sophora > Sophora flavescens. The sequence continues at coordinate 104,817,598 of CM061066.1, read as the reverse complement.
GATAATTCCTCACTATGATAGTAGGGTAGAGGAAAAAACTCGACTGACTGTCAAGGCTAGCACACAAAAGAATCGACACCTTCACTAACTCCATTGGTAAGGCTAATGTCGAACGAGCTACTGCCCTTCAGACCATCTCAGAGTTAGAGGTTAAATTGCAGATAGAACGCATTCGACTAAAAAAGATAGACCTGGTAACCTAACACTTAATCAAGAAAAAGATTGAAGTGGGGGAAGAAGTAAAAGGGTTGACTGTCGAAGCTAAAACTGTTATTGATGATATCGACAGGCTCACCCCAGAATACAACGCCGCTAAACTCGACCAGGAATCTTTGAAAAATGCAAGGGCAGCTCTTAAGTATTTAGTTTAATTTTCTATTGTTTATTTTCCTTTTGTAACTATTTCATTCTGTGGCAATTGACTCATCAATTTGTTAGTCAGTTAGGCTATGCATAGAGTTTTCTCAACTTTGTGATATCTGAAAAAGTAGTTAAGTCTGTTAGGTAGTTAGATCTATTTTTCTGTTTTTTGTAACTACCTTGAAAGGGACTTATTTGTACAGATATATAAGTCATTGTTGAGAGAAACTTGAGAAGAGAACACAGTGTAATACACTGAAAACAGAGAGAGGGAGTGATTCATTGAGATCAAGAAAGAGAGAGCAAGTGAGGATTGAGAAGAGAGTTAGCTTTCAACCCTGAAAGTCTTGTTATCAGTTTTCTTTGATCTAGTGGATAGAAAGTCTCGCCTCAGTGTGGATGTAGGAGCAACTTGCTCTGAACCACGATAACATACTGCTGTTAATCTTTTCTTTCGTATACTTCTTGCATAATCGCGTTTCTTGCATTCTGTAGTATGCATTCTACACTATCGTTTTTACCATTTCCGTCAAGCAACGCATTTACTTGGAAGAAGCTTTTGTCGGAAGAATCACTTCATCAAAGCGAGAGGAATCTTGCGTTGGGCATAACAACTGGTTGCGATTTGCGCCGAGGCGGTTTGTCAAGAAACGTTTTTCATCAAGAAAGCATTTCCGTCAAGAAGCATTTACGTCGATTAAGCAATTTTTGTCGGCGAAAGCAATTCTCGTTCTTGAACCTAACAATCGGTATCTAGAGCTTCGTTGAATCGGGGCTGCTTCGCGATGGGCACCGCAAAGTTCGATTTGGAAAAGTTCAATGGGGACAATGACTTGACTTGTGGAGGATCAAGATGAAGGCTCTTCTTGTCCATCAAGGACTCGAGGAAGCCTTAGGAGGAATCAACAAACTTCCTGAAACACTTTCAGAAAAAGAAAAGAAAGATTTGATCAACAAGGTTCATAGCTTGATCATTCTTTCTTTGGGAGATGAAGTTCTTCGTGAAATAGCAGATGAGTCCACTGCTGCAGGTGTTTGGCTCAAGCTTGAAAGCCTATACATGACCAAGTCATTGACGAACAAACTCTACTTGAAGAAGAAACTCCATCAGCTGAAAATGGAGGAAGGATCATCAATCAAAGAACATGTCTCTCAATTCACCAAGGCAGTTCTTGACTTAAAGAATCTTGATGTAAAGATTGATGATGAAGACCAAGCTGTAATGTTGTTGTGCTCCCTTCCTCCCTCCTATGAGAACTTGGTCGACACAATGATGTTTGGTAAAGAAAGCCTCACCTTGGAAGAAGTGAAAGCCACTCTCAATTCTCGAGAAATGAAGAAGAGAATTACTTATGATAAAGGTGAAGGTGGAGATGCAGAAGGGCTGTTTGTCAGAGGCAGAACTGATAACAGAGATACAAAGGGCAAGAATAGGAGGAACCGATCCAAATCCAAAGGCAAGAAAGAGTGTTACTACTGCCATAAAGAGGGACATTTCAGAAAGAACTGTCCTGAGAGGAAAAGGAAGAATAATGGCAAGCAAAACTCAAATGATATGGCTGTGGTAGCAGATGGTTATGAAAGCTCGGATGTGTTGGCGTGATCAAGATTCTTGCGGTGAGGAGTGGATTCTTGACTCGGGGTGTTCATTCCACATGGCCCCTAATCAAGAATGGCTTGAATCCTACAAAAGGATCGATGCAGGAAAGGTGCTGATGGGGAACAATGTTGCTTGCAAAGTAGCTGGAATTGGCAATGTCGGGGATCAAATTCAATGGGATGGATCAGCAAAATTACTCACGGATGTCGGACATGTACACGAGTGAAGAGAAATCTCCTTTCTCTTGGCATGCTTTGGATCAAGCGGGGTGTACATTTAAAGGAGAAGGTGGTGTTCTGAAGATATGCAAGGGTTCAATGGTCATGATGAAGGGAACCGAAAGAATGGCTTGTATGCAGTTGCAAGGTACAACTATATCAAATCCTGCCAGTTTGATTTCTGCTTCAAAGTTGAATTCCACACAGCTATGGCACCTCGGACTAGCTCATGTCGATGAAAGAGGCTTGGAAGAATTGTACAAACAGGGTCTAATAGGAAATGGAGACTTTGAAAGGTTAGAATTCTGTGAACACTATCTTTATGGCAAACGAGAAAGAGTTAAGTTTTCTTACGCCATACACACAACTAAAGCCTCGGTTGATTATGTGCATTCGATATATGGGGCCAGCAAGGGTTCCCTCATTAGGTGGTGCTAGATATTTCATAACATTCATAGATGATTGGTCAAGAAAAGTGTGGGTGTATTTGTTGAAACACAAGAATCAAGCATTCAAGTGTTTTAAACAATGGAAAGCACTTGTTGAGAATCAAACAGGAAGGAAGGTTAAGGCACTTAGAACTGACAATGGACTTGAATATCTAAGTGAAGAGTTCACTGAGTTTTGCAAGGATAATGGGATAACTAGGCACAAAACAGTAAGACTAACTCCTCAACAAAATGGTCTTGCTGAGAGAATGAATAGGACCATTTTGGAGAGGGTTAGGTGCATGTTGTCCAATGCAAACCTAAACAAGGTGTTTTGGGGAGAGGCAGATCACACTGCATGCTATCTAATCAATAGGTCTCCTTCAGCTGCTATTGATTTCAAGACACCAGAGGAGATGTGGACAGGAAGAGAACCAACCTATGACAACCTGAGAATATTTGGATGTACAACATATATTCATGTAAATGAAGGGAAATTGGAGCCTAGATCAAAGAAGGGAATCTTCTTGGGATATCCAGATGGTGTAAAGGGTTACAAGGTGTGGTTAACCAAACCAGGTGGAGGAAAGGCTGTGATCAGCAGAGATGTCTTCAAGGAAGACTGCATGCTTGAGGATGCAGGCCAGAAAGCTGAGATGTCTAAGGAACCAGATGAACCCGACAACAAGGTTCAATTGGAGGTGGAGCATGGTACTGCAGACACAACAGATGACAAGATGCTAAGCCACCTCTTGAACCGATGAACAACATTCAGCGGCGAGAATCATCCTATAATCTGGTCGAGACGAGGGCTAGAAGGCAGATCAAACCACCTCAAAGGCTCGGCTATGTAGACCTCATTGCTTATGCACTGAGTGTAGAAATTGAGGATCAGGTAATTGATCCTATTAGCTACAAGGAGGCAATTGAAAGTTCAGATAAAAAGCACTGGAAAACTGCCATGACTGATGAGATAAACTCCCTTATGAAAAACAGCACCTGGGAACTTGTGGAAAAACCTGCAAGTCACAAAATTGTAGGTTGCAAGTGGATTTTTAAGAAAAAACCAGAAATTCCAGGGGTTAAAGGAAGTAGATACAAGGCTAGACTCGTTGCAAAAGGCTTCACACAAAGGGAAGGAATTGATTACAATGATATTTTTTCCCCGGTAGTGAAACACACAAGCATTAGAGTCATACTTGCTCTAGTTGCTGTCTACAACTTGGAACTTGAGCAAATGGATGTGAAGACAGCCTTCTTACATGGTCAGCTGGATGAAAGGATATACATGAAACAACCTGAAGGGTATGAAGTAGAAGGAAAGGAACAAATGGTATGCTTGCTAAAAAAGTCCTTGTATGGACTGAAACAGTCACCAAGACAATGGTACAAAAGATTTGACACTTTTGTAGTGTCAAATGGCTACAACAGAAGTTCTTTCGATTCTTTGTGTTTACTTCAAGAAAGCCACTCAGGTCACTACATATATCTCCTACTCTATGTTGATGACATGCTCATTGCAAGTAAAGATCTAGAGGCAATCACCAAGCTCAAGGGTCCGCTAAGTTCGAATTCGAGATGAAGGACTTAGGTGCAGCAAGAAAGATCTTAGGGATGGAAATCCTGAGAAAGAGAGATGAAAGACTTCTCTTCTTGCATCGATCGGGGGTATCTTTGAAAAGGTTCTTAGAAGTTTCAATATGCTAGATGCCAAGGCAGTTTCAACTCCCATAGCTGGTCATTTCAAGCTATCAGTTGAACAATCTCCCAAGACTGATGAAGATCAGCAGTACATGGATAGCATCCCTTACTCCAATGCCATAGGGAGTTTGATGTATGCTATGGTATGTTCAAGGCCTCGATCTTGCCTATGCTTGCCAAAGATGGTCAGGCAGATTCATGGGGAACCCGGGGAAGGAGCATTGGCGGGCAAGTCAAGTGGATTCTTAGATACTTGAAAGGGACAAAATCTGTTGGGTGATATTTGGTAAATCAAAATCGAAAAAACAGCAATGCAAGCAGGATATGTGGATGCTGATTTTGCAGGGGATATTGACAGAAGAAGGTCTCTAACAGGATATCTGTTCACTCTCTATGGAAATGTGGTAAGTTGGAAGGCAAATTTGCAATCAATAGTTGCCTTATCTACCACTAAATCTGAGTATATTACTTTGACTGAAGCCATAAAGGAAGCAATATGGCTCAAAGGTTTTGTAAAAGAACTGGAAGGGAGGGAAATTCCTATGACAGTATGGTGTGATAGCCAAAGTGCTATCCATCTCTCCAAGAACCAAATGTTCCATGAGAGGACAAAGCATATTGACATCAGAATGCACTACATTCGTGACATCATTGCAAATGGCATAGTTGAGGTGAAAAAGGTTGCTACTGAAGACAATATGGCTGATATGTTAACCAAGGTGGTTCCAAGGGCCAAATTCCAACACTGTATGAATTTGGCAAGCATTGGAACCTGTGATAAATAAGTCTCTTTAAAGAGACTGGATGCATACCTAGCTAGTACTTGAATTGAAGATCCAAGGTGGAGAATTGTGGCAGTTGGCTCATCAATTTGTTAGTCAGTTAGGCTATGCATAGAGTTTTCTCAACTTTGTGATATCTGAAAAAGTAGTTAAGTCTGTTAGGTAGTTAGATCTATTTTTCTGTTTTTTGTAACTACCTTGAGAGGGACTTATTTGTACAGATATATAAGTCATTGTTGAGAGAAAATTGAGAAGAGAACACAGTGTAATACACTGAAAACAGAGAGAGGGAGTGATTCATTGAGATCAAGAAAGAGAGAGCAAGTGAGGATTGAGAAGAGAGTTAGCTTTCAACCCTGAAAGTCTTGTAATCAGTTTTCTTTGATCTAGTGGATAGAAAGTCTCGCCTCAGTGTGGATGTAGGAGCAACTTGCTCTGAACCACGATAACATACTGCTATTAATCTTTTCTTTCGTATACTTCTTGCATAATCGCGTTTCTTGCATTCTGTATTCTGCATTCTACACTATTGTTTTTACCATTTCCGTCAAGCAACGCATTTCTGTCGGAAGAAGCTTTTCTGTTGGAAGAAGCTTTTCTGTCGGAAGCAGAGGAATCTTGCATTGGGCATAACAACTGGTTGCGATTTCTGTCAGAAGGTGATTTCTATCAAGAAAAATTTTTCTGTCAAGAAAGCATTTCCGTCAAGAAGCATTTCTGTCGATTAAGCAATTTTTGTCGGCAGAAGCAATTCTGCGTTCTTGAACCTAACACATTCGATAGTTACTACTACACATTCCCTTTTGGATGCCCTTCTAACTTCTTTGCATATTAAATTTTTTGAACTACACGCATTTATTGGACTTGACCACTAAGTAACTCCCCATGCACCTTGTAACTCTACGCTTTTAATTAGCACTTAATGCCTTTGCAAGTTACCAAACGTAGATAAGCGGTACTGTCATAACTCTCAATGAAATTATAAATACCAATCCATCAAGACTGAAATCTCACCATTATCTTGAAGATGAACTTACACAGAAACACCTTCTTCTCTCTTTTATTTTTTTCACAACCTGGCTCTGCCATGGATATTTCTGCACTTTCTTCCAATTCCCAGACTAAAAGGTTTCTGTCTTGATGGTCAAACAACCCTTAAGGTTGTGTAAATCACATAATATGAGTGATAAGGTTGTGTAAACGACATAACGTGGGTTGATCACCTTATCATCCTTCTGGAGAATTAGTAGCTAGAGGACAGGTTTAGGTTCTGGGCACCATAGTTCCAACACCTCAGCTTTGGCAGCAAGTAACTATGCTTGTATGTCTTTGTAGACACCGCCTTCACTGAAACAGATCGAGTGCACCTGTATCTACTCATCTTGAGCTCTCTCATGCCCATCACCTTCATGGAGGTTTAAAGCAAGGGAGAACACAGCTACTGGACTCCATTTCTCTCCTTCTGCTCATCCTAGGCATTTAAAGCAAACAAAGCCTCATCAAATGTTTAGACTGGGTAGAAGCAATTTTATTTTTTCTAGGTTTTAGAAATAGGCATTTCTTACTTGTATAACCTTCTGGTTTGTAGTTTCTGACTATAACTCGACAGACATTGTAATTCGACAATGCAACTTGTATCTGCCAAATTATTTTAATAAAATCTGCTTTGTATTTCAACTTTGGTTTATCTTTACTTCGCACATTGTCGGTCTTTATGACTTCAAATATTTGCCATTAATAGACCTAATTCTAAAATTTGAATTATCATCGACAAGTGCATAAGCATTTCCAGAAAACACCATTGTGACTTTAAATGGTCCTTCCCATTTTGGGGACCATTTCCCATACTTTCGACAACTCTTGTCCATGGGCAAAATCACTTTCCAAACTAGATCACCTTCCTTAAAAGACTTATACTTAACTCGACTGTCATACAATCTAGCAATTCTCTCTTTTTGTCGAATCAAATTTTCCAAGGCAATCTATCTTTCATCCCCAACTCATTTAACTCATCAAACATCAAATCCTATTAATATTCCATTGGTAACTCATTCTATTTATGAATTCGTATGGATTGGAGATTAATCTCGACAGGTTGGACAACATCATGACCATACACTAATTTGTATGGAGATGTCCCTGTCGACTCTTTGGGTGAATTCCTATATGCCCATAATATCTGATTAAGAGTGTTATGCCAATTCCTAGGTTGATGGCCAATATGTTTCTTGATCAATCCTATAATTATTTTATTTACAGCCTCAATTTGACCATTGTCTTGGGCATAATATGGTGTCAAGGTTAACATTTTAATTTTCCTGGACTCAGCATATTCGACAATACGCTTTCCAGTGAACACAGATCCTTGATCTGTTATTAAAGTTTGTTGAATGCCAAACCGGCAAACTATATTATTTTTAATAAAATTAATCACATCCTGCTGAGTTACACTTTTCAAGGCTACAACCTCTACCCACTTAGTGATGTAATCCACTCCAACTAAAATAAATCCATGTCCTTTCGATGAGGTGGGGTGTATCTGTCCAATCAAATCTAATGTCCATCCTCTAAATGGCCACGACTTAACAATGGAGTGTAACTCAGTTGCAGGCACATTCTGAATATGACAACAAGATGCATTTTCTTTTCGAGGGCTCATAACTTAAGAACTCCAAAGTTAAGCATGTTGGACTTCGAGCAATTCTGGGATGGGTGACCTCCTAATAAAACTTCACAGGAAGCGTGTGAGTGAGGACAAAGCAAGCTGAAAAGACTCGGGTTGACTTGTGAGAACAGTTGTCAATCCATAAAGCAACCTAGATTGTTACACTGAATCCCTCCTTTGTCATGAAACCTTCACCTGTCATCAAAATCTAGCTTGGTTGCAAGGATCCCCAAAAAGTGTTGTTTTGGCTTCAAAGACTCAAGAGGGGCCGGGGTGGGGGAGTGGGGTGGGGGTTGGTGAATTGAGTTTTCAAAATTTATTCCTTTTCAAAAACTTTATTTTTCAAATCAGAGTTGCCTCACGATCTTTTACAAAAACAGTGAAGGGCTTTTTATGAAATCTTGAATAGAAGGTGATGAGGCGAATCAGTTCAGAAAGATAAATCAGTGCTTCTGTCACTTTAGTGGACGAGCGCTTCTGTCGCTTGTGTGGACGAGCACTTCTGTCACTTTATTGGACGAGCGCTTCTGTCACTTTAGTGGACGAGCGCTTCTGTCACTTTAGTGATTGAATCAAACAGTGATTGAATCAAAAAGGAAGAAGTTCAATTTCAAAACTCAGTAATAACAAAATACGGAAACTGATTAAACCTTTAAAGATTAAGAACAAGTTATGCAAGTTTCAGATACAAGCATTAACAATCAAGAACAAACTTGCAGGTTTCAGTTTCAGTGATTAAGAAACAGAAATTAAGCTATTCGAATTTGATCACATATGATGCAAGATTCAATTCAAATATTGATCCTTGAGAATAGAATTGAATTCACAGTTATTATTACAGTTTACTCAAGAATCAATACTGATTATGCAGATCAAGAACTGATATCAATTGAAAACTTAGAACATCAAGATCACAGTTATATGTGCAAGATAGAAATTTAAGAGTTTGATCTTAGAGATACCACACAACCAGATTTATCCTGGTTCAGTCACCACCACTGTGACCTACATCCAGTCCCCACTCCACCTGTGGGTTTTCACACACCAACACAACAAGCTTTAGCCAGGTAGCTTGAAAAACCTTTACACCACAGAGCACTCCTTCACCTCGAGATACTGCACTCTTGTGAAGAGCCTCAATGTTCTTCCTTAGGGATACCTCACCCTAATCACACAGAGAGACTCCCTCTCTCTCTTTATAATCAAATAGAACGAAAAATTGATTCCTAACTCTCAATAGTCAGATATACAAATTGAAGCACTCATGAGAATGAAACACTCTTTTCACAATAAGCTCAAGAAAGATGATGAATGATTTTCACAATTGATCTCTCAAAATTGATTTCGTATAATTTTGATATGTTTTTGATATATTATGAAAGTGTTCCTCTGATCCCTCTATATATTGGAAACAAGTTATAGTCGTTGGGATCAATTAAAAAAAAATTTGGGTCTGATAACAGAATCTGTTTTCTTGATTCTGGTTCTTGAACAGGGGTTGAGTACAGGGCTGTTGATGAGCCTCTGTTTGACTGGTTTTATAACTAGTAAAGACCTTGGCTTTGTGCTTATTTTATATCATTTTCACCCAAATTAGACTTGATTGTCCTTAAGTAGTATTTTGAGTCTGTAAAGTATTTTTAAGTTAATTTAGTTGATTTAGAGTTAAATAAAATACTTATTCTATTTTCTGTTTTTCAGGTAAATAAAAAGGAAATAATTCTGGTTCGCCCCGCGAAGGTTATCTCGCCCCGCGAGTCACCCAGCCATGAAAAGTCAGAGACGATCACTGTTTACCCGTGTTGAAGATCACGGCCGTGGCAGTTTTGAAGTTGAAGCGTTCGCCTCGCGAGCATCCATTCGCCTCGCGAGTTTGGAAGTCAGAATATAATTGCTGTCACTGGAACCTGAACTGGTCATGAAGATTGGGCCATAACTTGGGCTGTAGATGTCGGTTTGAACTGAAACCGGTGGCAAATGAAAGATGAAACAAAGAGCTTTAACTCTCATGAAGACCATTATTCCAAACAGAGCCGTTTTGAAGGGCTTTAATCCTTGTGAAGTCAGAGGCGTTTCAGCTGCCCTATGAGTTGAATATGGACATAACTCCCTCATCTTAATTCATAATTAAGCAAATTAAGTGGTTTTGGAAAGCTAAGAGGCAGAGGTTGAAGACAACTAAAGGAGCATTCAGATATTGAGAGAATATATATAAATAGTTAGTCATAGTGAGTAGGAGTCAGAGAGTTAGCCAGTTTTGGCTAGTCTTTGATAGTCAGTAGTAGTAGTTTATTTTCCTTCCTTTTCTTTTATTGTTTATTTCTGTAATGGAGAATTAGTCTCCTAGATTAATCTACTGTAATTGGTTTCTGTTAACACTTGAGGTTCTGTATTCCATGATCAGTTGCTTTTCTCTTTTCAATGCCATGCTGTATGTTTCTGTTTGTTATTTCAGGAATATATAGTGTTGTATTGTTTCATTTCGGTGATGCTATGTTCCTATATATAATCGCGTTTGTTATTTCGCGTGTGTTCATTCATGTTCGTTTGTGCATGAGAGCTTAACCCCGTTTGTTATTTCGGGAATAGGAACATACATCTGTAGTAGCGGTTTTCGTTTGTTAATTGTTGCTACAACCGGGAGGGGATTAGTACCTGCTTAGGATTTGCATGAACCAATGATAGTGGGAAACTGAGAACAGTAGGTTAATCGCTTTTGTTTATTTGCTAATTTCTTAAACTGCTTTGTTTCTTTTCTCTGTTTTTGATTTGTTTCCTTTATTTTATTTTAATCTCAAAACCCCCATTTCTAACTTTTACTAATTTTCTGATAATAATAACAACACCTAAAGAGTCCTTGAGAGACGATCCGAGTTGTCGCTCTATACTGCATTATTTATAATCGCTCGTTCTTTTTGGCGCGTGGCGACAGCGCGGTCAAAAATTGGCGCCGTTGCCGGGGACTCTGGTTTGTTGTTATTAGCAGAAAGTTACATTTAAAAAAAAAAAAAAAACCTTTTGCATTCCTGAATTAGTTCTGTCTGCTTTGTCTGGATGTTTGATTGCCATGGATAATTACATGTATGGATATTTGCCTAATGTTTATTATGAACCACCGCCTTGCATGTATTATCCTAATTTTAGTGAGCCACCACCATACTATCCTAGCCAAGTGACCACCTCTGCACCTTCCGAACCTTCACAGAGCACCTTGGATGAGATTGCTTCAATGCTACAACAAATGGAAGAGAACAATCAACGGATGGCATACAATCTTGAATTGCAACAGAGGATGGAGGCAATGGAGGCAAGTAATCTTGAAGCCCAACAGAGGGACCAAGCTGAATCTCAAAAGTTGTGGGCTCTAATTGATCAAGTTACCGCCAACTCAGCTGCAATGCTAACTCCACAGGCCCTTGAGGAACATAAGGATTCACAGATGGTTATTCCTGAAAATACTTTTGATGATAATTCTGATGATGATATTGCTGTTGATGATGAATTATGTGTTGAATCCCCTGATTCTAATGATTGTTATTGTGATGGTACTGCTGCTTTGTGTATACACTGTTATGCAGGTTTATACTTGAAAGGAAACAAAGAAAATGAGGATCAGGAGGATCAAGAGGACATCTGCTCCACCATGCTTGAGGATAAAGAAGAATCTTTGGTTTCAGATGCAGGTGTTGAGAGTGATGGGGTGGATGAACCGTGTGCAGAAAGTCCAGACAATCAGACCTTTACTAACTCAGTTTCTTTTACTACATGTACTAACTGTACTGACACTAACCCGTGTGCTGTTTGTGGCCAGTTTCTCGACTCTATTTTGCAGGATGATAATGAGAATGAAGCAGCACCGATAACCATTTCTAACTGTTTACCACCTCCCCCTGAGGAACCAGTGATGGAGTTTAAACCCTTGGATTTTGCACCATGGCCAATCCAAGAGGTTGAGCCCCACTTCTATTGGGGAGACTTTATTGAGAAAAAGGTCATCTGTGACCCGAGAGGTAGTGAGAAGTCCGCCGCACTGGGTGGAGTCATCATAATTGTCAAGTGCTCACCTCCGCATCAAAGCTGCAAGTTAGGGAGGCTTGGAATGAATTTCAGTCCTTTGGCTACCACGTGGGACTTATGCTACAAGCAATGGGATCCTGGCGGAACCGCCCTTCAATGAGTTTTCTTTACCTTTCTTCATTTTAGTTTTTCTTTTCGTTATTTTATTTCTGTTTTATTGTCAATAATGCTCCTGAATAATTTGAGAAGCTCAGGAGTTGTGTTTGTGTCTTGGTGTTGGCAAGTTATTGGATTTTATTAATTTTTGCATAGATGAATTGCATGTTAATTGTTGAAGATTTCCCCCCTAGGATTGGAAAATTTTTGAAAAATTGATCCCCATATGATTGAAAACTGAACTTTGAGATTTTATTATGATGGTATGATTTATGATAAGTTTGGGGTGATAGGAAGCACACACTAGGGATAGAATCTCTTTCAAATAATTTGCAAAAAATGTCCAGGTGAGTTTTTGAGCCTCCAACATGTTTTGAACTGTGTGAAAATCACTTTTGATTGCACTTTCCTGAATTTGCTTGAATCTCTTTTTGGTTTGCATGATTATATGTTTGCTTCAAATGATTTAGGCATTTTCTTTGTAAATAGCTACTTAGCCTAAAAATAACCAATCCTAATGCATGTTCCTTAGTTAGCCCCATTGAGCCTATTAGCCTGTTAATTCTTGATAACCTAATGTTACAAGCCCAAAAATCTGGAAAACCATGTTAACCCGATCTTAGGATTAGGAGAGCATGTAATCTTAGAATGGGTGCAAGAAACTAAAGTTTGGGGTGGCTGCAAGGTGTAATATGTTGTTTGGGATTGAGAAAAAAAATTTATGTGAAAAAAAAAATGAAAGAAAAAGAAAAGCAGAAATTAAAAAAAAAAAAAAAAGTGGAAAAATGCCAAAAAGAAATAAAAAGGTTGTAGTCACCCAAGGCAAAATGAAAAATGAGAAAGGAACTTGAGTGGAATTTTAAAGTGTAAATAATGCTCTCTTAGTTCCTAGGGCCCTCAGCCTAGTTCCTTTGTATATCCTACCCTTAGCCAGGCCCCATTACAACCCATAAAAGACCTTTTGATGTTGCTTGCATGTTTTCTGTGGGAATCATTTAGAGATGAAAATCAAATTTAAGGGAAGTGCTCTTAAAAGTGAAATTGAGTGAATTGTTGATAGCCTGACACAAACTGAGCGATTGAGTGAACACAAATTTCCCTTGTGAGGAAGGCAGTTGTTTGGATATGGTGATCTCTCTTTTGTGTGTAACTTTGACCCCCTGCTTAGATTTCTGATTGTCTGAATGATTAATTTCTCAACTGTTTAGAATAAATGATTGTGGGGATTGCTTTGTTTGTAAAGGGGGGAACATTGAAAATTCTTTTGAAAAATTGCTTGAAATCTATGGAAAGTTGATTGAATTCTTAAGCTTGCCAGGTCTTGAGTCTGTTTGAGTTTTTAAGTTTTAGTTTGCTTGGGGACAAGCAAAGTTTAAGTTTTGGGTATTTTGATGAGCCTCTGTTTGACTGGTTTTATAACTAGTAAAGACCTTGGCTTTGTGCTTATTTTATATCATTTTCACCCAAATTAGACTTGATTGTCCTTAAGTAGTATTTTGAGTCTGTAAAGTATTTTTAAGTTAATTTAGTTGATTTAGAGTTAAATAAAATACTTATTCTATTTTCTGTTTTTCAGGTAAATAAAAAGGAAATAATTCTGGTTCGCCCCGCGAAGGTTATCTCGCCCCGCGAGTCACCCAGCCATGAAAAGTCAGAGACGATCACGGTTTACCCGTGTTGAAGATCACGGCCGTGGCAGTTTTGAAGTTGAAGCGTTCGCCTCGCGAGCATCCATTCGCCTCGCGAGTTTGGAAGTCAGAATATAATTGCTGTCACTGGAACCTGAACTGGTCATGAAGATTGGGCCATAACTTGGGCTGTAGATGTCGGTTTGAACTGAAACCGGTGGCAAATGAAAGATGAAACAAAGAGCTTTAACTCTCATGAAGACCATTATTCCAAACAGAGCCGTTTTGAAGGGCTTTAATCCTTGTGAAGTCAGAGGCGTTTCAGCTGCCCTATGAGTTGAATATGGACATAACTCCCTCATCTTAATTCATAATTAAGCAAATTAAGTGGTTTTGGAAAGCTAAGAGGCAGAGGTTGAAGACAACTAAAGGAGCATTCAGATATTGAGAGAATATATATAAATAGTTAGTCATAGTGAGTAGGAGTCAGAGAGTTAGCCAGTTTTGGCTAGTCTTTGATAGTCAGTAGTAGTAGTTTATTTTCCTTCCTTTTCTTTTATTGTTTATTTCTGTAATGGAGAATTAGTCTCCTAGATTAATCTACTGTAATTGGTTTCTGTTAACACTTGAGGTTCTGTATTCCATGATCAGTTGCTTTTCTCTTTTCAATGCCATGCTGTATGTTTCTGTTTGTTATTTCAGGAATATATAGTGTTGTATTGTTTCATTTCGGTGATGCTATGTTCCTATATATAATCGCGTTTGTTATTTCGCGTGTGTTCATTCATGTTCATTTGTGCATGAGAGCTTAACCCCGTTTGTTATTTCGGGAATAGGAACATACATCTGTAGTAGCGGTTTTCGTTTGTTAATTGTTGCTACAACCGGGAGGGGATTAGTATCTGCTTAGGATTTGCATGAACCAATGATAGTGGGAAACTGAGAACAGTAGGTTAATCGCTTTTGTTTATTTGCTAATTTCTTAAACTGCTTTGTTTCTTTTCTCTGTTTTTGATTTGTTTCCTTTATTTTATTTTAATCTCAAAACCCCCATTTCTAACTTTTACTAATTTTCTGATAATAATAACAACACCTAAAGAGTCCTTGAGAGACGATCCGAGTTGTCGCTCTATACTGCATTATTTATAATCGCTCGTTCTTTTTGGCGCGTGGCGACAGCGCGGTCAGCTGTATTAACCAAATTCATACTGATAGTTCTGATAGTTTCTCAAAATCCTGAACTTGGTTAATCCATCAGTACACCCATTCAGTACATCTATGTATTAATGAACATCAGATTTTCCTGAGACTTGAATACACGCGTACATAGCATATGTACAGGGTTGTATTCAGTTAACCATTTATAACTTATCTGATTTCATATTGTGCATAGGTGTTACTGAATCAAAAACTTTAAATTCATTTGTCAGTTACAGTAGCAGACATACATCCAATGATTACATGACTGTACCTGACAAATAATTTTCTTATTTCCAAAAATCATTTTCATTAAAAAAAACTTATTCCTTTTCATGTAGGTTATGAAAATTGGTTTTCTTCATGCATCTTTTTAGTTGAGCTATTTTGTGACTAAGAGATTTCTTTCTCTTACAAATCATCTAAGACTTAAATCTAAAATTCTCCTTTAATCTTGGTCTTGATGATCCTTTGATCTTTACCTTTGCTCTTTTGATTTCTACATGAAGCTCCTTGATTCCTTCAAGTTCTTCCTTGAACATTTTCCTTGAATTTGGTTAATTAACTTGTTGATCACTGCTTGACACCTGTCTTTGCAATTTGACACTAAAACACTTGCACACACATTAAATTGTATTTGTAATATATCAAAATCTCTTAGTCATTGAGTCTTACAAACTCCCTTTTTGATTATGACAAATCTTCTAACAAATTATAAGAACAAAGTATAAGTGTAGTAGAAGCTAAGTGTTTTTGACAGATTTATATCATGGTATCAGAGCAGAAGTATATCAGAGCAAAAAAAAAATTATCAGAGCAGAATTTGATTTACTCCCCATTAATCATGTAAGCTTATAAGCTCCCCCTCAACATATGCATGTATAATTTGTTATTATCCCCTTTCTCTATATCATACTTTTTCCTCCCCCTTTTGGCATTCTTAAAAAGGTAAAGAAAAGAAACATTCAAAGCAATAGAGAAGGCAAGCATTCACATATTCAAACATAGCATATAAACTTGTTCATGATAGAGGGATAGGTGCAGGGACAAATCAAAAAGAACAGAAACCATCAGCCAAAATTACAAACTAAGGCATTTTACCTTTCAAAAACTAAGTTCTAATCCCTATGAATTCCTAGAACTAGTTGTTCCTTTTTTATTTCCTTTTGTTTTCGGCCTTTAGGTGATGGTTCTTGCCATATTATGGTTGGTTTGGGTACAATAAGGATTAAGGTTAGCTCTGCTAGGGTTGCGAAATTAGGTGAAGAAAGAGTGGGTTTTAGAAGATTTGAAGTTTTGAAATAACATTCTACATCGGCGTCGTCTTCAATCCTCAGGGCTCGTAGTTGAAAATAAGCTCGTCCATCTTGCCACGTCACCAGACTGAAGTACTAAAACAAAAAGTAACCTAGTAGATGAGCTCCATATGCCACATCATTGGACGGAGCTTATCATTAAGGACTTAGAAAGTTCAAAAACTTGTGTGGACGAGCAGAATTAGAATCTTGTGTATTTTGAGTTTATCAGACTAAAAACACTGGGGATCCATTCCTGATCAAATCTATTTCTTCTGAAACTCTTCTAATCATTCCTAGATATTTCAAATCAAATCATACAATAATCAGAGCATATTTACACAAAGATACAGTCATATAAACAGTTTCTTTAGAGATTAGATATAGGATTGATCAATTATGCCTAATTCTCTTCTAATGAAAAAGAAGCTTTCCTTGTTCAAGGGCTTGGTAAAAATATCAGCAAGTTGTTTAGTTGTATCAACATATTCAATCTCAATTTCTCTACTTTGAATATGATCTCTAATGAAATGATGTCTGATTTCTATGTGTTTGGTTCTAGAGTGCATTATAGGATTCTTAGTTAGGTTAATTGCACTAGTAATGTCACATCTAATAGGAACTTGGTTTAGTTGCACACCATAATCAACTAATTGTTGTTTCATCCATAAAACCTGTGCACAACAGCTACCAGCTGCTACATATTCAGCCTCTGCAGTGGATAAAGCCACACTAGATTGTTTCTTACTGAACCATGATACTAATGAGTTTCCTAGTAAATGGCAAGTTCCACTAGTTCTCTTTCTATCTAGTTTACAACCAGCAAAATCAGAGTCTGAATAGCTAATTAAAGTACATGTAGCTCCCTTGGGATACCATAATCCCATGTCTTTGTTCCTAACAGATACTTAATTATCCTTTTAATTGCTGTTAAGTGTGATTCTTTTGGATTTACTTGATACCTAGCACACATGCATACACTAAACATGATATCTGGCCTACTAGTAGTAAGATAAAGTAGTGAGCCTATCATACCTCTAAATTTAGAAACATCAACAGGTTTACCTTGCTCATCCTTGTCCAGATAACAGGAGGTACTCATTGGAGTAGCCATCTCCTTAGCATTTTCCATGCCAGACTTCTTGATCAACTCATTGCAGTACTTGGTTTGGCTAACAAAGATTCCATTTTTAGTTTGCTTTATTTGCAGTCCAAGGAAAAAGTTCACCTCACCCATCATTGACATTTCAAACTCACTTTGCATAAGACTTGCAAACTCATTGTACAAATACTCATTAGTGGCACCAAAAATTATATCATCCACATATATTTGTACAAGTAAAATGTTGTGTGCCTTTTTCTTAGTGAACAAAGTTGTGTCAACTTTAGCTCTTTTAAATCCTTTTTCAATGAGAAAATTACTTAACCTTTCATACCAAGCTCTAGGAGCTTGCTTTAAGCCATATAGTGCTTTAGACAGTTTATAAAAATGGTTAGGCAATTCATTATTCTCAAAACCAGGTGGTTGACCAACATTCACTTCCTCTTGTATAAATCCATTTAAGAAAGCACTCTTAACATCCATTTGATACAATTTAAATCCCATTATGCAAGCATAAGCAAGTAGCATTCTTATAGCTTCTAATCTTGCTACTGGTGCATATGTTTCATCATAATCTATGCCTTCTTCTTGGTTATACCCTTTGGCTACCAATCTAGCCTTGTTTCTTACAATTATACCATTTTCATCTAGTTTATTCCTAAAAACCCATTTTGTACCTATTACCTGACATTTCTTGGGTTTAGGCACTAGTTTCCAAACCTGGTTTCTTTCAAACTGGTTTAACTCATCTTGCATAGCCATCATCCAATGTTCATCAATTATAGCATCATCTATGTTCTTAGGTTCTACTTGAGACACAAATGCCATATGATTACAAGCATTTCTAAGAGATTATCTAGTAGTTACCCCCTTTGTAATTTCACCAATGATGTTATCAATTGGATGATTTCTGATAGTCCTCCATTCAATTGGTAGGCCAGGCTGTTGTTCTGTTTCCTCCTGCTACAACAATTCATTCTTTAAGCTTTCATCTTCTTCATTGTCCTGTTTCTCTTCTAGGAGATTTTTCTCAATTGAATCTCCAAGATCATCAATAATAGAATCCTTTCCCAACCTTGAAGCCTTTGTCACATAGTTGACTGATACTTAATAGGTTGTGTTTCAGTCCCACAACATATAGTACATCCTCAATGATTGTTGTTGAGTCACTTCCAATGTTGCCAATGCCAAGTATTCTCCCTTTATTGTTGTCTCCATAGGTAACACTACCACTTGACTTAGGGGTAAAGGAAATGAAGTTGGTTTTGTCTCCAGTCATGTGCTTGGAACAGCCACTGTCAAGATACCATTTCATATTATTGGCTTTCCAACACACTTACAAAATAGAATCATGTTTGTGTTTTAGGTACCCAAATCTGTTTGGGTCCTTTTGAGTTAGTTGCAGCAATGGTTCCTTTAGGAACCCATATACTCAGATTTATTGTATGCTGATTTTCTGTATTGACATGTAGAAGCTGTGTGACCTTTTCTAGTACAAAAATTGCATTTAACAAATGGTGTGTTTAATGTCTTAGGTGCAGCAAAAAATTTCTTGAAAAATTTCTCATGTATCTTAGGTTCATAGCCTATTCTCCTAATAAAGAATTCAAGTTATCTCTACCATTTGTGAACTTGGCTAAGTCATTTTTCAGTTTTTCAACTTCTTTAGTCAATGTACAACACTTAGAACAATTAGAGCTAAATGCAATCAAGGCCTTATTCCTAGCTTCTAGTTCTCTTTCTTTCATTTTCAAGCATGCATAATCATCACATTGTTTAGCAATTATTTTTCTAGATGAGATAAGTTGTTTAGCAATCTTAAGATATTCAGCATGTAACTCATCAAATGCATCTTGCAATTCATCAAAATTAGCTTGTGAATCAGAATTTACCTCACTCTCTGAATCACTGTTATTACTGGCCATCAAGCACAAGTTTACCTCCTCAGATTTAGATTCTTCAGTGGAATCTACATCATTATCATCCTAAGCAATGTAGGCCTTTCTTGGCTTTCTCCACTTCTTGTCCTTTGAGTCAAACTTTTCTGTTTTGTCCTTCTTTTGCAGTTTTGGACAGTCAAGCTTCATGTGACCGATCTTTCCACATTCATAGCATGTGATGTTGTTGGAAGAGTTGTCACCTTTGCTGAAATTTCTCCTTTGAAAAGTGGATGGCTTTATTTTGAAGTTGCCTTTCTTCTTTAGGAACTTATTGAATTTTATAACTAGCATTCCCATCTCTTCCTCAGATTCTGCCTCTTGTGCTGAATCATTATCACCACTGTCTTCTACTTCTCTGACTTGTGATTTCAGAGCCAATCCCTTTTTCTTTTTGTCAGTTTCTTCATTCTCATTCAGTCTGTTGAACTCCAATTCATACTCTTGCAGTTTTCCAAACAATGTGGCAATGATCATTGATGAGAGGTCTCTAGATTATGAGATTGCAGTGACTTTAGGCTGCCATTCCCTGCTCAAGCATCTCATTACTTTGTTAATTTGATCCTCATTTGATATAGCTTTTCCAAGACTAGCAAGTTGGTTAACAATGTGAGTGAATCTCTTTTGTATTTCAGTCATAGGTTCTCCTTGCTTCATTCTGAACAGCTCATACTCATGTGCGAGGGTGTTCATTCTTGCTCTTTTGACATCTGTGGTTCCTTCATGTGTTACTTGCAATGTATCCCACATCTCCTTTGCTGATTTGCAATTTGAAACCCTGAAAAACTCATCACGGCTTAATGCAAATGTTATAATATTCTTAGCACGTTCATTATATTGAACTCTTTTCTTATCATCCTTATTCCATTCAATTTTAGGCTTATTTCTTGGAGCACCATTAGCATCTATAGTAGAGGGGACAAATGGTCCATTTTCTACTGCATCCCATATGTCAACACCTGCTGCCTCAAGAAATATTATCATTCTTTCCTTCCAATAGATATACTCAGATCCATTGAAGGCAGGAGGGCGTGCAAGGGAAGCCCTTTCATTTAAACAGTCATTGGAAGCCATACTCTTATAGCCGTTAATCCAAACTTAAGAGTTTAGCTCTGATGTCAATTGTTGTTTTGGCTTCAAAGACTCAAGAAGGGGGGGGGGGGGGGGGTGAATTGAGTTTTCAAAAATTCTTCATTTTCAAAAACTTTACTTTTCAAATCAAAGTTAGCTCAGGATCTTTCACAAAAACAGTGAAGGGCTTTTCATGAAATCTTGAATAGAAGGTGATGAGGTCAATCAATTCAGAAAGATAAATCAGTGCTTCTGTCACTTTAGTGGACGAGTACTTCTGTCGTTTGTGTGGACGAGTGCTTCTGTCACTTTAGTGGGCGAGCGCTTCTGTCACTTGTGTGGACGAGCGCTTTTGTCACTTTAGTGGACGAGCGCTTCTGTCACTTTAGATATTGAATCAAATAGGAAGAGGTTCAGTTTCAAAACTCAGCAATAACACGGAAACTGATTAAACCTTTAAAGATTAAGAACAAGTTATGTAAGTTTCAGATACAAGCATTAACAATCAAGAACAAACTTGGAGGTTTCAGTTTCAGTGATTAAGAAACACAAATTAAGCTATTTGAATTTGATCACATATGATGTAAGATTCAATTCAAATATTGATCCTTGAGAATAGAATTGAATACACAGTTATTATTACAGTTTACTCAAGGTTCAATACTGATTATGCAGATCAAGAACTGATATCAATTGAAAACTTAGAACATCAAGATCACGGTTATATGCGCAAGACAGAAATTTAGGAGTTTGAGTGTAGAGATACCACACAACCAGATTTATCCTGGTTCAGCCACCACCACTGTGACCTACATCCAATCCCCACTTCACCTGTGGGTTTTCACACACTAACACAACAAGCTTTAGCCAGGTAGCTTGAAAAACCTTTACACCACGGAGCACTCCTTCACCTCGAGATACCACACTCTTGTGAAGAGACTCAATGTTCTTCCTTAGGGATGCCTCACCCTAATCACACAGAGAGACTCCCCCTCTCTTTACAATCAAATAGAACGTAAAATTGATTCCTAACTCTCAATAGTCAGATATACAAATTGAAGCACTTATGAGAATGAAACACTCTTTTCACAATAAGCTCAAGAAAGATGATAGATGATTTTCACAATTGATCTCTCAAAATTGATTTCGTATAATTCTGATATGTTTTTGATATATTATGAAAGTGTTCCTTTGATCCCTCTATATATATGAAACAAGTTATAGTCGTTGGGATCAATTAAAACAGATTTGGGTCTGATAACAAAATCTGTTTTCTTGATTCTGGTTCTTGAACAGGGGTTGAATACAGGGCTGTATTAACCAATTTCATACTGATAGTTCTGATAGTTTCTCAAAATCCTGAACTTGGTTAATCCATTAGTACACCCATTCAGTACATCTATGTATTAATGAACATCAGATTTTCCTGAAACTTGAATACACGCATACATAGCATTTGTACAGGGCTGTATTCAGTTAACCATTTATAACTGATCTGATTTCATATTGTGCATAGGTGTTACTGAATCAAGAACCTTAAATTCATTTGTTAGTTACAGTAGGAAACATACATCCAATGATTACATGGCTGTACCTGACAAATAATTTTCTTATTTTCAAAAATCATTTTCATTAAAAAAAACTTATTCCTTTTAATGCAGGTTATGAAAATTGATTTTCTTTATGCATCTTTTTAGTTGAGCTATTTTGTCACTAAGAAATTTCTTTCTCTTACAAATCATCCAAGACTTAAATCTAAAATTCTCCTTTAAGCTTGGTGTTGATGATACTTTGATCTTTGACTTTGCTCTTTTGATTTCTACATGAAGCTCCTTGATTCCTTCAAGTTCTTCCTTGAATAGTTTCCTTGAATTTGGTTAATGAACTTGTTTTGAATTTGGTTAATGAACTTGTTGATTACTGCTTGATACCTGTCTTTGCAATTTGACACTAAAACACTTGCAAACACATTAAATTGTATTTGTCATATATCAAAATCTCTAAGTCATTGAGTCTTACAAAAAGATTATGGAGAAAAGAAAAGATTGGAAAATCTATGATGCAGCTTTTAATCCTACCCCTAAACGAGTTCTTAGTGCACATCAGAGACAGTTTTTGATGGACAATTTAAGCAATAATCCTGATGAGTTGATTGGTCGTGATGGTGTGAACCTTACTGAATATATAAAAGGTCATTGGGATGCAAAAGCTTTTAGTTATGGATTGATTGCATATTAAAAAAAGAAATCCTGAGATGATTGGTGAAAGGGTAAGCAACTTCGTCATACTTCATTTCGGTTACTCATTTGAAGGATGAAATCTTCCTTTGTTAATTAATTTTTTCCCTTTTATTTTGGTTGCTATTGGACCTCATCACTTCCTTGATCTTCTTTACGATTTCTTTGATCCACCTATTAGAACTTCGTCTCTTTTCACTCTCATTACAAATCTTTTTCCTTCTTATGAACCTTTATCACCCCCTTTTTATGTGATTTTAATTATTCTACTTTTTGCACACAATTGGTGCCAAAAGGCATCAATAATTCGTGCAGAGCTTCTGAATTCATACATATAATCAAGCAAAATTGTGGGGCAAATCCGAATTCACGCGACAAAACTGACACAGAAACCCAGTCCAACTTGGAGTCCATTCGCATGGTGAATCCAATTCCTCAGGGTATATATATATATTTATATCAATAGTGGTTTGCGCGTTGCTTCTCTTCGTTGGGTTTGAATCCTATTTGGAGCAAACTCCTATATTTTGTTCCATTTGATCACTAAAGAATATTCAATAAATTTTGATGTGCAGAAGTTGAGTGTTGAACCCAAAGACATTGTAATTAATTCACACCACACCAACCATTATGCCAATCAACCTTTTCTTGACCTTTTCTGCCTTGAATTTCCTTAAGTCATGCATCTCCATTGTCTTTAATATCTTCCTAAAATCAAAATAAGAAAAACATGAAAAAATTATCTAAAATCTAATTAAAATTAAATAAATGCAAATATTGACTCTAATAAACCAAAATAGGAAAACAAAGTCTAATTTAGGATAAATCAAGCATTCAACTCAACTTAATTATTGAAATCCACTCTAAATCAATAGATAAAACATGATAAACCAGTGGATTACCAAACACCCCCAAAGAGTTGACATCAAATTCAATGGACCAAAAATCATGTATGCCTCCACTCTTGCCACACTACGCCACAAAAATCCAATCCAACTATGCCTTCCAAAGATAAAAACAATCAAAATCTAATATAAACTCAAACATGACAATAAGCGAGAATCACATAACCATACAATCGTCTATCCAAGTCCGGATCGCAAGAGCTTAACATCATCTATGACAATTCTTGGGTCTCATAACCTCATAAAAGGCAAATAAGTCACTTAATCACTCAAGTGTATAAGATGGTGTTTCTTTCAAAGTTCACTTATCAAGTACACACTCCATGAGTTTGATCTTCATCTTAACCAGACAACCACACAATCACATGTATGCAAGAGTTAAAATCAAGGTTGTACTGAGGTCAAGGGGAAAGCTAAGTAGGGAAGGATAATGAAAGTTAAACACCTTCGGGATTAAGAGAACATTGGTGTGTCTTTTTCAACACTTATACTTATCAATTCCAATACCATAATCATCCTTTCGTACATCCTTCATCATTCTCATTCTTACTTGCTATTATTTATTTTCTTTCTTTCTTTTTATTTTCCAAATCTTTCTTTCTCTTTTCTTGGAATTTTTTTTTCATACTCCCATCTGCGGGGCAGATTTAAATTGGCATGGAGAATGTCCCAGACTCGTGAGGCGAATGTGTGGTGTAACACCCTGTTTTCTCGTTTAAGGAATCATACAAGGATTAAGCGAGTGTGATGGCTTAATCTTGTTTGTTAAGTGCTAATGAGTCAGTATATCAAGTTTGACGTTGATCAGACTTAAACCGGACTTAGAGTACACCAAAGCGCACGAAATTGGGCAATCGACATCAGTTAGAATGCTCAGGCAGGGCATGTCCAACGCTCAAGCGTTCTGGGAGGAGTGATACCTGGCAACACGTGTCAAAAGGGAGGATATGTGGCAAAACAGGGTGCCACACTCAAGCGTGGCCACGCTTGAGTGTGGGGTGGCTGGCGCTCGAGCGCCCAGCACACCACCTAACCCCACTATCACTTCTTCTTCCCTTTGCATGGATCACTTCATCATTTCTCAAGCTCGAACCAGAAACACCTAGAGAGAGGTCAGAGCTTTTCTAGAGTGAGAAATTGAGGTTTCGAAGAGATTTGCTCGACCATTTTTTATTCCGACTTCGGATATGCGTTCAGGGCGATGAGCACGTCATATACATACCTTCGATTTGTCAAACAGTGGAGGTAATGCTCGAGTCCCTAACTTGTCGACATTCTTATTTACCTCATTTTGCGAATCTTGTTTCGATTTTGGCTTTGTCTGTGAAACTGTTGCAAGATTAGGGTTTATGACATTGTCGGGACTCTGTCCATGTGTTCAGGACAAATTTCGGAGCACCGAGGCATCTGTCACGAGTGAGGTGTAACACCTCATTTTTCGTATAAGTGCTTTTGTGAATGCCTTGTCTGTTTAGGATGTTTAGAAAGGGCTAATTGGGGTTTTTAAGTTGAAAATCCCTTTCCGATGCACGAGCACGGGCGTGCTCATGTATCGGCACACCTGTGCTTGATTCACGTGTCTTGTGGCTGCCTGAGCCACAAGCACGGTCGTGCTTAATAGGGAGCACGACCGTGATCAAGTGTAAACACGTCTCGGTGATGCTAATGTAAGCACAACCGTGCTTAAGGGGGAGCACAACCGTTCTCGGTGCAGAGTTTATATATATATTGCTAACAACAAGGGTTACAAGTTAAACCCTCTAAATTGGCACTTTAGGCAACCCTAAGTGTGATGGCAGCCTCTCTTATTCTTCCCCTTTGAAACCAATCATTGTTTGGTGTTCCGTTCGTAGTTGAGAGAGTACAATCAGGCGTTAGTGCCAATTAGCGAAGGTAATGATCTTCCCCTCTTCTGTTTCATTTTATGTTTCATGAATTGGGAACTAATTGGTTAACCCTTTTGTGTTGGCCAAGGCTTGGGAACGTTCGTCGAGACGTTTGAGAGAACCAGTTTAGGATCGTCATCAATTTATCGGGAATTCTTCATACCAGGTATTGGGAGAAGGAATAGTATGAGTATGTAGGCTTGGGAGTAGCGTAAGACGAAGGGTTACCCATGACCCTATCGTATGATAACATGTTGATATGACTATATGCCTAATTGCTATTTGATGACTATATGTTTGTGATAATAATATTGGTATGAATGTTCTTGTTATTGTCTGTCATGAATATGATGATGTTATGATGCCATGTTTATGATGAGTTCATGATGGTTATTGACTGTTGATTGATGTTGTGAAAGTTACAAGGTTAAATGTTAAATCTGTTAATAATATTAAGGGAGGTTGTTCCACTTCGTTCATAAGACTGAACACTAGTAATGAGTGAGGATTATGCCAATGGCTTAGCCAATGACCCTAGGGATTGATTTAAGAGTGATTAGTAATAATTAAATTAGCTGAGATTAAAGGGTTAATTCCCCTTAATTGTAATACATGGATATTTAATCAAGATTACTAAATCTGATGTCAATAGATTAGTAAAAGCAAGTAGGATTGAATCTATGAACAGTACCGAGGATTTGGGCAATGGGTTCTGACCCTTCTGCCCAGATCAGTACGGCCACGCTCCATTGAACACAATTGTGCTTAACAGGGAGCACTCCTGTGTTCCAATTCAACATCCAGAACAGGGCGCACACTTGAGCATGCCTGTGCTAAACAAGCAGCACGGTCGTGCTTGCCCGAAGGTCCAGCACGCCCGTGATGAGGGTGAGCACGCACGTGCTCACCTGACCACAACAGAACGCAGAATAGTGCAGAAAATAGAGGTTTCACCCCAAATGCCTTAAAAGACTTAATAAGACACTCAACGAACTTGAAGTCAAAAGACAAGTGAAAATAGAATGTACCTAGGTAGCCTAGTGGCCAAGGGGACCTTGATGCAGGGGGTATTCGAATACCAAGCAGGGGTACTCGAATACTCTCCCCCAAAAGTTCCAAAATGCTTGTGTAATGGCATACATGAGTTGGTATTTGAATACTCTTGAAGGAATTTCGAGTTTTCCTCAAAGTAGACCAATAAACAACTATGTATGTGATTACTTATATACTTTCAAAACATTTTTCATCATTTGGAATTTTATAATAGCTCTAATTGATTTCTATATTTAGGTTTAGTATTATTATCTTCTTAATTTTGTTAAGCCATCTAAACAAACTAGGTTACAAAATGACTTACATCAAAACCCTAGTAAAGCAAACATAAAACATCAAAATGATTACATCATCTTCAATCATCATAATCATCCTCAAAACACTTTTCATTTCTTCACTCTTGAACATGGGTGGAGATATTCTTCATGGAAGCATACTTGAGACTTGTATCTCATCATCATCTACAATCTCTCCATTTTTTATGATGACAACTCTTTGATATGATGACATCTCTTTGGATCTTTTGATGAAATTTGAATCTTGATTTGCTTTTGTATCATAAGGTTTTGATTGAACTTGTGAATAAAGTGTATCATGTTTTTTTTTTTTTTTGCCTAACTCCCCCTGAATATATGACACTCATTTTGAGTAAAGTAGAGAGTCCTGCAAAATAAACACAAAAACACACCTTTTCTCCCCATTTGGCATTATCAAAAAGCATATTATATGTGGAGAGAAAAGACACAATATCCACAAATATATATAATAGATGTCATACATGCATAATCAAAATATATCAAATAAGTTCAAGGCATGCATACAAACATCCATAATAACATATGTGTGATGGATATCAGAGTCAACTGTATCAGAGCAAAATACCAATAAAGGTATACATAGTACAGTCATCTGACATGTATAAAACATGAGTCATAAAAGTAACATCACAGGGTCCAGGATATGTTAGAGAAAATTGAGAAATCATTTAATCAGAGACATATGAAGGTTATACAACCATCCAGCATAATAAAACATTAAAGCATTGAGAAGAGGAACTAAAGAAATCAAATATCATCATTATCACTATCCTCTTCATCATTAAACTGGAAATGTATCCTCCATATGCTGAAATCTCAACATCAGGACCAGATTTTTGCCTAGTATTCGAATACAGGAGAGGGTATTCAAATACTTCACATAAAATAGGCAAAATTTGAAGAGTATTCGAATACACTGTGGAGGTATTTGAATACTACCTGGACAGAGAGCAAAATTCACATATATTTCACATATATTCATGTATACTGCTCATCCAGAGATCAAATCACATACTTATAAGATTAAATATCAATATATGCATGATATGAATCAAACAAACATGCATCCAAACAATCATAGCATATAAGATCAATCAATACATGTTTCATCTATGATCCCTAGTTCTCTTATTATATAAAAGAAGTCTTCTCTAGGCAAAGGTTTGGTAAAGATATCGGCTAATTTTTCATTTGATTCAACAAAGTCTAGAACAATATCTCCTTTTGAACGCGATCTCTTAAGAAATGGTGTCTTATCTCAATATGTTTAGTCCTAGAGTATTGGATAGGATTCTTGGATAGATTGATGGCACTTGTATTATCACATCTAATTGAAACTTGGTCCAATTCTATTCCATAGCCTAACAATTGTTGTTTCATCCAAAGAATTTGGGCACAACAACTACCGGCCGCAACATATTCCGCTTCGGCGGTTGATAAAGCAACACTAACATGCTTTTTACTAAACCATGAAATTAAGCAATTACCAAAAATATGACATGTGCCACTAGTACTTTTCCTATCAAGTTTGCAATCGGCGAAATCCAAATCCGAATATCCAACTAGACTATAACTAGATCCTTTAGGATACCAAAATCCTACATTAATTGTACCTAACAAATATTTCATTATTCTTCCTACGACGGTTAGGTAAGATTCTTTAGGACATGATTGATAATGGGCACACATGCATACACTACACATAATATCCTGTCTAGTAGCGGTAAGATAAAGTAAAGAGCCAATTATACCTCTATACTTAGTTACATCTATCGGATTATCATGTTCATCTTTATCAAGATATGAGGATGTGCCCATAGGTGTGGAAGCTTCTTTTGCCTTGTCCATGCCAAATCTTTTGAGTAGTTCCTTGCAACACTTGGCTTGGTTGATGAAAGTTCCACTAGGAACTTGTTTTATTTGTAGCCCCAAGAAGAAAGTGAGTTCACCCATCATAGACATCTCGAATTCACCATGCATTTGCTTAGAGAATTCCTTGCACATAGATTCATTAGTGGCTCCAAAAATAATGTCATCAACATATACTTGTACAATCAAAATATCATGCCTTTTCTTTTTAATGAAAAAAGTAGTGTCAACCTTCCCTCTTTGAAAATCATTTTGCAAAAGAAATTTGCTAAGTCTCTCATACCAAGCTCTTGGCGCTTGTTTCAAACCATATAGAGCCTTTTTAAGTTTAAAAACAAAATTTGGTTTTTTAAAGTTTTCAAAACCGGGTGGTTGATCTACATAAACTTCTTCTTGAATTAAACCATTAAGAAAAGCACTTTTGACATCCGTTTGATAGAGCTTAAAATCCATAAGACATGCAAAAGCAAGAAGCAATCTAATAGCCTCTAACCTAGCAACGGGTGCATAAGTTTTCTCATAGTATATGCCTTCTTCTTGATTATATCATTTAGCTACTAATATTACTTTGTTTCTAACAATTATACCATTCTCATCTAACTTGTTCCTAAAAACCCATTTAGTTCCAATTACTTGTTTATTTCTAGGTTTAGGTACCAGTTCCCATACATCATTTCTTGTAAATTGATTTAACTCATCTTGCATAGCAATTACCCAATGTTCATCTCTAATAGCCTCATCAATTGTCTTAGGTTCAACTTGAGACACAAAAGACATAAAATGACATACATTCCTAACAGAAGAACGAGTAGTTACCCATTTGGTGATGTTACCTATCACCTTATCAATTGGATGGTATTTAGTCATTCTCCACTCCTTAGGAAGTTCCTCATCTCTTTGTTGTTGATCTTGAGGCTCCAATCTTGGTTCTTGGTCGTTGCCCTTTCATTGACCTTCTTAAGAATCCATTCTTGTATCTACAATATCATCAATATGCACTTTACCAATTCCTTGGGGGTTAGTCTCATCAAAAGATACATGAATAGATTCTTCTATAGTCTTATTTCTTTTATTGAAAACTCTATATACTTTACTTGATGATGAATATCCAAGAAACATTCCTTGATCCGCTTTAGCATCAAACTTTCCAAGATTATCTTTTCCATTATTTAAAACATATCATTTGCATCAAAAGACATCTAAATGTGATATATTTGGTTTTCTACCTTTATAACTCATAAGAATTTTTCAACAAGATAGGTCTAATAAGCACTCTATTAGACACATAGCAAGCGGTGTTAACCTCATCCGCCCAAAAATATTTAGGTAGATTAGATTCATTTAACATGGTTCTTGCCAACTCCTCTAAGGACCTATTCTTCCTCTCAACAACTCCATTTTGTTGAGGGGTACTTGGAGCCGAAAAGTTATGTTCAATTCCATGTTTATCACAAAAACATTCAAATTCATGGTTTTAAAATTCCCCACCATGATCACTTCTAATGCATGCTATTTTCAAATCTTTTTAATTTTGAATCACTTTAGCAATTTTCTTGAAAGCTTGGAATGCATCACTTTTATGAACTAAAAACAATGCCCATGTAAATCTTGAAAAATCATCAACAATCACTAAAGCATAATAGTTTCCACCAAAACTCATTGTCCTTGAAGGACCAAATAAATCCATATGAAGCAATTGCAAAGGTCTAGAAGTAGAAACAACATTCTTGGGTTTAAAACTAACTCTAGTTTGTTTACTGTTTTGGCATGCATCACATAAACCTTCTTTGTTAAATTTTATCTTAGGAAAACCAATCACTAAATCCTTAGAGATATGTTTGTTAAGGTGATCCATGTGAATGTGTGAAATTCTTCTATGCCATAGTCATGCATCATCATCTTTACTAATCAAGCATTGTATGGAAGATGAAATTTCATTCAAATCAAGCATATATATGTTATTGATTCTCTTGCCTATAAACCTAACTTGTTTATCATGCATACTTTCAACTAAGCAACATTTTTCATCAAAAACAACTTTAAATCCCTAATCACATAGTTGATTAATGCTTAACAAATTATGCTTTAGACCTTCAACCAATAGCACATTATCAATTGTAGTATTAGAATTCTTACCAACCTTACCCACTCCAAGAATTTTACCCTTGTTGTTATCTCCATATGTGACATGACCACTTTTCCTTGGAGACAGATGGGAAAACTTGGAGATATCTCTAGTCATATGTTTAGAGCATCCACTATCCAAGTACCACTCCTTGCATAGTGTCTTCAAGCATATTTATACAAAAGAGATCAAATCTTAGGTACCCAATTTGAATTGGGTCCTTGTATGTTAGTCTTGGGTTTATTCCCTTTAGGGACCCACATCAAGTTACAATTCTCAACACCTTTTCTTTTGATATGACATTTTGAAATATGATGTCCATGCTCGCAACAAAAATAGCATTGTATAGTTGATTTCTTTTGTTTACTTGGAACAAATTGAGTCTTGTTGGAGGCTTTAACATCAAGTGGATTGTATCCCAATCTGGCCTTAACAAAACTAGTAGTTTGTTTACCAAGTAAGACATTAAGATTGTTACTTCCATTTGTGAACCTTGCAAGTGACTTTTTCAAATCAATGTTTTCACTTTCCAAATTCTTGCAATTTTTACAAGTGGTGCACCATTCTTTTTCTTTTCCTTTTGAAGAATTTTTACAAATCTTTTGCATAGTCTCAATTTCTAGCTTTTGATCCTCAACTTGCTTTTTCAAAACAAATTTTTCCTTTTCAAGTTGAGCCATCAAATTCTTTTGTTCCAAAATAATTTTAGCTAAATCAAGAGACTCTTTATGTAATTCTTCAAAAGCATCATGCAACTCATCATAAGTAAAAGAGAGAGAGAGAGTTCATCATCCGATACCTCATCTTCACTTTGATGTGAAGTCATTAAACATAGATTGGCCTCTTCACTTTGACTATCTTCATCACTTGAGGATGACATCTCATTTTCCTCCCATGCTATGTATGCTTTCTTGCCCTTCTTGTCTTTCTTGCCCTTCTTGTCATCTTTATCATTCTTCTTCTTGTAGTTGGGGCAATTATATTTAATGTGACCGGGCTTTCCACATTAATAGCAAGTTGGGTTGGAAGTACTCTCCTTCTTTGTGAACTTCTTGTTGTTGAAGTTGCCTCTTCTCTTGAGAAACTTTCCAAATTTCCTCACTAAGAAATTGATGTGCTTCTCTTGGAATTCCTTACTAGAATCATCACTATCACTTAGGTCTTCCTTTCTTGAAGATGAAACCAAGGCTATGCCTTTCTTCCTCTTTTCTTGATCTTCACTCTCATTTAATCTTGATAGCTCAAGTTCATGCTCTTGAAGCTTGCCAAAGAGTGTAGCAAGTGTCATTGTTGAAAGATTCCTTGATTCCGCAATAGCCGTCACCTTAGGTTGCCAAGACCTATTCAAACATCTTAGAACTTTGTTAATAAGATCCTCATTATCAAACACTTTACCAAGAGCACTAAGTTGGTTAACAATATATGTAAAACGTTTTTGCATATCACATATAGATTCACCATGCATCATTCAAAACAATTCATACTCATGGGTTAAAGTGTTCATCCTATATCTCCTTACTTCACTTGTGCCCTCATGGGCTACCTCAAGTGTATCCCACATTTCCTTTCCGGAATTGCAAGTAGAGATTCTCAAGAACTCATCAATACTAACTCCCGTAGTAATGATGTTATTAGCCTTCTTATCTAATTGGACCTTCTTCTTATCATCATCGGTCCCATAAAGATCTAGGTTTATCTTTTTCCTCTTCATTAACAACATGTTTAGACATAAAAGGACCATTCAAAACCTTATCCCATATATCAACATCCATTGCCTCAATGAAAATTTTCATCCTAGCTTTCCAATAAGGATAACCTTCACCATTGAAAATAGGGGGTTTAGAAATAGAAACATAATCACTTGTCCCATTTGATTGAGAAGCTGTTTCCAAGAGACTTGAAAGGTGATTAACCTTATTCAAGAACCCGCTCTAGATACCAATTGTTAGTTGTGGAAATGGTTCTTAGTCGGGGGGGGGGGGGGATGAACTGACCTTTTTAAAAAACTTTTCAAAAACAATGTTTAACTTCCCTTTTTCAAATGGAGTATCAAGATAGTAAACTTTCCTTGAAGCTTAAGCAAGAAACAATTGCAATACCAATTCAAGAATGCACTTAAAGAAAGATATTCAATTGTATAAGCTAAGAGATAGTATCATACAACAATTATGCACTATAGTATCATAAGCATAGAACATAAAGAATCATGCATATGATAATAAAGATTGCAAGAAAGTAAAGAGAGTAGGGATAAAGAAAGTGATACAAGTATTTTACTGGTTCGGCCCACAACCTGAGTGGCCTACGTCCAGTCCCCAAGAATCCTCTTGGAGAAATTCACTATGACAAAGTTTGTGCACGGGATACCACACTCCTTACAAAAGTCAATCTCCCTTGTAGGATGTGACACCTGGGGCTGACGAGGGCGAGGAGTGGTCATCGGTGCAAGAAGGCACTGACAAGGAGCGGCTCCTGGCAGGCTTCTAGGCGGAGGGAAACATCAATGAACCGATTACACACCGGAATGAGAGGGATCCTGAGACTGTGTAGGTATGGGACTATATAGTAGAGGATGACTTATATAACACTACAAAAAAAAGGGTGTTTAGCGACCGAAGAAATCGGTCGCTATTCATCAAAATTCGGTCGCTAAATAGGTTAACGACCGAATTAGCGACCGAATAATGACGGTTGCTAAAACCCTGGTCGCTAAATGATTTGGCGACCGAATTTGCAATCGGTCGCTAATTTATAAAAATCGGTCGCTAAATTGGTCTCCTAAAACTAGTTATGTGACCAATTTTAGCGACCGAAAATTCGGTCGCTAAATTGGTCTCCTATAACCAGTTATGTGACCAATTTTAGCGACCGAAAATTCGGTCGCTAATTCGGTCGCTAAATTGGCAACCAAATTAAAAAAAATCAGTCACTAAATGTGTCCCCAAAACTTGTTCTAGGGACCAATTTAGTGACCGATTTCTTTAAAAAACATATAACAAACCAAATATAATTTTTTTTATAAGCTAAAGTGTATTGAAAGAGTATAATGGGTACTCTAAACTCATAAACAAAAGAACCAGATACAAGAGGGATAAGGTAGAGATTCAACCAAAGTTGGAGAAGACAATAATGGTTGATATACTAACTAATCGTCGACCAAAAAAAATTCCTCAGCACCTAATATCTAAAACCAATCCACCGCCCAGCTATTGGCAATTTAGTGCCTAAAAGCTTATTAGGGATAACAGCAGCAAAAGAGAAAAAGCCCTTTGAACCTTTACACCCTATAGAAAATCAAAAGCCCAAAAAGACCATAACAAGTCCATAAACTTTTAATCTGTAGCAATTAATTCAATCTCGTATTAGCCACCATGAAGAGCACAACACCCACTCCATGTAGAGAAAGAATTTGATTTAAACTTCAATGTTGCGGGAAAACATTTGACCTCCCAAAGCCCAAGAACCATCAACCTCATCTCGACCAACCACGGCTTCAACACCAAGAAAGCAGATTTTATCCTAAAATCCTTAACATGACCAAAGAACGCAGAATTACACTCGCCCAACTGTTAACAATATAATGCACTTGCCATTTAATCCATATCTGCAAAAGACTTCCAAGCATCCAACAAAACACCAAATTATTGATTCAATACCTTTGTTTGAAAAGAAAAATACATGATTATAAATGCATATAAATCTGATACCAAAGGTGACACGGCACACTAGCGATTCTTGAGTAGTCATTGCAAGAGTCAAAAGATTGAAAAGCCGTAACATACTTGAAATAAATTTCATTCAACAAACCTTCAAATTGACTTCTGAGTTGTGCATTCTAGGACTTCTGCAGTGCAAGATTCAACGCTAATTCATGCATCTGCAAACCAAGGAGAAAAAATAAAGGAAAAAGCAAACAATGAAACCATCAATTCAGAATGAATAACATAAAATACATTAAGCACATTAAGCTTTATATTGTGTGACTATGCAAGAATGGAAAAGAAAACAGTGACAATTAGAAAATAGAAGTAAAAAGCAAATGGGATAGCATCACCTTCCCCTCTTAAGCTTGATTCCCAATCTCCTCATTTTCCTACTCCAAGGTTCTACATTTAGCCATCAGATGAGAACTCTTGTAAGAACTACTAACTAAAAAGGAGTAGCCATCAATGCAAATAAAGCGCCCATAACTACTAATATATATGGTTAAGCTCAGTTCTTACTTCTCAGTGAAAGCATATAAGTAATTGTATAGACATATGACATATCAAATGAGAATAAGTCTTCACTTAAAACTTTTTATGTACCATACACCCCTGCAAGGTTACATCAAGCAAATTAAGTGAATAAATCATGACTTGTCATAACATCCCCCAAAAATATTTCAATATGATAAAAAACTTCCTTTTTGAAAAACAATGTAGCAATGCTCCTGTATTAATGTTCTTAAAATACATAAAAGTTTAGGCAAAAGACCACTAAGATATTAGATGACACATTATTGCAGCTTCCTCAGTGAGCTCAAATATATCTTCAAAAATAAAAACACAGCTCAATTTGAAGAGTGTGGATATTCATTTAAGCACAAAATCTCAAGCAATTTCATTGGTTAATGCAAGTCAATGTGAAACACACCTAAGTATGCAATCAAGCATAAATCATTTCCATCGTTACCAACACAAACTCACCGCCCGAACCAAAAAGAAGCATAAGTTGCAAGAGCCCACTAAGACTTCCAAATGGATCACATACATAGGTGTAGTATGATTGATTCCATGTTCCATAATGAAGCTTAATGCCCCTAAACAGCCTCCCAACTGTAGAATCAATAAGAAGAACCACAAAAGCATAAAATTGCCTCTTCTCCTACAAAGATAGCATTTTCAGAAATAAGCCTTCGTATCACATAACATCCCAAATGTACTTCCATTCCATATAATAGAAACAATAAGCCATATATCAATTCCAAATAGTTAACTCAACAAATACAGAACTCAATAAATGTCATTCTAGCCTCACACTTGAATAACAAAGTGATGTATCTATTTATCTAATGACATAGCAAAGTACAGAGGTGGAATACACGAAAAGATCACCAAACCACAATGATTCAGAGGCTAACATATAAATAGTTCCTTATATAGCATTCTGTATCTAAACTTTTTAATAATTATGAATTCATGTGGTCGGTATGCAAAATAGCTTTACATGGTGATAGATATTTCGATTGATCATAGTAACTAATATGAACATAAATGCATGAATGCCAAAAATATAGGAACCCAACCTTGAGAAGCTTTATTAACCTAAATTTTAAGAACAGAGAAATATAAAGGTCCTCAAAAAGGAGAAGCAGGGATTATTATGATCCAAAGTGCTTCGACCTGAGTTGTGCATTCTGGGACTTTTGCAGTGTAAGATTCAATGCTAATTCATGCATCTGCAAACCAAGGAGAAAAAATAAAGGAAAAAGCAAACAATGAAACCATCAATTCAGAATGAATAACATAAAATACATTAAGCACATTAAGCTTTATATTGTGTGACTATGCAAGAATGGAAAAGAAAACAGTGACAATTAGAAAATAGAAGCAAAAAGCAAATGGGATAGCATCACCTTCCCCTCTGAAGCTTGATTCCCAATCTCTTCATTTTCCTCCTGCAGGGTTCTACATTTAGCCATCAGATGAGAACTCTTGTAAGAACTACTAACTAAAAAGGAGTAGCCATCAATGCAAATAAAGCTCCCATAACTACTAATATATATGGTTAAGCTCAGTTCTTACTTCTCAGTGAAAGCATATAAGTAATTGTATAGACATATGACATATCAAATGAGAATAAGTCTTCACTTAAAACTTTTTATGAGTCCTAATTGCACTAAATCATAATTAATTTCACAAAAACAGAACCAAATTCAATTAATATCAAATTGGGGTTTAGGGTTCACAGTCCCAATTTCATAAAACAAGGTTTAATTTTAAGAGTAAAATCTGAAATCAAAGGGTTAGGGTTTCAAAATCAATTTGGGGATTTCTTGAAATCCAACAAGGTAAGGTGAGGAATCACTCACCCACAAGTAAGGGAGAAGAGATGGTGGCGGTCTGGCTGTCCGGCGGCCAGCGTGCAGATGGCAGCGGAGGACGGCGATGCACTTCTGGACAGCACCAAGATCTAAATGAAAACAATAATCAAGCTTTAGGGGAGGAGGAAAGGAGGTATAACAACCCATAGAGGTTGAAAACCACCATTAATGGCGGCAACCGGATCTTACCGCAGTGGAGATGTCGTTTCACGACGGGGAAGGGCGAAGCAGCGGCCAGGCGCGCCCAGGAAAGGGCTGGGTCGGATAGCCATCATCTCTGTGTTGAGCAGTGGCTGAACGGCGTCCCTAGGAGGCGCGACGCGCGGCCGGACGGTGGCTGCGGTGGAGGGACGACGCCGGCTGAGAATGAAGGAAGAGGGTGAAGTTGGAGGGAGGAAGAAGAAGAAGAGAGAAAGAAGGAGAAAGAAGAAGAAAAAGAAAGAAAGAGAGAGGGGGGAGGGGTTACGGGTCTGATGAGGGAAGGAGAGAGTTTTTATGTTTTAAACTTAACATTCAGTGATAGGTACAAAAATGAGTGATAAAATATTAAGCCTAAAAATAAATATGTTTTTAGTTTTTGAATCTAAAAATAAAGATTGATAAATATATGATTTCAAAAATCAAATTAGAGTAAAGATTAATAGTTGAACTGATCAACTAAGAAAATACTCGGTCCAAAATTTAATGTCTGATTAATGTCAAACCAATTTATTTTCAAACCTAAAATTAAATCGGTTGCTAAATCGGTCGCTAAAATGGTCGCTAAAACGGTTAATTTGGAATTTGAATTCGTAATTTTAGCGACGGAATTATTCGGTCGCTAAATCGGTCGCTAAAATCGGTCGCTAAAATGGTTAATTTGAAAATTGAATTCGTAATTTTAGCGACCGAATAATTCGGTCGCTAAATCGGTCGCTAAATCGGTCGCTAAAACGCTCTATTTTAATTTTTTACGCGCCGTTTAGCGACCGCTTTAATATCGGTCGCAAAAGATAACTTAATTTTAACCGTTGCATTTAACTCGGTCGCCATTTCGGTCGCTAAAAGGTCATAAATTTTTTACTTTTACTTTCCTTTATTTTGCGACCGAAATAGAGACCGATAACTCTGCTACGCTCTATTTCGGTCGCTATTTCGGTCGCAATATCAACTCTAATCAGTGTTTGATTTAGATCCTACAATCGGTCGCCATTTCGGTCGCAAACAGCAACCAACAAATTCGGTCGCTATTTTCGATCGCTAAATGACCTTTTTTTTGTAGTGTGAATTGATTGGTATTACATATACAAACAAGATGCATCTTCTTTTCGGAAGCCTGTCATTTAAGAACTTCACGGTTAAGCGTGCTTGACTTGGAGCAATTCTGGGATGGGTGACCTCCTGAGAAGTTTTTCCAGGAAGCGTGTGAGTAAGGACAAAGCATGCTGAAAAGGTCCGTGTTAGTTTGTGGGGACAGTCATCAATCCATAAATCATCCCGGGATGTTATAAATGGTATCAGAGTGGCACCTCTCCCAGTACGGTGTGGTTCGGGGACGAACCAAGTCGAGGCTGGTCTGGCATGTGACACCCTGCGCTGACGAGGGCGGGGAGTGGTCACCGGTGCAAGAAGGCATGGATAAGGAGCGGCTCCTGGCAGGCTTCTAGGCGGAGGGACACATGAATGAACCAATTACACACTGGAATGATAGGGATCCTGATTTGTACAAACATATACTCTATTTGCAGCTTGGCCAAATGGTAAATGTTTGGAATTATTAAAATTACAATTATTTGAGTTTTATAACTCAGAAAATAAAGCAATAAAGTAGCTAAATATTGGAGAAAAGGGAGAGTTTTCTCTCTACACCTCCTTCTTCGTCTTTGTTCTTGAATTTAATCAATCCTAGAGATTTGACACTGTTGATATTTTAAATTTGTAATCTTGCTTTGATTGTTTCATTCTCGGTTGTTAATCTTGTTTCTCTTTTTATTTTCTTAATTGGTTGAATCTAGATTGAATGGCTTCATTTTATTTAGATTTCATTAGGATAATTCTTAATTATCACAATTTTGGGGCTGATTTTATGGAGATTAAACCATGCATTGAAGGTGTTCAACAAACTGTTTAACTTGATTGAATTTTGGTTCTTATGTTAATTTGGGTTAATTGGATGCTTAATCTGTTTCCCCTATTAACGAAATGCTAGGTGCTCATCTAGTAGAGAATTCTTGGATCATGTTAGGGCTTCCTAATGTGATCTAAAATCAAGGATGAGTTAACAAGAGAATGAGTTTTTAGTGATTCATGATGGTTTAAACTCAATATTTGTCAACGACCTTGATTGGTTGTTTTTTATTATTGTTTCTCATTTTAATTTCTTTTAGCTAGTTAACTTTTTGTTTATATTTGAAGCTGCTAAAACCCCCTCCCCATCACATAATTGATTGGTTGATTATTGGATTGGTCGTTGGGAAATGATTCGGGTTGACACCTTTTACTACAAGTAGGTTATTAGCCCAGCTTAATAATTTTGGTGGAATCGGCACCTGTCACAGCTATGTTACTCGCATCACCATTGTCTTGTTGTTCTCTTTTGAGCTTCCTGCATCCTCTCTTTATATCGACTTTCTTGTGACAATAGTGAGATTCTACATCTCTTCTTGTCCTCGACCTTCCTCAGAACTTATCCATTGACCGCCCCTCAACTTGTATCTAGTGTGGAATTTCTTGTTGCTTCTTCTTCCACGATATTCTGTGACAAGCGACTCGGACTCTATTGGCATCCCTTGTTCTGTCATTCTCTGTTGTCATCCCAATTGTCTAGCAAGGAGATTAAAAGTCATATATGCTTGCAAATCGTAATCAACATCAAGCATCATCATATTGGTGAGTTGATTCACCAATCCTTGAAAGTTGCTCGAGTGTCCAGAAACACTCCCATCTATACTTGAGCTTTACTATTCGTCGAATCGTAGAGGCTTTATTCTTGGTCATCTTCCTCTCATACATAGACTATAGTTTCGTCCATAACGTGTACACGACTAATTCTTGTGCCATGTGGTGAAGGGCACTTGAGCCTATCCATTGTCAAATTTGTCCTACAGTTTTCTTGTTCATCAAATTCCAATCAGCATTAGACTTGGCTTCGAGATTCTTCCTTTCATTTTACAAAGGCTGGTTCAAATGTTTGCAGTAGAGTGTCCTCCATTCTAGGCTTCAAAATGGAGTAGTTTGAAGAGGTTAACTTAACCATCAATGTTGATGTCATCTAGGTTGACTCTTCCATTGTGAATGATTCAATTTAAACCGTGTAATGAGCCAAAACCCTGATACCACTTTTCAAGAAAGATAACAAGTAAAAAAGTCTAACACAAGGCTAATGGATAATTTATTATTCCTGGATCTGACTTTTCCCACACTGTGTGTTTATAATAAGACACTAAAAATATTATCTTCCACTATGAAAAATAATGAGAAAATAATAGAATCTCACCAAATATGATGGCTAAATACTTAGACTTTTCTCTCAAAAGGATTTTTCACTCACACAA
Source organism: Sophora flavescens (assembly GCA_030762895.1). Lineage (NCBI taxonomy): Eukaryota > Viridiplantae > Streptophyta > Magnoliopsida > Fabales > Fabaceae > Sophora > Sophora flavescens. The sequence goes on along the minus strand of CM061066.1, from coordinate 104,777,431 downwards.
GCGAGTTTTTCTTTTCTCTCAAAAGTCTCTGAATTTTGGTTTCTACATACGGAATGTTTAAAATGAATGAAATCAATGGTTTTTACATAATCAACCTTCCTACCTTATTTGTGACCATGTATAAAGGAGAGTTTGTCTCCTTTTCTTTTTTCGTTGGTTTTCTTCAAAACTATCCAATACTTTCTTTCTTTTTATTTACTATTTATTTTTCCTCATTTTCTCTCCTCCACTGATGAGAGAAACCAACATAAGTATGACTATTGCGCCAGTGTCAACCAGTGTCAGTCACTGAGCAATAATGCAGCATCTTAAAATCTATAATCTATAAATTTATTAGTATTTACATAAATTCTGAAGTGAAGGGTGTAACGCGGTCATTTCAGCAACTTCTCATTCCACAGATCAAAACTCCAAGAATATACAATGCCAAACTAAACGGTAAGCTCATCAAGCATATTGGACATGGTTTGTCCACTGAGGGACGAGAATAGAGAGAAAAATGATTGAAACTATATAGTCTCATACCTACCCAGTCTCAAGGAATTCTTGATCCTAACTCCGGAGCTGATTGGCATTTTGGAAAGGAAATGGTTATTATAGGTTTCACATACGCCCACCTCAAGCACCATGTGTGGTTATCATGGCACACAAGGCTTAAATCATAATGTATGTACAATCATAATCACATGTGATCTGAAACTCTATGTAAAACATCGGGCTCTTTATGAAACCTCTACAATTGGGAAGCTCGGCTTCCTAGGCACAACGGCCTTACTAGCATAGTATCAACTATGAATTTGGACAAAATTGCCGGAATACGTCCAATTGGTCTATCCACCGGATAACCTCTTGATTCCACCGGAATCCATTTGATGTCAATCTCAGACGGATGATATTCTCGGGTCTGAATCACCGGTCCTTCACTGAACCACAGTTCTCAAACAGACTTGTCATGTTTGTGCAAAGATGTTTTGATGCACTTGCTTACAAGTCCTAACGCATTATGGAATTGGATCAACAATCCAATCATTTATTTCTTTGCACTTTTCTAATGGAGCCTTTTGCTTGGCTTCCAAGAAATCAAAATATTATGAATCCATTAAGTCTTATGGATGTATGCATATTGAATTATCCATACTTTATGACACTTGGTCTTGTTTCACCATAAGTCATAAATCATTACGTTCATATTTTCACTAAGTCCTATATGACTTAGGTTTTGCACTTTACTGTAAATACTAGTATTTGAAGACTAAAATCCTTTTTGGTTTAAAACCAAAACCTTTAGCTAAAACCAAATCATTTCAAAGTAATATTTGAACATAGTCATATTAGTACCAAACTTCTTAAAATAGTTTCCCAAAAATACTTGAAATATTTAAAAGATGGTTTTGCCCCTTTTTACAGTATTTAGAACCGATACTCTATTTTCAAAAGTCTAACTCTTTTTCTCGAATCTTTCACTTTCATAAGTTACAATACCAATGTTAAGGTATTAAAAATACTGATTTCAACTTCACGTTACGGTTTGCTAAAAAACCCTAAAACTCGACCGAACGTCGCTAAATTCGAAAATCGCATAATTCCTTTTTTAATGATTTTTAAACCTAAGAGTACGAAACTCATTTTGGAGTCTTAGGACACTTAAATGGACTTTAAAAATAGTTTCAAACTGTCTAAAACAGTTTGGGGCGAAATCAGAACCTTGTTTCATTTTATACGTTCGATTCTTTTAAAAATTCCATTTTTAGGTCCATTAAGATACGATTTTTGTTCTATTAAGACCTAAACTTAGATTAAAATCATTTTAGGTCATTGGAACCACCAAAGGCAGATTTCAAACACAGAAAATAGTTTTGCAAACATTCCTTTTCTTCATGGTTTTATTACTCTTTAAACCTTTAAACAAACTTAGAATTTCATAGTTTGCCAAGATCTAGTTGTTCATCACATTTTTTTTTCTCATTCTTGGCCGAAACCAAGACATAACCAAGTAAAGACTATTTTGGGGTTATTGAAACCTCAAAAGTCAAATTTTTAACACTATGAAAATAGTTTTGCAAATCTTTATTTACTTCTTGGTTCTATTCCTTTTCAAGCCTTTAAACAAGATTTGAATTACATAGATTGATGAAATTAAGGTTGTCATGTCATTTCTTCTAGCCTTGGACGAACCAAGCATCAACAAAGTGAAGGTTCTCACTTCACTAAACAATCTCATAATCATATATACATATACATGTATCAATACATAAGTTCATGGCATATACTTTAACATTTTAAGCATACTTTCCTATTCATGATTCAATAAAGCCAAACATGACTTTTTAACCAATAAGCATGTTTCAATCAAGCATATACTTTACTAATTATAACCACACAACAACCACAATCATGACATCCATTCCTCCAAGAGGATCACATAAACACACATATATATATGACCCTTTGACTTAGGGTTTCAAAACAAGTCATTAACCAAATAAACCACACACACACACACCCACAATATGGTAGATGAAGGTTATTCTCCCCCATACCTCTTGTAGATCACATGAAAATCTAGCCAAAAGATGATGTTGTTCACCTAGGGCCTCACGGTTTGAACTCAAAACCTAGCCAAGAACAATCAAAAAAACAAAAGGATTACACATATAGGCTTAGCTATGATCATAGAAGGTGGTTCATGGTGAAAATCACTTTTTTGAAGTTGAGAGATGGATGAATCAAAAATGGATGTAATAGGTTAGAAAAACCCATTTTTAAGGAGGGCTCTAAATGAAAATTGTGTAAGATGAGATAGGCTTAGAATGATTGTAGGAGAAAGGATACACTCTTAGTTTTTCAAACAAATGGATGGATCACGGTAGGATGATGGTGGCCGAATTTTTGAGAAAGAAGGAAACAAAGGTTTTGTTTCATGAACTTGGATGATAACTTAGAAAAAAGAAGTGAAGATGTGGGTGAGAGGGAGGCTGGCTGAATCCTCACTTAAGTGAGAAGGACATCCTTGCATGTTAAGTTAAGTTCAATCATAGTTTAAGTTAACTAAGGATAGGTTAGGTATTTTCATCAAAGAACTTAGATATTTTGTGTTTAAGTCATAATGACTGGGTGAGTCATTGAAAAGGAGTGATAGATGGATGAGAGGAGGTGGCCTTGTGGTTCACTCATGTGGGAAGAGAAGTTAATTTGAAATTGTCTTGGTTAGTAACCTTAAGTAGTAACCATAGTTTTTGGTTAGGCTAGAAAATAACTTAAAATGCTTAGGTGTCTTCGTAACCATCATGATCATCTAGAATGAAGTGAAAGAATACCTATCCAAGAGGGCTTGGTCGAAATTTACAAGCAAGAGGGGAAAAATGAACAATTGCACATAATGGACAAGAAAGGACAATAAGGTAACTTCACATAGGATTTTAGATATTTTGTTCAAAACCCATCATTACAAGGGTGAGTCATGGTGGTGACTCACCATGTGACTCACCACTTGAGGTTAAATGCTTGTCCCATCAATTCTAGTATCCAATTCTATCTATACGGTTCCGTATCCTGCTCCGTCATTTACCCGATTTAGATTTCGATTGTTTTTCACCAAAAATTCGCCCGAATAAAATATAATATTTATTTTTGAGCAAACATTTTGAAAATAAACTTTATCACTGAAATAATGATAAAATCTAGAATTTCTCAGTTTCGGGTCAAATTAGGGTTTCTACCGGTACAAAATTATACTGTCAGCAAAAACGCAGATCGGTTTCGGTCTGAGTTTTAAACCCAAAATTTAAATGTAACTTCCTTCGATATAAAAGGTCTCAACTATGATTTTTTTCCTCAAAATCATTTTCTGGATCCCCGGTAAAAATATAGAAAACAATTATAGGTTAAGACGTGAAAAAATGGGGTGTTACATTATGCGTCAGAAATTGTTCAACGGCGGCACAACGGTGGAACGAAGGATGGCGTCCGATGGTGGGAGTGCGATGCGACGATGGTCCGGTGGTCTTGGTTCGAGGCGATGGTGAGGTATAAGTAAGTGGCCCCGGTGACTAGAGCCCATGAACCATAGTTCCTGATTAGATCATTCTCAGATCTGAAAAATGTGTTGAAGATCCATATAGCAACTGAGATGAAATGTTTGAGTGTGATGTAACGAACAGATCGAGGCAAGGGATGATAAGAACTGCAAGGTGCAGGTAGTATCCAATACTGTTTCATGCTAGATGTAGCATCCATAGTTTTAAATTGCGGACCGCAACACGTATTGCAGCCGCAATATTGCGGTTGCGGACCACAGTGCAACTGCATCACGTGTTGCGACCGCAACTCAACCGCATCAGCACTGCATCAGACACTGCATCGGACCGCATCAGGCCGCAACACCTGTTTTCAGTACCGTTCGTTCAAAATTTTTTCCAAAACTAAAAAAATTCCAGGTCCCCCAAAGCATTTAGATGCAAGAATTATTCCTTTATGCTTTAGCAATTTGTTTCTTTTCTCTATTTTTGTTATCCTCTTCTCAATTCAGATATATGAAGAATTACAATAATTATACAATATTTTTTTAGATTTGGTGGAAACATAAAATTATTTCATCTTTGCAATGCCAGCACAATCCTGACGACGCAGCGACCGTAATGACCGCAACCGCAACCGCAACCGCATCCACGACCGCAACCGTAATTTAGAACCTTGGTAGCATCTCTCTCTTGGGTGTCTTATTTCCTGATTTCTATGTCTTCTTATTTTGACTTGGCAGAAACATAAGGCGTTGGATGACGGTAATGTAAGATGGGAGTGTCATGGAGCTGGAATAACACATGATAGGCCATGTGGTAGTTCAAGAGAAATCATAAACCTTTAGTGTGTGTTTGGATGGGGTATTTCAAAATTCCAAGAAATTTGAAATACAAAGCAATTTAATTACTTCAATTGAATTACTTCCATTTTAAAAATACTTTGTTTGGATATGGTAATTCAAATACCTTGTACTTTAAATTCTTTGTTTGGATAAAGCATTTCAATTATCATCAATTACAATTTTTTTGAATATATTTTTTTAAAAAAAAGATTGGGATTTCAATATAAAATGTGACAAATAAATAAACAATAACAATTTTTTAAATAATAAAAAAATTTAAAATAGTCTTTAAAAAATAATAAAATTAGACAATTTGCTTGGTTGTTGAATGGAATGCTATTCAATTCATAATCATGTTCAAGGACCAACATGGCATAGAATGGAATGCTAAATTGCTAAGTATATGGATCAATATATTCATAACAATTGAGACCAAAGTGATTATCCACTAATTAAGAAACCGACCAATATTCATAACAAAATTAGGCCAACCCCTTTGAATAGAACCAACATGACAAGCCAAGAAAGAAAAAACTAGCTTGAGTAGCAAAATGAGCTTAGAATGCTCAGTATTTGTACAATAAAAAATGGACTAAGAAGATACCTGCAAGCTCCTGTAAATACCAACTAGAAACAATATCATAATAAGATGTTGATGGCTTTTTGTAGTGGATTAGGTTCAGTATCATATCCTATAAAAAAAAGTTCCATCAGTAGCCGTTGTAGATTGCATAAGTTCGCCTACACAATCATCATGCAAATGTAGATGCAGTAATAGTCATTAACTTGGGGAAAAATAAAAAATAAAATCTCTTATAACTACAAGTATATTGGGGTTTTAAGTCAACCAATTGACAGCCTTGAGCCACTGTGCATTGTCAAGACCCGGTACATTGGTCAACTCTTCATCAACAGCAGATAAAAGCTCTAAATCTTGGACCTCTTAAAGCTCTAAGTCTTGGAGCTTGAACCCTGGAATTTTAAGGCTTTCTATATGGGTACCAGATTTCAATCCAAACACTCAGAGACAGTCTCAAGTGCAGTGCTGCATCCAATTGTACGACCTTCCTCAAGAGTACTGGCGTTCGAAGATTCTCTTTGAGATAGCAAATGCAATTGGCACTCCAATTGATTTGGATGAGGCCATAAGAACTAGATCTTTGGGTCACTTTGCAAGAGTTCTTGTGGAAATAGACATGAAAAAGAGAATACCAAATGAGATCATGGTGGAACAAGAGGAACTTGCTTTCTTTGTCACCATTGATTATGAGAACCTGCCTGCATTCTGTGATTACTGTTTCATTATTGGGCATGACATGTCTAATTGCTCTCGGTAAAAGAAAGATTCAGTTAAGAAAGATTCTGTCAAGAATTCCAATGAGGATCAGCCTAAACAAGCTCAAAAACCAGATAAAGGGAATAAAGTGTTTGTCCCCAAGCAGGTTGTGCAGCATAAAGATTCAGTGCTTTTGAGGGATGATCATCCCAATGTTACTGTTAATGAGACTAATCAGGCTGAAGGTCTGGCTAATCCAGTTTTAGATGAATTAATTGGTCTGCCACACATAGACATTGTTCCAGAAAGAGGTTCAAAACGTTTTGATATTCCTCTTGAGGAAATTCCAGAAGAGTTCCAACAGGTCCCACAAAAGGAATTGCAGAAAATTGTAAAAGATGACAATGGTTATAGAGAAACAGTCTATGATGAATCTCAGCCTCAATTAAATGATAATGACATCTCTGATGATGGTGATATGCCTTCATTGATGGATGATTCGCAGGTCCTAGTGATCCCTAATTCTTTAAAAAGTACTAATAATTCAGAATCTTTAGTGTCTAACTCTATGGAAAAGGATCCTTCAGCAGATGCTGTTGCACCAGGTTCTTTGCAGGATCCTGTTGTTGCATTAGGAACTTCACAACAGGTTGATGTGTCTTTTGAGCCTAATCAGGATTCAGGGAAGGCTGCTATAGCTGTTCTAGAAAAAGAAAAAGTCCAAGATATAAATGAAAAGGTTGCCAAGGACATTAGTACCTTCAAGGCAGACTTTGGAATGATAATGCAGAAGAGGAAAAGGATGAAGAGAATTTTTCTCCAGTCAGATCAAAATCTCAGAAGAAGAAGGAAAAGAAAGCTAAGAAGCAATCTAAGAAGACAGAAGCCTATAACACTCGTTATAGGACAAGTTCAGATCACTCTTTAGCTTTTTAATATGAAAGTTATTTTTTGGAATGCTAGGGGTTTAGGTAATCCCCAAACCAGATTAGTTTTTGCTCAATTTTGCATAGATCATAAACCTGAACTGGTTTTTATTACTGAACCTAAAGTAAGGATTGATCAAGTCCCTATTTCTTTTTGGAAAAGACTAAACCTGAAAGCTTTCATGACTAATGATAGGGACTCTGATATTCCTTCCTTGTGGGGAATTTGTTCCTTATCTTTTTCTCCTTTTGTTTTAGTGTCTGCTAAGCAACATATAGCTTTCTCTGTTGAGGTGCAGCAAAAACAGGCTTTCTTTTCTGCAGTTTATGCATCCACATCTCACATCATAAGAAGGGACTTATGGATATAATTGGCAAACTTGCAGTAGTCTTTTAGTGGACCATGGTGTTTCATTGGACACTATAATGCTATACTCGGTTCACATGAAAAGAGAGGAGGAAGGCTTCCTGTTTCAGCTTCATGTGAGGAGTTCAAAGGATGGACGGATTCATGTAACCTGACACATATTTTAACTAGGGGAGCTGAGTATACCTGGTCAAATAAAAGGAGAGGTAATCAGCATACTAAACTTAGGTTGGATAGAGCATTTTGTAGTGATGATTGGTTATCTTTTTGGGATAGTGTGGCATGCTGCACCTTAACAAGAAGTGCTTCTGATCACTATCCTCTTCTGCTGGTTCTAAGGAAAGGTGCACAATCTTATTCTTCTCCATTTAAGTTTCATGATATGTGGAATGAACATATAGACTGTAGTAGGCTGGTTAAGGAGGTCTGGAATAGGCCAGTTAGTGGTAATCCTATGTTCATTCTTTCTCAAAAGCTGAGAAGTCTGAAAAGAGAGTTAAGAAAATGGAACTCTTCAGTTTTTGGGAATGTGGATTTGAAGGTAGAAGAGGCCATGGCTAAGGTGGATATTATTCAAGCAGATATAGACAAGCATGGTTGTTCAGATGACTTGAAATTACAAGAAGAAGCTGTTCAAACTGAATTGCATAGAGTCCTATCTTATCAGGAACTGCTTTGGAGGGAGAAATCAAGGTTGAATTGGGTGGCTCATGGAGACAGAAATACCTCCTTCGATAAAGTGGCTAGAATTAGATATGCATCAAAACAAATGTCCATTTTAAAAGTAGAGGACTCTGTTTTGGTCAATCCAACTGACATAGAGATGCATGTTCTTGACTTCTACACCAATTTATATGCTTCTGTTAACTGCTATTATGATAATGGTTTAGTTGATCAAGTTTTTTCATCAATGGTTGCATTAGAGGACAACATTATGTTGACTAATATCCCTCTAATGGATGAAGTAAAAGCTGCAGTTTTCTCCTTAGACAGAGGAAGTGCTCCTGGCCCAGATGGGTTTGGAGGAAGCTTCTATCATGCTCATTGGGATATTATTTGTAACGATGTGTTCAGATCTGCTTTGTATTTTTTTCATTCATGGATGGATAGCTCCTAATCTGAATTCTAACATAGTTACTTTGGTTCCTAAGTTTCCTAATGCTGATAGAATAGAGAATTATAGGCCAATTGCTATAGCTAATTTTCAATTTAAAATTATTATAAATATACTAGCTGATAGGCTTGCTATTTTTGCTCCTAAGATTATTTCTCAGGAACAAAGAGGATTTCTAAGAGATAGGCCCACCTATGATTGCATATGTATTGCTTCTGAAGCAGTTAATATGCTTGATAAGAAGATGCATGGTGGAAACATAGCTCTCAAATTAGACATTAAAAAAGCTTTTGATACTATAAATTGGAGCTATCTTCTTAATGTTCTAAAAGCTTTTGGTTTTGACAAAAAAATTTGCCATTGGATTGACTTGATCTTAAAATCTGCAAACCTTTCTATCTCTATAAATGGTCATTCTGTTGGTTTTTTCAGATGTAAAAGGGGTGTTAGATTAGGTGACCCCTTGTCCCCTTTGCTGTTTTGTCTAGCTGAGGATGTGCTAAGTAGAGCTATCTCCTTGCTAGTCAGTTCTGGTATGGTTCAGCACATGAGCAGTCCTAGGAATTTTGCTACTCCTAGTCATGTCCTATATGCTGATGACATTTTAGTTTTCTGCAAAGGATCAAAAAGGAACCTGCAAAACCTTATGAATCTGTTCCATAAGTATGGTGAGATCTCAGGGCAGATGTTAGGCTTAGATAAGTGCAGATTTTACACAGGAAAAGCTTCTGCTAGGAGAGTAGCTGATATGAAAAGTTATTTAGGATTTTCAGCAGGTAGTTTGCCATTTATTTATTTAGGAGTTCCTTTATTTAAAGGAAAGCCTAAGTTAAGACATTTGCAGCCTATTGTAAATAGAATAAAGGCTAAGATGACTTGTTGGAAAGGTTCCCTATTATCTGTTATGGGAAGGATACAATTAGTCAAGTCTGTAATCCATGGTATGTTGTCCTATAGCTTCCACATATATGCATGGCCTATAGCTTTGTTAAAACATATAGATGGTTGGATTAGAAATTTTATTTGGTCGGGAGATGTGCTAAAAAGGAAGTATATAACAGTTTCATGGAAAAAGGTGTGTTCCTACACTTCAGAAGGAGGTCTAGGACTAAGATCTAACAGGTCTATTAATGAAGCAACTTTGTTAAAATTAAGTTGGAACTTGGCTTCTTCTTCAGATCAATGTGCATGCTTCTTAAGAGCAAGGTTCTTAAGGAATCTCAAACCAGTAAGACATCATGTAAGTTCTTCAATTTGGCCTGCTATGTGTAAGTGGTTCATACTAGTTATGGAGAATGTGTCTTGGCAAATTGGAAATGGCATGAGTGTGAACTTCTGGACAGATAAATGGGCTGATGATACTGTGGTTAATCTGCTGCAGATTCCTCAAAATCTGCATAAGCATTTAAGTGCTTCTATTTCTGATTTTATAAGAAATGGATCATGGTCTATTCCAAATATTCTTAGTGTCAAATATCCATTTCTTAATGCTATTGTGTTACAGGTAGACTTGCCTATTCATGACTATGATGATAAGCTGGTCTGGACAGCATCATCAAATGGGCAACTAACATTTAAAGATGCATATCAATTCCTGAATCCTGCATCCAACTTAATTAGCTGGAGCAAATTGGTTTGGCTGCAGCAGGTTCCTCCTTCTAGATCTTTTCTAGTTTGGAGGTTGATACATGGTAGGCTACCTACAGATGAGAATTTGAAGCTTGTAGGTCAAGTTAGTGTTTCCATGTGCAGCCTGTGTGGCAAGTATGAGGAAACTTCTGCTCACATGTTTCTGCAATGTGACTTTGCTATATCTCTCTGGTTGTGGCTTGGAGATATGATGCAAATCAATATAAACTCTTCATCAGTATGCAGTCTTTTTGATAGCTGCAATAATCAGAGTAGTTCTCAATTGCATGCCATCATTAATTCATCTTTAATTCATGTGATTTGGAACATTTGGCATTTGAGAAACCTGATTAGATTTGATAACAAATATCTTTCAGTTTTACAGGTTCAAAATAGAATAATTGCTGCTGTTTCTCTTATATAAAAAGATGTTTTGCATATTTTATAGAACAATTATGTCCTTGTAATAATAAGAAATTGAATCTAAACCAACCCCTACATCTTCCTCACTTAAGTTTATAGATTTCAAAAGTGCTTCTTCGAGTATGTATCCCAACACTAAGTAACTTAATTTAAAATAAGCTTATTGCATAAAAGCTTTTCCCACAAGCCATTCTCATATAAGCGTTTAAATAATCTGTTTACCCAAATAAAATCTTAGCTAAACGAATCAACTTCTCCTTATCAAATGCCTAAAGTAAAGCAATGAGTGTGATTGTTGGGGCAAGGAATAATAGGTAATGGCCAATAGGGGTAAGTAACTAAGTATTGTACATTGGATTTAAATTTTTTTTTTTTTGATAAAAGGCTAAGGCGTGCAAAGGCATCACAATAGAGAAAATGATCCCAACTAGGTTGGCACCAAAGACCCTACCCATCATCTGCAGCACACCTAAAATATATTAAAAAGAAAGAAAGGATAAATACAAAAGCATGGAGGGACTAAAGCCAAGACCCATGGAAGAATCAAAAAGAATTTATGAATCTAAAATTAGGCAAGCCTAATTTATTTCTAAAAAAGTCCTCTCTAATAAAATTAGGAGGCAAATCCCACCAAAAAGAACCCTGGTTCTCAACTCCAAAAGCTGCTAGCTTGTTTGCACAAGTGTTTCCCTCTCAAAAGATATGAGAAACTCTGAATTGTATTTTTGAGACCTGCACCAAACAGTTTTTCCATCTATTTCTTAGAGTCCAAGGCACAATATTGGAAGAAGAGAAGGCTTGCACAACTAACTGAGAGTCGCATTCTAGCCATAATCTGGTCCAACCCCGCTCAAAAGCAGCTTCTATAGCAATCATTGCAGCCATCAACTCAGCATGAAGAGCAAAAGAAAGGCCAAGGTACCTAGAGAAGCATCCCAGAATAGCTCCTCTATAATCTCTAAAAATACCAGTATTGGCAGCATGACCTGGCGACCCTCTAGATGACCCATCTATGTTGCATTTGAGCCAAAAGCAAAGAGGAGGGGTCCAGTCAACCTGCTTGATAGATGGAGCTTTATTCGGGTGGGCATCTACACCAAAGGCTTTTAAAATCATGAACTCCTCCAGAGAAGAGGACACGAAGCCCTTCGAATGCAAACCCGAAATCCTGACTGAGCTACTTATAAGACTAATGGCTCTAGCAACCGGAATTCTAACATTATTGAATCTGACTTGATTTCTACAATGCCAGATGAAGTATACCACAAAAACCAAAGCTGCTGTAACAACATCCTTCACCTGACCACATTTATAACTATGCATTGAATTGAGAACAGTAGCAATGGATGTTAAGTCAAATGACGAATTCAAGATAGTGATATTTGAAAACACTTCCCTAAAATAAGAGTACTGATTTATTTTCTCTTTAATCTCTTATAACTTTTTTTATATTCAGTTAAAATATTATCTTATGGGGGCAACATCTATTTTTTTGTGGGGGAAAAAGAAATAATTACTAAATATGTTCATATAAAAAAAAATTGGCCTTGTGGGGGCAATTGCCCCCACCCCCATACACTTGCATCCGCCACTGTATGGAGTTGAAGAATGAATTGTTGTGGAGGTGAGGAGAAGAATAGCCATGTAGCAATGTTGTGTTCGAGAAGCAGAAGTGTGACGATGGGAGCATGACGACAAGATGCATGAAGTGAGGAGCTACGGGAATTTGAAATCCCACCCTAGTAGGTGTAATTTGAAATACCTTAATTTTGTATTAAAACAATACCTGGTGGAAATGCTGGGAATTTAAAAATTTGTGAGTTAACTATCCAAACAAAATATTTTAATACATGTCATTTTAACTACCCTCAAATATTACTTCACCCTCTATGAATACCCTATCCCTAAACTCACATGTTTGATTCTCCTATCTTCATCTTCGTTGAAATCATGACAAGTCAACACAAATTCATTCTTGAACACATTAACTTAAAGGTTCCCCCAATTTAGTACTTCATCATCAACTACAAAGCTAGAAAAAGGAACATTAATAGGGAGCAGGTGGCTTAGTCTTGGGGGGAAAATTTTTATTAAAAATATTGAAGTTGCAGGTTCATACAAGATCAATAATTACATCACGATGGCATTAAAAATTTTAGACATTTAGTATTGAAAGTTGGTAATTTCCAAAAGGATACAATGTCATGTGAGTAACTTGCTATAGATGATGGTGGAATTAAGAATGTCTTGCTCATGTGAAATAACCACGAATTATATTAGTAAACTTAGATAATTGAAGGAATTTTTTGGGACACTATAATCATGGGTTTCAGAAACATTGATGGATTGCTGCATAGTTATTAGTTCATCAATAGATATTGACATACCTATATTTATGTTCATATATATAAAGATATTTTGATGAGTGAAAATAATATTAAAGGCAAATGTTGGAAATTCAAAATGTCAAAAGCTGAGGCAGGCTTTGGATGCATCTATACATTCTTTCCTCCTCCTTTTTTTTGTCTCAAAATGTCAAAATTTGCCAATGCATATTTCCAATTGTTCTTCTCAATGAAGTTGTCATTGTCATCTTTGCGATTTTCAATCATGAAAATTTTGATAACTCATCTAATTTGTCTGATCTATGCAAGACTCATTAAGTTGCAGAAAGGGTGAAAATTATTTGACCACTCTCAAATTGGTACAGGAATTGATTTTCAAAGGTCTTTTATTTATTTTTAACAAATAAATTGTTGCATTTTTTATTTATTTCTATTAGCATTTAGTAATTTACTTGCAACATTGTTGTTCTCATTTGTTATCTGGATCATGTGATGCAAACTTAATGTTAGTTCAATTATTTCTTTCTCATTTTCCCTGAATAGGGCCTTCTTAAGCACTACTAGCTAGGCTGATTTGATCTTTGTATGCTGCGGGGCCTTTGAAGCAGAAAAGTTGGAGCAACGAGCTTAAATTCTAAGTATATTGGACAGAGCAGCTGAAGCAGCTTTATCTTGCAATTGGCCCAAAACATATGCAACCTAAAAGAAGGAATAGACCAGAGATCATGGCATTGAATTTGGCAACTGATATGGGGTGTCGAAAAGAAGGTAAATGAATTTTAGAGCATTCTCTCAATTTAATCATCCTTCTTTCTCCTCCTTCCCTCATCACCCCAAGAGCATTTTCACAGGTATTTTATTTGATTGATTCTATGTTGTACCTTAATAGGATAGGATTCCAAGATTTCCATTTTTATATATGTCCATCACCATCAGTTACTCATACTCATTGTCATATCATGTCTTTCTCTTGCTTCAAAGATGAAGAATACATCCCTTCCTCTTTAGGATTTGTAGCGAAATGTTAAAATTACTTTATCATCTCTTCAATTTCTTTTTTTTTTTTATATCAAATATCTTCAAATTCTTTTTGTTGCACAACTCTTCAACTTAAGCACATTAATATATATATATATATATAGGTTATCCTATCTTAATACGTTTGGTTGATGTTTTGAGTAAGAATATGATTATTCTATATTAGTTTAATTATTTTTATGCCTCATGATATAAAGAAAAAGACAACTTTTATTCTAAGCAAAAATGTTGTCCAAGGATAGGCTCAAGCAAATAAAATAATAGGACCTATAGATAAAGCTTAAATAGCCTTTGCAAAAAAAAAAAAAAAAACAATTGAAACATTTCTCTTCCAATCTTCCTAATATGGAACACTATATTACATAATGAACCATTTCCTTTAAATTTTGGATTTCTTCATTAAAAATATGATAACTCATTGGGTTAGAGAATGTATTAGCTTAGGCCATATATGATATAGAGCACATTGAGAAAAGTGGTTGTATACTTCTGCATTTCAGGTTGCCTATGCCCTTCCTTTGTTTTTCTAATTATGCAATGTCCTTCTACACTAACAATGCCAATATTTGGTATCATGATTGTTGTTCTGCCTTTTTTGCTTCAAGGCCTACTATAGTGAAAAATGATGATTGAAAGATGTTGTCAGATCACCACTTGCCTAGGCACGTCTAAAAATAAAATTGCTTTTACATCAAAAGCAAGTTAGCAGATTTAGAGGCTCCAATGATATCGAAAATATTCGTCATCAAAACAGTGATGGTATTGTGTAGCCAATTAATTTCTACTATATATATTACTCATTATTTCATTCGATTGCATTACTATCTCCACACCAGCCATGTATATTAGGGCGAGTACAAGATCAGTGGCAAGGGAAAAAAAACCGTGGAACACCAACATCGGATATCTCCTCTGTCATTCTCAATGAGAGCGATCAATGTAATGTTGGCTGCAATGACATGTTACCTTCCAACTCCAATGCTTCTACTCAATCGAGTACTCATACCCATGCAACACATAGCAGAAAGAGACTTATTGATGTTATTCCTTTGGGTGTCAATCTCATGAACAAGTTTTACAAGATGAATAAGAAAGTATTATTGGAAGTGTTAAACCATGCATGAACCTTTTTACACAAATATTATCTTTTACATAATCCCATTTATCATCAATTTGTTACCAATTTCATATTACAATTTTTTTGTATAAAAAAGTCTGCCGTGCAACGCGCAGGTAACAAGCTAGTTGTATATGAAATCTATGAAATCTAGTTGTATATGAAATCTATGAATTTCAATTTTAACATCAATGTTAATAGTATATAACTCAACAATAGTTGCACACCAATTGGATTTGGTGAATTCTAGCATGAAGAATAACTTTTATGGGTATATGGTAAGGCATCAATTTTTTCATCAGGATTGATTTTCAGCTCTCAGATATAATAATATTATAATAATGAATAGTCCAGATTTATTGATACAAAAAATTTAAAAAAATATTGACGACTCTTTTTCCCTTCACCTCATCTCCCTCTCCATCACCCCTGCATCACCATGGCCATTGCCGCCCGCCGTCTGCCGCTCAGATCTGTCACTCATCTCCTATATCTGTCACCGCCCACCTTCCATTGCCTAGATCCCTCACCGCCGTCCGCTTAACCTCTTCAGGATCAGAACCCCCATTGCGCGCTTCGCCACCATCAACCTGTCGATACACCCGCACCCACGCACCACACACCACCTTCTCCTCTGGTTGTGGTTCTCTGTTCTGCCAGTTGCGGTATTGTTCATGGTGGGTGTTGCCGCCATGGACCAAGCCGTGAGAGTACCAGCAACGACGAGATACTCACAACATTGATTTGGTCTCCCTGAACTCAGATCAGCCATGGGAACCAACATGCAAAGGTTCTACAGACTACAGAGGATTTGTGGCGGGCTGCACCTTGGGCGTATGTGGCGGTGACAGACATGGTGGCAGCGGCAGCGGCGGACTCCTTTACCTCGTGCGATTCTGAGTCACTTAGAGAAGGGGAAGGGAACAGTGGTAGGAAGGGGGCAAAAAGGTCTCTTGATAGGTAATATTAGTGGTATATGGGTATACGACTAAAACACCTGTTTCATCCTAGAATCCACCATTGGATTGGATTCGGGTCTTTATTTTTTTTTTAAAAGGATCTTTATAATCTCTGTGGTTTTTGTTCTCTGCTGCCTTTGGTGGGTAAACACGTTATTTTATAAAGCCCTTAACAAGAGTTCTTCATTTGCCTTATTAGTAATATTAAATTTCAAGATTTTCTTTAACCCAAAGGCTAATAACACATTATACAGATTTACATACACATCACTTTCAGCTCATAACAAGGGAGTTTAAAAGTCACATCACCATCCTATTGACTCAAATGTAACGTAGCACATATAAAAAGTAAAAACATTTGCAGTGTTTCTCGAACTCTATTATTTAGCCTCTTCTTATCAACTAGAAGAGGTTCAAGCTTTAGCCTCTTCCTCTGGCTTCTTCAGGAGGTAGAATAGACCTTCTGTCAAAGCAGCTTTTGATGTCAAAGAAGCTCCCAGCAGGTTTAGTGCCTAACCATGTAGGGATAATGATCATTACTTCCCAAGAATTTAGAGGGTAAGATGAGCATGGCAGAGAGTTCATCAAATGAAAATCTGATTTGAACAAATCATTCAGACAACTTCTCACAATATGTATACTTGAGAAGTTGTCTGAATAATTTATTCAAATAATACTGCTCTTCTTGAAAATCCAATTGTTAGAACAACACTAATCTCATTAAATTTATAAATAGTACTCAGCAAGTTTTCTCATATCAAAATTTATAGCATAAGATAAAATTAGTCAAGAGTGGATTGTTACCTCTGCCTCCCCAATGCTTACCACATGCTCCTCCAAATCATCCAATGGTACATTCAGTTTTTGCAGAAATGAAATGCTAGAAGTATCTGCCAATGGTGTCACTTGAAGGTCGTCCCATACCACAAATAATGATGGCCTCCTCACAAAGCCCACAGCAGGTTCTCTTGTGCCATCAGGGGATCTTGGTTCAAAAAGTTTCATGGCACCTGGGTTTTGTACTAAACTTCTCTTCTTTGAAATCACACCATTCCCAATATCATAACATATATTATTTTTAATTACTCCTGTACCATACCAATAAATAGGAGTGTCTGCTTCACAAAGCTGTACTGGCTGCCTCTTACAACCAAATTGGGGAGCCACCCTTAGATCCAGTAAGGGAGTGCTTGGAGGAGTTGTGAACCATGATGAGTTTAGATCCTTCACACTTTTGTACAAGTTATCCATACATCCCAAACAAGAATTGCCATCCAAAAGCTTTAGAATAGATCCAAGAGGTGTTGTGAGGAAGCTGAATAGAAAATCAACAAAATCACCCTCAGCTTCAGCATATAGTATCTTTGATTTTCTCATCGTTACCTTAAGGTTTATAATACAATTATAAAACCAGGATTCATTTTTTGGTCCAAGTTTTGGCGAGAAACTGTACATCTGCTTAGATTCTCCATTTGCCAAGAATACATTACTGAGAGGAGACTTGGAGATTGATGCTTGCTTTAGTAAGTCCAAAATCTATGAAGGAAAAAAAAAGTTATAAGAATATGATTCATCATAAACAAGAAAATCAAGAAAAAATTCATACTACTACTACACTTACTAGTTATTATTACGATCCGAGAGCCCAAAGCACCAAAACATTTTCATTTAATGGGCAGCTGTGCCAATAATTATAAAGTAAATTTGATAAATTATATAACATGAAATCTTTAGGTCTTTTCGACTTTTATAACCTTCAACTTGTTTAATGTTTTTCAGTAGTGTTAAACTTCTTTGTCCAACTTACTTGCAGCTGAAATTTCAACACTTATTATATAGATCTCGCCTATAGACAAGTTTACTATCTAATTTAGGAACGAAGGAAGGTTATTAGCCTCATCTGACAAACATAAATGATGAGTCCTAAAAATGGTTTTCAGCTCAATGTGAACTTTCTTCCACAAAATGAGAAATACTAACAATACATTCTTTTTAACACTGTCTTTGACGACACACTCTTGGTTATCAGGTGAAATTCTTAATAATATTGCTCTTAACATAATAGTCATTTCAATCCACTAAATTGATGTAATTTTTTTTATTAACTTCCTATTTACAAATGCATAAACAAACTTTTATGTGCAAGTCAACAATAAATTGAATCGAAAGCAATCTTACCTCCTTCAAGCCAACGTTTAGTGACATTTCTGTCAGCTTATTGATGTTTCTGTAACCAAGTTGGACTAGTTCCTTAACAGAGTTCCCAGGAGAGCTTTGGAGCACCTTTAAATCATCAAAGATCAAGTACATGGTTTTCCCTTTAACAAAAACACCATCTTCATGAATCTCCTCACTGGGATCCCTCAGCAGCTTCATTTCTTTGTCCATCAATTTCCCACATGAGCAACTTGCCCCAGCAAAAGTACTCAACAACCAGTCACTCCCCTTACGACAGCCGCTACACATGAAGTACTTTGTGGGTTCTGTATCATCCACTTTCAACTTGAGTTTCTGGTAAAGTGCTTCACAAGGGTTACGTGGGTAAAGCAGCATTTGCTGGCATATATGGTTCCAGAAAACCTCAGCGTTAAGACTTTCTATGCTTCTGTACAGATTGTTGATGCAACCAACTTCTTCTGGTTGATCATGCGGTTGCTTGTTGTACACAAGCCGGATTATAGTTCCCAGTGGAAGGGTGAGGAAACTAAAGAGAATGTCTATGAAGTCTCCACTTGCTTCAGCCACAACTACACGTTTTCTTTCTTTGTCCACCAAAAGTCTCAAAGGGAACGTAGGTTCTTGGTTGGTAGCCATACAAAAAGACTCAGAACAAGGGAAGAAATTAATAGCAGCTTTAGACCTTATTTCTCTGATGCTTTGGAATATGGGATCTTATTCCTAGTTTGTTATATAAAACTTATAATGGTATTGTGCCTCTTTGTTTAGCTGTTGAAATGCAGTTTCAGCACTCAAACCTAAGTTGTTAAGTAATTGGAGTGTTTAGGTGTAAAATTTAATTGAAAATGATTGATTTCTGATAGTTACAAGTGTCTTGCAAATTGCGTTCCTAAATAGCTTCGCTTTGGAGAGTTGAGAAAAAGGCAGTTTCAATGCCTAGGGACGTGTTATTTTCCGTTTGTGTTGAGGGAAAGTTAAAACAAACATCCCTTTTAGTTTTTTTTTTTTTTTGAAAATAATTGATTCAGAGAGATAATCCATAAAATTCTATATATTTATATTTTAAAATTGATTTTATTTTATCATTCAAATAAAATCAATTTTTTTAAATATATTTTTAAAATATTGTTATTAAATACAAAATAATTTTTTTAATCTTAAATTTTTCAAAATCAATTCTTTCAAAATTAATTTTATCCGAATCTAAAATAACAAATACACAGGGTTTGAAGTTAGGAGATAGCGGAAGAGGGGAAGGAAATAAGAGAGAAGTTTCCTTTGTCACTAAGCAATAATTAAGACACGTTGTACTGCTTTTGTCTTTGTTGCGAAAAAAAAAAAGAGAAACCTTATTTCTTGTACATGGATGTTGAAATAGTGAACTGCATATCACTTTCCAAGTCGTTTCGAACTCCAGAAATGCTAAACGGGCGCGATGACACTGACGGTTATATCGTATGTATACTGTATAGCACTGTAGTTGTACTGTGCGGTATTATAGTGGATTTTTTTTAAAAAAAAATTAATTTTTTTTATAAATAATTTTTTTGATTAAGTATGTATAAATATCTGGTGAATCGGATACAAATATCTGGTGAATTTAATTTATTATCTGGTGAATGAGTTTTTTTGAGAAATAATTTTTTTGATTAAGTATGTGCAAATATATGGTGAATCCGGTATAAATATCTGGTGAATTCAGTTCATTATCTGGTGAATAAGTTTTTCTGAGAAATAAATTTTTTGGTTAAGTATATGCAAATATATTGTGAATCAGGTATAAATATCTGGTGAATTCAGTTCATTATCTGGTGAATGTGTTTTTTTTATAAATAAAATTTTTGGTTAAGTATGTGTAAATATCTGGTGAATGAGTTTTTTTGAGAAATAAATTTTTTTGGTTAAGTATGTGTAAATATATGGTGAATCGGGTACAAATATCTGGTGAATTCAGTTCATTATCTGGTGAATGGTTTTTTTGAGAAATAATTTTTTTGGTTAAGTATGTGCAAATATATGGTGAATCAGGTATAAATATCTAGTGAATTCAGTTCATTATTTGGTGAATATGTTTTTTTGAGAAATAAATTTTTTGGTTAAGTATGTGCAAATATCTGGTTAATCATGTACAAATATCTGGTGAATTCAGTTCATTATCTGGTGAATGAGTTTTTTTAGAAATAAAATTTTTATTTTTTTAAAAAAGTCAAAATTTTTAAATAAAAAAAATGTACTACTACGATAGCACTACAGTGCGCTACTATAATAGGGATCGTATCAGGGTTTTGAAAATCGGACCGGACCGGCCGGTCCGACCGGTCCGACCGGGAACCGGGACCATGATCGGTCCGGTCAGTAGGAAAAACCGGTCATGCATTGAACCGGTGCAAAAACCGGAAAACCGGTTCAAAACCGGTAAAACCGGTCATAACCGGTAGTGAACCGGCCTGAACCGGTTTTCTTAAAAAAAAAGAAAAAAATTAGTATAAAAGGATTTTTGGTTGGTTTTCCCTACGAAGATGATTTTAACATATATCTTTATATTTATTTAGTTTAATTTCAAAATAATAAAAATTGTGCTTAATAATTTTAGTTGTTACGTTGTTTTTTTGTTTAATATTGTTATAAATATTATATTAAAAATTAAAATAATATTATTTAATTATAACCGATTCAACCACGGTTCAACCTCGGTTGGACCATTGAATCTCGAACCGCTGCCTTCACCGGTTCGATGACCGGTCTGGTTTTGTAAACCTTGGATCGTATTTGTGTCGCAAAAAATATGTCAAATCAGCAGCACTCTTCGAACTATGTTTCACGTTTACTAAAGCCTAAGGAGAGGTTGAATTTATTTAACAAAAATATCTCAATTTGAAAATTATATTCTGCACAACTTTACTCCATGCAATTCATTATTCAGTAATGTCTCAATTAATAACTAATGGAAAAATTCTACTGTACCTTTAGAAAATTAACTATTTAGGCACATTTAAATTTTGAGGAATAGTTAAATAGAGTTTCATTTAATGCAGTAATAACGTCCTTGGATGGAGATCATATGTACCAAAATAGTATTTCATTTCCTATCTCATCCAATTAAATTGTGCCACTTGTAAAATTGATTACATTATATATTATAAATATATCATTTTTAAATTACATGACACAATCTTTTATTTTTTTTATTTTTTATTTATTCATAAATTTTTTTTTTATGTTTTTAAATTTTGAATTTTTTACTCAATTTCATCTCTTGCTATAATATTAGAGTAAAATTATTTCAAATAATGACATTCTCTTGTAAGTTTCATCATTTACTATTTTATTTTTATTTGAAACATTTTTTTAAATCATCCTTTGATAATATATTGTTATTTTAAAAAAAATTAATTGAGGTTTATCAGTTTAATATCTAAATATTTTGTATAAAACATGAATTTTCTAGCACAATTTTATATTTAATTTTTTTATAATTATCATCTTAAGAACTAAATTTTGTCTCTCAAATTTATCTATTTTTATTTAATTATTATGCTAAACAATAACTTTTCTCACCGAGTTTTATTTTTTATTATTTTAGTTCAGGAACCTACATGAAAATTTTCAAATAGTTCAGGGACTAGCTCAATAATTAAACCTAAATAACATGATTGAAAGAAATTTATTTTCAAATCTTACTCTATTGAATTTTAGATTTAAAAATAAATTAGTTTAGAATTAATCGAAAATTAATTATGGATCATTGATTTTTTTGGTTGGCCAATTCAACCATCAATTTCTACTCCAATATAAATTTTGAAATGTTTATTTTTACCCTCTCTACTTTTAGATCCAAAGGTTAAAAATCAATCTCTTTTTCCTTACTCAATTTCAACACTCAATGTTTTTTCCTACCTTCAATTAAAAAGGAAAAACATTTCCCTTCTTTCTCTCCCTGGTTCAGCAACCTACACGACACCCCTCCCACCTTTCCTTTCTTCTTACATTTTCATTTCAACCCTCACTCTCTTCTCACTTAAACTCTCCTCCTTCTCTTTAATACTTTGTTTAATTGTGAGAAAAAAAGAAAGGGTCATGCTAACGAATGTCCTTAGGGCACTTGTTGCCTTAAAAACAGATGTCTATAAGCTTGTGCAAGTATACACAAATCACAGCAAGTAGTATGGAAAGTAAGTCAGATATCGTTCCCACGAGGATTATAATGTTATTGCAAAATTCCAATTTAGACTATATGCTCTTGAAGTTAGATTGGGTAGCAAAAATTGGTTGTGCGTGCAAGGTAAACATAAAATAAGCTTATGAGAGTGAGAGTTTCAGAAAATAAGATTGAAAAAAGAGTTGTGTTATCAAATATGAGAAAACAACACTTAGATATGCTCTTTTATAAATCCTGCTTAGCTTATATTATGCTTTGCGTATGCTCCAGCATTTAACTCTAGGAAGTAAATATGTGTTTTCCAACACTTAAAGATCAGGTTTATTGAATGCTTTCTATTCCTAGATTCAAATTAATTACATCATCTTCTTAATGAGCATGTTCCAGTTAGCTTAAGGACTTGAATAACTATTCCTAGTCTACTCAACACCATTTAATTTTCCAATTAATGGTTTAATCCTTATCCTTTATCCCTTTCCACTTTACTTAATTTTTCCAAACCAAGTAAGCTTAATATTTAATTAAGTTGATCATTCTTAACTAAACAACACTCAACGGATGATAAAGGAAAATACAGAACATAGCATTCCATAAAAATCAGCTAAACATTCATTACAAAAGCATACCTAAAGCTACATCAAATTAGCTCGTGTTGAACTGAAGTAAAACAAAAACTATGAATAAGAAAGAGTTCATTACAATGGAAGAGAAAATGAAAATGGCAGAAACAAGGAGGTTGAAGATGAAGAGCTTGGAGCTGCTCACTCTCCTAGGTCAGACAACAAGGTTATGTCATAAAAGTTGTCCTTTTTAGGGTTTTCAAGGTTTATATTCCTCTCCCCTTTCATTCCTTTTTGGGCCAGCATTTAACAATATTAAATTAGGAACCCTGGCCTATTTCCAAATGTGTAGAAGCGTTGATCCCTAGGCTCGTGGGCTCCACATTGCATAGGTACAGGCGTCTGTGAGGAGAGAGAAAATGTATCCACATCAGCTTTGTCCTCTTGTGTAGAGCTTCTGGAGTTCATCTTCCCGCAATAGTCAAGGACTCCTTATATAATGTTTCAACCATGCTCCAACAATTCTGTGTAATGATAAGCCTCTGGCTTATCTAGTTTTATGACTAGATGAACTAGGGTTTATGTGCCAATTTATTCGAGTTCACTCTCGTTTTCGCCCAAATTTGCCTTGTTTTGTTCCTAAGTTGGACTTTGACTTGTTTTGCGTCTTTTGTGTAGTTTTTAGGTTATTTTGAATAGAATTACGCTTGTGGGTGCTTTTGTTGTTTCAGGTTAAATAAGTGAAGCTCCGAGAGTCAAGGAAAGTCGAAAAGCAGTGAAAATTGCAAGTCTGGAGACACTCGCCTCGCGAGTGTATGCTCGCCCCGCGAGCCTGAAAGTCAACAAAGCAGCAAAAGTCATCACTTCAGTCTCGCCACGCGAGAGGTGTCTCGCCTCGCGAGATCATGAGAACCTGCAAGACAGAGACCATCACGGCCAAGCCGTGATGAAGACCACGCCCGTGGCAGTTTAAGGTTTGAAGTCTCGCCCCGCGAGAAGAATCTCGCCCCGCGAGAGTTTGAAGACCCTGGAAGTCAGAGACCATCACGGCCCAGCCGTGATGAAGGTCACAGCCTAGAATTGAAGGCTCGCCCCGCGAACACACTTTCGCCTCGCGAGAGTTCAAATTGAAAGCGCGCCAATTTTAATTCTCGCCTCGCGAGAGGCTGCTCGCCTCGCGAATGAGCGCAGATCAGGAATCCTATTTAAAGGCTGTTGCAGATCAGATTTGGGGAATCAATCTGGAGGAGGCTGTAGGGCTTTAGGAGGGCCGCGAATCCTAGTAGTTTTCCACTGTTTAGAATAGCGTTTAGGGTAGTTTCTTTTCTCTTTGGAGCTACGTCTCCCTTTTTCTTATGGAGATTATGTCCGAACGCTTGTCTATGAGCATGAGGAACTAATCCCCTCGTCCGAGGGAACGATGAAGCCACCCATGGCGATGTAAATCCGATATGATGTATGTCTTTCTCCTTTAATTCAATTCTTGTTTTCCGATTCTGATTTGAATGTTTGATCATATGTTTTGCGTGATTAATCGCTTAAACGTGTTTGAGGCCTAACTGCGATTCGCGTTTGAGAACTTGAATCGGGATCATAAATGTTTTCTAATTCTGACTTAATTGTGTTGATCATATGTGTTGCGTGATTGACTTGTTAACGTTGATGAGGCTTAGTCAGCGATTCACGTTTAGAACTTGAATTAGGATCATCGATCGAATATTGCACGAGAGTGAGTAGGAGATCGGTGCGACCTTATAGGGAACAAGAATTAACAGAATTCGAGATTAGGATTATGAGACCTAGTAAGTAATTAATCCAATCGTCGAATACGTCCTAATGAGCACGAGAGTGGATTTAGGAGAATTTAGGGGTCCCGGTTGACATTGTAATTGAACTTAGGGAGGAATTCATCATCACTTGGGTTACATATTGGGTAGGTGGATTTGTGACCTTGGATATTTTAGTTTTCATATTTTTAGTTAATTATTTAATTAGATCTGTTAATTGAATTTCGATCCTATTCTCTCTCAAACACATTCTTCCGTAACTTGACCGAACTTATCCGATTTCCCGCGGATTAGTCGAATTGGTAGCCCAATCCTTGAGTTCGACCTCGGTAATTACTTACCGTGTTATTTTTATTACTTGCGACGACCCGGTACACTTGCCGGAGTCACAACAAGTTTTTGGCGCCGTTGCCGGGGATTGGCACAACCAATTTTTCTGATTTTAGGGAAGTTTGATTATTTGGTTAAGTTATTTTTCTTTTATTTTTAATTTTATTTTTGTTTACCATTATCTCTCTACTTCTTTGATTCCACTTGGTCTTGCCTTGTTTTGTATGCGAGGTACACGAAGGAATGCTTCCGGGTTGCGAATATTGTGATGGGAACCATGACACTTGGAGTTGTCCGTTCTACTTCCCTCAAGTATATGTGGAACCATGGCATAATGACAGCGTGCCCCAGAACAACTATCAGAGTCAGAATCAGTATTGGGGTTATATGAGTAGAGACCATCCGGATTTCACTTGGAGTAATGATGGCGGTGGTCTAGCCTGGCAGCCACAACCTCAACAGGATGGTGGAAGACAACCTTGGGAGTTGGCTCTTGAGAGGACAAATGCGGCAATGGATAAGTTGGCGAGTTGTATGGAGACATCACTTGAGAAGGCAAATGCGGCAGTAGAGGAGTTGGGTCAGCTCGTAGAACAACAAAATGAGCGTCTCACAGAGACTTTCCCAGGTGACGCCGAGAACCACCCTAAGAGCCAATGCGAAGCCATAACAACTAGAAGCGATAGGGTGTTGGGATATGACTGGGATGTAACTAGTTCTCGGGGAGTTGAGGAAGAACTACCACATGTTGAGGAAGAACAACCGGAGGAAGAGGAGTTGGCAAGGGACAAGGCACCGGAGCAAGGGGGTAGAGAACAAAATGAAGATAAAGTGGCAGAGGATTTCACCATGCTTGCCAAGCAACTTGATTTTGATGCGTTAAATAAATATGTTGGCTTGCATGCATGTGTGAACATTGGTAAGTTAGACCCGCCCACTCGTCTGGCACACTTCATCGAGAAAACACCATTTGACCCGAGAGGAAGTGAATTCATAATTACAAAGGTCAATGGAGTTTTCACACACTGGCTGGGTGGAGTTGATGATAAATTCATATTGCTACTACAATCTCCACTCCAATTACCATTTGATCCGGGTGGAGGATCTCACATGATGAGCATCTCTTGGCCTTTGTACCACAGACTATGGGATCCAGGTGGATGCTTCTTAATAAGTCAAGCTCGGGACGTTAAACAAGCGCTTCTTGGGAGGCAACCCAAGCTAGGTATCCCTCTCTTTTCCTAACTTCTGTTTTGCTTTGTTTATGTTTTTGTTTTTTTTTTTTTGTTTGTCACTCTTGAATAATTTGAGAAGATCAAGAGTTGTTGTATGAATGTCGTGTCGGCAAGCTTGTTGGATTTTAATTAGATTGAGCGTAGATTGATTGCATGAATTATTTGACCATTGATGATTCCCCTAAGTTCTGAAATTAGAAAAGTTTATCCCCACTTAAAAATTGAAAACTGAACTTTGAGAACTTTGTTGTAATTACTTGATTTATGATAAGTTTGGGGTGAGGGGGGTGCACACACTAGGAATCGTATCTCGGTCAAACAATTTTCAAAATGTCCAGGTGAGGATTTGAGCCTCCAACTCTGTTTTTGAATGTGTGAATCACTGTTAAGTTGCACTTTCCCGAATTTGCTTGAATCTCTTTATGTGTTGCATCAAATGATTTAGGCGATTTTCTTTGGAATAACCACTTGGCCATAAATTGAACCATCCTTAATGCATGTTCCCTAGTTAGCCAAATTGAGCCCAATTGACCTATTGTTTCTTGATGACCCTAAATTACGAGCCGAAATCTGAAAAACCATGTTAACCCGATCTTAGGATTAGGAGAGCATGGAAGTGAGCAAGAGAATGGTTGTGAGAAACCAAGTTTGAGGTGGCTACAAGGTGATGTGTCATATTGGGGTGAGAAAAAGAAAATAAAGGTTGAAACCCAAGGCGAAAAAAAAAAATATTTGCCAAAGGAAAAGGGGCAGAACAAAAAGATTAGCAAGGAAAAGGCTGTAGTCACCCGAGACAAAAAGAAAAATGAAAAAGGAATTTGAGTGGAAAAAGTGTCAAAATGCTCATGCTCTCTTAGTTCCTAGGGACTTAAGCCTAAATATCCTTCATTATTCTACCCTGAGCCAGGCCCCATTACAACCTTTAAAAGACCTTCTGATGTTGCATACATGTTTTCGTGGGAACCATTTTTGAGATGAAAATCAAATTCATGGGAAGTGCTCTTAATAAGTGAAATTGAGTGAAAAAGTTGAAAGCCTTGACGAATTGAGCGAATGAGTGAAATTATACATACCCTTGTGAGGAAGGCAGTTGTTGAATTTGGTGATCTTCCTTTTGTGCATGACCCTGATCCTCAACTTAGACTAATGATTGCATGAATGATGAAGTTCTCAATGGTTTAAAGTAAATGAATGTGGGGATTGCATTGATGTAGGGGGGAGATCATTGGAGAAAAAACTGTTTTGATTGCATTAAATTTGTGCGAAATCGATTGATTCCTTTAGGCTTGCCAAGTCTTGAGTCGTTTTTGAGTTTTAACCTTGCTTGGGGACAAGCAAGGTTTAAGTTTGGGGTATTTTGATAAGCCTCTGGCTTATCTAGTTTTATGACTAGATGAACTAGGGTTTATGTGCCAATTTATTCGAGTTCACTCTCGTTTTCGCCCAAATTTGCCTTGTTTTGTTCCTAAGTTGGACTTTGACTTGTTTTGCGTCTTTTGTGTAGTTTTTAGGTTATTTTGAATAGAATTACGCTTGTGGGTGCTTTTGTTGTTTCAGGTTAAATAAGTGAAGCTCCGAGAGTCAAGGAAAGTCGAAAAGCAGTGAAAATTGCAAGTCTGGAGACACTCGCCTCGCGAGTGTATGCTCGCCCCGCGAGCCTGAAAGTCAACAAAGCAGCAAAAGTCATCACTTCAGTCTCGCCACGCGAGAGGTGTCTCGCCTCGCGAGATCATGAGAACCTGCAAGACAGAGACCATCACGGCCAAGCCGTGATGAAGACCACGCCCGTGGCAGTTTAAGGTTTGAAGTCTCGCCCCGCGAGAAGAATCTCGCCCCGCGAGAGTTTGAAGACCCTGGAAGTCAGAGACCATCACGGCCCAGCCGTGATGAAGGTCACAGTCTAGAATTGAAGGCTCGCCCCGCGAACACACTTTCGCCTCGCGAGAGTTCAAATTGAAAGCGCGCCAATTTTAATTCTCGCCTCGCGAGAGGCTGCTCGCCTCGCGAATGAGCGCAGATCAGGAATCCTATTTAAAGGCTGTTGCAGATCAGATTTGGGGAATCAATCTGGAGGAGGCTGTAGGGCTTTAGGAGGGTCGCGAATCCTAGTAGTTTTCCACTGTTTAGAATAGCGTTTAGGGTAGTTTCTTTTCTCTTTGGAGCTGCGTCTCCCTTTTTCTTATGGAGATTATGTCCGAACGCTTGTCTATGAGCATGAGGAACTAATCCCCTCGTCCGAGGGAACGATGAAGCCACCCATGGCGATGTAAATCCGATATGATGTATGTCTTTCTCCTTTAATTCAATTCTTGTTTTCCGATTCTGATTTGAATGTTTGATCATATGTTTTGCGTGATTAATCAGTTAAACGTGTTTGAGGCCTAACGGCGATTCGCGTTTCAGAACTTGAATCGGGATCATAAATGTTTTCTAATTCTGACTTAATTGTGTTGATCATATGTGTTGCGTGATTGACTTGTTAACGTTGATGAGGCTTAGTCAGCGATTCACGTTTAGAACTTGAATTAGGATCATCGATCGAATATTGCACGAGAGTGAGTAGGAGATCGGTGCGACCTTATAGGGAACAAGAATTAACAGAATTCGAGATTAGGATTATGAGACCTAGTAAGTAATTAATCCAATCGTCGAATACGTCCTAATGAGCACGAGAGTGGATTTAGGAGAATTTAGGGGTCCCGGTTGACATTGTAATTGAACTTAGGGAGGAATTCATCATCACTTGGGTTACATATTGGGTAGGTGGATTTGTGACCTTGGATATTTTAGTTTTCATATTTTTAGTTAATTATTTAATTAGATCTGTTAATTGAATTTCGATCCTATTCTCTCTCAAACACATTCTTCCGTAACTTGACCGAACTTATCCGATTTCCCGCGGATTAGTCGAATTGGTAGCCCAATCCCTGAGTTCGACCTCGGTAATTACTTACCGTGTTATTTTTATTACTTGCGACGACCCGGTACACTTGCCGGAGTCACAACATGTAAGCACACAGAAATACATGAGACAACGATATAGAATTATAAAAGCACATTCTGATAACTATTTGGCTCAACTACAAATATTTACAACTTGCATATTTATTGGCAAAAACAGAGACTTATACTTAAAGATAGCAACAGATGAGACTAAAAAGTTAATGAATAACTCTTCTTTCAAAGAGTTATCACACCCCCAAACTTGAACCATTGCTTGTCCTCAAGTAATGCAAAAGGGAAAACATGCAAGAAACAAATCTGTCCACTGAATGGCATGCATGGCTCACACTATTTTTCTTTTCTTTCTTTTCAAGACACGAAATGCTACACTTGCAAACATAACAAGACACTCTTCCTCTCATACACACATCAACAAATATCACAACCTGGCCTAGATTCAGATTAACACATGCTGCAACAAATTCACTCAGAACTGTTGGTTCTGTTTCTCACCCTCTCATCAGAATTTCACTCTCAACACAAACATACATCTCTGATTTAAGCTTGATAAGGTTCTCACACAATCAAAACAACACAAAGCATTGCACACAGCAAGATGGCTTTTATGGTTGTAATGAGGCTTAGGACATGTGAGATTAAAATTTTGGATAAGTAGCTAATCACAAGGTAGAGCAAAGTGATACTTTTCAATTCAGCTCAAAACTCCAAGTGTTTCCACAATTCCAATTTTTGGTCCTTGCCACTCTTTCATTTCCTTTCTAAAACCCACACTTTATTACTTTTGTTGAGAGCAAAGAACAATTTTTTTGTTATATTTTCATGATGTGCAGTGTTCTTAGTGCTAGTTCTCAAGCTACCCCCAAACTTGTTTCAAAACATAGCCACAAAAAGCATCCTTAAACTCTACCTATTATGGTATTTTTTTGTTTATCCAGTTAAGGGCTTGTAATGTGCTAGTTATCACAATAAAGGGCTACGACTCAAAGGGGCAACACTATGGACATATGTATTTAGAGGGTTGGCTGTTTAGGCTCTAGCTAAAATAAAGAAAAGTGAAGAAAATGCCTCAAGCATAAAGTGTGTGCAAACATTGTACATTCTGATTTAACAGAATCAGAGCAAGCCTTACAGATAATGCATGAGTGTGATGTATATGTGCAGTGTAGTTCTAACACTCAAGCTCACATTTAGGGGTTATGCTGCAGCACATGTGTCCTCTTAACTAAACCAATGGTGCAGTAAAGTTAACATTGTGTAGTCAATTCAGAGCATTAAGTTATTTAGCAAGCGTTTCATTCATTAAGTCAAATTGAACCACACCAAAAAGTGCAGAGGCCACTCCCATTTAACCATTAATCATATGGAATAAGATAGGTGGGGCACATGCATAGCCAACAATAAACATAAATTTTAATAATTATAGCCCTAATAGCCCTACAAACTTGTTCCTAAACAGATAGAGTTATAAAAGGTCCTAATGACCAACTAGTGCAGAAATTTAAAACAGAAATTGCTGGTAATGAGTGGAGATCTTAAAAATGGCATCCTGTTGCGGGATGCTGTAATAAGCTGCAACGATCCTCTAAGGCTCTGTTTCAAGCCATTGGCGCTTTGATGCGAGAGCTCCTCCTGATACCCCCAATTTTGGTGGAAGGTGCCTTCCTTGCTGTTGCTTCAATGATCTGGACATCTTCCTCTCCTTCTTTATTTTCTTCCTCTTCCTCCTCTTCAGCATCTTCCTCCTCAGTTCCTTCCTCTGCTTCCTCCTCTGCTTCAGCCTGCTCAGCTGCATTATCCCCTTCCATTTCATCATGTTGTGTGGCAACCTTCTCCTATTTAATCTTAGTTGCAGAAGATGATACACCTAGCTTTGCTTTCTTTGAAGGAGGAAGAATTTGTGCATCCTCCTCCTCCTATTCTTCATCAGTTGAAGCATACTCAACATCTATTTGCATTATGGTGCTCCCCCCTCCAGTAGTGTTTTTGAACTTTTTGACTTGCTTGCAGAGCTGAGGAGTAGTCTTTGTTGCTTCAATGGCAGAGGGAGGGACTTCTTTTGATGCTGCACCACGGGCCCTTTTTGCGATCCCCTAGTCTTGCTGGGGGCTGTTTGGGATCAACTTCTTCTTTTTCAAGTGCTTGCTATTCAGAGGGTGGGATACCCAACCACTCATGGTCAGATGAAGTACAATTGGCAGGTGTGGTGTTGATGTTGATATTGGGGTTTTCAGTGGCAGCAGTGGGGACAACTTTTTCAGTGAGGACTTGTTCAAGCTCTTTAGAAGGTGGTAGCAGTTACTTGGGGAATTGTGGGATGGTAGTTTCCAGCTTCCAATTGTTCAGTTTCACTGTCTGTTTCTCCCACTGGTACTTCATGAAAAAGAACTCCCAAAACTTCTTCTCTCTCTGTACTTGCTATTGCAGCATATCCGTGGGTTGATCCAACTTTTGCTCTAGCATCCCAGAGCGATCCTGCTGCTCCGCGGTGCCTGCTCGAGGTGGCTTACTGGCACTTGTTTCAGCTTTATCTGAGTTGGCGAACAACGTGAGAATGTAGTTCATGTCAATGGGCCCAGCATTCTTCTCCAAACCCTCTCCAGGGTGAAACACAACTCCGAGCTGCAGACATAGCTTAGTGATCAAGCAAGGAAAAAACAGATTGCCCTTCTTCTTCATTGAACAATCAGAGATCTGCTCCGCAATCATTTCCCCCACATTTTGTTGGTTGTGGCTTCTAATACTCAAGAATGGGGGGTTGAATTGAGTATGTAAGAGTTTTGAAAACTTTTTCCTCTTTAAGTGAAAACTGACACTTTTCTAAACTTTTGAAAAGGTTTTACCAACCAACAAAACAAAACAAGTTTTTTCAAAGTTATTTGATTCAAGACTTTATTCTTTATCAAGAAAGCTTGATGAAAGATAGTTTTTCAGATTAGAACAAACACAAAATTTTCTTTAACTGGGACTTAACCACATACATTCAACAATTTAAAGCAATTAAAGAAGTTAAGGGATAGAGAGAAATGCAAACCGAGATTTATCATGGTTCAGCTACCTCATTTAGTAACCTACATCCAGTCCCCACAATCACTTGTGAGTTTCGTCCACTATCAATCAAAAATCAATTACAAAATTCTTTACAAAGCTTCACAACTCAGGTTCCTTCTACCCTATGACAACTTTCCAGAAAAAGCAATCTTGTAATCCCCAAGAGCCCCTTCCACTCTTGTCAAACTTCTAAGAGTTCCTTCTACTCTTAGATCAATACTTAGAGAGACACCTTCTCTCCTTTCTTCTTCCTTTCTCAGTAAAAGAATTGAATTACAGATTCTAAGAAATCAAAAATTACAACTTGAAACACTATCAGAAAAGACTTTAACTATTCTCAATGAAAAAGCTCTCTCTCAATTTCGTGTAAACTTTTAGAATTGAATGAATTTATTGTTTTGAAAAACGTTTGCCCAAGCCTTTATATAGGTGTGTGTCAAAATAGATCCTTTGGGTACACTTTAAATGTTAGTTAAGATCAAAACAAACTTTTAAACAAAAATTGATTCTGTTAGTCAACCGATTACCTAATCGATGTATTAAACAAGATTTATAATTTTTGTATCGAGTACATCGATTGATCAATCGATTGGATTATTGAAAGTTCTTGATTCCCATTGATACATAGATGTGTACATCGATTGTGTTCTTGAAAATCACAAGCATCGGCAGCCCAGAAATTTTTACATTGATTGCCCAATTGATTGTATAATCATTTCAAAAAAGTCTTTGCCTCTGTTTAGGCTTATGCATCGATGTGTCAATTGATTGGATCTTTGTGAATATGAAATTCTACTTCTGTTCTGTGTATGCATCGATGTACACATCGATGTAATGTATATGAAAAACTTTCTTGGCCTCTGTTTGGCCTTATACATTGATGTAACAATCGATTGTATCCTTGTTTCAGAAATCACTGGCTTCTGTTTCACTCTATACATTGATGTGCAAATAGATTTATAGAAGCTTAGATTGCATACATATCAAGTTGTTCTAGAATCAGTCGATGTATACATTGATGTACAACAATTATACATTGATGTCCACATAGGTTTTCATTAAAAAGTAGTTAATTAACTGAAAGTACATAGATGTACACATAGATGTATAGATCTTTCAATTAACCTTTTTCTTTTTAAGTTCAGTTTTAATTTATGAAAACCATTTTGAATTTGGTTATTTTTGAGATAGCTAAATCAAAGAAAATAAGTAAAGTTTTTCTTTACATAATACATTCTAATTTCCTTAGCTTGAGATTCCTTGAATCTTCACTTGTGGTTTCTTCATCTTCTAGAATTCCAATCATGATCCTTGCTTTGCCTTTGACTTTCTCCTTTGATCCTTTGAATTCGTATCCTTGCACTAAATGATCTTTTCATAACATGTAATCTTGGCAAATAATTAGTGAATCAAAGTTTAGTCAATGCTTAAGTTTAGTCATTAATCAAAACATACAAGAGTCATTTTTCAACAAACTCCCCCTTTTTGATTGATGACAAACTTACCATACTTTAATATGAAAGAATTCAATGGAAGTAAACATACATATATTAGAGTTAAATGATGCAGCATAATTTCAATTGATATGATTACTCCCCCTATCTAAGTGATAGTTAAAAGTATTTAGGATCATTGACTTTAGAAACAGTGAGTATCTTGGAATAGTGAGTATGGTACCCTTTCATTTATGATACCCTTTCATTTCTCCCCCTTTGTCATTATCAAAAATAATTCATGGGAGATATAAAGCATAAGCCATATTAAAAACAAGGTACATACTAAAGTTATTCATCCATTAACCACAAACGCAAAACATCATATTGTTCAAGATATTGAAGTGATAAAAAAATCATGAAACTGTGTATTACAAACCAAAATATAGCAGCCTAATCATAGACTTAAACACTAAGAGGTCCTAAAAGATCTAAACATAATCATTGTTGCTTGGCTCTTGAGTGTGTTGTGCAAGTATTGCAGCTTCGATTTCTTGATGTCCTTCTTCATCAGTAGCAGCAGCAGCAGATGCTCTGGCAATATTAACAACATCCTCAGAAGTTGGTGTTTCTTCTTGAGGAGTTGTTGCAGATGTAGGTGCAGCCAGGGGAACGCCTACGTGCAGATGCACAGTGGCCATTTGCCCTTCCAAAGCATTGATCTTAAGACTCATGTAGTCTAATGTCCTCTTGATCATCAAATGCTGCTTGTTCTGCCTTTGCTCAAATACTTCAATCATGGAAATCAGCTTGTCTATTTTCCCATTCATTTCAGCATACTCCGGTCCCGCTTCAGCTCTTGATTCATTTCCAGTCAACCTCACCCATTCTCCATTAACTTTGGCAAGTTTCATCTTGCTTATGATGCTTTCTCCAAACTTGTGAGTTACTTGTCTTGCATAGAACCTCTCTTCATTTTCCATTGGAACCTCAAAGTGTTCTAGTAATTTCACCACTAAGCCTGGATAGGGTGGCGTTGCACCACTGGTTTTGCAATCCAACATATGTTTGATAATGATATAGCTCCAGCTGAGCTGTTTCTTTTCCACCATGGCCCACAACATCAGAAGATCATTATTTTGGACTACATCATGATTGCCAGACCTGGGTAGAAGCATCCTAGTGAGTACATATTGTAGTAATCCATGTTGGATATGCATAACACTTATATTTATCAGTCTTCCTTCCTGTGCATTTTCTATCAGAAGTACCTTCTTGGCTTCCTCTTTGTCATTGTTTTTCAACCAAGTGCTTTCTAGTCCTATTCCAGCTAGATTACTTCCCAAGTAATCCATCTTAGTAAATTCAGCAAACTCCTCAAAAGTCATCTTAATTCTTATATTCTTTACATCAGTAGAAAATCCAATATTATCCATTTCAAATGTGCAATAAAATGCTTTGACTAATGTTGGATATATATCAGACTTAGTTTGTAAAAATTCACTCAACTTGTAGTCATTCAAGATCTTTTGAAAACTAAACTCATTGATGTCAAAGTAGTTGAAATCAATAGTCCTAGCCTCATGGATTTCTCTATGCTTAAAGTCATTCTTGTAAACAAGTATAGACTCATCATCAGTAAAATACCTCTTTAATAGTTCCATCTCTGTGATTAGATCAGCATCCTTATCTTCTTCTTCTTGCTCAATTCTCTACCTCTTTTTCTGAGTTTCTTTCTTCTTTGGAGTTTCCTTCTCCTTGATCGCCTTCTTCTTCTTTTCTTGTTTCTTTGGAGCTGGTTTGGAGGATTCATCTATCACTTTCTTTTCCTTATCAAGAGTCTTCTTCTTGGCAAGTTCCTTGATTGGAAGCTTGTCCATCTTTTGAGATTTTTCAGGTTCTTTCCTCTTAGGGCGCGAAGAAGCAGGAGAGGGTAAAACTTGTGGAGGAGTAGAGGATTGAGTTGAGGATGATGAAGTGGAGTTAGAGGGAACAGGAGTAGAAGGTTGAGTTTGCTTAACTCGTGCCATTGGAGCGAATTTTGAGCTCTGCTAGGGTTTGGGTATTTGGATTTTGATTTGGAATGTGAGAAGTTTTGGAGGGAAAAGCTGGGTATTTAAAGACCTAAGTCGGTCAATCGATGTAGCAATCGATTTATTAAAGGTTTTCAGCTGATAGAATTTGTGAATACATCGATGTACAAAACTTCAGAAATAGATTTTTATCTTTGTCAATCGA
This sequence comes from Sophora flavescens, assembly GCA_030762895.1. Classification (NCBI taxonomy): domain Eukaryota; kingdom Viridiplantae; phylum Streptophyta; class Magnoliopsida; order Fabales; family Fabaceae; genus Sophora; species Sophora flavescens. The sequence continues at coordinate 104,741,444 of CM061066.1, read as the reverse complement.
TGTAGCAATTGCATAGGTTGAAACAAAAAGTACCAAGTTCTAACACTTGATCTCAATTGATGCGAGCATCGGTGTATAAGCTGAGATAGAGAGACCAGTAGAAACAGTATTCACTACATCAATGTATCAATCGATGTAAAGGTCAAGTCAGTGAGCTCCAGGTTTTGGAGACTTCACTCAATCGATGCCACAGTCGATTTATATACAGGTTTGATCTAAATAACCCAATGTAAATCGATGTTACAATCGATGCATAAGCTCTTCCAGAGAGCTATGCTAAATGGTTCAAGGTGGAAATCGATGTTGTAATCGATTTATATCAGATTAAAATTGAAATTTTCTGATTTTAGTTGCAGGCCCATCGATGTAAACATCGATGCATAGGGACTTCCAGAGAGTCACTATTCTATTTTGGTCACACAATCGATGTATTAATCGATGTACTGATGTTTTTGTTACTAGAAAGGTTGAGACAATCGATTGGTAAATCGATGTTCAGGCTCAAAAAAAATATTTATGAGATTATACATAGATTGCTCAATCTGTGTACTAGCTATAGTATAAGGATTTTTGCTTAAGCTTATCGATTGGTAAATCGATGCACAGAAAACAAGTGTCAAGCAATCATGCATTCAATATACAAAACATCAAGCATAAGTTGGATCAATTATCCCCAATTCTCTTCTTATGTAATAGAAACTTTCTTTAGCAAGGGGTTTAGTGAAAATATCAGATAATTGTTTAGATGTGTCAACATATTCAACAACTATATCTCCACTTTGTATATGATATCTTATAAAACGATGTCTTATTTCAATATGTTTGGTTCTAGAATTTATTATAGGATTTTTAGTTAGGTTTATAGCACTAGTGTTGTCACATTTGATTGGCACTTTCTCTAAGTGAACATCATAGTCAATGAGTTGTTGCTTCATCCAAAGGATTTATGCACAACAACTTCCTGCTGCAACATATTCTGTTTCAGCAGTTGACAAAGCCATACTTGTTTGTTTCCTACTAAACCAGGAAACTAATGAGTTCCCAAGTAAGTGGCAGGTTCCACTAGTACTCTTCCTATCTAACTTGCATCCAGCAAAATCAGAGTCTCCTAGCAAGTATTTCATGATTTTCTTTACAGCTGTTAAATAGGATTCCTTAGGGTTTGATTGATATCTTGCACACATACAAACACTAAACATTATATCAGGTCTACTAGAAGTAAGGTAAAGTAAGGAGACAATTATACCTCTATATTTGGATATATCAACTGTTTTACCTTTTTCATCCTTATCCAAGTAACATGATAGGCTCATTGGAGTTGCCATCTCCTTTTCATTGTCCATGCCAAACTTCTTCAATAGTTCATTGCAATACTTTGCTTGGCTTATGAAGGTTCCATCATTGCATTGTTTAATTTGAAGTCCCGAGAATAAAGTAAGTTCTCCCATCATGGACATCTCAAATTCATTTTGCAACAACTTGGAAAATTCCTTACACAATGAATCATTAGTAGCACCAAATATAACATCCTCAACATATATTTGTTCAAGTAGTATATTTTGACCTTTTCTTTTTTGTGAAAAGTGTTGTGTCAACCTTACCTCTAGTAAAACCTTTTTGTAATAGAAAGTTGCTTAGTCTTTCATACCAAGCTCTTGGAGCTTGTTTAAGTCCATACAAGACTTCGGTGAGTTTATAAACATGGTTTGGAAAATCGTTTATTTCAAGACCTGGTGGTTGATCAACATATACTTCTTCTTGTATAAAACCATTAAGGAATGCACTCTTAACATCCATTTTATATCATTTGAAATTCATAATACATGCATATGCTAGAAACATTCTTATAGCTTCTAGACTAGCCACAGGTGCCTAAGTTTCATCATAATCTATGCCTTCTTCTTGATTATATCCTTTAGCTACTAATCTAGCCTTATTCCTAATTATACTGCCATTCTCATCAAGTTTGTTCATAAGCACCCATTTTGTACCAATTATCTATTTATCCTTGGGTTTTGGAACAAGTTTCCAAACTTTGTATCTTTCAAACTAATTTAATTCTTCTTGCATTGCCATGATCCAATTATCATCAACAATAGCATCATTAATAGTTCTCGGTTCAATTTGAGAGACAAAGGCCACGTGGTTGCATGCATTTCTTAAAGAGTGTCTAGTAGTTACCCCTTTGGATATTTCACCAATGATGTTGTCCAAGGGGATGATTCTTTACAATTCTCCACTCCTTAGGTAGTTCATTATTTTGTTCCTCTTCTGGATTTTCTAGAGCTTCTTCGTCTTTTGCCTTGTATTGCTCTTCTTCCAGTTGAGTTTCTTTAGATGTTTCTACATCATCATCACAAATATCCTTTCCCAACCTTTTGGGGTTAGATTCATCAAAAGTGACATGTACAGATTCTTCTATAGTTTGAGTCATCTTGTTATAAATTCTAAATGCTTTACTAGTTAGAGAATAACCTAGGAAAATTCCTTCATCTGTCTTTGCATCAAATTTTCCAAAATTTTCCTTTCCATTGTTAAGTACAAAGCACTTACAACAAAAAACATGCAAGTGTGATATGTTTGGTTTTCTTCCTCTATAAAGTTCATAAGGAGTTTTCTTTAAAATAGGCCTTATCAAAACTCTATTTAGCACATAGCAGGCTGTATTTACAACATCTGCCCAAAATTGTTTTGGTAAGCCAGTGTCATTGAACATAGTTCTTGAAATTTCCTCCAATGATCTATTCTTTCTTTCTACTACTCCATTTTGTTGTGGAGTTCTAGGAGCTGAAAAATTATGTTGAATGCCATACTCATCACAAAAGTTGTCAAATTCCTCATTTTGAAATTCACCTCTATGATCACTCCTTATAGAAACAATTTTCATTTCTTTTTCATTTTGTACAAGTTTGACCAATTTATTAAAAGCAAAAAAAAGCATTATTTTTGTGTGCTAAGAACAATGTCCAAGTATATCTGGACAAATCATCAACTATTACAAAGGCATACAAGTTTCCACCAAAGCTTTTGGTTCTAGATGGACCAAATAAATCCATGTGCTAAAGTTGCAAGGGTCTAGTTGTTGAAACAATGTTCTTAGGTTTGAAAGAGACATTTACTTGCTTTTCCTTTTGACATGAATCACATAGTCCATCTTTCACAAATTTCAGTTTTGGTAATCCATCCACAAGATTTTTAGAAATTAGTTTATTTAAGTGGTTCATGTGGATATGTGCAATCCTTTTATGCCATAGCCAATTCTCTTCTTCTTTTGAAATTAGACAACATGCATTATTTGAAGAGATATTATCTAAGCCAAGCATATAGATGTTATCTATCCTATGGGCAATCAGTTTCAGATTTACATCATTCTGATTTTCTATCATACAGCTATTGGAGTTGAATTTTACCTTGTAACCTTTGTCATATGACTGACTTATACTCAAGAGATTGTGCTTTAATCCTCAACATATAGTACATCTTCAACAATTGTTGTTAAGTCACTTCCTTTGTTGCCAATGCCTAGTATCCTCCCTTTGTTATTGTCTCCATATGTAACACTTCCACTAGATTTTGGAGTGAATGTTATAAACTTGCTTCTGTCTCCTGTCATGTGCTTGGAACAGCCACTATCAAGGTACCATTTAACACTCTTAGCCTTCCAACACACCTACAAAACAGATCTTCAAACTTTTCATTTAGATGCCCAAATCTAGTTGGGTCCTTTGTTGTTAGTCATCACATATGTTCCTTTAGGAACCCATATTTGCTTAACATTTATCCTTGAAGGATTTCTAAAATAGCATGTAGAAGCAATGTGTCCTTTTCTAGCACAGTGGAAACATTTGACAAAAAGACTAGTAGATGACTTAGGTGCAACAAAAAGTTTCTTAAAAGCTTTTTCATGCATTGCTGGTTGATATCCTATTCCAGCTTTATCATATACACCTTTTTGTTGTCCAAGAGATGCATTAAGATTATCTCTTCCTAGAGTAAATTAAGAAAGAGTGGTTTTCAGTTTTTCAACCTCTTTTTCAAGCATATTGCAATTGGAACATGTAGAGCTAGATGCATTTAGCTTACTATTTTTAGCTTCCAATTCCTTATTCTTAATTTGAAGAGATGCATAATCATTAAATTGTTTAGCAATTACTTTTGTACATGATATGAGTTGCTTAGCAATTTTCAGATATTCACTATGCAATTCATCAAAGGCATCTTGTGGTTCATCATAAGTAGGGGGAAGATCATTTACCTCATCTTCAATTTCTGTGTCACTTTGATGACTGGTCATAAGGCAAAGATTTGCCTCTTCTTCCTCAGATTCTTAAAAGGAATCCATGTCATTCTCCTCCCATGATATGTATGCTCTTCTTGGCTTTTTGTTATTCTTGTCTTTGGACTCAAATTTGTCATGCTTGTCCTTCTTTTGAAGCCTTGGACACTCATTTTTCTAATGTCCAGTTTTTCCACATTCATAGCATTTTACATTTGTATTTGAACTTTCACCTTTTGAGAGATTCTTTTTGGAAAAGAAGTTTAAGGGCTTTTTGTTGAAGGTTTTCTTCTTTTTGAGAAACCTTTTGAATTTTCTTTGGAGATATGAGCCTTTAGTGATAAGCCTTTCTTTTTCATCTCCTTCTCTTCATGGTCATTCAATCTATGAAGTTCCATCTCATGTTCTTTAAGCTTTCCAAAAAATGTAGCAATGTTCATAGATTCTAAGTCTCGAGGTTCAGCTATAGCAGTGATCTTTTGTTGCCATTCTCTTGTCAAGCATCTCATAACTTTGTTGATTTGTTGTTCATATGAGATAGTCTTTCCAAGTCCATTTAGTTGATTCACAATATGGGTGAACCTTCTTTGCATATCATTGATGTCTTCATCTTCCTTCATGTGAAAGAGTTCATACTCGTGCATGAGTGAGTTCATTCTTGCTCTCTTCACATCACTTGTCCCTTTATGAGTAACTTGCAGCATATCCCAAATTTGTTTTTATGTCTTACAATTTGAGACCCAGAAAAGTTCATCATAACTCAAAGCATCGGTTATAATATTCTTAGCTTTATCATTATAACCTACTCTTTTCTTGTCCTCATCATCCCAATCAGCTCTTGGCTTACTTGTCTTGGTGCCATTTGCATCAAGATTATGAGGGATGTACGAACCGTTCTCAATAGCATCTAATACATCAAGACCACTTGCCTCGAGGAATATTAACATCCTTTCTTTCCAATACATATAGGTAGTGTCATTGAATGCAGGGGGTCTTGCTAGAAAAGCCCCTTCTCCCAAGATGTCATTTGAAACCATCCTCTTAAGTTGTTAGGCTTTACACAAGAGTGAAAGCTTTGATGCCAGTTGTTGGTTGTGGCTTCTAATACTCATAAGGGGGGCGGGGGTTGAATTGAGTATGTCAGATTTGAAATTTTTTTCCTCTTTAAACGAAAACTGACACTTTTCTAAACTTTTGAAAATGTTTTGCCAACCAACAAAACAAAACAAGTTTTTGCGAAGTTATTTGATTCAAGACTTGATTCTTTATCAATAAAGATTGATGAAAGATTGTTTTTCAGATTAGAACAAACACAAAATTTTCTTTAACTAAGTCTTAACCACATACATTCAACAATTTAAAGCAGTTAAAGAAGTTAAGGGATAGATAGAAATGCAAACCGAGATTTATCCCGGTTCTGCTACCTCCTCTGGTAACCTACATCCAGTCCCCACAATCACTTGTGAGTTTCATCCACTATCAAACAAACATCAATTACAAAATTCTGTAAAAAGCTTCACAACTCAGGTTCCTTCTACCCTGTGACAGCTTTCCAGAAAAAGCAATCTTGTAATCCCCAAGAGTCCCTTCTACTCTTGTCAAACCTCTAAGAGTTCCTTCTACTCTTAGATCAATACTCAGAGAGACACCTTCTCTCTTTTCTTCTTCCTTCCTCAGTAAAAGAATTGAATTACAAATTCTAAGAAATTAGAAATTACAACTTGAAGCACTATCAGAAAATACTTTAACTATTCTCAATGAAAAAGCTCTCTCTCAATTTCGTGTAAACTTTCAAAATTGAATGAATTTATTGTTTTGAAAAATGTTTGCCCAAGCCTTTATATAGGTGTGTGTCAAAATAGATTCGTTGGGCACAATTTGAAAGTTAGTTATGATCAAAACAAACTTTTAAACAAAAATTGATTCTATCAGTCAATCGATTGCCTAATCGATGTATTAAACAAGTTTTATAATTTTTGTACTGAGTACATCGATTGATCAATCGATTGGATTCTTGAAAGTTCTTGATTCCCATTGATACACAGATGCGTACATCGATTGTGTTCTTGAAAATCACAAGCATCAGCAGCCCAGAAGTTTTTACATCGATTGCTCAATGGATTGCATAATCATTTCAAAAAAGTCTTTGCCTCTATTTGGGCTTATGAATCGATGTGTCAATCGATTGGCTCTTTGTAAATATGAGATTCTACTTCTGTTCTGTGTATGCATCGATGTACAAATCGATGTAATGTATATGAAAAACTTTCTTGGCCTCTGTTTGGCCTTATACATTGATGTAACAATTGATTGTATGCTTGTTTCGAAAATCATTGGCTTCTATTTCACTCTATACATCGATGTCCAAATCAATTTACAGAAGCTTAGATTGCATATATATCAAGTTGTTCTAGAATCAATCGATGTATAACAATTATACATTGATGTACACATAGGGTTTCATTAAAAAGTAGTTAATTAACTAAAAGTACATAGATGTACACATAGATGTACAGATCTTTCAATTAACCTTTTTCTTTTTAAGTTCAATTTTAATTTATGAAACCCATTTTGAATTTGGCTATTTTTGAGAGAGATAAATCAAAGAAAATAAGTATAGCTTTTCTTTACATAATACATTCTAATTTCCTTTGCTTGAGATTCCTTGAATCTTCACTTGTGGTTTCTTCATCTTCAAGAATTCCAATCATGATCCTTGCTTTGGCTTTGACTTTCTCCTTTGATCCTTTGAATTCATATCCTTGCACTAAATGATCTTTTCATAACATGTAATCTTGGCAAATGATTCGTGAATCAAAGTTTAATCAATGCTTAAGTTTAGTCATTAATCAAAACATACAAGAGTCATTTTTCAACACATTTATCTTCTTCTGCTTCATAATGCAGTGAAGAAGGACTAGACGTTCTTTCTTCACTGTATGAATGTGTGTTGTTGGAGAGAGCTTGTGCCTGAGATACCGGTACCAGACCTTTGCCAAAGGTTTGCAGCATAGGCCTGGGAAGCTTCAGTTGGCCCTCAGGTTGTTGTATCCACTCCGCTCTAGCAAAAGCCAAGTCTTTCTTTATTTGCTACAGCTTTTTGTCAGTCATCTTCTTCAGAATTTCCTTGTACTCATCTTCTACATCATCCAACCCCAGCTTCATGTTAATGGTTCTGGCTGAGAAAGAGACCTTCCCACCCCTTATCACCACTAAGGTTTGGTCTTTTGAGCTTATATTTGCATAGAACTCCCTCACCAAGAGAGTGTAGTAGCCTTCAGGGAGTTCAACAAAACACTTCCAATCATGGGCCTCTATTACTTCCACCAGCTCCTCCAGGGTGCAGGTTGCGACTTAGGGTTTCGATCTCAAACTTCACCTTGGCCTCAGCATTGGCCCAGGAACCGAGTTGGTCTTTTTCAGTACCAGAGGTGGGTGGAGGTGTCTTGGTGGCACGGTGTTTCACACGGTCACCATTCTTTGTTGTCATTTTGGTGAGGGTGTGTTAGGGTTACGGAGATGAAGAGGAAAGGGTAGGTTCTAAGTAGAGAAGAGAGATGGTTGTAGAGCGTGTAGTGGGTGGAAGTAGGGGACAGAGGGCTATCTAATGTGTCAGGGTAGGGTGTGGGTTGGCTGAGAAAGGAGGTGAGGTGTGGGAAAGTGGGGCAATAAAGTAGGAGAGAGAGTGGGAGTGTACGGTTGGGGAAAAAGTTTGGATAACCGTGATCCACTCGCTCCCAAATCCTCTTTATTTATTTCTTTTTCAAAATTTTTGGAACTGTACCACATGCGCCTTTCTTCATAACGGACAAAAATCCACTAGTCCCCCACTATACCTGGCTTCTTTTCAACAAATGGCCCCTTCACTGTACTCAGAATTTGGGAGCATGATGTAGCATCACCCCACAGCAAACCAGCTTTCACTTACTGCTGCAACATTACTTCTCTTTCTTTTTCTTTCCCTTGTAACACTCAAAGTGTAATAAAATCCACTACTTGAATTTATTGGTGGGTTGCAGCATATCATGTAGAATCATCTAGAGTGGTGGTAACCTTCATTCTGTCTAAAGGTTCACCAAAATAGTGCTAGATCCTTTGTCCATTCACTTTAAATTCTCTGCCACTCTCTGCATCCAGCAAATCTATAGCTCCATGTGGATAAACCTTCATGATCTTGAATAGGCCGGACCACCTTGATTTAAACTTGCCTGGAAAGAGCTTCAACCTTGAATTTAACAACAGTACTTGTTCTCCTTCATGAAATGATCTATGGTGGATCCTTTTGTCATGCCAAGCTTTGGTTTTAGCTTTATATGCTTCAGCATTTTCGTAGGAAAATGGCCTATATTCCTCTAGTTCATTAAGCTGCAGCATACGAGCTGCTCCAACACCCTTAAGATCAAAGTTCAGTTTTTTAACTGCCCAAAAAGCTTTGTGCTGTAGTTCCAAGGGTAAATGGCAAGCTTTCCTATACACCAATCTGTATGGGGGCATTCCCAAGGGTATCTTGAATGTGGTTTTATACGCCCACAAGGCTTCATCCAGATGTGTGGAACAATCCTTCCTTGTGGGATTAACCATCTTTTCTAGAATTATTTGATTTCCCTGTTAGACAACTCAGTCTACCCATTAGTTTGGGGGTGGTAGGTAGTGGCTACTGTGTTTAACTCCATATTTTGCAAGTAGTTTGGAAAAAACTTGATTGCAAAAATGGGTTCCTTCATCACTAATGATAGCTCTAGGGGTGCCAAATCTAGAGAAGATATTTTTTTGTAAGAACTTTGCCACCACCCTAGCATCATTTTTAATTATATCCACAGCCTCCACCCATTTAGACACATAATCAATAGCTACAAGAATGTAGAGGCTGCCAAAGGAAGGGGGAAATGGTCCCATAAAATCAATACCCCACACATCAAAAAGTTTAGTTTATAAAATAGTATTCAGGGGCATTCATTTTTATTGGATAAATTCCCTACCCTTTGGCACCTATCACAATGTTTAACAAATTCATGTGCATCCTTAAATAGAGTGGGCCATAATAAACCTGATTGGAGAACTTTGGCAACAGTTCTCATGCCCCCAAAGTGACCCCCATATGCTGAAGCATGGAATTAAGTCAGTATATCCTGGAATTCCTCTTCTGCTGCACATCTTCTGGTCAGATTGTCTGGGCACTCCTTGTAAAGGTATGGTTCATCCTAGAGGTATTGTTTTACTTGGTGAAAGAATCTTCTCTTTTGTTGTGAATTCATATCTGGGGGAACCACACCACTAGCCAAAAAGTTCAGCAGATCAGCATACCAAGGTGCTGCAGCATCTTGAATTGCCAGCAGTTGTTCATCAGGGAATGATTCATCAATGACTATTCCCCTTGATGCTGCAACACCCTAAGGTAACCGTGAGAGATGTTCTGCTACTTGGTTCTCCACTCCCTTCTTATCTCTGATTTCAAAGTCAAATTCCTGTAGCAGCAACTCCCACCTTATGAGCCTTGGTTTAGCATCCTTCTTATCAATGAGGTATTTGATGGCTGAGTGATCAGCATAAACCACTACTTTTGTACCAACCAGATAGGATCTAAACTTCTCAATGGCAAATATAACTTCTAACAGCTCCTTTCCAGTGGTGTTATAATTAATTTGAGCATCAATCAAGGACTTACTTGCATAGTAAACAAGATGAAACACCTTGTTATACCTTTGTCCCAAGACTGCTCCCACTGCAAAATCGCTTGCATCACACATAAGCTCAAAAGGTTTCTCCCAATCAGGTGGAACTATGATAGGTGCAGTGATTAGAGCATTTTTCAGAAGCTCAAATGCTTTCAAACATTCAGCAGTGAATTCAAAGGTCCTATCATGCTCCAGCAACTAACAAAGTGGCTTTGAGATCTTGGAGAAGTCCTTGATAAACCTTTTGTAAAAACCAACATGGCCAAGGAAGCTTCTGATGCCTTTTACTGATGTAGGAGGGGGGAACTTTTCAATAACTTCACTCTTTGCCCTATCCACTTCAATGCCATTTCTAGAAATTCTATGACCAAGTGTCACCATGAAGTGACACTTCTCCCAGTTCAACACAAGGTTAATTTCTTCACACCTATCCAGAATTTGCTCTAGATTCACGAAACAATTCTGAAAGGTTTCTGAGACACCCCGTTGTGCCCCATTGTATTATTACATTAAAACCTTAATATTTATTTACTTAATCGCTCGCTTATCGTTGAAAATACGTAAAACTTTAAAACTTAATTAATGATCATATAACTTCTACAAATATAAAACACACCAAAGTTGTAATATATAATTACACACATGTTTATTTATTACAAAACCAAAACACTGTTAAGGGTACCCTCTCAGGAGGATCCCTCACAGGTATAGATTTCACTACAGACATACTTAGCGGAAATATAAATACTCCTTAGACTCACTGGCCATAATGTATATACTCTAATCGCCTTGAATCACAGCTCGACCTCCAGTATCCGGTTCATACAGAGTTCCATCTAACTCCTCAGTAATTGGTTCCTCCATCAGGTCTTCTCGTACGATCACATCAGAAATAAAATACAACACACAAGAAGATATAGGGAATAAGAAACAGTTCTATCATCAAAAAGCGGAAAAGAGTAATAGTAAATTATACAGTAATTGTCACAGACATGCATCACTCAAAATCAACAATCATCCTCAATTCACTATATCATCCTCTACCCTCAGCTCATGTAGTCTAAACACTTATACTATCATAACTGTCTCTATTCCTTTCACATTCGTTAGTAGTCCAGGGTAGTCTGATGCAAAGAACTTAGCATAGTACACTTCTATCTTTTGATAGAATAAGACTCAACATAGTGCCCTTCTATCTTTCGATAGGATAAAACTCAGTATAGTGCCCTTCTATCTTTCGATAGGATAAAACTCAGCATAGTGCCCTTCTATCTTTCGATAGGATAAAACTCAGTATAGTGCCCTTCTATCTTTCGATAGGATAAAACTCATCATAGTGCCCTTCTATCTTTCGATAGGATAAAACTCAACATAGTGCTCTTCTATCTTTCGATAGGATACATCAGATCTACGCGTCATGGACTGAAAAAGTATTTTGATATGATCCTAACAAGGAACATATATATTTTCGGATCTATCCTTGAGTGACAACAAAAATTATAGGAGACGATGAAATACAAAATTGGATAAGATGAGAAATGGTTAGTAGGTGCCACAAATCCAAGGGGATTTGATAAGCCAGGTGAGGTTCGCCACAAGAATCTTGGATTCTTGATAAGAACAAGGGTGGTTCAACCAAGAACCTAAGAGAGAAAACACTCTCACAATTGGAATCAATCCAAAATGAACTCAAAGTTGTTTATTCATCATGTTTGGGGCATGTACAAATAGTAGTGGGGCTGCCGACTCTTGGCTTACACAAAGTCCTCATAAAATTTCATTATTCTATAACCCCTAATAACTATACCACTAATTGGTGTAATAAACCATTAGGTGACTATTTAAGCATAACTCTCCAATAATTGGAGTTATTACCAAACTTAAGAGAATACTTAAAATGAAACATAGCTAATAAAGAAGGAGTTACTTTAGGCATGCAAGCCAAAAGACACACTCCTTTGAAGCTCAAACTCATCTAAATATTCGTACCAAACTTCCAGCCCGTTTTTCACCATGATATAAGCCGAATTTGGTCAAGAGGCCTAAGATATGATTTGTAGATAATTCCCTAAGCTTTCCAACGCACCAAACAATGCATCAATCGGAGATTCGTAGCTCAAGATATGACCAAATCAAGTATACGGGTTCAATTAGAAAATTCATCCTAAAAATATTACCAAAATTAAAAATATAAGTATAAAAATTGGACTTAATTGTTGTCTAATAAGCCCACTAATAATAGTGCACTTAGATGGATCTGAATATGATTCTTTCCACATACTCAAGCCGTCCATGCTTCTATCATTCCCCTCCTCTTGAAAGTGATTTGTCCTCAAATCCAAACCTACATCAAAAGTTAGTGGATTATCTAATAACATCTTTCTTTTGTTCTTTCCATCTTTTGCTTGAAAATTGGCTCTTCCATTTCTTTTTCTCTCAAAGCTGTCATTTTTCATGGGATATCCCTCATTGCTTTCTTTTCCTTCAACTTCTATACCATGGTTTTCTTTTTTCTCTATTTTTCTTTCGCCACTCTCCCTTCCCTCTTCCTTTCTCTCAAGAGTTTCCTTTTTCTTTACTTCTTCTTTTTCCTCATCCACCGAACCCTCTTCTTTTATTTTCTTCTCACTCATTCTTATTCTCTCACTCTCTCTTTTCAAGTACATTTGATCTTCATACACTTTTTTTGGTGACAATGGTCCAAGAGTAATTTTGCGATTATTAAATACAAATGAGTACTTGTTGTTGTCGGCATCATATCTCGCTTGTCGTTCAATCCTCCATGGACGCCCAAGTAACAAGTGCTTCGTTTCCATGGGCACCACATCACATAAAACGTCATCTTCATATCTCCCAATCCAGAATGGCACTCGTACTTGTTTGTTCACCATCACGTCACCAAAATAACTAAACTCCGGGATGCTCCAAATGACATACGGTTGTGGATGCTCTAGAAGAGGAAGTCCCAACTTTTGCACCATGGTGGTACTAGCTAGGTTGATATAACCCTTTCTATCAATGATCAAGCTACATATCTTGTCCTTCACATAGCATCTATAATAGAAAAGATCCTCCATTTTCTTGGCATCATTTTTCTTCATTAGTGACTCCATGAAGAACCCACTAAGAAAAATTCAAACTACCGAAAAAAATTGAAAAAACAAAATCATAAGTCACTCTAGGAAGGATGGCTCTAGATACCAAATGATATGATCCTAACAAGGAACATATATATTTTCGGATCTATCCTTGAGTGACAACAAAAATTATAGGAGACGATGAAATACAAAATTGGATAAGATGAGAAATGGTTAGTAGGCGCCACAAATCCAAGGGGATTTGATAAGCCAGGTGAGGTTCGCCACAAGAATCTTGGATTCTTGATAAGAACAAGGGTGGTTCAACCAAGAACCTAAGAGAGAAAACACTCTCACAATTGGAATCAATCCAAAATGAACTCAAAGTTGTTTATTCATCATGTTTGGGGCATGTACAAATAGTAGTGGGGCTGCCAACTCTTGGCTTACACAAAGTCCTCATAAAATTTCATTATTCTATAACCCCTAATAACTATACCACTAATTGGTGTAATAAACCATTAGGTGACTATTTAAGCATAACTCTCCAATAATTGGAGTTATTACCAAACTTAAGAGAATACTTAAAATGAAACATAGCTAATAAAGAAGGAGTTACTTTAGGCATGCAAGCCAAAAGACACACTCCTTTGAAGCTCAAACTCATCTAAATATTCGTACCAAACTTCCAGCCCGTTTTTCACCATGATATAAGCCGAATTTGGTCAAGAGGCCTGAGATATGATTTGTAGATAATTCCCTAAGCTTTCCAACGCACCAAACAATGCATCAATCGGAGATTCGTAGCTCAAGATATGACCAAATCAAGTATACGGGTTCAATTAGAAAATTCATCCTAAAAATATTACCAAAATTAAAAATATAAGTATAAAAATTGGACTTAATTGTTGTCTAATAAGCCCACTAATAATAGTGCACTTAGATGGATCTGAATATGATTCTTTCCACATACTCAAGCCGTCCATGCTTCTATCATATTTGCATCAAAGCCTCTATATGAATCTCACTATCTCAAATCAATAACAACCTTGTACCTCAAACTCCCATCATAACCTCAACTCGCATTCTATGTCACATCTCATCCATTAGATAACTTACTTAAGCTAGGCACCTCTAAGTCAATTCATTCTCTCACCCAAACAATCATCTCCCGAACAACATATATCCTTGCTTAAAATCAACTAGGCATAGTATTTAAAAACCAGGCAGATCATGCATCATACAATATCAGGAAATATTCAGATATCTCAATATCATAATAAGCAATTTATCACAACCAACGCATAATAATCAAATCAAATAAATAACAAAGTTAGACTCTGTCACGGCCTGGCCGTGATAGCCATCACGGCTGTGACAGACAACAAATACAAGAATCCTACAACACAAAACCTGTCACGGCCTGGCCATGACAACCATCACTGCCGTGACAGACAACAAACATCCTCAATATCATAATTATTCAAACACCGAAATAATATGCCACATGCAGATGGAATACCACAACTAGCGTATCACAAACAGTCAAAAGTAAATAATTCAAACATCCTCAAATATTTAAAATCAACTTAATGTCGATAAACCTACAATCCCCGAATCACCATTGGTTTTACAAAAAAGGTTTCCAATGGGATTTTGGTCTTGTCGATTACTCGACTACTAGTAGGGTTTAGGTCGCCCTACACAATTATCATATAATATACTACTTATCGATTCCGACGATAGGTTGATTCTTTTCCACACCGGAAACACGTACACAACGATCCTTGTTATCCCGCCACAAGTTAACACAACCACCTTCATTCAAACAACATAACTATAATTAATCAACTAACAACCATCTATTACACTTTAGGGCTAGGTTCGGCCAAGACTTAGAAAATAGGTTTAGGATTATCTTCTCAATGCCATCTTTTGGATCCTAGTTACTAGAGTCTTAACTAACATAGATTACTTATTACAAGACTAAAATTTGAAACAAAATCCTCTAACCTTTAGGGTTAGGGTTTGGCTCATATTAGGAAATTAAGCTAGGGATTTTTGTTGGACCTAAGCTCTTCGATTTAAGCTATACATGTATTATAGAACTTAAGTCAAGTACTAACTTTCAAAACAAACAACAAAACACCAAACCCATTTTCCTACCTAGGTTCGGCCATTAATGGTTAATAGGGAAGGAAAATGATTTTGATCACATGATCTTGGATAAATAAAGGAGGGATCATAACTAGATCATAGAAATTGGTTTCACATTTTTATGATTTTTCTACAATTTTCTAGAATTATTTGAAGTTCTAGATCTAGGAAGGGAAAAATATGATTCATGGCATAAACATGAGAAATACATGAATATGAAAGCTTATGTGATCAAGGAGATGAGCTTTTACCTCTTGAAGATTGAAGTAATGAAGAAAATGATCAACCTTCACTAAGCTGAAAACTGGACAGCTTGAGGGTGTGATGGTATTGTGAGTGTATCTCACAATATACTCATCCAAAAGTCATGAACTCTGGCTTTATAGAAATATAAGAAGAAAAGGAACAACTTTGGTGTTTAAGATTTCCTTTGGTTCGGATCATAACAGGGGTGAAATAGGACTTATTTCTTCTGTTTCGTGGGTTGCTGAGAATTCTGGGCAGTTTCGGTATTTTGAGCCTATCTCCCAATAAACATATCCGTTTTTTATGATCTTTAGCTTGTTGGAAATAAGATATAAAGGGGAACAACTTTTATTTTTATTGTTTTCCGAGTTTCAGAAAGGAAGAGGGTCATATGTTTGGTGGGAATTCGGTGTTCTTAGGGTTTTGTAACTTAGTTGGTGAGGAAGATGAAGAGAATGAAGAAGATGAGTGAAATGGTGAAGGAGGCCACGGTTTTGAGGGTATTTATAGGAGTAATATTATGCCTTGTTTGGTTAAAAGGAATTGGTTTAATGAGTTTTGTGATTATTAAATTAATATAAGCTTAACCATAGTTAATAATTAACTTAACTAGGGTTACTTTGCTTAACTATGGTTAATAAATATGTGGCTCATATTTGATGGAGGTGAGGCTGATTTTGGGCCACACAAAGTGACTCACTAATGAGTCACCGATCTTATCCGTTAGCGGTTCCCGAAATTCCGTGACGCAGCCTGGCTGCTTACCCGATTTCGATTTTTGAGAGGAAAATAATGAAACGAAAGCAAAATGAAATAGGTAAGATTTATTGGAGGTGGATGCACGAAATTAGAGAGATGTGGGAGGTTTTCAACCATGTAAAATGAGTGGTTAAGAGTGCGTCTTTGTTAATACCTCGCGAAAGCTTGGGGGTATTTTGGTCTTTTTCACCTAAAAGTCATGAGTACTAGCATTAACTGCTCAAAAATGCTAGGTGCCTCATCCTCCATGAGTCATCATTTATGACTCTGTGTCCCGATCCCTTGACGGGTCTCTGTAGTTCCGTTTTCGCCTTCCTCGGTTTCGATTAGGGTTTTACGCCGCGCGTAAAGCGTAATATTTCGCTTGATCGAAAATTTTCAAACTAACCAAAATCGTTGGAAATATGATTTAAATATAAACCATTTCGTTCACGAGTCAAAATTAGGTTTTCCGATCATTAAAATCTTCTTCACCGCTGAAAACACCGACTGTTTTCCGTCCGAACTTTTACCAAAATTTGTCCGAATAAACATAATATTTTATTTCTGATCAGAAATTTGGAAAGTAGACTTCCTCACGGACAAAATATAAAAAATCTGCAAATTTCATTTTTCGGGTCAAATTAGGGTTTTCTGTCAGTATAAAATTATACTGTCAGTTAAAAAATGCAGACCGGGCTCCGTCTGAATTTTCAACCCAAAATTTCACCGTAACCTTCTACCATAAGAGAGACTATGAATATGATTTTGAATTATTTAAAATCACTTTCTAACTCTCAGATTAAAATATAATTAATTATATTTTAACCGGTTAAACAGCGTAAATAAAAAAATCTGGCTGTTACATTACTACCCCTCTTAGAAAAAAATTCCGTCCTCGGAATTTCTTAACTCAAACTAGCCATTATCTTGTAATCGTATCTTAATCTAAAGATCCCACATTATATTTCTCATCGCTGTTTTTCCCCTAAGTAACAGCGGTAACTTCATAACATAATTCATTATTATATCATTCTATTTATCCTCGATCTTATCCATCACTATATTCCATTCATTGTTCTTAACCATTCCAACTTGATCTAACATCCTTAAAGGACATGATCAAAACTTAATTCCTTCCTCTTCTTACTACTGATCCACCAAAGAATCTTATTTCAACATCTAACAGCCGTAATTAACACCACAACCGAACTACCCTAACTTCCTACTTCACGTGTCCAATCACAGTCTTAGTTCCTTAGAATGTATTTCACTATTCTAGATTATATCAAATCACACCTTTCAAGTCTCCCAATAAACATCTCAACACTCCGTAAGATAAATTGCAATCAAAAGATTAACACCTGTTAGGATTATCTAACATAACAAATTTGAATTTCTCTAGTAACCTCAATTTATATCAGAAATCATCTTTTCTGCTCATATTCAACTTAGGTGAAAGCTCATATTCAACTTAGGTAAAATTACTATGTACACTTTTGTTTACTCTTCCCAAACTCATACCATCCATCTTAACTACGATCCTTAATCATTGCCCTAGGTTCATAATGATATTATGCCTCGATCAACATTTGACTTATAGTAATTGTCTTACTCACCGATATTGATCTTAAGGGTTCACATCCTACCAGTCACAACTATACCTCAACAAAACTCTCATCACTTTCTTGTCTATCATGCTACTTAGACAAACAAACAAAGTCTACCAGATATCAAATACATACCTTGTATAAGATCCCGGATTGAGACTTAAGCTCCCTTCACTAGTAAACACTCTTTCAGGTGGCCTCGAGGTGTGACCATCTCATCGTCCCGTTCTTGGAACTCCTTTTCCAGCTCTACCTCTCTAAACACTGGTATACAACATATAATGCTACATAAAATTGGTATATATATGCCATATAACTGTTAACTATCACGTCGGGACTCGCTACCCAATTTCTAAGCATAGTTAAAATCCGATGTGGACTCAACTAGACACGGCCAAGAATAACTTCCTAGACCTCACAGTCAGATTAGAATCGAACTGCTCGATACCACCAAATGAGACACCCCAGTTGTGCCCCATTGTATTATTACATTAAAACCTTAATATTTATTTACTTAATCGCCGCTTATCGTTGAAAATACGTAAAATTTAAAACTTAATTAATGATCATATAACTTCTACAAATATAAAACACACCAAAGTTGTAATATATAATTACACACATGTTTATTTATTACAAAACCAAAACATCATTAAGGGTACCCTCTCGGAGGATCCTCACGGTATAGACTTCACTACAGACATACTTAGCGGAAATATAAATACTCCTTAGACTCACTGGCCATAATGTATATACTCTAATCGCCTTGAATCACAGCTCGACCTCCAGCATCCGGTTCATACAGAGTTCCATCTAACTCCTCAGTAATTGGTTCCTCCATCAGGTCTTCTCGTACGATCACATCAGAAATAAAATACAACACACAGGAAGATATAGGGAATAAGAAACAGTTCTATCATCAAAAAGCGGAAAAGAGTAATAGTAAATTATACAGTAATTGTCACAGACATGCATCACTCAAAATCAACAATCATCCTCAATTCACTATATCATCCTCTACCCTCAGCTCATGTAGTCTAAACACTTATACTATCATAACTGTCTCTATTCCTTTCACATTCGTTAGTAGTCCAGGGTAGTCTGATGCAAAGAACTCAGCATAGTAGACTTCTATCTTTTGATAGAATAAGACTCAACATAGTGCCCTTCTATCTTTCGATAGGATAAAACTCAGTATAGTGCCCTTCTATCTTTCGATAGGATAAAACTCATCATAGTGCCCTTCTATCTTTCGATAGGATAAAACTCAACATAGTGCTCTTCTATCTTTCGATAGGATACATCAGATCTACGCGTCATGGACTGAAAAAGTATTTGCATCAAAGCCTCTATATGAATCTCACTATCTCAAATCAATAACAACCTTGTACCTCAAACTCCCATCATAACCTCAACTCGCATTCTATGTCACATCTCATCCATTAGATAACTTACTTAAGCTAGGCACCTCTAAGTCAATTCATTCTCTCACCCAAACAATCATCTCCCGAACAACATATATCCTTGCTTAAAATCAACTAGGCATAGCATTTAAAAACCAGGCAGATCATGCATCACACAATATCAGGAAATATTCAGATATCTCAATATCATAATAAGCAATTTATCACAACCAACGCATAATAATCAAATCAAATAAATAACAAAGTTAGACTCTGTCACGGCCTGGCCGTGATAGTCATCACGGCTGTGACAGACAACAAATACAAGAATCCTACAACACAAAACCTGTCACGGCCTGGCCATGACAACCATCACGGTCGTGACAGACAACAAACATCCTCAATATCATAATTATTCAAACACCGAAATAATATGTCACATGCAGATGGAATACCTCAACCAGCGTATCACAAACAGTCAAAAGTAAATAATTCAAACATCCTCAAATATTTAAAATCAACTTAATGTCGATAAACCTACAATCCCCGAATCACCATTGGTTTTACAGAAAAGGTTTCCAATGGGATTTTGGTCTTGTCGATTACTCGACTACTAGTAGGGTTTAGGTCGCCCTACACAATTATCATATAATATACTACTTATCGATTCCGACGATAGGTTGATTCTTTTCCACACCTGAGTTAGCACCGGAAACACATACACAACGATCCTTGTTATCCCGCCACAAGTTAACACAACCACCTTCATTCAAACAACATAACTATAATTAATCAACTAACAACCATCTATGACACTTTAGGGCTAGGTTCGGCCAAGACTTAGAAAATAGGTTTAGGATTATCTTCTCAATGCCATCTTTTGGATCCTAGTTACTAGAGTCTTAACTAACATAGATTACTTATTACAAGACTAAAATTTGAAACAAAATCCTCTAACCTTTAGGGTTAGGGTTTCGGCTCATATTAGGAAATTAAGCTAGGGATTTTTGTTGGACCTAAGCTCTTCGATTTAAGCTATACATGTATTATAGAACTTAAGTCAAGTACTAACTTTCAAAACAAACAACAAAACACCAAACCCATTTTCCTACCTAGGTTCGGCCATTAATGGTTAATAGGGAAGGAAAATGATTTTGATCACATGATCTTGGATAAATAAAGGAGGGATCATAACTAGATCATAGAAATTGGTTTCACATTTTTATGATTTTTCTACAATTTTCTAGAATTATTTGAAGTTCTAGATCTAGGAAGGGAAAAATATGATTCATGGCATAAACATGAGAAATACATGAATATGAAAGCTTATGTGATCAAGGAGATGAGCTTTTACCTCTTGAAGATTGAAGTAATGAAGAAAATGATCAACCTTCACTAAGCTGAAAACTGGACAGCTTGAGGGTGTGATGATATTGTGAGTGTATCTCACAATATACTCATCCAAAAGTCATGAACTCTGGCTTTATAGAAAGATAAGAAGAAAAGGAACAACTTTGGTGTTTAAGATTTCCTTTGGTTCGGATCATAACAGGGGTGAAATAGGACTTATTTCTTCTGTTTCGTGGGTTGCTGAGAATTCTGGGCAGTTTCGGTATTTTGAGCCTATCTCCCAATAAACGTATCCGTTTTTTATGATCTTTAGCTTGTTGGAAATAAGATATAAAGGGGAACAACTTTTATGTTTATTGTTTTCCGAGTTTCAGAAAGGAAGAGGGTCATATGTTTGGTGGGAATTCGGTGTTCTTAGGGTTTTGTAACTTAGTTGGTGAGGAAGATGAAGAGAATGAAGAAGATGAGTGAAATGGTGAAGGAGGCCACGGTTTTGAGGGTATTTATAGGAGTAATATTATGCCTTGTTTGGTTAAAAGGAATTGGTTTAATGAGTTTTGTGATTATTAAATTAATATAAGCTTAACCATAGTTAATAATTAACTTAACTAGGGTTACTTTGCTTAACTATGGTTAATAAATATGTGGCTCATATTTGATGGAGGTGAGGCTGATTTTGGGCCACACAAAGTGACTCACTAATGAGTCACCGATCTTATCCGTTAGCGGTTCCGGAAATTCCGTGACGCATCATTCGTTTACCCGATTTCGATTTTTGAGAGGAAAATAATGAAACGAAAGCAAAATGAAATAGGTAAGATTTATTGGAGGTGGATGCACGAAATTAGAGAGATGTGGGAGGTTTTCAACCATGTAAAATGAGTGGTTAAGAGTGCGTCTTGTTAATACCCGCACAAGCTTGGGGGTATTTTGGTCTTTTTCACCTAAAAGTCATGATTACTAGCATTTAATGCTCATAAATGCTTGGTGACTCATCCTCCATGAGTCATCATGTATGACTCGTTGTCCCGATCCCTTGACGGGTCTCTGTAGTTCCGTTTTCGACTTCCTCGGTTTCCTGATTAGGGTTTTACGCCTGCGTAAAAGCGTAATATTTCGTTTTCGACTGAAAATTTTCAAACTAACCAAAATCGTTGGAAATATGATTTAAATATAAACCATTTCGTTCACGAGTCAAAATTAGGTTTTCTGATCATTAAAATCTTACTGTCAGTGAAAACACCGACTGTTTTCCGTCCGAACTTTTACCAAAATTTGTCCGAATAAACATAATATTTTATTTCTGATCAGAAATTTGGAAAGTAGACTTCCTCACGGACAAAATATAAAAAATCTGCAAATTTCATTTTTCGGGTCAAATTAGGGTTTTCTGTCAGTATAAAATTATACTCACGCTTAAAAATGCGCATCGGCCCGTCTGAATTTTCAACCCAAAATTTCACCGTAACCTTCTACCATAAGAGAGACTATGAATATGATTTTGAATTATTTAAAATCACTTTCTAACTCTCAGATTAAAATATAATTAATTATATTTTAACCGGTTAAACAGCGTAAATAAAAAAATCTGGCTGTTACATTACTACCCCTCTTAGAAAAAAATTCCGTCCTCGGAATTTCTTAACTCAAACTAGCCATTATCTTGTAATCGTATCTTAATCTAAAGATCCCACATTATATTTCTCATCATTGTTTTTCCCTAAGTAACAGCGGTAACTTCATAACATAATTCATTATTATATCATTCTATTTATCCTCGATCTTATCCATCACTATATTCCATTCATTGTTCTTAACCATTCCAACTTGATCTAACATCCTTAAAGGACATGATCAAAACTTAATTCCTTCCTCTTCTTACTACTGATCCACCAAAGAATCTTATTTCAACATCTAACATGTAGTAATTAACACCACAACCGAACTACCCTAACTTCCTACTTCACGTGTCCAATCACAGTCTTAGTTTCTTAGAATGTATTTCACTATTCTAGATTATATCAAATCACACCTTTCAAGTCTCCCAATAAACATCTCAACACTCCGTAAGATAAATTGCAATCAAAAGATTAACACCTGTTAGGATTATCTAACTTAACAAATTTGAATTTCTCTAGTAACCTCAATTTATATCAGAAATCATCTTTTCTGCTCATATTCAACTTAGGTGAAAGCTCATATTCAACTTAGGTAAAATTACTATGTACACTTTTGTTTACTCTTCCCAAACTCATACCATCCATCTTAACTACGATCCTTAATCATTGCCCTAGGTTCATAATGATATTATGCCTCGATCAACATTTGACTTATAGTAATTGTCTTACTCACCGATATTGATCTTAAGGGTTCACATCCTACCAGTCACAACTATACCTCAACAAAACTCTCATCACTTTCTTGTCTATCATGCTACTTAGACAAACAAACAAAGTCTACCAGATATCAAATACATACCTTGTATAAGATCCCTGGATTGAGACTTAAGCTCCCTTCACTGTGAAACACTCTTTCAAAGGGCCGAGGTGTGACCATCTCGCTGTCCCTCGTTCGGAACTCCTTTTCCAGCTCTACCTCTCTAAACACTGGTATACAACATATAATGCTACATAAAATTGGTATATATATGCCATATAACTCGTTAACTATCACGTCGGGACTCGCTACCCAATTTCTAAGCATAGTTAAAATCCGATGTGGACTCAACTAGACACGGCCAAGAATAACTTCCTAGACCTCACAATCCGATTAGAATCGAATCGCTCTGATACCACCAAATGAGACACCCCGTTGTGCCCCATTGTATTATTACATTAAAACCTTAATATTTATTTACTTAATCGCCGCTTATCGTTGAAAATACGTAAAATTTAAAACTTAATTAATGATCATATAACTTCTACAAATATAAAACACACCAAAGTTGTAATATATAATTACACACATGTTTATTTATTACAAAACCAAAACATCATTAAGGGTACCCTCTCGGGAGGATCCTCACAGTGTATAGACTTCACTACGAGACATACTTAGCGGAAATATAAATACTCCTTAGACTCACTGGCCATAATGTATATACTCTAATCGCCTTGAATCACAAATCGACCTCCAAAGATCCTGGTTCATACAGAGTTCCATCTAACTCCTCGCATTTGGTTCCTCCATCGGGTCTTCTCGCATGTATCACATCGTAAATAAAATAAAACACACAGGAAGATATAGGGAATAAGAAACAGTTCTATCATCAAAAAGCGGAAAAGAGTAATAGTAAATTATACAAAGAATTGTCACAGACATGCATCACTCAAAATCAACAATCATCCTCAATTCACTATATCATCCTCTACCCTCACTCATGTAGTCTAAACACTTATACTATCATAATCTGTCTCTATTCCTTTCACATTCGTTAGTAGTCCAGGGTAGTCTCGATGCAAAGAACTCAAGATAGTAGACTTCTATCTTTTGATAGAATAAGACTCAACATAGTACACTTCTATCTTTTGATAGAATAAGACTCAACATAGTGCCCTTCTATCTTTCGATAGGATAAAACTCAGTATAGTGCCCTTCTATCTTTCGATAGGATAAAACTCAACATAGTGCTCTTCTATCTTTCGATAGGATACATCGGATCTACGCGTCATGGACTGAAAAAGTATTTGCATCAAAGCCTCTATATGAATCTCACTATCTCAAATCAATAACAACCTTGTACCGCAAACTCCCATCATAACCTCAACTCGCATTCTATGTCACATCTCATCCATTAGATAACTTACTTAAGCTAGGCACCTCTAAGTCAATTCATTCTCTCACCCAAACAATCATCTCCCGAACAACATATATCCTTGCTTAAAATCAACTAGGCATAGCATTTAAAAACCAGGCAGATCATGCATCACACAATATCAGGAAATATTCAGATATCTCAATATCATAATAAGCAATTTATCACAACCAACGCATAATAATCAAATCAAATAAATAACAAAGTTAGACTCATCACACGGCTGCCGTGATAGTCATCACGGCTGTGACAGACAACAAATACAAGAATCCTACAACACAAAACCTGTCACGGCCTGGCCATGACAACCATCACGGTCGTGACAGACAACAAACATCCTCAATATCATAATTATTCAAACACCGAAATAATATGTCACATGCAGATGGAATACCTCAACCAGCGTATCACAAACAGTCAAAAGTAAATAATTCAAACATCCTCAAATATTTAAAATCAACTTAATGTCGATAAACCTACAATCCCCGAATCACCATTGGTTTTACGAAAAGGTTTCCAATGGGATTTTGGTCTTGTCGATTACTCGACTACTAGTAGGGTTTAGGTCGCCCTACACAATTATCATATAATATACTACTTATCGATTCCGACGATAGGTTGATTCTTTTCCACACCTGAGTTAGCACCGGAAACACATACACAACGATCCTTGTTATCCCGCCACAAGTTAACACAACCACCTTCATTCAAACAACATAACTATAATTAATCAACTAACAACCATCTATGACACTTTAGGGCTAGGTTCGGCCAAGACTTAGAAAATAGGTTTAGGATTATCTTCTCAATGCCATCTTTTGGATCCTAGTTACTAGAGTCTTAACTAACATAGATTACTTATTACAAGACTAAAATTTGAAACAAAATCCTCTAACCTTTAGGGTTAGGGTTTCGGCTCATATTAGGAAATTAAGCTAGGGATTTTTGTTGGACCTAAGCTCTTCGATTTAAGCTATACATGTATTATAGAACTTAAGTCAAGTACTAACTTTCAAAACAAACAACAAAACACCAAACCCATTTTCCTACCTAGGTTTGGCCATTAATGGTTAATAGGGAAGGAAAATGATTTTGATCACATGATCTTGGATAAATAAAGGAGGGATCATAACTAGATCATAGAAATTGGTTTCACATTTTTATGATTTTTCTACAATTTTCTAGAATTATTTGAAGTTCTAGATCTAGGAAGGGAAAAATATGATTCATGGCATAAACATGAGAAATACATGAATATGAAAGCTTATGTGATCAAGGAGATGAGCTTTTACCTCTTGAAGATTGAAGTAATGAAGAAAATGATCAACCTTCACTAAGCTGAAAACTGGACAGCTTGAGGGTGTGATGGTATTGTGAGTGTATCTCACAATATACTCATCCAAAAGTCATGAACTCTGGCTTTATAGAAAGATAAGAAGAAAAGGAACAACTTTGGTGTTTAAGATTTCCTTTGGTTCGGATCATAACAGGGGTGAAATAGGACTTATTTCTTCTGTTTCGTGGGTTGCTGAGAATTCTGGGCAGTTTCGGTATTTTGAGCCTATCTCCCAATAAACGTATCCGTTTTTTATGATCTTTAGCTTGTTGGAAATAAGATATAAAGGGGAACAACTTTTATGTTTATTGTTTTCCGAGTTTCAGAAAGGAAGAGGGTCATATGTTTGGTGGGAATTCGGTGTTCTTAGGGTTTTGTAACTTAGTTGGTGAGGAAGATGAAGAGAATGAAGAAGATGAGTGAAATGGTGAAGGAGGCCACGGTTTTGAGGGTATTTATAGGAGTAATATTATGCCTTGTTTGGTTAAAAGGAATTGGTTTAATGAGTTTTGTGATTATTAAATTAATATAAGCTTAACCATAGTTAATAATTAACTTAACTAGGGTTACTTTGCTTAACTATGGTTAATAAATATGTGGCTCATATTTGATGGAGGTGAGGCTGATTTTGGGCCACACAAAGTGACTCACTAATGAGTCACCGATCTTATCCGTTAGCGGTTCCCGGAAATTCCGTACGCAGCTTGCTTAATTTTGATTTCGATTTTTGAGAGGAAAATAATGAAACGAAAGCAAAATGAAATAGGTAAGATTTATTGGAGGTGGATGCACGAAATTAGAGAGATGTGGGAGGTTTTCAACCATGTAAAATGAGTGGTTAAGAGTGCGTCTTGTTAATACCCGCGAAAGCTTGGGGGTATTTTGGTCTTTTTCGCCTAAAAGTCATGATTACTAGCATTTAATGCTCATAAATGCTTGGTGACTCATCCTCCATGAGTCATCATGTATGACTCGTTGTCCCGATCCCTTGACGGGTCTCTGTAGTTCCGTTTTCGACTTCCTCGGTTTCCTGATTAGGGTTTTACGCCTGCGTAAAAGCGTAATATTTCGCTTTGATCGAAAATTTTCAAACTAACCAAAATCGTTGGAAATATGATTTAAATATAAACCATTTCTTTCAATAGTCAAAATTAGGTTTTCGATCATTAAAATCTTCACACGGTGAAAACACCGATCAGCTTTTCCGTCCGAACTTTTACCAAAATTTGTCCGAATAAACATAATATTTTATTTCTGATCAGAAATTTGGAAAGTAGACTTCCTCACGGACAAAATATAAAAAATCTGCAAATTTCATTTTTCGGGTCAAATTAGGGTTTTCTGTCATTATAAAATTATACCGCCGCTTAAAAATGCGCAGACGGCTCCGTCTCAATTTTCAACCCAAAATTTCACCGTAACCTTCTACCATAAGAGAGACTATGAATATGATTTTGAATTATTTAAAATCACTTTCTAACTCTCAGATTAAAATATAATTAATTATATTTTAACCGGTTAAACAAATAAAATAAAAAATCAGTCATTACATTACTACCCTCTTAGAAAAAAATTCCGTCCTCGGAATTTCTTAACTCAAACTAGCCATTATCTTGTAATCGTATCTTAATCTAAAGATCCCACATTATATTTCTCATCGCTGTTTTTCCCCTAAGTAACAGCGGTAACTTCATAACATAATTCATTATTATATCATTCTATTTATCCTCGATCTTATCCATCACTATATTCCATTCATTGTTCTTAACCATTCCAACTTGATCTAACATCCTTAAAGGACATGATCAAAACTTAATTCCTTCCTCTTCTTACTACTGATCCACCAAAGAATCTTATTTCAACATCTAACAGCCGTAATTAACACCACAACCGAACTACCCTAACTTCCTACTTCACGTGTCCAATCACAGTCTTAGTTTCTTAGAATGTATTTCACTATTCTAGATTATATCAAATCACACCTTTCAAGTCTCCCAATAAACATCTCAACACTCCGTAAGATAAATTGCAATCAAAAGATTAACACCTGTTAGGATTATCTAACTTAACAAATTTGAATTTCTCTAGTAACCTCAATTTATATCAGAAATCATCTTTTCTGCTCATATTCAACTTAGGTGAAAGCTCATATTCAACTTAGGTAAAATTACTATGTACACTTTTGTTTACTCTTCCCAAACTCATACCATCCATCTTAACTACGATCCTTAATCATTGCCCTAGGTTCATAATGATATTATGCCTCGATCAACATTTGACTTATAGTAATTGTCTTACTCACTGATATTGATCTTAAGGGTTCACATCCTACCAGTCACAACTATACCTCAACAAAACTCTCATCACTTTCTTGTCTATCATGCTACTTAGACAAACAAACAAAGTCTACCAGATATCAAATACATACCTTGTATAAGATCCCGGATTGAGACTTAAGCTCCCTTCACTAGAAACACTCTTTCAAAGGCCTCGAGGTGTGACCATCTCTGTCATCCTCCGTTCTCGGAACTCCTTTTCCAGCTCTACCTCTCTAAACACTGGTATACAACATATAATGCTACATAAAATTGGTATATATATGCCATATAACTGTTAACTATCACGTCGGGACTCGCTACCCAATTTCTAAGCATAGTTAAAATCCGATGTGGACTCAACTAGACACGGCCAGTAACAACTTCCTAGACCTCACAGTCCGATTAGAATCGAACTGCTCTGATACCACCAAATGAGACACCCCGTTGTGCCCCATTGTATTATTACATTAAAACCTTAATATTTATTTACTTAATCGCTCGCTTATCGTTGAAAATACGTAAAAATTTAAAACTTAATTAATGATCATATAACTTCTACAAATATAAAACACACCAAAGTTGTAATATATAATTACACACATGTTTATTTATTACAAAACCAAAACACTGTTAAGGGTACCCTCTCAGGAGGATCCCTCACAGGTATAGACTTCACTACGGACATACTTAGCGGAAATATAAATACTCCTTAGACTCACTGGCCATAATGTATATACTCTAATCGCCTTGAATCACAAATCGACCTCCAAAGATCCTGGTTCATACAGAGTTCCATCTAACTCCTCGCATTGGTTCCTCCATCGTGGTCTTCTCGCACGATCACATCGTAAATAAAATACAACACACAGGAAGATATAGGGAATAAGAAACAGTTCTATCATCAAAAAGCGGAAAAGAGTAATAGTAAATTATACAAGAATTGTCACAGTACATGCATCACTCAAAATCAACAATCATCCTCAATTCACTATATCATCCTCTACCCTCAGCTCATGTAGTCTAAACACTTATACTATCATAACTGTCTCTATTCCTTTCACATTCGTTAGTAGTCCAGGGTAGTCTCGATGCAAAGAACTCAAAGATAGTAGACTTCTATCTTTCGATAGGATAAGACTCAACATAGTACCCTTCTATCTACTTTCGA
This sequence comes from Sophora flavescens, assembly GCA_030762895.1. Classification (NCBI taxonomy): domain Eukaryota; kingdom Viridiplantae; phylum Streptophyta; class Magnoliopsida; order Fabales; family Fabaceae; genus Sophora; species Sophora flavescens. Next base: position 104,712,276 of record CM061066.1, on the reverse strand, counting down.
TAGGATAAAACTCAACATAGTACCCTCTATCTTTCGATAGGATAATACTCATCATAGTGCCCTTCTATCTTTCGATAGGATAAAACTCAACATAGTGCTCTTCTATCTTTCGATAGGATACATCAGATCTACGCGTCATGGACTGAAAAAGTATTTGCATCAAAGCCTCTATATGAATCTCACTATCTCAAATCAATAACAACCTTGTACCTCAAACTCCCATCATAACCTCAACTCGCATTCTATGTCACATCTCATCCATTAGATAACTTACTTAAGCTAGGCACCTCTAAGTCAATTCATTCTCTCACCCAAACAATCATCTCCCGAACAACATATATCCTTGCTTAAAATCAACTAGGCATAGCATTTAAAAACCAGGCAGATCATGCATCACACAATATCAGGAAATATTCGGATATCTCAATATCATAATAAGCAATTTATCACAACCAACGCATAATAATCAAATCAAATAAATAACAAAGTTAGACTCATCACGGCCGGCCGTGATAGTCATCACTACCGTGACATGACAACAAATACAAGAATCCTACAACACAAAACCTGTCACGGCCTGGCCATGACAACCATCACGGCCGTGACAGGACAACAAACATCCTCAATATCATAATTATTCAAACACCGAAATAATATGTCACATGCAGATGGAATACCTCAACCAGATATATCACAAACAAATAAAAGTAAATAATTCAAACATCCTCAAATATTTAAAATCAACTTAATGTCGATAAACCTACAATCCCGAATCACCATTGGTTTTACTGAAAAAGGTTTCCAATGGGATTTTGGTCTTGTCGATTACTCGACTACTAGTAGGGTTTAGGTCGCCCTACACAATTATCATATAATATACTACTTATCGATTCCGACGATAGGTTGATTCTTTTCCACACCTGAGTTAGCACCGGAAACACATACACAACGATCCTTGTTATCCCGCCACAAGTTAACACAACCACCTTCATTCAAACAACATAACTATAATTAATCAACTAACAACCATCTATTACACTTTAGGGCTAGGTTCGGCCAAGACTTAGAAAATAGGTTTAGGATTATCTTCTCAATGCCATCTTTTGGATCCTAGTTACTAGAGTCTTAACTAACATAGATTACTTATTACAAGACTAAAATTTGAAACAAAATCCTCTAACCATTAGGGTTAGGGTTTCGCTCATATTAGGAAATTAAGCTAGGGATTTTTGTTGGACCTAAGCTCTTCGATTTAAGCTATACATGTATTATAGAACTTAAGTCAAGTACTAACTTTCAAAACAAACAACAAAACACCAAACCCATTTTCCTACCTAGGTTCGGCCATTAATGGTTAATAGGGAAGGAAAATGATTTTGATCACATGATCTTGGATAAATAAAGGAGGGATCATAACTAGATCATAGAAATTGGTTTCACATTTTTATGATTTTTCTACAATTTTCTAGAATTATTTGAAGTTCTAGATCTAGGAAGGGAAAAATATGATTCATGGCATAAACATGAGAAATACATGAATATGAAAGCTTATGTGATCAAGGAGATGAGCTTTTACCTCTTGAAGATTGAAGTAATGAAGAAAATGATCAACCTTCACTAAGCTGAAAACTGGACAGCTTGAGGGTGTGATGGTATTGTGAGTGTATCTCACAATATACTCATCCAAAAGTCATGAACTCTGGCTTTATAGAAAGATAAGAAGAAAAGGAACAACTTTGGTGTTTAAGATTTCCTTTGGTTCGGATCATAACAGGGGTGAAATAGGACTTATTTCTTCTGTTTCGTGGGTTGCTGAGAATTCTGGGCAGTTTCGGTATTTTGAGCCTATCTCCCAATAAACGTATCCGTTTTTTATGATCTTTAGCTTGTTGGAAATAAGATATAAAGGGGAACAACTTTTATGTTTATTGTTTTCCGAGTTTCAGAAAGGAAGAGGGTCATATGTTTGGTGGGAATTCGGTGTTCTTAGGGTTTTGTAACTTAGTTGGTGAGGAAGATGAAGAGAATGAAGAAGATGAGTGAAATGGTGAAGGAGGCCACGGTTTTGAGGGTATTTATAGGAGTAATATTATGCCTTGTTTGGTTAAAAGGAATTGGTTTAATGAGTTTTGTGATTATTAAATTAATATAAGCTTAACCATAGTTAATAATTAACTTAACTAGGGTTACTTTGCTTAACTATGGTTAATAAATATGTGGCTCATATTTGATGGAGGTGAGGCTGATTTTGGGCCACACAAAGTGACTCACTAATGAGTCACCGATCTTATCCGTTAGCGGTTCCCGGAAATTCCGTACGCAGCTCCGTCGTTTACCCGATTTCGATTTTTGAGAGGAAAATAATGAAACGAAAGCAAAATGAAATAGGTAAGATTTATTGGAGGTGGATGCACGAAATTGGAGAGATGTGGGAGGTTTTCAACCATGTAAAATGAGTGGTTAAGAGTGCGTCTTGTTAATACCCGCGAAAGCTTGGGGGTATTTTGGTCTTTTTCACCTAAAAGTCATGATTACTAGCATTTAATGCTCATAAATGCTTGGTGACTCATCCTCCATGAGTCATCATGTATGACTCGTTGTCCCGATCCCTTGACGGGTCTCTGTAGTTCCGTTTTCGACTTCCTCGGTTTCCTGATTAGGGTTTTACGCCTGCGTAAAAGCGTAATATTTCGTTTTGACTTGAAAATTTTCAAACTAACCAAAATCGTTGGAAATATGATTTAAATATAAACCATTTCGTTCACGAGTCAAAATTAGGTTTTCCGATCATTAAAATCTTCTTCACGGTGAAAACACCGATCGCTTTTCCGATCCGAACTTTTACCAAAATTTGTCCGAATAAACATAATATTTTATTTCTGATCAGAAATTTGGAAAGTAGACTTCCTCACGGACAAAATATAAAAAATCTGCAAATTTCATTTTTCGGTCAAATTAGGGTTTTCACATCGGTATAAAATTATACTTTGTCGCTAAAAATGCAGACCGGGCTCCGTCTGAATTTTCAACCCAAAATTTCACCGTAACCTTCTACCATAAGAGAGACTATGAATATGATTTTGAATTATTTAAAATCACTTTCTAACTCTCAGATTAAAATATAATTAATTATATTTTAACCGGTTAAACAGCGTAAATAAAAAAATCAGGCTGTTACAGTTTCTCCAAATACAGAGAAATCATCCAAGAACACATCCATTGATTTCTCAATCAAGTCAAAAAACATTGCCATCATACACCTCTGGAAGGTTGCTGGAGCATTGCATAGACCAAATGGCATTCTTCTGAAAGCAAAGGTGCCATAAGGACAAGTGAAAGTTGTTTTCTCCTGATCTTCTGGTGCTATAGCAATCTAATTGTACACACAATAGCCATCCATAAAACAGTAGAAATCCTTTCCAGCCAATCTATCCAGTATTTGATCAATAAATGGCAAGGGGAAATGGTCTTTTCTAGTTACCTTATTCAGCTTCTTATAATCCATGCAAATCCTCCAACCAGTTACAGTTCTCGTTGGAATGATTTCATCCTTTTCATTTCTAATGACAGTCGCACCCCCTTTTTAGGCACACATTGGATGGGACTTACCCATACACTATCGACATAAAAGAGATGATGCCAGCATCCAGCCATTTAATAATCTCCTTCTTAACTACCTCCTCCATGTTTGGGTTCAGTCTCCTTTTGCTCTCAATTTTGTTCTTTGAATTGTTCTCCAAAAGGATTCGATGTATACAAATAGAAGGACTGATTCCCTTAATGTTTGTCATTTGTCATCCTATTTCTTTTTTGTGTCTCTTTAAAATCGATAACAGATGTTCTTCTTGAGGACATGTTAATAAGGCAGAAATTATCACAGGCAGTGTGTCATTATCACCAAGAAATGCATATTTCAAATGGTTTGGCAATTTTTTCAATTATAAGGTGGGAGGTTTAATATTAGAAGGAATATTATCCTTAAAAGTATCATCAGTTGCCTCAAATGACTCATATTTTCTGGACCACACATGTTGAGCTGCCTTGTTGTCCAGAAATTCCACCACTTCCTCATCGGATGAGTTATCAGCTTCCACTGATGCTGCAGCATTGCCATAATGAGACTGATTCTTCCAGAAATGTTGTTGCACCAGCTCATCAAAAGACTGTGTGAAAGAGTATTCTTCCATTCCTTCATCTGGATATTTGAGGGCATTGAAAACATTGAATGTGACCTGTTGATCATTAACCCTCATTGTAACACCCCAATTTTTCTGCTTCACAATAATCAGTGTTTATGTATGTGTAGGTGTGTTTATTATTTTTAATCTGAGAAATTTATTTTTGATAAACTAAAATTATTTTCATAATTTATTTTATTATAGGAAGCTACAGTTGAAATTTCAGTTGAAAATTTCAGACGAACCCGGTCTGTGTTTTCACTATAAGTAAAACTTTACTGATCACGAAACCAAATTTCGATTCGTGAAACGAAACTGTATTTCCTAACACGTTTACAACAATTCCCATGATTTTAAAAATTTTCGTTTATAAATAGTATAATGTTAATTTTTCGGGTGAAAATTTTAGGAAGGAAATACGATCGGATTTTTACAATCGGAAATCAATGGTACGTGAAGGAAGCAAAATTAATTTAAAATGGAGTAGGTGCAGATTTGATAAGACTTGACATAGTCATGATAGAGGTGTCATAATGGGAGACCATCATGACTTACACAAACATCATTTTATTAATTCTTGCAAGAAACCCTTTATTTTAATTAAACCAAGTTTTTAATTTAACAAAAAAATCGAAAATCCCTCTCTTTTTCTCTCAACTCAGTCGCAGTCCCCCCTCCCCCTCTATATATACCCCTTTCCAACTTCAACTATCACTTTTGTTTCTTACTCTCAAGTTTACTCACTCACACACTCACCTCCTTACACACTTGTTCACTCACTCCACCATTGTCACTCTTGGAAGATTGAAACTTTGCTCATTTTCTCCTCATCATCAAAGGGTATAACTCTCCTCTCTTGATCTTTATTTTCTTAAAATTCTCTTTTTCATCAACATACATGTCACCTTTTCATGTTGCATGTTCAAGCTTTAGTCAAAAAATTTTAAGAAAAACTCTTAGAGAAATCTTTTTAGTAGGGAACCAATTTCAATGAACTCATATGCATCTCTACCTTCATCTTACATGATTGCATGTAACAAAAAGATTTTCCAAAACACTTTTTAATAGGGTAGCCGAAAACCCTATGTAGTGCATGTTAGTGTTTTTGTTAAATTTTCTCATGTTTGAGTTAAAATCCTACGATGCATGCATTTTAAGTTCATAAACTCAATCAAATAATAATAATTTGTGTTCTCCTTCCTATTTTATTTGCTATGGCCTAAACACTAGCCATGAGAGTTGAGGAAGCCTTGTTTCAAATTCTTAAGAAAAATGCTTGCTTTGATCATGATTTTAGTTACATGCATGTAGTCAAAAAGTTGAAAATCAATTTCTAACCTATTTTTTTTATAGGCTGAAACCTACTCATGCACGGAGTAGATGGATTAAAATTTATTTTTAAGTTATAAGCCTTGATCATGTCTCTACAATGCTTAAGGATCATTGATCCAAAAGCTTGTAAAAGATTTGAAAATTTTATCATCCTTTTCTTGACAAGGCCGAGACATGCATGAGAGAAATGGGGTGATTTTATAAATTTTAAACTTATATTACATACTTGGATTTGTTTAGATTTGCAATTGTGATTCGGGAACAAAGTTGATTTTCTTTAAACTGGGAAAAACTATGATCTTTTTACCCTTTAATTTAAGGTAAGGGGAGACTGCTTGAGGGATGCTCTTTATGATAACTATATGTGTTTGTGTTAGTCTTAATGTGACTGTATGGAAAGCCTAATATTGGTTAGAGCTCAATTTAATCTTCAAGATAAATGTCTTAAGAAAGCTATATGAAGAACATTGAAAATAAATATTTATTTGAAGAAATATTTTGGTAAAAGAGAAAATAAATTTACCTTGTCAAACTTTAGGAGAATATTAGTATCAATATAAAAATTTTATGAAGGAAATTTATTTGAAAATTAAAGTGATTTTACACTAAGAGAAATCAATTTTTGAAAATATTTTACGGTACAAAACCATAAAGAAAAACAAATTTATTTGGAAATTTTAAAAAGATTTTCTCTAAAGAGTTCCAAAATATTTTTGGAAAAGAAGATTTCAAAATAAAAATGGATTTTTGGAAAAGAATTAGATTTTCTATAATTCGAAGTTTTTAAAATGAATTTCAAATGAAAAGTTTTTCATTTGCCAAAAGTTTTACTCAACAAAGAGTGAAAGTTGTTTTCTATGACCACAAAGTCTAAGACTGGTGCATCGGTCTAGGACTCTTGTGATTGGACACTCGGACTAAAAATATCCTGTGTTGACAATGAAAAGCTTTAAAACGTTGAAAAATTTATGAATGGTCGTGAGCATTGAGCCTCGACACAGGAAAGAATGGAACACAAAGATAAGTAGCGAAAATAAAATGTTTTTACATGCATATTGGCAGACGTGCGACGTTGTTTTGTGTGAATGCCTTAAGGGTAAGGTATCTCATGCGCAGTTGTATCATTGGTGCCTTGATGGACCATGAAATCCATATGCCTTGTTTGCTGTGCCTTGTGGAGGACAATGTGCTATGGAATCCACACACGTTGATCACTGAGCCTTGAAATGGACAGTGTTGTGGAAATTATGTTGTGCCTTATATTGGTAATTTGAGCTTGATCAACTCACTTTTCTTTTCAACAAACGAAGTTGGGATTGTCGGAGATTAGGATAAATGTTGATTATAGAAGTGTCATGCATTTTTCAAAAACAACTATGACTATTGAATGTTATGCTTATTTGTGAAGATCTTATGCTGAACACGAATATGTATTTGTACATGTTGTTCTTGTCCGTGAGCATGTAGTTATCGTAATTAATCCATATATTGGTATCTCACCCTTGCACTTTCTTTTCCCTATGTGGTAAATATCTATTTTGAGAATAGATGGACCCGGACATGCCCCTAGCACACTTGAGGGTGAGGGCCCTCGTCTTTGAGAACGCCCAGGATCCCGCCGCGGGGGTGTTCTAGTCAGGGACTCACTTCGCTGTATATACAGGTCCGATTTGTTCCGTAGATGGTACAGAGTCAGGCGGACCAGAGAGGAGGACACACACAGTAGGGACTATCCATATTTCGTTACCGCCCGTATGGTTCTATTTACAGCATCTGGCAAACGAGGGACATCTAGTGTTGGACCCTCCTCAGGATCCACCTCAGCCGACAGTGGCACCAGCTTCGCCTATCGAGTAGGACCCCGAGGAGATTGTTGAGGATGACTCCTAGGGATGGGGATGACCACCATGGTCTTTCCAATGGGTGTCATTAGTTCCGGCCAGCTTTAGAACCATTTATTTTGGGGTAGTGTTGTCTTGGTAGCTACATCTAACTTCTGTTAACCGTCTTTCTTTGAACTGTAACCATTTTAACCCACCTTACCTCTGTTTAGTGTATTTTAACTTTTCCTCATGTAAAACTTATGTCACTGGCCTGTCCTCATGAAGGCCTTATGTTTAATGTATATAAAGTGTTATGTATCACTTTGCTTTATTTACGTTATGACGTTATGTCTGTCAGTGCGTAGTTTTATAAGAAAAGTAACATGATTTCGAAAAATATAATTACTTGAAAAATCTTAAATCTCCGAAAGTAATCGACAACTTCTAAAAGTTTTATTTTTCCGCAAAAATGGTAATAAATGTGATGCTCAAGTTAGGGTGTTGCATTGGGTGGTATAAGAGCTGGTCGAGTCTTTCGGGAATCTTTGGGAATAGGCCTGTTGTGTTTATGTTGTGTGATCTCTGAGATAGACTTGTTTGAATTACTTCTTAAAAGTAATGAGTGTTAGTGAGTAGATAAGTGTTTCAATCTCTGGTTGCCATTTAAATGATTTTTATCTTGTTGGTCAGTAATGGAATTAGATGCAGGACGTGGACGTGGCTGCAGAAGAGGCCGTAAAGGTGGTTTTGTTGGTGGCCGTGGACATGTTGGTGGGGGAATGGACTATGCAGTACAAGCTATGGAGGACGTTGCTGCTGCCATTGCACAACAAACTGCTACCAAGGCTGCTCAACATCAACAAGAACAAGTTCATGCTGAACAGCGACTAAAAAGTCGTGGCCGACAGCTTTTCGACGTCAGAACCCACCATAGTTTCATGGAGATGCTGACCCTACAAAAGCTGACTTATGGATTCAGGAGTTGGAGAAGATTTTCGAGTTGATTCACAGTCCTGAGGGAGTGAAAGTACCCTACGCTACTTTCCTGTTAATGGGAGATGCTGAATATTGGTGGAAGGGCACCAAACAATTACTGGAAGCAAATCATCAAGCGATCACTTGGGAATTTTTCCGTACCACATTTTTGGACAAGTACTTTCCTCAAAGTGCTCTAGTTGAGAAGGAGCCGGAATTTCTGCGTTTGCGACAAGGAGATATGTCAATCGGTGAATACACCGCAAGGTTCGAGTCACTTGCCAAGTATTTTTGCTTTTTTAAAGATAACCCGAATGAAGACTGGAAGTGTGAAAGATTTGAAGGAGGACTACGGTACAAGATCAAAGAATTAGTGCTGCCACAAGAAATCAAGAATTTCCAGGCTTTAGTGGAGAAATGCAGGAAGGTGGAACAAATGAGGAAGGGAAGAGACAACAGAGGGAATGTTGGGTGACCCTCACAATCCAGGAATCAATTTCAGAACCAAAACCAGAAAGGAAGATAGAATCATAGAAAACCTTATGCTCGACCCATTTGAAACAACCAGAACCAACAACCGTATTGTCCCGTTGCTTCTGCAACAGGAAGTGGAAGTCAGAGGAGCCAAGACCAAGGTCAAGGAAGGAGATGCTACAAATGTGGAGACCCGAACCACATGGCTAATGTTTGCCCAGTGAGGGGATTGAAATGCTTCAAGTGTGATCGAATGGGACACTTGGCAAAGGATTGCAAGGCTCCAAAGCGGGAACCGACTGCTAATAACACAAGAGTTAACAAATCGACGGCTAGAGGAAGAGTTTTCACCATGAGTGGTGTTGAGGCCTCGAACTCCGATGATCTCATACAAGGTAGTTGCAACATAGCCGGTAATCTCTTGACTGTACTTTTCGATTAGGGTGCGACGCATTCATTTATCTCGGTGGATTGTGTGAAACGTTTGGAATTGCCTGTTTCTTCTTTACTGTATGATCTGATTGTTTCAACTCCGACTGCTGAACCCGTTACTGTTATTTTTGCGTGCTTGAACTGTCCTATTGTCATTCAAGATAGACATTTCCTTATTGATCTGATATGTTTGCCTTTAATACATGTAGATGTAATTTTAGGCATGGATTGGTTATCTTCCAATCATATTCTTTTAGATTGCGCTCACAAAACCTTAGTCTTTCCTGATCCTGAGATTTCCGGATTTTTATCTACCAACCAAGTAACAACTTTTTCGAAAGAAGAAGATCAGAGATACTTGCTTTTAACTAACTTAGAAGTCGAGGAGGAAGTCGATTTGAGTACGATACCTGTTGTGAAATATTTTTCGGAGGTGTTTCCGAATGATACAGGGTTACCACCAGTAAGGGATATCGAATTCTCCATCGATCTTGTTCCAGGAACAGGTCCGATATCGATTGCTCCGTATCGGATGTCACCTACAGAACTCGTTGAATTGAAAACTCAGCTGGAAGACCTGTTGTCGAAACAGTTCATAAGACCGAGTGTTTCTCCTTGGGGAGCACCTATTCTTTTAGTACGAAAGAAGGACGGAGGTTCAAGACTCTGCGTGGATTATAGGCAACTTAACAAAGTGACAATCAAGAACAAATACCCGTTGCCATGCATAAATGATCTGATGGATCAACTGCAAGGAGCTGCTGTTTTCTCAAAGATTGACTTGAGGACGGGTTATCACCAGATTAGAGTGAAGCCTGAAGACATACCAAAGACTGCGTTTCGAACCCGTTATGGGCATTATGAGTATCTTGTGATGCCTTTTGGAGTGACGAATGCACCTGGTGTCTTCATGGACTATATGAATCGGGTTTTTCATCCGTTTCTTGATAAGTATGTTGTTGTGTTCATTGATGACATCCTCATTTACTCTAAGATTCATGAGGAATACGAAGAACATCTGCGACAAGTTCTACAGATCTTACGCGAGAAGGAGCTGTATGCAAAACTCTCTAAGTGTAAGTTTTGGCTTGAAGAAGTGAAATTTTTGGGTCATATAATTTCTAAAGATGAGATTGTTGTAGATCCTGCCAAAGTGGAGTCAATGCTTTCTTGGGAAAGACCGAAGATAGTGACGAAAATACGAAGTTTTGTTGGCTTGGCTAGATATTACCGAAGATTTATCTAGGGATTCTCCAAGATTGTAGCGCTGTTGACTCAGCTTATAAGAAATGACCAACCTTTTGTGTGGACTACGGAATACGAGGAAAGCTTTCAGAAGATAAAGGAACGGTTGACGGCTTCACCAGTGTTAATATTTCCTGAACCCAATGAACCTTAAGAGGTATAATGTGATGCTTCACATCAAGGTTTAGGCTGTGTATTAATGCAACACCGGAAGGTTGTAGCGTATGCGTCACGTCAGCTAAAGACTCATGAGAAGAATTATCCAACGCATGATCTGGAGTTAGATGATGTGGTCTATGCACTAAAGATATGGGGCTAAGTTCGATGTTTTCAGCGATCACAAAAGTCTGAAGTACCTGTTTGACCAGAAAGAACTCAACATGAGACGAAGACGCTGAATGGAATTTTTGAAAGACTATGACTTTGCGTTACAATATCACCCTGGAAAGGCGAACATTGTAGCAGGTGCCTTGAGCCATAAAGCCATACATGTTTCATAAATGATGGTGAAAGAATTAGAGTTAACCGTGAAGTTTCGCGATCTTGATTTGATGATGGAGATAAGTTCGAGGAATATCAGCGTGGGGATGATTAAGATCTCGAGTGGATTGATCAAGAAATACGAGGACAACAAACTACTGATGTGTATCTTCAAGAGAAGAGAGAGCTTATGGAGCAAGGCAAAGCCACCAAGTTTAGCTTGAGGCCAGAAAACATCCTAAGGTGCAATGGATGAATCTGTGTACCTGACAATCCTGAGATGAGAAAGATGATTCTCAATGAATCACACAAGAGCAAATTGATTATTCATCCCGGATCAACCAAGATGTATCAGGATCTAAAGCAGAGATTCTGGTGGCCAGGCATGAAGAAGCAAGTGGCAGAGTATGTGGCATCTTGCCTGACTTGTCAGAAGGCAAAAGTGGAACATCAACGACCTGGTGGAATGTTACAATCCCTAGATGTACCATAATGGAAGTGGGATAGTATCCATGGATTTTGTGGTAGGATTACTAAGGACTTCCAAAGGCTTTGATTTGATTTGGGTGATCGTTCACAGGCTAACGAAGTCGGCACACTTCTTACCTGTTAAGGCCAATTATACTTTGGAAAGGTTCACCGAGGTATATATCAAGGAGGTGATCAGACTTCATGGAGTACCTTCTAGTATTGTCTCGGATCGAGATCCGAAGTTCACTTCACTTTTCTGGGGAAGTTTGCATAAAGCTCTAGGAACCAAGTTAAGGTTAAGTTCGGCTTATCATCCGCAAACCGATGGACAAAAGGAAAGGACAATTCAGACATTAGAAGACTTGTTGAGAGCGTGTGTCCTTGATAATCGTGGGAGTTGGTATGATCTTTTGCCGCTTATTGAGTTCACATACAACAATAGCTTTCATTCAAGTATAGGGATGGCACCCTACGAGGCTCTGTATGGGAGGAAATGCCAAACGCCGTTGTATTGGTACCAGGAAGGAGAAAGTGCAATTTTAGGACCCGAAATTATGTAGCAAACAACGGAAAAGGTGAAACAAATCCGTGAAAGGATGAAGGCCTCACAAAGTAGACAGAAGAGTTACTCCAATCGGAGAAGACGACCTCTCGAATTTTAGGAAGGCGAACACATATTTCTGAGAGTCACACCCACGACTGGGGTAGGCAGGGTTATAAAGTCCAGAAAACTCACTCCTAAATTCATTGGACCTTACCAAATTCTTCGCCGTATCGGTCCAGTAGCCTATCAAATTTCCTTGCCACCTTTTCTTTCAAATATCCATGATGTCTTTCATGTCTCACAACTGAGGAAGTACATTCCCAATCCATCGCATGTAATCGAGTCAGATATAGTACAGTTAAAAGAAAACCTGTCTTATGAGACTTCACCTGTACGGATCGAGGATAGGAGGATTAAGCAACTCATGGGTAAACAAATTCCCTTAGTAAAGGTTATTTGGGATGAGACAACTGGAGAAGCTATGTTGGAGGCTGAAGACAAGATGAGATTACAGTACCCTGATCTGTTTTCATGTACGTAAATTCAAGGACAATTTTTTTTAGTGGGGTAGTAATGTAATACTCTGATTTTTCTACTTCGCAATAATCAGTGTTCATGTATGTGTAAGTGTGTTATTATTTTAAATCCGAGAAATTTATTTTTTATAAACTAAAATTATTTTCATAATTTATTTTATAGTGGGAAGCTACGATTGAAAATTTCATACGAACTCGGTTTGTGTTTTCACTATCAGTAAAACTTTACTGATCAGGAAACCAAATTTCGATTCGTGAAATGAAACTGTAGATTTCCTAACACGGTTACAACAATTCCCATGATTTTAAAAATTTTCGTTTATAAATAGTATAATGTTAATGATATGGGCCAAGATGGGGCATGTCAACTTTTCAACAAGAATGATTTGAGCCCAATGAAGACCATGGATCAAGAAGCACTACAAGGACTTGGTGGGCCTAAGACAAGAGCTAAAGCCAAGAAATCCCAAGAAGTTGTAAACCAAATAGTGTCAACCTTGATGGAAATAAGCCCAAGTTCAAGTTTTAATGGAGTGGGGGCCAAAATGCTTACTCATCTCATCCAACTTGAAGACCTGATGGGCTTGGACATCCACCTCTTAAAAATGGCATTTTCTAGTTTATTTATATTAAATAAAGTGTAATAAGCTTGGTTTCATGAAGAATTTCAAATTCTAGGCTTAGTTGGAGGTATCTTTTGGTTTGCATACCACACGTAACTCCTTTTTGAATTATTAGTCTTTTATGTATTTTGTTAATTATGTGGGAGTTACACTTTTAATATAAGAAATAAGTGTTGCTGCTACGTAATGGAGGGGTGTGAGAATAATAGCTCACAATTAGTGGTTGAGTTAATTTGTTAGTTGATTGAGTCATTGGTTGTTGAATTAAGTTAGTCATTAGTTGGGGGTTATGGAATATTGTGAGAACAAGGCAAGCCAAAAGTGGGCAGCCAAGACTTGTATATTTCCGTGCCCCAAACACATCAATGGATAACTTGGAAGTTGATTTTGGATTAAATCCATTTTTGTGAGAATTTGTTCTCCTTGGTTCTTGGTTGAGTCAACCTTAGTTCTTATCAAGAATCCAAGATTCTTGTGGCGAACATCATAGGCTTATCAAACTCTCTAGTTTGTGGTGCCATCATCATCTCTTTCTCATCCATTTTGTTTTCTTTCTTCACTTAATTTTGGTTACAAATTGGTTATACTAAATTCTTGTGAAAATTCAACCATAAGATCATCAACAAGGCAACATCACCATTTGGTTGTCATCAAGTGGTATCAAAGCTTAGGCTTCGGTTGAATCTCTGAGTTTTGTTCTTCATCTTCTACCTTTCTTCTTTTCTTCTTTTAAACCCAAAATAAAAAAAATATCACTTTGATTCTGTTTGTAATGGGAAAATTTCGTGAATTGTATTTTTCTCCAAAACAAGTTTGCAAGTGTGATTCTCTTCTTCAAAGTTTGAAAAAAAAACAAGAATTGCGCAGATTTAAAAAAAAGGAAAAAATTGTGCATGAAATTTTAAAAAAAGAGAGGAGAAAAGTTCTATTTGAGCAATTTCGTGTTCTTGAAAAAATATTTCCCTTCTTCCCTTGTTCTTATTTCCAAATCTTTTACTTTCTAGCCTTTCCTTTTATTCCTTTGTTTTTTATAATTTTTTGTGATTTTTGTTACTTGAATTTTGGAATTTTTGTGTGGTTTTTGTGTTTGACTCTTCTAAGACTTAAAGGAGGACAATTGAGTGGAAAAAGGCAAGAGTGAAAAATTACATCTTGTGTGGAAATAGTCAATTGAGTAAAATACATTTGTCGGCACAAGAGAGGAAGAGTATTGAGGAATTTTTATAATTTCTTGTTATCTTTTGATATTGTGTGTTCAAGTGATGGCAGCCCAAGAAGGTCCACCACTTTCACCAAGGTTCGCAACTCTTCATGCTAGAATGGCTACTCAAATACAAACCCTTCAAAGGCAAATGGAGCAAATGAGTGCAAATTATGATAGACAACTTGTCGCTCTCCAAAATATAGAAGGGGTCAAGATCAAAGTTCCTACCTTTCATGGGAAGGATGATCCCCAAGCCTATTTGAAATGGGAGATGAAGATAGAGCAAGTGTTCCATTGTAACAATTACAATGAGAGAAAGAAAGTGAAGGTAGCATCTCTTCAATTTAAGGACTATGCACTTGCTTAGTGGAATCAATTGCAAAAAGAGAGAAGAAGATATGAGGAGAAGCCTCACGAGACTTGGCCCGAGATGAGAAAAATCATGAGGAGAAGATTTGTTCCATATCATTACCATAGAGTTCTTCCCAACAAATCAAAGAAGGAGGGCAACACTTTAACCTCTAAGGAGGTCGTGGCAAGTGCTCATGTAAAGAAACCTATGGAAGCCTCTTCTAATTTGAGAGAAAGAAAAATGCAAGTGGAAAAAGAAAACGAAAGTGAAAAGAAGAGTGGAAAGAATGAGAGTACATTTGATGAGGAAGAAAAGAAAGATGAGGGTATGGAAAAGAGTGAGAGGCAAGAAAAATATGAAAGCAAAACAAAAAGTAAGGAGGAAAAAGTAAATGATTGTTTTGATGTTTTTCCTAACTCTTTGCCTACTTGTGTTGATTCTCTTTTGAAGGAAATCGAAGATGTTTATCCAATGGAAACTTGCAAGACAACCGATGTAATTGAAGAGTTAATCCCAAGGGAAGTACCCTATGGTTTGGGAACTTGTATGGTTTCCCAAAAGCATGGATATCTTAACACAAAATTTGGTAATATGCTTGGTAAATTGCATGGGTCTTGTTATTCTTCTACATTTGATAGGAATGAAAACTTGATTGATGAATTGCATGACTCTTATCATCTTCCTAAGATTGATTTGAGAATTATGAACCAAGACTTGAATGAATTCCTTGATAAATGTGTTGTTGTGCTTTCTAATGTTCATTTGATTTATCACATCAATTTAGAGGAATGTGTTGGATTATTTAGAGAAAGTTTGTTTGCTAACTTGCTCACATACTCTTTTGATGCAAATAA
The DNA here is from genome assembly GCA_030762895.1 of Sophora flavescens. Lineage (NCBI taxonomy): Eukaryota > Viridiplantae > Streptophyta > Magnoliopsida > Fabales > Fabaceae > Sophora > Sophora flavescens. The sequence goes on along the minus strand of CM061066.1, from coordinate 104,696,753 downwards.
AGTTAGCATTTTGAGGTTTGTTATGAGCTCAAAAGGTTTGCATGTGATAAAAATTGATGAGTTAACTACTATTCCCCTTCTTACTCTACCCATTCTTGCAAATTCTTTTAAGCTTCCATATGATGATCCTAATGTGTTTGAGAGGATTGTCTTGTTTCCAAAAGAACCATCCTTTGTTTGTGATAAGGAGAATGTCCATGAGGCTCAACTTTCTTGGGTGCCTTTAAAAAGAGAAAGTACATTTTCTTGTATGACCATGTTCAAGTCAATAAAGGTAAACTTGAAAGTAGATTTTCATAAGAGGTATAATTTTCTGCTTACTCTTATAATTCATTACCTTGGCTATGAATGTGTTGGGATGTTGACTGTACAAAATGGAAATGTGTTACACCTACTTGCTACATTTGATGGTTACTATCAATTTCAATTTGATCCTGGAGGTTGGGTGTGTGTACAAAAAAAAAAAAAAAAGGTTTCCCAATAAAAGGAAATCAAAGGTCCATTCTAGAAGAGATGGGCAATTGCAAGTTGCAGGGAAAATAAATAAGAACGTCTTTGATATTGACTTACTTCCAATGTGGCATCTATGTCTTTCATTTGATGTAGGGATTGAAGTAATAAATTCGAGAACGAATTTTCTTAAAGAATGAGGGTATGATATGAGCCAAGATGGGGCATGTCAACTATTCAACAAGAATGATTTGAGCCCAATGAAGACCATGGATCAAGAAGCACTACAAGGACTTGGTGGGCCTAAGACAAGAGCTAAAGCCAAGAAAGCACAAGAAGTTATAAACCAAATAGTGTAAACCTTGATGGAAATAAGCCCAAGTTCAAGTTTTAATGGAGTGGGGGCCAAAATGCTTATTTGCTCATCCAACTTGAAGACCCATGATGGGCTTGGACGTCCACCTCTTAAAAATGGCATTTTCTAGTTTATTTCTATTAAATAAAGTGTAATAAGCTTGGTTTCATGAAGAATTTCGAATTCTAGGCTTAGTTGGAGGTATCTTTTGGTTTGCATACCACAAGACACTCCTTTTTAATTATTAGTCTTTGATGTATTTTGTTAATTATGTGGGATTTATACTTTTAATATGAGAAATAAGTGTGGCTGCTACATAATGGAGGGAGAGAGAGTAATAGCTCACCATTAGTGGCTGAGTTAATTTGTTAGTTAATTGAGTCATTAGTTGTTGAATTAAGTTAGTCATTAGTTGGGGGTTATGGAATATTGTGAGAATAAGGCAAGCCAAAAGTGGGCAGTCAAGACTTGTATATTTTCATGCCCCAAACACATCAATTGATAACTTGGAAGTTGATTTTGGATTAAATCCATTTTTGTGAGAATTTGTTCTCCTTGGTTCTTGGTTGAGACAACCTTAGTTCTTATCAAGAATCCAAGATTCTTGTGGCGAACATCATATGCTCATCAAACTCTCTAATTTATGGAGCCATCATCATCTCTTTCTCATCCATTTGGTTTTCTTTCTTCACTTAATTTTGGTTTCAAATTGGTTACACTAAATTCTTGTTAAAATTCAACCATAAGATCAACAACAAGGCAACCTCACCATTTGGTTGTCATTGGTTAATTTTTCGGGTGAAAATTTTAGGAAGGAAATACGATTGGAATTTTTACAGTCAGGAAATCAATGGAACCGGAAGGAAGCAAAATTAATTTAAAATGGAGTAGGTGCAGATTTGATAAGACCTGACATAGTCATGATGGAGGTGTCATAATGGGAGACCATCATGACTTACACAAACATCATTTTATTAATTCTTGCAAGAAACCCTTTATTTTAATTAAACCAAGTTTTAAATTTAACAAAAAAAATTGAAAATCCCGCTCTTTTTCTCTCAACTCAGTCGCAGTCCCCCCTCCCTCTCTATCTGTACCCCTTTCCAACTTCAATTATCACTTTTGTTTCTTACTCTCAAGTTTACTCACTCACACACTCACCTCCTTACACACTTGTTCACTCACTCAACCATTGTCACTCTTGGAAGATTGAAACTTTGCTCATTTTCTCCTCATCATCAAAGGGTATAACTCTCCTCTTTTGCTCTTTATTTTCTTAAAAATCTCTTTTTCATCAACATGCATGTCACTTTTTTATGTTGCATGTTCAAGCTTTAGTAAAAAAATTTTAAGAAAAACTCTTACAGAAATCTTTTTAGTAGGGAACCAATTTCTATGAACTCATATGCATCTCTACCTTCATCTTACATGCTTGCATGTAACAAAAAGATTTTCCAAAACACTTTTTAATAGGGTAGCCGAAAACCCTATGTAGTGTATGTTAGTGTTTTTGTTAAATTTTCTCATGCTTGAGTTAAAATCCTTTGATGCATGCATTTTAAGTTCATAAACTCAATCAAAAAAAAAATTCTGAGTTTTCCTTCCTATTTTATTTTCTATGGCCTAAACTCTAGTCATGAGAGTTGAGGAAGCCTTGTTTCAAATTTTTACGAAAAATGCTTGCTTTGATCATGATTTTAATTACATGTTGTAGTCAAAAAGTTGAAAATCAATTTCTAACCTATTTTTTTTATAGGTCGAAACCTACTAATGCATGGAGTGGATGGATTAAATTTTAATTTTAAAAGCCTTGATCATGTCTCTACAATGCTTAAGGATCATTGATCCAAAAGCTTGTAAAAGATTTGAAAATTTTACCATCCTTTTCTTGATAAGGCCGAGACATGCATGAGAGAAATAGGATGATTTTATAAATTTTTAACTTATATTACATACTTAGTTTTGTTTAGATTTTCAATCGTGATTCGGGAACACAGTTTGTTTTCCTTAAACGCTGAAAAACTATGATCTTTTTACCCTTCAATTTATGGTAAGTGGAGACTGCCTAAGGGATGCTCTTGATGATAACTTTATGTTGTTTGTGTTTGTCTTAATGTGATTTTTTGAATGTTTTGATGTGGCAATTTAAGTTATTTATTTGATTTAATAACATGTTTAAATTTTCATGTTTGACTGATTATTTATGAATATATGTGAATTAAGTGATGCATGCTATATTTGTTATGATACTATTTGGTTGATTGTATGGAAAGTCTAACATTGGTTAGAGCTCAATTTAATCTTCAAGATAAAAGTCTTAAGAAAGCTATATGAAGAATATTGAAAATAAATATTTATTTGTAGAAATATTTTGGTAACAGAGAAAATAAATTTACCTTTTCAAACTGTAGGAGAATATTAGTATCAATATAAAAATTTTATGAAGGAAATTTATTTGAAAATTTAAGTAATTTTACACTATGAGAAATCAATTTTTGAAAATATTTTATGGTACAAAACCATAAAGAAAAACAAATTTATTTGGAAATTTTAAAAAGATTTTCTCTAAAGAGTTCCATTTTTTTTTTTGAAAAAGAAAATTTCAAAATAAAAATGGATTTTTGGAAAATAAACATATTTTCTATAATTCGAAGTTTTTAAAATGAGTTTCAAATGAAAGTTTTTCTTTTGCCAAAAGTTTTACTCAACAAAAATATTCCGATAACTTGGATAAGTTACAGAGGTTTTGTTTTGTATTTGAGTCTCACTGAACGAAAAATAACATTGAAAAGTGAACTTAGTAACCGAGATGTCGGGGTACTAGCGTTTTTGAAATATGTTAATTTATGATCCCTGTCACGTTGTTGTAGACTTCGTGTCCTATGTACGTTGTAGTGGTCTGTGTGTCCTACATAAGTTGTGATAAACGTGGTGAAACATATTAAAAGAGTGAAAGTTGTTTTCTATGACCACAAAGTCTAAGATTGGTGCATCAGTCTATGACTCTTGTGATTGGATACTAGGACTAAAAACCTCTTGTGTTGACAATGAAAAGTTTTAAAACGTTGAAAAATTTATGAATGATCGTGAGCCTTGAGCCTTGACATAGGAAAGAATGAAACACAAAGAAAAGTGGTGAAAATAAAATGTTTTTACATGCATATTGGAAGACGTGCCACGTTTTGTGTGAATGCCTTAAGGGTAAGGTATCTCATGCGCAGTTGTATCATTGGTGCCTTGATGGACCATGAAATCCATATGCCTTGTTCGCTGTGCCTTGTGTAGGACGGTGTGCTATGGAATCCACACACGTTGATCACAGAGCCTTGAAATGGACAGTGTCGTGGAAATTATGTTGTGACTTATATTGGCAATTTTAGCTTGATCAACTCTCTTTTCTTTTAAAGAAACGAAGTTGTGGTCGCCGGAGATTAGGATAGATGTTGATTATAGAAGTGTCATGCATTTTTAAAAAATGACTATGATTATTGAATGTTATGCTTATTTGTGAAGATCTTATGTTGAACACAAATATTTATTTGTACATGTTGTTCTTGTGTATGAGCATTTATTTATCATAATTAATCCATATATTGGTATCTCACCCTTGCACTTTCTTTTCCCTATGTGGTAAATATATGTTTTGAGAATAGATGGACTCGAACATGCCCCTAGCACACTCGAGGGTGAGGTCCCTTGTCTTTGAGAACACCCAGGATCCCGCCGTGTGAGTGTTCCAGCCGAGGACTCACTCCTCTATATATACAGGCCTGGTTTGTTCGGTAGATGGTACAGAGTTAGGCGGACCAGAGAGGAGGACACACACAGTAGAGACTATCCAGATTTCATTACCGTCCGTATGGTTCTATTTACAGCATCTGGCGTATGGTTCTATTTACAGCATCGGAACAACATAATTAAAATCAGGCTGCTACAGGTTACCAACAAGACTGCTTATGCTACTAAATTGACTACCCCTCTTGTTAATTATCAAAATGCTTTGAAGGTGAATTTATCCTAAAAAGTTAATGTTCCCTCTCGAGATGCAAGAACCGTGCCTGATTAAACAAACCCCTACTCTTGTGGTAATTATATTTAAATTGAACCCATTAAGGTTTGTAACAATTCAATGAACCCTCAAAGAACCGCTTCTAACTCTCATGATTTAAGTCCTAAGTTCAATTCTTGTGGATCCAATACCTGGGTTCACTTCTCAGTTCCTCCCTAGAATATGTAAGACATGCAAATAGGTGATCAATCAATTCACATGGATGAAGCACAATAAGAACCAAATCTTAAGCAAATTGAAATTAACAAAAAGGGGAAAACATCAATTCATCACATAAAACAAGTCTTGGGCATAGCCTCAATTCCTAGAAATAAAAAGACTACTCAAGCATTGCCATGGTCATAGCAATCTTGATTAAAAAGAACATAAAAATCCTAAGAGAAGAGAAGAAATTGGAGAAGAAGAGAAATCCTAATTTTTGCCAATTGGTAGCAGTCAATAGATGCCTATTTTGAAGCCTAATTTCCCTATTTATAGTGTAGGTTAACTTGGGATTAAAGCAATTACAAAATCAAATCAAATCAGCAAATCAAAATTCTAGATTTTGGGCGTCACGGTCTTGATGCTTGTCACGGCCGGGCATGACAGATTCTGACTTGGAGATGGCTTCACTGTTTGGCCTATCACGCCGTGATGGTCATCAAGGCCTAGCTGTGACCAGTTCTGCCTGTGAGAGTCTAGTTCAGTTTGCATGTCATGGTCGTGACCAGTTATGAGTTTAACATTCTTCTTTCTTTTTAGTCCTACTCGATCATGGTCGTGATGCCTATCACAGTCAAGTCGTGATGGGCTCTGTTTGGCTCATTTTTCTTGTATTTCAAGATCCGCCTTCATGCAAACTCCAACATAATTGGTCCTGAGCATTTTAATCTTCAATTCCTGCACACAAACCCCACAAAACCACCTTACCCGTTCCAAGGTAAGAACTCACAAAAATCAAATTAAATATGCCTAAACTAAATGAAAATGCATGCAAAATGACAAGGAAATATAAGGTGAAATCACACTCATCAAAATACCCCAAGCTTAAGATTTTGCTTGTCCTCAAGTGATGAGTGTAATTATGAAGCATGAGGAGGAATGGAAATGGAATGAGCCAAATCCTCTGAAATCTGCTCTGCAACAATATTCACAAGAGTTGTCCACATCCAAGACCAAAATAAGAACCAACTGTGATAGTATCAAAGCTGTGATGAAAAATTTCAAAATGCAAGTTGATGAAATTTGTAAATAGTTGGTACAAGAATCACATGAAACAGAATTTGAGAAAAATCTGGTTTTGGGGATAGTTCAAAGTGAAGTTGTTGTGGTAGTGGAGAGAAAGGAGGGTCTTTTGTTCACCATGCTTGCCAAGAAACCAGATACTGCTGTCTTGGATAAATATATTGGTTTGGATGCATGTGTGGACAATACAAAATTGGCTCAAAAAGTAAAACCTCATGTGCTTCATGGAACACTTATGCCTAAAGGGGTCAAAAGAGGAGCTTATCACTTGCAGTTTGACCCAGGAGGAACCGAGAGTAGAATCATATTGCTTCTGCAAGTGCCACTTCACAAGCTTTGGGATCCGGGAGGATGCCCTTACACCGTGAGCACCAATTGACCCTTATACCACAGGGTATGGGATCCGGGTGGAAGCTTCGTGATCCTGTCAAGCAAGTGACATTAAAAAAGCGCTTATTGGGAGGCAACCCAAGTTTTCTTTTTTATTAATTTTTCTCTTAGTTATTTTCATTTTCTTGTTAGTTTTTGTTTTTGAATTTGACTCTTGAATAATTTGAGAAGATCAAGAGTTTTCTTTTACTAATAAATTTGCCAAGTGTTTTCAGGGAAAGGAGGAAGGAAGAGCAAGAAAAAACAAAGTCAGCAGCCATCACGCCCTAGCCGTGACACTAGTCACGGCTGTGATGAGCTGAACAGAGAGATCAGAAAGGATCACGACCTTGCCGTGATGGAGGTCACGGCCATGACAGGCCAACTGCTGAGGACCAGAATTGATCACGGCCTGCCCGTGATGAGCATCACGGCCGTGATGCATTTTCCAACAAGTTTTGACTAGGCCTGTGAGCCAGCACCCGCTACCGCCTCGATGAGTTGTTCCAATTTTTCTCCTCTCTCCGACTTGATTATTTACATTGGGGACAATGTAAGTTTTTAAGCTTGGGGTAGGGGTATTTTTGCAATTTGTTTTTTAATTTTCATATTTTGCATGTTGCATTCATATAGGCATAGTTTGCATGATCACATGATTCGATTACCCCCTTGCTTAGATTATGCATCCGATTGTGAGAATTTAGGGCCAAATAAATTGAGGTAGTGAATTCTTGAACCCAATTTTTTTATTCTTGTGATAAGGCTGCAAATAAAAAAATTCTTGAGATGATCATTGATAGTTGATAGTTGATAGTTGATAGTTGATAGTTAGCATTTGCTTCGTAGATTTGTGTTTCTCATTGATTTCTGAACTACTAAAATGTGAGATTTTGAGCCAAAAGGGGAACTCACTAAATCTACCCCATTCTTTGTAATAGAATGTTATTCCTCTTGGATTGTATTTCTCTAGAACTTGACTTGAAACCATTTTGAAGCTTAAAAATTTTTTAAAACATTTTTTGAAAATGATCGAGGCACTAGGTATTTTTCCGGTCTTCTGAGCTTTGATTGACTAAATGCTACCCCTTAGTTGCCCAACTTTGAGCGTAAAAGAATAAAATACTTTTCTTGGTACCCTGAAATATTCTGATGAATGATGTTTGGTAGGTGACCTTCTAAAGTATTGCACAAAAGGGTAATAAGGGTAGTTTAAAAAAGTATGGGATGAGAAAATCAGAAAAAAGTCTCTCTTGAGCTGAAAAATCTCCCCTTCTCCAAATAAAAGAAAAATAAGATAAAAATAAATATAAATAGAGAAGGGGATGACAAAAAGAAAAGTGAGAAATAAAACAAAAATAAAGGAAAAAAGGTGGAAAAATAAATCAAAACCCAAAAAGGTATTTTAGAAGGTGTCATGCTTTGCAATGCTTGATATTTTGCTAGCCTTTTGAAATTTTCTTTTCTTGATTTCCCCACCTAACAATAAATCCCATGGCCCCGTTACAACCAAAGCAAAAGACCTCTTGGTTCTCAATTGTTTTCATTAATAAAGTAGAGATTTGGCTGATAGTCAAGCTTATGGTAGAATTCATTCCTTGAGGAAATTGAGTGAATTATCATATATCCCTAAACACGAGAGTGAGGTAAGAAAGAGTGCCTGAATCAGTGAGAATATGAGTCTAGGGAACCTAAGCTTCTAATTGGACTTGAAATTGATTGTCTCTTGGTGAATTATTTGAAAATGCCTGTTACTGGATTAGTTATTACTCGGGTTCTTGGTTCACTATCTTTGCTCTTTTGATTTCATCTTCTGTCCTTGGTTTTTGCTTGAGGACAAGCAAAGTTTTAAGCTTGGGGTGATTTGATGAGTGTGATTTTACCTTATATTTCATGTACATTTCTGCATGCATTTTCATATAGTTAGGCCATTTTAGTTTGATTTTTGTTAGTTTTTCCTTTGGAATGGATAAGGCGGTTTCGTGGTGTTGTTTTGTAGAAATCAATGAAAAAATGCTCAAGATTGGCCATGATGAAGCTTGGATGAAGATAGAGCTTGAAAAGTGAAGAAAATGTGCCAAGCAGAGCCCATCACGGCCGTGATCAAGCAGAGCTGAAAAGAAAAAAAAAGCCAAAAGTCAGAAGCCGTCACGGCCTAGCCGTGATGACCGTCACGGCCATGACAGACCAGAATTTGAAAGTGCGCCTTTGGCAGAACGCGTCACGGCCTGGCCGTGATGGCCATCACGGTCGTGACACGCGTTATTTGGATCATAATTTCTATAAAAGAGGCGCTGGGCAGAAAAGAAAAGGAGCTTTTTTTGGAGAGCCTGTGACTGAGAGTTGGATGGTTACAAAAGGGGGGTTCCAACCCTAGAAGGGAGCTGCTGAGAGGGGCTGCAATGACGGCTGTGGAAAGCTTCCATGGAGTTTCTTCTCTCCTCTTCTCCTATTTCTCTAGTTTTGCTTTTCTCTGTAATTATGTGTAGCTAAACCCTTTGGTTGTTGGGGTTAGATAATTACCTTTCTAAACTTGATTGTATTGTGATTTAGTTTCAATGCAAGTTTCTATTTCTTTATGAGTATTTGAATTTGTGCTTAATGCTTTCCCTGGTTTGGCCATCCTTGGAATGATTTGTTGCTTTGATAGACAATTGAAAGATTGATGTTAGAGCATGCTCATGAATCAAATGCCAAGTAGTTCATGAACCTAGACATAGGTCTTGGGGTGCTTGCAATCTTATAAGTCTTAGCTTAATGCAAAATCTCAGGTTGATCCACCTAAGACATTAGGGTTTGATTTGGGATTTTAGGCTCATTCCACCTAAGACATTAGGGTTTGAGTATTTAAAAAGGCTTGATTGTCATAATTGAATTAGGACTTGTGTTAGTAACCACTTCATTGCAATCAAGGGAGGATTAGTGTTGTCTAACCCTGACAATTCTATCCTTTTGTTAACCACATCTCTCTTTGCCTTCCAGGTGTTTGAGAAAAAGCCAAAAAGATTTTGTTTGTTTTATTTTGCTTATTTCGAATTCTCTTCTTACACACTTTTAGTCTAGATAGTTGTTGAGTTTGTGAATTGGTAATTGGCAACCGATCCCTGAGGACGATATCCGGTCTTACCACCGTATTACTTGTTTGCGACTAGGTACACTTGCCTATATTTAAAAGTCGTGTCATCAAGCAATCAGTAAGGCCAGAAAAGATAAACAATCAGAGCATGGACAGTGAACCAAGAACCCGAGTAATAAATCCAAGTAACAGGCATATACAATAAGTAACCAAGAGACAATCAATTTCAAGTCCAATTAGAAGCATAGGTTCTCTAGATTCATGCCTCTCACTAATTCGGGCACTCTTCTCTCCCCACTCAAGTGTTTAAGGAGGTATGACAATTCACTCAATTTCCTCAAGGAAGGTACCCTACCATAAGCTTGACTATTAACCAAATATCTACTTTATTAATGAAAACTCATAAGAATCAAGAGGTCTTTTATTTTGGTTGTAATGGGGCCATGGGATTAATTGTTAGGTTGGGAAATCAAGAAAGGGAAAATTCAAGAAGGCTAACAAAATATCGAACAATGCAAAGCATGACAACCTTCTAAAATACATTTTTGGGCTTTAATTCACTTTTCCACCTTTCTTTCTTTCTTCTTCTTTTTTTATTTCTCACTTTCTTTTTCTCATCCCCTTCACCATTTCTTTTTTGCTTTAATTGGAGAAAGAGAGATTTTCAACTTAAGAGAAATATTTTTCTAACTTTTTCATCCCACAATTTATTTTTCAAACCACCTTTTTGCCCTTTTTGCAATACTTTAAAAGGTGCCATATCAAGCATCATTCATCAAAATAAATCAAGGTACCAAGAAAAGCATTTTAATCTATTAGGCTCAAAATTGGGCAACTAAGGGGTAGCATTTAATCAGTCAAAGCTCGGAAGGCCAGAAAAATACCTAGTGCCTCAATCATTTTCAAATATGTTTTCAAAAAAATCTAAGTTTCAAAAAGGTTTCAAGTCAAGTTCTAGGGAATACACTCCGAGAGGAAGAAAACACTCAATCACAAAGAATAGGGCAAATTTAGTGAGTACCCCTTTTAGGCTCAAAAATCTCACATTTAGTAGTTTGAAATTAATGAGAAACACAGATTCAAGGAACTACATGCTAATTATCAACTATCAAAAGATCATCTCAAGCTTTTTTATTTTTAGCCTATCACAAGAATACAAAAATTGAGCTCAAAAATTCACTGTCTGAATTCATTTGGCACAAAGTTCTCACAAGTGGATGCAATTTCAAAACAAGGGGCAATCTAATGATACGATCATGCAAAACGACACATAAATGAATGCAACATGAAAAATGCAATATGCAAAAAAAAATGTAAAATACCCCTACCCCAAGCTTAAAAACTTACATTGTCCCCAATGTAAATAACCAAGTCGGAGAGAGGAGAAAAATGGAACAACTCACAGAGGTGGTGGAGGGTGTTGGCTTAGATGCCAGTCATAGAGCTGTTGGTGGAAGCGTCATGGGCGTGACATTCATCACGGCCAGACCGTGATCGATTCGGATGCTGGTTATTGGGCCTTGTCATGGTCATGATAGACATCACGGCTAGGTCGTGATCAATTCTATTCTGTTGGGCTCCTTCGCATCACGCCCGTGAGCCTCATCATGGCTGGACCCTGCTGCTGGCCTTTAACGACCGTGACCAACATCACGGCTAGGCCGTGATCAATTCTGGTCTCCTCTTCCTTTTTAAAATTTCTCCATCACGACCATGATGGCCATCAGGGCCAGGCCGTGATCTCCTCTGACTTCATTTTTCCATGCATTTTTGCTCTTCATGCCTTCATAACCCGAAAATACTTGGCAAAACCATCAATTTGTGATCTTTCTTCTCTCAATCTTCTCAAATTATTCAAAAACAAAATTTAAAAACAAATTAAAAAGGGAAAGAAAGCTTGGGATGCCTCCCAAGAAGTGCTTATTTATGGTCTTAAGCTTGACCATACTTCCTTCAATCAACCGGGATCAGCTGGGCTTAGAAGTGCAAGAACACCTCTCTTCCAAGGAAGTCCTTCAAAGAGCCTATATTGTTCATATGGCCACATGCGCTTTCGCTTTACTCTTTTCACTCTGATTTTCATGGCCTTACTTCCACCCGGTGGAAGTTTTAACTCCACATGTTGAGCAACTCCAATTTCATCATTATTTGGTGCATCATTTGTCAAAGTTTGGGAGTTGCTTCCATGTTAAGCTCTTCCTTCACCTTCAGAGACATTATCTCAATCCTGCACACATAACTCTCGAAAGAAAGGTTGTTATATGAGTTAGTCAAATCAAAATCCACCCTACCTTCCTCTACATTCAAAAAGAGCTTACCATTTTTTACATCTATTATTGCTCCAGCTATGACCAAGAATGGCCTTCCAAGAATGATAGGGAGTTTAGAATTCCCATTCATATCCAATACCTTGAAATCGGTATGAATGAAAAATTTACCTGCCTTTATAGGGATATTCTCTAGTATGCCATGAAGGGTTTTAGTTGATTCATCCGCAAATTGTAAAGAGAATTTGGATGGTCTCAATTCCTTGTTTCCTAACCTCTCAAAGACAGTAAGCAGCATCAAACTCGCACAAGCCCCTAAGTCACATAAGGCATGGTCTATTTTCACTTTTCCACTTGAGCAAGAAATAGAGAAACTTCCTGGATCTTTTAGTTTATGAGGCATTTTAGTTTTTATCATGGCATCATGCTCCTCAATTAAGCTCTTAGTCTCTTTTTCTACTTGTTTTTTCTTGACTAACCTTTGTGGGAAAGGTATTGGGGGTTGGTAAGGTGGTGGAGGGACATACTTTGGCTCTACCTCTTCTTGTTCACTCATGTCCTCCTCACATTCCACATCCTTTTCAACTACCCCAAGCTTATCATCCCTCAAGTATATAGCATTACAGTGCTCATTGGGATTAACTTCGGGTTGTCCTGGAAAGTACCCTTAGTTCTAGAATATTGATCAGCCGCTGGGTAGTCTAGTTTTATAACTAGAAAAACCTTGGCTTTGTGCTAATTTTATATCATTTTCGCCCAAATTAGACTTGATTGTCCTTAAGCAGCATTTTGAGTCTGTAAAGTATTTTTAGGTTAATTTAGTTGATTTAGAGTTAAATAAAGCACTTATGCTATTTTCTGTTTTCAGGTTAATAAAAAGAAGTAAATCTGGAGCTTTCGCCCCGCGAGTAGGCATTAGCCTCGCGAATCTGAAGGTGACTGTGCCAGGAAATTTGCAACCTTTCTGTGTCGCCCCGTGAATAGATTACTCGCCTCGCGAGACTGAAGACCAGAAGCCATGACTTTTCCATTCCTCGCTGCGCGAGACGTTCTTCGCCTCACGAGAATACCAAATGCTGCAAGATTCACCTCGCGAGACAGTGTTCGCCTCGCGAGTCCGCGTAGTCCAGAAGTTGTATATAAGTCTGTTTTAGACATAATTGAGGGTGGCTAGTTGGCTAGCAGCTTTAGTTAGTCAGTAGTCGCAGTTTTCAGTAGTTTATTTTCTTTTCTGTTTATTTCTGTAATGGAGAGCTAGTCTCCTAGATTAATCTACTGTGATTGGTTTCAATTACACTTGAGGTTATGTATTTCCTATTTTGTTTGCTATTCTCTCTTCAATGCGATGCTATATGTTTCTGTTTGTTATTTCAGGAGTGTATAGTGTTGTGTTGATTCATTTCGGTGATGCTATGTTCCTATACTTAATCGCGTTTGTTATTTCGCGTGTGTTCATTCATGTTCGTTAGTTCATGAGGGCTTAACCCCATTTGTTATTTCGGGAATAGGAACATACATCCGTAGTAGCGATTGCGTTTGTTATTTGTTGCTACAACCGGGAGGGGATTAGAATCTGCTTAGGGCTTGGAATTATATGAACCAATGATAGTGGGAAACCGAGAACAGTGGGTTAATCGTCTTTATTTTATTTGTTAATCTCTTTGACTGCTTTGTTTTACTGCTTTGTTTTGTTTTGTTTTCCTTATTTGCATTCAATCCAAAACCCCCCATTCCTAATTTTTTTTCTGTTAATAATAGCAACCTAAGAGTCCTTGAGAGACGACATCCGAGTTGTCGCTTCCCTATCTACATTATTTTGTAAACGCTCGTTCTTTTTGGTGCGTGGCGACAGCGCGATCAAATATGTACTAGCTTGTTGGGCAATCTGAGTTTCTAACATCTTATTATGGATGGTTAAGTTATCTACTTTAGATGTTAACTCCTTTATTGCCTCATTGACTGCCCTACCTTGTTGCCTAAACTCTTCATTTTGCTTTGTTTGAGTTTCAACAAAATTTTCCAAAAGAGACTCAAGTTTAGACATTTGTACCTGAGGATACCTCGATGCGGGTTTCCTATTACCTTGGCCTTCTTGGAATTCAAGGTTCAAAGTGTTGTTGTAGTTCCCGTAGGAGAGATAAGGGTTATTCTTCCTTCCTTGGTTGTAAGAATTTGGGGAAACATAGTTTGGCAACTTCAGGTTCGTGTCATAAAAATTGTGACAAGAATTCACTTGTTCACCCGAAGCGCCGGATCCAGGAGCACTACCATGTGGGCACTCCATCATGTCATGTCCCTACATACCACAAATCTCTCACAAACAACAATAGTAGCACCTATTGAACTCACATTAGGTTTTTCAAACTTATCAATGCTTTTACTCAATGAGTCAACTCTAGACATAATTAAATCATTGACATTCATTTCAAACTTACCCCCCGAAAGCTTTTTCATGTTATTACATCTTTATGAACCCCATTGGTGATAGTTGGTGGCAACGTTCTCAATGATCTCAAATGCTTGAGTCAGTGGTCTATTCATCCATGCTCCACCAGCTGCGGAGTCAAGTGACACCTTCGAAGAATAGTCCAATCCATTGTAGAAGGTATGCACTAAAAGCCACTTCTCAAGCCCATGATGTGGGCAAGATTCTAGCAATCCCTTGTAACAATCACAAGCTTTGGATAAGCATTCTCCGTCCTTTTGGTAGAAGCCGGTGATCTGAGTTCGTAGGTAAGGGGTCTTGGATGGTGGGAAGAATTTTTCCAAGAATGCCTGCTCCAGTTGGTCCCAACCAAGCTCTTGCCTTTCCAGTCAGAGAGGAGGGGAATAACCTCAAGCGAATGGCATCAATCGGGGCACCTTGAATTCTTATTGCATCCCAGAATTCCAAGAATGTCTCCACATGATCAGTCGGATCTTCCGAGGGTAATCCTCCAAACTGATGTTGCCTAATCATGCCAATTAACTGAGGCGGTATAGTGTAGTTCTCCGCCTCAATTTCTGGCCTAGCAATCCCAGTTCGCAAACCCCTAGCATTTAGGGCTGCGCAGTCCTTCCGTGGTTTGGTATCCAGTAGATTCGCCATGAGTGGAATGAGGATCAACCTTTCTCTCGCTCTTTGTCTTTGTAGTTTCCTACGTCTATGAAAAGTCATTTCGATCTCAGGGTCAACTTCAATAAGAGCTCCAAGACTTTGGGATCTTCGCATAAAAGAGAAAAATACCTGCAAAGAGAGAGATAGATACACTAGAAAAAGAAAGAAAAAATTAATAAAAAAATGTCCTGAAAAATCAATTTAAAAATTAAATTTAAATTCAAGGAAGCATAGTCCCAAGCAACGGCGCCAAAAACTTGATAGCGTGAATCCGCAAGTGTACGGCTTCGTCGAAAGTAATAAAAAGATCGGACCCACAGAGACCATGATCTTAAACAACAATTAATTATTAAATTAATTAAACTAAACAAGAAAAAGATTTGGTTTTTGAAATAATAATTAACTAACAAATCAAGTATTTAAAACGCAATCAAACAGAATCACAAAGCAAATCAAATATGGAGTTTTTCAAATTAAAAGAGATTTCCAGGAATTGGGTTACCAACAAGACTGCTTATGCTACTAAATTGACTACCCCTCTTGTTAATTATCAAAATGCTTTGAAGGTGAATTTATCCTAATAAAGTTAATGTTCCCTCTCGAGATTCAAGAACCATGCCCAATTAAACCAACCCCTACTCTCGTGGTAATTGTATTTAAATTTAACCTATTAAGTTTTGTAACAATTCAATGAACCCTCAAAGGACCGCTTCTAACTCTCGTGATTTAAGTCCTAAGTTCAATTCTTATGGATCCAATACATGGGTTCACTTCTCAGTTCCTCCCTAGAATATGTAAGACATGCAAATAGGTGATCAATCAATTCACATGGATGAAACACAATAAGAACCAAATCTAAATCAAATTGAAATTAACAAAAAGGGAAAAACATCAATTCATCACATAAAACAAGTCTTGGGCATAGCCCTAATTCCTAGAAATAAAAATACTACTCAACCATTGTCATGGTAATAGCAATCTTGATTAAAAAGAACATATAAATCCTAAGAGAAGACAAGAAATTGGAGAAGAAGAGAAATCCTAATTTTTGCCAATTGGTAGCAGTCAAGAGATGCCTATTTTCGAGCCTAATTGCCCTATTTATAGTGTAGGTTAACTTGGGATTAGAGCAATTAGAAAATCAAATCAAATTAGCAAATCAAAATTCCAGATTTTACGCGTCAAGGCCGTGATGCCTGTCACGGCCAGGCCGTGATAGGTTCTGACTTGGAGATGGCTTCACTACTTGGTCTGTCACGGCCGTGATGGTCATCACGGCCTACCCGTGATCAGTTTTGCCTGTGAGAGTCTGGTTTAGTTTGCATGTCACGGTCGTGATGGCCATCACGACCTGGCCTGACCTGTAACATCCTAAAATTCTAATATAATTAATATAATTAATTTGATAAAAAAGTATTAGGTTATTAAAAAGTATATTACAAATAAAATATAATTAAGAAGTTTAGTGTAAAAATTTAATGATATAAGAATTTATGGAAATTACTTAACTATTATAGATAAATAAATAATGCAAAATATATATATATATATATATATATATATATATATATATATATATATAAAAGTGGCGTACGGGGGGTGTTAGGCCCCAGGTAACCTTTCATAGGCTTTGGCCTTGCGAAAAGCCATTTATATGGGTTAAACATAGAAGAAAAAAAAAGGAATCATAAAACCTAAAAATCCCGTGTGCTAGTTGATTGTGCCTAATGTTATGTGTATATATAAATTGGTCACTGCGCATGAGGGGGTAGCGCCGCACAGTGAGTGAGTATAGCGAGGGAGGGACTTCTATTCTTTGGCAGTGCAATCGTTGTAACACACTGTTGACGAATCTGGGCAAGTATACCCAGTCGTGCAAGTAATACGGTGGTGAGACCGTTTTATCGTTCCCACGAGGATTGCGACAAGTACTAGAACGTACCAATTCAACTACTATCTAAGCGATTCTTGGATTGAAGAGAGTTCTACACTAATTATCAAGCCCACAAAAGTAAAAATAAACATAATAAGAAAAACAAACTCTTTTTGTAATTTTCTCAAACACTTGGAAGGCGATAAAAGAAGGTTTTCAAATATGATAAAAGATGTTGGGATTAGGTTCACTAAACTTCATCCCCATGCAATGACATTACTAATAAACAGTTTCCACTTCAAATATGACAATCAATTCACTAGATTACTCAAGCCCTGATCTCTCAGATGACAAGAACCTAAATCCACTAATAGACCCTAATCTCTTAGGTGGCCTAGATTAATAAATTTGCATGATGATTAGGGATTACACGATTGCTAATAAACCTAAATCCATTCCTAGATACAAGGTTTACCAGGTGGTTGATTTCAGTTCTGGAATTGATAAAAACGTCTCCATTGCATATCAAAAC
Organism: Sophora flavescens; assembly: GCA_030762895.1. Classification (NCBI taxonomy): domain Eukaryota; kingdom Viridiplantae; phylum Streptophyta; class Magnoliopsida; order Fabales; family Fabaceae; genus Sophora; species Sophora flavescens. The sequence continues at coordinate 104,679,444 of CM061066.1, read as the reverse complement.
ACTAATCAAGTTATGGGGGTGCTAGCCACAACAGGCATTAAGCATAGAAATCAATCACTCATTAAGAAGAAAAAACTGTATTATAAAGTCAAGTCAAATACATAGAGGATTCAGATTTAGCTACCCTAACCCCAACAATGGGAGTTTAGTTACACATCATCAAAGTAAAAGGGAAAAGAAAAGATACTAAGATGAAGGAAGGGAAGCACTCCATAGAAGGATGCACCCAGCCACCACAACAGCAGAAATTTCATTTCCTAGGGTTTCTTGGCCGCCTCCTTATCTCCCCATCCAATCCCCTCCTGATTCTAACCTAAAACAACTTATAACAGGGGTTCTGGGTTTCGCGCGCTCGCGGGGCGAGTCATTACTCGCGAGGCGAGCATTAAAATCTGGTCTTCAGTTATTGGATCTCTCGCGAGGTGAGACACTGTTTGCACGGTGAGACAGAACAGGTTGCATTTTCTGGCACAGTCATCAGTCAGGCTCGCGAGGCGAGGTGTGATTCATGGGGCGAGACAGAAAGGATGACATTCTGCTGTTTCTGGCTGTCTGCAGTCTCGCGGGGCGAGTAGACTCTCGCGGGGCGAGCATTCCCATAATTGCATTCTCCACTGTTTCTTCACTCCCTTGGCTCTAAGTTAACCATATTTTTCAGTGATTCCTGCAAAACAACATCAAGAAACCGCTTCACCCGTTCCAAGGGAAAATCTAACAAAATAAAAAAAAATAATGCCTAATCTATATGAAAAATGCATGCAAAAATGTAAAGGAAACATCATGTAAAATCACACTATCACACACACAGATCCAAAAAACCAGTGAATGGAAGAAGAATTTTTAGAGAAGCACTACCTCTTATCATAAATAATTTTTAGAACACCTTGGAGGTCTTCGAGAGGTGAATAACAATACTTTTTATGAACCCTTTCTATGGTATTTTATGTGTTTACGGTTATTTTAAATTAACGATATCATATTTCAATTGTTGAATGATATTATTTTTCGTTACTTGTGCTAATTGGGTGATAAAAATTATTGCTGAAATAGGAATTTTTGTAAAACACCTCCTTGTTGTACTCTGAGTATATAATATATAATGGGGATTATTTTCTTATTTGGCTTGCAAAGGGACACTGACGCATGTATGGGGACCCTGATACAAGTACTACTAATTCTATTTATCAATAAAGAAATTCTAGCATATGAGCTTGCTGATATATATTTATATTTATATAAAAAATGGATTTTTAATCATACAAATGGAAACTGAGTGTAAACTATTTTTTTGTTTTTGTTTTGTGGTTCTTCATAAAAAATGGGATAATTGTTAAATTGATGTTATGATGTGTTTGTTTGTCTGGATATTTATGATTAATATAATATATGTATGATTGATATTTGTACTAGTGGAATGATATGCTTGATGACATATGTTATGTCTTGATGTTCGTGTTTGTCATAGTGTAGTTATAAAATTACTTGATGACATGATATGAGTCTATTTGGTATGCATGATAAGATTAAGTATTTAATTTATGGTAAATGAGTTGTTACATGTATGAGACACGGAATTTGTGCCTTATGATATGTTGTTTGATGTTCGCCCCAATACCGCCTATGATAGGGGTATCGAAGAGTAATACCACCTTAACGGGGTATCGAAAGTAACATCGCCATGTAATTGGGATGTCAAAAATTAGCAATACCACCTAAAAGGGGGTATCGAAAGTAACACCACCACGGTTGGGGTGTCGAAAAAGGAGAAATGTCATCATGTGCACATGAGAGGTATCGAAATGAAAATGTCCCCGACAGGAGGGTGACATCGAAACACTCCTCGTGAGTAGGGGTGGGCAATGGGACGCCGTTGTCATGTGATGTGTGAATTTATGGCATGCCGACAATAGACCAATTTAATTATGAGGTCTTCGGGCCACTTGGACTAATCTAGAATTTATTTGGTATATGGAATGTGATGTATTGAGATGGGTTGTAATGCTATATGCTCTCGAGTTACTGAGATTATTGTTGTTGTTAAAAGTATTTTCCTTCGTATATATTATTTTGGAAAATTAGCGGATGCCATGGACAGTTTTTCCGGTTACCGCGCCGGCTGAGAACAACACTGTTTTCGAAAATATTTTATAAATTGTATTGTTGTTCACTGGGATTTTATATCTCATTATAAGTGTTGTTTTCAGAATCCGATGACATCGCTGTTGACCCAGAGATCTGAAGAGTCATCCTTTTGATTAGCTAGTGGGTTAGTAATGTAGTATGGCTGAGAGTACTATGCGAACGACATTCTTGATCTTACGTATTATTTTTCTTGGATTGTAATTAGACGCCCGATTTTGAGGCTTTTCTTTTATTTGGTTTTATCCAGATGTATGGATTATTATTATATTTATTACTTTGATACATTATTATTATTTTATTTAATATGAGACATTTACCAGACTTATATAATTGAGAAAAATTTTATGACCAGCATATTTTAATTAAATGTTTTGAAGGATTTTTCTCGAAATTAATTTGGGTTACTAATGTAATGATGGGTGTTACATTTATGGTATCAGAGCAGTTCGATTCTAAATCGGACTGTGGTAGTGGGGCTTTTTCAAAAACAAAACTTGGGCGAAAAGGATGCTTGTTAGAGTTATAATTCTGCATTCTATTCTTTTCGATATTGGACTTGATCAACCCACTGTTTGATTGGTGGTATGCAGATAATGGCAAGAACAAGGCGAGGAGAAATGATGCACTTGCAGCGACTTTGGCTCGGATGGCCAGAGTTATGCAGGAGCAGACGGAGTCTCTCCGCCAAATGAGGGATAATAGGGACGTGCTTAACGTGGTACCGGTTGCAGCTCCAGATCCACAGTACAGGGGTCTGTCAGAGTTCAGGAATAATAATCCGCCAACTTTTCGAGGGGCCATCGATCCTATTGAGGCAGAGGAATGGTTATTGAAATTAGAGAAGATCTTCCGGGACATGGGGTGCTCTGATGCTCAGAAGGTGGATTTTTCCACCTATATGTTATGCAGAGCACTGGTGGAACTGTGCCAGGGGCGGGTTGCTTGCTTCGGGCGCCCCTATCACGTGGGACAGATTCAAGGAGGTATTTCTGGAGAAGTACTTTCCGCACAGTGTCCGGATACAGAAAGAGATGGAGTTTCTACATCTTCGTCAAGGGAGTATGACGGTGGCGGAATATGTGGCCTAGTTTGAGAGGCTTACAAGGTTCTCCACACAGGTGAGGGATAATCCTGATGGTCCATGGAAAGCAATTAAGTTCAAGCTGGGTTTGAAGCCAGAGCTGCAGAGCCTTATTGGGCTCCTAGATATTTGAGACTACCCTGCCTTAGTGAACATGTGTAGGGTGGCGGAGCAGAATATGCAAGTTGTGCTGGCTGGGAGGTCGAAGGAGAAGAGCTCCAGTGACGGCAAGAGGTTCCATGGGAAATGGGGTAATTTCCAGAAGAGCCTACGACCTGTGCCTACAATCACGAAGGGTAAGCAGGTTCAAGGTGCTCAAGGTGAAAGCGGGACTGCATGTTACAAGTGTGGGTGGCAGCATGGAGATCGTGTGTGCCCCGCGGCACAAACCACTTGCCACAAATGCGGGAAGATGGGACACTTTGCTAGGATGTGCAAGTCAGGGGGACAATCTCAAACCAGATCACTGAACCATGGGCGGGGCTTTACCATCCAAGGAGAAGAGGTGAAGGAGTCCGACGGTTTGATCCAAGGTAAGGGCTTTATTAAAGGTCATGATGTTATAATATTGTTCGATTCGGGAGAAACATATTCATTCATTTCGTTTAAATGTGCTCAATTCTTAGAGTTACCTGTTACTAAACTGTCATATGATCTGTGTGTTTCTACTCCTGCTAAAGATAGATTGATTACTTCTTCTGTCTGCCTGTAATGTCCCTTATTGTTTCAAGACCTGACTTATATTGTTGATTTGATATGTTTACCTATGTGTGGTCTAGATATTATCTTGGGCATGGACTGGTTGTCTCGTAACAATGCTATTATTGATTGTGCTAGTCGAACTATTTCTTTCATTCAACAGTCCATGTCTGTTAACTCTCCTAGGACAGAACATCTTATCTCTGCTGCCTCATGTCGTAAGTGCTTAGTTGAGGGAGCTCAGGGATATATACTTCTCTTTTCTGCTAAGATAGAGGCTGAAAGTGATATAGCGGCGTTGCCTATTGTGTGTGAGTTCCCAGATGTGTTTCCTAAGGATGTCTCTAATTTACCTCCAGATAGAGAGTTTGAGTTTACCATAGATCTAGTATCCGGGAGTGGACCAGTATCAGTAGCACCCTATAGGATGACACCTCTAGAGTTGAGCGAGCTCAAGAAACAGATAGAGGATATGTTACAAATGGGGTTTATTAGGCCTAGTGTGTCACCTTGGGGAGCACCGGTGCTTTTAGTGAAGAAAAAGGATGGGAGTATGAGGTTGTGTGTTGATTATAGGCAACTGAATAAGGTAACTGATGTCGTGCGCGGACGCACGCGCGTTGCGAATCCGGCAAGTGTACCGGACTGCCGTCAAGTAATAAAAGATATCGAACCCACAGAGACTGTGTTCCCGAATCGCAATCGGTTTTCGAATCGATTAGATCTGGACTTTGTAAAAAGGATTTTTATATTTTTGAAATGGTTTTTGAATTTGAAAGAAAGATGGGCAGAGAACAATTAAAACAGAAAACAATTGTTTATGGGGTTTTTATCTAAAACGGATTCCTAGGGATTTGGGTTACCTTTGAGGCTGTTTATGTTGCTAACTGATTTACCTTTGTTGATTACCGAAATTGCCTTGAAGGCGAGTTTATCCTCTAATAGCTTAAGCTCCCTCTCGGGTTACAAAAGCCGTGCCCAATTGACCCGACCCCTACTCTCGTGGTAGTCGATCCCAGATTGGACCCTTTGCGTTCCGTGACAACTCGTTGCTCCTCGAGGGACGGCTTCTAACTCTCGTGATTTCAGTCCCAAGTCTGACTTCTATAGGTCCGACACCCAAGTTCACCGCTAGGTTCCTCCTTGGAATGTCTCGGTCATGCAAATAACCTAAGTTCACCGCTAGGTTCCTCCTTGGATCATTCACATCTCACAAACTAGTGGCTGCCGGGCTTTACGAGTGAATCACCCTAGAAATCCTAAGTTCACCGCTAGGTTCCTCCTTAGAACGTCTATGTCACGTAAATAAACGGTTGCCGAAATTTATGAGTGAATAACACACTAGAAATCAGATCTAAAACAATTATAAATCAACAATGGTTTCAACATCAAATTAACATCATTTACAAACTTGCCTCGGGCAGAGCCCTAGTCCCTAGAAACTAAGCTACTACTCCAGTCTTGCCATGGAGATGACAAGCTGGGTTGACAACATAATAAAAATAAGAAAAGAGAAGAGAGGAGAAGAGGAGAAGAGATCCTAAATCTATGCCTAGAGTAGTAGCCCCAAAGGTCTGATCCTTCTATGATGTTCATCCCTGTATCTGATGCCTTGGTCCATATTTATAGAAATGGGGAAGTTAGAGTCCCAAACCAACTCAAAATCTGATCTATTTCGGTTTCTTCAGGTCCAAGTAATGCGCGTCACGGCCGTGATGGCCATCACGGCCTGGCCGTGACGGTCTCTGCCTCTGCAATTCTGGAAAATCCAATTTCTCGCGACGCGAGATATGTTTCGCGACGCGAGACTTCAGTTTCATGGCCCGTGAAGAATTTCACGGCAGGGCCGTGATGTGCTCTGACTTTTGGTGGTTTTGGGTCACGGCCGTGATGGCTATCACGGCCAGGCCGTGACAGACTCTGACTTCAGCCTCTGTTTTTTTTTCAGTTTTTGCTCGATCATGGCCGTGATGGGCATCACGGCTAGGCCGTGATGGGCTCTGTTTGGCTCATTTTCTTCAGTTTTAAAGCTCCATCTTCATCCAAACTTCATCATGGTTGATCTTGAGCAATTTACCCTTGATATCTGCAAAACAACACACGAAAACCGCCTTACCCGTTCCAAAGGAAAATTAACCTAAAATCTAATTAAAAATGCCTAAACTACATGAAAATGCATGCAAAATGATAGACAAAGATGATGTGGAGTCACACTCATCAAATCACCCCAAGCTTAAAACTTTGCTTGTCCTCAAGCAATTACTCAGGCCATAAGATAAATCAATCAAAGCATGGATAGTGAACCAAGAACCCTAGAAGCTAATCCAAGTAATAGGCGTTTTTAATAAGCACTCAAGAGATAATCAAGTTCAAGTCCAATTAGAAGAATAGGTTCTTCAAGTTCATGTTCTCACTGATTTGGGCACTCGTCTCACCTCACTCAAGTGTTTTAGGGTTTATGACAATTCACTCCATTTCCTCAAGTAAAGTATTTTACCATAGGCTTGACTATTAACCAAATCTCTACTTTATTTAAGAAAACACTTAAGAATCAAGAGGTCTTTTCCTTTGGTTGTAATGTGGCCATGGGATTTATTGTAAGGTGGGAAAATCAAGGAAAGGGAATTTCAAGAAGGCTAGACAAATCATCAAACATTGCAAAGCATGACACCTTCTAAAATACCCCTTTTTTTGGGCTTTGGTTTACTTTTCCACCTTTTTTTTCTTCTATTATTATTTTTTTTCTTTTTCTTTTCATTTCTCACATTCTTTGTCATCCCCTTCTCCATTTTTTCTGTTTATTTCATTTTTATTTGTTTGGAGAAGGGGAGATTTATAGCTCAAGAGAAATTACTTTCTAGCTTTTTCTTCCCATACTTTTTCCAACTACCATTTTGCCCTTTTTGTAATACTTTAAAAGGTGCCATACCAAACATTATTTATCAAATTAATTCATGGTACCAAGAAAAGTATTTTTTTTTCTTTAGGCTCAAAATTGGGCAACTAAGGGGTAGCATTTATCAATCAAAGCTCGGGAGGCCGGAAAAATACCTAGTGCCTCAATCATTTCCAAAAATGTTTTCAGAAATTTTTAAGTTTTGAAATGGTTTCAAGTCAAGTTCTAGAAAATACAGTCCATGAGGAATTAAATCACTCTATCACAAGAAATGGGGTAGATTTAGTGAATACCCCCTTTTTGGCTCAAAATCTTACATTTAGTAGTTCAAAAATCAGTGAGGTACACAAGTCTAAGGAACCACATGCTAATTATCAACTATCAAATGACTATCTCAAGAATTTTTATTTTTAGCCATATCACAAGAATAATGAAAAATTGGGTTCAAAATTCACTATCTCAATTCATTTGGCTCCAAGTTTTTACAATCGGATGCATGTTCTAAGTGAGGGGCAATCTAGAGAATGTGATCATACCAATCTAAGCCTATGTGAATGCAACATGAATGCAACAATGCAAATGCAAAAATAAATACCCCTACCCCAAGCTTGATTACTTACATTGTCTCCAATGTAAATAATCAAGTCGGAGAGAGGAGAAAAATTGGAACAACTTACCGAGTCGGTAGCGGGTGTTGGCTTCACATTCCAGTCAAAACTTGGGTAGAAATTGTATCACGGCCGTGAGGCTTATCACGGGCAGGCCGTGATCGTTTCTGATCCTCAGGAGTTGCCCTGTCACGGCCGTGATCTACATCACGGCTAGGCCGTGATGCTCTCTGATCTTGGCATCCTACTCATCACGCCCGTGATGGTTGTCACGGCTAGGCCGTGATCCTTTCTGTGCTCTTGTTTATTTTCATCACGGCCGTGACCACTGTCACGGCCAGGGCGTGATGGCCTCTGACTTTATTTTTTTATGCTCTTCTTCTCTTTCTCAACCTGAAAACACTAGACAAACCTATTAATGATATTTTTGCCTCTTGATCTTCTCAAATTATTCAAGAGGTTAAATCAAAAACAAAAGGAAAAAGGGAAAGAAAACTTGGGTTGCCTCCCAAGAAGCGCTTATTTATGGTCTTAAGCTTGACCATACTTCCTCAAGTCAACCGGGGTCGGCTGGGCGTAGAAGTGCAGGAACACTTCTTTTCCATGGAGCTCCTTCAAATAGCCGTTTCTGCTCATACGGCCAATAATGCTTCCGCTTCGCTCTTTTCTCTCGGAGCTTCCTAGCCTTCCTTCCTCCCGGCGGAAGTTTTATTTCAGTATGGATAGCAACTCCAATTCCATCACTGCTGAGTGCATCATTAGCCATGCATACCTTCGGAGTTGCTTCCATGTTCAGTTCTTCTTTTACCACTGGAGACGTTGTATCAATTCTGCACACATGGCTCTCAAAAGGAAGGTTGTTATCAGAGTTAGACAATTGAAAATCGATCCTTCCTTCCTCTACAGTTAGAGAGAGCTTCCCATTCCTTACGTCTATTACTGCTCCAGCAGTTGCCAAGAATGGCCTTCCTAAAATGATGGGGAATTCAGAATTCCCTTTCATATCCAATACCAGGAAGTCGGTAGGGATGAAGAATTTCCCTACCTTCACAGGGACATTCTCTAGTATGCCTAGAGGAGTCCTAGTTGAGCCGTCCGCAAATTGTAAGGAGAATTTGAACGGTCTCAACTCTTTACTTTCCAACCTTTCCATGATAGTAAGGGGCATCAAGCTCGCACTAGCCCCTAAGTCACATAAGGCTTGGTCAATGTACACTTGTTCAATTGAGCAAGCGATGGAGAAACTACCTGGGTCTTTCAGTTTAGTAGGCATTTTAGTCTCTACATCTACTTGCTTTTTCCTAACCAACCTTTGTGGGAAAGGTATCGGGGGTTGGTACGGTGGTGGAGGGACATATTTCGGTTCTGGCTCCTCTTTTTCACTCGTGTCCTCCTCCGGTTCCACGTCCATTTCAGCTACCCCCACCCCAAGCTTATCATCCCTCAAGTGTATGACATTGCAATGCTCGTTGGGATTTGCTTCGGGTTGCCCCGGGAATGCACCCTTAGGTCTCGAGTACGTGCTGGCTTGTTGGGCAATCTGGTTTTCTAGCATCTTGTTATGAGTTGCTAAGTTGTCTACCTTAGATGCTAGATCCTTTATTGCCTCACTCACTGCCCTTCCTTGTTGTCTAAACTCCTCATTCTGTTTTGTCTGAGTTTCGACAAAACTTTCAAATAAAGTCTCGAGTTTAGATCTTTGTACCTGAGGATACCCCGGTGCTGCTCTCTTATTACCTTGACCTTCTTGGAACTCATGGTTGAGCGTGTTGCTGTAGTTGCCGTAGGAGAGGTAAGGGTTGTTCCTTCTTTGGTTGTAGGGATTTGGGGGAGCATAGTTGGGCAGCTTCGGGTTCGTATCATAGTAGTTGTTACAAGAGTTCACTTGTTCACACGAAGCGCCGGATCCATGTGGGCATCCCATCATGTCATGTCCCTGCATTCCACAAATCTCACAAACAAGGTTAGTAGCACCTAATGCATTCACATTAGCTCTTTCAAGCCAATCAAAACGTTTGTTAAGTGAGTCTATCTTTGACATAATAAGATCTGTGCTATTTACCTCAAACTTACCCCCCGAAATCTTGTTCGGGTTATTACCTCTTTCGGATCCCCATTGGTGGTAGTTGGTGGCGACATTCTCGATGATGTTGAATGCCTCAGTGAGAGGCCTATTCATAAATGCTCCACCGGCTGCAGAATCTAGTGACACCTTCGAAGAGTAGTCCAATCCGTTATAGAAGGTGTGCACTATTAACCACCTCTCGAGTCCGTGATGTGGGCACGACTCCAGCAGTCCCTTGTATCGATCCCAGGCTTCCGATAATGATTCTCCGTCTTTTTGGAAGAAGCCGGTGATCTGGGTTCTTATGTAGGCCGTCTTGGATGGAGGGAAGAATTTCTCCAAGAACGCCTGCTCCAGTTGGTCCCAAGTGGTCAAAGTGTTAGTGGGGATTTGCTTAAGCCAGGCCTTCGCCTTTCCAGTGAGAGATGAGGGGAATAGTCTCAAACGCACAACATCGATCGAGGCTCCATGAATCCGGATTGCATCGGTGAACTCTAAAAATGTCTCTATGTGATCGGTCGGGTCCTCCGAAGGCAATCCTCCGAATTGATGTTGCCTAATCATGTTGATTAGCATAGGTGGTATGGTATAGTTTTCCGCCTCAATCTCTGGCCTTGCAATCCCAGTTCGCAAGCCTCTCGCATTTGGGGCTGCGTAATCCTTCAAAGGTTTTGTATCCGGTTGATTCGCCATGAGTGGAACGGGACTCAACCTTTCTCCCTTTCTTTGTAGTCTTCTACGTCTGTGGAAGGTCCTCTCGATCTCCGGATCAATCTCACTAAGGCTCCCAAGACTTAGAGATCTTTGCATATAACACACAGAGAGATGGATACAATAGAAGGAAAAGAATTTTTTTTTTGATTTTTGACTTTTGATTTTTTTTTTTTTTTTTTTAATTTATTTCAGAAATAAAAATCAAATAAAAAGAAAAGGGTCCAGAAAATCAATTTAAAAACTAATTGAAATTCGAAAAGGCACAGTCCCCGGCAACGGCGCCAAAAACTTGGCGTCGTGCGCGGACGCACGTGCGTTGCGAATCCGGCAAGTGTACCGGACTGCCGTCAAGTAATAAAAGATATCGAACCCACAGAGACTGTGTTCCCGAATCGCAATCGGTTTTCGAATCGATTAGATCTGGACTTTGTAAAAAGGATTTTTATATTTTTGAAATGGTTTTTGAATTTGAAAGATAGATGAGCAGAGAACAATTAAAACAGAAAACAATTGTTTATGGGGTTTTTATCTAAAACGGATTCCTAGGGATTTGGGTTACCTTTGAGGCTGTTTATGTTGCTAACTGATTTACCTTTGTTGATTACCGAAATTGCCTTGAAGGCGAGTTTATCCTCTAATAGCTTAAGCTCCCTCTCGGGTTACAAAAGCCGTGCCCAATTGACCCGACCCCTACTCTCGTGGTAGTCGATCCCAGATTGGACCCTTTGCGTTCCGTGACAACTCGTTGCTCCTCGAGGGACGGCTTCTAACTCTCGTGATTTCAGTCCCAAGTCTGACTTCTATAGGTCCGACACCCAAGTTCACCGCTAGGTTCCTCCTTGGAATGTCTCGGTCATGCAAATAACCTAAGTTCACCGCTAGGTTCCTCCTTGGATCATTCACATCTCACAAACTAGTGGCTGCCGGGCTTTACGAGTGAATCACCCTAGAAATCCTAAGTTCACCGCTAGGTTCCTCCTTAGAACGTCTATGTCACGTTAATAAACGGTTGCCGAATTTATGAGTGAATAACACACTAGAAATCAGATCTAAAACAATTATAAATCAACAATGGTTTCAACATCAAATTAACATCATTTACAAACTTGCCTCTAGCAGAGCCCTAGTCCCTAGAAACTAAGCTACTACTCCGGTCTTGCCATGGAGATGACAAGTCAAGTTGACAACATAATAAAAATAAGAAAAGAGAAGAGAGGAGAAGAGGAGAAGAGATCCTAAATCTATGCCTAGAGTAGTAGCCCCAAAGGTCTGATCCTTCTATGATGTTCATCCTCAGATCTGATGCCTTGGTCCATATTTATAGAAATGGGGAAGTTAGAGTCCCAAACCAACTCAAAATCTGATCTATTTCGGTTTCTTCAGGTCCAAGTAATGCGCGTCACGGCCGTGATGGCCATCACGGCCTGGCCGTGACGGTCTCTGCCTCCGCACTGGGAAAATCCAATTTCTCGCGACGCGAGATATGTTTCGCGACGCGAGACTTCAGTTTCATGGCCCGTGAAGAATTTCACGGCAGGCCGTGATGTGCTCTCGACTTTTGGTGGTTTTGGGTCACGGCCGTGATGGCTATCACGGCCAGGCCGTGATGACTCGACTTCACCTCTTTTTTTCAGTTTTTGCTCGATCATGGCCGTGATGGGCATCACGGCTAGGCCGTGATGGGCTCTGTTTGGCTCATTTTCTTCAGTTTTAAAGCTCCATCTTCATCCAAACTTCATCATGGTTGATCTTGAGCAATTTACCCTTGATATCTGCAAAACAACACACGAAAACCGCCTTACCCGTTCCAAAGGAAAATTAACCTAAAATCTAATTAAAAATGCCTAAACTACATGAAAATGAATGCAAAATGATAGACAAAGATGATGTGGAGTCACACTCATCAGTAACCATCAAGAACAAATATCCCTTTCCTAGGATAGATGAACTCTTAGATCAGTTAAGGGGAGCGTCAGTATTTTCCAAAATAGATCTAAGATCGGGATACCATCAAATTAGATTTAGAAGCGAGGACATCCCTAAGACAGCCTTCAGGACAAGGTATGAGCACTATGAGTACGTAGTGATGCCTTTTGGTGTGACCAACGCCCCAGCCGTTTTCATGGACTACATGAATCAAATCTTCAGGACCTTTTTGTACAGGTTTGTGGTGGTGTTCATAGATGATATTTTAATATACTCTAGGACACCAGAAGAACATGGAGAACACTTAGGGTTGGTGTTGCAGATCTTGAGGGACGAGCGTCTTTATGCCAAACCAGAGAAGTGTGAGTTTTGGCTAGACGAGGTAAAGTTTTTAGGACACACAATCTCAAAGGATGGTGTAGCAGTTGATTCCTCTAAAGTTGATGCGGTGTTGGGATGGGAACAACCTAAGACAGTAACCGAAGTGAGAAGTTTCCTAGGCTTATCTGGCTACTATAGGAAGTTCATAGAGGGGTTTTCTATACTAGCCTTACCTTTGACCCAGTTGACTAGGAAAGGGAAACCTTTTGTGTGGGACCAGGAGTGTGAGGACGGGTTCCAAGAGCTTAAGAGGAGATTGGTGTCATCACCAGTCTTAACTATACCAGATCCCTTAGTGAGTTTTGTGGTATACTGCGACACATCTAAGAATGGCTTGGGATGTGTCTTAATGTAGGAGGGCAAGGTGGTAGCATATGCCTCTAGGCAGCTTAGGCCACATGAGAGGAATTACCCTACCCATGACCTAGAGCTAGCAGCTGTGGTTTTTGCCCTTAAGATTTGGAGGCATTACCTTTATGGGGCAACGTTTGAAGTTTTTAGTGACTATAAAAGCTTAAAATATCTGTTCGACCAGAAGGAGTTGAACATAAGACAACGAAGGTGGATGGAGTTCCTTAAGGACTATGACTTCGAGTTGAAGTACCATCCGGGAAAAGCCAATGTGGTGGCAGATGCTTTGAGTAGCAAGTCCCTTCACGTGTCGAGCTTGATGGTGCAAGAGCTGAACCTCATGGAAGAGTTTAGGGACATGAACCTGGAGGTGTTGGATGTGTCCTTAAATGCCTTAAGTTTGAAGCTGAATAGGTTGAAAATTAATAGTGACCTTAGAGAGGAGGTTAGGTGGGAACAACTTTTAGACCAAGAGTTGCAGTCTCGGTTGGGACAAGAGGGTTATGAGTTGTTTGTTGATGGGCTAGTGAAGTTTAAGAATAGGATCGTTGTTCCTAAGGAGGGGAGCCTTAGAGAGAAGATATTAGAGGAAGCTCATAAGGGGAAGTTTACCATACATCCTGGAATAACTAAGATGTACCAAGACCTTAAGAGGATGTATTGGTGGCCAGGAATGAAAAAGGATGTGGCTAGCTTCGTAATTAGGTGTTTAGTGTGCCAAAAGGTTAAGATAGAACATCAGAAGCCTTCGGGGTTGTTGCAGTCCTTGGAGATTCCGGAATGGAAGTGGGAGAGAATTTCTATGGACTTTGTGATGGGGTTACCTAAGATGCGTTTGGGCTTAGACGCCATTTGGGTGATAGTGGATAGGTTGACCAAGTCTGCCCACTTCTTGCTAATTAAGGCAACCTACAGCTTAGACAAGTTGGCATACCTCTATATCAAGGAAATAGTCAAGCTTCATGGGATACCCACATCCATAGTGTCGGATAGAAACCCGAGGTTTACCTCTAGATTTTGGAGGGCTTTTCAGCAAGCCTTTGGGACTAAGTTGAACCTTAGCACGACCTATCATCCCCAAACGGATGGTCAGTCAGAGCGGACCATTCAGACCTTTGAGGACATGCTTAGGGCGTGTGTCCTGGATGAAGGAGGGAGTTGGGATAGGTTCCTACCTCTCATTGAGTTTGCGTATAACAATAGTTATCACGCTAGTATAGGCATGGCACCCTATGAGGCCCTATATGGGAGAAAGTGTAGGTCTCCTTTATGTTGGTGTGAGGTAGGTGAGAAAATCTTGATAGGACCTGAATTGGTCCAGGAAACCTCTGAGAGAATCAAAATGATTAGGGAGAGGATGCGCACGGCGCAAAGTAGACAAAAGAGCTATGCCGACAAAAGGAGAAAGCCTCTAGAATTCCAGGAAAGCAAGCATGTATTTTTCAGAGTCACTCCTAAGACGGGGGTAGGGAGGTCGATGAAAGTCCGCAAGCTAAATCCTCGTTTCATGGGAACTTTCCAATTCCTTAAAAGAGTCGAGCTTGTTGCTTATCAGTTGGCTCTTCAGCCACAGTTGGCAAACCTTCATGATGTTTTCCATGTGTCGCAACTCAGAAAATATGTGCTTGATGAATCTCATGTGATAGCTCCTGAGTTTGTACAATTGAAGTATAATTTGATCTATAAGGCAAAGCCTAGTCAAATCATGGACAAGAGCACTAAGACTCTGAGGAACAAGACAATTCCATTGGTGAAACTGTTATGGGAAGGATTGAATCCTGAGGAAGCTACTTGGGAGATGGAGGAGGATATCGTTCGTCAATACCCAGATTTTATTATCTAAGGTATGGTAACCTTTTAGTTTTGAATATAACATATGTTACAATAGGTGTGTGTATGAGATGAATTTCGGGGACGAAATTCTTTAAGGAGGGGAGAAAATGTAACATCCTAAAATTCTAATATAATTAATTTGATAAAAAAAGTATTAGGTTATTAAAAAGTATATTACAAATAAAATATAATTAAGAAGTTTAGTGTAAAAATTTAATAGTATAAGAATTTATGGAAATTACTTAACTATTATAAATAAATAAATAATGTAATATATATATATATATATATATATATATATATATATATATATATATATATATATATATATAAAGTGGCGTACGGGGGGTGTTAGGCCCCAGGTAACCTTTCATAGGCTTTGGCCTTGCCAAAAGCCATTTATATGGGTTAAACATAGGGGAAAAAAGGAATCATAAAACCTAAAAATCCTATGCGCTAGTTGATGGTGCCTAATGTTATGTATATATATAAATTGGTCACTTCGCATGTGGGGGTAGCGCCGCACAGTGAGTGAGTATAGCGAGGGAGGGACTTCCATTCTTTGGCAGTGCAATCGTTGTAACACACACAGATCCAAAAACACCAGTGAACGGAAGAAGAATTTTTAGAGAAGCACTACATCTTATCATAAATAATTTTTAGAGCACCTTGGAGGTCTTCGAGAGGTGAATAACAATACCTTTTATGAACCCTTTCTATGGTATTTTATGTGTTTACGGTGATTTTAAATTGACGATATCATATTTCAATTGTTGAATGATATTATTTTTCGTTACTTGTGCTAATTGGGTGATAAAAATTATTGCTGAAATAGGAATTTTTGTAAAACACCTCGTTGTTGTACTCTGAGTATATAATATATATTGGGGATTATTTTCTTATTTTGCTTGCAAAAGGACGCTGATGCATGTATGGGGACCCTGATACAAGTACTACTAATTCTATTTATCAATACAGAAATTCTAGCATATGAGCTTGCTGATATATATTTATATTTATATATAAAACGGACTTTTAATCAGACAAATGGAAACTGAGTGTAAACTATATTTTTTTTGTTTTGTGTTTCTTCATAAAAAATGGGATAATTGTTAAATTGATGTTATGATGTGTTTGTTTGTCTGGATATTTATGATTAATATAATATATGTATGATTGATATTTGTACTAGTGGAATGATATGCTTGATGACATATGTTATGTCTTGATGTTCGTGTTTGTCATAGTGTAGTTATAAAATTACTTGATGACATGATATGAGTCTATTTGGTATGCATGATAAGATTAAATATTTAATTTATGGTAAATGAGTTATTACATGTATGAGACACGAAATTTGTGCCTTATGATATGTTGTTTGATGTTTGCCCTAATACCGCCTATGATAGGGGTATCGAAGAGTAATACCGCCTTAACGGGGTATCGAAAGTAACATCGCCATGTAATTGGGATGTCAAAAATGAGCAATACCACCTAAAAAGGGGTATCGAAAGTAACACCGCCACTGGTTGGGGTGTCGAAAAAGGAGAAATACCACCATGTGCACATGGGAGATATCGAAATGGAAATGTCCTCAACATGAGGGTGACATCGAAACACTCCTCGTGAGTAGGGGTGGGCAATGGGACGCCGTTGTCATGTGATGTGTGAATTTATGGCATGCCGACAATAGACCAATTTAATTATGAGGTCTTCGGGCCACTTGGACTAATCTAAAATTTATTTGGTATATGGAATGTGATGTATTGAGATGGGTTGTTATGCTATATGCTCTCGAGTTGCTGAGATTATTGTTGTTGTTAAAAGTATTTTCCTTCGTATATATTATTTTAGAAAATTAGCGGATGCCATGGACAGTTCACTACAAAAAAAAGGTTATTTAGCGACCGAAAATAGTGACCGAATTTTTTGGTTGCTTTTTGCGACCGAAATGGCGACCGATTATAGGATCTACATGAAACACTGATTAGAGTTGATACTGCGACCGAAATAGGGACCGAAATAGAGCGTAGCAGAGTTATCGGTTGCTATTTCGGTCGCCAAATAAAGGAAAGTAAAAGTAAAAAATTTATGACTTTTTAGCGACCGAACTGGCGACCGATTTAAATGCAACGGTTAAACTTCATTTATATTTGCGACCGATATTATTTCGGTCTCTAAACGACGCGTAAAAAAATTAAAATAGTGCGTGTTAGCGACCGATTTAAAAATCCGTCGTTAAATTTATGAATTCAAATTTCAAATTAACCCATTTAGCAACCGATTTAGCGACCGAATTAAATCGGTCTCTAAAAATGAAATCCCTAAATCTCGATTTCCTTTCTCTCTTCCCCCATTTCTCTCTTTTCTTCTACTCTCTCTCGCGCAGCTGCTCTGCTCCGCCCCGTCCCTGTTCTGGCCGCGCATCACCACCTCTCACCGTCTCGTCCTCCTCCGGCCACCACTTGGTAAGGTTCTCCCTTTATCCTTCTCATTTTGTGTTTCTCCTTCTCTGTCTCTCACTCTCTCTTCCTCCTCCCAGCAACACCGTGCCACCACCGCCACCACGACCACCACTGTAGCACCGTGACCTCCTTCTTTGGTAAGGTCTCCTCTTCTCTCTCTCTGTGTATCTCGCTCGCTCGCTCTCTTGCTCGGTTCTCTTTGTCTCAGTTTCTCTCAATGTCTCTCTCAGGTGTTGTCACTTCCTCCTCCGGCCACCACCACCATCTCAAGGGGTTCTGTTTGCGCAACCACCACCCCCACAGTCTCCTCTGATCAGTTTTGTCTCAGGTTAGGGTTTAGGGAAGTTCTGTCAGTATGGGTATTTATGCTGTCAAATTAATCATTGATGTTGTTCTAGTGAAATCCAGAGTAGAGAAATTTTGACAGTAGGGGTATATTGATTTAAATAACTTATTGGATAGATAATATAAGTTAGCTTCCTCTTGATTCACTATCTCTTCGACTGTAATGCTTGGAAGTACGACTACTATAAGTTTCATGGCCATCCCTGCATAAAATAAGCAAATATGAAGCCAAGAATGTAATTAGTAAATTACAGGCACATTGTATTAGACATAAGGAAGACTATTTTAATATGAGTTTGAAGACCAAGTCAATGTGGAGGCAAGGGTCCTAACCCCAACTTGTAAATTTTGTAAATTTTCATTGTTGAGTTGAACACTTTATATTTGTTCTTTGGGTATATGAATGTATGGAGGTTTGATAAAAATTTGATGGCTAATTAATGGCTGGCCTTTGAGATTCTTTTTTTTTCGATGGAGATTGGTAAGTGAGGGATGGTGGGAGGAAACATTTGTTTTCAAACTTCTTGAACCGTTGAATTCCAAGGTCAAGGTCCCTTGAAAATGATTATGTTACACCCTGCAATATAACTTGAGTCCATCTATGTCTTGTAATATATTTTTTTTAAGGCTCGCTCATCCTTGTTTCTCTTATTTAGATTACTCAAGTACATTGTTGTTTCAACTGTAAGATGATTAGGATAGTGAATCCAAATACATCTTTACTAAGTATACTTGAGAAAAGTAATTTTCCTTTGCTCTAATTTCTGCATATTCCCAACTACTTGACTTATTTTGCAACTATGGTTCACCATGCATTAAAACACGTCCAAAGAATGAGGATTGGAATGAAAGTGACTTTGGTGGTTTTGAATACTATGTATTTAGAAATGTTGCATGAATTGCTTGGGTGTTGCCAGGGAATGCTTGAGGTGAGTGGGTAAATTGGGTGCATTACAATTGAACAACAATAAAGGGGTTGTGCGCTGCAGCAGGTGGAAAGCTATCTTTTTTGTATTTCTTTTCTTTTGGCAGATGCATTTGTGTATTTTTTTCATTTGTAGTGTTGATCTGACTTGGTAAAATATAGTGTGCAATGGCAATGACACCCACTGGGTCATATTAAGGATAATGAGGTATATCTACTTATGTATGAATGATGAAATTAGATAATGAAGTATTAAGTATAGGGTTAGATAAAATGAAGGGTGGGGCACAATTTGCCAGGCAGAAGACGTGCCGTCATCATTCAAACATTATTCACATTAGAAAGCAGCTCTGTACACAATATTATGAAAGCAACTCTGGTTTTCTACTCATTTGTTTCACTAGGCAATGGAGCTTTCCATAAATAGTTGTTGATGACCATCCTTACTAGGTTATCTAGGCATTTCCAATAGGAAAAGTCCTCTCTATGACCATCCTTCAAAACGACGTAAAAGCATTTGCTTTCCTGAAAACTACTATGTTTGCTAATCTTTAAAGTTGCATGTGAAGTTGCATTTCTTTGTTCTATTTTAACATGCTAGTATGCTACATGGATCTTTCCATCTTTTCTTATTATCACTTGATGAAGTTTAGACATATGACTTATTTTCCTTATCGTTTTATCAGAAAATGGATCAGACTAAATGTTTTGAGACAGCCATCCATTTAGACCAGGTACAGTATCTTATCAACTTAATAATAACGATCGGATTCACGTAATGATGGTTAAGGCATAAACTAATCATTACTAAATTGTTCTTGTGTAGTTGCAGGATTTGATTTCAATCCCGCGATCATTCTACCGTCGTTGGGGACAAGAAATACCGTGTGTTGTGACTATTGAAGACAAATGCGAAAATCTGTTCAATGGGAATATAGTAATCCATGAGGATCGCTCATATTTTGCAACAGATACAAATGGTATCAGGGAGTTGTATTTGTTGTCCACTGGTGCATTGGCAAAGTTGAAGTACCTTGGGGGTTCTCGCTTCTACATGTTCATCCCTTTGGAAGATTGATGAGTTTTGATATTTTGATTAGTACTTATTGACTGTGGTGTGTTTTTATGTTTTGATCATTAATTAATACATTATTAAACTTTTTTTTATAAATAATTATTAAACTTGCGTTAATTAATGTATGTGTTTTCTTGATCATATTGACTGTGGTGTTTTGGATCGTTAGTACATCATATTTACGTTTTCTATTTATTCAAAAAAAATATAGGTGTATTTTGTTTATATCAGAATTAAGTTACAGGAAAATTTGGTCGGTAGGATTAAGTTATAGGAAAATTTTTATAAAAAAAAAATTCAAAATTTGTGACCGAAATAGCGACCGAATATCAGTCACCAAATTCGATTGCGACCAACTATACGGCGACCGAAATATATAATTTTGTGACCGAAATATCGGTCGCAAATTTGCGACCGAAATACAAATTCGGTCGCTAAACATTTAGCCACCAGGGTTTCTGCTACCCCCTTAATTTGGTCGCTAATTCGGTAGGTACACAATATAGTAACTGAATTATCATGTTTAGCGACCGAAATCTTCGGTCGCTAAATAGATTTTTTTTTAGTGGTTTTTCCGGTTACCGCACCGGCTGAGAACAATACTATATTCGAAAATATTTTATAAATTGTATTGTTGTTCACTTGGATTTTATATCTCATTATAAGTGTTGTTTTCAGAGTCCGAGGACATTGCTGTTGACCCAGAGATCTGAAGAGTCGTCCTTTTGATTAGCTAGTGGGTTAGTAATGTAGTATGGCTGAGAGTACTATACGAACGACGTTCTTGATCTTACGTATTATTTTTCTCGGATTGTAATTAGACGCCTGGTTTTGAGGCTTTTCTTTTATTTGGTTTTATCCAGATGTATGGATTGTTATTATATTTATTACTTTGATACATTATTATTATTTTATTTAATATGAGACATTTACCAGACTTATATAATTGAGAAAAATTTTATGACCAGCATATTTTAATTAAATTTTTTGAAAGATTTTTCTCGAAATTAATTTGGGTTACTAATGTAACTATGGGTGTTACATGACCAGTTCTGAGTTTAACATTCTTCTTTCTTTTTAGCCCTACTCGATCATAGTCGTGATAGGCATCACGGCCAGGCTGTGATGGGCTCTGTTTGGCTCATTTTTCTTGTATTTCAAGCTCCGCCTTCATACAAACTCCAACATAACTGGTCCTGAGCATTTTAATTCACCCCAAGCTAAGACTTTGCTTGTCCTCAAGTAAAAACCAAGGCCAGAAGATGAAAACAAACAGAGCAATGATAGTGAACTAAGAACCCAAGTAAATGATCCAAGCAACAGGCATTCAAATAATTCAGCAAGAGAGAATCAATTCAAGTCCAATTAGGGGCTTATGTTTCCTAGACTCATATTCTCACTAATTCGGGCACTCTTGCTCACTTGAAGATCACCCCAAGCTTGTTCATTTGCTTGGCTCTCTTTCTCACCTCACTCAAATGTTTAAGGATATGACAATTCGCTCCATTTTCCTCAAAGAATGATTTCTACCATAGGTTTGACTATCAACCAAATCTCTACTTTATTAATGAAAACATCTAAGAATCAAGAGGTCTTTTGCTTTGGTTGTAACGGTGCCATGGGATTTATCGTTAGGTGGGGAAATCAAGAAAAGGACATTTCAAAAGGCTACATAAACATCAAGCATTACAAATCATGACACCTTCTAAAATACCCTTTTGCGTTTCGATTTACTTTTGCCACCTTACTTTCTTTCTTTCTTTTTATTTTGCTTCTCATTTCTTTTTGTCATCCTCTTCTCCATATACTTTTATTTCTTTTTCTTTTTATTTTTTCTTTTATTTGGAGAAGGGGAGATTTTTCAGCTCAAGAGAAACTATTTTTTTTTATTTTCTCATCCCATACTTTTCCACTACCTTTTTACCCTTTTATGTAATACTTTAAAAGGTGCCTTATCAAGCATATTCATCAAAGTAATTCAAGGTACCAAGAAAAGCATTTTATTCTTTCAAGCTCAAAATTGGGCAACTAAGGGGGGGTAGCATTTATTCATTCAAAGCTCAGAAGGCCGGAAAAATACCTAGTGCCTCAATCATTTTCAAAAATGTTTTCAAAAATTTTTTTAAGCTTTGAAATGGTTTCAAATAAAGTTCTAGAGAAAAACAATCCAAGAGGAATAACACTCTAACACAATAAATGGGGTAGATTTAGTGAGTACCCCTTAATGGCTCAAAAGCTCACATTTATCAGTTCAAAAATCAGTGAGGAACACAAGTCTATAGAAACACATGTTAATCATCAACTATCCAAGACCATCTTAAGAATATTTATGCCATATCACAAGAATAGAAGAATCAGGGTTCAAAAATTCACTATCACAAATAAATTGGCACTCAATTCTCACAATCAGATGCTCAATCTAAGCAGGGGGCAACCGAATCATGCGATCATGCAAAACTATGCCTAGATGAATGCAATATGAACAATGCAAAAATCAAAGTTTACAAAAATACCCTTACCCCAAGCTTAAAAACTTACATTGTCCCCAATGTAAATAATCAAGTCGGAGAGGGGTGAAAAAATGGAACAACTCACCAAGGTGCTAGCGGGTGCTGGATCACATGCTTTCTGGCTTTGTTTCTCCCTGCCCTTTTTCTCCTCCTTCCTTCAAAATCTGAAAGCACTTAACAAAACTATTAACCAATCTCTTGATCTTCTCAAATTACTCAAGAGATGAAAATCAAAAACAAAAAAGAGAAAAGGAAAAGAAAACTTGGGTTGCCTCCCAATAAGCGCTTCTTTAACTTCACTAGCTTGACGGGTGATTTCTAAGATGGTGCCTTAAGAGGGATGGAGACTGCTTGACGATCAAAGTCTCATCCAAGATAGTGCTTGAGTCTTTCTCCATTAATAGTGAAAGTATCTCCGGATGATGGGTCTTCCAGTTCCATTGCACCAAATGGGGAAACTGACTTGACATAGAATGGGCCTGACCACCTTGATCTCAGCTTGCCCGGAAAGAGCTTGAGTCGTGAGTTAAAGAGCAAAACTGATTGGCCTTCTTCAAATTGCTTGGGAAGAATGTACTTGTCAAGCCAGAATTTTGTTCTTTCCTTGTAGATCCTTGCACTCTCATAAGCCAAGAGTCGGAATTCATCCAACTCATTCAATTGAAGCAGTCTCTTGTCCATGGCCAGCTTAGTATCAAAGTTTAGGGCCTTCACTGCCCAAAAAGCACGATGTTGGAGCTCTACCGGAAGGTGACATGATTTTCCAAACACTAATTGGTAAGGTGACATACCAATGGGTGTTTTATATGCAGTCCGATAGGCCCAAAGTGCATCATCCAGTTTCTTTTCCCAATCCTTCCTAGCATTGTTCACAGTTTTCTCCGAAATCCTCTTCAATTCCCGATTGGACAACTCCACTTGCCCACTGGTTTGAGGGTGGTATGGTGTGGCAACTTTATGATTGACCCCAAACTTGGCAAGCACTGCATTGAACTCTTTGTTGCAAAAATGGGTACCCCCATCGCTAATAATAGCTCTAGCGGTTCCAAATCGGGTGAAGATGTTCTTCCTTACAAAACTAATCACAGCTTTTACATCATCCTTCAAAGTCGGGACAGCTTCTACCCATTTGCTCACATAGTCAACCGCAACAAGAATGTATTTGTTGTTGTATGATGATGGGAAAGGACCCATGAAGTCGATCCCCCATACATCAAAGAGCTCCACCTCTAGAATACCCTTCAAGGGCATCTCATTTCGCTTGGAAATACTTCCGGTCCTCTGACAATTATCACATTTCATCACCCAAGCTCTGAAGTCTTTGAAAATAGTGGGCCAAAATAACCCGCTTTGCAAGATCTTCATGGCGGTCCTCTCACCACCAAAGTGTCCCCCATATGGTGAGTTGTGGCAATGAGTCAGTACCCCATCAATCTCCTCTTCCGGAATGCATCTTCTCATAATTCCATCCGAACTTCTTTTGAAAAGGTAAGGCTCATCCCATACATAGTATTTCGCATCATGGATGAGCTTCTTCCTTTGTTGTGCATTGAAGTCCTTCGGAATTTTGTTGGCGGCCTTATAATTTGCAATGTCTGCAAACCAAGGTGCCACTTGCACCATAAACAGCTTTTCATCTGGGAATTCCTCTTGAATTGGCAACTCAACCTTTGCTTGAACATCTGCTTGTGGAAGCCTAGACAAATGGTCAGCCACCACATTCTCCACTCCTTTCTTGTCCTTTATATCCAAATCAAACTCTTGGAGCAGAAGTATCCACCTAATGAGCCTTGGCTTGGCATCCTGTTTAGTCATAAGATACTTCAAAGCAGAATGATCAGTGTAGATAGTAGTTTTAGAGCCAATCAAGTAGGATCTAAATTTATCAAACGCAAACACCACAGCAAGCAATTCTTTTTCAGTCGTGGTATAGTTCAATTGAGCATCATTCAGCACACAACTGGCATAGTAAATGACATGCAACACTTTATTTTTTCTTTGGCCCAAAATGGCTCCCACCGCATAGTCGCTTGCATCACACATTAACTCAAACGGTAAACTCCAATCTGGAGGTGCGATGACCGGTACGGTGGTGAATTTTTCTTTCAAAAGTTGGAAATCATGCATGCACTCATCATCAAATACAAAAGGAGTATCAACTACCAAGAGCTTGCATAAGGGTTTCACAAATTTTGAAAAGTCTTTTATAAATCTCCTATAGAAACCCGCATGCCCTAGGAAGCTTCTAACACCTTTCACATTTATGGGAGGTGGAAGTTTTTCAATCACTTCAACTTTTGCTTTATCAACTTCCATCCCCCATGATGAAATTTTATGACCAAGAACTATACCTTCTCTAACCATGAAATGACATTTTTCCCAATTTAAAACAAGGTTAGTTTCTTGGCATCTTTTTAGAACACATGCAAGATTATTCAGACAATTATAAAAAAAGTTACCAAACACGAAAAAATCATCCATAAATACTTCAATGAATTTTTCAGTCATGTCAGAGAATATGGAAAGCACGCACCTTTGAAAAGTGGCGGGTGCATTACACAACCCGAATGGCATCCTCCGGTATGCATAGACGCCATAGGGACAAGTGAAAGTGGTCTTCTCTTGGTCCTGTGGGTCAACCACAATCTGGTTATACCCTGAGTATCCATCAAGGAAGCAATAAAAAGCATGGCCCGCCAACCTCTCTAACATCTGATCAATGAAGGGCAATGGAAAGTGATCTTTTCTGGTGGCCTCATTCAGTCTTCTGTAATCAATACACACCCTCCATCCAGAAACGATCCTTGAGGGGATGAGCTCATTTTTATCATTTGCCACCACCGTCATCCCCCCTTTCTTGGGAACAACTTGGACCGGACTCACCCATGGACTATCGGAGATTGGATAGATTATTCCCGCATCCAAAAGCTTCACAACCTCCTTCCTTACAACTTCTTTCATATTCGGGTTGAGTCTTCTTTGGGGTTGTCTAACCGGCTTGAAATTTTCCTCCAAGAGGATTTTGTGCATACAGAATGAGGGACTTATCCCCTTCAAGTCGGACATAGACCACCCAATTGCAGATTTGTGCTCCCTGAGCACCCTTAACAGTTTCTCTTCCTCCATAGAGTTCAATTCACTACTAATGATAACCGGGAAGGAAGAATTTATCCCAAGGAAAGCATAACGGAGATGGGATGGAAGTTCTTTCAACTCTAGCACAGATGGTTCACCCTTGTCTTCAATCCGCACATCTTCCACAACTTTGTCTTCAACATTATTCACCACCAGACAAGCCTCAAGGGATTTAACCATGAAATCAACTTCTTCCGCACATACCTCTCCTTCTACATCCTCCACCATAAGAGCCACTTCCAATGAATCTTCAAAAGTTTGTTGCACACTATTGTCAGTCAATGAATCAACAAGGTCCACACTCATACACGTATCCTTATCAGTTGGATGCCTCATTGCTTCAAAAACATTGAAGGTGACCTTTTCATCTTGGACTCGAAGCACCAATTCCCCTTGATTTACATCAATCAAAGCTCTACCCGTGGCTAGGAATGGTCTTCCAAGAATCAACGGAGTCTCACTATCTTCCGCTATATCCAACACCACAAAATCTGCCGGAAAGATGAATTTGTCTACTTTGACCAACAAATCCTCCACTACACCATAAGGATATGTAATGGAGCGATCCGCCAATTGGAGAGAAATCCCAGTTGGCTTGACTTCACCAATTCCCAGCTTCTTGAAAATGGAGAGAGGCATAAGGTTGATACTTGCACCGAGATCACACGAAGCTCTTCCAATATTCAAATGACCAATAGTGCATGGGATAGTAAATCTTCTCGGATCCTTCATCTTCACCGGTAACTTCCTTTGGAGTATAGCACTACATTCTTCTGTGAGCATGACCGTCTCCTCTTTCCACCTTCTCTTGTTAGTAAGAATCTCCTTCATAAACTTGGCATAGGAAGGCATTTATTGAAGGGCTTCGGCAAACGGGATGTTAATTTGCAACTTTTTGAATACATCCAGGAACTTAGAGAATTGTTGATCTTTTGCCTCTTTCTTCAACCTTTGAGGATAGGGTATCTTGAAATACGGTGGCAATTCCTTGGGATTGTCAACTTCTTCAAGAATTTGCCTTCTAGTCTTCTTTCTTGCAAATTCTTCATCCACCAATTTTTCTCTTTGTGGTTTTTCAGCTTCAACAACAATGGGACTAGAGATAGTGGCTTGGGAAGTCTCGGGTTCTTTATTGGTTACATCTTCAACAATCACCTCATCACTAACCCTCTTTTCTTCTTTCTCTTCGATCTTTTCTTGTGGCCCTACTACCCTTCCACTTCTTGTAGTAATTGCCTTGCAATCCTCTCTTGTATTTTTCTCGGTGTCTCCCGACAATTGTCCTTGAGGTCTCTCCGCCATTTGCTTTGCCAGTTGGCCCATTTGGTGCTCTAGATTCTTGATGGAGGCATTTTGATTCTTCATATTATCTTGTGTTGCTTGCATAAATTGGGCTAGCATTTTCTCCAAATTGCTTGAACTCTCTTGAGGAGGCTTTTCTTGAGAACTTGAGCCTTGACCTTGTCTCCAACCAAAGTTAGGATGGCTACGCCACCCCGGATTGTAGGTGTTAGAGTAAGGATCATTCTTAGGCCCTTGGTTCCCTATGTAGTTCACTTCTTCTTGCCCAGAACTTCCAACCACATTAATCTCACAATTGCCATTTGCATGGTTACCTCCACAAAAATCACATACTAAGGCAGCTTGAACTTGGACAGCTTGTAACTGAGAATTCTGCAGTTGAACGGACCCCAATTGCTTGGTAAGAATGGCCATTTGTGCCTTAAGAGCACCAATTTCATCAAGCTCCAAAACACCTCTCTTGACCAATGATCGTGAACTAGGCATTTGATAATCATTGTTGGCCATAGTTTCAATCAAGGTCTTAGCTTCTTCGGGTGTCTTTTGGCTCAATGATCCACCTGCAGCCGCTTCAATCATACTTCTAGAATTTCTGTTGAGCCCATTAACAAAGGTTGCCACTTGCTGCCATGTCTCTAACTCATGATTTGGACAAGCTGCGACCAAAGACTTGAACCTCTCCCAGTCTTCATAAAGTGACTCACCATCTCTCTGTGCAAAGGCATTAATCTCGGATCTCAACTTGATCATTCTTGACGGAGGGAAGAAGCGAGATAAGAACTTGCTCACCAAATCATTCCAAGTGATAATACTTCCATGAGGATGAGATTGAAGCCATGACTTAGCTCTATCCCTCAAAGAGAAAGGGAAAAGCCTTAAACGAATGGCCTCATCGGAAGCTCCATTTAGCTTGATGGTGTCACACAACTCAATGAATGTGCCAATGTGAGCATGAGGGTCTTCACTCTCCAAACCTCCAAACTGATTTTGTTGCACAAGATTGAGAAGTGATGCCTTGATTTCAAAATTGTTGCAAGCCACTGTAGGTCTAACGATTGGAGTCCCACATCTATCGACTCTAGGGGAAGTATAGTCCCCCATTGTCCTTCTTGGTGCATTGTCTTCAGCCATGGTGACAGTTGCTACTTCAACTTGTGGTTCTCGCACACTGGGTAACTCAACTTGTGGCTCTTATATACTAGAAGATGCTCTTTCTCTGTTTTTCCTTGCTCTGGCTTCCTTTCTATTCTGTCTACAAAACCTCTCGATCTCAGGGTCAAATTGAAGTTCACCTGGGTCGATTGTACCTCGCATACAAGGAACAAACAGAGTAGCACAGAAAAAGAACAGATAAACAGAAAAACGGCAGTAGAAAAGTAACGAAACAGCACGTACAAGCTAAGCAACAGATGGATAATTACACAGCTTCACTGGAAAAAAAACAGAACAAAACAGAAAATAAGAAAACAGAAAACAGAAAAGAAACACAGCGATAGGAAAACAATGAAAAATGCCTAAATTAGGAGTCCCCTTTGGTACTCGTGATATTGGCACACCGATCCCCGGCAACGGCGCCAAAAACTTGACACGGACTCGGCAAGTGTACCGGGTCGTTGCAAGTAATAAAACGGTGAGAACCGGAAATCGTCCTCAGGGATCGTGGACAAGTACCACTTCACAAATTGAACTACTATCTAGGAGAATCTTGTTTGGAATGAAGGTAGCTCTAACATCTAATGAACAAACAAGAATAGAATGTTTTTGTTCTTTTAGGTATTTTATCAAACACTTAGTGGGCAAACAGAAATGTGAACAACAAATGGATAGAATTGTTAGGGTTAGACTAGGCTAATCCTCCCTTGGTGATATGAAATGGTAAATAACAAAATTCCTATTTCAATTATGACAATCAAATCTTCTTCAAATACTCAAACCCTAATGTCTTAGGTGGAATGAGCCTAAAATCCCAAATTAAACCCTAATGTCTTAGGTGGATTAACATGATAAATTGCATTAAGAGTCAAGATTCATAAGATTGCAAGCACCCCAAAACCTATGTCTAGGTTTATGAACTACTTGGCATTTGATTCATGAGCATGCCTTAACATCAACCTTTCAATTGTCTATTAAAGCAACTAATCATTCCTAGGATGATCAAACCAAGGAAAGCATTAAGCATGGAATCAAACACTCATAAAGAAATAGGAAATTGCATTACAATCACTTCATGTTACAACCAAATTCAGAAAACCATCATCTAACCCCAACAAGGGGAAGTTTAGCTACACATCATCAAAGTAAAAGGGAAAAGAAAAGATACAAAGATGAAGGAAGGGAGGAACTCCATGGAAGGTTCCCAGCAGCAGCCACAACAGAAATTGCCTTTTTAGGGTTTGTAGCCCCCTCCTTTCTCTCCCAATCCAATGCCCCTTCCAGTTCTACCCTAAAACATCTTATAACAAGGGTTCTGAGTTTCGCGCGCTCGCGGGGCGAGACAAATCTCACGAGGCGAATCTTAAAAATCTTATCTTCAGGGATTCGTCCTCTCGCGAGGCGAGGCAGAAGGGAGACATCTTCCAACACATTCAAGCCTTCAGGTTCGCGAGGCGAAACGTGATTCGCGAGGCGAGACAGAAAGGCTGACTGTTGCTGATCAGCTGGTCTTCAGGTTCTCGTGGCGAGATCCAGTCTCGCGAGGCGAAGCTTCAGAATTCTGCTTGGCTCAATTTCTTCTCTTTTCATGCTCTATCTTCATCCAAGCTTCATCAAGGCCAAATCTTAGGCAATTAATCACAAATTCCTGCAAAACAACACACAAAACCACCTTATCTGTTCCAAAGGAAAAACTAACCAAAATCAAACTAAAATGGCCTAACTATATGTAAATGCATGTAGAAATGCATATGGAAAATGAGGTGAAATCACACTCATCATTAATCTTCAATTCCTGCACACAAACACCACAAAACCACCTGACCCGTTCCAAGGTAAAAACTCACAAAAATCAAATTAAATATGCCTAAACTATATGAAAATTCATGCAAAATGACAAGGAAATATGAGGTGAAATCATACTCATCAGTGGACAAGGATTTTAATAAGGATGGCGTTATGGTTCCTTTGTCCAAGCTCGATGAGGAGGAAGAGGATAATAATGAAGAGCGGGTTATGGGAGAGGATGAGAACAGAGGAACTGAACTGGTCGTGCTCGAGCCATCCTCGGTTGCTCTTCCTCAAGCTAAAGACATTATTGGCTCCATACTTGATGGAGTCTTTGCTCGTAGGAATGCCCATGAGTAACTTAGCAAATTTTTAAGATATTTTGTACTCTTGGCTATGCCCTATGTACTTTTGCTCTATGAATGATAAAGACTTCATGCTTTGGGAACATTATCCCAGGCTCTGCCCTTTTTTTGTTTTTTGACTTATGGTATTTAACCCAGCATTTGGATTTACTCGGTTAACTTTCCTAAGTTTTTACTCATCTTCTATGCTTGGCGTTTTAATTTGGCCTCATGAAATTTTTGAGCTCGGCCCTATCGTAGTTAATTAATTCAGGTTTTTCTTGCTTGCCTTTTTATGTTCGGCCTTTCGATTTTAGCTCGGTTGGCCACTTCGGTCAGGCATTTCGATTACAGCTAGGTCAACCTTTTTAGGTTCTTTGTTTTCCTTTTTAGGCCTGGTATTTCGACTTTAGCTCGATCAATTTTAGCTCGATCAACCTTTTTAGGCCCATCATTTCGACTTTAGCTCGGTCGATTTTAGTTTGATCGACCTTTTTCGGTTATTTGTTTACCTTTTTAGGTCCAGCATTTCAATTTTAGCTCGGTCGATTTCAGCGGGATCAACCTCTTTAGGACTTTGTTTTGTCTTTTTAGGTTCGGCATTTCGACTTTAACTTTGTCGATTGCAACACGATCAACCTTTTTAGGCTTTTGCCTTTTTAGGTTCGGTATTTCGACTTTACCTTGGTCGATTTCAGCGCGGTCAACCTCTTTAGGACTTTTTTTTTGCCTTTTTAGGTTCGGCATTTCGACTTTAACTTGGTCGATTTCAGCATGGTCAACCTCTTTAGAACTTTGTTTTACCTTTTTAGGTTCGGCATTTCGACTTTAACTTGCTTGATTTCAGCATGGTCAACCTTTTTAGGCTTTTGCCTTTTTAGTCTTTTGTTTAACTCCTTAGGTTTTTATTACCCTTTTAGGTTATGGTTACCATTGTAGGTTCGGACGTTCGACTCGGCACCTCGGTTTTTGATCGGTCAACCTTTTTAGGTTCTTTGTCCTTTTTCTCTTTTTAGAGCGTGGCGGTGCTGCCATCTTGGAATTGGACTGTAATATTGGTGGCGTGATTTGGATGCGGCAGGGGTGTTGGAAGATGCACAAACCGCGTTTGGTGGTATCAACTCAACACCATGCGCAGTGCAGTGGGAAACACTCCTTCCTTGAAGTGCATTGCTTTCCTTCTCAAAAATTGATATTTCTTGCTTCTCAGATTAGCAAGGCTTTATAGAAACAATTTGATACTATCAAGAAATAGAGTTGATCTTGTCATGGTGGTAGATCCTGGTGAGTGGCCTTATGGCGGAGTCCAAGCTCGTCGGCTTGATGAAGGAAAAGCTGCTCGTGGAGGACGAAGATCGGGTGAAGGGCGTTGGGTTTGTAATGGCCAACTTTCAATGAGGTCGACCCGTCATGGCCGAGTTCACCCAGGTCGAGCTGCTATTGTCAAGCTCTCTAAGGTCAATCTATGGTGACCAACTACCGAGCTCTCCGAGGTACCTTCTTCTGTTTTCTGAGGCCAAGATGTGGTGGGCGAGCTATCTAAGGTACCCTCTTCAGTTCTCCGAGGCCAGGCTATGGTGGTCGAGCTTTCTAAGATACCACCTCTGGACCTAAATATAAGCAAAAAGTAGCTACATTCTAAGACTAAAATATAAGCAAAAATCAATTAAGTCAACACTATTAAATGTTAGTATTGTAAAAATCAAGAAAATTAACCAACCAAACCAATTCTCCATTTACTTTTCCAGGAGCATTGCATATTCCCTAAACAAGTAACTCTCTTTTTTACACAAATCAAGATAATTAAACTAACTTAACTAATTTTCTTAATAAGTGTGAATTTAGTTTTTTTTTGCTTATAATTAGGTCTAGAGGGAGTACCTTCTTCTGTTCTCTGCCATCATCGTTCTCCATACTTCGGGACCGTGAAACTCAATCGCCCTCGCCGAAGCAGAGTTCTGAGTCACTCCGGGTCCGGGGCGTGCTGTACATAGTGACGTCGACAAGTAGACACTGAAAACGTTAGTGTGAACCTTGGGTCTACGTGTAGCTACCTTATGCATAACTTGGCATGTTACTGTCAAGACCGAACCACATTAATTCGTCATACTCATTCTCAAGGGAGTGACGAATTCTTCTCAATGCATCAAAGCAGGACTCCTTGACTCGAGGGAGACTAAGGTGACTCAACTGAGAATATTATCCCAAATTCTGCCTTTTTTTTAGAAAAAATTAAATATACTTCTTTATATAATGCTTTGCTGACCCAAGATAAACTAGGATATATTCCGCAATATTTGATTTTTAAATCAGTAAATCTACTAGGGTACATGCAATATACGCTAACACTTAAGCTCTTTAAGATACTTTCATTGTAGCTTAAGTATTTTGCTAAACATGGCCTATTGTTTACTGGTTTTCGTCACACATAGGCTCTGTCATCAAATTATGCATTAAGCAAGAGAGAAAGATAGAGAACAATATCACCTGGATCTTGAGATGTCACCTTTGGGAACCTTTGTAGAAAAAACTTTCACTTTTATTTTCCCGTGATCTACTCACCCCTCCATTAAGGCTCAGCTTCCACTTTCATCTTCTCAAAAAATTCAGTTTTAACAGTAATTTGTCCCCTATGTCTAAGCTTTTCCGCCTGGGGCGAGGTATTCCTTGTGCTAAGACAATTATTTTGGGGCCAAGAGAGTCTTTTATGTTCATTCTATATTGCATCTGTCTTATTTCCTGTCATTATAAGTCACCTGGGAATTTCGTCGAACACTTGGCATGCTTCGTGATATACAAATCCATACCCAATAATGTCTTGATGATTCAGCTCTGCTACTCACACAGTCCCAATCATCCCTTTTCAACATTTCCATGCCTTCTGAGAATGGTAAAAAATATATGTGCACCCCTTTCTCTACCTTCTGTTTTAATGTTGCATAGAGGTATGGACCTGGGTTGTCGATGACGACATGATCACGAGCAACGGTGGAAGGAACCGATGGTCTGGGCGTCGACCTCATGTCACCGAGATGGTGTGTGGTGGTCGCTGAACGTAAGGTGGAAGTGGAGGCTCTCTCCTCGCAGATCAGGCACGCGATCTAGTGCGGCATGCGATCTGGTTTGGCATGAGCGTGGATCCGTCTTTCTGAAGCGAAGGCATCACGAGATCTGGAGTGAGGCCGAGAGGTTGTGGTCGGCAGGAGTGATAAGGGGCTTCACGCCTTTTGTGTTTTTGACCTTTTTAGGTGAGAGTTCGGTGGAGGTACTTTTCCGAGCTCTTTGTTGGAGGTCAAAGGAAGAAGCCTATAGCGGCTCTGCCTCCAGCGGCTCTATGTCGCTTCCGCCGGTGGTGGTTGAGTATATGGTCGGGACAAAGTTTTACCTAGCCCCACGGTGGGTGCCAAATGTTCCTGCTGAGATCCGACTTGCCAGATCTTAGCCATAGAACGTTGACCAAGGATGCTTGTAGGGGTTGTTTTAGATTATAGCTTGACATAATACTTGTGTTCCGATCCTATGTATCCCAATGAGAATCAAAGCCAGACGTATTTCTGAGTTCAACCCTTGGCCAAGTGGTGAGTCAATTCCTTAATCTTGTATCCGATGTGCACCAGCGGGCAAGGACTCTTCCTTAGTCTCTTGGTTCGGTCGGCACCTCTAATACGCTTTAAGGGAGATCACCAAGGTTAGCAAAAGCAAGTTCCTCTTAGGGTTCTTCCTCCTTTTATAGAGGAGTCATCCGATCCTTATTTCTAGGATCGGGTTTATCTCTTCTTATCACTTATCTCTTTAGCCAAACTCCAACCTTCTCCTTATCTGGTAAGGCTTATCCCTTATCTGAGATGAGGTTGTTTGTTGAGTTATAGATACGTGTTATCGTTAATTAGTTGGGTTTCCAAGCTCGGCGGTCGAGCTTTATATGTGCCACGTGGAGGCAAGAGGTTAAACAGTCCACAACTTTGTTATAGGGAACAAAAATCTCCTTAACATTGTCCAACTCTGCAAAGAAGATATATCTGTCAAAATGTTTGGAGTCTGTAGCATTGAGCAGCTCAGGAATTAGTGTAACAAGGCAATGAATCACACAATCATATAGGTTTGTAGGGAAATACTAGTCTATCCATTCAAAAAATAAAAAATGACCAGTTAACATGTAAATATATCTTTATCATCTTCATTCTTAGCACCTATTCATTTATGGGAATTATTAACCTATTAAGGTCACGTAAGTGTGAATTATTAATAATTATTCATTTTTCGTATCTTTTTATCATTATTTTGTCTTTATTTTTTAACAAATATGGGAGATTAAATTCAACAGTTTTATTGTGATATTATTTTAAATTTTAAATAAAATTTTTGTCTTTTAAAATGATAATTATTTACTCTTCATACATTATTTACCTATGCATCGCACGGGTCCATCGTCTAGTATCCAAAAAATAAAATTAAACAAACACGTATGATGTATCTTTAGTATTTAGTGCATTAGGACACTTCCTACTTCCTCCATAGTGCAATGGTGTAAAGAAAAATGAAGGAAAAGTTCTATTAACCTCGTCCTATAAACCAATCAACTAAAAAAATACTCAATGCTTAGTAATCTGGTGCTATATTCGAAAATAGAGAATGACACTACTTATAGAAATTGAGGATAAGAAAGAGTAGTACAAACACTAACTACACGGTGATTTAAAGGTGTATCATTCCGGTCGGTCATTGATGTTCTACCTTTATCTTTTGGCAAACTAAGCAAGATGTCACATACTCATTCACATCTTTCTTCATCCCATACCACCAATACAAACGTTTCAAGTCACATCTTCATCGATTCAAGATGCATGCAGACTCTGTCATCCAACCTCAAAATCCCATCCATGCCTTCACTGAATTGAGACATCACCCGTCTCTTCAGCTATCGCTCCTCCCAAAGATACTCAAAAGTCTCTTGCTTCACTTGTATATGATTCATCATATTGTAGGACAAAGTGTTTATTCCAACATAACTAATAATAAGGGTTAAATATGTTTTTGGTCCCTATAAAATGAGTGAATTTTGATGTTGGTCCCTGTAGAAAAATTCTTTAGTTTTGGTCCCTGTAAAATTTAAAATAACTATTTTGTATCCATACTGTCATGTGACATCTATTAAATACTTGTGTCTAATAGAAGGTCATATGATGATCACAAGTGACACATAATAGCCTCTGTGGTGTCATATTAGCATATGATTCCCCAAAAATTTTCCTTAAATCCTAAAATGAATTATATTTATCTTTCCTAAAATGGATGTTAGGGACTAAAAACAGTGATATCAATTTTTAAAGGGATTAAATTCAAAGAAAAACAATTTATAGGGATCAAAATCAAAATTTACTCATTTTATAGGGACCAAAATTAGTAATTTCATATTTTAGAGAAATGAAAACCGAAGAAAATATTTTACAGGGACCAAACCCAAAATCCGCTCATTTTCTAGGGGCTAAAAAAAGGCTTCGTCTTCAATCCTCATCCATAAAGGTTGAGGTTGTATCCTCTATGTGTTATAACTGTAGATATATTATTAAAATAAATCAACGGTTCGGATCAAAAAGGGTAAAATGGGTAAAAGAAAAAAGACATCATCATCTCCAAGTCCGATTCTCCTGGACATGTTCCGGTGGCGGTGGTGCACCTTCGATGGAGATTTCTTATTTTTTTACCAAGTGAAGACACAGGCAAAAAGTGTGAGTGGCGACGCAAGAGTTACACACGATGGACATCAAGATCTGGTTTGGTGTGTGACGGCTGAGGCGGGTCCCGACCTTGGAGCGTGACGGCATACAACGGTCTTCGCGGCGGCGCGAAGAACAGGGGCGGTTTTAACAGGTGCTTGCCCTCTCTCCCTTGCTCTGCTTGTTTGATGGAAATCTTTACTTTTGTTAGATTTGGTGGGGAAATCTCCCTTGAGCACGAAGAACCCAGATCTGCTTCGCCGCGAGCTCCCTGCAGAACCGCCGCGCAACCCAGATCTGCTCCATCATCGTCATGTCACGCTCACACCGTCGCAGATCTGCGAGGCCGGACCACCATGAAACCAGTTTATGACACCTATGTGAAACTCCCTTAGTTTAGAACCACCGTAAACAAGTTCAGTAAAATGTCTAGATAATTTGTGTTCTTGCACAGTGCTTTAGGTTCAGCCGCCGGCACGATGGATTCAACAGTCCGTCCAAATGGAGGTCGACGGTGCCACGGCGGTGATGCAAGAGTGGAAACGGGAGAAAGTCATCAGAGAGAAACCGTAGAAATAACATTTTGGGTTTTTTAATTTTTTTTATAGGATAACCCCATTATACCCATGGAGTATGCAAACACAACTCTTAGTAGTGATGATTAAAGATTTGCCCCTAAAAACATACTTAACCCTAATAATAACTAATAAAATCATAAATAAGAAAGGTTAGCAAAACCCAATAAGTAAAGGGAAAAAAAAATTAAAGAGAGGAGAGCAACAGGCAACTAACTGCTACTGGTACTTGGAATGCTACGCGGCAGCGTCTTCGACTCTTCGCATTAGTTAGCCAACTGTAATTGACTTTCTTCTCCATCCACGTGTCCGTTTTACGAGCCATCAGCTTCCAAGGACTCAGCTTCACACGAATCACACGTGAATTTTCATATATATATTTTTTTCACCAAAACTAAGACCACGAACCAAAAGTCCACAGTGATCCTGTACGCACCCGATTTTACTCTCCAGCATGTCTGTCTCCGCTGAACCAATCACAACATGCCAACTATCATCAACTCGCCGATAACTAACAATCCCAGTGGCATTCCCGTAATTAAAATGACAAAACACTGGCATTTCTCTAACTCAAATATCCCCTCATAAAACCTCAGGGTTCCTCTTCTACTCCGCCACTCATTCATTTCCATTCTTCACTCGCGCCGTAACACAAAAAATAGCACTCACAGCCGCCACCATGGCTGCGATCGCACGCCTGAGAGCGGTTGCGCCGCCGATAAAACCCTTCGTGATTCGGTCGAACCGGACTTTCGGATCAGCAGCCGCGGTTCAGTATCACTACGACGATGACGAAGAAGAAGAACAACAATACAAGGATCAGTGTAGGCCTTGTACGATGCTGGACACGGAGGGTTCGGCGCGTGAACGAGGGGTGCAGTGGGTGATGATAGGGGAGCCAGGTGTCAGGAGGAACCTATTCGCCGAGAGGCTCTCGAAGCTTCTAGAAGTTCCTCACATTTCTATGGCTACTCTCCTACGTCAAGACCTCAATCCTCGCTCTTCTATCTACCAGCAGGTACTTATAAAATTCGTCTATTTTTAGGGTTTCTTTGTGCTTTCTGGTTTTTCTTTCTTGTGATGATAGTTTAGTAATTTTTACTTGAGGTTGATTTTTTGATAATTTTCTGCGAAAATTTCCTTTCACGGGTTTCTCCATATGTGCCGGAAGTGAAGTGTTTCATTTTCTTTTTCCTTTTTTTTTCTTACTTTTTTTTTTTATTTTCTGTCCCTTTTTTCTTTTCTGCTTTTAACTTTTTCTTCCCTCTCCCGGAATTTCAGATTAAAGTTAGCCCTGAAGAATATTTCTTTTTTTTTTTAAGCTGAATTTGATAGCATTGAGCTAAAATTGTGAGAATTTCATTAGGTTAAGAAATAATTGGGGATAAATCTTTTCATTTGCTTTTTTTTTTTGG
This sequence comes from Sophora flavescens, assembly GCA_030762895.1. NCBI lineage: Eukaryota > Viridiplantae > Streptophyta > Magnoliopsida > Fabales > Fabaceae > Sophora > Sophora flavescens. The sequence goes on along the minus strand of CM061066.1, from coordinate 104,642,000 downwards.
CCACGTGGAAGGAGAGAGTTGTCATGTTCTCTGCATTCCGTGCATATTTTCCTGAAAACCGAGCATGGTTTCTAAAAATCGTGCATGATTTCATGTACATGCCATGAGCGGTTTCTGTTTAAATTATAGTACAAGTGATACTGGGAATCCAAATCCTGAACGAAATGGATTATGTCATGCCATTTCTTAGTCATGTGATCAAATGAATGGCAGAGATAAACATAAAAAAGATTTTATTACTGAACATGTTTAAAATTTGTGAAATCTCTTTTATAAACCTTTTTTTGTCTATCTCCCCTCCACTTAGAAGAAAAAATGACTGACATGAGAGGATCCATTGCCTTGTCTCTACTGTGCCAATGGATACTCTCATGTCATATATACAGATTTTGTTAGTGGACTCACTCGAAACACTCCCATTTGGGGAATGAATTCAGAGAGCAATACACAAAGATTTTATCACTAGACTAATTTAAAATTTGTGAAATTCCCTTTTCTACACTTGGCCACTTGATAAAAAAATGACATTAGAGAATCTATTCTCACATCATTTTGTTCATGAATACAAAGTTCCTATACACAAAATTATACATGGCCAGAAACAGAGTGGTGTTAATTAAGGTCAATTATTTGTCAGAAAGTTCCTGTATTTTTAAGAATGTTTGCATCTATTCCATGACTGAAACATGGGGATACATGTTACACCAGAATGTTGAATAAGAAATGAGATTTCGTGAAATGCAGATCTATTCATTTATCAATAACAGAGCTAGAGAACTCTAAATGAATATTTGTTTTTGAATGCTTTTATACTGGTGTTTTATTGTGTTTCATATTAATATTGGTGTATGGCGTGGGGTTCTTCCAATTCAGATAGCAAATGCCTTGGATCAAGGAAAAATTGTCCCAGAGGAAATTATTTTTGCGCTGCTATCAAAGAGACTGGAGGAAGGATACTCAAGAGGCGAAACTGGATTCATTCTAGATGGAATCCCTCGAACGAGGATCCAAGCTGTAAGATGTTATTCATGTTTATGAACCATGAACTGCTCAACTATTTATTAATTACATTCCTGTAATTTTCTTTTATGCCCCTTGAAATGGAAAATTGCTAAATTTGATCTTCAAATGGTAAACTGTTTGGCAGGAGATTCTTGATCACATTGCTCATGTTGATCTAGTGGTCAATTTCAAATGCTCGGGAGAGAATCTGGTGAAGAAGAATCTAGGAGGCCGAAAATTTACTCCTTGTCAAGAATATATTTTTATGACCAGCTCCTGGAACCCAACCATGCAATTGAAGGATGAAAATGTCCACAATCATGCAGAAGAGGTTTGGCTATATATCAGTTTTCTTTTCGTTTTAGAAGTTGTGCATAGAGTATGCTACTTTGAGAGAGTATTTTCTCTTATATTTGGTTCCTATTGTTTAATGGAATTTTCAATCAGGTACATACTAATTGTAAAGTTTTACTTAAGTCCTTTAACAGCGACATAGAATGGCGTAAACATCCATTAATATGAATGCCGTCAGCCAATAGGCGTCTATTTAAAATTATTTAGAAGTACAGGAATCCAATAAAAAATTTTAAACCATCGAAACTTTGAAATTTAGTGAAACTAATAAGGACCCACAGAGTATTTTAACCCTTTTTTGATAATTTTTTTTTTCTTTTGGTGTCTTCTGTAGTGTAAGCTGTTGGAAGATTACTACAGGAAGCAGAAGAAACTTCTTAATTTTGAAGTGGCAGGTGCTCCTGGAGAAACCTGGCAGGGACTTCTGGCTGCTTTACATCTCCAGCATATTAATGCTCTTAGTTCTTCGCAGAAGTTGACTGCCTGATGGATGGGCCATGAAACTTCTATGGCACCATTCGTATCCCTTGTCGGCATCATAGTACATGTGAATATGAGAGCCAGAATTATAATGAAAATTTTTGGCAAGTGTCCCAAATTATTGTTGTTTCTTTGGTTTTGAAAATTTTGAGAGTGCAAGTTTGTTATGTAGTGCAATGGTCCAAAGATAGAAAGCAGTGATAATACGTAATGTATGACACCACTAATCCTACAAAGTTAGCCCGTATTGTCTTATGTTTCGTTCATTTTTGTGCCCTTGTGTGTTTCTTTTCATTCCTACTAACTTTTGCCTGGTCCGTCACTGAAATCCGCGAAGGACACGTCACACTGGTTTTTAAGTTTAACGATGTGTTGTTGTAACGCTTCAGACCTTAAAAGATATTTTCTGTTAGTTAATTAATTTTTGAATTAAGGGTTAATGGGAGCAGAGACTCAAGTAATCACTGGTTGGTAAAATTTCCTGTTGTAATGGAAGCACATATTTACATGCAAATGAACAATATCAATCATTGGATGACTCATATTACACCTTCATTAGACTAATTTAAAAAACTATTTGCTATTAATGCAGGGAATCCATAAAGGATGGAGATTCTCTCCATGTCTCCTCTCGATTACACCCAAAAACTAAAGTAATAAAAGGAGAAATGGAGAGCATCTCCATGATATCAAAATATAATCCTCGGAAGGAATTATTCCCTTTGCATGGGAGAAAATACTTACTATTTGGTTTGTTTGTTTGTGAAAACACACAAGACTCCTTTTAATTCCGTATGAAACACAAGACTCAGTAAAATGTAGAACAAAGAGCAATAAGATTGAGGTAGGCACAAGAGTATGATCTTGTTCAGCTGTGCTTAAATCTCAAGTTTTTTCCTATAGCTTCTGTCTTAGATATTGACTACAGTCAATGATGTTCCTGCAAATTTACAATCCATTTAGTTGATCCTAGTTTATTTTCCCCCTTTCTTTTCGTAGGTAATTTCGTGATTGACATATGATTCGACTTCAAATTTTTCACATTTCAATTCCGTAGCAATTTGTGCTTGAATTTCTCTAGTCTCGAACTCTTGGATTCAAATCCAGAAAATCAGCATCTGAAACCTCACATCACATACAAATAAACAATTCAGAATCTAACCACACTTATTTGATCTAATTGTCCATTACATGCAGATTCACAATATTATTGTTTATGTGCATACCATTCTCACCCTGTACGCTTTCTAATACTTAGGTGTTCCTGTTCTGCTAAACCTAAAGTACACATACTTTTTACAATCACACCAAGGAAATGTTATAGGCAGAGGGTAAATTCTGATTTCTGCAAGGTCACTCGCTATTCATCCACACATCCCTGAGGAGTTCATATCTGATAGCAGATTCATTACGACTTTCTATCCTCTTCCAGCTGGGTTTTGTTGATACTTGGGAGGAGGAGAAACCGCTAAATAGTATTGACGACAATGGGGAGTTTAATTCGTCAAGCTCATCATCGCTGGTGTATGACTTCCTGACAACAGAAGATCTGCTTCTTCTCAGTTGAGATTCAGTTCCGATCTCCCCAATAATGTTAGCTATGGAAGTTGCAGGCGGTGGCGAATAGACAATGGGAGCTGCAATGCATGGGAAGATGTTGACAGACTCCTTCCCATCCTCGAGATCTTCCTGCATCAAATTGAAAACAAATCTAGAAGTCACACGCCAAGTTTCGACCTTAATCAGTTAATCATAGAACATTGTATACCAAATAATTATACTTTGTATATATATCTCATGCATGCTGGGACTTACAGATGTGTCCGTATATAAGCATATATTTGAAGTGTCAAACTAGAACTCCTATAATAAATTATGAGCACAAAATAAATGTGTCGAATCAGAGGGTTATAGGTAAAGAGGGAGGAAAAGAGAGAATAGACACAATAATATAAGACTGCTACTGATTTGATGTGATAATAATATGAGATGATCCAGAAGACAAACCCAATCCCAATAGTCCTATCTACCAATGAGCTGAGCTCAAGTGGTATTTCAGGTCTGGAGTTAGATTCCAATCCCCCAAATCTAGCAAAGCGTAGTCCCATCAAAAGGAAAAACCCTATTTATAATATTACGACACTCCTAATCCTAATTAAATAAGTAAAGAAACCATAAAATAATAAATAAGAAATAACTCGCAAGAGATTTTCTAAGATCCTGTAAAACATTCTAATATACAATAAAAATAGAGGAGTGCTAGCAAGTAGCATCACACTCTCTAATACTGTCTTTCTAACACTCCTTCCTATTGGTTGAAATTGATACGAGTCCCATCATTAATTCATGTGGGTCCTACTTGAATTTTGTAGGACCCACACGAATTTCAACCAATAGTCGGTAATGTATTGGAAAAGGAGTGTTAGAAAGTGTGTTGCTAGCATTTCTCATAAAAATATTATGAGATGAGATATTTTTTAGATATTCCGACAAAAAACAAAATGGCTATCTAACCTGTGAGTCCAGAGATTCAAATACAGAAGCAGGAATTGGATCAGGGCAAAACTCATCTGGGACAAAATTATCTAGGATCTTATTGATAAGTGGTGCACTAAGCATTGGACATACCTTCAAAAACAAGAACCCTTTTACCATGATTAGGAGAAGAAACTCATTGCAAGTTAACAACTGAATGAAGAAAATCGCAAGTTCATTGGCTAACCTCTTTCCTAATGGATGTACTTAACAGCATATCCTTAGGAAGCATCAGGAGGTCACTTAGTGCATTAAGAAGGTGGAAGGGCTTGAAGGATGTATTTTGACTTCCATCATTGTAATCAAATTCATCATCATCTTTATCTTCAAGTGAGTCATCATCGTCCAAACCAAACAAGTTAGTCAGCCATCTAGACCAGTTACCAATCTGATAAATTGAGAACACAAACAAAAAGAACATATCAGTTAGGACAATTAATAATATATCTCCACGAAAATTATATTGAAAATATGCAGTCAAGTCATCCACTTCAATTTTTATTTTCTTTTTTCATTTTGCAACCCCCCCACCCCACCCCACCAGACCAGCACGGAAATCACTGGGTAGCCAATGACACAGGCCATGATGCCATATTCCATGGACCACCTTTTAGAGGCACATTCAAGAGACAGGCATCAACAGAAAGAAAAGAGTAAATTACACTTACGATTTAACTGGTATCATTGTCAATATAAAGTTTTTTTATACTGTCAACCAATCATAAATTGTCTCATCATTAAGAAAGTATGATAACTATCTTAAAAGTCGCACATGGGATGATTTGTGATTCGTTGACAATGTAAAAAACTTTATATTAGCAGTATAAGTATAATAAAATTAAACTCTTAAACTTATGTCTGTAGGTTGGAATTAAATTCATATGTGGAAGGCCAGATATTGTTATTGACTTATTGTTTATTGGTATGTTATTATTCTTTTTATCATCATTATTATTATAATAATAATAATAGAAGGAAGGCCAAATATTATAGTGAACATAAAAATCTATTGAAATGTGAGAAGTTACCGCAGTTTTTAGCTGTGCACCAGCTCCAAAGCTTGCTTTACCAGGTGAAATGGGGAGGACCTTGGGATCACTAATGGGATCAGATACAGGATCAGTTGGGATGTCATCAGCAGAATCACGAAGAATGGCATTGAACATAGCAACATCTAATCTCGCCACACACTGCTCCATTATCTAAAAGTAGCCAAAAAATGAATTCTGATGTCATTATTAAGGCCAAGAAATGTTGATAATTATATAAGAAGATACCATTTTTTTTTTTGGGGGGGGGGGGGGGGCATAATTGCAAATGTTTGGCCTCATGCTTGAGCAGTTTTCACAAACCATACTTTTCTCACCCCTTCCTCCCATAACATTTCAGCTTCAGTGAAGAATGATAATAATTTCCAGGTCAGCCACCCTAATTAATGAAAATCAATACTATAATAAAAGGTACAGCTTATAGCTGCCATTATTGCTACTATAGATTTTACACCCAGATATTTATCAAAATTCTTTCTGCTACCAGGAGTTTGTTAGGAATACGAACAAGGATAGACCAAAAGGAAACCGAATGAAATTTGTCTGCTAATTTTTTTAGTTAAAAAAAAAAAAATTCCTTGTTTTTTCAGACATTACACTAACCAGAAATGAGTCAAGGGAAAAAAGCAAAAAAAAAAAAAAAAAAAGACCATCATGTTTTGATCATGAGTTAAATATGTTAATTTTAACTCGTCCCATAAAATTTGCTTATCAAAAAAAAAAACTCGTCCCATAAAATTAATTGTCTTTACTTAGCTTTACTCAGTCCTTCTCCTAAATCATAATTTTATTGACAAATACATAGATTCCCCGCTGTTCTTTGCTTACACAAACATCCATTTTAAAGTTCTTTCCCTACCCAAGCTAACTAAACCCACAGAGAACTGAACCCGGAAACAGGACAAAATACAAAACAGTGTTACAACAAAAAACTTTTCAAGTGCCTCTCAGCAGAAAAAAAATAGGGGGGGTGGGGGGGTGGGGGGCGTGGACGGGGAAGGAACTGGATAGACCAACTAACCAATCTAGGCAGCACATGTAAACAGCCACACTCATGCCCTGCAGCTCGAACAGGGCAGATCCTTTCACAGGCTTCTTGAAAAGCACTCTTCCAAATATCTAGTGATAAATTCCCCTGCCCTTGATCACATGAGCTAGACACCCTTCTATAGCTTTTCCTTGGGGCAGAACCCACATTCTTTGTATCAACAAGCTGCATATGTGGAGTCAGAGACTGGACATAGACAAAGAATGGTTCATGTTAGATGCCAATGGAATTTTATGATATAAAAAATGAGCTTGTGTGGCAACTTTAGGATTGTTGAAAAGGAGCATAAGGTTAAAGTGTTACCTGCCACCAAATAGATTCCACAATGCGAGAGAAGATCCAAGCTTCCACCTTTTCCAGCGCTGATGTGAACACGTTTGGGTCAGCCCAGTTACCAAAACCTCCATAATCCACTGCTGTATTTTCACTTTTCCTATGAGAGAACCCCTTCCATATTAATGGTTGTGCTATCTTGCCATTCCCTGCTCCACTCTTCCTTCTCATACTAGATCCAGCAGGATTTGATGGCTCCACATCTTTGGTGGTTTGGCTTATAATTGTTCTCAACACAATAGCATTAGACAACCAAAATGCCAACCTGTATCCAGATGCAAGAAATCAATCAGGAGGCAATTGGTACAGTTTAGGATGAAACTATAATTTCCATCTGATGCCATAAGAATCAGCAAAACATTGGTTGACCAACCTCAAATGACAAAAGTGATTCATTTCAGTCAAGAATTTTATGTAGGATATCCACTTTATCTGCCATGTGATCTTGCATCTTATATATTAGAGATTAAAATAAGTTGGTTCTCATTTTAGAAAATATTTTGACAGTAATATATGGTAAGTTCAGAATAAGTAAAATTTTCTTCATGCCACAGAAGCTTCTTGTTTTATGAGTTTACTAACTAAAGACAATCAAACTTTTTTTAATTTACAAATCCCAAACTTTGCATGGTAAAGCAACTTCTGATGCTTTGTACTCATGGATATCTTCAAAATATTAGCTTGATGATAGTATGACGGGAAGATACTTACTAAAAATGCAGTAACCGAAATAGCTCAAATGTACCTGGGAACATCACTTCCACATGCCTTTGCAACAAGTGCTAATCCTGAAATAGCACTTTTAGCTGCCCCAAATCTTCTTGCTTGAAGATTTTCTTTACAAGTATGAAGATACAGCCTGGAAAGGCGCCGAGCTGGGGCATGAACCTTACTCATGGAGCTTCCATGCTCAGCAACTACTGAATATAAAGCAGCCTCAATAGCAGCAGCTTCTCTTAACTCTCCTTCAAGCATCTTTATCTTGTCTTCCAATTGCTCGATTTTGCTGTCTAAAATTGCATTTCTTGCTTCCCTTGGATAAATCTTAGCATCTTTTTTGTCACTGCTTCTGATGTTCCCTCCACTGCTTTGTGCATCTCCAAGAATGCCAATTTCCTTTACTTCAGCATGATCATTGCTACCAAGTGATCCAATACTCCTAGCTGTCTCTGCTTGTGATCTAACAGACTTCACATGCTTTAATCTTTCACTTTTCAGAATATTGCCTTTCTTGCCAATATCTGACCCACCTAAAGAATATGTACCACTACTCAATAAAACTTGATCTTTGGCACTTTGAGCTACTGGTTCATCTTCTACATGGTTTTGATTATACAAATGAGGCGTTTCGTTTCCATGCTTGTCCTCAATAGGATTGTCATTGATTTCTGAACCACCACAGTTTACAGAACCTGAATTCTGGCCCATGAAGCAATCACTATCTAGAGATTCAGTGTTGCTTGGATGGATGTCAAAAGCACTTTCTTTACTGTTTGTTTGAACATCTGTAACTATGTTTCTACAATTAGCAACCTTTTCACAAACCCCCTGAACCAAATTTTCATTATTACTGCTTCTGGATCCATGCTTATAATTTTCATCCAAGGACGGGGAAGCAAAATCAGCACTTGGGGTACTACAATTAGGAGTGTTCGTCATAGAAGCACGACCATTTACTGGACTCCCAACATTGGAGGATACATCCATCGATGACATGTAGGATGAACTCTCCAGTTTCTCGTATGTATCTTGTTGTATCATATCCAATTTTTCAACCTTTGTCTCTGAAGCCAAGGGATGGTCCTTGTCATTCCTACCAGTGTTTCGAGCTGGTCCATCTGGCTCATTCTGCAATTCAGTAACAATTACATATTGCTTGATGAGAATTTTCTTAATTTGTTTAAACATACTGAGCAAGCAGACTGCATTCATTACCATGCCGCTGATAGTAACATAGAAATAGGATTTGTTATTTTCCTTGTATTGAGTTATCGATTCATAATAACAAATTAATGTGAAAGGGTCCAGTCACCCTGCTTATGGAAAGTTCTAAACTTTGCACAAGATGTACAAAGCATCTGAAAATTGTGATGATATATCCTTTCGAAGCTTGTCCTATTTCGAAAATATCTACTAATGCATTAGAGCATGAGGCCAATACAAATAGTCACAAACACTAACCTAGTTATATTAAAACAATAATATGCTTCTATGAATAAAAAAATGGAATGGGGAGATTATGAGTACCTCTTCATGTTCAGGAGGTATATACCCACTAGACTTGGGGGAAGTAGTAACTGCCACCACAGATGAATGTGAGGAAACATCATCATCAGTAAAAGAGGCAACCTCAGCTTCATCAGCATATTCTTCATTCATCAATGCGGATACTGAGTCACCATTGTCCTTTGACACCTCTTTTAATAAACTGTCCTTCAATGAGGACCGAGTGTGAATCCTATCAACAGGCTCGATTTTAATGAACAACAGCGGCTGATCCGTATTTCTGTAGTTCCTTTTGCAGTTCAATTGTGTACTAATGCTCAAGGTCTCTTTAAGTACACCAAAATCTGCCAAGTCTATGATGGCAGTCCCCAGCAACTGACCTTTAACAATCTTATCTCTTCGAGGCTCATACAAGTTGAACTCCAAGTAATTCTTTTGGAACGCATCAGTATCACCATTTTTGACAGACATATCCCTTAACAGAGTTACAGCAACTCTAAATGATTCGTTAAATTCGATTTTTCCTTCACCTATAACCGAACCAAGTGAAGGGGAAACAAGATTGGTAGACCCTGAAGACCGCTCACCATTCTCCCATTGTATCAATACAGAACGAAAGGATCTTAGAGATTGTGATGGGGGCCAAGGCTTAATCTCCAGAATGTGAATGAGGTAATCGACTTGAACGGCACCACTTCTCCGGTGCTTCCCTTTCGAGCCTAGAACCATGGCTGCCAAGAAGATGGATCCTCTCCAGATGAACCTCTTACTTCAAGTCTTCAATGCAGTCGAATATGTAGAATCACAAGCCCTCTGACTGTGTAGGAACTTAAATTGAGATTTGCAATTTAAAAATAATAAAATTCAGCTAGTAATGGCTGGTTATGGAATCATATTACATAATCCTTTTAGTCTCAAGAAAGAGAAGAGAAAGAAAGGAGAAAAGGGTATAAATATAATATAAGTGAGGGAAACAAAAAAAGTAACTTTGCCAGAGAAGCCATCAAATTGGGACTTCCAACAGTGAAGAGTGAAGACCCTGCACTAAAGTTGAAGACAAAGTAAGGACAAGCCTGTTTAACGTATTTTGGAGGTTGAAGTTCAAGTTCATTCACAATCAAGTCAGGTGTAGATAAAGCCAAACCAACCGTGAAACGCCAAAAAAAAAAAAAAAAACCAAAAAACCACCAAAAAACAAAAAACTAAACAAAACAAAACAAAACAATTGTACCTAAACACAATAGCTTGTGAACTGAACTAAAACTCAATGCAGAAGGTTCATTAACTTTTTAAGTCAAAAAGAATCAGATCAAGCAAGTGCTGTACAAAACCCAGAAAAAAAGTTTACAACTTGAAGCTAAAAGCAAGCAGAAAATTGATAATGCAGACCATGGAACAAAGTTACAAGTTAAATAGATGCACAATCAGAAGAGGTCTTGGAACGTTTACTGAGAAAGAATGGTTGAAACATAAGGAGAATGAGTAGCGTAATACAGACCCAAACGGAAAAGCAGTGGAAGGTAGAGGTGGTGGTAGAATCAGAAAGTTGCAAGAGGTAGCTGGAACTGCAAGTGGTTCATCATATCTAGGTGAGTCTGTGTACCGTAGAAGCTGCAAGGAATGAAAATGGGGAATGTGACTCTCAACCAAATAGAAAAATAAAATATATATTGTATATTGAATATATGAAAAAGCAGAACCATAATATCTAAAGTGATTAAAAAAAAAAGTGTCTGATCATGTTTTTGTTAGGGAATGTTAATGTACTCAATTTCTTTTTTTAGTTTGGTTTTGATATAAAAATTTTATATAATTAATTAATTATATATTATTATATATGTGATTTCGAGAAAATTATATTGATATTTTTAGATTCGGTTTAACTATGTTTTTTTTTTTCAAATATTATATTATTGTATAGATTTATATTATTTTTTTATTTGATCCTTATAGGTGATACCGATTCTCCATTTAATCCCTAAACATAATAAATTATTTAAAAAGTCCGCATATGTGCAATTATTATCCATTTGGTCGCTCTTGTTACACTGCCTCTAATGATTTGTCGACTCCTATGTATAGGGACTAAATAAAGAATCCGTGTGACAAGTAGGGACCAATTTAATATTTTAACCTAAATTATTGGGTTCACATATGTGATACAGATTCTTCATTTAGTCCATATACATAGGAGTTAACAAATCATTGGAGATGGATGCGTAACTGGAGGGACCAAATGGATAACGATCGCACGTATGAGGATCTTTTTAATATTTTTTTAAGTATAGGAACTAAACGAAGAATTCATAAAATATCACCTATAAAGACCAAATTATTACTTTAACCTACTTATTTTTTAATATTTATAATATTTTTTTTTTTGAAGAGAATATTTATAATATAATTACGAGTTATGATATTTGAACATCCAATTTCAGACATCGTATGTGTTTATATTTATTTTTTTATTAAATGTTTATCTTTATCCCCACTTATTTTTTCATCTTCTTTGTATACACGCATCCCAAAGATATACCAAAAAACCAACGGGATGATATCCCAAATTTGGTTAATTTCTCTATAATTACAGCATCCCTTTTGTGAAATACAGTTATAAACTTAATCGAAGTCGGTGTAGTTTTAAAAACAAAAAGATATTGAATATAACTAAATCAAAGTCAGCTAAAGTTAGAATAATTTCTTCTATAATTTTTAATATAATTACCATAATAACTAATTATGTTTAGTAGTATTGAATATGATTAGTTGATAATATAAATTAATTTTTTATGAATATCATATTAAATTATGAATTTAGTTGCTATACATTGATAGTATACTTTTTTTTCCTACGAACCAATCACCAGTCATGATATGGATGACTTTTAAGATAATTAGGATAATAGTCAAAAAAAAATTTTACTAATGTGAAAAGTTATAATTAAATATCTAAGTAAAATGGCTTTATAACGTGGTATATAATAATTAAATTTGTAAATTATTTAATAATTTAAAATAATTTTTTATGAATGTCATATTCCCTTCGTGAAAACTGATGGTCTGCTACTAAAAAATATATATATGCGTACGGAGTAACCCCTTGTCGTTCCAGTCAAAAAAAAAAAAAAACCTTGTCGTTGGGAAAGAATATAATTCATAGAAGAACGACGCCGTTGTAGCAAACCACCAAAGACAAAAGCATGACGCGCTCTGTAAGTGACGATGCTGATGCCTCAGCAGAAAATGGAGCCCTCATTAAATATTAATTATTAAAAAATAATAAAAAAGTCTTATGGAAGGAAATTGTGTCACGCGCATCGAAGGAGTTTGTATCTCAAAATCTAACAAAGGTCCAAAAATGTTCACTATCTGTCCGAGCTTGTGAGCACGCCATACGAACACGGTGACGGTGTGCGACGCGTCGTAACTTGTGTGCTCAAGCCTAAAGTAGTAACTTATATCCATCGAAGTAGTAACTTTTATAGAAATGTTTTTTTAACATAAAAATGGGACATTGAACACCAATTTATATGATTAATGTAGTTTAAATATATAGTTAATTATGTTCAGTATAGTTAATGAATATAACAAGATGTCGCAACTCATTAACCATCCACTGAACGTAATTAACCACGAATTTGAACGTCGTTAACCACGATTTTAAAGTGTTCAAACATCTTAAAATCATGGTTAACGACGTTCAATCGTGGTTAACGACGTTAAATTCTTGATTAATTACCTTCAGTTGATGGTTAATGACTTGTGATATCTTGTTATATTCATTAATCATCCACTAAACGTAATTAATCATGTATTTGAACTACGCTAACCATGTAATTGATGTCGAAATTTGATGTCACATTTTTGTGTTCAAATAACACAATTGTTTTTTATGTATTATTTTCTATTTTCCCTTTTTCTTTTCCTTTTTAAGATTTTTCATTGTATTGGGTTTTCTTCCCATAGTTATTATAATATTTAGAATAAGGTTAGAATTACCATGGGTTGGTTAGAATAAAATAAAATTTGAACTTATCATTTTTTTTATCTGGTTCGGATTTTAAAAACATTTTCAGTCAACCTGAACCAAACCAATCTCATCTTATTCGGATTGATTTGATTTGGATATTCAAGTTAAGGTAAAAAACAATTATTATATCTTTACAAGTTTTCATCCTCACATATTATCTTTTAACATAAAGTTTTAAATTTTATATTACTATAAAGTGAAAAGGTTTTTTATTCTCCAATGACTTTACGCGATAATTCGGCCCAAATTGTGATGACCCAAATCCCAAATCACTAGTCAGTAAAGACCCCGCCTAGAAAAGGCCCGAAACCCAAGGAGACGAACAAATAGCTCTCGACCGACCAAAATGCTCTGACAGAAACCCACCTCGGAGAGTTGACTTCCCTGCTTTGGGAAAGAACCCCTTCACCTACTTAAAGACGCGTCAAGGATAGGCTGCCCCTCCTCCCTGACACCCAATCTCCTCAAACCATCATCACGACCATCTCATCTCCTCGCTGACACAACATCTCATAGAGTAGGAGAACACCAACTCTTGAGGGACAACACGCAACTTGGTAAGGGGCACCCTGCATAGCAATCATGCTCACTCATCTCAAGAGACCACTATATAAACTTCCTAAAAGGAGGTCAAGGTATGATTTTATGATATAGAACACATATACTCTATCTGCTACACCCTTGGTGACTTAAGCATCGGAGTGTCTTTGTAGGTACCCCCATTCGGTCTAGACATTGGAGGAAGATGAAGAAGGAGGAGAAGAGGAGTTCTTAGACCAACAACTTCCAACCAACTAGTATTGGGTCATTCAACACAGGCCCAGTAGTCAGAGTTATTATTTGTGTTCTGGACCTCTCTTATAAAAATAATTTAATTTCAAACATTGATATTCTCTTTAATTAACATTTATCTTATTCTATAGTTATAACTTTACATACCTTGATCGCTTTACCTAAAGTAAAATAGTTAAGTTAGATAGTAAACATGATTAAAGGCATTTGATAACACAAAATAAGATTATAAGAAAGTCAAAGTGAATAGAAAACAGAAAAGACAAAACTAGAAGAGAGTCTTAGGTATTAAAATATAAAATGAATAAATTTTAAAGTTAAAAAACTATTTGATCAAGTGGTCTGGTTGGTTTGGGTTAAAAAAAATTGAGAACCGAATCGCTTATAATTGGTTGGATTTGGGTTTGAAGTGAAATGAACCGATTAACCAAACAAATCCAAACCAATTTAATTGGTTTGGTTTGAAATATCGGGTTCATGGGTCAACCTGATCCGATGAACAACCCTGGATATGACTATTTAAAGTACATAAAGATTTTAAGACAAGCGGCTTAGACAACCACTACAAAAAAAAGGTTGTTTAGCGACCGAAAATAGTGACCGAATTTTTTGGTTGCTTTTTGCGACCGAAATGGCGACCGATTATAGGATCTACATGAAAGACTGATTAGAGTTAATACTGCGACCGAAATAGCGACCGAAATAGAGCGTAGCAGAGTTATCGGTCGCTATTTCAGTCGCTAAATAAAGGAACTTAAAAGTCAGAATTTTATGCCTTTTTAGAGACCGAAATGGCGACCGAATTAAATGCAGCGGTTAAATTTTATTTACATTTGCGACCGATATCAATTCGGTCGCTAAACGGCGCGTAAAAAAAATTAAAACAGCGCGTGTTAGCGACCGATTTAAAAATCTGTCGCTAAATTTATGAATTAAATTTTCAAATGGCACCCTTTGCGACTGAATTAGCGACCGAAATGTTCGGTCGCTAAAAATTAAAATCCCTAAAAACGCAGAATCCCCTTTCTTCTTCATTTCGCGATCTCTCTTCCTCTCTCTCACTCGATCTCTCTTTCTCTCCTCTGGCCACCACGGTACGAGACTGCCGCCCCTCCTCCGACCACCACCATCACGGTAAGCTCTCCTCTCTCTCTCTCTCTCCATCTCTCTCTCTCTCTATCTGTTTCTAACTATTCCTCTCTCTCAGTTCCCTCCTTCTCCGCGCGCACGGCTACCACCGGCACCACCAGAGCAGCGCCGCCGTCCTCCTCCTCCTCTGGTATGTTTTCGTCTCTCCTCGTCTCTCTCTCTCTCTCTCTCTCTCTCTCTCTCTCTATTTCTCTGGTTTGTGCATTTACTATGTTATTACAACATGTACAATATGCTCTGTATTTACTTAATCCATGCTCTCTGAAACTTGATTAGATCCCCATTTACTTAGTTCGCATTCGTGATTTCATGTAACTCGGTCATATCTTTATCTAGGCATTAGTTCAAGTATATAGTTTTCTGTAAATGCTTGTTTTTTTGGTCTGTAGCTCAATTCTGAGCTTTCTGTATAAATAATATAGCATTGATTTGGGGGGAAGATGGTGATGGATTTGATTGATGAAAGAGAGAATGAGAAAGATGGGTTAACCGAGGAGGAAGATGACGGTGTTGAACTTCAACCACCTAGTCCTCCCATGTATCTTGTAGTAGCAACATGACTCGGGAGTAATGGAACTGGTTTTGATGATGTGTTTGGATCTCATGACCTGACCAGTTTTGATATATTTGATCCTGTAACATCCCGATTTTTCGCTGCTTCTAATATCGGAACATCCTATAACTTGAACTTCATTACTTTATTGCTTACTACTAAGAAGAGCTACTTGTGTATTTCATGTGAGTTGTGAGTTGTGATGATCATTTGTTTTCATGTGTCATTATTTAATCACTCCTATTAGGATTAGGAAGCTCTCATTGAGAAAGCACAAGAAATCTGTTTTTGTAACTTTTTTTTGAATGCATTGAAATATCAAAAGTCAAGACTGTGAGATTAGAATTGATGTTTACTTGAGCCACAGAATTCCATTGCTGCCTGTGAGACTGCGAAACATAAACAGGTTTTCGTTTTTTGTTGATTGTTGACGTGTTGTATAATTTAAACTTTAAAGCCTCAAAGCACCCACCTGAATTGGCCGTGAAACTTGAATCCATTAGCATATTTAAGTGATGAGATAAAGATAATAGTGAGAACTAGAATTAGTGTAACTGTACCAATTTAATGTTTCAAATTTAATCTGAGAACCCTTCTGGTTTGCTTCTTGTTGATTTAGCTGTGAAATTACCTTCCATTTCAGCATCTTAGTCTTTGATTTAGATTCAGTTCTGCTTTGTGAAATGTATCTAAATTGGTTAGTGAGGATGTGTGCTATGGATTTTCAATTTGTTTTGTGCTAGGTGTCTAAAATTTCAAACATGGATAGTTCATGGCTATAGTTCAAACAAATGACCAATACTGAGGCAGTTGTTTGAAGACCATTCTAGTTTAACATGTCCAGTAACAAGATTGTCCCTGTGTTAATGATGTGTTTTCTACTAAATATGACACTTGTAATTTCTGGTCTATTTATCTTTCCATATCTTGGCTGAATTTATGTCTTTGAAGGCTGTTCATTGTTCTGTTATATTGCCTCAGGGAATATCTCACAATAGTATGATCTATAGCCTCTGTGATGCAGCTGTTTACTTGATGTGAATAATTTCATATTGTATTGTGTATGCATTCTGATTGTATTGTATTTTGATTCGTTTGGAATCCATGAATTTGTTGGTTCTTGTCTGAATCTGTTTAAAAAATTTCAAAAGAGGGTTTTAGGGATTTCATGTTCTTGTTCACTTCTCTGTAAACAAAAAAAAAAAATCTTTGTTGGAGTATGAAATGATCTAAAAACATTATTGTAGCCTGTAATTCCAAGAGAGCTTTTCACTCATTTTGAATCGGATTCATTTGGTAATTCTACTTATCTCTTTTCTGTTTGATGATGTAAATTTATTGAAGGCTAGTACTTATATCTGAGCATGTTCATACATTTGGATTGCTATGAAGAATAGTTTATTCTCTTTAAAATAAAAATCTTTCAATAACAATGAATCAATGTAATTAGAATAATTTGATATGTATTTGTTGATAACTTGTTTGGAAATGATTATGGAATCATATTTGTATATATTTACATTGTAAGCATTGGAATGAATTGATAAAGTGTTATTAGTTCGTAAATGGCATGACTTTGTTGTTGTTAATAAGATCATTATTCATTTATTAATTTAAAGTCCATGAGCTTAAGAAAGTCTCTTCTTGAAGCCAACAAAAGTGAGTCTCCTAGATAATGAAGGATTAAGTATAGGGTTAGATAAAATGAAGGGCTAGGCACAGTTTGCCAGGCACATGCATAACGTGTCATCATCATTTAAACATTATTCACATTAGAAAGCAGCTCTTTACACAATATTATGAAAGCAACTCTGGTTTTCTACTCATTTGTTTAACTAGGAAATGGAGCTTTCCAGAAATAGTTGTTGATGACCATCCTTACTAGGTTATCTAGGCATTTCCGGTAGGAAAAGTCCTCTCTATGACCATCCTTCAAAACGACGTAAAAGCATCTGCTTTCCTGAAAACTACTATGTTTGCTAATCTGTAAAGTTGCATGTGAAGTTGCATTTCTTTGTTCTATTTTAACATGCTAGTATGCTACATGGATCTTTCCATCTTTTCTTATTATCACTTGATGAAGTTTAGACATATGACTTGTTTTCCTTATCGTTTTATCAGAAAATGGATCCGACTAAATGTTTTGAGACAACCATCCATATAGACCAGGTACAGTATCTCATCAACTTAAGAATAACGATCGGATTCACGTAATGATGGTTAAGGCATAAACTAATCATTTACTAAATTGTTCTTGTGTATTTGCAGGATTTGATTTCAATCCCGCGATCATTCTACCGTCGTTGGGGACAACAAATACTGCGTGTTGTGACTATTGAAGACAAAAGCGGAAATCCGTTCAATGGGAATATAGTAATCCATGAGGATCGCCCATATTTTGCAACAGATACAAATGGTATAAGGGAGTTGTATTTGTTGTCCACTGGTGCATTGGCAAAGTTTAAGTACCTTGGGGGTTCTCGCTTCTACATGTTCATCCCTTTGGAAGATTGATGAGTTTTGATATTTTGATTAGTACTTATTGACTGTGGTGTGTTTTTATGTTTTCATCGTTAATTAGTACATTATTAAACTTTTTTTTATAAACAATTATTAAACTTGCGTTAATTAATGTATATGTTTTCTTGATCATATTGACTGTGGTGTTTTGGATCGTTAGTACATCATATTTACGTTTTCTATTTATTCAAAAAAAATATTGGTGTATTTTGTTTATATCAGAAATTAAAAATCAATGGGGTAATAGTTGAAAAACAAAATTTGGTCAGTAGGATTAAGTTACAGGAAAATTTTTATAAAAAAAAATTCAAAATTTGCAACCGAAATAGCGACCGAATATCGGTCACCAAATTAGGTTAGCTGAGCATGCGACCAACTATACGGCGACCGAAATATATAATTTTGTGACCGAAATATAGGTCGCAAATTTGCGACCGAAATACAAGTTCGGTCGCTAAACATTTAACCACCAGGGTTTCTGCTACCCCCTTAATTTGATTGCCAATTCGGTCGCTAAACAATATAGCAACCGAATTATCATGTTTAGCGACCGAAATCTTCGGTCGCTAAATAGGTTTTTTTTGTAGTGAACCCTCTCAAGCAGCTCGTCCATCTGCTTCAAAGAGGTCATCTACTGGGGTTGTAATCAGAGATGAGCCTAAGAAGAAAATTTTAAGGAAGATGATTCTTTCTCCCACCAGTGAAGATGAGGATACAAAAGACAGACAACCCATTGGGAAGTCTTTGAAGACCTTGAAGCAAACATCTGCTTCAATTGTGCCTACCAGACCTAGACAGCCTCCAACAAAGGCTAAAGTTGTCAAAGACGTTGGATGTCTTCCTGCATCAACTCAAGTTAAGGTAAACCTAGTAGTAACCTCTCTCATAAAAAAATTTAATTTCAAACATTGATATTCCCTTTAATTAACATTTATCTTATTCTATAGTTATAACTTTACATACCTTGATCACTTTACCTAAAATAAAATAGTTAAGTTAGATAGTAAACATGATTAAAGGCATTTGATAACGCAAAATAAGATTATAAGAAAGTCAAAGTGAATAGAAAACAGAAAAGACAAAACTAGAAGAGAGTTTTAGGTATTAAAATATAAAATGTATAAATTTTAAAGTTAAAAAACTAGTTGATCAAGTGGTCTGGTTGGTTCAGATTAAAAAAATTGAGAACCGAATCGCTTATAATTGGTTGGATTTGGGTTTGAAGTGAAATGAACCGATTAGCCAAACAAATCCAAACCAATTTAATTGGTTTGGTTTGAATTATCGGGTTCATGGGTCAACCTGATCCGATGAACAACCCTAGATATTACTATTTAAAGTACATAAAGATTTTAAGACAAGCGGCTTAGACAACTCTCTCAAGCAGCTCGTCCATCTGCTTCAAAGAGGTCATCTATTGGGGTTGTAATCAGAGATGAGCCTAAGGAGAAAAATTTAAGGAAGATGATTCTTTCTCCCACTAGCGAAGATGAGGATGCAAAAGACAGACAACCCATTGGGAAGTCTTTGAAGACCTTGAAGCAAGAATCTGCTTCAATTGTGCCTAACAGAACTAGACAGCCTCCAACAAAGGCTAAAGCTGTCAAGGACGTTGGATCTCTTCTTGCATCAACTCAAGTTGAGGTAAACCCATCTGCCCCGACTTTGGTAAATCCTGTTGTTGTCGCTGTTCTTGAAAATGTTAATATTTCTTTCAATCCATCACATAGATCACCCCCATCACCACTAGATCACTCACCTATCCACATATTACCACCTCGACCACAACTCCTTCCAATCATCCCTGATTCCGATTCTTTGTTCAACCAAGAGGATGATGGAATTTCACCTGAAGCCCCATTCCTTAAGCTACCTAAACCTCAATTTCCATATATAGACCCAGATAGTATGGCCAAGCTGAATATTGGGCTAAGGTTCAACAGAAATTTAAAATCTGTTTCATACTATACCACCCCCACGAGAATCCACCAGACCCTTTTATCCTCTTCCTGAATATGAATATGAACCTAAAATCAACCATTCCCCAAGATACATTGGCATTTCTTATGAATCCAATGATATTGTCCCTTCTCAACTCTTCAATTCTGATGGACCTCTTCTCGTCCATCTTCCCCAAAATAAATTCCCTCCCAGAAAAATCTATCCCAACCTTATCCGCATGAAACCCTTTACCCTCACACACTAATGGAGTTGAGAGAGATATTATCCCTGTCAATGAGTCCATATCTTCCAAGTGGAATCAATATTGCTTGTAGACGATCCAGAACTTATCAGAACATAAGATTTATCTTCTCTCACTATTTGAAATGGATGAAGTTCTGTCCTCCCAGTACCTTTGGGAATTATGCTGACATTGGAGATTATCTGGCCTATAGGCATCTTAATAAGATGGAATTTGAGTGACCTGGGGCATTAAGAGCCACAAACTTTGTTCCCCAAACATGGCTAAGGAATTCATCCGGGACAAGGATTGGAGTTGTTCCTCCCAAAATCTGTTCCAAGTTGCCCATGATTGACTTGAATAAGAACAAGGATGAGAAATTCGGTCTGAGAAAGAACAATTTGCTTGATAAAAATAAAGTGGACATGGACTTCTGGAAGGATAGAGTGGATGACATGGGATTACTCAGAAATTATCCCTTCTTTTCTGTTGAAGAAATTTATGAAGAAACTGGCAATGTTTACTGGGAAAGCCACTTGAGAGTGTGCACAAGGGAAGAATCTTCATCTGCCTTAAGTGCCAAAGAAAAAGCAAAAACAACTTATGTAAGAGGCCAATTCAGACAAATTGAGGTCGTTTACATGATCCTCAAATATGTCTTTGCAATTTCAATCAAATGCTTGTGGTATTATGATGAGGAAATTATTTGGGATGAACCTGAGCCAACAGTAGAGGAAGAAGTTCAACAAGAGGTTCTGGAAGATGTTCAAGAAGTTCAAGAGCAACAAGCTGAACCTGAGCCTCATGCTGAACAAGTTGGTGATTCTGAGCAAGTGTTGTAAGGCTCTGGACGACATAATTCTCAACCTATATCCATCTCCATAGTCCATCCTGAACAATCTCAACAGCCTCTTGCCATAAGCATTATACCTGGTAGAGGACATGTTGAAACTACTGCAGAAAGCTCAAGAAGCATAATCACACCAAAACTGCAAGAACTCATCTCCCAACAAGTTAAACAATAGATTCAAGCCAACAATGCTCTCCTTCTTCAGGAAATGTTCAACATAATGCAGAATCTTCTAAACAGACAAAATCAGAACCCTCATCCTCCTCCTTCTTAGATCTTTTCCTTATCTTCTTCTTTTATCTCTTTCGTATCTTTTAAAACTGACTATGATGGTTTTTCTACCATTTTCTTTTTGTCTGATGACAAAAGGATTGGGGGGGGGGGGGGGGGCAAAGAAGAGATATGGAATTTTGATTGAACTATTTGCTCATCTGCATATTGAATTTTGATGCATGCTTATATCTAACTTTATATATGTTAGAACTTGATACATGTTTGGACTGTGTATATGTATGCTTAATTCAATACTTGTCCATTATACTTATGCTTATTTGTTTTGAATGCTTCACCTTAGGGAGATTTGTGTGACTTTCTTAGAGGCTTTGTTGAATCAAATTTAATATGTTTTTTTCATCATCAAAAAGGGGAGACTGTTGGAACCAAAGTAATTATGGTTAATGAACCCTAAATTTTGATGTTAACAAAAAGATTAAATTTTATGGCAAAGTTAGTTTTATTAACTAACCCGGCTGCTTAAAAGTGTAGGAATGAGTTTAAGCCGATTAGATGTTACCTTAAAAACATGCGTCTTAAGTTTGTGCAAGTATACACAATCGCATCAAGTTGTAAAGAGTAAATAAGATCGTTTCCACGAGGATTATAATGACGTAGCAACTACCGAAATTCAGATCAATTGTTCTTAATAGCTAAGATTAAAGGTGACAATAATAGTGTGTGTAATGACAATGTTTAGTATTGAAATAACGTAAGTGAAAAGAGTGTAAAGACAAGAGAATTAAAGAGGTTGTGAATTCAAATATGAGAAATAAGCTATAGGTATACTTTCCAAGTAAATTCTGCTTAGCTTAGTCTATGCTCTGCGTATGCTGCAGCATTTAACTCCGGGAAATGAAAGTTGTGTTTTCCAACACTTGAAAGATAAGGTTCATAAAATGCTTTCTATTCCTAGATTTATATTAATTACACCCTCTTCTTAATAAGCATGTTCCAACTAGCTTAGGGACTTAAATGATTATTCCTAATCCATTTAACATTAACTAATTTTCCAATTAGCAACTTAATCCATATCTCTTATCTAGTTCCACATTACTCAGCTTTTCCAAGCTCAATAAGTTAAATATTTACTTAAGTTGATCAAGATCAAATAAACAACATTACGCACAAGATAAAAGAAAATGCAACAAGCATAACATCACATAAAATTCAGCTAAGCATCCATTACAAGATTACATACGTATAGCTACAACAAGTTTAACTCATAATGAGCTTACATAAACTAAGAAATAAATATAAAAATGGAAGGAAGTTCATTACAATGAGGAAAATGTAAAACACAGGGCAATAATGAAGAGGAGGATGAGCTAGCGGCTGCTCTTAGGTCAGAGAAACTTAGAATAATGTCTAAGAGTAATGAGGTGTGTTATTTCCTAGGGTTGCTAAGGGTTATATCCTCTTTCCTCCTTTTTGGGCCAACCTTTAATATTATTAAATTCTAGTCCCTGGCCCATTTCCAAAAGTGTAGGAACCTGGATCCCTAGGTGTAACACCCTGTTTTTCCTATGCTTTCTGTAGCAGTTATACATATTTAAATGTGTTTATTTTAGATAAAACTCAGAGGATGATTTTAATTAAACTAAAATCATTTTCTTGTGTTGTTGTAACATATGAAGTCACGGTAAAATTTTCGGTTGAAAATTCAGACGGAAGCCGATCTGCGTTTTCACTGCCGGTACAAGTTTACTGTGCATAAAACCTAATTTTGACCCGTGAACGAGACGGTTAGTGTTTTTATTATGTTTCCTTCAACTTTGGTTATTTTGAAAATTTTCGTTCAAAAATAGAATATAATATTTTATTCGGGCGAAAAGGTCGAAAGAATTACGATCAGAAATGCAACCAGGTACGAAATGGAGCAGATTAGGGAGCACAAAAGAAGTGAAGTGACTTGATGGGACATTATGGGAAAGGTTTATGACACACTCCAAAAGTGTAATCATCACACTTTTCAAATTATATCATATTATATTCTAAAAACCTAATTTTCTCTTTCATCTTCAACCAAACAAGTCTTAAAGACAAAACTTGCTCTCCAAGCTCATCCTCTCTCCAAAATTTTGTGCTCCCCTCTCCCTCCTCTATATAATCATCACTCATATTCATTCTCTTATTTTCTTCCTCCATCTTCACACTTCTTCAACTTCTTCCATTTCTTCTTTATGTGGGAGGAACTAAGATGCAATGTCATGAATAGTGGATATAGTGTGTTGATAGAAAATTTCGAGGATAAAATAAAATGACATAAGAATTGATTGTGTTAAGGAGTTAGCAATAAGAAGAATGAAACGATTGAAAATACAACACAGAATCTTAAATAGAAACTGATGTGTATACTGTAAGAAAAGTGAGAATCTTAGTTTAAATTTTGGTGTCAAAAGTGAGAGTTAAGGATATAGAGGGAAATTTTTCTAATGGATTAGTATTAAAGGAAGAAGAAATTAAGTTTTGATGATGCCTTTTGAAGGTAATAGACTAAGGTGAAATGTTGAAAAAGTGGGAACATGTGGTTATGGAAAGTTTTGAGGATAAATAGAACGAAGGATAAGTATGACTGAAATATTGCCCTATGATTATTGTGGATATACTGTGAACATTTTGTATATGTTTATGTATGTCGCACATATAGTTATCCTTTTGAACTCATATATTGATTTCTCACTCGTTCATGTTTTATTGTGATTCCTCTACTTGTGCATATATTTGCATATGAGATTAGATGGACCCGGAGTTACCTCTGACTCATTTGAGGCGTGCGATAACGTTTGATCACGCACATCATGGTGGTGCATGGGAGATTAACCCAGGGGCACTCAGCGCAACCTATTCTGGCCCTTGTCGTGAGGTCATCGACTCAATAACTATGAGACCACAACAGAGAACGCGTTTCGTGGAGACTATTGAGGCACCTCTACCTCCAGTGTGGCTATACATGTAGTGCTTGACTGAGCACGGGTTGCTTAATATCCCACCCCAACCGATTCAACCTCCTCAGGTGGCAGTACTAGCAGCACCTCACTAGATGAAAATTGAGAATTTGCGACAGACACTTTGCGGCGGTTTTAGTCCAACCACCGCCGGTAATAATCTGCGGCAGTTAGAGCGGCGGTTTATGCTAACCGCCCCAAACAATAAAACACTGCGGCGGTTCTTTATTTGTTTAACGGCGGTTTTAGAAAATAAATATACCGCGTGCTTCGTCCTCACTTCGTCCTCCCTCTCTCACTTTGCTCTCACTCTGTTCCCCAAACCATTCACTTCATCCTCCCTCTCTCACCCAACGATTCCTCATCACTCTACCGTCGTCCTCCGCCCCATAGTCGCTCACCGTCGCTGCATCTCGTCACTTTTAAAGGGGACGATTCTT
Organism: Sophora flavescens; assembly: GCA_030762895.1. Taxonomy (NCBI): domain Eukaryota; kingdom Viridiplantae; phylum Streptophyta; class Magnoliopsida; order Fabales; family Fabaceae; genus Sophora; species Sophora flavescens. The sequence continues at coordinate 104,617,236 of CM061066.1, read as the reverse complement.
TAAGCCAGTGAAGGTACAGAGAAAGCTTATTGTTTTAAGCTTCCATTCTTCTTCTCTCTCTTTTCGCCTTTTTTTTGTCTTTCTATTTACTCTTGAATCTTAATTTCTTCCAAATTTCATTCACTCTTGATTGCTGCCCAATTTGAAAACCCTAGATTCTCTTCTCTATCATAACAAATCTGATTCTTTGACAATTTTGAAATAATAGCAATTGAGGATTTTCGTTTTGTTATTTATGATAATTTGGTACCCTTGCATGCGACCCATCCCTTGCATGGCTTGACTCAGTATGTTACATGCTGCTACAATGGTTATTTTGCTGCCATTTTTTCCAATGATGTCAAGACTGTTGATTTATTTATTTGATTGTGAATCTAGCTCTCTGTTTGATTTGTGTCTTATAATATTAGTTGGAAAATGATACCTATGATGTCAAGACTGTTGATTTATTTATTTGATTGTGAATCCAGCTTTCTCTTTGATTTAGATTAGGTTTATATTTATATGTTTATAAATATATTATTGCAGGTTTAATGTGAAGAATTTCATTTTTCCCATGTTATGCAATTTTTTTTGTAAAGTTATGTAACTGTATGAGTTGGTATTGTTATCAAGGTGTTGTTGAGTGTCTCTTATCCATCTCCTTTGCTATATATGCTGCAACTTAATGGGTTGTTCTGTGATGAAACATTATTTTTTCCTTTCCAAATTTCATTTTTACTTTTTGATTTTCATTTCCTTTTTAAGCTCCCACTTCGTTGCTTTGAGTTGAAACATTGACAATTTTCTGAAATTGCAATGTCTACCTACTTTGGTCGAATTTACTAGGTTGCATTGAACAGGGGGCAGTCTGTTAGATTGAAGGTGAGGGTCAACAAAATGTGGTCTGTTCCCATGGTCAATAAAGCTCCCTGGTTTTTACATGGATGGTTTATTTGTTTCATGAAACCTAAATGAACCCCAGCAATCAACAAAACAAAGTGCAGAGTTTTGTGGTTTCCATAGCATTTCCTATTGATGATGGATATTTAATTGTTGGAAAATCATTTATTTCAAATGCTTCTGAGCATTTATCATGTCTGTTGATTTGATTTTTTACCTTATATTTTAAGAGATTTTATTTTCTTTCATTGTTGTGTAGCACTTTTTAATGTTCATCCTGAAATGTCTTACCCCCTCTATCTTCCCCAGTTTTTCCTTTTTGGCCTAATCACTAACCGTTTAACTACCTTAAGGCTTCTCAAACTGAAAGTTTGGTACAACATATATGCTAAGGTTTTTCCTTAACTGAAAGTCCACAAAATTCCCAGCAGATAGTTCCACATTTGTAAATTCAAATTCCCTACCATATCTTTCTCTGAACAAGTTTCTTATCTTATGGAGCAATGAGAGATTCACCACATCTTGAAGCAGCATATGTCAGATTTGCTACTGCTACAGCAACATTTATAGGCAAGTTGTGCACAGAACTGCAATAAATTTTTAGAATTCAAACTTACAGCTGAGTAATATATATGTATGTATGTATATACATATATAAGAGACATGGTCTAATATAAGTACCTGCATATGCTAATGTCAGACAGGTTGGTGATGATGCATTCACAGAAATTCTCAATTTGATTATATGCATTCAATAAACATGTGTCCTTGTAGAGCTGTTCAAGCTAAATTTGGAGGGGGGGGGGGGGGAATAGGCATGTTAAAAATCCAAAACCTGTAACTTAATATGAGTAGGGAAACAATAATTGTAAAACAATTGCATTGTGTGATAGCAGCAGAATAACCTCCTAGTCCTATGTCCTAACCAAGTTATCATGGCTTGAATATATTATAAACATTAGCAGAAGTACCCTGGCTAAAGCATTCTCTAGCCTTCCAATGTGGAGCAGCTGAGCAATATCCATGCGTGTCTGCTTAATAATAGCATGCTTCCTATTCTTCTGGTTCATTAGTTGAGCTTGAAATTTCATTATCAGTCGCTGCATAGTTGAAGAGAATTAAATTAAAATCAGCTTATCTTTCACATTATTATTTTTCTTACCTTCCTAAGTTTGCTCCAATTTGTTTAATAATAACAACACTAAACTATTATGTGCAGTTAAAATGACAGCATGATTTTTATTTTGTCTATATCAATGTTTGTTATACAATTGAAGAAACTATACTTGCAATTTAAATTAGTGGTGTAACTTAAATAGGCATGTTAAAAATCCAAAACCTGTAACTTAATATGAGTAGGGAAACAATAATTGTAAAACAATTGCATTGTGTGATAGCAGCAGAATAACCTCCTAGTCCTATGTCCTAACCAAGTTATCATGGCTTGAATATATTATAAACATTAGCAGAAGTACCCTGGCTAAAGCATTCTCTAGCCTTCCAATGTGGAGCAGCTGAGCAATATCCATGCGTGTCTGCTTAATAATAGCATGCTTCCTATTCTTCTGGTTCATTAGTTGAGCTTGAAATTTCATTATCAGTCGCTGCATAGTTGAAGAGAATTAAATTAAAATCAGCTTATCTTTCACATTATTATTTTTCTTACCTTCCTAAGTTTGCTCCAATTTGTTTAATAATAACAACACTAAACTATTATGTGCAGTTAAAATGACAGCATGATTTTTATTTTGTCTATATCAATGTTTGTTATACAATTGAAGAAACTATACTTGCAATTTAAATTAGTGGTGTAGCTATGTTAGTTTTGATATGTTTCTATTAGATGGTAGTTTATATATATTTTTAAAATAGTATATATTTATCAATTTATGAAGTGGTGTGTTATTTTTAAATCCAGATTTAATATTTTGAAGCAATGGATAAGTCATGGATAATGAAGCCACGAAACTCAGTTGAATATGAGCAAGGGGTTAGGGGATTTATTGATTTTGCCTTTGTACATCAATCAGTAAATGACAAAACAATATGCCCTTGTAAAAGATGTGGTTTCAAAAAATGGCAAAGTAGGCATGTGGTGTATGATCACTTAATCTGTACACCATTTCCAACAGGATACACTTTTTGGTCCTATCACGGGGAGTCCAGAACAATAGAAACTAGTAATATCTCACCTAGTAATATTCCAAATGTAGTTCAAGACCCCACTATTGTTGAGAATCCTATTCGGAACATGATCGATGATGCATTTGGAGTTGATAGGCACCTTGCAAATGAAGTACCCGTTGCATCAAATGCGGAGATTGACCGGGATGCAGATGTGATGCCAAATACAGCTCAAGAACAACATGAAGATGAAGAATTCTATGAATTAGCTAGAGATGTAGAACAACCCCTGTACAAAGGGTGTACGAAGTATTCAAGATTGTCTTTTTTGGTAAAGTTGTATCATATCAAATGCCTGTGTGGAATGAGCGACAAGGCCATGACAATGATTTTAGAACTATTGAAAGATGCATTTGAACATGCAAATATTCCAAGTTCATTCTACGAGGCCAAGAAAACGATCATCAAGCTTGGTTTGAACTATGAAAAGATACCTGTATGCCCGAATAATTGTATGCTCTATTGGGGTAATCCAGAAGATGACGAGAGGGAGACATGTAAAATTTGTAACACTTCCAAATGGAAATCAAGGGCAAAATCTAGTAAGACTAGGGTGTCCGGTGATGGCACTGGTATGAAGAAAGTGACTGAAAAAGTTCTTCGTTATTTTCCACTGAAGCCTCGATTACAGAGATTGTTTTTTTCATCAAAGATAGCTGAGGATATGAGATGGCATGCTGACGATAATAACAATGATGGAATGTTGAGGCATCCTAGAGATTCTGAAGTTTGGAAGCAGTTTGACTCGTTGCATGCTTGGTTTGCATCAGATTAGCGAAATGTGCACCTCGCGTTAGCCATTGATGGTTTTAACCCTTTTGGTGTCATGAGTTCAAACTATAGTATTTGGCCAGTTATTCTCATTCCATACAATACCCCTCCATGGGTGTGCATGAAGTCGACATCTTTTATAATTTCAATGATAATTCCTGGTAAAAAAATGCCAGGGAATGATATAGATGTCTACTTATAACCTTTGATCAAAGAGTTGAAAGAGTTATGGACAACGGGTGTGGATGCCTATGATTCTTTCAAGCGAGAGATGTTCAAATTACATGTAGCTTTAATGTGGACAATTAGTGATTTTCCTGGGCTAGGAACACTTTCTGGGTGGAACACATACACCGGACTTGCTTGCCCATCTTGTAACTTCGACTCCATTCCATGTCGTCTTCCTCATAGCAAAAAATGGTGTTTTATGGGTCATCGTCATTTTCTTGACCAGAGACACAGATTTAGATTGAATAGGGTCCGCTTTAATGGTGAACAAGAAATGCGTAGTCCACCAAAAGCATTATCTGGTTCTGAAATTCTTGAACAGGTTCAAAACATCAATGTCATATTTGGTAGAAAATTAGAGAAAGAAGTTTCGGGAAAAAGAACACGTGGCAATCAAATTACACGGGGTACCACTCAACAATAGAAAAAGAAAAGCATATTCTTTGAACTTCTGTATTGGAAGGTTAATTGTTTGCGTCACAGTCTTGACATGATGCATATTGAGAAGAACGTGTGCGATAATGTCATATTTACTTTGCTAAATGACAGCGCAAAGAGCAAAGATCATGTTAATGCTCGAAGAGATCTTCAAGCTATGGGCTTAAGGCCTGACCTTTGGCCCAATGAAAATGGAAAATATTCTCCAGCTGTCTTTACATTGACTAATAAAGGTAGGAAGGCATTTTTAACTACTTTAAAGAATATCATTGTGCCGGATGGTTATTCAAGAAACATTTCTAGGTGCATTGATTTGGACAATCTTAAGTTGAATGGAATGTTGAAGAGTCATGATTGTCATATATTGATAGAGCAATTGCTACCATTAGCCATGCGGGCAACATTGCCTGATGAGGTTTCGGCAATATTAATTGAGTTGTGCTCATTCTTTAGACAACTATGTGGCAAAGTATTGAAAGTTGAAGATCTAGACAGATTGCAAAATCAAATCATCCTCACTTTATGTCACATGGAAATGTTATTTCCTCCTTCATTTTTACTGTTATGGTTCACTTGGTTGTTCATCTTGTTGAAGAAGTAAACTCGGAGGTCCCGTTCATTATCGATGGATGTATCCTATAGAAAGGTAAAAGATGTGCGATATTAGTCATTTTATTTTTTCTAATTTGGTAATGTACAGGTTGTTCTAAATAATACTTGTTGTGGTTTAACAATAGGTACTTGGGACAGCTAAAATCCTATGTACTTAATAAAGCACGACCTGAAGGATCTATTGCGGAAGGCTACCTTGTGCAAGAGATTCTTATGTTTTGTTCAAGGTATCTAGATAGCATTGAGACTAGATGGAACCGACCTAGTCGTGTAGACGATGAGCCTATTAATGATATACAATATGGCTCACGAGTAGCTGAATTATTTCCTAAAGTTGGAAAATCGGTTGGTGGCTCTTCATATGTCACCCTGACACCCATGGAAAAGTTTCAGGCTCATAGACACGTGTTAACAAATTGCTCTATAGTTGATTACTATCTTCAGTAAGTAATTATTCTACTTGGTTTAATTATTCTTAAGTTTTTTTCCATACATCTAATATGATTCAACTAAATAGGCAGTATAGAACTAGCGTGCGAAGGCAACTAAGGGGTGGTGCAAGGAGTGCTTCTGAGGTAGACAAGAAGGTTCATAGAGAGTTTGTTCGTTGGTTCACCAATCGTGTTAGTGTTCATAACAATGATTATTAGTGTGTTAGTGTCATTTATGTATTTTTTGAACAATAATGTGACTAACAATATATATTATTATGGCATCTAGATTTGTTACAATCTCGACAGTCTTAGTGGACTAGATAAAGATGTTCTCGTTAGTCTTGCACAAGGTCCTCATGACAAAGCTAGAAGGTTCACTGCATATAATGTCAATGGATACAAATTTCGAACCTTGGCACGAGATATGTTATTAAAAACTCAAAACAGTGGGGTTTTTGGAATGTTTGGAACCAGGAGTTACTCAAGCAATAGTGATGCCCAATTGAGGTTTGGAGGGGTACCTTACTATGGAAGATTGATAGAAATCATTGAGGTTTTCTATAATGGCTTCACAGTACCCATGTTTAAATGTGAATGGGCTAATACCACTAATCCAAGAGGTATGAAGAAAGATAAGTTAGGTTTTATCTCTATTAACTTTGCAAGACTAATACATACTGGAGAACATGAAGATGATGAACCATACATTAAAGCTTCAGAAGCTCAAATGGTTTATTATGTGGAGGATGAGAAGGAAAAAGGTTGGAGCATACCAGTTCATTTGAAGCCAAGAGACTTGTACGACATGGGTGAAGATGATGAAATTATGATATCCATTGATGCATACCCATCACAAAACTTGGAACAAATTTTCTCTGATGATACCCCACATATACAATTGGCAAGAATGGCTGCAGATGATGATCCTGAAAGTTCAACCATTAATGATAATTTTAATGATGATAATCAAGATATGGTTTTATGATCCATTGGTGATTTTATAGACATGTTAGTTTTTTGTGTTATGTTGTGTAGAACTTGGAACCTGTGGTGATTCTAGCTTAGTGAACTTATTTTGCAGTTTTTTTGAGGTTTGTTACTGAAAAATGGCTCATAGTTATTATATCAATTTGAATGTCTCGTTATGTTCCATTTTAGTTGGTTAATTATATCAATTTGATTCTTGATTCTTAGGTAATTTGTGAATGTGTGGTGTTCTTGCTTGTCATATACCTGTTTGATACATTATACTTCTCAGGTATGGCCAGTCCAAGAAGTGTTCGTCGGAGGTGTCAATCCACACCAATTCAACCAAATGCATCTTCTGAAGGATATGTAGATGAACATCTACAGCAAATTGATCCTTTACCCAATGTTGAATCATCATTTCATGATGAGGTACACACTGCACCAACTTTTGAATCTGCACCTGATGTGGTTGAAGGTCCCTTGCTTGTTCCAAAAAAAGCTCCAACATATTGGACAGTAGATGTTATAAGTATGTCTAATCTATTTTATATTTCTCTTAAATTTTTTTTAATTTTATTATATGTTGGGTTAGGAATTGTTTTAATTTTTTTACTTTATGTGTTAGATGCAAGCGAAAGTGCAAATGATATGTGGGACAAGATGGCCAAGGGGATTATGAAGGTAGCTATAGAGACGCATGGTGAATCAAGAGGATTCGGACCTAAGGGTAAAGAATCCTGGTGGTGGGATAAAAGTGTGCAAGCTAAGGTTCGGGTTAAAAGGGAATGTTTTAAAGCTTGGTCTTTATGTAGAAATGCTGAAAATTGGGAAAATTATAAGGTGGCCAAAAAAGAGACCAAGAAGGCAGTGAGCGAAGCTAGAACTAAAGCTTTTGACGGGTTGTACCAATCCTTAGGCACCAAAGATTGTGAGAAATCTATTTATAGGCTTGCTAAAAATAGGGAAAGAAAGACAAGAGACTTGGACCAAGTGAAGTGTATTAAGGATGAAGAAGGTAAAGTTTTGGTTAAGGAACAAGATATTAAAGATAGATGGAAGAATTATTTCCACAAGTTATTTAATGAAGGATTTGAAGTTTTATCATGCTCACAGGTGCTTGACATCAGAGAGGAGGACCAAAATTACACTTTTTATCGTAGAATCCAAGAGCATGAGGTAAAAGAAGCTTTGAGAAGGATGGAAAATGGCAAGGCAGTTGGACTGGACAATATACCTGTGGAGGTATGGAAGAGTCTAGGAAATAGAGGCATTAGTTGGCTCACGAAGTTTTTTAACGAGATTATGAGGTTAAAGAAAATGTCGGACGAATGGAGGAGAAGCACTTTAGTTCCGATTTACAAGAACAAGGGAGATATACAAAATTGTTCAAATTATAGGGGGGTTAAGCTTATGAGCCATACTATGAAGCTATGGGAAAGGGTGCTTGAACGGAGACTAAGAAAAGAAACCAAAATCACCAACAACCAATTTGGTTTTATGCCCGGGAGGTCGACCATGGAAGTAATTTACTTGCTACGACGAGTGATGGAACAATATCGAAGGGTTCAAAAAGATTTACACATGAACTTCATTGATTTGGAGAAAGCGTATGATAGGGTGCCAAGAGAGGTTTTGTGGAAAGCCCTAGAAAAGAAAGGTGTTCGGATTGCCTATATTCGAGCTATCAAGGATATGTATGAGGGGGCCACGACTAGTGTGAGAACGTAGGGTGGAGCCACAGAAGATTTCCCAATAACCATAGGTCTGCACCAGGGGTCAGCTTTAAGCCCCTATCTTTTTACCTTGGTCTTGGATGTACTTACGAAGCACATTCAAGAGCCAGCACCGCGATGCATGCTTTTCGCAGATGATATAGTCCTAGTTGGAGAGTCGAGAGATGATGTAAATGGAAGGTTGGAGACTTGGAGACAAGCTTTAGAAGCACATGGCTTCCACTTGAGTAGAAGCAAGACGGAGTATATGGAATGTAAGTTTAACAAAAGGCGAAACACCTCTAGCTTAGAGGTGAAAGTTGGAGACCACAACATACCACAAGTCACACGGTTTAAATATCTTGGGTCTATTATACAAAATGACGGAGAAATTGAGGGAGATGTAAACCATCGGATTCAATCAGGGTGGTCGAAATGGAGGAAGGCTTCGGGTTTTTTGTGTGATAAAAAGGTACCTCTTAAGCTAAAAGGAAAATTTTACCGTACAACTATTAGACCGGCGATGTTGTATGGGACGGAGTGTTGGGCGGTAAAAAATCAACACGAGAGTAAAATCAATGTAGCAGAGATGAGAATGTTGCGTTGGATGAGCGGAAAAACTAGACGTGATAGGATTAGGAATGATAGCATTAGAGAGAGAGTTGGGGTAGCACCTATTGTAGAAAAGATGATTGAATCTAGACTTAGGTGGTTTGGGCATGTATGGAGGTGATAAGCCTCTGTCTCATCTAGTTTTATGACTAGTATGACCGTGGTTTTGTGCCATTATATCTCGTTTTCGCCCAAATTAGACTTGATTGTCCTCAAGCAAGGTTTTGAGTCCCTTAAGTAGTTTTAGGGTAATTTAGCCAGTTTTGAGTCAAATAAAGCACTTATGGCTATTTCATGTTTTCAGGTTAACTTAGAGTCAAGGGAATGAAGAAAACAGTGGAAATTGCAATCCTGGAAGTATTTGCCCCGCGAGAGGCTACTCGCCTCGCGAGACTGAAGACCAGCCTGAACAACAGAATGTCATCCTTTCTGCCTCGCCCCGCGAATCACACCTCGCCTCGCAAGCCTGAAGGCTGACTGTGCCAAAGAATGCAACCTTTCTGTCTCGCCTCGCGAGCCTGAAGACCAGAAGCCATCATGCCCAGGCCCTGATACTCATCATGAGCGTAATGAGAAGACTCTTTTCTGTCTCGCCTCACGAGCCATTATTCGCCTCGCGATAATCCAATTTTGAACTGACGCCTTTTCAATATTCGCGCCGCGAGAGGCCATTTGCCTCGCGAGCGGGCGCAGATCCTGAAGGTTATAAATTGCTGTTTTGGGCAGATTAGAGGACACTTCTGATGATCCATTATTTTACGAATTTTCTGAGTTGTATTGCGTTTTCCATGGAGAACTAATTCCATTGATTGATCTGCTGTGATTGGTTTCCGATACACTTGAGGTTCTATTGATTTCCAATTTTGATTTGCTTTTCCCTTTTCAATACTATGCTATATATTTCTGTTTGCTTAATTCAGGATTGTATAGAATACGTGTTGATTTATTTCGGCGATGTTATGTTCCTATATATAATCGTGTTTGCTTAATTCGCGTGTGTTCAATCGTGTTTGTTTAATTCACGAGAGCTTCACCTCGTTTGCTTAATTCGAGAATTAGGAACATATATCTGGTAGTGTCGATTTCGCTTGTTAATCGTTGCTACAATCGAAAGGGGATTAGAATCCGCTTAGGGCTTGGAATTCATATGAACCAATGATAGTGGGAAACCGAGAACAGTAGATTAATCGTTTGATCATTGATATTCACTTATTTCTTAATTGCATTATTTTCGTAATTGATTTTCAAACCAAACCACCCCCCCAAACTGATTTTGAGTTAATAACATTACGAGAGTCCTTGTGATACGATACCCGAGTTGTCGCATCCTGACTACACTACGTTTTTCAAACCACTCGCTTTTTGACACGTGCGCGACAGCATGTCAAAATTGGCATCGTTGCCGGGGACTCTTGTTGTTATTTTCGCATTTTTCGTTTTTGTTTTGAATTAGTCTGGCTACTAGGTCTACTTGCTTTGACTTGTGTGATTTTGATCCTGAAATTGAAATAACACTGCACACACGCCGTAGAGCAATTCGGGCTAGCACTAGTAATTCTAATTCTGCACCTGTTTCTGATAACATGGCTGATCAGAGAACATTAAGGCAGCTTGCTGCCCCTGATGTTAATTATAATGGCTTGTGTATTGAATATGCTGATGTTATTGCTCCCTTTGAATTAAAATCTGGTTTAATACACTTGTTGCCAAGGTTTAGTGGTCTTGCTGGTGAGGATCCACAAAAACATCTGAAGGAATTCCAGGTTGTCTGCTCTACACCCTTGAGACCGGAGGGAATAACTGAAGATCATATCAAGCTGAGAGCCTTCCCATTCTCACTTCAGGGCGCTGCAAAGGACTGGCTGTACTATCTGGAGCCAAATTCTTTTACAACTTGGAATGATCTGAAGAAAGTCTTCCTAGAGAGGTACTTTCCTGCCTCCAGAGCTGCATCAATCCAAAAGGAGATATGTGGCATCAGACAAAGCAATGAGTCATTGGCTGAGTATTGGGAGAGATTCAAGCAGTTGGTATCCAGTTGCCCTCAGCATCAGATTTTCGAGCAGCTGCTCATTCAGTACTTTTATGAGGGATTGCTCCCAATGGACAGAAATATTTTAGATGTTGCTAGTGGGGGAGCACTTGTTGATAAGACTCCAGCTGCTGCCAAGCAATTGATTGAAAATATGTCACTAAACTCCCAGCAGTTCTCAACCAGAAGCAACTCTGTCGAGACAAGGGATGTGAATGAGATCCAAGGTTCTTCTTCCAACAAGGCCCTTGAAACCAGAATTGATGAGATCACTTCCTTGGTGAAGCAATTGGCAATGGATAAGGTTCAGCCGGCAAGGTTGTGTGGAATTTGTACTTCTCCTGAGCACCTATCCGATGCATGCCCTATTCTGAAGGATGAGTCAGTCACTGATTTGCCTCAAGCTTATGCAGCTAATCTCTACAATCAAGGAAACAATCAGAACCGGTACAACATTCATGACCTCTCCACAAATAAGTACCACCCCAACTGGAGGAATCATCCAAACCTTCGGTATGGGAACCCATCTTCACAACAGCAACAACCAATGTTACCGCTGGCACCACCATAGAATTCTCCCCAAGTGACCACCTCTGCACCTTCCGGACCTTCACTAGAGGACATGATCAAGCAAATGGCTGCAAACAATCTCCAGTTTCAGCAGCAAGAAAATGCTAGTATTCAGACTTTGCACACACAGATTGGACAGATTGGACAGTTTCAGCAGCGAACGGATGCTAGCATTCATACTTTACAGACACAGATTGGACAGCTTGCCACTTCCATGAATGCCATGCAGCAAGCTCAAGGATCGAACCAACTACCTGCACAAACAGTGGTGAATCCCAATGCCCCCAATCCCAATGTGAGTATCGTTTCTTTGAGATCCGGGAAAGTTGTAGAGGCAGCCCCTGAAAAAGATGAAGAAACTGTTGAGGTAACTCCTGAACCTTCTATTGTTGTTGAAGCTGAGAAAGTGTATGTTCCATCGATCCCCTTTCCACAAAGAGTACAGAGAAATAAGAAGATTGATGGGGAAGACAAGGAGAGGGAGATTCTGGATGTGTTCAGAAAGGTGGCGGTAAATATTCCGCTTCTTGATGTGATTAAGCAGGTTCCAAAATATGCAAAATTTGTGAAGGATTTGTTCACACACAAGAGGAGGTTGAAGGGTAATGAGAGAGTCAATTTGGGGCGAAATGTTTCATCCCTCATTCAACCTAAACCTGCACTCGAAAGGGTTACTGTTTCAGCCCTCGCTCAGGCACTGCCACAGAAGTGCAAGGATCCGGGCACTTTTGCTATTCCATGCACCATTGGGGACAGTGATAAGCCTCTGGCTTATCTAGTTTTATAACTAGTAGGACTGTGGTTTATGTGCTAATTGTTCGAGTTCAATCTCGTTTTCGCCCAAATTGGCCTTGTTTTGTTCCTAAGTTAGACTTTGACTCGTTCTAGGCATTTTTTCTGTAGTTTTTAGTTTATTTTGAATAGAATTACGCTTTTTGTTTTCTTTTGTTGTTTCAGGTTAAAAGTGAATCTCTTAGAGTCAAGAAAGATGAAGAAAACAGTGGAAAATCAATTTTGGAGGTTTCGCCCCGCGAGAGACTGCTCGTCTCGCGAGCCTGAAGACCAGCTGAGCAGCAACAGTCATCCTTTCTGTCTCGCCTTGCGAATACTGAAGACCCTGGAGGACAGAGACCATCACGGCCTGGCCGTGATGAAGGTCACGGCTGTGACAGACTGGGATTTGAAGCCTCGCCCAGCGAAACATACTCTCGCCTCGCGAGAGTCCAATTTGAATGCACGCCAAAACTAAATTTCGCCTCGCGAGAGCTTACTCGCCCCACGAGCGGGCGAGAACCAGAATCCCTATTCATAGGTTGTTTCAGATCAGAAAGAGAATACGAGTTTTACCACTTGTTTTAGATCAGTTTTAGGACGAATCCTTGTTTCTTTGGAGCTGCGTCTCCCTTTTCTTTTCTTATTTTTATTTTTAGGATGAATTTCGATTGCTTGTCTGTCTTTACGAGCATGAGGAACTAATCCCCTCGTCTAAGGGATCAATGAAACCACCCATGGCGGGGTAGATTCGATGTGATGTATGTTTCTCCCATTTTCTCAATTGATGTTTTCCAATTCTGATTTGATTGTGTTGATCATATGCATGCGTGATTGACTAGTTAAACGTGTTGAGGCTTAGGAGGCAATTCGTGTTTTAGAAGTAGAATTGGGATCATCGATTGAATATTGCACGAGAGTGAATAGGAGATCGGTGCAACCTTATAGGAACTAGATTTAATAGAGTTTGATGATTAGGGTTATGAGACCTAGTAAGTAATTAACTCAATCATTGAATACGTCCTAATGAGCACGACAGTGGATTTAGGAGAATTTGGGGGTCCTGGTTGACATTGTAATTGAACTTAGGGAGTAATTCATCATCACTTGGGTACTATGCATGATTGGGTAGGTGGATTTGTGACCTTAGACATTTTAATTTCAGAATTTTTAGTTAATCATATCTCTATTTGAATTGTTATTTAGATTGCGATCCTATTTTCTCTCCATTCTCAACCACTTTTTGTTACTTGACCAAACGTATCGAACTTCTCGCAAACTAGTCGAATTGGTAGCCCAATCCTTGTGTTCGACCTCGGTAAATTCTTACCGTGTTTATTTTATTACTTGCGACGACCCGGTACACTTGCCGGTGACTCAACAAGTTTTTGGCGCCGTTGCCGGGGATTGGCACAACCAATTTTCCTAATTTTTAGGGAAGTTTGATTATTTGGTTAAGTTATTTTTACTTTTATTTTTATTTTTATTTTTATTTTTATTTTTATTTTTATTTTTATTTTTATTTTTATTTTTATTTTTTATTTTTATTTTTATTTTTATTTTTATTTTTATTTTTATTTTTATTTTTATTTTTAGTTACTATTATTTCTCTCTACTTATTTGATTCCACTTGGTCTTGCCTTGTTTTGTATGCGAGGTACACGAGGGAATGCCTCCGGGTTGTGAAAATTGTAATGGAGACCATGACACTCAGAGCTGGCCGTTCTACTTCTCTCAAGAACATGTGGACTCATGGCATAATTTCTATGACAGCATGCCCCAGAACAACTATCAGAGGAATAGTCAGAATCGGAATAGGGGTTATATGAGGAGAGACCATCCGGGTTTCGCTTGGAGTACTACTAGTGGTGGTCTAGCCGGGCAACCACAGCCTCAACAGAATTGGCAACAACAACCTCAACAGGATGGTGGAAGGCAACCGTGGGAGTTGGCTTTTGAGAAGATGAGCACAACAGTCGAGAAGTTGGCAATCAATACAGGCACAGCCATTGATAAGTTGGCAGCTCATACAGGGGCGGCAATTCAGAATCTAGAGACGCAGGTTGCCCAGCTCGTAAAGCAACTAAATGAGTGCCTCCCAGGCACTTTCCCAGGTGATACCGAGAACAACCCTAAGAACCAATGCGATGCCATAACAACTAGAAGCGGTAGGGTGTTGGGATCTAACAGGGATGCAACTAGTTCTCAGGAAGTTGAGGAAGAACTACCACATGTTGAGGAAGAGCAACCTGAGAAGGAGGAGTTGACAAGTGACAAGGCACCGGAGCAAGTGGGGGAGATTTGCAAACGGCTAGTACAATACCCACATGAAGCATTGTTTGAGCAGAATATGGTTGGGGGGATGGATCAAAATGCAGATGATGTGGTAGTGGATTTCACCATGCTTGACAAGCAACCTGAAATTGCTGCATTGGATAACTATGTTGGCTTAAATGCATGCGTGGACACTGGAAAGTTAGCCCCCTCCACCTATCTGTTAATCTTCCTTGTGAAAATACCATTTGACCCCGGAGAAAGTGAGTTCACAATTGTAGAGGTCAATGGAGTTTTCACACATGGGCTAGGTGGAATTGTGGGAAGAGTCGTATTGCTTATGCAATTGCCACTTCACAAACCATGGGATCCGGGTGGAGGATCTCACATGATGAGCATCTCTTGGCCCTTATGCCACAGGCTATGGGATCCAGGTGGATGCTTCTTAATAAGTCAAGCTAGTGACGTTAAAGAAGCGCTTCTTGGGAGGCAACCCAAACTAGGTATTCTTTAGTTTAATTTCCCTTATTTAAAAAAAAGAAAAGAAAAAAAAAGAGCTTGATTCGCCACGCGAATCCACAGTGGCCACGCGAGACAGAAGCCCTGAATCTCAGAGGCTTGCTCACGCTTCTGTCTCGCGTCGCGAGGACTGCTTTCGCCTCGCGATTCTGGGCATCATCATCTGTTGGAATTCCAGATTCGCCTCGCAAGATACTACTCGCCTCGCGATTCTGGAAAGTGTGAATAACAATTTTCCAGATTCGCCTCGTGGGTGATCTCTCGCCTCGCGAATCTGCAATTAAGTTTTTGATTTGTAGGATTTCTTCCAAGAGAGGCCTTTGGCCCAACAGAGGGGTGCCCGAGGGACCAATTGGATGAGGATGCAACCATAGAAGAGCTTTGCGTGGAAGCGGCCACTACAACTTGATCAGGGAGCACCCTCTCCTTTCCTCACTCTTATTTTATATCCGTGTTCTTTCATTGAGGACAATGTATGCTTTAAGTGTGGGGGATGGAACCAATTGCCTTGTTCTTTGTTTTTTTTGTTTGTGCTTTTGTTTTTGTTTGTCGCTCTTGAATAATTTGAGAAGATCAAGAGTAAGTGTATGAATATGTGTCGGCAAGCTTGTGGGATTTTAATTAAATTTAGCATAGATTGATTGCATGAATTATTTTGACCATCGATGATTTCCCCCTAGGTTCTGAAAATAGAAAAGTTGATCCCCATGTGAAAAATTGAAAATTGAAACTTTGAGAAACTTTATTGCGATTGCTTGATTTATGACAAGTTTGGGGTGAGGGGGTACACACACTAGGAATTGTATCTCGGTCAAACAATTTGCAAAATGTCCAGGTGAGGATTTGAGCCTCCAACTTTGTTTTTGATTGTGTGAATCACTTTTAAGTTGCATTTTCCTGGATTTGCTTGAATCTCTTCATGGTTTGCATGTTTATGTGTTGCATCAAATGATTTAGGCAATTTTCTCTGAATAACTACTTGGCCTAAAAAAAACCATCCCTAATGCATGTTCCCTAGTTAGCCACATTGAGCCTAATTATCCTATTGTTTCTTTATGACCCTATATTATAAGCCAAAATCTGGAAAAAACCATGTTAACCAAATCTTAGGATTAGGAGAGCATGGAAGCTTAGTGAGAGAAGGGTTGTAAGAAACTAAGTTTGGGGTGGCTACAAGGTGATATGTCATTTTGGGTTGAGAAAAAGAAAAATAAAGGTTGAAACCCAAGGCAAAAAGAAAAGAGAAAAAAAAAGAGAAAAAAAAAATTTGCCAAAAGGAAAGGGGCAAAACAAAAAGATTAACAAGGAAAGGGCTGTAGTCACCCAAGTCTAAAAAGAAAAATGGAAAAAGGAATTTGAGTGGAAGATGTGTCAAATGCTCATGCTCTCTTAGTTCCTAGGGATGTATAGTCTAATATCCTTGAATATCCTACCCTCAGTCAGGCCCCATTACAACCTTTAAAAGACCTTTTGATGTTGCATGCATGTGTTCGTGGGAACTATTTTTGAGATGAAAATCAAATTCATGGGAAGTTCTCTTGAAATGTGAAAATGAGTGAAAAGTTGATAGCCTAGACAATTTGAGCGAATGAGTGAAATACTAAATGCCCTTGTGAGGAAGGCAATTGTTTGAATTTGGTGATCTCCCTTTTGTGTGTGACTTGGATCCTCAACTTAGATTAACGCTTGCATGAATGATAAGTTCTCAATTGTTTAAAGTAAATGAATGTGGGGATTACATTGATGCAAGGGGGAATCATTGAGAAAAATTGTTGTGTTAAATTGCATGAAATTTGTGCAAAATTGATTGAATCCCTTTAGCTTGCCAAGTCTTGAGTCTCTTTTTGAGTTTTAGCTTGCTTGGGGACAAGCAAGGTTTAAGTTTGGGGTGTTTTGATAAGCCTCTGGCTTATCTAGTTTTATAACTAGTAGGACTGTGGTTTATGTGCTAATTATTCGAGTTCAATCTTGTTTTTGCCCAAATTGGCCTTGTTTTGTTCCTAAGTTAGACTTTGACTCGTTCTAGGCATCTTTTTTGTAGTTTTTAGTTTAGTTTGAATAGAATTACGCTTTTTGTTTTCTTTTGTTGTTTTAGGTTAAAAGTGAAGCTCTTAGAGTCAAGAAAGATGAAGAAAACAGTGGAAAAGCAATTTTGGAGGTTTCGCCCCGCGAGAGACTGCTCGCCTCGCGAGCCTGAAGACCAGCTGAGCAGCAACAATCATCCTTTCTGTCTCGCCTCGTGAATACTGAAGACCCTGGAGGACAGAGACCATCACGACCTGGCCGTGATGAAGGTCACGGCTGTGACAGACTGGGATTTGAAACCTCGCCCCGCGAAACATACTCTCTCCTCGCGAGAGTCCAATTTGAATGCGCGCCAATTTGAGCGGGCGAGAACCAGAATCCCTATTTATAGGTTGTTTCAGATCAGAAAGAGAATACGAGTTTTACCACTTGTTTTAGATCAGTTTTAGGACGAATCCTTGTTTCTTTGGAGCTGCGTCTCCCTTTTATTTTCTTATTTTTATTTTTAGGATGAATTTCGATTGCTTGTCTGTCTTTATGAGCATGAGGAACTAATCCCCTCGTCTAAGGGATCAATGAAACCACCCATGGTGGGGTAGATTCGATGTGATGTATGTTTCTCCCCTTTTCTCAATTGATGTTTCCCAATTCTGATTTGATTGTGTTGATCATATGCATGCGTGATTGACTAGTTAAACGTGTTGAGGCTTAGGAGGCAATTCGTGTTTTAGAAGTAGAATTGGGATCATCGATTGAATATTGCACGAGAGTGAATAGGAGATCGGTGCAACCTTATAGGAACTAGATTTAATAGAGTTTGATGATTAGGGTTATGAGACCTAGTAAGTAATTAACTCAATCATTGAATACGTCCTAATGAGCACGACAGTGGATTTAGGAGAATTTGGGGGTCCTGGTTGACATTGTAATTGAACTTAGGGAGTAATTCATCATCACTTGGGTACTATGCATGATTGGGTAGGTGGATTTGTGACCTTAGACATTTTAATTTCAGAATTTTTAGTTAATCATATCTCTATTTGAATTGTTATTTAGATTGCGATCCTATTTTCTCTCCATTCTCAACCACTTTTTGTTACTTGACCAAACGTATCGAACTTCTCGCAAACTAGTCGAATTGGTAGCCCAATCCTTGTGTTCGACCTCGGTAAATTCTTACCGTGTTTATTTTATTACTTGCGACGACCCGGTACACTTGCCGGTGACTCAACAGACAGCAAATTCGACAATTTCATGTTGGATTTGGGAGCCTCCATAAATGTCATGCCCACCTCTGTTTTCAACAACCTTGATCTGGGTCCTTTGCAACATACAGGTCTCACTATCCAGTTGGCCAACAGGACCAATGCTCGCCCCATTGGAGTGGTAGAAGATGTGCTGGTACAAGTTGATGATTTGATTTTCCCTGCTGACTTTTATATCCTGGACATGGCAGGGGAAACAAATTCAAGCAGATCACCAATCATCCTGGGCAGACCGTTCATGGAGACGGCAAAGACAAAGATTGATGTTGATGATGGAACCATGTCCATGGAGTTTGGTGACATCATTGCAAAATTCAACATTTTTGATGCTATGATGCATCCCTTGGAAGAGCACTCCGTCTTTCAAATAGAATTGCTCACTGAAATTGTTGATGACACCTATGATGACTTGGTTGCTGATTTTCCATCTATTTTTGATTTTAATGATGTTTATTCATGTACTGACTGTACTAACACTAACCCTTGTGCTGTTTGTGCTGAGATTGATGTTACCTTTCAGGGTGATAGTGTGAGTGAAGTTGTCTGTTCAGCTGAAGTTCTTGACATCATGGCTGCCCCAACCATACCATCCATTGAGCAGCCACCCTCCCTAGAGCATAAGCCACTTCCTGGGAATCTGAAGTATGCTTACTTGGAGAGGAATGAAAACTTTCAGTTATTATTTCCTCCAACCTTGACTCTGACCAGGAAGCTAAGCTCTTAGAGGTTCTGAAGAAGCATAAGAAGGCGATTGGTTGGACCTTGGCTCACATCCCAGGAATTAGCCCCTCTAGATGCATGCATAAGATTCTGTTGGAGGATGGGGCTAAACCAGTTAGGCAGCCCCAAAGGCGGCTCAATCCCTTGATTCTGGATGTTGTGAAGAAGGAGGTGACAAAACTCCTGCATGCGGGTATCATATACCCTATCTCTGATAGTAGTTGGGTGAGCCCAGTGCAAGTTGTACCCAAGAAATCTGGCCTCACAGTGGTAAGAAATGAAAACAATGAGCTTGTCCCCACTAGAGTCCAGAATAGCTGGAGAGTGTGCATTGATTATAGGAGGCTGAACCAGGCTACTAGGAGGGATCACTTTCCTTTGCCGTTCATCGATCAGATGCTTGAACGGCTAGCCGGTAAATCACACTACTGCTTTCTTGATGGTTTTTCCGGTTACTTCCAGATCCACATTGCACCAGAGGATCAGGAAAAGACCACTTTCAAGTGCCCCTTCGGCACGTTTGCTTACAGGAGGATGCCATTTGGCCTTTGCAATGCTCCTGGCACTTTCCAGAGATGCATGATTAGCATTTTTACTGAATTTATTGAAAATTGCATGGAAGTGTTCATGGATGATTTCACTGTATATGGTTCCTCATTTGATGCATGCTTGCATAGTCTGAATTTGGTTTTAGAAAGATGCATTGAAACTGACCTTCACTAGTGCAAAATATACATTTAACATCAGTTTTTCAACATCGGTTTTAACAAAACCGATGTGAAATAGGAGGCGGTGGCATTTTTGAAATTAAACTGAAATATTTTAACATCGGTTATTGAATAAATTGATGTGATAAAAATATTCAACATCGGTTTTTGAAAAACGATGTGGAAAAGTGAAACCAAAAAAATTTTTTATTAGACATAAGATTAGACATCGGTTTTTAATAACCGATGTGGAAAAGGGAAACAAATTATAATTTTTTTAATCAGCCGTAATATTACACATCGGTTTTCAATAACCGATGTATTAAATTAAAAAAAATGAAATTTTAAAATAAATTGTAAGTTTCTACATCGGCTATTTGAAAACCGATGTGTAATATCACTAATCACATCGGTTTTTAAAAACCGATGTGTAATAACCTAAGTTTCTATTTTCATTCCCTCCTACTCTTCGCGCCGTCTTCCATTCCATTTGTTTTTCATTCCTTTGTCACTGCTTCTCCATCTCACTCTAAGTCACATTGCAAAGAGAACCACCTCTTTCGGCTACCACCGGAGGACCATCGAGGGAGCTCTCTTCGACCTCTCTCTCTCTCTCAGGTAAGCTCTCCCTCTCCCCCTAACTCTCTGCAAATCCCTAATCGTAGACAAAGAAGAAGACCACTGCGAGCCTTCATTTTATTCTTCGGAAGTTTAGTGGTGAAGAGAACCACTAAGAACCACTGAGAACGGCCATCCGCGAGCTAACCTCCTCCTCCCTCAGGTATGCGTCTCTCTCTCTCTTCCTTTAGGGTTACTACTTTTCGAGCATTATGTGAAAGGAGGGTTATGGAAATTTCACAGTGTAGGAGTTGCATTGTGTGTTAACAGAGAGGTTGTCACTCTATCTAGCAACCTACATTTCTGAAAAACCTCTCCAAGGGGAAAATATTTTGTACTGTAGTTTGGGTGAGGGAAGCTGAGTTTGAATTTGAATTTTTGTCTTTGCATTCTTGTGCATTTTATCGTTTTAAAAATGATTTGTATTTATCATACTATATTTAATTGATGAATCATGAATAAATTGGGAAGACCGAGTTTTTCCATTGAATAGTTTGGTTTGACCTGGTACTATGGTTTGATTATCTTTTTGGAGCTTCAGGTCAAATCAAACAATATATATGCACACACTCATACACACAGAACATCATTATTGCGTTTAATTGTAACAAGCAGGACCCGTTGGAAAGTTCAGGATTAGTTTCCATTCAACATAGTTTTTCTTTGGTTCGTAGATGGTTGCTTACTAGTTAGAGGATCAAAGGAGATGAATTGTTTGCTTTCTGTTTTTTAGCAATAAGCTTGGTATCTTAATATACTGGAATGTGCTTAACATGGTCCTGCTAATTGCCTATTTTATTCCGTTGATCAGGTATAGACAAGGAAATCATTTGATTGATGTTACTGAGATATTCAACTTGCTCTTCTGGGAAAAGAAACAACGACTTGTCAAACTCTTCTATCTTGTTTTTACCCTTTTCCTCTCTGTGTTTTGGTAAGTGACTTTAAAAAGACCTTATAGTGTCTGTCAATTTTATGGTTTTCATTAGAATTCTTAGATGTTCATTTTGCTGCAGGGTGATCTACACTTCATTGGATGATTAATTGTAATTGATTGCTTGTTTTGTGGAGTGCTTGTTGAAAGTAACCCGTGGAGCAAACTCTCAGACCTCTGCGACAGAGTTGTTGATTACTTCCACTGCGAGCCTTCATTTTCTGCTTCGGAAGAGAACCATTAAGAACCACTGAGAACGACCATCCGCGAGCTACCCTCGTTTGCGTGAAGAGCGCCATTTTCGCTCATCCCTCCTCCCTCCTCAGGTATATATGCGTCTCTCTCTCTCTCTGTCTGTCTCTCTCTCTCTTTCTGCCATTTCTGCCTTGGAGGTTGCTTCACTGGTTGTTCTGTCATGGTCGTGACCACCATCACGGCTAGGCCGTGATCAGTTCTGCCTGTGAGGGTCTGGTTCAGTTGGCATGTCACGACCGTGATGGCCATCACGGCCAGGTTCTGCCTTGGAGGTTGCTTCACTGGTTGGTCTGTCACGATCGTGCCCACCATCACGGCTAGGACGTGATCAGTTTTGACTGTGAGGGTCTAGTTCAGTTGGAATGTCACGACCGTGACAGGTTCTGCCTTGGAGGTTGCTTCACTGGTTGGTCTGTCACGGCCGTGACCACCATCACGGCTAGGCCGTGATCAGTTCTGCCTTTGAGGGTCTGGTTCAGCTGACATGTCACGGCCGTGATGGGCATCACGGGCTGGCCGTGACCAGTTCTGACTTTTCCATTCTTTCTTTTAAGCTCTACTCGATCACGGTCGTGATGGCTTTCAAGGATAGGCCGTGATGGGCTCTGTTTGTCTAATTTTCTTCACTTTTCAAGCCCCATCTTCATGCAAGCTACATAATTAGTAAAGCCTTAGTTTCCCGTTTGAGTTGCAATACTAATGAGCGTACGTGTATGTGCTTAATGTACCGCTCATTGTGTTGGATCTTGAATTGTCCAAAGTTGGACAGTTTGGGAAAAAACTTTTTCTTAATTCAGTTAAAATAGTTATTCATTGATTCTAATGTTATATACTTGATGAAAGTTCGGATTGATACATTTCCTTTCGTTCTCCGGGTGCATACTTTATCGTGGTGGATGTCATCGCGTTCAAGTAGTGTACGTCGGAGACCGCAGGGAAATGCTGCCGAAATTTTGTCGAGTATGAGCATGAGAGTTAAGGACTAACTGTTAACCGAATGTTGAAAAAGTTTCTTCTCGAATGGGATAGGGCCATACCCTGTCATAAGAAGTGGTTGATGAATATGTTGGACTAAGTACGAAGGTATTGGTTTAGTCATGGATCGCGGTTGGATGAATGCTAGACGGACAAGTGATGAGTATGAGAATGGAGTGGAAGATTTTCTACAGTTTGCAAAAACAAATGCTCCTGATAGTGGTAACGGAAGGTTTTATTGTCCTTGTGTTAACTGTTTGAATGAGAGACGACTAGAAGCTGAGGAGATACGTGATCATCTTATTTGTGATGGGATTTGAAAGAGTTATACAACATGGATATGTTATGGTGAATCGTTAGCCAGGCCGAGGGTGTCGGAAAGAGAGGAAGTTGATGACGTGGAAATGGACGATGGACTAGAGGACATGATCCGTGATGTTGGGCAAGAGTCTTTTCGGCGCCACATGTGTATGATACTTTGTGCAGTGATGCGCAAGTGGCTTTGTATCCGTGGTGCACTAATTTCACATGGTTGTCAGCGGTGTTAAGATTGTTCAATGTGAAGGCGAGAAATGGGTGGAGCGATAAAAGCTTTACTGAATTGCTTGAGTTGTTGAAAGAAATGCTTCTAGAAGGCAACACATTGCCATCTCGAAACTATGAGGCGAAGAAGATATTGTGTCCGATGGGTATGGAGTATAAGAAAATACACGCTTGCCCCAATGATTGCATATTGTACAGGAAAGAGTTTGAAGAGATGCACGAGTGCCCCAGGTGTGGGGTATCACGCTACAAAGTGAAGGATGGTGATTCTAGTTGTGATGTGGTCACCAAAGGTCCTCCTGCGAAGGTGTTATGGTATCTTCCCGTGATTCCGCGGTTCAAGCGATTGTTTGCTAATGTAAATGACGCAAAGAACATTAGATGGCATGCAGATGAGAGGAAGTGTGATGGACAGCTTCGGCATCCGGACGATTCTTTGCAATGGAAGAGAATTGATAGTTTGTTTCCGGATTTCGGCAATGAGCCCAAAAACCTCAGGCTTGGACTTGCTACTGATGGAATGAATCCACATGGAAACTTAAGTAGTATTCATAGTTCATGGCTTGTTCTCCTGGTAATTTACAACCTGTCTCCTTGGTTGTGCATGAAGCGCAAATACATTATGTTAAGTATGATGATTTCGGGTCCTAAACAGCCAGGAAATGATATTGATGTTTATCTGAGTCCCTTGATTGAAGACTTGAGAATGTTGTGGGATGAAGGCGTTGATGTGATCGACGGGTATTGCCGTGAGACATTTAGATTGCGTGCCATGTTATTTTGCACCATCAATGACTTTCCAGCATACGGGAACCTGTGTGGGTATAGTGTTAAGGGGCATAAAGCATGTCCAATATTTGAAGAAGGCACATGTTACCATCAACTGCAACATGGAAGGAAGACGGTTTACCTTGGGCATCGGAGATTTCTACGACGTAATCATCCTTATCGTAGATTGAGAAAAGCTTTCAATGGACTTCCGGAGAATGAAATTGCTCCGGTGACCTTCACTGGAGAGCAAGTTTATGAAAGGGTGAACAACACTAATGTTATCTATGGGAAGACCCAGAAGAAGGATACCGAGAAGAAAATATGGAAGAAGAGGTCGATCTTCTTTGATCTTCCATACTGGTGCAAGCTTGATGTAAGACATTGTATTGATGTGATGCATGTGGAGAAAAATGTGTGTGACAGTTTAATCGGAACGCTTCTCAACATTCAAGGCAAGACAAAGGATGGTGTGAATGCTCGTCTGGATCTAGTTGCGATGGGTATACGAGAGCAGTTAGCTCCACTTAAAGTGGGGGATAAGAAGACTTATTTGCCCCCAGCATGTCATACTTTATCAAAAAAAGAGAAAAGAAGTTTCCTGTGAATGTCTACGGGGAGTCAAAGTGCCACAGGGTTACTCTTCAAATATCAGAAGACTTGTCTCAATGAAAGATCTCAAATTAGTTGGCTTAAAGTCTCATGATTGTCATGTCTTGATGCAACAACTACTACCGGTGGCCATTCGTGACATATTGCCTAAAAAAGTCAGACATGCCATTACTAGGTTATGCTTATTCTTCAATGCTATATGTAGCAAGGTCATTGACACTAAAAATTTGGATGAGTTGGAAAATGAGGCAGCCATTATCTTGTGCCAATTGGAGATGTATTTTCCACCTTCATTTTTTGACATCATGGTTCATTTGATTGTTCATCTAGTGAGGGAGATTAGATTGTGCGGCCCCGTTTATTTAAGGTGGATGTACCCGGTTGAGCGATACATGAAGATCTTGAAAGGATATATGAAAAATCCAAACCGTCCCGAAGCATCTATTGTTGAAAGGTATGTTGCAGAAGAAGCTATTGAGTTTTGTACAAACTACATGTCAGAAGCGGAACCTGTAGGGCTTCCGAAGTCTCGTCACGAAGGAAGATATGATGGTAAGGGTACACGAGGTATCACTGTTAAGAGCATGGATCGGGAGGAAGTGCTTCAAGAACATTTGTATATATTGAATAACACTGATGAGGTTGAACCATACTTATGTGAGCATAAAAGCATCATCAATGAAACTTACCCTAGAATGAATGAAAAATGGTGTTTGAACAAGCATAACAAGACTTTCTTGAACTGGTTTAAAGAAAAAATTGCAAAGGATGGTATTGTTTCTGATACATTAAAATGGCTAGCACAGGGGCCTAACTTTGATGTCATATGCTGGAGTGGGTACGATATCAATAAGTTTTCCTTCTATACAAAGTCCCAGGATGACAAAAGTACTATGCAAAACAGTGGGGTTATGGTCGTCGCTGAGTCCATGCATTTCTCTAGTTCGAAAGATAAAAACCATGTTATGGTATCAGTTTCATACTTTGGAATCATTGAAGAGATATGGGAGGTTAATTACACGAAGTTTAGAGTGCCTGTTTTTAAATGTCAGTGGGTCGACAGTAACAATGGTGTGCAAACCGATGAGTTAGGATTCAAATTGGTGGACCTTAATAAGGTAGGTAATAAAGAGGAGCCTTTCATCATGGCATCCCAAGCAAAACAAGTGTTTTATATCCGTGATCCTTCTAACAAAAGGTGGTCAGTGGTTCTCCAGGGAAAAAACATGTATAATGGTAGTGAGGGAAATCACGATTCAACTCTTGATATTTCTGATACTCCTTCTTTCTCAACACGAGTGCCTAATTTCAATGAGGAAAATGAAGTGGATGATGTACATGCTACTCGTAATGATCACCAAGAAGGGTTATGGGAGAACTTTACTAATTGACCACAAAGTAAGTTTAGTTTGATATTACCATCAAGTTTGGCATATTATATGTTTACGTTGATATTTATAAGTTATGTTTATGTATGTTGATCGATATTTATAAGTTATGTTTGATATTTATCCTGACATACTAACAAGTTTTTTTTTGTTTAAACAGGTATGCATGGCTGATCATGAGGATATCCCTCATTCATGCAGCGGGTCGGAGACCCCGTCTACTGGTAGAAAGGGTAGACGTGCCACACGAATGAGGAATTTGACTGCCAACCGTGGTTCAAATCAAAGGATAAGAGTAGACTTTGATAATAACCTCAATCCTATTGGGCCAATGGCAGATCAGTTTAACAGTTTTGTGGCGACCCTTGCTAGGAACAGGCCTAGTATACTCATTGATATGTGGAAAGATGTACCGGCGGACGTGAAGGATCAGATATGGGAGAGTATTCTGGTATCTATACTTCTACGTCCTGTGTTTGTCTGTATCTACTTTATTTTTATCTTAATAATATCATACAGTAATTCGTTGATTCTTTTGGTCTTAATGTAGTTGACCTTTGACATACCGGATACGTACGTTATGAAGAAGAGTTTGCTAAAGTATGCTGGAAAGCATTGGAGGGATTTTAAGGCCGACCTGGGCAGATACTATGTATTCAATCCAAAAAGTAAAAAGAACCCACTTGAGGTGTATCCGTTTCTTGACCAGGCGATGTGGGATCGCTTTGTTCAGAGCCGACATAATCCCAGCTTTCAGGTTAACTTATTTGATTTGTCTCTAAATTTATGTAATTTCATTAATTTTATTTACTTATGTAATTTAATTGTCTTCTATTTATAACAGGAGAATAGGAAAAAGGGTCAGAAAAACCAAAGCAAGAATGTCTACCCCCATGTCATGTCTCGTGGGGGATATAAAAAGCTTGTTCAGAAAATGGTTGAAGAGGAAAAGAAAGCACGTCAGGAAGCAGCATCTCAGGCGGATCCTAATGCTGAAAATCGTCCAGAGGTTGTTGATCCACCTCCACCCCCACGCCATCGTAAATGGAAGAGGGCCCAACAAAGAAAAACGGGACAATATACATCTGAGGAGGCCCGCAAGTAGCCGAGAAGATTGTAAGTATAGTTTGAATTGTAATTGTCATTTTAAGATTGTTCTTACGAATTGTAATGTGACCTGATATTTTATGTGATAGGATGCCTTGGATGATCAGCTAACCCAAGGAACCTTTGTTCCTAGAGGACGCGATGATATCTTAGCTGCTGCCATCGGTAAACCAGACCACCCGGGCCGTGTCATTGGTGTTGGATGGGGAGTCGGCATTCACCAATACCATGGTTCATCTTCACACCAATGCCACAGGGATGTTGATGTAGATAGAGCACGGCTAAAACAGGAGATTGCAGCTGAGCTTCGACAGGAGATGGCCGAGCAGTTTGCCTAGCAGATGGCAATATTGACTTCTATGTCCCAGCAGATGACAGCCGGTGTCCAACCCTCTGTCCAACCCTCTGTCCATGTGAGCACTAAGGGCTCATGTGATCCTCCTCATCATCCTGAAAATGATGATGATGGTGATGATGATGATGATGATGATGATGATGACGATGACGACCATGATAGGTGTGAGCTGTATGTTGATGATCATCATGATCGCCGCTTAGTGGCATTGGGTAGGGCACATAATAACTTAGGTAATACCATACACCATCGTTTATTACCGGATGATCAGCTGAGGGTCGTTGTTGAGATTATTCGAGATGCTGATGCTCGAGTCCCTGTGCCCACTGAGGAGGTTCAAACAGTGGGTCAGGCCCCCGGTAACTTCATCCTCTGGTCAAGAAGACTGGTCAGCTTTCTTGTTGCATCTGAGGTATTCAGTTAGTTGTGTTTTTCTATATTCATAGTTGAAATAATTTATTATTGTTTAAAGATAATGCTTTATTTTTATTCGTTATAGGATGTTGGAAATGATATTGTGCCTAAAGGGTCTGATCAAGGAAGACCGAGAGATGTCCGCTCTGCCAAGGTATTCATTTGACCATTTAGTTAATTACGAATTAAATAACTTAATTATCCGTGATTACTAATATATATCTATGTTGTTTAGGGGATCGACAAAGGGGCACCTGGCCATGGTGATGTTTTTAAAATTCTGGCTATACAGGTTGTCACCATGGAGAATGACGCAGCCTTGGTAAGGTTGGAACATGATGCCAGCCCTGGTGAACTATATATCCCAAAGAAGGAACTTATGGAGATGGTACTCAATAAAGAAATGGCTAGTTCTGCACACATATCGTTATGGTGCACGTAAGTACATTTTATTTATAAGTTAAGTAATTAAATTTTAAATACTATGATAATTAACATGTTTTTCCAATATATTAGGTATCTGCATCGTATGTTAGTCGATCAGGGTAACCTCGCCCTTTATGGGTTCATTGACCCCATGTTCATTCAGGGTGATGTTCTCCTAGCATCAGAAGATCCGGTCACTACCATACGTGATATACTTTCTCGAGACGATCATCAATTCTACCTTGCGCCTTATCTCAATAAGTAAGTACCGGTTATTTAAGTATAACTATATATGACTTAGTCACTAACTGTTCCGCAAATACAGCCAGCATTGGCAACTGTTGCTCTTGTACCCTAGGATGAACGTCGTAGTCTTCTTCTGCTCATTGGGAAATAAGCCGGCGAATCAACTGAAGACGATCATCGAAACGTAAGCATTAAAATACTTTATAATCAGTAATGCAGTTGTTTTAATTATCTGAAATCTATTAGATATACTTTAATTAATGTTTTTGTCATGATAGGTCTATTAATGCAACCCACATGTTGCGTGGTGAAAGGCGTACTCGGGCTATCAGATGGATTATTCCTAGCGTAAGATATTTATTAGTTCAAATGCATCAAATGCAGTGGGTACAATAATTGATTTCTATTTTATTTAATTCCTCATATTCTAATTGGGTTTCATTTGTACGTAGTCACGTATACAACGTGGATCATGGGAATGTGGCTACTATGTGATGCAGTGGATGTTGGAAATTATCTCCTCCAGGATCACTAAAATATGGCACGAGGTAAATATTAATTGACACAATTAGAAGTAATAGTATAGATTCGTTATATGTTTTATGTTAGTTTATTACTTAAAAGATATAATCTTTTGTCCAATTAAACTTGCAGATATTCAACAATCCAACTCCATTATCTGATTCCGACATCAACAACATAAAGAGGCGTTGGGCAACTTTCTTTCTTGAAGTGTACCAACCATAGTTTGTATATATGTAGTTAGTTTAAAAACTTATCATGTACTAGCTATAGTGTA
The DNA here is from genome assembly GCA_030762895.1 of Sophora flavescens. Classification (NCBI taxonomy): domain Eukaryota; kingdom Viridiplantae; phylum Streptophyta; class Magnoliopsida; order Fabales; family Fabaceae; genus Sophora; species Sophora flavescens. The sequence continues at coordinate 104,588,071 of CM061066.1, read as the reverse complement.
CTTTTGACTGATCATATGTATTTTGATATGAAATCTATAATATATCATGTAGCTTTTTGGTTTCTCATTATTTTTGTTGTCTAAATGTAATTGAACGTACATATATATGTATTGTTCGTAATAAATTCAGTATATATTAGTTGTGTTGAGAATATTTACAGTATGTTATTCTGGTATTGATCTGCATTACTGAAACAGGGGGAAAGGAATGATAGAAATGTAAATAACAGGGAAAAAAATGAGACTTTCCACATCAGTTTTAAATAAAATCGATGTGTAATTTCACTTTCCACATCGGTTTTAAGGAAAACCGATGTGGAAAGTGAAATTCCCCAATAGGATACCAATTGACAAATTAATTTTCCACATCGGTTAAGAGGAAACCGCTGTAGAAAATATTATAAACATCGGTTTTAAAACCGATGTGTAAAGTGGCAATAAACCACATCGGTCGTTTTAACATCAGTTTGAAAACCGGTGTGGAAAGCCAAAAATAACCGATGTGGAATCCCTTTTCTGCACTAGTGCTTGTTTTGAACTATGAAAAATGCTATTTTATGGTTGAACAGGGGATTGTTTTAGGGCATATCATTTCTGAAAAGGGTATTTCAGTAGATCCTGCTAAAATTGATGTGATTTCTACACCGCCTTACCCATCTTGTGTTCGCGAGATTCGTTCTTTTCTTGGTCATGCAGGTTTCTACAGACGCTTCATAAAGGACTTCAGCAAGATAGCTCTTCCTCTGTCAAACTTGTTGAAGAATGATGCCATGTTCAACTTTGATGACAACTACAAGAAGGCATTTGACTTCTTGAAAAAGGCATTGACCTCTACCCCCATCATCCAGCCCCCTGACCGGACCCTCCCTTTTGAGCTCATGTGTGATGCTTCTAACTATGCTGTGGGGGCGGTCCTGGCACAAAGGGTGGGCAAGGTTTCCCATGTGATTTACTATGCCTCTAGGACTTTAGATGCTGCACAGGCTAATTACACCACCACCGAAAAGGAACTTCTAGCTATTGTTTTTGCTCTTGATAAATTTAGATCATATTTGCTAGGTTCCAAGGTTATTGTTTTCACTGACCATGCAGCTCTGAAGTACTTGTTGAAGAAACCAGAAGCAAAGCCGAGATTGATTCGGTGGATGTTGTTGCTCTAAGAGTTTAACGTGGAGATAAAAGACAAGAGTGGAGCTGAAAATTTAGTGGCTGATCACTTGAGTAGGATAGAGAGGGATGAGGATCCTTCCCCCATTCAGGATGACTTTCCTGATGAGAAACTCTTACAGTTATATGGCGTAACTCCCTGGTTTGCTGACATTGTTAATTACCTAGTTGCTGGTGTTTTTCCTGCAGGTGCAACTAGGTCACAAATCCACAAACTCAAGAGTGACGCCAAGTACTATGTTTGGGATGACCCATTCCTTTGGAAATTTTGCAGTGATCAGGTGATTAGGAGATGTGTCCCCGACTATGAGATTGAGTCTATTTTGTACTTTTCTCATGCCTCTCAGGTAGGGGGACACTTTGGGCCACAGAGGACTGCAAGAAAAGTCCTAGATTCTGGTTTTTACTAGCCCACCATTTTTAGAGATGCTTATGAGGTTTACCGGACTTGTAAGGAGTGTCAGATAGCAGGTACAGCCATCACTCGCAAGAGTGAAATGCCTCAGCAACCTATGCTTTTCTGTGAGGTGTTTGATGTGTGGGGAATTGACTTTATGGGTCCTTTCCCTGCATCTTTTGGCTTTCTCTACATTCTTTTGGCTGTTGACTATGTTTCAAAGTGGGTGGAAGCTATCCCCACTAGGATTAATGATTCTAAAGTTGTTGTAAATTTTGTCAGGTCCAATATTTTTTGCAGCTTCGGAATACCTCGGGCTATCATTAGTGACCAGGGCACTCACTTCTGCAACCGCACCATGGAAGCTTTACTCCGGAAGTATGGAGTTGTACACAGGGTCTCCACTGCTTATCATCCCCAGACCAATGGCCAGGCTGAGATCTCCAACAGAGAGATCAAACAGATCTTTGAGAAAGTGGTGCAGCCAAATAGGAAGGACTGGAGCCGCCGTCTAGAAGATGCACTTTGGGCTCAGAGGACCGCCTTCAAGACACCAATAGGGATGTCCCCCTATAGGCTTGTGTTCGGTAAGGCATGTCATCTCCCTGTGGAAGTTGAGCACCGTGCTTATTGGGCGGTCAAGTGTTGTAACTTGGAAATGCAAAAAGCTGACATTGAAAGGAAACTCCAATTACAGCAGCTTGAAGAGCTTAGGCTAGAAGCCTATGAAAGCTCTCGGATTTATAAAGAGAAAACCAAGCACTTCCATGATAGGATGATTGCTAGGAAGGAATTCTCTGTGGGCCAACGGGCCTTACTGTTTAACTCGGCCTGAAAGTTATGGCTGGGAAACTTCGATCCAAGTGGATTGGCCCATTTGTTGTTACTAATGTTTTTCCTCATGGTGCAGTAGAAATTAAAAGTGTAGGTAGCAACAAGGCCTTCAAGGTTAATGGGTAGCGCTTGAAGCTATTCCATGAGAGCTCGGTGCTTGAGGATGCTACTGTTGAGGAGCTCTCCTTGGGAGAGCCCACCTATACTGCAACTTGATCAGGGAGCACCCTCTCCTTCCCCTCACTCTGATTTGATATTTATGTTCTTTCATCGAGGACAATGTATGTTTTAAGTGTGGGGGAGGGAACCACTTATTTGTATTGTTTTGTTTTTGTTTTTGTTTTGTTTTCTTTTAGCTCTTGAATAAATTGAGAAGCTCAAGAGCATGTGTGTGAGTGTTGTGTCGGCAAGCTTGGTGGATTTTGTTGATTTAGCACAGATTGATTGCATGATATATGTTGATGATTCCCCCCTAGGTTTTAAAAATTGGAAAGTAAGGAAAGTAACCCCCATGTGAAAAATTGAAAACTGAATTTTGAGATATTTCATTGTAATTGCATGATTCATGATAAGTTTGGGGTGGAGGGGTGCACACACTAGGGATAGAATCTCGGTCAAACAGTTGCAAAATGTCCAGGTGAGGAATTTGAGCCTCCAACATGTTCTAATTGTGAGAATCACTTTTAAGTTGCACTTTCCCGATTTTTGCTTGAATCTCTTCATGGTTTGCATGTTTATGTGCTTGCATCAAATGATTTAGGCAATTTTCTTTGAATTAGCTACTTGGCCTAAAATGACCTAGACCCTAATGCATGTTCCTTAGTTAGCCCCTTTGAGCCTAATTAGCCTATTATTTCTTGATGACCCTATGTTATGAGCCTAAAATCTGGAAAGACCATGTTAACCCGATCTTAGGATTAGGAGAGCATGGAAGCTTAGCAAGAGGATGGTTGCAAGAAACTAAGTTTGGGGTGGCTGCAAGGTGTGATATGTCATTTTGGATTGAGAAAAAGAGAAAAAAAATAAAGGTTGGAGCCAAAGGCAAAAGAAAGAAAAAGAAAAAAAAAGAGAACAAAAATGTCAAAAAAGGGTATTGAAAGAAAGAGGCTGTAGTCACCCAAGGCAAAAAGAAAAATGGAAAAAGGAACTTGAGTGGAAATTCAATGTATCAAAATGCTCATGCTCTCTTAGTTCCTAGGGACTTAAGCCTAGTACCTTTGTATATCCTACCCTTAGCCAGGCCCCATTACAACCTTTGAAAGACCTTTTGATGTTGCATGCATGTTTTCGTGGGAACCTTGATTGAGATGAAAATCAAATTCATGGGAAGTGCTCTTGAAATGTGAATTGAGTGAAAAGTTGATAGCCTAGACAAAAATTGAGCGATTGAGTGAAATGTTAAATGCCCTTGTGAGGAAGGCAATTGTTTGAATTTGGTGATCTCCCTTTTGTGTGTAATTTGGACCCCTTTCTTAGATTAATGACTGCTTGAATGATGAAATTCTCAAATGTTTAGAGTAAATGAATGTGGCGATTACATTGTTAATGGGGGGAACATTGAAGGAAAATTGTTTTGATGAATTGCTTGAAATTTGTGCGGAATTGATTGAAATCCTTTAAGCTTGTCAAATCTTGAGTCTTTTTGACTTTTAGTTTGCTTGGGGACAAGCAAAGTTCAAGTTTGGTGTATTTTGATAAGCCTCTGGCTCATCTAGTTTTATGACTAGTATGACCGTGGTTTTGTGCCAATTATATCTCGTTTTCGCCCAAATTAGACTTGATTGTCCTCAAGCAAGGTTTTGAGTCCCTTAAGTAGTTTTAGGGTAATTTAGCCAGTTTTGAGTCAAATAAAGCACTTATGGCTATTTCATGTTTTCAGGTTAACTTAGAGTCAAGGGAATGAAGAAAACAGTGGAAATTGCAATCCTGGAAGTATTCGCCCCGCGAGACTGAAGACCAGCCTGAACAGCAGAATGTCATCCTTTCTGCCTCGCCCCGCGAATCACACCTCGCCTCGCGAGCCTGAAGGCTGACTGTGCCAAAGAATGCAACCATTCTGTCTCGCCTCGCGAGCCTGAAGACCAGAAGCCATCACGCCCAGGCCCTGATACTCATCACGGGTGTAATGAGAAGACTCTTTTCTGTCTCGCCTCGCGAGCCATTATTCGCCTCGCGAGAATCCAATTTTGAACTGGCGCCTTTTCAATATTCGCGTCGCGAGAGGCCATTCGCCTCGCGAGCGGGCGCAGATCCTGAAGGTTATAAATTGCTGTTTTGGGCAGATTAGAGGACACTTCTGATGATCCATTATTTTACGAATTTTCTAAGTTGTATTGCGTTTTCCATGGAGAACTAATTCCATTGATTGATCTGTTGTGATTGGTTTCCGATACACTTGAGGTTCTATTGATTTCCAATTTTGATTTGCTTTTCCCTTTTCAATACTATGCTATATATTTCTGTTTGCTTAATTCAAGATTGTATAGAATATGTGTTGATTTATTTCGGTGATGTTATGTTCCTATATATAATCGCGTTTGCTTAATTCGCGTGTGTTCAATCGTGTTTGTTTAATTCACGAGAGCTTCACCCCGTTTGCTTAATTCGGGAATTAGGAACATATATCTCGTAGTGTCGATTTCGCTTGTTAATCGTTGCTACAATCGGAAGGGGATTAGAATCCGCTTAGGGCTTGGAATTCATATGAACCAATGATAGTGGGAAACCGAGAACAGTAGATTAATCGTTTGATCATTGATATTCACTTATTTCTTAATTGCATTATTTTCGTAATTGATTTTCAAACCAAACCACCCCCCCCCCCCCCCCCAACCCAAAAAACTGATTTTGAGTTAATAACATTACGAAAGTCCTTGTGATACGATACCCGAGTTGTCGCATCCTGACTACACTACGTTTTTCAAACCACTTGCTTTTTGACGCTTGCGCGACATCGTGTCAGGAGGAGACCTTTAGATTCTGTAGTAAGGAGAGTGGACCAAGTGGAGGGCAATCCAATAGCTAGAGGCAGAGGTAGGCCAAGAAAAACTATAGGAGAAACTATTAAGAAAGATTTGGAGGCCAATGATTTAACTATTAACATGATTCATGATAGAACATTATGGCGCCGTATGATCCATGTAGCCGACCCCACCTAGTGGGATAAGGCTTGGTTGTTGTTGTTGTTGATGTGTTAGATGCAAGCGGCCAGGTGATGCAAACACGTTTAAGGGTGACATATGTGTTTGCATCAAGTGGTACAACAAGGGTTATAACTAGGTGGAATCGACATGCACAACCAGTGGGAGAGTCAGCTGGTTTATTGGTAGGATTTTTGGGTGAACTTGCAAGAAACTTTAATAACATTCCCATAATGTTTGAGAATTGGAAAAAAGTTCCAGATACTTTGAAAAACAATCTTTATTCTCAAAAAATACAGGTATTATTTGTAGTTAAGTGAATACGTTCGATTTATTATGTGTTTTGTTAGCTAACACTATCTTTTATTATGTTTTCTTGAAGAATAAATTTGTTGTCAATGATAGAGAACACAAAAAGTATATTTTAACTAGCCTTGCAAAAAAATGGAGGGACACACGATGCAGATTATTTCATAAATATCATGATTGGGAGCTTTCCTTGGCGGAAAATCTTCAGAGGCACCCACCTGATATTGACTCCAACCATTGGGCTGTTTATATAAATTATAGGCGGAGCGCTAAACAAATGGTAATCATGATAAGTTGCAGTCTTTGTTACTTCAATTACTATTTACTAACTATTCATTATGTTATTAATTAATGCAGGAGATAGCCGACCAAAATGCAGCAAATCGTGAAAAGTTAGTGATCCACCATACATTAGGCTCCAAGGGAATTGCAAGGACAAAAGATGAGTTGGTATGGTTCACTCATTTTTTTTAACAGTATAATTTATTTGTACTAGCACTTATTGTATGGTGCTTAATTTTAGGAATTACTAGAAGGACAAGAATTTAGCAAAGCAGAATTTTATCCTATTTCTCATAAAAGGAAGGATGGATCATTTGTCAGTGAAGAGGCTAGGGAAAAAAATGTAAGTACAATGTATTATTTATAACTTTTTATTGTCATTTGTACTTCATTTCTATTTTTATATTTGGTTAATAGGCTTTATGATGATAAGCAACGTAGTACACACTTAGTAACTAGAACCCTTCATTTTCAATTTTGATTTGCTAGAAGTAGACCCATTATTTGTTGGCTCGCAAGTAATAGGTTTATGGTGGCTTTGTTACTATGCTTATTATTTGCTTGTTTGCTAGAAGTTCGACACTTAGTGTTCACATTTTTTTCAATTTGCATGCCAAAACTTCCTATATATATAGGCAAAAATAACAAAAATGTAACTTTTTATTGTTAGTTGTATTTCATTGTTAATGGTGATCTTTAAGTAATTGTGTATGTCTTCAATATTATATGTAGGAACAATTGCAAAATGAAATTCATGAGGGATCAACAGAGAATGATGCATTTGTGAAAGTTTTTGGAAAGGACCACCCTGGATATGCCAAAGGAATGGGACTTGGGATAACACCATCTCAGCTAACTGGATTTAGGTCTCACTCTGAGAGGTTGGTATCTCCCTATGAAAAGATTGAAAAATTGGAAGCTGAAGTCCTAGCGCTTAAGGAACAAGCTGCGACTTATGAAGTCTTGAAGGAACAAATTGCTTTCCTTATGCAGAATGTTAAGGGAAATCAGGTAAAATAATTGCTTTTAAATTTAGTTTTTAACTTTTGATAGTTCACTTGTTGAATTAGTGGTTGTTATCTAATTTTTGATTTTTTTGAATTACAGCCGGCTGACTTAGAGTCACTAAGAGATATGAGACGTTCCTCTGAGTCTAGTCATATGCCTGAAGACCACGGAGCATCATCACGTAGGACCGTTTAGATAGTTCTAGTTTTCATTTTATGATCTTGATGGATTTTAGTTGTATTACTTTATATTTGTGGAATTGTTGAACTCTATTTGGAATATTTCTTTTTGGTCGTAGTTTGTAACTCAACATTTTATTTATGAATGAGTTTTAATTTATTTATATTGTTTTATTTTATTTACCTTTATTTTTTAAGAAAAATCTATATATTTAATAAGCAGGTTTTGTAGACTCAAAATGATTTGCTAAAAAAAAATCATTAAAAATTTTTTGCTAAGTTTTGCGACGGTTGAAAACTGCCGTGAAATTTCTTTCAGAATTGAGGACACAAATTGCGTCGGTTCTCTAACCGTCGCTATTTGTGTTACCAATTTTGCGGTAGCAATCTGCGGCGGTTACAGACCGTCGCAATAAATTTGCGGTAGTTTGTACGACAGTTTTCCCAATCACCGCAAATGCTGCTCGCGATGGTCGACATTGAGACGGTGGAGGAACTGCCGCAAACACGAATCTGCGGCGCATAAAACCGACGCCAATTAAGCTAATAACTGTCGCAAAATAGCGCTTTTTTTGTAGTGCCTCTTGTTGAGGTGGTTTTGGATGAGGACGAGGTCGAGGAAGACCCAGATGAGTACGTTGAGGATGGTCCTTGAAGTTGACACAAGCAAACACAAGAAGGGGGGTTGAATTGTGTTTGTTAACAACTTTCGAAAACAACGTTTAAAACAATTTTTGCACTCAAGGAGATTAGAAACAGAAGCAAGCACAAAGACAAAGATCCTTTTTAAAAGGCTTTAACAAAAGCAATATCAAAACCCCCGCGGTTAGTATAAGCAAATAAAACTGAAAAGTTTCGGGATCGAAAATTCACACAAGAGATTTTATCCTGGTTCACTCTTTTCCAACCAAGAGCTACGTCAAGTCCCTTCGACTTGAAGGATTTATCCACTATTTCTCCAAATAGATTACAACCAAGTATTCAACACCTCTCCAGGCTACAAGTATTTCTTTCTTACCAAGCCTTTTCAGGCTCTAACTCTAACAAAGAGATATAATGTTTGACCTTCTTAACTCACTATGTGTGGGAATATGACAGTTTAAGATCAGTTGAATATTACAACAATATTCAAACTAAAGAATACAAATTCTTGCTCTTGAAAGAATATTAGAATGAGTGATTATTGATTGGCAAAAGTTCTTCTTCAGAACTTGAGGACTTCTATTTATAGTGACATTCTTCTTCACTTGTATTTCTTCAACGGTTACTTTGAATAATCCCGTTTAGAGATAGCATTTAATGCATGATATCCGTTGTGATTGATAGCTTGATTGTGGCAATGCTGAATAGTACTCTTGGTTATCGAGGTAGCATGAAATTGGAGGCTTACTCCTCTGAGTATTGCAGCTTGAGCAGTTGTTGTTCCTCTTTTGTGTATAATACAGCTTTTTCAGTCATAGAGTTGTCATCGTACAGATCGTTTTGCAGTATCTTATTATACGATTCGTCTTTTTGCATTTCTTGATGGTACTATGTTTCTTTTACAACAAGGTGAAACATTAAAGCAGATAAAACAAATGTGAAGAACAAATATTCTATTGAAATAAATATCAATCATTTGAAATAAATTCAAGAGATTCGGATTGCATTTAATTCATTCTAAGATGGGGCTCGTATAAAAAGAAACTCCGTCTACCTAGTTATATGAGAGACTAAGTCTGTTCAATTTTTTACTTTGCTCGTCTGATGACATGGCATATCCTTTTGTCTATCAAGTCTTCGGACTTGCTATTCCTCGATGAGTTATAAAGATCTCCGTCTGGTGACGTGGTGGTTAGAGCTCGTCTAATAGATTACTTTATTTTTCAATTCATTTACTTCTATTAATTACTTCCGTCTACTTACGTGCAAGATGGACGCACTTATTATCAAGTCTTTGGACTTGTTGTACCTAACAAGTTATTTAGGTATTCATTTAGCAAATATTTAGAGCTTTGTCTACTTAAGTAAACCAGTCTACTCAATTAAATAAAGAAGTAATTTTACCAAAGTTTTAAGCAGCCCGTCTACAAGTATGGACGCGTATTTTTCAATGAAAACTTATCCCAAGTTTATTTTACTTATATTAAAGTATTCTTGCATAACTGAGAGCACATGTTAGATCTCAACTAACACTTTGCCAAACAAATTTATACTGGTTAGTATATATATATATATATATATATATATATATATATATATATATATATATATATATATATATTTGAGCTTGGCTCAGGACATGCACAATTTGCCACAGCTTCGACTATTTCAGTTTAAAGAGCAAAAGGCCACTGCAAGGCATATCAGATTTCATTATCTCACGGGTTTTTGTAGTGTTTGATACAAGTTTTATAAAAATATTCCTGAAAATGTTGACATATAAATAAAAGTTTATCATGTTTAGTACAAGTTTTAAAAAATTATTCTTGAGAATAAAATTAGTGAACCATGGTTATAGAAACTTGGGAAAACTGTGGTAAAAAAGATTCATGGGAATGTGATTCCCAGGAGTGTAGTTTAGTTTACCTGAGAATAAAACATTCAATATACCAAATGCCACCTATGATCGTTTGAAGGTAAAGTCCACTTTTATGCCCCAAAAAAAATCCTAACTTTCACTGAGAAAACATAAGGTCAACATTTTGAGACTCAGTGAATCTCATGAGCGGCTTGTAAGGCGTTGTAATTGTGGTTTGGGTTTGACTTCGACAGAAGAAGAGAGAGAGAGATTTGCGGTGGGCAGTGAAGGTGGAGAGAGCCAGAGAGGAGAAAGGGAAGGGTGGAGGAAGAGATTTGTGTGGAACAGTGTGTATTGGGAGTATCGAAAGAATGAACGGCGACAAACGACACTAATGCAGGGTCACTAGGATAGGTTTCAAACCCGATGCCCGACTAACCGTACACTGTTTGAGTAGGATGAGTCACCGTACTTAACCATCTCATATAAAATGATACAATGTTTCAATTATGATATGTACAACCACAACCTTAAGTTTGAGCAGATTGAAATTTCATCTACGAATAAGTGGAATCATGGTTGAACTATCTTCAAACATGGTTTCAAGTCTCAAACCTTAATTTGAGTTGAAGTTCAAAAAGCACTCGATTCTAATCTTAATTTGCAAAGCTCTAAAGTAATTCTAGCATTTTACTAAGCTAATTTTCATTTTCTAACTGTGCTACACTAATGCAAATCTTATATCGAGTGCGTCTTGAGCAGGGCACAACAAAAGGCCCAAAAATAAACAAGCTGATTTTTTTTGGAACAAAAAAAAAAACAATTTCCAACATATTCTAGTGCCAAAGAGCTAACACAAACATTACAGCAAAATAGCCACGGGATGTATGTATAGGAGGATGCATGCAAAGGGCTCAAAGAGCTTTGATGATCTCTTCAGCACTGGAGATAGTGAATTATCCTCCACTTTCAATATTTGCAACCTTCACCTTGATAAGCTTGGATCAACTTCTTTAATGGAATCAAAGAACTTTCTTGTTATTGAGAATAAGAGACCAAGCTCTTTATAGAAGTACAGAATAATAGAAAACTAACATAACCAACTAAGAGAGCTAGACTAACAGAAAAACAGAAAAACAGAAAAACAACTAACTAACTAACAGATTACAAAGATCAAGTCTAGAGAAACTCAACAAACCCTCCCTTAAACTATTGCATATAGGACAGAAATGCAACTAGTTTAACTTGGGAATTTCACACACACCAAGGAGCCCTCGAAGTTTGGCAAACAGATCTAGTTTCAGTGGCTTGGTCATCAAGTCAGCAATCTGATCTTTTGTTCCACAATGAACCATTTCAATAGATCCTTCCTTTGTAAGATCTCTAAGAAAGTGAAACCGCACATCAATGTGCTTACTTCTTCCATGCATGATAGGATTCCTGGACAGTTTTATGGCAGAACTGTTGTCACACCTTAAAGTAGTACAACCTTCTTGTACATGGCCCAATTCACTCGGGATTCGCCTCATCCAAATAGCACGACAAGCACATGCTGCAGTCGCTATAAACTCTGCTTGATGGTGGAAACAGTGACAATAGGCTGTTTCTTAGAACTCCAGACTCTGACTCCTCCACTTAATAGAAAAACATATCCGGATGTACTCTTTCTATCCTCCGGATCACTGCATAATCACTGCATCCATGTAAGACAGCAGTTGTTCATTCCCTCCCTTCTTGTAGAGAATCCCAAAATTCACAGTTCCTCGCAAGTACCTTAGGACTCTTTTGGCAGCTTGAAAGTGTAACTGTGTTGGCTTACTCATGTACCTGCTGATTAGGCTAACAGCAAACATCATATCTGGTCTAGTGGCGTTGATGTAGATGAGGCTTCCTACTATTTGCTTATAGTAAGTCTCATTTATCTTTTCTCCATCTTCATCTTTGTGCGGTCTTTGTCCTGGAACCATAGGAATTCCCCTTTGAGTTGCTTTCTGTCATGCCAAATCTGCTCAAGACTTCCATAGCATATTTCTTTTGATATATGTATATTCCATGCTCATTCTGTAAAACTTCTATGCCAAGAAAGAATCTCATCTTTCCTAAATCTGTCATTTCAAACTCTGTTGCATGGAATTTACGAAGGAATTCATTAAACATTCATCATTGCTTGGTGTAAATGAGATCATCCACATAAACAACGACAATAAGAACATTTCCCTCTTTACTGTGCTTTAAGAACAGAGTTTGTTCATTCTCACTCCTTTGGAAGCCTTCACTGATGAAATAAGTCTCTATGCGGCTAAACCAAGCTCTTGGAGCTTGTTTGAGGCCATATAAGGCCTTGTGTAACTTGTAGACTTTGTGCTCACCGCCACGCTTCACATAACCCTTTGGTTGTTCAACATATACATCTTCATTCAGTTTTCCATATAGAAAGGCAGATTTGACATCCAATTGATACACTTTCCAGCCTCGTGTGCGGCAATCGCAATGATCATCCTGACAATGGTCCATTACGCTCCCTTTGGTGCAAATACTTGATGTAATCCACTCCATCTTTTCGAGAGTACCCTTTGCCACCAATCTAGCTTTATATTTATCCACATGACCAAGTTCATTCAACTTAGTCTTGTAGATCCATTTCACTCCTATCTTCTTTGCATTATTTGGAAGTTACATGGAGTTCCCAAGTTCCATTCTTGATGATGGAACTTATTTCTGCATCCATGGCTATCCTCCACTTGTCATTTTCTTATTTGCTTCAAAAGTCTCGAGGTCTGCTGAATCTACAGGCCATGTTCACAGCATCTTCCTCTTCTTCTGTGATTTCTCCACCTGTGACATAGTCACTCATCCATCCAGGAGGATGCCTATCTCTTCTTTCTCTGTTACTATCAGTTCCAGTTGATGTATTAAGAGGTAACTCAGGCTCATCTGCTTCTTCATTTGGGTTCTTTGTCGGCATCGATTTGATCCTTCTGTTTCCGAATCACCAAGATCCATATCTACTATCAAGTCATCTTTGTAGTTGATCTCCCAGTTCCATGTTGTTTCTTCTTCAAAAATCACATCTCTACTTACAATGATCCTTTTTGTAATTGGATCATATAGCCTGTATCCTTTTGATTCATCACTCATACCAAGTAGCACACATTTGCAACTCTTGTCATCTAGCTTGGTTCTTTTGGCATTTGGAACATGAACATGTGCCAAACAACCAAAGACCCTGAAATGATCTACAGATGGTTTTATGCCACTCCATGCCTCTTCTTAGTCTCGATGCTTGACAGCTAAGGTTGGTGATCTGTTCAAAACATATGCAGTCCAATTCACTGCTTCAGGCCAGAAACATTTTGGAATTTTCTTTTCTGAAAGCAGTGACCTAACCATATTCATGACAGTTCTGTTTTTCCTCTCAGCTACCCCATTCTGTTGGGGAGTGTAAGCTGTGGTTAATTGCCTCTTTATTCCATTCTTTTGACAAAACTCATTGAATTCTTTAGAAGTAAATTCTCCACCTCTATCTGTTCTAAGACATTTGATAGGCAATCCTGTTTCTTTTTCCACTAGATTCTTGAAACATTTGAAATAATGAAAGGCTTCTGACTTTTCTATTAAGAAGTAAATCCATGCCTTTCTTGAAAAATCATCTATAAAGCATAGAAAATACCTCTTTTGACTGTTAGAGGCTGGAGTGATGGGACCACAAATATCAGCATGCACAAGTTCCAATTTCTGTGATGCTCTCCACTTGCTCTTCTTTGATATTGGATCTCTATGTTGCTTTCCTTTCATACAGTCAGAACATATAATTTCGGATGCTGTTAACTGTGGAAGACCTTTAACCATTCCTTTGTTGTGCAAGGTTTTCAAGCCTTTAAGACTCAGATGACCATATCTACTATGCCACAAGTGAGTGAGATCTTGTGCACTGATATGGAAACATGTATTCTTCTTGGGAGGAGGCTCAGCATACAGAATGAACATTCTGTTATTTGTCATAACAGTCTGCAGAATCAACCCCTTCTCAGAATGGTACACCTTGCATTTTCCTGCTTGAAACATAACTGTCAAACCTCTTTCTTGTAATTGTCCAATACTCAAAAGGTTGTTCTTGAGTTCTGGAACAAAGAACACTTCACAGATCACATGATGAACTCCATTTATGCTTAGCTTCACATTTCCTTTTCCAGTCACATCCATTCTGGTGTTGTTTCCTAGCTTCACTTGTTGTTTGAAACCTTCATCTAAATCACAGAACCAGGCTTTCTTCCCACACATGTGGTTTGAACAGCCAGAGTCCAAGAACCAAGCATCTCCTTGCTGTGCATCGCATTTCTCATCATAGGCCATCAACAGCATCTCTTCCTCCTCATTGAATTCTGCATAATTCACCTCTTTATCCCACTCAGGGCATTCATATTTGTAATGCCCTATCTTGTGACATTTGAAGCACTCAATTGTTGCTCTACTTTGCCTCCCTCGGCCTCTACCTCTTCCTCTATAGCCACCCCTTCCTCTGCCTCCAAAATCACCCCTTTCTTCAGAGCTAATCTTCAAGGCCTGTTCTTCACCATGATTCTTGTGAAACTTCTGTTCATGGACTATTAATGAACTCTGCAGTTCATCAACAGATAGCACATCAGTGTCCTTAGATTCTTCAATTGAACAAACAATGTAGTTGAATTTGTCAGTTAAAGATCTAAGGATCTTTTCGACTATGGTGCTATCTCTCATCTGTTCACCATGACTTCTCATCTTGTTTGCTACACTCATCACTCTAGCGAAGTAATCAGTGATGGTTTCTCCAGTTTTCATTTCAAGAACCTCAAAATCCTTCCTCAAGGCTTGAAGAATGGATCTTTTCACTCTGGCATTACCTTCATACTTCCTTTTCATCGAGTCCCAGATCTCCTTGGAGGTGTTCTTCTCCAAGATTGTTTCCAAGATTGTTCTGTCAATCGCCTGAAACAAGTAATTCTTCACCTTGAGATCTTTCAACTTTGACTCATCAAACCTCCTCTGTTGGGCCTCATTCATCACTTGCCCCTTTGCTGTTTCTGTGATGCCTGTCTCAACTAAGCTCCAATACTCTTTTGAGCGCAAGAAATTCTCCATTAGCATGCTCCAATGATCATAATGACCATCGAACCGAGGGATTGCAGGTTGCACAAAATTTCCCTCACTCGCCATTGATGCTAACACCTCTAAGTATGCAACTTTTCTTCTCAGGCCCCGATAGGGAGCTCACGATGCCAAAATGATAAGCTTGGATCAACTTCTTTAATGGAATCAAAGAACTTTCTTGTTATTGAGAATAAGAGACCAAGCTCTTTATAGAAGTACAGAATAATAGAAAACTAACATAACCAACTAAGAGAGCTAGACTAACAGAAAAACAGAAAAACAGAAAAACAACTAACTAACTAACAGATTACAAAGATCAAGTCTAGAGAAACTCAACACACCTTAAGGTCATCCACCAAAAGAGCAAACCTCTTAGACCGAATGCCAAGTCCTTTCTCTGTAAGGTCAAGCTCAAGTCCAAGGGCATAGGTGTATTTGGCTGAACCATCAGCAAGGAACTTGACATTCTTGTTCTCAGGGAACGTCTTAGCCCATGAACTCATCACAAAGGGATCATTCACTGCAAAATTAAATTCAAGCACAAATTAGCCATTTACAAATTGAATTCAAGACTTTGACCACTAGAATCATGAGTAATTTGTTTTTTAGATAATAGAATGAGTATATCCAACAGATTTTATCGGTCCCCATCAGAAAAATATAATAAAATTCAATCCACACCAACATCAGACAGATATAATCAAACTTGTACCTATGACCAAGGTTTACAAAACCGGACCGATCATTGAATCGGTGAAGACAGCGGTTCGAGGTTCAATGGTCCAACCGAGGTTGAACCGTGATTGAACCGATTATAATTAAATAATATTATTTTAATTTTTAATATAATATTTATAACAATATTAAACAAAAAAACAACATAACAACTAAAATTATTAAGCACAATTTTTATTATTTTGAAATTAAACTAAATAAATATAAAGATATATGTTAAAATCATCTTCATAGGAAAAACCAACCCAAAATCTACAACCAGCCCACATATGTTAGAAAACAAAAGAATTGGGTTTTGGCTAGGATGATCCAAATCCTTTTATACTAATTTTTTTTTTTTTAAGAAAACCGGTTCAAGCCGGTTCAGACCGGTTCACTACCGGTTATGACCGGTTTTACCGGTTTTGAACCGGTTTTTGCACCGGTTCAATGCATGACCAGTTTTTCCTACTGACCGGACCGGCCATGGTCCTGGTTCCCGGTCGAACCGGTCGGTCCGGTCCAGTTTTCAAAACCTTGCCTATGACATCTCAATTGTCAATTGTAAACAAATACTAAAAGTCAATCAAAAAAAGCCTTTTATTTTCAACCCATGCTTAAAATTAACTAACAACCAATAATCAGCAAGTATATTAAAAATCAATGAACAAGCAACTTGGAATCCATGTCACAGAAAATAATTAAAAGGTATCGAAGCCTTGGATGGGTCATTGTGATGCAACAGTGTAAATATGTTAGTGAATTTCAGGCTAAACACCTTGTAAGTTTCAATTAAACCATGCAACTCTAAGAAATAAAGATTTTCAAACATAAGTACAGCCCCTTCATAATCTCATTTGAGAAAGAAATGCCAACACAGTAAGTAATGCAACATATTCCTCAATTGAATTGCACATGAAAGTTGTAAAATTAGATGAACTGAGCTGATTAGCAATATAATTAGGAATAGAACAAATATGAAGAGAGAAAACCTAAAATTTGATTTAAATCTCACCGCTGATACAGATAACTTCATCAACACCCTTTGCTTTCAGCTCTTCAGCTCTCTCAATGAAGCCAGGCACATGCTTCAAGCTGTTCCAAAGAAACAAATTTAGACCTCAAATTCAAAACCATTACAACTCCGGGGGATTCAGAGCCATGTCGATACCATATCCATGATCATCCACTTCAATCCAATTAATCACATTACACCTACGAATTATTTCAATTTTTTCTCTCTGAAAACAAATAAAAAAATTCTACCTTTTGCTAACATCTAGAATTTTACTCAAAATGGCATTTTACTTTAAAAAAAAATGAAAAAAGAAAAAGGCATGGATACGAACGTGGGGCGAAAAAAGGAGAGAACTTTGACTTCCCCAGTTGGAAATTCTCCTAGATCACCATATCAATATGTCATAATTCCAAAAAAAGTAGAAAAAAAATCGAAACTTGGAGGCAAAAACAGGTGAATCTTAAATACCCATGAAGCTGTTTCCTATTATTTTTCAATTGGGTTCATATTTGGAACATCATAATCAAGATAAGAAAAAAAATTCGAAATTGAAGGAAAGGAACCTGCAAGTTGTAGTAAAGGCACCAGGAACACCAAAGATGATAACTTTCTTGCCAGCGGCGAGAGAATGGATGGAGACAGATTGGGGTTTGTTTTGTTCGTCCAAGTAGGACAGAGTGCCATCTGGAATGACATCACCCACTGCAATCGGAGCCATTGATGATTATGCTGCTGTTCTAATGTTTTCTAAGACCTATGTATCTCAAGTGAGTGACGGTGCTTATACACAAACCCTGCTTATATATCATAATTCATAAACGATTTTTATTTTTTGGACAGAGGAGCTGGTACTTGGAAGGATCTAGAATTGCTTAAAAAAAAAAGATCTAGAATGAAAAAATATAGTATTTACCAAAAACGCATCAGAAATTTTATTTCAACAACAAATTTGGGATATCACACGATCCCTTGGTTTTTATGGATATTTGAGGGATACTACGTGTATATAAAAAAATGAAAAAATAACTTTGAGAGATATAGATAAATACAAAATATACAATATCACATGTGGTATCTAAAAGTAGATGTTCAAATATCATGACTCAAAACACATACATTCCCCCGCTTTTATTGTTTTTTTTTATAATTATGACATAGGTACGAAGTATCCACCATCGTTAATAGTGATTAATCAAGGTGGGTTCTCTCCTCCCAACCATATTTACTCCATATACAAGAGACATGATTCGAATCTCATGACCACTTGGTTAAGATATCCAAATTCCTCATCACTTGGACCAACCACATTTTGGTTCCATACATTCCCACGTTATTTACCTTGTCCAATTCCCACTTTTTAAACCTTCTTTCCTTCTTGCATTAATTCTTATTAATGAATTTCAAGTTTAAAAAATTGAAAATTATGGTTATAAAGTTTTTATACTATATGGAATGACATAGGTTATTCGACCTAATGGGTCCATAAAAATATTATCTATGAAATAGATAGGTTAATTATCCGTTTAATTGTAGGAGTATGTAGGGACGGAGTCAGAAAATTCATACGAGGGAGGTCAAGATCAAATATACGTATAATGAAATAACAATAGAAAAAGATCAACTAATATACAGAAGCAAACTTTATGAAACAAATTTGTTATATGATTAACAACTTAATATTATATACTGTGTCAAAAAAAACTTAATATTATATAAATTATTCAAACAAATCTAGGTTAATTGGTAGGATATTCACAAATTTGTGCATGCTTTCCAGAATTATATAACAAAGTATCAATGTTAATTTTTCCTTGTTCGATCCTTATGGTTTTAGAAGGATGTAACATAATAGGTTACTCAACAATATTTTTAACATTACTATTTGAAATTAAAATTGGTGGACTAGAATATGTTTCATCATTTATTATCTATTTTCACTTGAAAAATGAGTTATTATTCTTCTTAAATATTACTCAACCACTAAACCTCAACAAAAAAAATTGTAAAAACATTATTGTATTAAAAACAAGATTAAATAATTCAAAATTATATATCTTAGTTATATTTAGAAAAAAATTGTGGATAAAAAAAATATATATATAGGGAATATATATATATAAAAATAAAAGAAGTAAAAAAACTTGGGGGGTGGGGGGGTGGGGGGTGGATGGCAACCAAAGGCCCCCCTTAAATCCGCCCCTGGGAGTATGGGACGGGTAATTACCCACAAATTTTAATATGTGCCGATGCGGGTATGGATACTCTAGTACCCAACCAGCCTCATACTCACACACTTAAATTAGAAAATAAATGTAACTTAGGTTAAATTCAATTACTTATTTATGTTCTTATCTATTGATAGTACAATTTTCTTATCATTTTTTCAAGCATCCACAAAAATTTTATAATGTTATACATATCGTGTGTGTTATTCTTCATATGTTATGAGACACCCCGTTGTGCCCCATTGTGTTATTAAATTAAAACCTTAATATTTATTTACTTAATCGCGCGCTTACTGTTGAAAATACGTAAAAATTAAAACTTAATTAATAATCATATAACTTCTACAAATACAAAACACACCAAAACTATATTACATAAATACACACATAATTATTCTTTATTTTACACAACACAGTTTAGGGTATCCTCTCAGTAGGATCCCACACCGGTACTTATTTATACAAACATGCTTATAACTAACTGAAAGCAAGAAACGTCTTATATGACTCACTGGCCCTAAACTTACTACGCTACATTATCAGGATCAGTAGATGGTTCTTCAGCGTCGACTTCATGCGGAACGTCGTTCAACTCTTCAACCATCTCCGTCTCGTATGGGGTTCCATCCATCTTCTCCGTAACATAGTCGTCCATATGGTCTTCTAACGTACAAAGTAGACAGACACCAAAAATACAGAAATAGGGAGATAAGAAACAGTTCTATCATCATAAGTGGAAAAGATTCATAGCATATAATACAATAATAGTCACAGACACGCATCATTCAAAATCAACAATCATCCTCAATTCACTATATATCATCCTCTACCCTTCAACTCATGCAACTAGACCTTTATGCTGATGTGGCCACTACTAATCCTGTCACACATCCCTCGTTAGGGATGCCAGTCAGTCGTCCAAGTGACACGTTCCCCACGCCGGTGCACATTCTTATCCATGGTAAGAATGCTCATGCAAAGCAATGACACTATAGCTGCACTGTATCGTCGGTGCACACCCTGATTCTCTCTCACTCTGTCAAGGGTGCTCATGCAAAGCAATGACACTATAGTTGCACAACCTAAATTCTAATTTGGAACGGTCCACGAGAACTTCGGACCTCGTGTATCTCAAATACACGGTTATGAACACCAATGCAACATATGATTCTCACTGGCTTTTATCAATAACAACCTAGTACCTCAAGCTTTTCCTCATAACCTCCACTTACATACTATATCACATTACTTCTATACCATAATAGCGAGGCACTTCTAATTCATATTCAAAACTCTCACCCAAACAAAATACCTCCGAGCAATATTTATCTTTCCTTAAAGTCATCTAAGCATAGAATTAAATCCAGGCAGATCATGCATAACACATTAAACAACAGAATATTCAAACATCTCCATATCATATAAAGCAATTTATCACAACCGGCTCATAATAGTTCAACCAAATAAATAACAAAGTCAGATTCTGTCACGGCCGTGACAGACATCAAAGACAAGAATCCTACAACACAGAACCTGTCACGGCCTGGCCATGACAACCATCACGGCCGTGACAGGACAAAGAAACATCCTCAATATCATAATTATTCAAACACCGAAACAATACGTCACATGCAGATGGAATACCTCAACCAGCGTATCACAAACAGTCAAAAGTAAATACTTCAAACATCCTCAAATATGAATAATCAACCTAAGGCGATAAACCTACAATTCCCAAATCGTCATTGGTTTTACGAAAAAGATTTCAATACGATTTTGGTATTGTCGATTACTCGACCACTAGTAGGGTTTAGGTCGCCCTACACCATTATTATAAATTATATACTACTTATCGGTTCCGACGATGGAATGGTTCTTTCCCCCACCTGAGTTTGCACCGAAAACACGTACTCGACGATCCTCGTTATCCCGCCACGAGTTAACACAATCACCTTCAACCAAACAACATAATTATAATTAATCAACTAACACCCATCTATGACACTTTAGGGCTAGGTTCGGCCAAGACTTAGAAATAGGTTTAGGATTATCTTCTTAATGTCATCTTTTGGATCTAATTACTAGAGTCTTAACTAACATAGATTACTTATTACATGACTAAAATTTGAAACAAAATCCTCTAACCTTTAGGGTTAGGGTTTAGGCCAAGGGCTGACCTTTAGGGTTCAAAATCCTTAAAATTCCTAATCATGATTAAGTCATAGATTAATGATCCTTGATTAACCTAAATCATGGATTAGTGACTAAACAACTAAAGTTGAAACTCAAAACTTTCTAACTCTTTTATACATAGATTCGGCCTCAACATAATCTTAGGGTTAGGGTTCTTAGTTTAATAAACCAACTTGGATTTATTAATCATACATACTAATAGCTTGATTAACAAGATCATTAATGAAAACCATGAACAAAACTCTACCAAACCTACTTTGATAGATTCGGCCAAGGCTAGGTTTTCAAGAAAGAAATTTTTTGATTGCTTCATGCTCTTGGATTTAGATAGTAGACATGATATCTAGAAGATAGAAAGTAGTTTCATCATCATTAGATTTTCCTAGGATTTATTATGATTTTTCAAAGTTCTAGGGTTTGAAACTTGAAAATGATGAACCACCATGATATAAGTCTTGAATCAAGAAACTATCTAAAGAACATAGGCATGATTAAGAACAAAGATTAGGATTTACCTCTTGAGAATCAATGATGAAGACAATCCAAGAACTTGCTTTGAAAAACTTAGAACTAAGAACTTAGAACTTTAGAGTTTTAGAAGACAACTAACCAAAGAACTAAATGAAAAGTGAGAGAAAGGTATTTATAGTGTAAGTGGCGACATCTCAAGAAGGATCTAGATGAAGATGAGTTGTCATGTTAAAAGGATCAAAGTGCAATTAAGTTCCAAGGACCAAATTGCAAAGATTCCAATAGTTGAAGGACTAGTTTGCAAATAGACAATAGAATGTCATGATGATGAGTTTAATCACATTAAATGCTAGCTTATCTTTGACTTAATTGGCTGATTTGGTGTCATAGATATTTTAGAGAAAACCTAACTTGTTGAAGAAGATTTGTTGAAGAAGATTGTTGAAGAAGATTGTTGAAGAAAAATCAAGAATGATGTAGAAAAGTGTGGAACATTCTAGAAAAATCTTGATTCATCCATCAAATGAGAAAGTCATCTTCTCTCATGGGCTTATGTATTTGGGCTTGACACATTTGGGCTTAGTTTCATTTTCTTGTTTGTTGTGGGGCCCACTTGAAGATTTAAGCCTTTAAGCTTAAGATAAGAAACTTAAATGGGCTTTATGGACTCAACTATGAACTAGAAAAGTTTGGGCTTCTAAGCCACGACCATTTAAGGTTAGAAACAAGGATTCTAGCCCAATCCACTTGAAAAAACGAAAAAAAACTAATTTAGGGACAAAAGGGTAATTTACAGAAAGTTCAGGGACTTAACCGTAAATTTCGAAATTTTCTATTTAACCCTGAAAAACCTTCTAGACTTAAAAATATGATTCATCCCATTGAATCATCTCAAAATCCTAAGATAAACCCTCTATCCACTCTTAGAAACTCTAATTTCCCTTCCGTCGTCTACCCGATTACGTGTTCCGCCTGAAAAACGTAAATTATTTTATTTTTTTCTGAAAAAATTCTATCAATACAGAATCGTAGAAAATAAAATACCAAACTTAAGTCTTTCGTTCAAGAATTAAAATTTGGTTTTCTGAGCAGTAAACTTTTACTGTAAGCGAAAACACAAAACGGCAAACCGGCTTCCGTCTGAATTTTCAACCAAAAACTTCCCCGTAACCTTATGAAAATAAGTATAACAAGGAAATGACCTTGGTTTATCCAAAATCATTTTCTAAGTCTCGGATAAAAATATATATTTATATATTTATTACCGATATTACAAAACAGCAAAAATCGGGGTGTTACATTACTACCCCACTTAAAAAAAAATTTTCGTCCTCGAAATTTACATACTTCAGAAAAGATGTGGATATCGTTGTTGCATATCTGCTTCACGTTCCCAAGTAGCATCTCCAGTATTTTCATCCCATATGACCTTAACCAAAGGAATTTGTCTACCACGAAGCTCCTTAATCTCTTTATCTGCTATCCTTACAGGTAGAGCCTCATACTCTAGATTCTCTCGCAGTTGTATAGACTCAGACTTAATAACATGTGAAGGATCAGGATAATATTTTCTCAACTGAGACACGTGAAAGACGTCATGAAGGTTAGCAAGGTTAGGTGGTAAAGCAATATGATAAGCTACTGGACCAATCCTTCGAATAATCTGGAAGGGTCCGATGAATCTAGGAGTAAGTTTTCTAGTTTTGATAGCCCTGCCAATTCCGGTCTTCGGAGTGACTCTCAAAAACACGTGATCGCCCTCCTGGAATTCTAAAGGTCTCCTTCTCTTGTTACTGTAGCTCCTTTGCCTATCCTGTGCTTCCTTCATCTTTTCCCTTATCTTCCTAACTTGTTCCGTAGTCTGTTGCACCACATCTGGATCCAAGACTAGATTTTCACCAAACTCATACCAACATAACGGTGTCCTACACTTCCTACCATACAAAGCCTCGTATGGTGCCATCCCTATACTACTGTGAAAACTATTGTTATAAGTAAATTCAATCAATGGCAAGAACTCATCCCAACTGCCAGTGTGTTCCAAAACACAAGCTCTTAAAAGGTCCTCCAATGATTGAATCGTCCTTTCGATTGGTCCATCTGTTTGGGGATGGTAAGCGCGAACTCATCCTCAACTTGGTCCCTAAAGCATGATGCAACTGTTTCCAAAATCTAGATGTAAATCTAGGATCTCGGTCTGAAACAATGCTCGATGGCACACCATGCAACCTAACAATTTCTTTGATGTAGATTTGGGTCAACTTCTCCAAACTATAACTTTCTCCCATAGGTAAGAAGTGAGCACACTTCGTCAACCGGTCAATGATAACCCAAATCGCATCATGTTTCTTAGGAGTTCGTGGTAGTCCAACCACAAAATCCATAGCTATGCTATCCCATTTCCATTCTGGGATATCTAATGATTGCAATAAACCAATTGGCTTTTGATGTTCTATCTTAGCCTTCGACACACACTAGGCAAGATAAAACATACTCTGCTACCTCTTTCTTCATCCTTGTCCACCAAAACAATTTCTTGAGATCTCGATACATTTTAGTGGATCCAGGATGAATACTCAACTTACTCTTATGTGCTTCTTCTAATATCAACTTCCTAAGTTCTAAATCCTCGGGCACGCATATTCTATCCCTAAACCTCAGTACACCATTTGTTCATCTACTAAACTCAGAATTTTTACCTTCATCTATACCTCTACTTATCTCCTGTAAATATGGATCCTGAGCCTGTTTATCCTTAAGATCTCTCATAAAATCACTACTAATAGTGATCATACCTAAGCAAATTTTATCCTCAACCAACTCCATTCCTAAGTTCAAATCTCTGAACTGTTCCAGTAATTCCAACTCTTTAACCATCATTGCGGACACATGCAATGATTTCCTACTCAAGGCATCCGCTACTACATTCGCCTTCCCAGGATGGTATAGTAAATCAAACTCATAATCTTTGATAAACTCCATCCATCTTCGTTGTCTCATATTCAACTCCTTTTGGTCGAACAGATACTTCAGACTTTTATGGTCACTGTAAACATTAAATTTTGCTCCATATAGAAAGTGTCGCCATATTTTTAATGCGAACACTATGGCTGCTAATTCCAAATCATGAGTCGGATAGTTCCTCTCATGAACTCTCAATTGTCGGGAAGCATAAGCCACCACTCTTCCTTCTTGCATTAGAACACAACCTAAAACTTGGTATGACGCATCACAGTATACGTCAAACGGTCCTAATGGATCCGGTAAAGTCAACACAGGTGACGTGGTCAACCTTTCCTTCAGCTTTTGGAAACTCTGCTCACAGTTGTCCGTCCATACAAAAGCTGTATTTTTCCTCGTCAACTGTGTCATAGGCAACGCAATCTTCGAGAAACCCTCTATAAACCTCCGATAATATCCAGCTAACCCTAGAAAGCTTCGTACTTCACTTACTGACTTAGGCCGTTCCCATTTAAGAACTGCCTCAACCTTTGCTGGATCTACTGCTATACCTTCCTTGGTGATCACATGTCCTAGAAATTGGACTTCTTCCATCCAAAACTCACACTTGGAAAGTTTAGCATAAAGCTGCCTATCCTTCAAAACTTGCAGCACGATCCTTAAATGTTTCTCATGATCTTCCCATGTACGAGAATAGATAAGGATGTCGTCGATGAATACAACAACAAACTTATCAAGGTACGGTCTAAATATCCTGTTCATATAATCCATGAACATCTGCTGTGGCGCATTAGTCACACCGAACGGCATAACTAAATACTCGTAATGTCCATACCTTGTTCTAAAAGCCGTTTTTAGTATATCTTCCTTCTTTACTCTAATCGATGGTATCCGGATCTCAAATCAATCTTGGAAAATACTGCGGCTCCTTTCAATTGATCCATCAGATCATCTATCCTAGGCAATGGATATTTATTCCTAATTGTTACCTTGTTTAACTGTCTATAATCTGTGCACAACCTAGCACTTCCATCTTTCTTCTTAACAAACAACACTGAAGCTCCCCATGGTGAAACACTCGGCCTTATGAATTCTTTTCCCAACATATCATCCAACTGTTTCTTCAGCTCCGCCAATTCTATAGGTGACATCCGATAGGGCGCCATAGATATAGGTCCTGTCCCTGGTACAAGATCTATGGTGAATTCCACTTCTCGTTCTGGTGGTAAACCTGGAACGTCGGGAGGGAAAACTTCAGGAAACTCTCTCACGATAGGCATAGAATCTATACTAGGGGTCTCAATAGTTTCCACCGCGAACAACATCACATACTGTCGAGAATCGTCACTCCTTATGGATACTCCTTCATTGGCAGTGACTATACTAGAAGACTGAAGAAATGATAAGGTCTTACTAGAACAGTCTAGCATTACATGGTTAGCTGAAAGCCAATCCATGCCAAGAATAACATCTATCTGTTGCATAGGCAAACAGACAAGGTCTACAATAAATGTTCTATCCTCAACAACTATAGGACACTGTAAACAAATAGACATAGTAATCAAAGGATTACTAGTTGGAGTAGATATTGTAAGAGTATAAGGTAATTGAGAAACAGTTAATTTTAATTGCTCCACACACTCATACGAAATAAATGAATGTGTAGCGCCTGAGTCAAATAACACATACGAGAGTCTACCAGCTATCAAACACATACCTTGTATAAGATCAGCAGATTGAGAGGATTCGGCTCCCTTCACGGTAAACACTCTTCCAGTGGCCTGAGGTCTTGCTCCCTGTTGCCCTGCTGATATAACTCCTCTCCCAGCTCCACCCCTATTGCCTCCATTTCCTCTTCCTGCAGCTATCGGTGGTCGCCTAGCCTGCTGTCTGCAATCTCGGGCCATATGACCTATTTTCCCACAATTAAAACAACCAGGTCGCTCCCTGCAGTCTCTAAGATAATGCGGTCCTCCACATCTGAAACAAGATAAACCTTGCTGCTGTTGACCAGTTCTAACCACTGATGCTGGTGCTGGTGTCTGCACTGATCGGGCATACGGTCTCTGTCTCCATTGAGAGTTACTACCTCCTCGCCTCTGAAAACCCGGTCGAGTAGGACCCCCACTCCTTAATTGTTTCTGCTCATTAGCTAGCCTCAGATCTAGACTTTCGATTGCACTGCATCGTTCCACTAGCTCTGGAAAACTCTGGATATCAAGAGATACTATAGCCCTCTGAAGTTCATGTCGGAGTCCTTCCTCAAACCTTCTACATTGCCAATCTTCATCTGGGAATCTCTGATAAAATTCAGAATACTTAATCAGAGCCTCGAATCGTGATGCATAATCACCAACAGTCATGTTGCCCTGTTTGAGACTCATGAATTCCCTTTCTTTCTCGCGTCGAACTAGACGCGGAAAATACTTCTCAAAGAAACAGTCACTGAACAGCTGCCAGTTGATAACTCTGCCTTCGGCATCCAGCAATCTTCGCTTGCCTCTCCACCAAGACTCTGCTCCTCCAGTTAGCATGAAAGCAGCATACGTCACTTTCCTATCCTCTCTGCAGCGCATGGTATCGAATATCTTTTTGATCTCTTGTATCCACCATTCTACCTTCTCTGGATCATAATCTCCTCGGAATTGAGGTGGCTTCCCTTTCAGGGAAAGTAGCCATTCCGGCATCTTCATCTCTTTGCAGCTCTCCTTTGGTTCTGTTGTTCTGTTGTTCTTTGTTCATCTCAGTAGCATCTCAAAGATTCTCATGTGTTTGTAACAACAGAGCAGTAACTATGTTTTTCATAGTATCTTGAGTCTCAGATGACTCTCCTCCACTTCCGGTATGATTATTTTCCACATTGTTAGCTCCCATAATTCTTTCAGGAGTTCTCACACATCATCAATCGAGCGTCCTTTTCCACGAGCCATGATTCTGTAAAAGAAATCATTTGCTCTTATCAGTATGACATATAATACCACATAGACAAGTATATAAATACCATATGCCATACTAATGCTAATTATCGCATCGGGTTCGGACACACTACCCAACTTCTAAGCATAGTTAAAATCCGATGTGGATTCAACTAGACACGGCCAGTAACAACTTCCTAGACCTCACAGTCCGATTAGAATCGAACTGCTCTGATACCACCAAATGAGACACCCCGTTGTGCCCCATTGTGTTATTAAATTAAAACCTTAATATTTATTTACTTAATCGCGCGCTTACTGTTGAAAATACGTAAAAATTAAAACTTAATTAATAATCATATAACTTCTACAAATACAAAACACACCAAAACTATATTACATAAATACACACATAATTATTCTTTATTTTACACAACACAGTTTAGGGTATCCTCTCAGTAGGATCCCACACCGGTACTTATTTATACAAACATGCTTATAACTAACTGAAAGCAAGAAACGTCTTATATGACTCACTGGCCCTAAACTTACTACGCTACATTATCAGGATCAGTAGATGGTTCTTCAGCGTCGACTTCATGCGGAACGTCGTTCAACTCTTCAACCATCTCCGTCTCGTATGGGGTTCCATCCATCTTCTCCGTAACATAGTCGTCCATATGGTCTTCTAACGTACAAAGTAGACAGACACCAAAAATACAGAAATAGGGAGATAAGAAACAGTTCTATCATCATAAGTGGAAAAGATTCAAAGCATATAATACAATAATAGTCACAGACACGCATCATTCAAAATCAACAATCATCCTCAATTCACTATATATCATCCTCTACCCTTCAACTCATGCAACTAGACCTTTATGCTGATGTGGCCACTACTAATCCTGTCACACATCCCTCGTTAGGGATGCCAGTCAGTCGTCCAAGTGACACGTTCCCCACGCCGGTGCACATTCTTATCCATGGTAAGAATGCTCATGCAAAGCAATGACACTATAGCTGCCTTCGTATCGTCGGTGCACACCCTGATTCTCTCTCACTCTGTCAAGGGTGCTCATGCAAAGCAATGACACTATAGTTGCACAACCTAAATTCTAATTTGGAACGGTCCACGAGAACTTCGGACCTCGTGTATCTCAAATACACGGTTATGAACACCAATGCAACATATGATTCTCACTGGCTTTTATCAATAACAACCTAGTACCTCAAGCTTTTCCTCATAACCTCCACTTACATACTATATCACATTACTTCTATACCATAATAGCGAGGCACTTCTAATTCATATTCAAAACTCTCACCCAAACAAAATACCTCCGAGCAATATTTATCTTTCCTTAAAGTCATCTAAGCATAGAATTAAATCCAGGCAGATCATGCATAACACATTAAACAACAGAATATTCAAACATCTCCATATCATATAAAGCAATTTATCACAACCGGCTCATAATAGTTCAACCAAATAAATAACAAAGTCAGATTCTGTCACGGCCTGGCCGTGATAGCCATCACGGCCGTGACAGACATCAAAGACAAGAATCCTACAACACAGAACCTGTCACGGCCTGGCCATGACAACCATCACGGCCGTGACAGACAGCAAACATCCTCAATATCATAATTATTCAAACACCGAAACAATACGTCACATGCAGATGGAATACCTCAACCAGCGTATCACAAACAGTCAAAAGTAAATACTTCAAACATCCTCAAATATGAATAATCAACCTAAGGCGATAAACCTACAATTCCCAAATCGTCATTGGTTTTACGAAAAAGATTTCAATACGATTTTGGTATTGTCGATTACTCGACCACTAGTAGGGTTTAGGTCGCCTACACCATTATTATAAATTATATACTACTTATCGGTTCCGACGATGGAATGGTTCTTTCCCCCACCTGAGTTTGCACCGAAAACACGTACTCGACGATCCTCGTTATCCCGCCACGAGTTAACACAATCACCTTCAACCAAACAACATAATTATAATTAATCAACTAACACCCATCTATGACACTTTAGGGCTAGGTTCGCCAAGACTTAGAAATAGGTTTAGGATTATCTTCTTAATGTCATCTTTTGGATCTAATTACTAGAGTCTTAACTAACATAGATTACTTATTACATGACTAAAATTTGAAACAAAATCCTCTAACCTTTAGGGTTAGGGTTTAGGCCAAGGGCTGACCTTTAGGGTTCAAAATCCTTAAAATTCCTAATCATGATTAAGTCATAGATTAATGATCCTTGATTAACCTAAATCATGGATTAGTGACTAAACAACTAAAGTTGAAACTCAAAACTTTCTAACTCTTTTATACATAGATTCGGCCTCAACATAATCTTAGGGTTAGGGTTCTTAGTTTAATAAACCAACTTGGATTTATTAATCATACATACTAATAGCTTGATTAACAAGATCATTAATGAAAACCATGAACAAAACTCTACCAAACCTACTTTGATAGATTCGGCCAAGGCTAGGTTTTCAAGAAAGAAATTTTTGATTGCTTCATGCTCTTGGATTTAGATAGTAGACATGATATCTAGAAGATAGAAAGTAGTTTCATCATCATTAGATTTTCCTAGGATTTATTATGATTTTTCAAAGTTCTAGGGTTTGAAACTTGAAAATGATGAACCACCATGATATAAGTCTTGAATCAAGAAACTATCTAAAGAACATAGGCATGATTAAGAACAAAGATTAGGATTTACCTCTTGAGAATCAATGATGAAGACAATCCAAGAACTTGCTTTGAAAAACTTAGAACTAAGAACTTAGAACTTTAGAGTTTTAGAAGACAACTAACCAAAGAACTAAATGAAAAGTGAGAGAAAGGTATTTATAGTGTAAGTGGCGACATCTCAAGAAGGATCTAGATGAAGATGAGTTGTCATGTTAAAAGGATCAAAGTGCAATTAAGTTCCAAGGACCAAATTGCAAAGATTCCAATAGTTGAAGGACTAGTTTGCAAATAGACAATAGAATGTCATGATGATGAGTTTAATCACATTAAATGCTAGCTTATCTTTGACTTAATTGGCTGATTTGGTGTCATAGATATTTTAGAGAAAACCTAACTTGTTGAAGAAGATTTGTTGAAGAAGATTGTTGAAGAAGATTGTTGAAGAAAAATCAAGAATGATGTAGAAAAGTGTGGAACATTCTAGAAAAATCTTGATTCATCCATCAAATGAGAAAGTCATCTTCTCTCATGGGCTTATGTATTTGGGCTTGACACATTTGGGCTTAGTTTCATTTTCTTGTTTGTTGTGGGGCCCACTTGAAGATTTAAGCCTTTAAGCTTAAGATAAGAAACTTAAATGGGCTTTATGGACTCAACTATGAACTAGAAAAGCTTGGGCTTCTAAGCCACGACCATTTAAGGTTAGAAACAAGGATTCTAGCCCAATCCACTTGAAAAAACGAAAAAAACTAATTTAGGGACAAAAGGGTAATTTACGAGAAAGTTCGGGGGACTTAACCGTAAATTTCGAAATTTTCTATTTAACCCTGAAAAACCTTCTAGACTTAAAAATATGATTCATCCCATTGAATCATCTCAAAATCCTAAGATAAACCCTCTATCCACTCTTAGAAACTCTAATTTCCCTTCCGTCGTCTACCCGATTACGTGTTCCGCCTGAAAAACGTAAATTATTTTATTTTTTTCTGAAAAAATTCTATCAATACAGAATCGTAGAAAATAAAATACCAAACTTAAGTCTTTCGTTCAAGAATTAAAATTTGGTTTTCTGAGCAGTAAACTTTTACTGTAAGCGAAAACACAAAACGGCAAACCGGCTTCCGTCTGAATTTTCAACCAAAAACTTCCCCGTAACCTTATGAAAATAAGTATAACAAGGAAATGACCTTGGTTTATCCAAAATCATTTTCTAAGTCTCGGATAAAAATATATATTTATATATTTATTACCGATATTACAAAACAGCAAAAATCGGGGTGTTACATGTTATACATTTCTTTTATTATCTGTCTTTTCATTTTATCAAAGTAGTCGTGTTTAAAATTTTTACTCGATTTTAAGTACCTGAACGTAGATGGAAAATCCATATGGAGTGACTCATTCAAATGAATCAGAAAGCAACACTATTATCCCTACTACTCCAACACAATTTGAAAATGTACCTATTGACCACGAGGGTGTTTTTAACCAATATTTTTTTAATTAATGATTATTCACAGTCAATTAAAACGCGGATAATGAGTGCGGGAATGGTAGATATGCGTGCTTAGGTACCAAGCAGGGTAAGGGTACCTGTAAAGTTTCTACCCATGCGAGTATGGGTAATTTTTCAAAATACGGGGATGTGGACAGGTACTATAGTACCCTGTCTAGACCCTAATCATTGCGGCATTGTGATGAGTGTGATTTCACATCATATTTCTTCATCATTTCGCATGCATTTTCATGTAGATTAGGCATTTTTATTTTGATATTTGTTAACTTTTCCTTTGGAATGGGTAAGGTGGTTCTGTGGTGTTTGTGTGCAGGAATTCATGATTAAATGTTCAAGTCCAGTTGATTAGGAGTTTCCTTGAAGATGGAGCTTGAAAAGCAAGAAAAATGAGCATGCAAAACCTGTCACGGTCTGGGTGTGACAACCATCGTGGCCATGATCGCGTATAATTGAAGAAAAAGAAGAATCCAACAATCAGAAGCTCTCACGGTAACGGCCATGACAGGAAAGAGTGATGAGAGATTGAAAAGTCAGAAGCTGTCACGGCCTAGCCTTGACAGGTGTAACACCCTAGTTTTTACACATATGATTAATTATTTTGTTTGGATGTTTATGTTTATTTTGTTATGCGGTTTAGTTTGAGTAATTAAATTACTCTCTTCGAATTATTTTATTGTGTGCGTTAGCACTGACGTATTTCAGTGAATACACGCTTACTAGACAATAATTTACGTTATTGTCACTATTATTACCAGTACAGAAAAATGTTTTAAATAATATGATTAAGAGAAAAACATTTCCATATTTTCATTCTATTTAATTTTAGATTTGAAAATAAACTGGTTTGACATTAATCGGAGATTAAATTTTGGACCGAGTATTTTCTTAGTTGATCAGTTCAACTATTAATCTTTACTCTAATTTGAATTTCGAAATCATATATTTATCAATCTTAATTTTTAGATTCCAAAAAGTAAAAACATGTTTATTTTAGGCTTAATATTTATCACTCATAGTGTACCAACTAATACAAAACTAAGTTTTGTCTCTCCTCTCTCTCTTAGAAACCCGTAAACCCCCCGTCCCCCTCACTTTCTCTTTTCTTTCTCTGCTTTCTTCTTCTTTCCCTTCTTCCTCTCTTCTTCTTCTTCCTCACTTCAACTTCATCTTCCTCCTCCTCCACCCTAGCTCCCAGCCACCGCCTAAGCACGTCCAGCCGCGCACCACTGTCAGGGAGACCGTCGTCACGGTCGCGTGACCCAGCTCCTCCTCGCTGTGTGTTGTTGTGCGCGTCGCCGTGAGCACGTTGTCGTCCTCCAGCCGTCCAACAACGTACAGTCGCGCGTCGCTGCTACAGGAGAGTCACTCGACTGCTGCTTGACACAGAGGAGAAGACCAGCACGCTGGTCTGTTTTGCTTCGTCATTGCGTGGCTGTTCCCGCCGGAGTAGCCGCCATAGCCACTGCGCCTGAGGTCCTAGTAGCCACCACTTCTCTTCCTTCCTCCTTGGGTGAGTGAAACCTTATCTATTTTGCTTAGATTGAAGAAAAACCCCAAATTTGATTTTGCAACCCTAACCCTAGCTCCTTGATTTCATGTTGTAATATGAAATTAAACTGTGTTTTTATGCAATTGGGACTATAAATTAGTGTTTTACTAAACTAATTTTATTATCCTTTAATCAAATGAGTTTTCCCCAAATTGTGTTTAGGAACCCTAAACCCCAATTTGATTTTATTTGAATCGATTGTGTTTCTATAAAATTAACTATGTTTTATTCAAATTAGGACCTTTAATTTGATATTTCTAAGTTCAATTTCATGTTTCTCAAATCAAATCAAATGTTCCCCAATTTTATTATGGATCCTTTTTACCGAAATCGATATTATTGAGAAATCGATTCTATTTACTGAATTAAATGTATCGTTTCTTTTGATTATATGTTTTGAGGATGAAAAATTGAATTGGTGAATTTTTTTGTTGTTATCATGCTTGGTTTGTGTCTCCGTGATGTTGAACACGGCTATGCTTACTTGGTGGAGTAGAGTTTGCACTCTTGGAACTAATGTGAGCATTAAGACGAGGATCCTTTACTTGTCTTCAAAGGTAAGGAGAGCTTGCCTAGGGATATTCAATAACTATATGCATGTGTGTATGTGTGTAATTGAGTGTTGTGAATATTATTGTGATATTGAGCCTGTAACATCCCTGGAGGCCACCCATCCTGCAGATGCTCCAAGTCAAGCTCGCTTAACTGTGGAGTTCTTAAGTGATGGGCTACCGAAAATAAGATGTATCTTGTTAGTATAGGTAGTACCAATCAATTCATATAAGCATTCCTCAACTGTATAGTCCCATACCTACACAGTCTCAGGATCCCTCTCATTCGGGTGTGTAATTGGTTCATTCATGTGTCCTTCCACCTAGAAGCCTGCCAAGAGCCGCTCCTTGTCCGTGCCTTCTTGCACCGGCGACCACTCCCCGCCCTCGTCGGCACTCGGGTGTTACATGCCCACCAGCTTCCACTTGGTTCGTCCCTGAACCACACCGTACTGGGAGAGGTGCCGCTCTGATACCATTTGTAACATCCCTGGCTGCATTATGGGTTGACGACTATCCCCACAAACCAACACGGGTCTTTTCAGCATGCTTTGTCCTCACTCACACGCTTCCTAGGAAAACTTCCCAAGAGGTCACCCATCCCAGAATTGCTCTAAGTCAAGCTCGCTTAACTGTGGAGTTCTTAAGTGATGGGCTACCGAAAAGAAGATGCATCTTGTTAGTATAGGTAGTACCAATCAATTCATATAAGCATTTCTCAACTGTATAGTCCCATACCTACACAGTCTCAGGATCCCTCTTATTCGGGTGTGTAATCGGTTCATTCATGTGTCCCTCCGCCTAGAAGCCTGCCAAGAGTCGTTCCTTGTCCGTGCCTTCTTGCACCGGTGACCACTCCCCATCTTCGTCGGCACCCGGGTGTTGCAGAGCCAATACTTAAATAACTTGTTTACTTGAACTATTGTGGTTATTACTTGAAGTTGAACATTTCTTGCTTTAAAGTGTTATGAATTATATATATGTGATGAACTGTTATTAACTGTGATATTATTATTGTTGTGAATATATTACTGTTGATTGAAGTTTGAGAAGCCGGACTTGAGTATGTGCCCAATGACTATAAGGATTAAAAGCCTTAATAAGCCTTGAATAGAACTTTGAAAGTTTTGGGTTCACTTATAAAAGTTCCTTGTTTAAAGTGCTTATTTTAGAAGAATAAGATCTTTGCTTTTAGAAAAATGTTGAAGTGATTTTGAGTTGAAGGAAACTACATTTTTGTGGTCAAAAGTTTTGTACGAGAGAAAACCTTTTCGAACGGTGTGTTTTATGAAGGAAAAGCCCTTTGAAAATATTTGACTTTATTCCATCAAGGATTTCAAAAGCAAACGAATTTCCAAATGTTTTATAAAAGACTTTGTAAAGGAAAATATTTTCTCCTAAATGATTTAGAAACGTTCCGGTTACTTGGATAAGTGGCCGAGGTTTTGTTTTGGTTTTTGATTTTCACTTAGCGAAAAGTAAGCACATGTGAAAGAAAATACTAGTTCGCGAGACGTTGCCTCTAGTATTCAATTGTATGCACGTGATTTGGGATCCGTGTCAAGAATTATGGACCAAGGGTCCTAATCGTGATATTATGGGCCAGGAACCCTAATTTTGGAATTGAGAACTGTGTGTCCTAATTTCGTTGTGATGGGCTAAGAGTCCTTATCATGTTGAAATAAAACATGGATAAAACTATAATTGTTTCTACGACCACAACCTTGGACTGCGGCATCGGTCTAAGGTGTTGTGATTGAGCACTCGGACTGTGTGTCCTGTGTTATTGATTTCAAGTAATGAAAATTGTGAATAGTCGTTAGCTTTGGGCTTCGACAACGGAAAAGAGTGAACACAAAGAAAAGTCTCGATAATGAAAAGTCTTTTATTCATATGCATTTCCCCTTAGTAGACGTGCTTGAGTTATCCGAACCCGCTTAAGATGTGGTATTCGAGGAGGTATACATTCGAATGACCGTTATAAGGGATTCGTGATGATGTTGATCCAGGGGCATGAGGTGACGGAGACAACTTGCCAAACGGGGAGTATGAGCCTAATCAACTCTTTCTTTCTTAATGATAAAACGGTGTTGGTATCTCATGAGATTAAGTTTAGAGCCTAATTATTGAAGTGTCATGCATTCTCTTTATAAAACTGATTATTCGGGTATGAGACCCACTGATATAACACTTGTCATTTTATCTCTGAATAATAATTAAATGTTAACGTGCTGAGGTGATGTATGTATCGTGTATATGGTTGTTGTGTGATATATCCATTTGTCAGTATCTCACCCTTCCAGACGTATCAGGTTTCTTCTGGTTCGCTATTGTACCCTGGGTAATTTAGTACTGATGGTGCAGAGGAGTCTTCCTAAGTCGCTTAGAGACTTAGATCTGGTTGTTTGATGAAGTATTTGATTGTGGAATGATCACGTGAGTTTTCCTCAGGAATAACTTTTAGAATGACCAGCTTAGGGTTTGAGACTTAGATTTTTGATAGTATGTATGAGTATGGCTCAGAGAGTCTTTATTTTAAAATGGAATGTTTATGGCTCGGAGAGCATCTCTTTTGAATGAAAACATAAGTTTTTCCTTTTGGTCATGTATAACTTATTGATGTAACTATTTTTAGTATATTACTGCCTAGTAGTATTTGGTGTAACTGGAATTCTGGAATTAAAATGTAGTTATTTTAGCAGGTGTTCTTTTACTTGGGATATTCGAATTACAGAGGAGACTCTGTCGAAATTTTTGTAAAAATACTAGCTTTAATTCAAGTATATCTTTGAATTAAATAAACTTGTCAGGCTAGGATTGTAAACCGGTGTGCCGATCAAGGCTTAGGTTTGGAGTCGTGACATATTTTTATACCCAATTTCAGACGCTTATGTACTTATATAAATTATTTTCCGAAAGCAACCGGCAAATTATCTTTTTAATTTAAATTTTGCATGTGTTACGTAGTAATACCTAGTGGGGGTGTTACAACAGGTGTCACGGTCATGACACGTTAATTTTTGGATTCTGATTTATGTTTTTGATCTGATTTGTAATAGCTTTAATCCCAAGTTAACCTAAACTATAAATAGGATAATTAGGCTCGAAATTGGGTATATCTTGGCTACTACCTTTGGCTTAATTTAGGACTTCTCTTCTTCTCCAATTTCTTCACTTCTCTTAGGGTTTTTATGCTTTTGTTAATCATGATTGCTATGACCATGACAATGCTTGAGTAGTCGTTTTATTTCTAAGAATTGGGGCTATGCCCAAGACTCGTTTTATGTGATGAATTAATGTTTTTCCCTTTTTGTTAATTTCAATTTGCTTTAGATTTGGTTCTTATTGTGCTTCATCCATGTGAATTGATTAATCACCTATTTGCATGTCTTAGATACTCTAGGGAGGAACTGAGAAGTGAACCTAGGTATTGAATCCATAAGAATTAAACTTAGGACTTAAATCACGAGAGTTAGAATCGGTCCTTCGAGGGTTCATTGAATTGTCACAAACCTCAATGGGTCCAATTTAAATACAATTACCACGAAAGTAGGGGTTGGTTTAATTGGGCACGGTTCTTGTATCTCGAGAGGGAACATTAAATTTATTAGGATAAATTCACCTTCAAAGCATTTTGACAATTAACAAGAGGGGTAGTAAATTTAGTAGCATAAGCAGTCTTGTTGGTAACCCAATTCCTGGAAATCTCTTTTAATTTGAAAACATCCGAATTGATTTACTTTCCTATTTTGTTTGATTGCGATTTTTATAATTTATTTGTTACTTAATTTTAAATTCAAAAACCAAATCTTTCCTTGTTTAGTTTAATTGATTTCATAATTAATTGTTGTTTAAGATCACGGTCTTTGTGGGTTTGATCTTTTTATTACTTGACGACGAAGCCGTACACTTGCGGATTCACGCTGTCAAGTTTTTGGTGCCGTTGTCGAGGACCGTGCTTTCTTGAATTTCAATTTAATTTTTAAAATCATTTTTCTAAACATTTTTTTCTTTTTATAGTGTATCTAACTCTCTCTTTGTAGGTGATTTCTCTCTTTTATGCGAAGATCCCAAAGTCTTGGAACTCTTATTGAAGTTGATTACGAGATCGAAAGGACTTTTCATAGACGTAGGAGACTACAAAGACAAAGAGCGAGAGAAAAGTTGATCCCCATTACACTCATGACCGATCAACCGGATACCAAACCATTGAAGGACTACGCAGGCCCAAATGCTAGGGGTTTGCGAACTGGGATTGATAGGCCAGAAATTGAGGCAGAGAACTACACTATTCCACCTTGATTAATTGGCATGATTAGGCATCATCAATTTGGAGGATTACCCTCGGAAGAATCGACTGATCATGTGGAGACATTCTTGGAATTCTGTGATACAACAAGAATTCAAGGTGCCCCAGTTAATGCTACCCGCTTGAGGTTATTCCCCTCCTCTTTGACTAGAAAGGCAAGAGCTTGGTTGAAATCAGTGTCTGCTAATACTTTGTCAACATGGAACCAACTGGAGCAGGCATTCTTGGAAAAATTCTTTCCACCATCCAAGACTGCTTACCTACGAACTCAGATCACCGACTTCTTCCAAAAGGACGGAGAATGCTCATCCGAAGCTTGGGATCGTTACAAAGGATTGCTAGAGTCATGCCCACATCATGAGCTCGAGAAGTGGTTGTTAGTGCATACATTCTACAACGGATTGGATTACTCTTCGAAGGTGTCACTTGACTCCGCAGCTGGTGGAGCATTTAAGAATAGACAACTGACTGAAGCGTTCAATATCATTGAAAGTGTAGCCACCAACTATCACCAATGGGGTTCAGAAAGAGGTAATAACCCGAAAAAGCTTTCGGGAGGTAAGTTCGATGTAGGTGGTACGGAATTGATTTTGTCTAAATTTGATTCATTGAGTAAATGCTTTGATAAGCTTGAAAAAGCTAATACGAGTTCAATAGGTGCTACTAATGTTGCTCATGAGATTTGTGGAATGCAGGGACATTACTTCATGGAGTGCCCACATGGTAGTGCTCCTGGAAAAGGCGCTTCGGGTGAACAAGTGAATTCATGTAACAATTTTTATGACACAAACCTGAAGTTGTCAAACTATGTTCCCTCAAATTCTTACAACCAAGGAAGGAAGAATAGCCCTTATCTTTCCTACGGGAACTACAACAACACATTGAACCATGAATTCCAAGAAGGCCTAGGTAATAGGTAACTTGCATCGGGGTATCCTCAAGTACAAAAGTCTAAACTTGAGTCTCTTTTGGAAAATTTTGTTGAAATTCAAACAAATCAAAATGAAGAGTTTAGGCAACAAGATAGGGCAGTCAATGAGGCAATAAATGAGTTAACATCTAAGGTAGATAATTTAGTCATCCATAATAAGATGTTAGAAACTCAAATTGCCCAACAAGCTAGTACATCTTCTAGGACAAAGGGTGCGTTGTTGGTAGTGGCTACGATCTCAAGAGGGGGGGGGGGGGGGGGTGAATTGAGATATTGAAAACTTTTTCAACAATTTAAAGCAAAACAGAGTTTTCTTAAAGAAAATTGGTTTTCACTCAATTTTAATTCCCAAGAATCAGGTTATGTAACATGTGATGATGTTAAGAAGAATTATAACAAGTAACAACAAGTTTAACACAGATTGTAGATCAAAGATTCAAGTTAACAAGCATTCTTGAAAAACTCATTCACAACACATAAGTGCATATAACAAGTATATGGAGTTTAGAGATGGGAAGAACACGCAAACCGATTTATCCTGGTTCGGCTACCTCCTCTGGTAAGCCTACATCCAGTCCTACACCTCTGTGGTTTTCTCCACTATAATCAGCAATTACAAAATTACAATTACAGCAACACAAGGATAACCTCCTTGCTCAAGAATTCACCAGAAAGCACACTTGCTTTTCTATACCCAAGGATCCCTTCTATCCTTATTCAATCCTAAGAGATACCCTCTCTTAATCATACTAACTCACAAAGAATTGAGTAGAAAAAAGACTCTAAAAGTCTGATTATACAAATTGAAGTTCTAAGTAATATCGCACTTTTCTCTCAACGACGAAGCACTTTTGGAAGCTTTTGAATCTTTCGTATTCTCACTTTTTAGAATCAATAAGGTTGTTCTTCTAAGTGTTCCTTTGATCCCTCTTTATATAGAAAACAAATTATAGTCGTTGGGATCAATTAAAACAGATTTGGATCTGATTTAACAAAATCTGTTTTCTTGATTTTTGTTCTTGAAATGAGATTCTGTTGGTTCTTGTAGAGTTTGCGTCCTTCTTGAAAATAACTGTTTTCATCTGATAGAGTAGCCGAGTCTATTTGAAGAAAGAAAATAATACCCGCGTCCATTTGCCACGTCAGCAGACGGGATTGCTAACACAAGGCAATTGGACGTGCTTCAACTGGTAGACGAGCTTTATATGCCATGTCAGTGGACGGAGCTTCTCATTAAGATATTAGTAAGTCCAAAGCGCATAACCTTAGTAGACGAGCTCCATATGCCACTTTTAGTAGACGAGCTCTTCTTGTTGCTTTAGTAGACACGCGCTTCTGTTACTTTCAGTAGACGAGCGCCATCATCAGACGAGCGCTTCTTGTTACATTTAGTAGACGCGCTCTTCTGTTACTTTCAGTAGACGAGCTTCGTGTGGTAGTTCAGTAGACGAGCTCTTCTGTTACTTTCAGTTGACGAGCTTTTCTTTGTTACTTCAGTAGATGAGCTCTATATGTTTCTTCAGTAGGCGCGCGCTTCTGTTACTTTAGTGGACGCGCTCTTCTTGTGGCACTTCAGTGGACGCGAGCTTCTTGCCAGCTCTGTTACTTTCAGTGGACGACATCTTTTTACTTTATTTGACGTCTGCTTGTATTATCCCAGATTTTTCTTTTTCATGTGTGATCTTGCATGCAACTTAACACGTAATAAGTACATAGTCAAAATCAAAAATCTTATGCAAAATACACTTTGTTTGTCATACATCAAAACATGAATGAGGGCTTAGTCTTACAAACTCCCCCTTTTTGATTATGATAAACCTTACCATACATAACCTTAGTTATTAAGAATCAGAGTGCAGCTGTTCAGTAAACATGGTTCTTGAGTCATTTTCATCCTCCCCCTGTGTCATTGATATCTTTCACAAAAAAATCAAGTGTTATCATATCATTATCATGAGAGAAAAAAATCATCTTGCATTTATTATAAGTTCAAGTATGTCTTTTCAAAGCAGTTCATACTTAGGTATCAGAGAAAAAATTTACATATCAGAGGAAAAAATTACAGCAAATGCAAGACATAATTAATGGTTGTATGGTTCATCTTTCTCCCCCTTTGTCATTATCAAAAAGAAACTATGGAGAATATTGAAATCAAACTGAAAAACAGTCTTGCATTCATTGATAATAAATCATTTCAGAACTTATGCAATATATCAAAACAACCAAAATAATAAAATAAGAAAATGAATTACAGACACCTAAGGACACTTAGTCTAAACTGAGACTAGATAAAAGCATCTTGCCCATGTCCTTCATAATTTTCAGCAACTTGTGCTGCCTTGCTTGCCATATTGACTATATTATCGAAAATAACATCTAATATCAATCATTTTGAGGATCAATTATCACCACTTTGAATATGATCCTTGATAAAATGATGCCTAATTTCAATATGCTTGGTTCTTGAGTGCATAATTGGGTTATTTGTTAGATTAATTGCATTAGTGTTATCACATTTTATTGGTCTATGATCCAGATAAATGCCATAGTCAATTAATTGTTGTTTCATCCATAGGATTTGAGCACAACAACTCCCAGCTGCAACATATTCTGCTTCAGCTGTGGATAAGGCCACACTAGTTTGCTTTTTACTAAACCAGGACACTAGGGAATTTCCTAATAAATGGCATGTTCCACTTGTGCTCTTCCTATCTAACTTGCATCCATCAAAGTCAGAGTCGGAATATCCTATTAATGTGCAAGTGGATCCCTTGGGATACCACAACCCTATTTCTTTTGATCCTAAAAGATACTTCATGATTCTTTTAACTGCAGTAAGATGCAATTCTTTAGGATTAGCTTGATACCTTGCACACATACACACACTAAACATTATATCTGGCCTACTTGCAGTGAGATAAAGTAAGGATCCGATAATACCTCTATACTTGGATACATCTATAGATTTACCATGTTCATCTTTGTCCAAGTAGCAGGTTGGACTCATTGGTGTTGCCATTTCCTTTGTGCTTTCGATTCCAAACTTCTTTAGTAGTTCCTTGCAATACTTTATTTGGCTTATGAAGGTTCCATCTTGGCATTGTTTAATTTGAAGTCCAAGAAAGAAGGCACGCTCTCCCATAATGGACATTGCAAATTCACTTTGAATTAGTTCACCAAATTCCTTGCATAAAGACTCATTAGTAGCACCAAAATAATGTCATCAACATATATTTGAACAAGTAAGATATTGTGTGCTTTTGTTTTATTAAATAGTGTTGTATCAACTTTTCCTCTTTTAAAGCCTTTCTCTAGGAGAAAATTGCTTAACCTCTCATACCAAGCTCTAGGAGCTTGCTTGAGTCCATAGAGGTCTTTAGTCAGTTTATAGACATGATTTGGGAACTCACTATCAACAAAGCCAGGGGGTTGGCTTACATATACTTACTCTTGTATTATTCCATTTAAAAAGGCACTTTTCACATCCATTTGGTACAATTTAAAGTTCATTATACACCTAAAGGCTAAGATCATTCTTATGGCTTCTAATCTAGCTACGGGAGCATATGTTTCATCATAATCAATTCCTTATTCTTCATTA
This sequence comes from Sophora flavescens, assembly GCA_030762895.1. Classification (NCBI taxonomy): domain Eukaryota; kingdom Viridiplantae; phylum Streptophyta; class Magnoliopsida; order Fabales; family Fabaceae; genus Sophora; species Sophora flavescens. The sequence goes on along the minus strand of CM061066.1, from coordinate 104,545,450 downwards.
TATCCCTTAGCTACTAGTCTAGCCTTGTTTCTTACTATTATTTCATTCTCTTCCATTTTGTTTCTAAACACCCATTTAGTTCCGATTATTTGGTTACTTTTGGGTTTTGGAACTAAATCCCAAACTTTGTTCCTTTTAAATTGATTTAACTCCTCTTGCATTTCAATCATCCAATGTTCATCATTAATAGCATCATCAACATATTTTGGTTCTATTTGAGATACAAACGCCATGGTATTGCAAATATTCCTTAAAGAGTTTCTAGTGGTTACCCCTTTGGTGATCTCACCAATGATATTGTCTAGGGGATGATTCTTTGAAACCTGCCACTCCTTAGGAAGATTTTCTTGCTGAAGTTTTGCTTGAGGTTCTTTATTACTCTCTTCATCTTCCTTTTCCTTGTTGCTCTCCTTTCCTTCATGAGATTTCACTTCATCCTCAAGAGTTTCTGCATCATCAAAAATGTCCTTTCCCAACCTTTTGGGGTTAGACTCATCAAATGTTATGTGACCAGATTCTTCCATTGATAAAGTACGCTTATTAAACACTCTATATGCTTTGCTAGTTAATGAATAACCTAGGAAAATACGCTCATCAGCTTTGGGATCAAATTTCCCAAGATTATCCTTGCCATTATTTAGCACAAAACACTTGTAGCCTTTATCACATAATTGGCTTATACTTAGTAGATTGTGTTTGAGCCCTTCCACATAGAGAACATCCTCAATCTTGATTGCTGGACTTTTTCCTATTGTTCCAACACCAAGAATTCTTCCTTTGTTGTTGTCTCCATAGGTGACGTTTCCACCTTCTTTGGGAGTGAAAGATGTAAATTTTGTGATGTCTCCGGTCATGTGTTTGGAGCAGCCACTATCTAAAAACCAGCTTGAGCTTTTGGCCTTCAAACATACCTACAAAACATATTTTTTTTATACTTTTTCTTTAGGTACCCAAATCTGGTTGGGTCCTTTGGTGTTAGTAGCAATATAAGTTCCTTTTGGAACCCAAATTTGTTTAATGCCAACATGAATGTTCTTTCTAAGTCTACAAGTAGCAGCTGTATGACCTTTCTTTAGACAATAATAGCATTTAACAAAAGGACTAGTTGAGGAAATAGGTGCAACAAAAAGCTTCTTAAAGGATTTTTCATGTACCATTGGCTTATATCCAATTCCAGCTTTGTCATACACACCCTTTTGCTGTCCTAATATGGCATTCAAGTTATCTCTACCCAAAGTAAACTTAGATAGAGTTGAATTTAATTTTTCAACTTCCTTTTCTAGTGTAGTGCATTTGGTGCAAATTGAACTAGATGAAAGTAATTGTGAATTTTTAGCTTCTAGTTTTTTAACCTTTATTTGTAAAGATGCATAGTCACTACATTGTTTTGTGATGATCTTCCTAGAAGATATAAGTTGTTTACCAATTTTAACATATTCTTCATGCAATTCATCAAAAGCATCTTGTAACTCATCATAGGTAGGAGAAGAATCATTTACCTCGGTTTCACTATCACTTTGTTGATTTGCCATGAGATATAGACTGGCTTCTTCATTTTCAGATTCACTACTAGTGGAATCCATATCATTTTCTTCCCAAGCTATGTATGCTCTCCTAGGTTTTCTTCCTTTCTTTTCTTTGTTGTCATTCTTCTCATACTTTTCTTTCTTTTGTAGCTTTGGACATTCATTTTTGTAGTGTCCAAGCTTTCCATATTCAAAGCATTTGATTGTTGAGGAAGAGCTTTCACCTTTGTTCGTGTTCTTTTTGGTATAAAAACTGAATTGCTTATTGTTTCTATTCTTTTTGATGAATCTTCTAAATTTCCTCACAAGCAATCCCATGTATTCTTCTTCGGATTCTTCACTTTCATCAAGGTAACATCTTCATAACTTTCTATTGATTCTTTGGAGATATGAGCCTTGAGTGAGAGTCCTTTCTTCTTTTTCTCCTTATCTTCATGACTTTTCAATCTATTGAGTTCGAATTCGTGTTCTTTCAAGTTGCCAAATAAAGTAGCAATCTGCATGGTGTCTAGATCCTTTGCTTCAGCAATTGCAGTGATTTTTGGCTGCCATTCACGACTCAAACGTCTCATTATCTTGTTAATCTTTTTCTCACATGTGATTGTGTGTCCGAGTCCTTCTAGCTGGTTTACAATGTGTGTAAACCTCTTTTGCATTTCATCTATCTCCTCACCATTCTTCATGTGAAAGAGTTCATATTCATGGACTAGTGCATTCATTCTTGCTCTTTTCACATCGTTGGTTCCTTCATGAGTGAGTTGAAGAGTATCTCATATTTGCTTTGCCGTTTTGCAATTGGAGACCCTAAAAACTCATCATAATTCAAAGCAGCTGTTATAATATTTTTTGCCTTAGAATTATAACCAACTCTTCTTTTATCATCATCATTCCAGTCATCTTTTGGTTTAGTTTGTTTATTTCCCTTAGCATCAAGAATAAATGGAACATAGGGCCCATTTTCAACAGCATCTAATACATCTAAACCTACAGCCTCAAGAAAGATAAGCATTCTCTCTTTCCAATACATGTATTGGGAGCCGTTAAAGGCAGGGGGTCTAGTGAGTGAAGTCCCATCACCCAGGATATCATTTGTAGCCATCTCTTGATGCTATTAAGCTTTGTAACAAGAGTTTTAGCTCTGATGCCAATTGTTGGTAGTGGCTACAATCTCAAGGGGGGGGGGGGTGAATTGAGATATTGAAAACTTTTTCAACAATTTAAAGTAAAACAGAGTTTTCTTAAAGAAAATTGGTTTTCACTCAATTTTAATTCCCAAGAATCAGGTTATGTAACATGTGACGATGTTAAGAAGAATTATAACAAGTAACAACAAGTTTAACACAGATTGTAGATCAAAGATTCAAGTTAACAAGCATTCTTGAAAAACTCATTCACAACACACAAGTACATATAACAAGTATATTGAGTTTAGAGATGAGAAGAACACGCAAATCGATTTATCCTGGTTCGGCTACCTCCTCTGGTAAGCCTACATCCAGTCCCACACCTCTGTGGTTTTCTCCACTATAATCAGCAATTACAAAATTACAATTACAGCAACACAAGGATAACCTCCTTGCTCAAGAATTCACCAGAAAGCACACTTGCTTTTCTATACCCAAGGATCCCTTCTATCCTTATTCAATCCTAAGAGATACCCTATCTTAATCATACTAACTCACAGAAAGAATTGAGTAGAAGAAAGACTCTAAAAGTCTGATTATACAAATTCAAGTTCTAAGTAATATCACATTTTTCTCTCAACGATGAAGCACTTTTGGAAGCTTTTGAATCTTTCGTATTCTCACTTTTTAGAATCAGTATGGTTGTTCTTCTGAGTGTTCCTTTGATCCCTCTTTATATAGAAAACAAATTATAGTCGTTGGGATCAATTAAAACAGATTTGGATATGATTTAACAAAATCTGTTTTCTTGATTCTTGTTCTTGAAATGGGATTCTGTTGGTTCTTGTAGAGTTTGCGTCCTTCTTGAAAATAACCGTTTCCATCTGAAAGAGTAGCCGAGTCTATTTGAAGAATGAAAATAATACCTGCGTCCATTTGCCACATCAGCAGACGAGAGTGCTAACACCAGGCAATTGGACGTGCTCCAACTGGTAGACGAGCTTTATATGCCATGTCAGTGGACGGAGCTTCTCATTAAGATCGTAGTAAGTCCAAAGCACATAACCTTAGTAGACGAGCTCCATATGCCACTTTTAGTAGACGAGCTCTTCTTGTTACTTTAATAGACGCGTGCTTCTGTTACTTTCAGTAGACGAGCTCCATCATCAGACGAGCGCTTCTTGTTACTTTTAGTAGACGCACTCTTCTGTTACTTTCAGTAGACGAGCTTCATGTGGTAGTTCAGTAGACGATCTTTTCTGTTAGTTTTAGCAGACGAGGTTTTCTTTGTTACTTCAGTAGACGAGCTCTATATGTTTCTTCAGTAGACGCACGCTTCTGTTACTTTAGTGGACGCACTCTTCTTATGGTACTTTAGTGGATGAGAGCTTCTTGCCAGCTCTGTTACTTTCAGTGGATGACAGCTTTTTACTTTATTTGACATCTGCTTGTATTATCCCAGAATTTTCTTTTTCATGAGTGATCTTGCATGCAACTTAACACGTAATAAGTACATAGTCAAAATCAAAAATCTTATGCAAAATACACTTTGTTTGTCATACATCAAAACATGAATGAGGGCTTAGTCTGACATGCGTTTATGGGACAACCCGAAGTTAATCCCAATGAGCACTGTAATGCTATATACTTGAGGGATGATAAGCTTGGGGTAGTTGAAAATGATGTGGAATGCGAGGAGGACATGAGTGAACAAGAAGAGATAGAACCAAAGTATGTCCCTCCACCACCTTACCAACCCCCAATACCTTTCCCACAAAGGCTAGTCAAGAAAAAGCAAGTAGAAAAAGAGACTAAGGGCTTAATTGAGGAGGACTAATGGCTTAATTGAGAAGCATTATGAAATGATAAAAACTAATATGCCTCCTAAACTAAAAGATCCAGGAAGTTTCTCTATTGCTTGCTCAATTGGAGAAGTGAAAATAGATCATGCCTTGTGTGACTTAGGGGCTAGTGCGAGTTTGATGCCGCTTACCATCTTTGAGAGGTTAGGAATAAAGGAATTGAGACCATCGAAGTTCTTTTTACAATATGTGGATGACTCAATCAAAACCCCTCTAGGTATACTAGAGAATGTCCCCATAAAGGTAGGGAAATTTTTCATTCCTACCGATTTCATGGTGTTGGATATGAACGAGAATTCTAAATTCCCTATCATTCTTGGAAGGTCATTCTTGGCCACAGCTGGAGCAATAATAGATGTAAAAAATGGTACTTTGAATGTAGAGAAAGTTACGGTGGATTTTGATTTGACTAACTCATATAACAACCCTCCTTTTGAGAATCATGTGTGCAGGATTGAGATAATGCCTTCGAATGTGAAGGAAGAGTTTAACATGGAAGCAACTCGCAAACTTTGCATGACAAATGATGCACCAAATAAAGATGAAGTTGGAGTTACTAAACATGTGGAGTTAAAACTTCCACCGGGAGGAAGTAAGACCGTGAGACTCAAAGTGAAAAAAGCAAAGCGAAAGCGAATGTGGCCATATGAACACTATAAGCTCATTGAAGGACTTCCTTGGAAGAGAGGTGTTCTTTCACTTCCAAGCCATCTGATCCCGGTTGATTGAAGGGAGTATGGTCAAGCTTACGACCGTAAATAAGCGCTTCTTGGGAGGCAACCCAAGTTTTCTTTCCCTTGCTATTTTGATTTTGATTTTTGTTTGTTTTGAATAAATTGAGAAGTTTAGAGGAGAAAGTTCACAAAATGATGGTTTTGTCAAGTGTGTTTGCAGGTTGGAAAAGCATGAAAGGGGAAGAGGCAGGGCAGTGAAGATCACGGCCGTGACGTGCTCCAGAGGCGTTCTGAGCCAGCACCCACCACCACCTAAGTGAGTTGTTACATTTTTCTCCTCTCTCCGACTTGATTATTTACATTCGAGACAATATAAGTTTTTAAGCTTGGGGTAGGGGTATTATTTTTTTATTTTTCATATTGCATTTTTCATGTTACATTCATTTAGATGTAGTTTTGCATGATCGCATCATTAGATTGCCCCTTGTTTTGAAATTGCATCCTATTGTGAGAACTTTGTGCCAAATGAATTGAGATAGTGAATTTTTGAACCCAATTTTTGTATTCTTGTGATAGGCTAAAAATTAAAATGCTAGAGATGATCTTTTGATAGTTGTTAATTAGCATGTGGTTCCTTGAATCCGTGTTTCTCATTAATTCTATACTACTAAATGTGAGATTTTTGAGCCTAAAAGGGGTACTCACTAAATTTACTCCATTCCTTGTGATTGAGTGTTTTCTTCCTCTTGGATTGTATTCTCAAGAACTTGACTTGAAACCGTTTTGAAACTTAGAAATTTTTTAAAACATATTTGAAAATGATTGAGGCATTAGGTATTTTTCTCGCATTCTGAGCTTTGAATGATTGAATGCTACCCCTTAGTTGCCCAACTTTGAGCTAAAAAAATAATAATGTTTTTCTTGGTACCTTGATTTTTCTTGATAAATGATGCATGGTTTGTCACCTTTTAAAGTATTGCAAAAATGGCAAAATGGTAGTTTGAAAAGTTGTGGGATGAAAAAAAAAAGAAAGAAAAATAAATAAATGTTTCTCTTGTGTTGGAAATCTCTCCTTCTCCAAATTGATGAAAAAGTTAAAAAAATAAAAAATGAAGAAGGGGATGAGAAAAAAGAAAGAAAGAAAGTGAGAAATAAAATGAAAAGAAAGAAAGAAAGAAAGAAGGGTGGAAAAGTGAAGTAAAGCCCAGAAAGGTATTTTAGAACATTGTCATGCTTTGCATTGTTTGATATTTTGTTAGTCTTCTTGAATTTTCCTTTTCTTGGTTTCCCCACCTAACGATTAATCTCATGGCCCCATTACAACCAAAATAAAAGACCTCTTGATTCTTATGTGTTTTCATTAATAAAGTAGATATTTTGGTTAATAGTCAAGCTTATGGTAGGGTACCTTCCTTGAGGAAATTGAGTGAATTGTCATATGTCCTTAAACACTTGAGTGGGGTGAGAAGAGTGTCCGAATAAGTGAGAGGCATGAATTTAGGGAACCTAAGCTTCTAATTGGACTTGAAAATTGATTGTCTCTTGGTTACTTATTTGGATATGCCTGTTACTTGGATTTGTTACTCGGGTTCTTGGTTCACTGTTCATGCTCTGATTGTTTATCTTTTCTGGCCTTGGTTATTGCTTGAGGACAAGCAAAATCTTAAGCTTTGGGGTAGTTTGATGAGTGTGATTTCACCTCATATTTCTTCATCATTTTGCATGCATTTTCATGTAGATTAGGCATTTTTATTTTGATATTTGTTAGTTTTTCCTTTGGAACGGGTAAGGTGGTTCTGTGGTGTTTGTGTGCAGGAATTCATGATTAAATTCTCAAGTCCAGTTGATTAGGATTTTGCTTGAAGATGGAGCTTGAAAAGCAAGAAAAATGAGCATGGCAGAACCTGTCACGGCCTGGATGTGACAACCATCACGTCCATGATCGCACACAATTGAATAAAAAGAAGAATCCAACAATCAGAAGCTGTCACGGTCACGGCTATGACAGGAAAGAATGGTGAGAGATTGAAAAGTCAGAAGTTGTCACTGTCTGGCCTTGACAGGCGTCACGATTGTGACACGTTAATTTTGGGATTCTGATTTATGTTTTTGATATGATTTGTAATAGGTTTAATCCCAAGTTAACCTAAACTATAAATAGGATAATTAGGCTCAAAATTAGGGATATCTTGACTGCTACCTTTGGATTAATTTATGATTTATCTTCTTCTCCAATTTCTTCTCTTCTCTTCTCTTATGTGATGAATTGATATTTTTCCCTTTTTGTTAATTTCAATTTGCTTTAGATTTGGTTCTTATTGTGCTTCATCCATGTGAATTGATTGATCACCTATTTGCACGTCTTAGATATTCTAGGGAGGAACTGAGAAGTGAACCTAGGTATTGGATCCATAAGAATTAAACTTAGGACTTAAATCACGGGAGTTAGAAATGCTAGTAAAACACTCTCAAATACTCTATTTCCAACACACTCACTCCTATTGGTTGAAATTCATGTGGGTCCAACATAATTCAAGTGGGTTCCACATATATTAGTGGGACCCATTTTTAAAATAGTAGAACGCACATGAATTTCAATGTGTTGAAAATATATTTTTAAAGAGTGTGTTGCTAACACTCATATCGACGAAATAGTCCTTTAAGGACAATTTTTAAGATAATATTTAGGAACCTTTTAGACCTTATAAGGGACTACTTTGATCTATATTTAAATTTGTTGAGGATCAAATTGGAATTTTTCATTTTTCAAGAATCAAATATGTATTTGTATTTTTTTCATGGATCAGTTTGATCCTTTACTTTTTATTATAATAGAAAAATAACTATAATTATTATTTTAATTACAATAGAAACTATAATTAGTAATTTAATTTCATTAAAAACTATAATTACTATAAAATAATTAAAATACTTGTTTAATTGAATTTTATGTTTTTAACTAATTTAGTTAATTTAATTTAAATATATCCACTAGTTATTTTATTTTATTTATTTAATTATTAAGAACCATCCAAAACTTTTGATAACAAGGGTAGTCGTGGAAACGAAAAAAAAAGCTCTGCCTCAACGATCTTTCTTAGCACAATTGGGAGGATGGAAGATCTTTCTTAGCACAATTGGGAGGACCGAAAATTTTGTGGATCCACGTGTTATTTTTTCTCTCTTTGCTGTTTCGTTGCATTCCAAACAATGAGGAAGTCTTATTTCTTCGCGCTCTCTTGCATCTTTCTCACCAACCAATCAGACCATAATGAAAGCGAAATTTAGAGAACTTAAAGAAAAAGTGAGAGGAGAATATCCATTATCTATGGATTTCAAATATCATCGCATGCGTGTTTCAAATTAGAGAAATTGGTGAATAAACAATAGATTTAATAGTAATAATTATTAATTAGTAGATATAAAAACTTTGGAAAATCTTTGTATAAAAATCGGTCTTTTAAAAAATGAGATTGTGTTCAATAGTAGTTTCAAATAGGGAAGATATTAGCATCCTACATCGTTCATTTTACGATTGATATCTTAAATTAGTTAGTCATTTAAATTATTTATTTTTCACCCCAAAAATTAGCTGAGATTTAACATGACACGTAAATCTACTGGACAACCTCAAATCTAAATGAACCAGCACCACACTTTTCATAGGGTATAGAAACATGCAATTTTATTTCCATAATAATAATATGCTCCATACACATCCCTCCTAGAGAAAACACGACAATATTTATAGCAAAAGTAGTTTCCAACATAATCTAGACAAACATTGCAGACCCGCAATGCAAAATAGCCAAGGAAGGGATGTGTAGGAGGATGCATGCAAAGGGCTCAAAGAGCCTTGATGATCTCTTCAGCACTGGAGATAGTGAACTCTCCTCCACTTTCAATATTTGCAACCTTCACCTTAAGGTCATCCACCAAAAGAGCATACCTCTTAGAGCGGATGCCAAGTCCTCCCTCTGTAAGGTCAAGCTCAAGCCCAAGGGCGGAGGTGTATTTGGCAGCACCATCACATGCTTGTTCGTGGGAAAGTCTTGGCCCATGAACTTATCACAAAGGGATCATTCACTGCAAAATTCAATTCAATCACAAATTAATTAACCATTTACAAATTAAATTCAACAAGACTTTGACCACTATAATCATGATGATTTAAATCTCACCGCTGATTTAAATCTCACCGCTGATACTATAATCATGATGATTTAAATCTCAACTCTCTAAATGAAGCCAGGCACATGCTTCAAGCTGTTCCAAAGAAACAAATTTAGACCTCAAGTTCAAAACCATTACAATTTACAACAAGTACAGAGTCATGTCAACACCATATCCATGATCATCCACTTCAATCCAACTCATCACATTACTCCAACGGGTTTTTTAATTTTTTTCTCTCTGAAAATCAAAATAAAAAAATTCTAGCTTTTGCCATACAGAATTTTACTCAAAAAGGCATCTTAAAAAACTAAAAAAAATTAAAATAAGCAAGGATACGAGCTTGGGGATAATAAAGGAGATAACTTTAACTACCCAGCTGGAAATTCTCTTAGATCAGAGTAGCAGCATTTCATAATTCCAAATAAAATTGATAAAAATCGAAACTTTGATGTAAAAACAAGTGAATCTGAAACACCCATGAAGCTGATTCCTATTATCTTTCAATTGGGTTAATATTTGTAACATGAAAATCATGAAAGAAAAAAAAATTGGAAATTGAAGGAAAGGAACCTGCAAACAAGAGTGAAGGCACCGGGAACAGCAAAGATGATGACTTTCTTGCCAGAGGCGAGGGAATGGATTGAGACAAATTGTGGTTTGTTTCCTTCATCCAAGTAGGACAGAGTGCCGTCTGGAATGACATCACCCACTGCGATCGGAGCCATTGATGATTATGCTGTTGTTTCTGATGTTACGGTGTTTTCTATGACCTATGAATCTCAAGTGTCTGCACTTGTACCACAGACCCTGCTTATATATCAATATATCGTAAACGTTTTTTTTTTTGACAGACGAGTCGGTGCTTAGAAGGATCTAGAACTAGAATGAATCTGGTCATCTATTAATGAAAATATATTTTGATATACTTTTAGGACAACATACGATGACAATATAACAGGTTATTTTTTATTTTATTTTTTTAAATTTAGTTTTCTTGAGAAATAAATTTTTTGATTAAGCATGTGCAAATATCTGGTTAATCACGTATAAATATTTGATTAATTCAGTTTATTATTTGGTTAATAGTTTTTTGAGAAATAAAATTTTTGGTTAAACATGTGTAAATATCTGGTTAATTCAATTCATTATCTGGTTAATGTGTTTTTTGGAGAAATAAAATTTTTGGTTAAGTACGTGCAAATATCTGGTTAATTCAGTTCATTATCTGATTAATAGATTTTTTGGTTTAGTATGTACAAATATTTGGTTAATCACATACAAATATATGGTTAATTCAGTTCATTATCTGGTTAATGGGTTTTTTGAGAAATAAAGTTTTTGGTTAAGTATGTACAAATATCTGGTTTATCACGTACAAATATCTGATTAATTCAGTTCATTATCTGGTTAATGGGTTTTTTGAGAAATAATTTTTTTGGTTAAGTATGTACAAATATCTGGTTAATCACGTGCAAATATCTGGTTAATGGGTTTTTTTAGAAATAAATTTTAATTTTTTTTAAAAGTCAAAATTATTATAAAAGAAGAAAAAAAAGCAAAAAGAAAAAAAGTAGCACTACAGTAGCATATGCTGTCCCATTTGTGTGTCAAAATAACACAACTGTGTATTAATTTAGGCATAATTAATAAACTATTCATTGAAAAATATAGGGAGTATTTGCCAAAAATAGTATTGTCGTTTAAAGTTTTTTATATTATTCATCAATAGGGATCACAATGAGTATTGAACTCACCGAGTACCTAAAAAAATTATCCACAATCGATTGGGTAATTACGCTTTTAAAAATATGAGTATTATGTGGCAGTTAATTACCCACAAAATTCAATGGGTACGGATACGAGTATGAGTACTCTAGTATCTAACCCGCTCCATACTCACACTCTTATATATATATATATATATATATATATATATATATATATATATATATATGAGATATATCAAGTGAGAGTATCTTTTTTGTGTGAGAGTGAAAGGAATAGATCATAATCATTGGATCCAACTTTAAATGGTCAAGATTCACACACACACAAATATATATATATATATATATATATATATATATATATATATTGTGTATGTGTTATTCTCCATATGTTATACATTTCTTTAATGATTTGTCTTTTAAATTTATCCATAGTTGCTATGGTGGATATGCGTCCGTAGGTACCAAGCGGGCAGTGGCGGACTAGGACCCCAACTCAGTGGGGGCGATTTAATTGAAAAATAAAAAATTAATTATAATTATTAGGCTTAGATATGTTTTTTGATTCCTATAAAATTGGTAAAAATGATTTTAATCTCTAAATTTTTTTATTTTATTTTTAGTCCCTAAAGATAGAAAAATTATATGTTTTAATCCATGACGAGTGATTAAAAATACACTACTTTATTAAATTTAAGACTAAAAAAAAATAAACTTTGTGTAGGGACCAAAGTCAAATTTTATGAGGATAAAAACATATTGAACCATAATTATTTTCATACATATATGAATATAAAGACAGAGAAGGCTGGTTGAGGGTGAGAGTTTGAAAGAGAAGAGAGGTTTGGACTTTGGGTGGTTGTGTTTGTTGGAAATAAATAAAGAAAAAAGACTAGTGGGTTCAAAAATATAACAATAGTGGGGGCAAAATACAAACACCTAAGATATTTGTTTGTAATTTCATTAAAGTCAAGGTGTGCACTTGCATACCCTCATATGTATATAGGTCCGCCCCTGCAAGCGGTTAAGGGTACGTGTATTAAAATTGTTGCCCATGATTTGGCAATTTATAATTAACTGATAGTATAAAAATATAGAAATTGGTGAATAAATAACAGCTTTGGTAGTAATAATAATTAATTAGTATATACTCCCTCCGGTTCATATTATAAGCAAAAAACTAATGCAACACACATATTAAGGTGGTTAGTTAATCTCATTTAATTTGGTTAAAAATTAGGTTTTTACCTAAATTACCCTTTATGTTAATGAGAAGTTGCTCCTGTTGTTGGGAATAGAAGGAGTCATTGAAAACCAAAATTTGTATCAAATAAAGGGTATTTTAGATATAATTTCATTAAATGAGTCATTGAAAAAAATTGCTTATATATTGGACCAAAAGATTTGGGATTTTTTTCTTATAATATGGATCGGAGGGAGTATAAAAATACAATTAAATGATATAATATTAAATGAAAATACGTAAACGATTTAATAAATAATTAAGATTTAAACATTATTGAAATTAAAAAGGATATATAATTATTCCACGATACTTTTTTAGAAATCGTTGTTCAAAAAATAAGAATCAGATGGAAAAAAATCTGAATAACTAATATTTACATAAAAATAAGAAAATAATATATAATATTTGTAAATTATAAGGAAAGGAATTTATTATTCATAATTTTACTATAATAATTATATATAAATACAGTAAATCAGTAAATGGATAACTAGTATTTATATAAAAATAAGAAAATAATATATAAATGATTTTATCTATATTAGGATCGAAAATTTGGGATCTTAATATTATTAAAAATATTTTAAATAAATATTTATGCTTTTAGAGTTATTATTTATTATACCGACTAAATAAATGTAAATAGTATTTAGATAATATTTTCTAAAAAAAACTGCTTGTAATTTGAGTAACATGCGATGTTTAAGGCGAAACGTTTTTTATTTTTCACTTTGCCCTTATATGTTTTTTTTTTTTTTCATTTTGATTTCATATGTTATGATTTATCATCACGTTATTCCTAAAATTGATACCATCTAATTGACTGAAATGACTGATATAAAAGATGAAACATAAAATATAGGATCACAATGGGAAAAAAAATGTATGTTCCTATTCATTGCTCATCATTTTGGTATATACCGGGATTATACGTTATGTTTCGTCTTTTATGTTAGTCTTAAAACTGACGTCGTCATGTACAAATTGACGAAAATGACTAATGTGTCAATCATACATAACGTATATGACCTATTTGAAAGGGAAAAACTTATAATTAAGACCAATGTAAAAAATAAAAAAAAAGGGACGAATCAACCTATTTTACGTTTTAAATACTATCTTTAACATGCTCTTTATTATCATGGGACCCACTAAATATAAAAGAGACTAATGTGTTGTTGTGATTCATGAAGTTCACACAATCAAATTAAAAGGAATGTGTTACTAGCATGTTTTTATTATTATAGACTAAGCGCCCCCAGTTTTTTTTTAATGAACAAAAGAATGGATTATATGAGTACAAGAGGTACCTACTCATATACATAACAGCCAGAATAGCCCCACTAACCCCTGCACCTTGGCTCCCTAGGAGGCCGAAAGTCAGAGCAAATACATTTGGAAAACCATAAACCTGTAACCACCCCGATGACAGCAAAAAACAGAACTCTCACAACACCTCAAAAACCAGCAAAAAAATTAACCATAGACATTACATTCCAATGGACAAAGGCAACTAAAGGCCCCAACTGGTTCTTTTAAAAAAATCAGAGATATATTTAGTAAAAAAAAAAATGAAAATATCAATTTTGTCCTAAAATATCTGAATAGAAATACTAGCAATACACTCTCTTTCTAACACACTCCCTCCTATTAGATGAAATTCATGTGGGTCCTAAATAATTCAAGTGGGTCCCGCATGAATTAGGGGGACCCATTTTCAAAATAGTGGGACCTACATGAATCAATTTTGTCCTAAAAATCTCAAGAGAAATGCTAGCAATACACACTCTTTCCAATACACTCCCTCATATTGATTGATACTCATCTAGGTCCTAAATAAATCAAGTGGGTCCCGCATGAATTAGTGGGACCCATTTTCAAAATAGTGGGACCCACATGAATCAATTTTGTCCTCAAAAATCTCAGGAGAAATGCTAGCAATACACTCTCTTTCCAACATACTCCATCCTATTGGTTGATATTCATCCGTGTTCTAAATAATTCAAGTGGGTCCTGCATGAATTAGTGAGACACATTTTCAAAATAGTGGGACCCACATGAATTTCAACCAGTATGAGAGCGAGCGTTGAGAAGATAGTGTTAAAGGGTGTGTTGTTGCTAGCACTCATATCGGCAAAATTAGTCCTCTTAGGACAATTTTTAAGATAATCTCTAGGGACATTTTAGTCCCTATCAGGGAATATTTTGACTTGTATTTAAAATTGTTGAGGATCAAATTATAATTTTTCAATTTTGAAGAATCGAATATGTTTTTCATATTTTTTAAGGATCAGTTTGATCCTTTATTATAATATAAAAATAATTATAATTAGTATTTTAATTACTGTAAAAACTATAATTAGTATTTTAATTACATTAAAAACTATAATTACATTAGTTAATTAAATACTTATTTAATTGAATTTTATATTTTTATTAATTTAGTTAATTTAATTTAAATATATCGACGAGTTTTTTATTTTTATTTTTATTTTTATTTTTATTTATTGAATTATTAAGAACACCCCAAAACTTTGGATAACAAGGGTAATCATGGAAATGAAAAAAAAAGCCCGTTGATCTTTCTTCGCACATTTGTGAAGACTGAAAAATTCCTGGGACCCATGTATTATTTTTTTCTCTCTTCGCTGTTTCATCGCATTCCAAATAGTGAAGATGTCTTATTTCTTCGCTCTATCTCACGTGGTTCTCCCTCGCGTCTTTCTCACCAACCAAATAGATCATAAAGAAAGCAAAGGGTCGAAGGGGACGATTTAGAGAACTTTTAAAAAAAAGTGAGAGGAGAATATCCATTGTCATTGGATTTCAAATATCATCGCATGCGGGTTTCAAATTAGAGAAATTGGTGACTGAACAATTGATTTAATAGTAATAATAATTAATTAGTATATATAAAAATATATTTTAAAATAAAATACTTTAAAAAATTAAAACAAATTTTTAGTTTTTCATCGTGCAAAATTTAGATATAGTAAATGAGATTAGATTAAATGAGAATAAAATTAAATTATGTAATTATTAAATGAAAATATATGAATGATATAATAAATGAGAATAAATTAAATAAGAATAAAATTAAATGATATAATATTAAATGAAAATACGTAAATGATATAATAATTGATTAATATAATAAAAAATTGAAAAAATATTATGCTAAATTACTCTTTTGGTCCTTTATCTTTATTTTAGGTTTCATTTTGGTCCCTTATTTATTTTTTGTTCTGTTTCGATACCCTATCTTATAAACATCATCTATTTTGGTCATTTCCGTTAATTTTCACTAACGTATTAGCCGTAAATTATCTCCGATCACCGAATATTGGAAAAGTCATCGAAATCTGGGAAAAGTCATCAAAAAACCTTCTCTCCCCTATCTCTTCATTTCCTCCTGCAAGCATCAGTAATATCATCCTTTAAAACAAAAAGAAAGAGCACATGCTACACTGTCACAACATCCTCTGTAATACCCCCGCTAGTTGCACCTGCCCACCTGCACCGTACCGCAGAACTGCACTGCACCTCCTTTCTTCCTTGATTTTGATCCTCCATTCTCGGTCCTCTCTCCATTCTACGAGCTTTTTGTCATATTCTCCGGCAGTCCAACCACAACTACGTAGTTTTGTCAACACTCAACAGGGCAAGCATCAATAAATCGATTCAGAGACAAAACAAAAACTTAAAAGAAGATGAAAGAACCAAAGCAGAAAAGGACAAACCCAAATCTAAAAAGAAGTTGAAGGACAACATCAATGACTACATTATATCGAAGGAAATGATCGATCAAGTTGGTGTCATCCACCATCTCTTATGTTTTCTTCTCATCCTCGAAACGCTTCTCCAGCATCAGCGTCGTCATCATGGTGCCCATCATACTGGTTTATTTTATTAGGGTTGATAAATACATTAGATTTAATGAACTTTTTTCCCAGTAAATAGGGGTTGTTTTGGTTGTAATGCCTTCAATTTTTGTTCTTATGATATGATCCTTGTATATTTTAAAAAACTTTGAAATTAGTCTTTAATGCTAGTTGATCATAGTTGAATGAAGATGTTATTATTTATTTAATTATTTAATATCTGTAATATCTTTTTTCTTTGCATTTTTTTTATCAAGATTGTCTATCGGGCATCTTAATTTTATTTAAACTTTTTATTATTAATTTTATGACGGTCACGATCGTCCCGTCCGAACACCACGAAAAATAATAAAAAATGAGGAGTCTCCACCAAAATTTATTTAAATAGGAAAACTTTTGAAAAACCTTTTATATGAAAAATCGGTCTTTTAGAAAAATGAGATTGAGTTCGGGAGTCGGTTACAAGTAGGGAAGGTTTTAGCACCCTACATCGCTCATTCAACAAAATGGTACCTTGAATTAACTGCACAACTAAATTATTTATTTTTCACCACAAAAATTATTTATAAGAATTTTTTATTTTTGTAATATTGTGTATTTCTTTATTAGTTTTGAACTATAAAATTTACTAATAATAAAACATAAATGAGATTGAATACGCCACTTAAGTCCACATAATTATTTTCATACATATATGAATATAAAGACAGAGAGGGCTGGTTGAGGGTGAGAGTTTGAAAGAGAAGAGAGGTTTGGACTTTGGGTGATTGTGTTTGTTGGAAAAAAATAGAGAAAAAAGAATAGTGGGTTCAAATATATAAAAATAGTGGGGGCAAAATACAAACACCTAAGATATTTATTTGTAACTTCATTAAAGTCAGGGTGTGCACTTTGCACACCCTCATATGTATATAGGTCCGCCCCTGCAAGCGGGTAATGGTACGTGTATTGAAATTGCTGCCCATGCGGATATGAGTAATTTTTCAAAATGCGGGGATGGAGACAAGTACTATAGTACCCTACTTAGACCCTACTCATTGCAACATTGTCATCGCTATTAATCGATCACAAATCATTCTATATGTGACTTTTAAGATTGTTAGCCATTTTTAATGATTTGGCAATTTATAATAAAAATATAGAAATTGGTGAATAAATAACAACTTTGGTAGTAGTAATAATTAATTAGTATATACTCCCTCCAATCCATATTATAAGCAAAAAATTAATGCAACACACATATTAAGGTGGTTAGTTAATCTCATTTAATTTGGTTAAAAAATTAGGTTTTTACCTAAATTACCCTTCATGGTAACGAGAAGTTGCTCGTGTTGGTAATTGAAGGAGTCATTGAAAAACAAAATTTGTATTAAATAAAGGATATTTTAGGAATAATGTCATTAAATGAGTCATTGGAAAACAAATTGCTTATATATTGGACCAAAAGATTTGAGATTTTTTTGCTTATAATATGAAAGGAGGGAGTATAAAAATATAATTAAATGATATAATATTAAATGAAAATACATTAACGATTTAATAAATAATTAAGATTTAAACGTTATTGAAATTAAAAAGGATATATAATTATTCCACGATACTTTTTTAGAAATCGTTGTTCAAAAAAAAAAAAGAATCAGATGGAAAAAAATCCGAATAACTAATATTTAAATAAAAATAAGAAAATAATATATAATATTTTTAAATTATAAGGAAAGGAATTTATTATTCATAATTTTACTATAGTAATTATATATAAATACAGTAAATCAGTAAATGGCTAACTAATATTTATATAAAAATAAGAAAATAATATATAAATGATTTTATCTATATTAGGATCGAAAATTTGGGATCTTAATATTATCAAAAATATTTTAAATAAATATTTATGTTTTTAGAGTTATTATTTGTAACACCCCGATTTTCGATGCTTCGTAATATCGGTAATAAAAATATAAATATATATTTTTATCCGGGACATAAAAAATGATTTTGGATAAACCAAGGTCATTTCCATGTTATACTTATTATCATGGGGTTACGGGGAAGTTTTTGGTTGAAAATTCAGACGGAAACCGGTCTGCCGTTTTCTGTGTTTTCACTGACAGTAAAAGTTTACTGCTCATAAGACCTAATTTTAACTCGTGAACGAGATGAAAAATGTTTTTATCGTATTTACTACGATACTGGAAGTTTTGAAAATTTTGGTGAAAAAATTAAAATATTATATTTGTTGCGGGCGTATAGGTCGAGATATCTCTAGGAAAAGCTTGCGCCAGATGAACCAAGGAGTCGGCAACGTAGCTGAGGTGATGGATTTGACCGACTTGACGAGCATTTATGACGAGCTTATCCGCGTCATAATGGCCATAATGGCGCATTTATTTTGAAAGGAATATTTTGCTTGGAAATGACCATTTTACCCTTGGCTCTTCATGAAAATTACAAGCCAATGCCATTGAGAACTTTGACCAAATCCACCCAAAACCCACGGCTCCAACTTGTCACCTTCACTTAAGCAAGTTTCATTTCCATTTTCAAGCCATTTTCTCTCAAAGTTAAGCTTTTGCCTTAAGAACTCCAAGAACATTCATAAGTGTTCATATTCGTCAGATTTTGGCTAGCGATTCTGACCATTTTCTATTATGAAACTCGGAAAACTTTCACCATGAAAGTTGTTCATCTTTCTCTCTTCTTTCCAACGACATAAAGGACACCAAAAACGGATGTATATTGAGAGATATCTCCAAATTACCAAAACTGCTCTAAACTTTTCAAGAACACAAAAGCTTGATTTTGTGAAGCAAGTCCTTGGATTTTCACTTGTTTTTGATCTTCAAGAGGTGAATCCTATTCTCCTTCCCTAATCATATCTATGTTCTTCAATAAGTTTCATGATTCAAAGTCTATTTGATCTATGTTCATCACTTTTAAGTTTCTAGATCTAGAACTTTGAAAATTCACAACTAATTCTAGAAAAATCCTTTTGACATGAAACCAATTGCTATGATCTTATAATCATCTCTATTTTCATCATCTAGAAGCATAAGATCATGAGAAATTTCTTTCCCTAATTTCTGGACTGGGCCGAACCTAGGTCAATATTGTGTTCATGGGTTTTGTTTCATTTTCATGTCTTGATTCATGATTCAATCTTCTAGTACCTTGATAGTTCTTGTATGTAAGTACATAGAAGATCAAAAATCAAACTCTAACCTATTTGTTTCAATCAAGGCCGAAACCCTAGGTATAAACACTTGATGGTTTTGTGATTCAAAAGTTGTTCGTAACACTTGAATCCAACTCTAAGTTTTGTATGTTGATTAAATCCAAGAGTTGAAGAAATTTTAAAATTTCTAGCCTATGAATCTTGAGAAAACCGAACCCTAATTCTTAGAACTAGATGAGTTTTAGTTTATGTTCTTGGTTCATAATCTTGGTTTAAGTGTTTAATCATGCTTAAGTAACTTATGGATCATTAATTCCTAAGTTAACCAAATTTTAATTTTCCTAACCTAGAAAATTGGGTGAAGCCGAACCCTAACCTCCATGAGCCAAGTGTATTGTTGTTTGATTTAATTTATTTTGGTTGCAATTCGTTTGAAGGAAACAACTGAGTTAACTGATTTACGCTGACGGAGAGAAAAAAATCGGATCGGGATCAGGAGATTAACAGGAACGGTTAGTTCAATCTTCAAGAGGTAAGGGGAGCTTACCTGAGGGATTTTCTCAATAACTATTTGCTTTTAGTGTGGTTTATATGACTTATCTGTGGTTGTGATTATTTGTTTATGTTGTTTACGTGGTGTTGTTTATCTGTGTATCGGTGATTTATCTGCTTTTAAATTATTTAATTATCTACAGCAGTATATTATGTTGCTATGATGCATGATCTGCCTGGTGATATAATTATGATGATGTTGTTGAATGATGAATGTTGAATGTTTTTGAGAGGCCTGACAGTGGTCAGTGCACAACCGATTAATCAGATAAAAGCTTTAATAAGCTGTGAAAAAAAAATTATATTCAATGTTTTATGGGAAATATTGGAATATAATAATGGTGGAAAATATTATTTTGGAAAAATAATGAGTTTTGAGAAATATTATCATTTTAATGATTTATTAGTGTAAAAGCAATCTATGAGTCATGGTGAGAGCGTAACCGTGAATTTTTTTTTATACTGCTAATTTTTACACAAGAAATTCCGAAATATTATAAAAAGTTATTTTGTGAAATTAATATTTGAAAATACATTATAAAAAAAATAAAATAATAATAATAAAAAATAAATAAATAAAAGTCAAAGTCAAAGTCAAAGTTTGACTTTAAAAATATTTTCTTCGAAAATGATAAACGATGGCAAGTTTTGAAATTATTTACGGTGAAAGTTTAAAAATAACAATACTTGTTTTGAGAAGAGGTTTAATCTGGATTGATTTAATTTTTAAAGCTGAAGTTTCAGTAAAAGTGTTTTTGATGAGTTGACGTTTTACACACGAATTTCAAGTAGAAATGATTTTCTGTAAATGAGTTTTGCTTAACGACGTAAACGACGATATAGAACTTAGTAACCGAGATGTCGGGGTGCTAGTGTTCTTATGACGTTGTCTTATTTTGGATTTGTTTTTCACAGACCAAAACGATCTAAAATGATGTTATGGAACTTAATAACCGAGACGTCGGGGTATTAAGGTTCGTTGTGTTGCAGACTGGGTATCTACGTAAAGAAGTTAAAACATTTTGAGATGTTTTCTATTACCACGAACCTAAGACTGATTGCAACGGTCTAGGGGCTTCGTGATTGAGCACTCGGACTTTGAGGTCCTGTGTTGTTAATAAAAGTGGTAAAGATGTTAAAACGATGATGCTTTTGAGAGCATTCGATGTTAAAACGATGATGCTTTTGAGAGCATTCGATGTTTGAAACGATGATGGGTTGTAAGCTTTTGAGAGCTTTGACAAATAAAGATATAGCACAAAGAAAAGTGTTGAGAACAAAATGTTTTTCTTGCATGCATTTGGCAGACGTGCCATGATCAAACGAGTGATTACCTTGCGGCGTCATGGTAGATCATAAAGATGTTCTTATCGTGCCTGGTGGACAATGAGGCCCCATCTACGTTGTTAGCACTCTGTGCCACGATGTTGGACAGTGTGTGATGGGTTTTATACGAGTGATTACCTTGCGGCGTCATGGTAGATCATAAAGATGTTCTTATTGTGTCAGGTGGACAATGAGGCCCCATCTACGTTGTGACACCTGTGCCACGATGTTGGACAGTGTGTGATGGGTTTTGGTCAGTGCTGCAGTAACTATCGAGTCTGATCAACTCACCACGAGGTTGGAGATATCTCATGAGATTAGGTATGAATGTTTAGATGATGTTTTGAAGTGTTCATGCATAGTTTTTCAACGTTGATGTTTGGGGTGTGAAACCCATTGATAACCGATGTGATATAATATGAATGAGTACGTTGTTATAAATATTTATATGTGTATGTGCCTTCTTTTGTGTTGCGCATTTAGTTATGGTGATAAATCCATATATTGACGTCTCACCCTTACAAACATATCAGAGTCGTACAAGGGGTATGATCCCTACAAGAAGACGAAGGCTGTCTAGTTCGAGGCATGCCGTTGCTGCTTTTATTGGCTGTAGTGTCTGTTAGTTACGACCAGCTTAGGTCCTATTATGTTTTGAGAATAAAACTGAAAATGACTTAGGTATGAAAACATAAGAGGCAATATAGTTGTATGACTTGTATACATTGTGTATTTAAGTGTAATTTGATTACGTTGTTGTTGTTATGATGTTAAAAGAAAATTTTTTTATCACCATATTTTGAAAAGATGAACGTTGAGAAAACATTCTTTTTCGAAAGTAACCAGCAAATTAAGTTTTATTTCCGCAAACAGGTAACCATGTGATGACCCGAGTTTAGGGTATCACATTAGTGGTATCAGAGCTGGTCGAGTCTTTCGGGAATGTTGGGAAATAGGTCTGTTGTGTTGATGTTGTGTGTTCTCTGATTAAGATATGTTTGGAATTACTTCTTAGAAGTAATGTGTGGTAATGACTATGTTTACGTTTCAGTTTCTGGTTTTTGGTTTAACTGATTGTGGTTTATAGGTTAGTTATGGAACCAGTTGTTGAACCAGAAGCTGGACGGGGACCGGGACGGGGACGCGGCCGTGGAAGAGGCCGTAGAGGCAGCCGTGTTGGTGGTCGTGGTAACATGAATGAAGATTATGAAGAAGGAGTGGATTATGCGGCTCGGGCGATGGAAAATGTAGCAGCTGCGATTGCTAATCAGACTGCATCCATGAATGCCCAGAACCAACAGGCACATATTCGAGCTGAACAGGCTGTTGAAGGCAAGAATTTACTGCTTTTAGGCGTCAAGATCCATCACAGTTTCATGGAGATGTGGATCCTATGAAAGCTGACTTATGGATTCAGGAGTTAGAGAAAATTTTTAAGCTGATTCATAGTCCTGAGGGAGTGAAGGTATCTTATGACACTATTCTTTTGGTGGGCGATGCTGAGTATTGGTGGAAGGGCATCGAACAGCTACTGGAAGCCGAGAATCAGGAGATTACTTGGGAAGTATTTCGAACCAGCTTCTTAAACAAGTATTTTCCTCAAAGTGCACGAGCTGAGAAGGAGCAAGAATTTTTGCAACTTCAACAGGGGGATTTAACTGCTGGAGAGTACGCGGTGAGGTTTGAATCACTTGCTGAGTATTTTTGCTTTTTCCAGAACAACCCAAGCGAAGATTGTAAGTGTGAGCGTTTTGAAAAAGGATTGCGTTTCGAGATTAAGGAATCGGTACTACCATTGGAAATCCGGAATTTCCAAGCCTTAGTCGAGAAGTGTAGGAAAGTGGAGCTAATGAGGAAAGAAAGAGAAAATGGAGGAATTGTTGGAGGACCCTCTCGTTCCAAGAACCAGAATCAAAATCGGAAAGAGGAACGAAATCAGCAGAAGCCTTATTTCCGTCCATTAGGAAATGACCAGAATCAACAACAACATCATTCGAATTTTGCTGCATCGGGGAGTGGTGGCCAAACGAACCAAAGTCAAGGCCAACTTAGAAGGTGCTACAGATGTGGAGATCCAAGTCACATGATGAATACTTGCCCTGAAAAGGGGATTAAGTGTTTCAATTGTAATCAAGTGGGACATTTGGCGAGAGATTGCAATGCGCCAAGGCATGGATTGACTGTCAATAACACTAATGCTGTCAAGCCAAAGACTACGGGTAGAGTATATAATGTGTGAGGAGCTGAGAATTCAAACCAAGACGGTAACCTCTTAACTATACTATTTTAATTCGGGTACAATTCATACTTGTTTCGATGGATTGTGTGTGGATATGTTGAAATTATCTGTTTCTTTTAAACTTCATGGTGGAATTCTATATGTTTAGACTATCCTATTGCTGTTCAGGATAGACACTTTCTTGATAAAAGGAGTTTCTTGATGAGACTTAGTCTAGTCACTTTTACGTTTGGTAGAAAGTGATTCTGTTCGAATTCTTGATGGACCATAGTTCTTTTAAATTGTTGGCAAGGATATTCTTGTGAGGGAAGAAACTTTCTTAGATTCAAGTTTGTAAACATGTATCGATCATACATTTTTACTTCCCTGAATTTGTTAAAGAATCTTTATGTACAGAATGTTCTTGTATTCTTATCAGATTGATGAAATTCTTTTATATACTTTCTTGTGAGAGTATGACTTTGGGATTAAGAGATCCTATTTAGTTTCGAGTCACGAAATTTCGAGGACGAAATTTTTTTTTAGTGGGGTAATAATGTAACACCCCGATTTTCGATGCTTTGTAATATCGGTAATAAAAATATAAATATATATTTTTATCCGGGACTTAGAAAATGATTTTGGATAAACCAAGGTCATTTTCATGTTATACTTATTATCATGGGGTTACGGGGAAGTTTTTGGTTGAAAATTCAGACGGAAACCGGTCTGCCGTTTTCTGTGTTTTCACTGACAGTAAAAGTTTACTGTCAGAAGACCTAATTTTAACTCGTGAACGAGATGAAAAATGTTTTTATCGTATTTACTACGATACTAGAAGTTTTGAAAATTTTGGTGAAAAAATTAAAATATTATATTTGTTGCGAGCGTATAGGTCGAGATATCTCTAGGAAAAGCTTGCGCCAGATGAACCAAGGAGTCGGAAACGTAGCTGAGGTGATGGATTTGACCGACTTGACGAGCATTTATGACGAGCTTATCCGCGTCATAATGGCCATAATGGCGCATTTATGGCGAAAGGAATATTTTGCTTGGAAATGACCATTTTATCCTTGGCTCTTCATGAAAATTACAAGCCAATGCCATTGAGAACTTTGACCAAATCCACCCAAAACCCACGGCTCCAACTTGTCACCTTCACTTAAGCAAGTTTCATTTCCATTTTCAAGCCATTTTCTCTCAAAGTTAAGCTTTTGCCTTAAGAACTCCAAGAACATTCATAAGTGTTCATATTCGTCAGATTTTGGCTAGCGATTCTGACCATTTTCTATTATGAAACTCGGAAAACTTTCACCATGAAAGTTGTTCATCTTTCTCTCTTCTTTCCAACGACATACAGGACACCAAAAACGGATAAGTATATTGAGAGATATCTCCAAATTACCAAAACTGCTCTAAACTTTTCAAGAACACAAAAGCTTGATTTTGTGAAGCAAGTCCTTGGATTTTCACTTGTTTTTGATCTTCAAGAGGTGAATCCTATTCTCCTTCCCTAATCATATCTATGTTCTTCAATAAGTTTCATGATTCAAAGTCTATTTGATCTATGTTCATCACTTTTAAGTTTCTAGATCTAGAACTTTGAAAATTCACAACTTATTCTAGAAAAATCCTTTTGACACATGAAACCAATTGCTATGATCTTATAATCATCTCTATTTTCTGGACTGGGCCGAACCTAGGTCAATATTGTGTTCATGGGTTTTGTTTCATTTTCATGTCTTGATTCATGATTCAATCTTCTAGTACCTTGATAGTTCTTGTATGTAAGTACATAGAAGATCAAAAATCAAACCCTGACCTATTTGTTTCAATCAAGGCCGAAACCCTAGGTATAAACACTTGATGGTTTTGTGATTCAAAAGTTGTTTGTAACACTTGAATCCAACTCTAAGTTTTGTATGTTGATTAAATCCAAGAGTTGAAGAAATTTTAAAATTTCTAGCCTATGAATCTTGAGAAAACCGAACCCTAGTTCTTAGAACTACATGAGTTTTAGTTTATGTTCTTGGTTCATAATCTTGGTTTAAGTGTTTAATCATGCTTAAGTAACTTATGGATCATTAATTCCTAAGTTAACCAAATTTTAATTTTCCTAACCTAGAAAATTGGGTGAAGCCGAACCCTAACCTCCATGAGCCAAGTGTATTGTTGTTTGATTTAATTTATTTTGGTTGCAATTCGTTTGAAGGAAACAACTAAGTTAACTGATTTACGCTGACGGAGAGAAAAAATCGGATCGGGATCAGGAGATTAACAGGAACGGTTAGTTCAATCTTCAAGAGGTAAGGGGAGCTTACCTGAGGGATTTTATCAATAACTATTTGCTTTTAGTGTGGTTTATATGACTTATCTGTGGTTGTGATTATTTGTTTATGTTGTTTACGTGGTGTTGTTTATCTGTGTATCGGTGATTTATCTGCTTTTAAATTATTTAATTATCTGCAGTAGTATATTATGTTGCTATGATGATCTACCTGGTGACATAATTATGATGATGTTGTTGAATGATGAATGTTGTTTGAGAGGCCTGACAGTGGTCAATGCACAACCGATTAATCAGATAAAAGCTTTAATAAGCTGTGAAAAAAAAATTATATTCAATGTTTTATGGGAAATATTGGAATATAATAATGGTGGAAAATATTATTTTGGAAAAATAATGAGTTTTGAGAAATATTATCATTTTAATGATTTATTAGTGTAAAAGCAATCTATGAGTCACGGTGAGAGCGTAACCGTGAAATTTTTTTTGTACTGCTAATTTTTACACAAGAAATTCCGAAATATTATAAAAAGTTATTTTGTGAAATTAATATTTGAAAATACTTTATAAAAAAATAAAATAAAATAATAATAAAAAAATAAATAAAAGTCAAAGTTTGACTTTAAAAATATTTTCTTCGAAAATGATAAACGATGGAAAGTTTTGAAATTATTTACGGTGAAAGTTTAAAAATAGCAGTACTTGTTTTGAGAAGAGGTTTAATCTGGATTGATTTAATTTTTAAAGCTGAATTTTCAGTAAAAGAGTTTTTGATGAGTGGACGTTTTACAGACGAATTTCAAGTAGAAATGATTTTCTGTAAATGAGTTTTGCTTAACGACGTAAACGACGATATAGAACTTAGTAACCGAGATGTCGGGGTGCTAGTGTTCTTATGACGTTGTCTTATTTTGGATTTATTTTTCACAGACCAAAACGATCTAAAACGATGTTATGGAACTTAATAACCGAGACGTCGGGGTATTAAGGTTCGTTGTGTTGCAGACTGGGTATCTACGTAAAGAAGTTAAAACGTTTTGAGATGTTTTCTATTACCACGAACCTAAGACTGATTGCAACGGTCTAGGGGCTTCGTGATTGAGCACTCGGACTTTGAGGTCCTGTGTTGTTAATAAAAGTGGTAAAGATGTTAAAACGATGATGCTTTTGAGAGCATTCGATGTTTGAAACGATGATGGGTTGTAAGCTTTTGAGAGCTTTGACAAATAAAGATATAGCACAAAGAAAAGTGTTGAGAACAAAATGTTTTTCTTGCATGCATTTGGCAGACGTGCCATGATCAAACGAGTGATTACCTTGCGGCGTCGTGGTAGATCATAAAGATGTTCTTATCGTGCCTGGTGGACAATGAGGCCCCATCTACGTTGTTAGCACTCTGTGCCATGATGTTGGACAGTGTGTGATGGGTTTTATACGAGTGATTACCTTGCGGCGTCATGGTAGATCATAAAGATGTTCTTATTGTGTCAGGTGGACAATGAGGCCCCATCTACGTTGTGACACCTGTGCCACGATGTTGGACAGTGTGTGATGGGTTTTGGCTGTGTGCCGGTAACTATCGAGTCTGATCAACTCACCACGAGGTTGGAGATATCTCATGAGATTAGGTATGAATGTTTAGATGATGTTTTGAAGTGTTCATGCATAGTTTTTCAACGTTGATGTTTGGGGTGTGAAACCCATTGATAACCGATGTGATATAATATGAATGAGTACGTTGTTATAAATATATATTTGTGTATGTGCCTTCTTTTGTGTTGCGCATTTAGTTATTGTGAAGAATCCATGGATGTGAGGGATAGAGATCATACTCATAGGAGAGATAGAGAGCATATGTATACTCATATGGTAACATATTGATTGATTGATAAAAGATGTTGAAATGAGATACATGAGGCTCTATTTATAGAGCTAGCTAACTAACACAATTAACCCCCTAACAAACTATTAGCAACTTATAACAAACTCTAACAGAATTATTTATATTCTTAACAGCCCCCCTCAAGCTGATAGGTCCATCACCAATCAGCTTGAATTAAAAAAAAAACAAAGCACAACAACAAAACCAACCAAAAGAAAAATAAGGCATGGCCCAAAAGAAAACAATCAAAATAAAGGAAAACTTGCAGTAACAAACATGGCCCAATCTGGCCCAATCGTCATCCTTAATGGGCTAGGCCCAAGAGAAAGGAAAACCAGCAGCCAGGGAAGCTTCCAAATTCAGATCCATGGCAGCAGTTCCATCCTTTCCTCCCGAGTTGAACCCCAACGCACCAAGTGGGAAAACGACGGCAGCAAATGACGGCTAAAATCGGTAGTGCACGGCGGAGGTATCCACCGGGATCAAAGACGAAAACTGAGCGTCGTGGAAGCAGCGGTGAAACAGCAGTAGCTGCTCCACCGGGATCGAATGCAAACATCGAGTGGTGGTTTCCGAGTTGCAGAGGCAGTTGACAAAGACTTGAGCAGATCGTGGCTGTTCCACCGAGATCGAAGGCGAACTCAAAGCAGGGTCGCGGAGGTGACACCGTCGTGGTGGAGTTGTAGACGGTGGTGAGGACTCCACCTAGATCGAAGACAACGGTGTGGACGCCGGTGAGATCGGAGAGCCAAACGCAACTTCCGACGGCGGACACGGCGTTCACGACCTGTCGTTTCAGCGCCTCGTCAAGAACGTCAAAACCTCTTCTCTGCTCGCTGGTGGAGAACCAGGGTGGTGCCGGTGTGGGCCGATCTATGGTGATAGAACCGTGGTTTATCGGAGCCACATTCAGAGCGAAACAAGAACTTTCAGATCCAAAATCGCAAAAGGAATTGATGGAGGTGGAGATGATGCGATCTGAATCGAAGGAAGGGAGATCGAACTGTTGAAGCATATGAGAAGAAGGATCTTGATGATGTTCTCCTTGATGCCTCTCTTTGCCGACGAGCTCCTTCGATTTTTCGTCGGTTTCAGCGACGACGATCTTGGCTTCGGCGGTGATGAGCTACTGCAATTCGATTGTTGCTTCTTCAAACTCTAGTTCTGGATCCAAGAAAGGTTGTGTGGCATCATTGATAGAGGAATCTCCATTAGCCTTCTGTTTGGAGGTGCTGGAATGTGAATTGATGAGGATGCAGGTGATTTCCCCAATTTTGATGGTGGATCCATGAATTGTTGGCTTGACCAGCTTGATCGAAGTCATTGGAGTCACAGACATTGCATCAAGATCCGAGTCTCCGAAACTGCCGAAATTGAGATTGCAGTGGCTGTCCTCCATTACTGCAGATTCAGTTGATGGTTGTTGCAGTGATGGAACTGCTATGGCCTCCTCGTCCGTGTTGATGATGAATTCTTCATCACAGTTTGAAGCACAATCTTCAACAGAATCTAAAACCTCCTCTTCCTCACTATCCGAATCATCAGTGGAAGCCTCCTCAGGGTATCGCTCTGATACCATGTGAAGAATCCATGGATGTGAGGGATAGAGGTCATACTCATAGGAGAGATAGGGAGCATATGTATACTCATGTGGTAACATATTGATTGATTGATAAAAGATGTTGAAATGAGATACATGAGGCTCTATTTATAGAGCTAGCTAACTAACACAATTAACCCCCTAACAAACTATTAGCAACTTATAACAAACTCTAACAGAATTATTTATATTCTTAACAGTTATGGTGATAAATCCATATATTGGCGTCTCACCCTTACAAACTTATCAGAGTCGTACAAGGGGTATGATCCCTACAAGAAGACGAAGGCTGTCTAGTTCGAGGCATGATGTTGCTGCTTTTATTGGCTGTAGTGTCTGTTAGTTACGACCAGCTTAGGTCCTATTATGTTTTGAGAATAAAACTGAAAATGATTTAGGTATGAAAACATATGAGGCAGTATAGTTGTATGACTTATATACATTGTGT
Source organism: Sophora flavescens (assembly GCA_030762895.1). NCBI lineage: Eukaryota > Viridiplantae > Streptophyta > Magnoliopsida > Fabales > Fabaceae > Sophora > Sophora flavescens. Next base: position 104,515,749 of record CM061066.1, on the reverse strand, counting down.
ATTTAAGTGTAATTTGATTACGTTGTTGTTGTTATGAGGTTAAAAGAAAAAAAAAATTTATCACCATATTTTGAAAAGATGAATGTTGAGAAAACATTATTTTCCGAAAGTAACCAGCAAATTAAGTTTTATTTCCGCAAATGGGTAACCATGTGATGACCCGAGTTTAGGGTGTCACATTATTTATTATACCATCTAAATAAATGTAAATAGTATTTAGATAATTTTTCTAAAAAAAAAAAACTGCATGTAATTTGAGTAACATGTGATATTTGTCTCTTTTTTTTTTTCTAATTTGATACTTGCTATGTTAAACTATGATCGGAACTCACGATGTGCATTAAAACAGTTGAGCACAATTTTTGAAAAACATAAGATATTGTACTTTAATCTTTTGAGAAACATACTTTTGATCTTTTAAAAATATGGCCCTTACGATGTACTTCTATTTATTTGATCTCAAGTTAATCTTTTAGGACTGCTAAACACTGATCCAGAACGTATAAATCATAAAACTTAATATAAATAAAGTTAAAATAAGGCTCTCTAAACTACTATAGGCGAAATGATAAAAAAAAAAGTTTAATGATTCAAAAAATAAAGTTTTGCATATTGTAGAATATAAAATGTGGTGGGGATATACATATTATGTAAGTGTATATGCTGATCATTCTATTTATGGGATCATAACTGCAAATTGGTATAAAAATATTAACATGAACGAATCCATGAATGAAATGCCAGACATCAAGCATCAAATGCACGAAATAAGGCTTCCAATAAAAATAGGATCTTCACCAGGTTTGTCCTATCATCTTTAGTGTGTTGTTAGGGTGTCACTGATATGTAAATCTAATTTTTTAATTGATACATGTTTCACTGATGATTTTTTATGAGAAGACATATGTGGTAATAATCAAATTAGAATGATGATTAATGTTATAATTTTTTAAATTCAATCATATTTTAATATCATAATTGATGATTGATGCTTGCTAAATCAATCTATATTTAAAACAAATCCTTATAATCCAAAATAAACAATAAACAATAATATTATATCATCATGACATCATGGGCAATAAAAGAAAAAACAGCATATGTGAAATATATATATAGTCGGCCCTGAACAAATAATAACCTATATATCCCTCTCTAGCATTTTGACATTACATTATTTCATTGTTCATTTTCTTTCTTGGTTTGACATGTTTATCACAACATGTTTTGCTTGGTTGTTCCATGTGGCAAAAATGATGGCCACATTTGTTTGGGGACCAACTCGTAGGACCCTAACATGTGATATTCGTGACTTGAAGAATTGCAAGAAGGCGAGCCTGATATTCTATTCTATATCATACAATGAATTTATATTGACTTTTATGTTAATACTACGTATTTACATGGATCCAACTTTATCATAATGGGTAAAGTGGAACTTATTGTTAATGCTGATTGTTTTTGGTATAACTCTTGCGTGTGCTACCACAAAATGATGCCGGACTCGAATATGTACTTTTGTCCAAAGTGTTACAGTCATTCGGCTAATGCCATTCCTAGGTGCTATTATTGTCTTAGATTTTTTCCTTGCATTTATATTTGATGGTTTGTTTAGCATTTGACAATGTTTAATTTTGTTGATACATATTTTCGAAGATACTATATCAAGGTCTGATCGATAGATGGAACGGATAAGGGAAATTTTGTTATATTCGATCGTCAGATGATTGAGGATAACGATATGAAATGTGTAATGCCTGTGGAGTTTTCAGAATTGATAGGCCAAACATTCCTTTTTGAGGTCAGTGTAACTAGCTGCGGCGTTGGCGTTTTTAGATCAGGACAGGAAACATACTATCCTATAAAGAAAATTTCCAAGGATGCCGACCTCATGCAAAAGTTTAAGGAGTCCAAAAGGCTAGAAATTTAATCATGCAACCAACTAGCATGTTAATAGGATTTAAGATGTTTAATTAGAGCAATTGAATATTTCGATGGACCTCAATTGAAATTTTATGCATCCAATTTCGGCTTTATCTAATGGCATTTAGTCCTAATTATTCTCTTCTTTTTTTTTTTAGTTTCTAATTAGTTTTGTTTGATACAAAACTTCGTAATTCACCATTCAATGCTACAACATATCATGATTGCCTATAGCATCTGATTATTTTTTTAGAAAATATCAATCATTAATAAAATAAATAAAATTATTCATAAATATGCCAATATATTTATATTACTCAATTACTCAAATCAGATACATTTTTTGTCCTCTATGATTAAATTAACAAATAAACTCCATACAAGTATGCACTAAAACAATATGAAACTATTTAAAACACATCAATATACATAATGTTTTAGAAATAGTTATCTCCTACCAATAAGATATATATATATATATATATATATATATATATATATATATATATATATATATATATATATATATATATATATATATATTCCACTTTAAAACATGCATAATAATAGGTGATACCTTTATTAAAAATTATAAAGGCAGATACCTTAAGTTGTGTGCATATAGAGTATACTGTTTTTCAAAATATTTTGACAAAAGTATACTGATTCTCATGACGCATATAGACATTGCGAAATTTTATAATTAAAATTATTTAAAAATAAAATACAAATACTAATATTTAGATAAAATCAGAACTTTTTTTAATTTTATGATAATAATAATGCACCTAATATTTTGTCCACCAAAGAGGACTGATCTGAAAAAATCATAACGTTTTTCGTCAACAGACACGTGTATTCTTTTGGATTTGTATGGAGGAAAGAAAATATATGGATTATGGTTAAAAAAGATACTAAAAAATTATAAGATAATTTCAATTAATATTTCATTATATAAGTAATTAAGAATAAACCACTTTAAATATATCAAGACTTTTTTATAAGGAAAACATATCAGATGAGTGGCAATGTCCGGATTTAATGGTACAATTTAAAAAAAAAAAAAAAATCTTCACTATAGATGGTACTAAGAATATCCAAATTAATCTGAGTCCAAAATCAATATTAATGTCATAATTCAACAAGAACCTATAGTAATGAATTATTATGTGTCGATATGATATTTTTTGGGCTCCCTCCTATACATGATATCTAAAACTTAAATACAATACAACAATTACGTCTAATAACATTATTACTTAATTGATTTAGCAGATAACATATTATAGGACCTTCCATTGCAGATTACGCCATAATAGCAAAACAAATTGAATATACCTGTCATTTTCAGTAGAGCAGTTGATGAATTAATTAATTGTAGACTGAGCAGAAAGAAGTGACATCACGTTTCTGCCATCTATATGTACACAACTTAAGGTATCTGCCTTTATAATTTTTAATAAAGGTATCACCTATTATTATGCATATTTTAAAGTGGAATATATATATATATATATATATATATATATATATATATATATATATATATATATATATATATATTTTGGTAGGAGATTACTATTTCTAAAACATTATGTATATTGATGTGTTTTAAATAGTTTCATGTCGATTGTTTTAGTGCATACTTTATGAGGATTATTTGTTAATTTAATCATAGAGGACAAAAAATGTATCTAATTTGAGTAATTGAGTAATATAAATATATTGGCATATTTATGAATAATTTTATTTATTTTATTAATGATTGATATTTTCTAAAAAAACAATCAGATGCTATAGGCAATCATGATATGTTGTAGCATTGAATGGTGAATTATGAAGTTTTGTATCAAACAAAACTAATTAGAAACTAAAAAAAAGAAGAAGAGAATAATTAGGACTAAATGCCATTAGATAAAGCAGAAATTGAATGCATCAAATTTCAACAGAGGTCCATCGAAATATTCAATTGCTCTAATTAAACATCTTAAATCCTATTAACATTCTAGTTGGTTGCATGATTAAATTTCTAGCCTTTTGGACTCCTTAAACTTCTGCACGAGGTCGTCATCCTTAGAAATTTTCTTTATAGGATAGTATGCTTCCTGTCCTGATCTAAAAACGCCAACGCCGCAGCTAGTTATATTGACCTCAAAAAGGAATGTTTGGCCTATCAATTCTAAAAACTCCACTAGGGGTTGCACATGTCATATCGTGATCAATCATCTCCAAACAACTTTTTTTCAAAAGGTTGGTTGCTTGACGATCGAATATAACAAAATTTCCCGTATCCGTTCCATCTATCGATCGGACCTTGATATAGTATCTTTGAAAATATGAATCAACAAAATTAAACATTGTCAAATGCTAAACAAACCATCAAATATAAATGCAAGGAAAAAATCTAAGACAATAATAGCACCTAGGAATGGCATTAGCCGAATGTCTGTAACACTTTGGACAAAAGTACATATTCGTGTCCGGCATCATTTTGTGGTAGCACACGGAAGAGTGATACCAAAAACAATCAGCATTAACAATAAGTTCCACTTTACCCATTATGATAAAGTTGGATCCCTGTAAATACGTAGTATTAACATAAAAGTCAATGTAAATTCATTGTATGATATAGAATAGAATATCAGGCTCACCTTCTTGCAATTCTTCAAGTCACGAATATCACATGTTAGGCTCCCACGAGTTGGTCCCCAAACAAATGTGGCCATCATTTTTGCCACATGGAACAACCAAGCAAAACATGTTGTGATACAGATGTCAAACCAAGAAAGAAAATCAACAATGAAATAATGTAATGTCAAAATGCTAGAGACGGAAATATAGGTTATTATTTGTTCAGGGCCGACTATATATATATATATATATATATATATATATATATATATATATATATATATATATATATATATATATATATATATATATATATATAGTTCACATATGCTGTTTTTCTTTTATTGTCCATGATGTCATGATGATATAATATTATTGTTTATTGTTTATTTTGGATTATAAGGATTTGTTTTAAATATAGATTGATTTAGCAACCATCAATCATCAATTATGATATTAAAATATGATTGAATTTAAAAAATTATAACATTAATCATCATTCTAATTTGATTATTACCACATATGTCTTCTCATAAAAAATCATCAGTGAAACATGTATCAATTAAAAAATTAGATTTACATATCAGTGACACCCTTACAACACACTAAAGATGATAGGACAAACATGGTGAAGATCCTATTTTTATTGGAAGCCTTATTTCGTGCATTTGATGCTTGATGTCTGCATTTCATTCATGGATTCGTTCATATTAATATTTTTATACCAATTTGCAGTTATGATCCCATAAATAGAATGATCAGCGTATACACTTACTTAATATGTATATCCCCACCACATTTTATATTCTACAATATGCAAAACTTTATTTTTTGAATCATTAAACCTTTTTTTTTTATCATTTCGCCTATAGTAGTTTAGAGTGCCTTATTTTAACTTTCTTTATTTATATTAAGTTTTATGACTTATACTTTCTGGATCAGTGTTTAGTAGTCCTAAAAGATTAACTTGAGATCAAATAAATAGAAGTACATCGTAAGGGCATTTTTTTAAAAGATCAAAAGTATATTTTTCAAAAGATTAAAGTACAATATCTTATGTTTTCCAAAAATTGTGCTCAACTGTTTTAATGCACATCATGAGTTCCGATCATAGTTTAACATAGCAAGTATCAAATTAGAAAAAAAGAGAGAGACAAATATCACATGTTACTCAAATTACAAGCAGTTTTTTTTAGAAAAAATTATCTAAAAACTATTTACATTTATTTAGACGGTATAATAAATAATAACTCTAAAAACATAAATATTTATGTAAAATATTTTTGATAATATTAATATCCCAAATTTTCGATCCTAATATAGATAAAATCATTTATATATTATTTTCTTATTTTATATAAATATCTAAAGTGCAGGGACCGTATTCCCATGTACGATATCAGACTCATTTGGCTCATCTGTACTCGAATATATATATATATAGAAGTACAGTAGAAACCCAACATGAAAATAAATAAAGCAAGGGTGAGATACCATCATATCATGTATACATATTATAAATATTTCCTACCAATGGGATTCATACCTGATCATCCACTCGTAATTTTTTCAAAAATGCATGACACTTCAATATCCATTCCTATGAGTCTTGACCTTTATTCTCCGGAGATTCCTAACTTCCCTTCTTCGAGCAATGATTAGGCTGCGATACCCTTAACACAATTGTCTCATGAGATCGGCCTCTAAATTTAGGTCCGGCTCCAATTGTTCAGGGAATATCATGATGGAGCACCTAAAATAATATTGGAATAGTTCCCTATTGAGTACATTCATGCCGGGTAACCGAATTCCACGACCCGGGGTTGCAAGGCCCCAAGTATTCGCTGGATTTTTGAAGCCCGAATGTCACTAAGACCCAAAGACCCTAGAATTTATCTTTGGTCCATAACCAACCAATTTACCCAATTCACCCTTTGTGAAATTGTAGCTCGATACCCAAGGCATGTCTGCCCAAATATGGTATGTTTGCCAGACTATGCATGTAAAATCCTTTGTTATCGTAATTGTTCTTTGTCGTCTGTTTTTCCTCTGTCGAGGCTTAAAGCTCCCGACTACCCTTCCTTAGGTATTCCAATTCCTTTCCCTTCCAAGGGCAATTTCCTTTTTGGAACACTAACCCGACATCTCGGCAATCTAGGTCCTTATCCTTTCCTTGATTTTTCCCCAAAGAATTTTCATTCAGTGAACCACAAATACCAAAAACAAAAACTCCGAAAACTTATCCAAGTTTGTCGGAAATTTTCGCTGTTCTTAAATTCTTTTTCAACAAAATCCTTTTCCGATGAAATTCATTTTAAAACGTGACGAAAATCATTTTTCCCTTAAATCCTTTATTTTTATATCTGAAAATCTGTTAATTCTTTTTAAAATCATTTCTAACCCATATATTTATTTTTCTCATGAAAAAAGATCGTTTTTCCTCATATTGTCGTTAGGTAAGAAAAAACCCTTATTTCTTGAAAAATTTAATTATTATCAATCTTAAAACACTTTTTAAAATACATTTTCTTAAAATTAAGATTTTATTTCCATTTTTCCAGATGTTTTCGAAACAAGTGCGAAAGTGAAATTTTTCACTATTCACGTGCCAGATTTGCTCATTAACTTATTCTTTTATTAAAACTCATTAAAATATTATTATTTTTAACTTAAAAATTAAATCCACCATTTTTAAAAAACATAATATTTCCCTTAAATTTTCTTGACGTTTTATCCTTAATTTTCAATAAGCACTGACCGGTGTCAAGCTTCCAGCCAATCATAAAAATCAACAAAAAATTTCATACAACACAATTTATCACATGCTTTCACAAACAACAATAAATTCACACATCGCAATTTATAGCATGCTTTCACAGATAAATCATGCATCATAAAATATTACGAAATAATTTTAAAACAAACACCACAAACTACAACCATTGATTACAGATACACCAAACAATTTATACACATAGTGTTCCTGCCGAGATCCGGTTTACCGGAGCCCTGCCGTGAACGTCAAACCAAGGATGAATAAATGGGGTTGTTTTGGGATTTGGCTTGACAGAATTCAGTAATTCCGGTCCTACGTATCCCGAAGGGAATCAAAGCCGGACGTAGTTCTTGATTCAACCCTTGGCCGTGGTGATCTCGATCTCTTAATTTTGTATCTGACGAATACTAGGGAGCAAGGACTTTCTGATAGTCTCTTGGTCGACGCTAGTTTCTCTAATACGCTTAAGAGAGAGTCACCTGTGTTCAGTGAAAAGTGAGTCTCTTATGAGGGGTACTCCTCCTTTTATAATAGGATTCCCCTATCTCTTAGAGATCTGATTTATCTCTTAATATCTTTTAGAGATTTGATTTATCTCTTAATATCTCTTTTGAGATATGATTTGTCTCTTGATATCTCTTTTGAGATATGATTTGTCTCTTGATATCTCTTTTGAGATATGATTCCTTAATTTAAGGGATATTATCTCTTTTAACCAGATAAGGTTATTTTAGACAATATCAGGATTTAATATCAATATCTTATTCCTTTAATTAAGTGATCTTTGATTTATTATCCTTAATTTCCGGACTAGGCCGGGTACTTGAGCTCGGTGGCCGGGTTAGTAACCTCGGCCAGTACACAAGCCCCCCAAGCTTTGAGCTGATCAAGTGTAAAAGCTTTCATGATGTTAGCCGAGCTCAGGAACTCGGTTTCATTTTTTGTCTTTAGTCCAGGTGAGGCCCTTGGCCGAGCTTCATACTCTGCTTATATATATACGTCCTCCAACTCGGTGAGCGGTTCGAGTGGCCGAGCCTGTGTCACTCTATATCTCGGCTCATACACAAGCCCCCCAAGCTTCGAGCCATCGGCGTGGAGGCTTTTCTGTTGGAGTCGAGGTAAGCCGAGGTGGAGGTGATTACTTGTTTTGTGCTGAGGTCATACTTTTTCGAGCCTCGAGATGGAAAAGAAACGTTACCTTGTGCGACACGTGGCCCTCGTGGTACTGTTCCCGAGATTTATGGATTGTGGCGTGCTCCTTGGCGTGCTCCTAGTTTCCCGTGAGGGCGGTTTATACCCTGACATTACTGCCATGTGTGACTTTCCCATTTGGTTGGCGAATTCGGTCAGAGATGCGAGGGGACGTCTCCCTGCGCTCGCCCAACAACCCTCATTAATGCAAGGGGGAGGTGTTGCTATCATTTTTCATAAATTAGGACGAGGCCATAGGTCCTTGTGCTTCAGTGAACCCTAGACCTCTTTATCGTGTCATTTCTAGCCTGAGCGTTTATACTTCCCTTCTGCTGCAAGTACGCCCTACTTCTCTCTTTCAAGCTTCCTGACTTTTTACTTTCGTGATTACTCCTCCATGGAATCTTCATTTGAGGTGTCCCAGGATGTCTCTTCTGGAGTTCAGGTCGTAGAGCCTGAAATTCGTCTAATTGGGGGCTCTCCCCATTCTTCCCCATCCTCCTCTCATGGTGGTGGTGGTGCCGTTGGTGGCTCTTCCTCCTCCGACGGGAACAGCTCAGCCATGGCTGATGCAGTTCCCGTTCCCAAACGTCGCAGGCGTACTACCAGAACGCCCAGAGTGCCATACCCAGATATCATTATTCCTGGGTATTTCTGGGTGAAGCCAGATGTAGGGGCCTTTCACTCCAACTTTAGAAATTTTGAATCCCTCTCCTCATTACAAAACAAAATTTCTTCCCTTGAAGGCGGTGTGGAGTGTCTTCCATGTTCTGGGGATGAACATGTCTTTATTCATCCTGCTCCAGGGCAACCCTCTTTCACCTATGTATATAAAACCCTATTTGTACAAATTGGAGTCCGTCTCCATTTTTCCCAGTTTGAGTGTGATGTGTTAAAAATTATGAATGTCGCTCCTACCCAGCTCCACCCGAACAGCTGTGCCTTTTTAAAGGCCTTCCAGATCCTGTGTGAACAGATAGGGGTAGTGGCCACTGCTCCAGTCTTCCTTTATTTTTACAAGGTCAGATTTGGGGACAGGGTCGGTTGGATTTCTCTCAGTGGGGCCGAGTCGGGGGGTGTTATTGGACTCTATAAGAGTTCGTATAAGTTCTTCAAGTCAGAATTTTTCAAAGTCCGGCCCACTGCTGGGAACGAGTCTTTATTCTATGACTCGGATGGAGTCTCCAGATTTCCCCTCTACTGGCAACCCCACCCCACTAAATTCAATAGTTATGACGTCGACTGCATGACAACGCAAGAGAGATCCGACGTTGAGTTCTTAAAACTCTATCCTCGGCCGTTGCCCTGTGGTAGACTTTTGTTGCTTCCTAAGTCATCAACTCGGCAAGCCGATTTTGAGTGTAAGTAGTAGCTGTTGGGTGCTTTACTTTTTCAACCGTGTGTTTGTATCTAACCTATTCTCCTTTCTGCAGTGATAATGGGAAAATTCAACTACAAGGCCTTGATGAAGAAGTCGGCTGCTGGCGGATCAGCTGCCGCTGCCAATATTAAGGGGAAAAAGAAGAAGTTTGCTGAAGCTTCTGAGTTGATCATTCGTCCTTCAAAGAGGACGAGGGCTGATCCGGAGCCCGAGGTGCCAACCGGAAACTCTCCCCCGCAACTGATGATCGGAGAGACTCCTCCTTCCGGTAGCCGGCCGAGCAATGCTCCTTTGGTGACCGATCTCACTTCGGACACCAAATGGTACAACGGTAATTGTAATCCGGGGATCAGCTCGCTCTGGGGCGATGAGTTCGATCCTGCTGGCCTAATTGATGGCCAGGTGCTGAAGCCATCCGATGCCCGGTTGCTGCTAGAACAGGGCTCTGAGGAAAGTATGGAGGCGGCTGGCGCCTATGCTCTCCGCATTGCCTCCATCACACGCTTCTGGAGCCAGCACCTTATTGACAATGCGAAGAAGATAGAGATGATGAGGGAGGATGCGGCCCGAGCCTTGAGGGTGAGAGATGAGCTTGCTCAGGCCCTGGCCAAGTGTGAGGAACAAGGCCGGGTCATCGGTCAGCTGAAGGCCCAGAAGATGCAGGTGGAAGAAGACCGAGCTACTATTACGACCGAGCTAGAAGCGGAGAGAACTGACCGACTTAATCTTCAGAATGTAGTGAAAGGGCTGGAAGCCGAGAAAGAAGCCAGCCAGGAGTTGCAGAAGTTGCTGGAGGCCGAGAAGGAGGAGAATCGGAGGCTCCGTGCTGATCTAGCTGAAGCTGAGACTTCAATAATGAGGGAGCATGTTAACGGTTTCTCCCGAGCCGTGAAGCAACTCCAGCACTTCAACCCTACTTCCGACTTCTCCAGCGCCGACGTGGATAAGGATTTCAACCGAGATGGGATCCTTGTGCCATTGGCCGAGCTGGAGGATGAGGATGAGGATGAGGAGGCCGCAACTCATGGAGAAGAGGGCGAGGACCAATTGGACGAGGAGGGACCGAAAGGTGAAGTGGGCCAACCTGGCCAGATTGACATCACCGCTCCCAATGCCGAGGTGGACCTCGAGTCCTGAAGTTGTATAAGTAGTTTAGGAAATATCGTTTTTTGCGAAACCTTTATGTATTTGGGGACTTGCCCCTTTTATCTTAATGAAATTTCTTATTTTACTTGTGAATCTATTTGATCTTTGTAAATTTTCTGATGTTTTTATGGATTCGGTATGTTGACCTTGATTAATCAACGTTAACCTGATATATCTTTACAAGCTCGCCACTTCGCCCCGGATCGGTCGAATGTGGCTCGGCCAACCTCTTTAGGATTTAAGCGCCTTTAGAGGCTTCGGCTGGCCTCTTTAGGATTTAGCACCTCTTTAGGTTTTAGCTCCTCTTTAGGATTTAAGTGCCTTTAGAGGCTTCAGTTGGCCTCTTTAGGATTTAGCAGCTCTTTAGGTTTTAGCTCCTCTTTAGGATTTAAGCACCTTTCTAGGCTTCGGTTGGCCTCTTTAGGATTTAGCACCTCCTTAGGTTTTAGCTCCTCTTTAGGATTTAAGCACCTTTAGAGGCTTCGGTTGGCCTCTTCAGGGTTTAGCACCTCCTTAGGTTTTGGCTCCTCTTTAGGATTTAAGCACCTTTAGAGGCTTCGGTTGGCCTCTTTAGGATTTACCACCTCTTTAGGTTTTGGCTCCTCTTTAGGATTTAAGCACCTGTAGAGGCTTCGGTTGGCCTCTTTAGGATTTACCACCTCTTTAGGTTTTGGCTCCTCTTTAGGATTTAACAGTTTTAACATAATAGCTCAATTGAAGGAAAATATAATTTTTATTCATTAATTTTTCCTAGTGTGCCTCGTTAAAACCTTCTCGGCCAAAACCTCGTGGGAAAAAGACCGAGATAGGAAAAAGAGTGCATCACTTCTAACTTCAGCTAAAATAAAATTTGAGATGGGAAGTGTTCCATGTTCTGGGAACCGACTTTCCTGACAATTCCTCAAGCCTGTAGGCACCATTTCCTAGATTTTCTGCTACCCTGAATGGGCCTGACCAATTTACCGCGAGCTTACCCTCCCTGGAGTCTTTTCTCTCGTCGCTTTGCAGTCTTAGCACCAAGTCGCCCTGCACAAATTCCCTTGGGCGCAGCCTTGAGTTGTACTTCCGAGTTGCCTTTTGCTTGCACAGCTCGTCCCTGATCCTCGCTGTATCTCGGACTTCTTCGACCATGTCGAGCTCAACTCGGAGTTCTTCATCATTTTGGCTTTCATTGTGATGCTGCCTTCGAAATGAGAGCTCACCGAGTTCAATTGGAATCATTGCATTGGTTCCATAGGTTAGTTTGAACGGTGTCTCTCCCGTTGAGGATTGTGGCGAGCAATGGTAAGCCCACAGAATGCTTGGCAACTTCTCAACCCAAGCTCCCTTTGATTGTCCCTGCCTTCTCTTGAGCTCGTGTAGAATAACCTTATTGGCTGCCTCTGCCTGGCCATTCGTTTGTGGATGCTCAACCGAGGTCACTTTGTGTTTAATTCCGAGGTTGGAATAGAACTCTCCGAGCTCCTTATCGGTGAATTGCTTCCCGTTGTCCAGAATAACCGCATAGGGAAGGCCATGCCTGCATATAATGTTTTTCCATACAAAATTCTGGACCTTCTTGGCAGTTATCGTAGCCAATGGCTCTGCTTCAATCCACTTGGTGAAGTAATCTACTCCTACCAGAAGGAACTTGACTTGACCCTTGACCACTAGGAAAGGACCGACTATGTCCATCCCCCACATGGTAAAGGGCCATGGCGAGAACATGGAGTGGAGCTCCTCTCCTGGAGCACGGGCTATGTTGGCGAACTTCTGACAAGGGTCACACTTATTGGTCCAGGTAGAACAATCGAGTCTCATGGTTGGCCAATAGAACCCTGCTCGCAAGATCCGAGCTGCCAAAGATCGGCCGCCTGAATGCATTCCGCAGATTCCTCGGTGCATCTCATCCATTACATACTCGGATTGCTCCTTTGTGAGGCATTTTAACAACGGCCTGGAGAATCCCCTTTTGTACAGCTCACCGTCGAGGATGGTGTAGTGACAAGATTTCAGACGGATTCTTCTCGCCTCTCTTTGGTCATCCGGTAGTTTGTCCGAGGTTAGGTACTCCCAGATCGGAGTCATCCAGCCCCTGGTCATAGTGCTCACACATCGCACTTCGGACTCTTGATGCTCGGCTCGAGGAGGTTTTCTTGAATAAAAGTTTTGAGTTGGCCAGCCCTCTTTGTGCTTACTAATTTGGAAAGCAGATCTGATCTGGAGTTTTCTTCTCGAGGTATGTGCTCAATGGAGAAATGCTCAAACTCGGAGATGAGACTATTAACCTTGCAGAGATATCTGGTTAATTGGGGGTCTTTTGTCTGATAATTGCCCGCGACTTGTCCCGTTATGAGCTGTGAGTCACTTCTGCATTTTAGCTCCCGAACCCCGATTTCTTTGGCTAACAATAACCCAGCAATAAGGGCTTCATATTCTGCTTGATTGTTTGAAGCAGTGAATCCAAACTTCAACGATTTCTCGAGGATCAGATCGTCGGGTCCTTCAAGAATTATTCCAGCCCCGCTTCCTTTCAGGTTAGATGATCCATCAACGTATAGGAGCCAGAGGAAGGACTCCGACCTTGGTTTGGAAGAAAGCTCGGCAATAAAATCAGAGAGGCACTGGGCTTTCATTGGCCCCCTCGGTTCATACCGTAGACCGAACTTTGACAACTCCACTGACCAAGTTATCATTCGTCCGACTAGATTAGGTTTCCTGAGTACCTGCTTTATCGGATGATCCGTCTTGACGATGACTTGATGAGATTGGAAATAGGGCCGTAACCTCCGAGCTGCCATCACTAAGGCGAGAGCCAGTTTTTCAATTACTTGGTATCGCGTTTCCGCATCTTTCAAGATTCTACTGACATAGTATACCGGCATCTGTTGCTCCTCCTCTTCCTGGATAATTACTGCACTGATTGCATAATCATTGACGGAAAGGTATAGGTACAGATCTTTGCCGAGCTGAGGCCGAGTGAGGATTGGGGGAGATGCCAAGAAGAGTTTCAGATCTTCGAATGCCTTCTCATATTCTTCAGTCCAAATGAAATCCTTCGGCTTTTTCAGGAGCTGGAAAAAAGGTCTTGCCTTTTCTGCGGACTTCGGTAGAAAGCGGGATAGGGAGGCTAATCGGCAGGCCAGCCTCTGAATTTCCTTCACATTCCGAGGACTCCTTATTTCCATGACGGCTCTGCATTTATCCGGACTGGCTTCGATGCCCCGGTGGGTTAGCATATACCCCAAGAATTTTCCTCCCTGTACACCAAAAGAGCACTTCTCTGGATTCAGCCTCATGTTGTACTTTCTGAGTTGGCCGAAGATTTCCTCGAGGTCGGCAGGGTGCTGGCTCGGATCATCGGATTTTACTACCATGTCATCAACATACACTTCTAAGTTATTTCCGATATGGCCTGCGAAAACCTTGTCCATAAGCCTCTGATATGTCGCCCCGGCATTTTTTAGGCCGAAAGGCATTACTCGGTAACAGTAATTAGCCCCATCAGTCATGAACGCTGTTTTTTCCTCGTCAGGGGGGTACATCCTGATCTGGTTGTAACCGGAATATGCATCCAAGAAGGACAAAACCTTGTAACCTGAGGCCCCATCCACCAGTCTGTCAATGTTGGGTAAGGGATAGGAATCCTTTGGGCATGCCTTGTTGAGGTCGGTATAGTCGGTGCACATGCGCCACTTACCATTGGCCTTTTTGACTAATACCACGTTGGCTAGCCAAGTGGTGTATTTTACCTCTTGGATGAAATTTGCTTTGAGTAGTTTAGATGTCTCCTCGGCCACAGCTCGACGCCTTTCTTCACCCAGCTTCCTTTTTCTGAGTTACAGGTTTATCTTCGGGACATATAGACAGCTTATGGCACATAAATTTAGGATCTATGCCCGACATATCCGATGTCTTCCAGGCGAACAGGTCAGCATTCTTTATTAGTACCATGTGAATCTTCTCTCTGAGTGAGGGGTCCAGCTGACTACCGACGTGGGTGCACTGTTCAGGATGGACTCCCAACTGGAACCTCTCTAAAGACTCCGTTGGTTCGGCTCTGGTCTCATACATCTCCACCCTTGGGTCCAACTCAAACATGCTGACTGTACTTGCTGAATTTACCGAGCTGACCGAGCTTACCACCTCTGCTTTACCATCCTCTGTTTTCTTTGGGCCGTCCCGGTGACGGGTAACCTTCAGACTGTCAACATAGAACTGCCTTGCCAGCTTTTGGTCAGCTCGGACTGAAACTATCTCCCCTGAGTCGGCTGGGAATTTCATTATCAGGTGTGGGGTAGAGACAATTGCCCCGAGCTCATTCAACGTCGGTCTTCCGATAAGGATATTGTACGACGTGGTGGCATCTACAATGACATACCTGACTGATACAGACTTGGAGAGTCTGCCCTCTCCGAACGTTGTTAAGAGATCTATATATCCTCGAGTCTTGACTTGTTCCCCGGCAAACCCTACCAGCTTGTCCTCCTGCTTCTTGAAGGTTGCCAGGTAGAGGATATCGGCCGAGCTCCCCTGGTCAATAAGCATTCGTCTGACCGAGAAGTTGGCCAGCTCGACCGTTATTACCATCGGGTCATCCTGGTTGGGATCTACCCCTTGGAAATCATCATCTGTGAATGTTATGGGGGGACCTTGCTCTTGGAGGCCTTCCAGACACTGTGCTAACAGATCGGAGGGCTTTGACATGCCTCCTTCGAGCTGAGCTTGTTGTTCCTCCTCCTGCAAATCCCCCCGAGATTGTATTGATGACCCCCCTGATTCCTCCCTCTGATTCTTCGACAGGGGCCTTTGGTTGTTCAGGCGATCTCCGCCCTGATGATTTCTTCGATTGTTTGCATCTCGGTCTCGGTCATCATGACCGTGTCTTCGCTGTCTTCGACCGAGTCGTCTGCCTCCGTTGTCATCTCGGCGGACGAATCGATCAAGACGGCCTGCTTACACCAACTCCTCAATCTTTTTCTGGAGTGTTCTGCACTCTTCAGTGGAGTGTCCATAGTTCTGATGCCACATGCATTCTTTGCTTTTGTCAGCATTGTCCAATGTTTTGGACGGTTCAGGTAAGGTAAGCAATTCTGCTCTGCACACCTCCTGAAGGATGGCTGCCCGAGATCGGTTCAGCGGAGTGTAAGATGGATACCTGGAATGCCTCTGCGAGAGTTCTCTTTCATTGGTTTTTTGGGTCCTTTGTGAGTCAGACCCCCTGTTTCTGTCTTTGTTCGAGGCTGAGCTCTTCTCCTCGTAACCTCTTTCTCTCCTTTTAAATTCCAGCATCTCTTCCGAGTTCATGAAACCTGTAGCCTTTTCCTGTAGCTCCTCAAAATCTCTCGGTGGCTTCTGAGATAGGTACTCGAAGAATGGTCCTGGCTTAAGACCAGCCATGACGGTGTGGAGGCAGAGTTCCGAGCTCATATTGGGAATCAGGATCTGCTTTGCATTGAAGCGGGCCATGTAATCTCTGAGTGATTCATTCCTTTCCTGCTTGAAATTTACTAGTGAGACTGAGTGCCTCCTGTGCCTTCGGCTTGCCACAAATTGTGTAGTGAACTTGGTTATGAGCACATCAAAGGAATCGATTGACCGAGGTGGCAGATTTGTTAACCAGGTCAGAGCTGGGCCTTGCAGGGTAGTTGGAAAAACTTTGCACATGACGGCCTCCGAATCAGTCACCAAGTAAATAGAGGAAATAAAGGACTCCACATGCTCGGTTGGGTCAGTGGTGCCATTGAATTTGTCGATGTTAAGGGGCTTAAAATAGGTTGGCACATTCACCTCGTTAATGTCCTCGGTGAAGGGGAGCCTCGGACGTTGGTCTGATGTCCTTCCTTTCTGACTAGTCCTCTCTGTGTGGGACTTGACTTCTGAAGCCCCGGGAGGGGGTTTGGTTTTGGATGCTCGGTTAGTGCCCCGAGGAGAGTGCGTCGGAGGATCCTTCTAGCCGATCTCGGGTGAGGATTGCTCTCCGTCTGAAGGTGTCTGGGACCTTTCCCTTTTTCAGGCTTTCAAAAGCTTCTGATTTTGCGCCCGTATCTCCTCGTTCTCCTTCCGAAGCTACTGGAGTTGCTTCATAATTTCCTCCAACCGAGGGTTATCTTCACTGTGGGGGGAGAAAAGATGATTGTCGTGGTTCTGGGCGTCCGAAGCCTCATGACCCTCGTGATTCATGCTGCTCCCCCCTCCTCGCAGTCCATTCCGTGTGGTCACCATCGAGCTTTTCTTCTGGAACCGGGGAAAGTTTCGCCTCGGCCCCACGGTGGGCGCCAAATGTTCCTGCCGAGATCCGGTTTACCGGAGCCCTGCCGTGAACGTCAAACCAATGATGAATAAATGGGGTTGTTTTAGGATTTGGCTTGACAGAATTCAGTAATTCCGGTCCTACGTATCCCGAAGGGAATCAAAGCCGGACGTAGTTCTTGATTCAACCCTTGGCCATGGTGATCTCGATCTCTTAATTTTGTATCAGACGAATACTAGGGAGCAAGGACTTTCTGATAGTCTCTTGGTCGACGATAGTTTCTCTAATACGCTTCAGAGAGAGTCACCCGTGTTCAGTGAAAAGTGAGTCTCTTATGAGGGGTACTCCTCCTTTTATAATAGGATTCCCCTATCTCTTAGAGATCTGATTTATCTCTTAATATCTTTTAGAGATTTGATTTATCTCTTAATATCTCTTTTGAGATATGATTTGTCTCTTGATATCTCTTTTGAGATATGATTTGTCTCTTGATATCTCTTTTGAGATATGATTCCTTAATTTAAGGGATATTATCTCTTTTAACCAGATAAGGTTATTTTAGATAATATCAGGATTTAATATCAATATCTTATTCCTTTAATTAAGTGATCTTTGATTTATTATCCTTAATTTCCGGACTAGGTCGGGTACTTGAGCTCGGTGGCCGAGTTAGTAACCTCAGTCAGTACACAAGCCCCCCAAGCTTTGAGCTGATCAAGTGTAAAAGCTTTCATGATGTTAGCCGAGCTCAGGAACTCGGTTTCATTTTTTGTCTTTAGGCCAGGTGAGGCCCTTGGCCGAGCTTCATACTCTGCTTATATATATACGTCCTCCAACTCGGTGAGCGGTTCGAGTGGCCGAGCCTGTGTCACTCTGTATCTCGGCTCATACACATAGTAATCTAAGCTCCTCAGGAAAACTCCCCTTACCTTTGAAGATTCAAGTTCCGATTCAACGAAGTCTCGGTTTTCAAGTCCGGTATCCTCCACGAACTCCGAACAACAACTACTAACACAATCCTTCACAAAACAACACATAACTAATTAAACTTTGAAAAAAATCTATTATTTCCTATGGGTATGGTTTCGGCCCAAGCTAAGAAAATAGGTTCGAGGTTTCAAAATTCTACATACTCTTAGATCTATAACCTTAGAGTAGTGTAGAGTTAGAGAAAATTGTCATAACTTGAAAATGAAGAAAAAATCATCTAACCCATTTCATGGTTAGGATTCGGCCATGACTACTAAAAATGGCTAGAAATTTCTAAAATTCACATGCTCTTAGATTAGTGATCCTTAAGCATTAGAGATGACATAACTAATGATCATGGCTTGAAATTGAAACAAAACCTCCTCCATCCTCACAAGTGAGGTTTCGGCCTCTTAGAGAAAAATGGGAAGGAAATTTTATTTTTACACATGCTCATGAATGAAGATGATAGGGATCATAACTAGTTCATAACAATTGGAATCATATGAAAAGGATTTTTCTATGATTTTCTAGGAATTTCCAAAGTTCTAGATCTAAGAACTTAAACTTGATGATCATGTCAAAATAAATGGACCTAAGACAAGAATGATCATGAAAGAAGAATGGTTACCTCTTGAAGATTGAGAAAAGATGAAGAAATTGATCCAAACTTGCAAAGAATCACTTAAGAACCTATGGTTTTCTTTGTTGTTCTTGGTTGGAGTTGAAGAAATGAGAGAGTGTGTGAGAGAGGGGGGCGGGGGGGCTGCCGTGAGTAGAAGGGAGTGAGGGGGCAAGTATCAGTGAGTCATAAGGGTAGTTTAGGGTTTCTAAATACACTTAGGGGCATTTTAGTCTTTTTACGTAACAAATATCTAAGATATTTTGTGAATTAATCATGACAAAAGGTGAGATATATCAAGTGAGAGTATCTTTTTTGTGTGAGAGTGAAAGGAATAGATCATAATCATTGGATCCAACTTTGAATGGTCAAGATTCACACACACACACACACACACACACACACACACACACACACACACACACACACACACACACACACACACACACACACATATATATATATATATATATATATATATATATATATATATATTGTGTATGTGTTATTCTCCATATGTTATACATTTCTTTAATGATTTGTCTTTTAAATTTATCCATAGTTGCTATGGTGGATATGCGTCCGTAAGTACCAAGCGGGCAGTGGCAGACTAGGACCCCAACTCAGTGGGGGCGATTTAATTAAAAATTAAAAAATTAATTATAATTATTAGGCTTAGATATGTTTTTGATTCTTATAAAATTGGTAAAAATGATTTTAATCTCTATAAAAATTTTATTTATTTTTAGTCCCTAAAGATAGAAAAATTATATGTTTTAATCCATGACGAGTGATTAAAAATACACTACTTTTATTAAATTTAAGACTAAAAATAAATAAAATTTGTGTAGGGACCAAAGTCAAATTTTATGAGGATAAAAACATATTGAATCATAATTATTTTCATACATATATGAATATAAAGACAGAGAGGGCTGGTTGAGGGTGAGAGTTTGAAAGAGAAGAGAGGTTTGGACATTGGGTGGTTGTGTTTGTTGGAAATAAATAAAGAAAAAAGAATAGTGGGTTCAAATATATAACAATAGTGGGGGCAAAATACAAACACCTAAGATATTTATTTGTAATTTCATTAAAGTCAAGGTGTGTACTTACATACCCTCATATGTATATAGGTCCGCCCCTGCAAGCGGTTAATCAAGGGTACGTGTATTAAAATTATTGCCCATGATTTGGCAATTTATAATTAACTGATAGTATAAAAATATAGAAATTGGTGAATAAATAACAGCTTTGGTAGTAATAATAATTAATTAGTATATACTCCCTCCGGTTCATATTACAAGCAAAAAAATTAATGCAACACACATATTAAGATGGTTAGTTAATCTCATTTAGTTTGGTTAAAAAATTAGGTTTTTACCTAAATTACCCTTTATGTTAACGAGAAGTTGCTCGTGTTGTTGGGAATAGAAGGAGTCATTGAAAACCAAAATTTGTATCAAATAAATGGTATTTTAGATATAATTTCATTAAATGAGTCATTGAAAAATAAATTGCTTATATATTGGACCAAAAGATTTGGGATTTTTTTGCTTATAATATGGACCGGAGGGAGTATAAAAATACAATTAAATGATATAATATTAAATAAAAATACGTAAAAGATTTAATAAATAATTAAGATTTAAACATTATTGAAATTAAAAAGGATATATAATTATTCCACGACACTTTTTTAGAAATCGTTGTTCAAAAAATAAGAATCAGATGGAAAACAATCTGAATAACTAATATTTAAATAAAAATAAGAAAATAATATATAATATTTGTAAATTATAAGGAAAGGAATTTATTATTCATAATTTTACTATAATAATTATATATAAATACAGTAAATCAGTAAATGGATAACTAGGATTTATATAAAAATAAGAAAATAATATATAAATGATTTTATCTATATTAGGATCGAAAATTAGGGATCTTAATATTATTAAAAATATTTTAAATAAATATTTATGCTTTTAGAGTTATTATTTATTACACCGACTAAATAAATGTAAATAGTATTTAGATAATTTTTTCTAAAAAAAACTGCTTGTACTTTGAGTAACATGCGATGTTTGTATTTTTTCTTTTTTTAATTTGAAAGGGATATGATTACAATTGACATTGCCACATTGGACCTAATATAAAAATTATAAATAAAATCTTTATTTTGTTATAGCTGCTATTTATTACATAGTAATCCTATCAACACACTATTTTAAATAGGCGAAACGTTTTTTATTTTTCACTTTGCTCTTATATGTTTTGTTTTTTTCATTTTGATTTCATACGTTATGTTTTATCATCACGTTATTCCTAAAATTGATACCATCTAATTGACGGAAATGACTGATATAAAAGATGAAACATAAAATATAGGATCAAAATGGAAAAGAAAAATGTATGTTCCTATTCATTGCTCGTCATTTTGGTATATACCGGGATTATACGTTATGTTTCGTCTTTTATGTTAGTCTTAAAACTAACGTCGTCATGTACAAATTGAAGAAAATGACTAATGTGTCAATCATACATAACGTATATGACCTATTCTAAAGGGAAAAACTTATAATTAAGAACAATGTAAAAAATAAAAAAAAAATGGGAAGAATCAACCTATTTTACGTTTTAAATACTATCTTTAACATGCTCTTTATTATCATGGGCCCCACTAAATAGAAAAGAGACTAATGTGTTGTTGTGATTCATGAAGTTCAGACAATCAAATTAAAAGGAATGTGTTACTAGCATGTTTTTATTATTATAGACTAAGGGCCCCCAGCTTTTTTTTTTTTTTTATGAACAAAAGAATGGATTATATGAGTACAAGAGGTACCTACTCATATACATCAGGTGCCAAGGAAACAAAATAAAACACTAGGCTAGCCACAAGGACAAGACCACCAAATTTAAGCAATTACAAGGGACACAAAACTAGTCCCAGCAAAATAAACCAGCACCCGTGTAAACCCCCTAAAACATAACAGCCAGAATAGCCCCACTAACCCCTGCACCTTGGCTCCCTAAGAGGCCGAAAGTCAGAGTAAATACATTTGGAAAACCATAAACCTGTAACCACACCGATGACAGCAAAAAACAGAACTATCACAACACCTCAAAAACCAGCAAAAACATTAACCATAGACATTACATTCCAATGGACAAAGGCAACTAAAGGCCCCAACTGGTTCTTTAAGAAAAAATCAGAGATATATTTAGTCAAAAAAAAATGAAAAATATCAATTTTATCCTAAAAAATCTGAAGAGAAATACTAGCAATACATTCTCTTTCTAACACACTCCCTCCTATTAGATGAAATTCATGTGGTCCTTAATAATTCAAGTGGGTCCCGCATGAATTAGTAGGACCCATTTTCAAAATAGTGGGACCTACATGAATCAATTTTGTCCTAAAAATCTCAAGAGAAATGCTAGCAATACACACTCTTTCCAATACACTACCTCCTATTGATTGATACTCATCTGGGTCCTAAATAATTCAAGTGGGTTCCGTATGAATTAGTGAGACCCATTTTCAAAATAATGGGACCCACATGAATCAATTTTGTCCTCAAAAATCTCAAGAGAAATGCTAGCAATACACTCTCTTTCCAACATACTCCCTCCTATTGGTTGATATTCATCCGGGTCCTAAATAATTCAAGTGGGTCCTGCATGAATTAATGAGACACATTTTCAAAATAGTGGGACCCACATGAATTTCAACCAGTATGAGAGCGGGTGTTGAGAAGATAGTGTTAAAGAGTGTGTTGTTGCTGGCACTCATATTGGCAAAATTAGTCCTCTTAGGACAATTTTTAAGATAATCTCTAGGGACATTTCAGTCCCTATCACGGGATATTTTGACTTGTATTTAAAATTTTTGAGGATCAAATTATAATTTTTCATTTTTCAAGAATCAAATATGTTTTCGTATTTTTTAAGGATCAGTTTGAACCTTTATTATAATATAAAAATAATTATAATTAGTATTTTATTACTGTAAAAACTATCATTAGTATTTTAATTACATTAAAAACTATAATTACATTAATTAATTAATTAAAATACTTATTTAATTGAATTTTATATTTTTTATTAATTTAGTTAATTTAATTTAAATATATCGACTAGTTTTTTTATTTATTTATTGAATTATTAAGAACACCCGAAAATTTTGGATAACAAGGGTAATCATGGAAACGAAAAAAAAAAGCTCGTTGATCTTTCTTCGCACAACTGGGAAGACTGAAAAATTCCTGGGACCCATGTATTATTTTTTTCTCTCTTCGCTGTTTCATCGCATTCCAAATAGTGAGGATGTCTTATTTCTTCGCTCTCTCTCACGTGGTTCTCTCTCGCGTCTTTCTCACCAACCAAACAGATCATAAAGAAAGCAAAGGGTTGAAGGGGACGATTTAGAGAACTTTAAAAAAAAGTGAGAGGAGAATATCCATTGTCAATGGATTTCAAATATCATCGCATGCGGGTTTCAAATTAGAGAAATTGGTGAATAAACAGTTGATTTAATAGTAATAATAATTAATGAGTATATATAAAAATATATTTAAAAATAAAATACTTTAAAAAATTAAAACCAATTTTTAGTTTTTCATCGTGCAAAATTAAGATATAGTAAATGAGATTAGATTAAATGAGAATAAAATTAAATGATGTAATTATTAAATGAAAAAATATAAATGATATAATAAATGAGAATAGATTAAATAAGAATAAAATTAAATGATATAATATTAAATGAAAATATATAAATGATATAATAATTGATTAATATAATAAAAAAATTGAAAAAAAAATATTATGCTAAATTACTCTTTTGGTCCTTTATCTTTATTTTAGGTTTCATTTTGGTCCCTTATTTATTTTTTGTTCCGTTTTGATACCCTATCTTATAAACATTACCTATTTGGTCATTTCTGTTAATTTTCAATAACGTATTAGTCGTAAATTATCTCCCATCGCCGAATACTGGAAAAGTCACTGAAATCTGGGAAAAGTCGTCAGAAAACATTCTCTCCCCCATCTCTTCAGTTCCTCCTGCAAGCATCAGTAATATCATCCTTTAAAACAAAAAGAAAGAGCACATGCTCCACTGTCACAACATCCTCTGTAATACCCCTGCTAGTTGCACCTACCCACCTGCACCGTACCGTAGAACTGCACTGCACACTACAACAGAAATGACATTTAATAACGATCTTTTAATAGCGTTTGTGTGGCGGAACTGTTATAAAAAATGTTTGCACCCTTTTAATAGTGTTTTTGATCGGAAGCGGTGTTAAAGAATGAACATAAGATAGCGTTTCTTTTATGAAGCGCTATCTTTTCTCTTTTGAAAAAATGATAAAATATTAGTGGGACCTTTAATAACATTTGTTTACAAAAACACTATCAAAACATATAGCTAAGATAGCACTTATTTTGTTAAATGCTATCTTTTCTAATTTTATAACTTCCCGCATATTTTTTTTTCACATCCCGCGTGCATCCCCCATTGTATTCTCAAAATCTTTTCTTCTCAGATTACCCAAATTCGTTCCACTTCTCAAACTCGTCATTCCACTTTTCTCTATCTCGTCGACCGCTGCTCGCGCTTTCACTCGCCGGCCACTGCTCGCGCTTCCACTCACCGTTCACGCTTCCACTTGCCACTCGTGCTTCTCACAGCTTCCACTTGACTCGCATCTGACAGCTCGCTGCTGCATCTCCCGCCGACGTCAGTCCTTGCCGCCATCGGAGCCTTCCTCGTCGATGTACCTCAGACGTCCGTCAGTTCCAGAGCCGTGCAACTTACCCAACCAAGAAGGAACCACAGCTTGGACGCCATTTGAAACCGCGACCCATTCCGTCGGAACGCCGCTTGAATCGACTCCGCCGGTGTCGACCTTCGCGGCGCCGACAGCTCCACTTCCAGTTGCGTGTCCATTCGCATCCCAGGTCCTTTTTTCATTTATGTTTTCTCACCCTAACTCATATCATTTGTGATAGAAAAGATGTTATAGGTTACAAAATCAACAGAAAAATAAAATTAATTTGAGATGACAAACAACATAACACAACTGGAATGAGAAGTTAATTTCATTTAATTTGGTTAAAAAATTAGTTTTTAACCTAAATTACCCTTCATGGTAATGAGAAGTTGCTAGTGTTGTTGGGAATAGAAGGCGTCATTAAAAAACAAAATTTGTATTAAATGAAGGGTATTTTAGGAATAATGTCATTAAACGAGTCATTGGAAAACAAATTGCTTATATATTGGACCAAAAGATTTGAGATTTTTTTTGTTTATAATATGAACCGGAGGGAGTATAAAAATACAATTAAATGATATAATATTAAATGAAAATATGTAAATGATTTAATAAATAATCAAGTTTTAAACATTATTGAAAAAGGATATATAATTATTCCTCGATACTTTTTTAGAAATCGTTGTTTAAAAAAAAGAATCAGATGGAAAAAAGTCTGAATAACTAATATTTACATAAAAATAAGAAAATAATATATAATATTTGTAAATTATAAGGAAAGGAATTTATTATTCATAATTTTACTATAGTAATTATATATAAATACAGTAAATGGATAACTAATATTTATATAAAAATAAGAAAATAATATATAAATGATTTTATCTATATTAGGATCGAAATTTTGGGATCTTAATATTATAAAAAATATTTTAAATAAATATTTATGTTTTTAGAGTTATTATTTATTATACCGTCTAAATAAATGCAAATAGTATTTAGATAATTTTTTCTAAAAAAAACTGCTTGTAATTTGAGTAACATGTGATATTTGTCTCTCTTTTTTTTTTCTAATTTGATACTTGCTATATTAAACTATGATCGGAACTCATGATGTGCATTAAAACAGTTGAGCACAATTTTTGAAAATAAGTTATTGTACTTTAATATTTTGAAAACATACTTTTGATTTTTTAAAAATATGGCCCTTTCGATATACTTCTATTTATTTGATCTCAAGGTAATCTTTTAGGACTGCTAAACACTGATCCAGAACGTATAAATCATAAAACTTAATATAAATAAATTTAAAATAAGGCACTCTAAACTACTATAGGCGAAATGATAAAAAAAAAAGTTTAATGATTCAAAAAATAAAGTTTTGCATATTGTAGAATATAAAATGTGGTGGGGATATACATATTAAGTAAGTGTATATGCTGATCATTCTATTTATGGGATCATAAATGCAAATTGGTATAAAAATATTATTATGAACGAATCCATGAATGAAATGCCAGAACATTAAGCATCAAATGCACGAAATAAGGCTTCCAATAAAAATAGGATTTTCACCAGGTTTGTCCTATCATCTTTAGTGTGTTGTTAGGGTGTCACTGATATGTAAATCTAATTTTTTAATTGATACATGTTTCACTGATGATTTTTTATGAGAAGACATATGTGGTAATAATCAAATTAGAATGATGATTAATGTTATAATTTTTTAAATTCAATCATATTTTAATATCATAATTGATGATTGATGCTTGCTAAATCAATCTATATTTAAAACAAATCCTTATAATCCAAAATAAACAATAAACAACAATATTATATCATCATGACATCATGGGCAATAAAAGAAAAAACAGCATATGTGAAATATATATATATAGTCGGCCCTGAACAAATAATAACCTATATATCCCTCTCTAGCATTTTGACATTACATTATTTCATTGTTCATTTTCTTGGTTTGACATGTTTATCACAACATGTTTTGCTTGGTTGTTCCATGTGGCAAAAATGATGGCCACATTTGTTTGGGGACCAACTCGTGGGACCCTAACATGTGATATTCGTGACTTGAAGAATTGCAAGAAGGTGAGCCTGATATTCTATTCTATATCATACAATGAATTTACATTGACTTTTATGTTAATACTACGTATTTACAGGGATCCAACTTTATCATAATGGGTAAAGTGGAACTTATTGTTAATGCTGATTGTTTTTGGGATAACTGTGACACCCTAAACTCGGGTCGTCACATGGTTACCCGTTTGCGGAAATAAAACTTAATTTGCTGGTTACTTTCGGAAAATAATGTTTTCTCAACGTTCATCTTTTCAAAATATGGTGATAATTTTTTTTTTCTTTTAACCTCATAACAACAACAACGTAATCAAATTACACTTAAATACACAATGTATATAAGTCATACAACTATACTGCCTCATATGTTTTCATACCTAAATCATTTTCAGTTTTATTCTCAAAACATAATAGGACCTAAGCTGGTCGTAACTAACAGACACTACAGCCAATAAAAGCAGCAACAACATGCCTCGAACTAGACAGCCTTCGTCTTCTTGTAGGGATCATACCCCTTGTACGACTCTGATATGTTTGTAAGGGTGAGACGCCAATATATGGATTTATCACCATAACTAAATGCGCAACACAAAAGAAGGCACATACACATATACATATTTATAAAAACGTACTCATTCATATTATATCACATCGTTTATCAATGGGTTTCACACCCCAAACATCAACGTTGAAAAGATATGCATGAACACTTCAAAACATCGTCTAAACATTCATACCTAATTTCATGAGATATCTCCAACCTCGTGGTGAGTTGATCAGACTCGATAGTTACCGGCACACAGCCACAGGCACACAGCCAAAACCCATCACACACTGGCCAACATCGTGGCACAGGTGTCACAACGTAGATGGGGCCTCATTGTCCACCAGGCACAATAAGAACATCTTTATGATCTACCATGACGTCGCAAGGTAATCACTCGTATAAAACCCATCACACATTGTCCAACATCATGGCACAGAGTGCTAACAACGTAGATGGGGCCTCATTGTCCACCAGGCACAATAAGAACATCGTTATGATCTACCATGACGCCGCAAGGTAATCACTCGTTTGATCATGGCACGTCTGCCAAATGCATGCAAGAAAAACATTTTGTTCTCAACACTTTTCTTTGTGCTATATCTTTATTTGTCAAAGCTCTCAAAAGCTTACAACCCATCATCGTTTCAAACATCGAATGCTCTCAAAAGCATCATCGTTTTAAACATTGAATGCTCTCAAAAGCATCATCGTTTTAAACATTGAAAGCTCTCAAAAGCATCATCGTTTTAACATCGAATGCTCTCAAAAGCATCATCGTTTTAACATCTTTACAACTTTTATTAACAACACATGACCTCAAAGTCCGAGTGCTCAATCATGAATCCCCTAGACCGTTGCAATCAGTCTTAGGTTCGTGGTAATAGAAAACATCTCAAAACGTTTTAACTTCTTTACGTAGATACCCAGTCTACAACACAACGAACCTTAATACCCCGACGTCTCGGTTATTAAGTTCCATAACATCATTTTACATCGTTTTGGTCTGTGAAAAACAGATCCAAAATAAGACAACGTCATAAGAACACTAGCACCCCGACATCTCGGTTACTAAGTTCTATATCGTCGTTTACGTCGTTAAGTAAAACTCATTTACAGAAAATCATTTCTACTTGAAATTCGTTTGTAAAGCGTCAACTCATCAAAAACTCTTTTACTGAAACTTCAACTTTAAAAATTAAATCAATTCAGATTAAGCCTCTTTTCAAAACAAGTACTGCTATTTTTAAACTTTCATCGTAAATAATTTCAAAACTTGCCATCGTTTATCATTTTCCAAGAAAATATTTTTAAAGTCAAACTTTGACTTTGACTTTGACTTTTATTTTATTATTATTATTTTTTTTGTAAATTATTTTCAAATATTAATTTCACAAAATAACTTTTTATAATATTTCAGAATTTCTTGTGTAAAAATTAGCAGTACAAAAAAAAATTCACGGTTACGCTCTCACCGTGACTCATAGATTGCTTTTACACTAATAAATCATTAAAATGATAATATTTCTCAAAAACTCATTATTTTTCCAAAACAATATTTTTCACCATTATTATATTCCAATATTTCCCATAAAACATTGAATATATTTTTTTTTCACAGCTTATTAAAGCTTTTATCTGATTAATCGATTGTGCACTGACCACTGTCAGGCCTCTCAAACAACATTCAACATTCATCATTCAACAACATCATCATAATTATATCACCAGGCAGATCATGCATCATAGCAACATAATATAATACTGCAGATAATTAAATAATTTAAAAGCAGATAAATCACCGATACACAGATAAACAACACCACGTAAACAACATAAATAAATAATCACAACCACAGATAAGTCATATAAACCACACTAAAAGCAATTAGTTATTGAGAAAATCCCTCAGGTAAGCTCCCCTTACCTCTTGAAGATTGAACTAACCGTTCCTGTTAATCTCCTGATCCCGATCCGATTTTTCTCTCCGTCAGCGTAAATCAGTTAACTCAGTTGTTTCCTTCAAACGAATTGCAACCAAAATAAATTAAATCAAACAAAAATACACTTGGCTCATGGAGGTTAGGGTTCGGCTTCACCCAATTTTCTAGGTTAGGAAAATTAAAATTTGGTTAACTTAGGGATTAATGATCCATAAGTTACTTAAGCATGATTAAACACTTAAACCAAGATTATGAACCAAGAACATAAACTAAAACTCATCTAGTTCTAAGAACTAGGGTTCGGTTTTCTCAAGATTCATAGGCTAGAAATTTTAAAATTTCTTCAACTCTTGGATTTAATCAACATACAAAACTTAGAGTTGGATTCAAGTGTTACAAACAACTTTTGAATCACAAAACCATCAAGTGTTTATACCTAGGGTTTCGGCCTTGATTGAAACAAATAGGTTAGAGTTTGATTTTTTATCTTCTATGTACTTACATACAAGAACTATCAAGGTACTAGAAGATTGAATCATGAATCAAGACATGAAAATGAAACAAAACCCATGAACACAATATTGACCTAGGTTCGGCCCAGTCCAGAAATTAGGGAAAGAAATTTCTCATGATCTTATTCTTCTAGATGATGAAAATAGAGATGATTATAAGATCATAGCAATTGGTTTCATGTCAAAAGGATTTTTCTAGAATTAGTTATGAATTTTCAAAGTTCTAGATATAGAAACTTAAAAGTGATGAACATAGATCAAATAGACTTTGAATCATGAAACTTATTGAAGAACATAGATATGATTAGGGAAGGAGAATAGGATTCACTTCTTGAAGATCAAAAACAAGTGAAAATCCAAGGACTTGCTTCACAAAATCAAGCTTTTGTGTTCTTGAAAAGTTTAGAGCAGTTTTGGTAATTTGGAGATATCTCTCAATATACTTATCCGTTTTTGGTGCCCTTTATGTAATTAGAAAGAAGAGAGAAATATGAACAACTTTCATGTTGAAAGTTTTTCGAGATTCAGAATAGAAAATGGTCAGAAACGCTAGCCAAAATCTGACGAATATGAACACTTATGGATGTTCTTGGAGTTCTTAAGGCAAAAGCTTAACTTTGAGAGAAAATGGCTTGAAAATGGAAATGAAACTTGCTTAAGTGAAGGTGACAAGTTGGAGCCGTGGGTTTTGGGTGGATTTGGTCAAAGTTCTCAATGGCATTGGCTTGTAATTTTCATGAAGAGCCAAGGGTAAAATGGTCATTTCCAGGCAAAATATTCCTTTCGCCATAAATGCGCCATTATGGCCATTATGACGCGGATAAGCTCGTCATAAATGCTCGTCTAGTCGGTCAAGTCCATCACCTCAGCTACGTTGCCGACTCCTTGGTTCATCCGGCGCAAGCTTTTCCTAGAGATATCTCGACGTATACGCCCGCAACAAATATAATATTTTAATTTTTTTCACCAAAATTTTCAAAACTTCCAGTATCGTAGTAAATACGATAAAAACAATTTTCATCTCGTTCACGAGTTAAAATTAGGTATTCTGAGCAGTAAACTTTTACTGTCAATGAAAACACAGAAAACGACAAACCGGTTTCCGTCTGAATTTTCAACCAAAAACTTCCCCGTAACCTTATGATAATAAGTATAACAAGGAAATGACCTTGGTTTATCCAAAATCATTTTCTAAGTCCTGGAGAAAAATATATATTTATTACCGATATTACGAAGCATCGAAAATCGAGGTGTTACGATAACTCTTGCGTGTGCTACCACAAAATGATGCCGGACTCGAATATGTAATTTTGTCCAAAGTGTTATAGTCATTTGGCTAATGCCATTCCTAGGTGCTATTATTGTCTTAGATTTTTTCCTTGCATTTATATTTGATGGTTTGTTTAGCATTTGACAATGTTTAATTTTGTTGATACATATTTTCGAAGATACTATATCAAGGTCCGATCGATAGATGGAACAGATACGGGAAATTTTGTTATATTCGATGGTCAAATGATTGAGGATAATGATATGAAATGTGCAGTGCCCGTGGAGTTTTCAACATTGATAGGCCAAACATTCCTTTTTGAGGTCAATGTAACTAGCTGTGGCGTTGGCGTTTTTAGATCAGGACAGGAAACATACTATCCTATAAAGAAAATTTCCAAGGATGCCGACCTCATGCAAAAGTTTAAGGAGTCCAAAAGGCTAGAAATTTAATCATGCAACCAACTAGCATGTTAATAGGATTTAAGATGTTTAATTAGAGCAATTGAATATTTCGATGGACCTCAATTGAAATTTTATGCATCCAATTTCGACTTTATCTAATGGCATTTACTCCTAATTATTCTCTTCTTCTTCTTTTTTTTTAGTTTCTAATTAGTTTTGTTTGATACAAAACTTCGTAATTCACCATTCAATGGTACAACATATGATTGCCTATAGCATCTAATTGTTTTTTAGAAAATATCAATCATTAATAAAATAAATAAAATTATTCATAAATATGCCAATATATTTATATTACTCAATTACTCAAATCAGATATATTTTTTGTCCTCTATGATTAAATTAACAAATAATCTCCATACAAGTATGCACTAAAACAATCGACATGAAACTATTTAAAACACATCAATATACATAATGTTTTAGAAATAGTTATCCCCTACCAATAAGATATATATATATATATATATATATATATATATATATATATATATATATATATATATATATTCCACTTTAAAATATGCATAATAATAGGTGATACCTTTATTAAAAATTATAAAGGCAGAACCTTAAGTTGTGTGCATATAGAGTATACTGATTTTCAATATATTTTGACAAAAGTATACTGATTCTCATGACGCATATAGACATTGCGAAATTTTATAATTAAAATTATTTAAAAATAAAATGCAAATACTAATATTTAGACAAAATCAGAACTTTTTTAATTTTATGAAGATAATAATGCACCTAATATTTTTTCCACCAAAGAGGACTGATCTGAAAAAAATCATAACGTTTTTCGTTAACAGACACGTGTATTCTTTTGGATTTGTATGGAGGAAAGAAAATATATGGATTATGGTTAAAAAAGATACTAAAAAATTATAAGATAATTTCAATTAAAATTTCATTATATAAGTAATCAAGAATAAACCACTTTAAATATATTAAGACGTTTTTTATAAGGAAAACATATCAGATGAGTGGCAATGTCCGGATTTAATGGTACATTTTTTTTTAAAAAAAATTTCACTATAGTTGGTACTAAGAATATCCAAATTAAGCTGAGTCCAAAATCAACATTAATGTCATAATTCAACAAGAACCTATAGTAATGAATTATTATGTCTATATGATATTTTTTGGGCTCCCTCCTATACATGATATCTAAAACTTAAATACAATACAACAATTACGTCTAATAACATTATTACTTAATTGATTTAGCAGATAACATATTATAGGACCTTCCATTGTAGATTACGCCATAATAGCAAAACAAATTGAATATACCTGTCATTTTCAGTAGAGTAGTTGATGAATTAATTAATTGTAGACTGAGCAGAAAGAAGTGACTTCACGTTTCTGCCATTGATAAGAAGTAGTGCTACTAGTTTCTTCAGTTCATTTTCACAAGAAAAAAGAGAGGAAAACTTCAAGTGTACAATTTTATACTCATGGTGGAAAAAATTCTCGACCTTATTTTTTAAACACACTCGAATATATTGCCACCCTAGAACATACCCAAAAACATTTAGTACTTGATGGAGTGAAACCTTCGCATTAGGTTATCACACAGCTGCATCATCAATAGCAGTAAGCTTCCAAAGAAAAGGTAGTAAAACGCAATGATCCTTCAACCTGTGGGTGAATTTGAGAAACCTTCAGTCCATAATTTTTAGAACTTTGGGTGGATATTCTCAAAGAGTTACAAGCATCTTCTTTGGCAGAGATATCTTCATCAAAAGCATCTTACACAGTTATTCAAAGCTAAGAGGTAAAACTTATCCATTTTTTTATTCTATCAATACAACTATGATTTGAATGTTTTAATTTTTAGTTTTGATTGTTATAATATGTACGTGAATTTTACATTTTATGATGAAACTGATGAGTATAATGCTATACAACCGGAAAATTAGGTTATAATAACATGTCAACTAAAAAGAAATAACATACATCAAAATTATGAGTTGAAAAAGTAAAACGAGAAACAGAGCATTGCGATTGTTCATGCAAGTAGTAAGAAAACCATTTCGTACTAATTATAACTGGTCACCATAAAAACTGACAAAATTGTGTTATGATATGCTGATACTCAAGTATGGTTTAAATTTTTAAGTTTCAGTAGTGTGAATAGCAGTAAAAAAAATAAGGAAATTCATTCTCACAAAAGAACGATTATATAATAAAAACTTCTCAGTAGTTAAAAATGTACACCTCTTTCTTTTCATGGCATTTGGCCATATGTGAGCAACACAATCTGAATTACAATTAGACATTTCAATATATATCCATTTAAGATGAGAAAGGAAAAAATAATAGTCTGCAAAAGCATTAAGGTAAGTAGAATTCACATGCAGCTAATATCAAGTAGAGATACTTATGTTTAGAAGCTCAGAAAGCATTTTAAGATTGAGAGGAAAATCCAGTTTGGAAAGCTAATGAGTGTACAATACCTATATATTAGTTGTAATAACTGTTGTCTTCCAGATTTTTCAACTGTGTAAATGAAACTAAATTCTTCACATACTCTACATTCCTCACATCACATGGAGTGCCCTGCAGGAAACAAGAGGTAAAAATGGAATCTTATGTAATGTCAGTTTATGATTATTTATAAAAGGCAAAATAAAATGTCATGTCAATTTATCCATATGGGACAAATCAGCAAGTAAATTATACAGTGTATGCTAATTGATGGGGGTGCTCACTATCCCTCATGCAGTAACTGTTTTATCCATCACAACAACGAATTACCAATTCAAGAATACCTACATGTGATAGGAAAGGACATACGAAGAGGAGAACCAATGAAATCAATAGGAAAGGACAATACATATATGTGATGTTGGTTCAAAACAGACTAAACATACAAACTGTCATTGAAAATAAATAGTGGAGCACAATTTTATAAAACATCAGAAGTTGTACTTTATATATTATATATTATTATATAATATAAAATGTGGTGGAGATATGCATATACACTAAATGTAGAGAGTCATCATTCTATAAATAGGATCAGCACTGCTAATTGGTATAAAAGGGAATTCATGAATGAAAGGCCAGACCGTGATCAAGCATCAAAAGCACGTGCTCGGAGGACCATGTTGATGCGAAATAAGGCTTCCAATAAAAAATTATCTTCACCAGGTTTGTCCAGGCATCTTTAGTGTGTAAAATAGGGTGTCACTATTATATTAATATCATTATTTAATTGATACATGTTTTACTGGTTGTTTCAGAAGAAGGCATAAGTGGTAATAATCAAAGTGACCAGCTTCATGGTTCTGCTCCCCAAGTTGTTCACAGAACACTATTGTCCAATATAACGTCTGGCCGGTAATAGAAAAACATTCATGTTGCACCTCATTTTTTTGGATCAAATAGAACTTCAGAATATACAGCTAGCTGTTAAATGCATGCTCCTTTACTTGAAAGTTATACCTTTGCAAAAATACATTGACAACCAAGATATATTATGTTGGTAAATTTAGTATAATAAATATATTTCCTCTCACACGTACAACACATTATTCAGATGTGGCAAGTGCACGTGCGAAACACCAAAAAGTTCTCCAACAAAATACATAGTACAAACAGTCTTGTTTCGGGTTTTCACAGTCAACACCTTAAGGGTTCATTGTTTTAATTTTATATTACATCTAACTAGGTTTGTTTGTTGAGTTATTAAACATCCAGCTTTGTGAATTTTCCATATATCGTTTCAGCTGAAAATTTGTGTCCAAATAATGTGACATCAAACCTACGATGTTCGCCCAGTGTGAATCCTCAAATCGAAAATTCGAGGACAATATCAATAGGTGTGGTGTGATGTTTA
Organism: Sophora flavescens; assembly: GCA_030762895.1. Classification (NCBI taxonomy): domain Eukaryota; kingdom Viridiplantae; phylum Streptophyta; class Magnoliopsida; order Fabales; family Fabaceae; genus Sophora; species Sophora flavescens. Next base: position 104,480,418 of record CM061066.1, on the reverse strand, counting down.
TTTCATTTGTCCATCTTAAAATTTCATCCCTATCTACAATGTGCGTGAATGCATTAGGGTACATTCTCTTATATACATTTGTTCTTTCAAAAAGAGACAATCCCTATGGACACTCCTAGCACAAATGTGGTGAACATCCAGTCTCCTCAAACTGCATATGCTCGATCTAGAAGGAAGGCTATAGTGGCCAACAAGAACTCTGGAAAAGGTACCTATTTATCAGGTACTAACGTTGTTCTTTTCGTGTTATTTTCTCCGGTTCAATATCCTTTTTTGCATCATAGATTTATTTGATCTTTTTAAGAGTTCATTTTATGTGACCTTTTGTGTCAATGCATAGATCAAAACTCGAATAAGGACAACATTTTAACCACAAGGTACAATGAACCATGTGGTGTTTTTTCCACGACTCCTTTGTCGTCAATATCATTTGGTATGCTATCTTTTCTATTTGAAATGTAAATGCGTTGTGTACATTTTTTTTAATTTAAGGTTTACGATATTTTTGGGGGAAAAATAATCAATGAAGTTTGTTACCAATATATTGTTGGATATTTTGAGATATTTCAAAAGTTAAATATTTGATTTTGGTTGTGTTATTAATACACAACAAGTGTAAAATAAATTTGGTTAATTTTTTATTATTTTGTCAAATTATTTTTTGTAAAAATAATATTATATTTGAGAAAGCATATTTTATTTTGACTTAGTCATACTTGATTTAAACTTGCTTGAACTAACAGCTTGACCACGTCTTTAACAACTTTAATCACATGTGCAATGTTAAGTTGGTTAGTTAAAAGAATTTGTTTTGATTTTATCCAGAAAAATCTGGTTGCATAATAAGCTCCACACCTTCCTTAATATGCTCCAACGTCCATGGCACTATGACCACGTTTGACCAGTTAAAAACTATTTTGCACGTTCATTTTGCAATTCTATCATTATCTATCCAATCTTATATATCCAAGTTAGTTAAAGACAGATTTTGGAACTTTAACAACAACGGCTTCCTTTTGATATATATACATAGTGCCTTATGTGCTTAACCTTTGAGAGTACACTTTTCTTGTTCCAAAAAGATTATCTCTTCTATTAAGCTTGTTCCTGGGATACATTGCTTACTTGATCTATGTTATTTTTCTTGCTGTTCTATTACCTCGGTTCATTTGCCGGGAGGGGTCTGTTGTATCCTGGGGGGTTTGCGCACCACACGGATAAACCCCTGAGGGTAGTGTGATTCCACACGCCTCGGGCTATTATAATTTGTTCGTGAGTTCCAGATTTGTTCGTGTTCGTGACTTGTTGTTGTCTTGTTCATGTGCGTTAAAGACAATTTTGACAACAATCTCAAGGGTTTATATCTGAATTAGAAGACACAAATACTGGATGACTGACATAACGATTTGCGAGTTGGGAGGACAACAAGAAGAGTTTGATTTGTAGTTGGACCAAGCTGTGAAAAAGGGGACGTTGAACCGATGAGACCCAACAACGAAGGAGTTGGCACGGCGGAATGGCGACCGTGGATGGTTACAGGACTGAAGACGTCACGCGGTGTGTAACACCCTAGTTTTTACACCTATGATTAATTATTTTATTTGGATGTTTATGTTTATTATGTTATGTGGTTTAGTCTGAGTAATTAAATTACTCTTTTCAAATTATTTTATTGGGTGTGTTAGCACTGACTTATTTCAGTGAATGCACGTTTAATAGACAATAATTTATGTTATTGTCACTATTATACCAAGATCTGAAAAAATATTTTAAATAATATGATTAAGAGAAAAACATTTTCATATTCCTATTCTATTTAATTTTAGAGTTAAAAATATTTTGGTTTGACATTTATCGGAGATTAAATTTTGGACTGAGTATTTTCTTAGTTGATCAGTTCAACTATTAATCTTTACTCTAACTTGAATTTTGAAAACATATCCTTATCAATATTTATTTTTAGTTTCTAAAAAGTGAAAACATGTTTATTTTAGGCCTCATATTTATCACTCATTTTGTACCTATCACTAAGTAACTAGTTTAAAAACTAAAATTTCTCTCTTTTCTCTCTCACTTACTCAACGCCTCACTCTCTCTTTTCTTCTCCTTCTCTGCAACTTTTTCTTCCTTCTTTCTTTCTTCTTTCTTCTTTCTTTTTCTTCTTCCCACCTCAACTCCATCTTCTTCCTCCTTCTTAACCAAACAGCAGCGTCGCCCACCCCACCAAGAAGCTCGCCGGCCGCCGCTCAACGTAGGGAGGAGGAGATGCGATGGCGCCACCGCCTGCACTGGTTGCTGCCGTGCGCTCGTCGTTCCACCGCGGTAAGCAACGCGCGCTGCCGCCTCCATGGTGGTTTCTCACCTCTCTTTGTTAGTTTAAGTTCTTTCCTTCATCTCTTAGCCTTATCTTCCAGTTTTGAGTACTTGGGTGTTACAGGAACACTGCAACCGCCACTGCCACCTCGCCGGAATCGCGTCCGCCGCCGCGAGGAGCACCACAGCACCACCTTCAAGTTGTCTTCAAGCTTGGGTGAGTCAAAACCCTCTCTAGTGTCTCAGATTCAAAACCCCCAAATGGATTTTTGAAACCCTAACCCTAACTCTTTGATTTTAGATTTTAATCTTGAACTTTAAGGTTGTTTTATGAAATTGGGACTGTGAATTTGAGTTTCCCTAAACCAATTTCATTATTCTGAGTTTTCCCTAAATCGTATTGAGGGGCCCTAAAACCCCAATTTAATTTGATTTAAATTTGGGTATGTTTTTGTGAAATTAATTATGATTTAGTGTAATTAGGACTCTTAATGGATGATTTCCAAAGTTCTTTTTCATGATCTTTTGATCAAAACAAAGTTTCCTTAAGGGGTATTGGGAAGCGTGAGCTTCAAACATGATTTTCTTTGAAAATAACCTTGATTGGTAATTAGATTAAGTGTTTAGATCAAGTTAGAATGTGTGTTTGATCATGTGTAATTGATTTCTTGATTTCTGGTTGTTGCGCGTTGTTGGATTTACTCTCTGAGACGTTTGGACACGGCTATGCTTGCTTGATGGATTAGATATGAGCTAACGTGGGCATTAGGACGAGGATCCTTTACTTATATTCAAAGGTAAGGGGGGCTTGCCTGATGGATTTTTCTCAATAACCATTTGCTTGTTGTGTAGTCTGTATAATTGATGTGGTTGTGGGTATCTGATTATGTGGTTTATGTTGTGTTGTATATCTGAGTATCAGTGTCTGATCTGTTTTAAATTATTTGATTATTTGTACATGATATTGCTATGGTACATGATTTGTCTGGAGGTTTGTTGTTGAATGTTGCTTGTGAGTGTTGTTTGAGAAGCCTGACTGTGGTCACTGCACAACCGATTAATCAGATAAAAGCTTTAATAAGCTGTGTAAATTATATTCCAGGTTTTATGGGAAACGTTGGAATATAATAGTGGTGGAAAGTATTATTTTGGAAAAATAAGGAGTTTTGATGATGATGATTTATTAGTGTAAAAGTAACTCGAGTCACAATGAGAGTGAAATTGTGAAAATGTTTAAGTACTGATAATTTTTATATAAGAAAGTTTGCAATATTATACAAAGTTATTTTATAAAATTAATTGTTGAAAAGAAGTTAATGATGATTTTAGAAAGTTGTTTCAGTGGAAAAAGTTAAGTTTTGGCTTAAGAAGCTTTAAAAGTGATAATTGATGAATGATTTGGAAAAGTGTGATGACAGATTTGGAAAAACGTAGAAGGAAAGTATTCTGAAACGGCAGTACATATTTTAAGGAAATTAAAACCTCAAGTGACTCACATTTGTGAAAACCAAGTTTTATTATTTAAGGATTTTATTGATGAATTTCCAATTTTGGAAAAGAATTTATGAAAGCAAAACTGATTTAGTGTTAAAAGTGGTGTGGAACTTAGTAACCGAGACGTCGGGGTACTAAGGTTCTGTGTTGTGATGGACTCAATCATTTGGAATTTGAGGGCCTATATTGTATACATGAGGTATACTGTGTTGAAACATTGAAGATGTTTCTAGTGCCACGAACCTAAGACTGGTGCACCGGTCGAGAGGTGTCGTGATTGAGCACTCGGACTGTGAGGTCCTATGTTTTAATAAAAGCTTTATGGACAGTGAGGTCCTGTGTTGTGATGAAAGTTTTAAAAGTGTTTTAAAACTATGTGAGTCGTAAGCCATTTTGAGCTTCGGCAAAGAAAGAGTGAGCACAAAGAAAAGAACAAAACAAAATTGTTTTGCATGCATTTGGCATACGTGCCTGCGGTTTGTGACACAAATGCATCAATTACCCTCGGCGAAAGGTAATTACGATATGCATTATCTCATGTGCCTAGGGAGGACATGGAGACCCCATCTTACTTGCTAATGGTTGGGCCACTGGTTGTGGACGTTAGCAATGTGTTTGGCCTTGTGTGTGCCTGGCTGTGTATGCCTTTTTAAGATGGGAAGAGGTTGCGCACCTGTTGGCAGTTGGCCAAGTTAGCCAGTGTGGCTATGGAGTCTGATCAACTCATATGATGTTGGGATATCTCATGAGATTAGGACGAAAAGTAGATGATGAATAGAAGTGTCATGCATAATTTTATGGATGATGTTTGGGGTGTTAAACCCGCTGATAAACTATTAGCTTATAAATGCTTGTGTGGTAAATGTATATGTGTTATGTGGTGTCGCGCATTTAGTTATTGTGTTAAAACCATATATTGGCGTCTCACCCTTACACACATTTCAGGATTCTTCTAGTTCGATATTGTACCCTGGGTACTTTAACACAGATGGTGCAGAGGAGTCTTCTAAGTCACTCAGAGACTTAGATCTAGTTGCTTGATGAGGTATTACTTGCGGAATAACTTTTAAAACGACCAGCTTAGGGTTTGAGACTTAGATTATTTTTATAAGTATGTATGAGTATGGCTCAGAGAGCCTTTATTTTAAAATGAAATGTCTATAGCTCGGAGAGCCTATCTTTTGAATGAAAATCTAAGCTATTTCTTTTGGTCTTGTAAAGCTTATGGCTATAGCTATTATTCTTGTGTATTGATGCCTGGTTGAATTTGGTGTAACTGGAATTCTGGAGTGAAAATGTAATTATTTTAACAGGTGTTATTTGATCTGGGATGTCCGAATTACAGAGGAGACTCTGTCGAAATTTTTGTAAAACTATTAGCTTGTATTTAAGTATATTCTTTAAATGAAATAGGCTTGGCAGGCTATAATAGTAAGTATGTGTGTCGATCGATTAAGGCTTAGGTGTGGAGTCGCGACAAAAAAATTTTTACCCAATTTCTGACACTTATGTGCTTATATAAATTATTTTCCGAAAGCACCAGCAAATTATCATTTAATTTTATTTCTGGACGTGTTTAGAAGGTAATGCCCAAGGGGGGGTGTTACACGGTGCAGTTGAGAATGTGTCTGTGGCACTGCGGGTAGTGCTGCTCGCTTCAAAGGCATGGCCTTCAACAATGCTAGACCTTTTAATGATGGAAGATAACTTCCTGCAACGGTGTGTTCTACGATTTCATGAGAGTTTTATGAAGTGCTGGAGTTGAGGTAAGTGATTCTATCACTCTTTGTTTAGTTGCATGTTGTGGTATTGACATGTTCTAGTTGAGAGCATGTACGAAAACTTGGGAAAATGTGAATCAGGGAATTCTGGTTGTTATTAAGTGAGTATCATTGCAACAGGGGATTATTCCCACTCTCGGATTGGCGTATATATATATATATATATATATATATATATATATATCATGAAAGAAAAACTTTCTATGCGGTGAGGGATGTGTGAAATCTTCTTTTGATGAGTTTTGTGTGATCTGTGGGTGATAAAGAAATATGCTATATGGTCAGCCATGTGGGTATGCAAATGAGTTGATGTTATGGCTTTTGGTTACATGATTTCATTAATAGATCGATGCATAGTCATACGTTGATAATGGAAGAAACATTTGTCTAGATGAAATGAGGTTATTACTTTATGTTAATAGTTTCAGACATGTTCACTGGAGCTATGGTACCAATAAAAAGCTAGATGGCAGATATTATTAGATTAATATCAGATATGATTATAAAAAATAAATAAATAAAAAAGATTAATTCTGACATGGTATTTGTGTGTTATACATGCTTGACTTTTTTACTAACCTCATCTATATTATAGTAACATAGAGCTTTATGGAATATAGTGCATATTACGCAACAATATGTGATTTATCTTTGAATTTTTTTAAGCTAGTTGCGTAGTTCTTATCTGAACTTTTGTTTGATGTGAGTTAAATTAACTCCTTATGTGTTTATACATTATGATTGTCAAGTGACAAAATGAATATATTCTATAGACATACGTATGTGTTAAAATCCTGGAAAGTAGCTACTGAATAATGAGGCCTAATTATTGGTAGGTCAAAAATTAATTTGACCGATTTTCTCACAAAAAGCAAAACTTGGTGAACGAAACATCGAGGGGAATGAGACTTAAGCCAAATTGAAATTAAGAATGATGGGAACCCAACCTTTGTGATTGGAGATCCCATGAAGAAGGTTCAATGGGTAAGAACAAGTCACTTGTTAGTTTTGCTAGTACACAAAACTAATTTTGTTTTGTTTTGTGTCTCTTTCCTATGGTGTAATTAAGAAAGTGCTAGATACTGCATTATTGAGAGGATAAGCTTGTAAAGCTTTTAATGATTTTCATATCCCTTATGGGTGGTGTATGATTTGCAGCATGCACTTGATGAAATCACCTATATGAGTGTCAAGTGGGGCCGCTTGCATGAGATCGTGGCGAAATCTCTAAAGCACTCATGAATACCGGGCACACGCATGGCCTATTAACATAAAACGGCGTAACAACAAGAATTGTGGGGGTGTAGTGTGATTGGTAGGCCTCTAACACATATTAAGTGTCTTGGGTTCCATAGCTTGCTACACCAATTCACCGTGTGTTAAGTTTGTCAATCTAGGTCTGGTTCCAAAGCTTGCTATACACATCCGACGCATTACATTCAATATGTTAACCCATGAATTTTTTTAATCTCTTAAATGTTTTCTTTAACTTTTGAAATTTGTGGGAGATTGTTGGATATTTTGAGATATTTCAAAAGTTAAATATTTGATTTTGGTTTTGTTATTAATACACAACAAGTGTAAAATAAATTTGGTTAAATTTTTATTATTTTGTCAAATTATTTTTTGTAAAAATAATATTATATTTGAGAAAGCAAATTTTATTTTGACTTAGTCATACTTGATTTAAACTTGCTTGAACTAACAGCTTTGACCACGTCTTTAACGACTTTAATCACATGTACAATGTTAAGTTGGTTAGTTAAAAGAATTTGTTTTGATTTTATCCATAAAAATCTGGTTGCATAATAAGCTCCACACCTTCCTTAATATGCTCCAACGTCCATGGCACCATGACCGCGTTTAACCAGTTAAAAACTGTTTTGCACGTTCATTTTGCAATTCTATCATTATCTATCCAATCTTATCCAAGTTAGTCAAAGACAGATTTTGGAACTTTAACAACAACGGCTTCCTTTTGATATATGTACATAGTGCCTTATGTGCTTAACCTTTGAGAGTACACTTTTCTTGTTCCAAAAAGATTATCTCTTCTATTAATATTGTTCCTGGGTTACATTGCTTACTTGATCTATGTTATTTTTCTTTCTGTTCTGTTACCTTAGTTCATTTGCCGGGAGGGACCTGTTGTATCCTGGTGGGTTTGCGTACCACGCGGATAAACCCTTGAGGGCAGTGTGATTCCACACGCCTCAAGCTATTATAATTTGTTCGTGAGTTCCATATTTGTTCGTGTTCGTGACTTGTTGTTGTTTTGTTCATGTGCGTTGAAGACAATTTTGACAACATATATATTACTTTACTAATTGGAACTTGTGTTTGATTTTTCAGTGCATGCATCTGCAAGCATAGAGAACATTGCTACTCAACAGGTCTGCAACATATCCTTGACTACTTCAAAAGATTCAGGTTGTTGTATGTCACAAAATCCTTAATAAGTGTAAATGTTTTGACAAACTCATGTTTAATGTAATATTATCATAATTAATATTGAGGGTCCTATATTGTAAACAACAGAGATTGTTTCTCAGACATTGTCCCCCAAGTCCAACACACAAATGTCCAAGGTATTAAATCAAACTAACAGTAAAGGTATCAGAGGCATCAAGAGAAGGAAAGGCAAAATGAAGAAGATGCTAATTGAAGAGTATTGAAGATTATGTGTATTCTGTATTGTGTCTTGAACTGTTACATGAAGCTCAATATATAGGTTGAGCTATGGTTAACTAACTTAACAAAATGCAACCAATCCTAACTGTCCCTAACTGCTAACAGAAACAGTTACTAACAGAAACAGTTAGGTTCTTATACTAACAGAATTAGTTGGCTGCTGCTATATCCTTTACACCCCCCTGCAAACTCATGGGTGTGGAATCAAACACTCTGAGTTTGTTTCTACAGTTAGCAAATATGTTTTGTGACACAGGTTTTGTGAGAGCATCAGCAGTTTGTTCCAGAGAGGGAATGTGAGAAACAAGTAGTTCCTTGCTTTGGATCTTTTCTCTTACAAAGTATAGGTCTAGTTCGAAGTGTTTTGTCCTTGAGTGTAGGATGGGATTGGCGGCCAACAACACTGCACTGAGGTTATCGCAGTAGACTTGGGGAGGCTGAGATGGTGAGTAGTGGAGCTCGGATAGCAGGGATTTTAACCAGATCAATTCTGCTGTGACAGCAGCTAAGCTTCGATACTCACCTCGATGCTCGATCTTGATACTACATGCTTTTTCTTAGAGGACCAAGACACTGGATTTGAACCTAGGAAGACACAAGAGCAGCTTGTTGATTTTCTCATCATCCGGATCGAACCCCACACAACGCATCACAGAAGGCTGTTAGATTGAGGTTTGATGACCTGGTAAGAGTGATGCCATATGTGGAAGTGCCACTAAGATATCGTAAGATCCTCTTGACAGCTTGCCAGTGAGAGTGTTTGGGGTCATGCATGAATTGGCAAACTTTGTTTACTGCAAAAGCAATATCTGGTCTTGTGACTGTAATGTACTGGAGTGCTCCAACTATCGATCGATCTGGTGGCATCTTCAATGCAGGTCATCAAGAGAAGAGAGTTTCAGTCCAGTCACCATGGGGGTCTTCATGGGTTTAGCATCATGCATGTTGGCCTTTTGTAGTAGATCAGTAATGTATTTAGTTTGTGTTAAACAAACTGAGTTGGCAGACCTGTGTGCTTGGATTCCAAGGAAGTAATTGAGACCACCTAAATCCTTAAGAGGGAATTTGTAGTTTAGAGTAGTAATTAGATCAGCAATAGTGGCAGCTGAATTGCTTGTGATCAGTATGTCATCTACATAGACCAGTATTAGCACAGTGATGCCTCCTGAGACTTTGACAAATAGGGAATTGTCACACTTTGATGAGGTGAAGCCAAGTTCAAGTAGAAAATTGTGGAGTTTGTGGAACCAGGCTCGAGGTGCCTGTTTTAGACCATAGAGGGCCTTGTTTAGCTTGCATACTAAGCTGCCATTGCCTTGGACAAATCCTTGAGGTTGTACCATGAACACCTCTTCTTCTAGATCACCATTCAAAAAGGCATTATTTATGTCAATTTGACGAATTGGCCAATTGTTTGTTAGTGCCAAAGTAAGGATCACTCTCACTGTGGTTGGTTTTACCACTGGACTGAAAGTTTCAAAGAAATCGAATCCATGTTGTTGGTGGAAACCCTTGGCAACTAATCTTGCCTTGTACTTTTCTATAGAGCCATCAGCTTTCCTCTTTATTCTGAATACCCATTTGCAACCTATGGGTTCTCTGTTGGGAGGCAAGGATGTGAGAGTCCAAGTGTTTGTGTTGATTAGAGCATCAAATTCCTGTTGCATAGCCTGCTTCCAGTGGGGGCTTGACAAAGGCTGTTTTTTGACTGATTTTGGCTCGGTCGGGGTAAGATCTATTGCTGCTTTTGATGAGCTAGCCAAATATACTTTTGGTTTAGTGATTCCAGCTTTCTTTCTAGTGATCATCGGATGAGAGTTGGTCGCGATTAATCGATGCATTGGTCGTGGTCTTTGTGGTGGTGATAGTTAAATCATTAGCAGATGGTGGTTGTGAAGTGATGGGGCAGGACCTGCAAATGATTGTGACTCATTTTGATGGTCAAAATCACATTGTAAAGGAGTGAATCTGTTAGTGCAAGGTATAGCGGCGAAAGTAACCAATACAGGAATTGATGGTGTATAAGCTCACAGAATTAACATTCGAGATGCATGATTCTGGTTCAAGAAGTTTGGATTTGTTTTGAAAGGAAATTGGTTTTCATCAAACACAACATGTCTTGCAATATAGGTTTTTCCATTTGAAGCTAAACACGGATATCCTTTATGCTTATGACTATATCCTAGAAAGATGCACTCCTCGGATCTGAATTGTATCTTATGCTTGTTATAGGGTCCGGTATAAGGGAAACATAGGCAACCAAACACTTTTAAAAACTTGTAATCTGGCTTTTGGTTAAGTAGAAGTTCTCTTTGGACTCTTGTTGTCTAGATTAGGTGTAGGTAGGCAGTTGATTAAGTGGACAAAGATCTTTGAATGCCTCTCCCGCAATTGAAGAGGTAAGGAAGCATGAGCCAAGCGAGCGAGACCCATCTCCGTGATGTGTCTGTGCTTTCTCTTAGCAGAGCCATTTTGCTCATGAGTATAGGGACAACTGAATCTTTGTTGGATACCATTGGCATCAAGAAATTTAGAGAAGGCTACATACTCCTTTCCATTGTCTGATTGAATTGCTTTTATTGAGAAACCTGTTTGCTTTTCAATTTGGGTTTTGAAGTGTATAAAAGATTGCAAGGCTTGAGATTTGTGTTGCAAGAGATATATACAAGTGAATTTGCTATAGGCATCAATGAAGTGAATGTAATATCTGCTGCCATTTGAAGAGGGTAAAGGAGCAGGACCCCATATGTCTGTGTGGATTAATTGCAAAGGTGTGTTATAAACAGTGTTAGAATCATGGAAAGGTAATTTGTGAGACTTGCCAAGGTTACAAGCTTTACAAACATCAGGAATTTTATTGATATCAGGAACAAGATTACAACTTTGGAGTACAAGTTTGACTATTCTGGGGGAGGGGTGTCCTAGCCTAGCATGCCAATTGTTCATGTCACTGGCTGAAACAGAAGAATTACAAGTAGTGACTAGATTACACAGTTTATTGCAGATCTTATTCACAGAGTGAGGAATGTGGATGTTGTCAAAAGCATATAATCCATGTTTTAGCTTCCCTTCAAGTATGGTTTGATTAGTTGCCTGGCATTTCACATAGCACACATCAGGGTGGAATTCAAAAAATACTTTGTTATCTCTAGCAAATTGAGATACACTTAACAGATTTTTGGAAATATGAGAAGCATGCATCAAGTTATTCAAGAATAAAGGTTTAATAGACTTTTGAGAGAAGAAGATTGAGTTACCAATATGTTCTATAGGAGTGGAGTTTCCATCTGCCATTTTGATTTTTGTATCACCACCATAGACTGTTTTGTGCATCAAGTTAGCATCATTGGGAGTAAGATGATTTGTTGCACCCGAATCTGGGTACCAAGCAGGATCATACAGGGTTTCAGGCACTGCTAGCATACAAGAACTGTCACCATTTGCATTTTCTGCCAACATGGCTCTTCCTTGATTGTTTCCACTGGAATCTTGGCTATTCTTTTCATATCTGTACCAGCAATTTGAGGCGAGATGGCCATATTTGTCACATATTTGACATTGAGGTTTGTTGAAGGATTGTCTTCCTCCACCTCTTGAGGACTGAGAGTTTCTGCCTCTACCTCTGTAGTTGCCTCTGAAATTTGAGAATCTGCCACGGTTTGAATTGTAATTGGGAGCTCTATTGTTGGACTCTCTACCATAATGCTGATTTTGAACCAAATTAGCTTGTAATTGTTGCATTGAAAAGGCATCAGCAGAGCTTGCCTTTTGTCTTTCTACTCTTTCTTCTACTTCGTGATGAATGCTTCTATTTCTGAGATGGAGTAAGCATCTGTTCTTGAAATGATTGAGGTAACTATGGAGTCATATTCTGAGGGTAAGCCATCAAGTATTATTTGCACATGTTCCTCATCATCGATTGGTGACCCTACTGCAGTTAAGGTGTCAACCATCTTCTTGATGCCCATCAGAAATTCATTCATGCTGTTTGTCTTCTTGATGCTTCTGAGTTTTGTTTTCAGCTGGCTTACTCTGGCTCGTGTCTGAGTAGCAAAATGGACTTGCAATTTCTTCCATATTTGGAATGCATACTCACAACCTACCATTCTTGTGTGGAGGTTTTGGGACATCGATACAAGAAGCCATGTGAAGACATATGAGTCTTGTTGCTCCCAAGTTTCATAATCTGGACTGACTTTGCCAAGAACTCTATCTTCATCATTCAAGAATTTTCGTGGCATACCTCCTGATTCTGCTTCTGAGACATACTTCTGAAGTTTATGGGCTTTGATTGTACCCATCGCCTGCATTTTCCAGGTCAAGAAGTTGTCATCATCCAGCTTTACTGAGATTGGAATCATGGACATGGAGTTAGGAAGTGAAAGGGAGGGTTGAGCGGAAGCCATTTCAGGATCTTGTGCTCTGATACCATAAAGGTATCAGAGGCATCAAGAGAAGGAAAGGCAAAATGAAGAAGATGCTAATTGAAGAGTATTGAAGATTATGTGTATTCTGTATTGTGTCTTGAACTGTTACATAAAGCTCAATATATAGGTTGAGCTGTGGTTAACTAACTTAACAAAATGCAACCAATCCTAATCGTCCCTAATCGCTAATGAAAACAAATTTACTAATGAAAATGATTAGGTTCTTATACTAACAGAATTAGTTGGCTGCTGCTATATCCTTTACAAACAGGAAAAGGAAAGGGAAAAGTATCATGCATTCAAGCAATGTGAATAAGATTACAAGGCTCGATTTTGATGAAGAGTTTACAACCGATGCCAATAAAGGAGAGGGTTCTTCTACTGGTAAGTTTCTGTATCGTCACATCATAATTATTCATGTTTAGTTTTAGAATTTGTGGTCTTTTGTATAACATTCATTTTGTGGCTTAAGCTGATTTTTGTACGGTCACTATAATTATGGGTACACTTAATGAAAATGACAGAACTTCTTTTCGGTCGCCCGTATATGACAAAGCCGAGGGTCAACGTATGATCGCTTCTTATGGAATGAACTATAAATTGCCTATGTCTTTATTGAAATGTTTTTACGTTATAAGCCTTGCACTTGCATTTTTTTTGAAGCGTGTCTCAATATTGGAGATCCATCGTCTCTTTGCAATTATTGTAGGGTGCGACTATGGATTGAAGAGAGGGCTGAAAAGAGTGAGAAGGCAGATGATGGACAGTTTTCTGTGTTGTATGAAGGGACAGGTAGAACTACCACTCCTTGAAAAGCCCCCGACACTACTGCACAATCTAATTACCGGAGAAGAATGTAACACCCCTTGGGTATTACTTTGTAATATATGCGAAAATAATTTAAAAATTCTATTTATTGGTTGCTTTCGAAAAATTAACTTATTTGAGGTCATAAAACTTGGGTGTAAAAATTTCTTCCATGAATAACTCTGAACACCTTAATACATATAATAAATAGTAAATTCATATTCTTAAAGAAGTCATCACAGCATACCCTTTTTTTAATATTTTCAAAATGTCTCAATTTCCAAAAAGAGAAACTTAAAACAAAGATAATATTACAACATCACAGCTACCGACCTTTTCAACAAAAAACCCAAAACAAGGCTCCCAAGCTGGTCGCTCTAAAAGACATTATTGGAAATACCCTTGTGACATTCTCACTAACGAATACTTCTCCAAGAATCTAGAAATTAATTCCTCGAATGACCTAGTGAATTCCTTCGCTCCATTCGTACTAGTGTACCAAAGTACTACCGTAATTTAGAATAAACCTGATATATTTGTAAGGGTGAGACGCCAGTATATGGATTTAACACAATAACTACATGTACGACACAAAAGACAACATATAAACATATACATGTCATGTCAACATAAGCATCCATATCAAAGTAAATAGTTTATCAATGGGTTTCACACCCCAAACGTCATCATTTGAAAACTATGCATGAACACTTCAACTTTCAACGTCTAACTTTTCACTTAATCTCCGGAGATCCCAACACCGTGTTAATGAGTTGATCAAGCTTGATTTCTAAATAAGGCACAACGTGGTTACCATAGCACACTGTCCAACACTAGGCACAGTGATCAACATATATGGTTACCATAGCACACTGTCCAACACAAGGCACAGTGATCAACGTATATGGGTTTTCATTGTCCACCAGGGCACAAATGAAACAACGCAGCCTTAAATATCTTACCCTGCAAGGCATTTAGACATACAACGTGGCATAGAATACCTTAATTATCGAGGCACCATACATAACAACGTTGGCACGTCTGCCAATGAATGTATATAAAACATTTGTTCTTGTCATTTTTCTTTGTGATCATTCTTCTTTTTTCGAAGCTTAAGATGGCTTACAACTATTCGTAAATTTCAACGTCTTAGAATTTTCAACGTTAACACAGGACACGAAGTCCGACTGCTCAGTCACAACACCTTAGACCTTGCAATCAGTCTTAGATTTGTGGTGATAGAAAACAACATTCAACTTTAATAATGTAACCCACAACGTGGATAGGACACAAAGTCCATAACAACGTAACACGGATCAAAGATCTTCGTGGTTATATTAAATAACACTAGTATCGCGACATCTCGGATACTAGGTTCGCATTTCAACATTAACACTGTTTTCGTTCTGTGAAAAACAAATCCAAAACAAAGTCTCCGTAATTTATCCAAGTTGCCGGAAATAACCTGTTGTATAAAACTATTTTACAGAAAATACGTTTACGTTGGAAATTCGTTTTACAAAATCATCAAAATCACTCGAAACTCATTTACAAAAAATCCTTTGTAAAATCATCAATTACTTGAAATCTTTTTCTGAAAATTTTATGTTTCAAAAAGGGAGTCACTTGAGACTACAAAAACACTGTTGTTTTAAAAAAAATACTTTATGTAACCATTTTTCAGAACTAAATGACGTCTAACGTTTTAAAAGCCGTTTTAAGTCAAAATTGGACATTTTCTCCTTAAATAATTTTCTAAAACCACAATCAAGTTATTTTTCGAAAATTAATTTAATGTGATAAATTTTTATATTATTTCGAAATTATTCACGTAAAAATTAGCAGTACAAAAATAATTTCACTTTTACGTGTAACAGCCCGACTTTTCGACTTTCTGATATCATTAATGAATATATGAATGCGTATATTTATTATCTGAGTTTTTAATGATGATTTTGGTTTAACCAAAGTTAGTTTCATGTTTTGCTTGAAAACCTTAAGTTTCGGGGAGATTTGTGGTTGAAAACTCAGATGGAGCCTGATTTGAGATTTCACTGACAGTAAGAATTTACTGATCAGAAGACCTAATCTTGACTCGAGACAGAAGCCATTAGTGTTTTTACAACATTTTCAAGAATGCTGGCTATTTAAAAAATTGTCAAAAAAAAATAATATTTTATTGTTTGGTGCGGGGCCAAATGTAGAGAATCGCGTGCGGGGACCTAAGACAAGGCCGAACGGAGCAGAGTCATGTATCTAGATATTTTAGATGCCTGAAGTAAGTAGAATTTATGGCGACGTGACGAGTATTTATGGTGATCCTATCCATGTCATGATGATTTTTAGATTTTTATAAAAATATATTACTATTTTATTTTACTATCTACTTATTTACATGTTTGCCATTGTATCAAATGACCAAAATACCCCCCAAACTCCCTTGCTTGCCGTGGCCCCTCCAAATAACCCCACACTCTTGTAATTTTTTTTCTCACCATCATCTTGTTTTCTTAAGCTTTCTTACTCTTAGAACACTTGAAAACTCAAGAACACCAAGTATATTTTGTAAAGAACTTTGTCATCTTTGATCATTTCTTCTTGCTCCAAGAGGTAACATCACTATATCTTGTTCATCTAAGTCTTTCTCTTCACACATATTCATGTGTTCATGCCTTGTTCTTCATGTTTCAAGTTTGATACCCATTTCTTCTAAAATCTCTCATAAATTGTCGAAAAATCCAATGAACTTGAAACCAATTTCTATGATCTTGTAATCATCTATATATTTGTTATCCAAGAGCATGTGTTCAACAAAAATTTCCTCCCTATTTATCCTAGCTTGGCAGAACCTACATAGATGTGGGTGAGGAAGATTTTGTTTCAACTTTGTTTAAATGACGATTAATTCATGATCTCTAATACATGTTGTTGTTAATCCAAAGTGATTAGAATATCAAATAATGTCCTAAACTATTTTTGTTGTAAAGGCCGAAAATCTTAGCTTTGTGGTTAAGATGATTTTGAGTCACTTTTTGTTAAATGAGCTTTGATTATGTTCTAATCAAACTTAAGGATCATTGATCTAATAGTTGAGAAATTTTTAAAACTCCTAACTTATTGATCATGAGAGGGCCGAAACCCCAACCCTATAGAACTATTGTGTTTTGATTGATTTTGTTTATTTTGGTTGTGATTCACTGTGAAGGATTCAATTGAGAGACAAGTTACAAGTGGCGCTACGGGAATCAGGATCAAAATCTTTGCGAAGTCAAATATGAAACTTCAACTTGGTAAGAGGAGTGTACCTGAGGAGTTTCATTGAGATAGCTATGTGCTATCTAGTTGTCTGTATAATATGTGGTGTTTAGTCATTTTAAATTGTTTACTGCTTTGTTTACTGCTTGAGTTAATTATCTGCTGTGTTGTGATGATTTGCCTATATGCTTGTAAGTTGTTAATAATTGTTTTGTGATACATGCTATATCTGTGAAAGCATGCCATGATTGTATCATGTGATATATCTGATATTGATTGATGGAGTGTGAAACCTGACAGTGGTCAGAGTTTAATTGATTCAAAAGATTAAAAGTTTGTTAATCTTACGCAAATAATCTAAGATATTTAATAGTGTAAAATAGTGAAAAAGTGGGAAAATAATATTTTATTGATTTTTCCGGCAATTAATGAGTTGATGAGTGTCAGAGATGGCGTAACCGTGAAAATATTTCTCAGGTGCTAGTTTTAGCAAAATAAATTTCCCAATAATGGAAAATGATATTTGGAATAATCAAGTGACAAAAATAATTTAATTATAATTTTAAATAAATATTTTCAATTAAAAAGCCATTTTTGGTAATTTTATGAAGAAAATGAGAAAAATATTTTAATTGTTTTAAAGTTGAATTAAGAAAAGATTATTAGAGAATTGATATTATTTCTTCAAAATAAATATCTAAAGTGTGAAATTACTTTAGAAAAGGAAAACAATTTATTTTTGGCACAAACGTATTTGAAATGATTTATAAAATAATTTTAATGGAAATGAATTTCGAAAAAAGGGATTTTTCAGCAAAAAAGATTCCGTTAAACTTGGATAAGTTTTTCGGAGGTTTGGTTTTGTATTTGTTATTTCATCGAGCGAAATGTTTTAAAGAAGACAAGCGAACCTAGTTACCGAGATGTCGAGTTTCTAGGGTTCTATTTGACATGAAGATCTGGGATCCGTGTCATTAGACATGAGTGTCCTATAAAATCGTGGACTGTGTGTCCCTTAAGTTGATGTGGTTAAGCATTGTCTTCCATATCTGCGAACCTTTAGCTGGTGCGTCAGTGTAAAGGTTTGGTTATTGAGCACTCGGACCAGTGTGTCCTGAGTTGAGATTGAGCACGTGAACTTGTGTGTTCCGTGTGTGCCTAAGTTTTAAGTCTTAATAATGAAATTAAGCATGGTCGTGTGCTTGGAGCCTCGACAAGGAAATAATTACGCGACAAAGAAAAGTGTCGAGAACAAAAGTATTTCTCATGCATATTTATGGCAGACGTGCTATGTTACAGTATCTAATTGATTCATGGTGTCATCCGGGTTGTACCAATGAAAAAGTTTGGAGATCATTGAATCATATATTCCGATCAATGTTTCTGATGGTATAAAGCCCATTAACCACGATAACCATTGCGCCATGAGTAATATTGGTCAATGTGTGGACCGAAGTTTCCCGTTTATCATGATGACAATTGAGTCCTAGGTTGGCTAAGGTGTCATATTTTGCGCAAACAACTATTGGTGGTGCCTGGGGTATTCCAATTAGTTGAAACTTGTTGGACATTGGATTCTTTTCGTTGGCAATGATCCATTTAAAACTCCCGATCAACGGAAACGAAAAATGAGGAGTTGGTAGAGTGGTGAGTGAGAGTGGATTATTGAAGTGTCATGCATTCTTTCAAAATTACGATGAATGACGGGCATAAGGCCCTGTGGACTGAATTATTGCCCTATGATTATTGTGGATATACTGTGAACATTTTTTATATGTTTTTGTATGTCGTGCATATAGTTATCTTTTTGAACTCATATATTGGTTTCTCACTCTTGCATGTTTTATTGTGATTCCTCTACTTGAGTATATATTTGAATCTGAGATTAGATGGACCCGGAGTTACCTCTGGCTCATTTGAGGCTACGTGCGATAACGTTTGATCATGCACATCACGGTGGTCCATGGGAGATTAACCCAGGGGCACTCAGCGCCACCTATTCTGGCCCTAGTCGAGAGGTCATCGGCACAATAGTTGCGGGACCACAGCGGAGAATGCGTTTCATGGAGACTGTCGAGGTACCTCTACCTCCAGTGTGGCTATACCTGCAGTACTTGACTGAGCACGGGTTACTTAATATCCCACCCCAACTGATTCAGCCTCCTCAGGTGGCAGTACCAGCAGCACCTCCTATCGAGGTGGTTTTGGACGAGGTCGAGGAAGACCCAGATGACGTTGAGGATGATCCTGAGTTACACCCTCCTTTGTAGGTGAGGGTGATCATCATGATCTCCCCAATGGGTTTCATTAGCCTGACCAACTATAGGTGTAGTCTTTTGGGGTAGCGAGTCTTGTCAGTTTTTGAATCAAGCTACTGAGAGCCATGAGTTTTGTATGGTTCTAGAATGCTTGTTACTTTATATGTATGTCTTTATTTTCTCTACTTAGTTTTATGGAGAATGGCCTATACTTATGAGGGCTTTTTTGTGATATCCTAATAGTGATATAGTGTGTATTTAACAGATGATGCGTATACTTATATACATATATGTTGGTTTATGTTCTTGATGTTTTTTTTTAAAAAAATCATCACCAGTGAGTGTTGCCAGCATGGCTGGAAGAAAATATGGATTTGTCATAGTTGATGACTATTCTAGATACACATGGGTACTCTTCCTAACACACAAGGATGAGTCTTTTAAGGCTTTTTCAGTATTCTGCAAAAGAGTACAAAATGAGCAGGGTTTATGTATTTCTACCCTTAGAAGTGATCATGGGGGAGAATTTGAAAATGAGCAGTTTAGACAGTTCTGTGAGGAGAGTGGAATCTCTCACAATTTCTCTGCACCTAGAGCTCCACAGCAAAATGGAGTGGTTGAGAGAAAGAACAGATCTCTGCAAGAGATGGCCAGATCTATGCTCAATAAAAATAATCTCCCTAAGTACTTCTGGGCAGAAGCTGTAAACACTGCTTGTTATGTACAAAACAGAATACTTATTAGGCCTTTTCTAAAAAGGGCTCCTTATGAATTGTGGAAAGGAAAGAGCCCCAACATATCTTATTTTCATGCTTTTGGATGTGAATGTTTTATTCTGAATACCATAGATAATCTTGGAAAGTTTGATTCTAAGGTAGATAAAGGTATTTTCGTAGGATATTCTGAAAAGTCTAAGGCTTTTAGAGTATACAATTCAAGAACTTATATTATTGAAGAATCTGTTCATGTTAAATTCAATGTTGGATTAAAGACTGATAAAGAACTATCAGATCTAGAAGATGATCTTGCAGGTCTTGATATAAACAAGCCAAAAAATCAACAACCCGGTCTAACCAAAACAAAACCTGTGCCTGAGGTTGAAAGACAAGTGGAACAGACGAGTCAACAGACAAGTCAAGATCTTCATGATGATCTCAAAAAGGATTTGAAGTTCAACACTCATCATCCTAAGGATCTTATTATTGGAAATCCTTATGAAGGAGTAAGAACCAGATCCACATTAAGAAAATCAAGCAATGTGGCCTTTATTTCAGATTTGGAGCCTAAACGTATTGAAGAAGCTCTTGAGGATGAAAGCTGGATTCTTGCTATGCAAGAAGAACTTAACCAGTTCACCAGAAATGATGTATGGACTCTTGTCTCTAAGCCTAAAAACAAGTCGGTTATTGGAACAAGATGGGTCTTCAGAAACAAATTGGATGAAGATGGTCAAGTTGTCAGAAATAAGGCAAGGTCAGTAGCTCAAGGATATAACCAACAAGAAGGTATCGATTATACTGAAACCTTTGCACCTCTAGCTAGAATAGAAGCCATACACATTTTAATGTCATATGCTGCACAACACCAAATTACCTTGTTTCAAATGGATGTAAAAAGTGCTTTTCTAAATGGTATAATTGAAGAAGAAGTATATGTTAAACAACCCCCTGGTTTTGAGGATACTGATAAACCAGATAACGTTTTCAAACTTAAAAAGGTATTATATGGTTTGAAACAAGCACCTAGAGCATGGTATGATAGACTCAGTTCTTTTCTCATGCATAATGGTTTTACTAGAGGACAAGTAGACACTACTCTGTTCAAAAAATGCTCTAAAGAGAACTTTATTATAGTTCAAATATATGTTGATGATATTATTTTTGGAGCAACTAATGAAAAGCTGTGCAAGGAATTTTCAAATCTAATGCAAGCTGAATTTGAGATGAGCTTGATAGGAGAATTGAAGTTCTTCATTGGATTACAAATCAAGCTGACAAGTGATGGAATTTACATTCATCAACAAAAATATACCAAGGAGATACTAAAGAAATACAAAATGAAAAATGAAAAGCTCACAAAAACCCCTATGCAACCCAATGCAAAACTAAGCAAATGTGATGAAGGTAAAAAGGTAGATCAAACTGTCTACAGAGGTATGATTGGCTCTCTACTGTACTTAACTTCAAGCAGACCTGACATTCAATTTAGTGTCTGTATGTGTGCTAGATTCCAATATGATCCTAGAGAATCTCATCTTAAGGCTGTTAAAAGAATATTTAGATATTTGCTTGGAACTGCTAATCTTGGTTTGCTGTATTTAAGATCAAAAGAATGCATATTAGCGGGATATTGTGATGCTGATTTTGCTGGAGACAGAATAGAAAGAAAAAGCACCAGTGAAGGATGTCACTTCACTGGAGCAAGTTTAGTCTCATTGTCAAGCAAGAGGCAGACAACCATTGCCCTGTCTACTGCTGAAGTAGAATACATCTTTGCTGCTAGTTGCTGCTCTCAACTCTTATGGGTAAAACATCAACCTGAGGATTACTCTATTTATGAACATAACATATCTGTATGGTGTGATAATTCCAGTGCTATATGCTTAACTAAAAATCCAATTCAGCATTCTAAGGCTAAGCATATTGAAATCAAACATCATTTCATTAGGGATTATGTTCAGAAAGGCATCTTTGATATTAAGTTTGTTAAAACTGAAAATCAATGGGCTGATATTTTCACTAAACCTCTCGCAGAAGAAAGGTTTTTATTTATTAGAGATAATCTAAACATGCATTGCATTGTTGAATGACATGTCTGAATGTTAACCTGTCTGCTAAAAATCTGTCATTACTCCTATATACATGTTCTTTTAACGAAGCATTAGTTCAGGGAGAGTGATGATACAATAGTTTAAGTGGAGTATGCCTCATATGCTTGTTGCATTACTATGATTTTCTTAACATGTTATCTTGCCCTTAACATATCTCATAAATAAAACTTGATAACCCTTTTTGATGTTGACAAAAGGGGGAGAATAGGAGAAATGAGAATGGGAGAATTAATAATGAGAAATGTGATATAAATGTGTTATAGAAGAATGAATATGAATGAATATGATATGAATCTTAAATAATACATGGACATGAGTATGTTATGATAGTTGCCATAATTGCTCAGATAAATCTCTTAAGAAAGATTGCTCTGATAAGTTAAACGGATTATATGATTAATCTTAATGACTGATCAAGCATCTACATGACCTGTCCGCTTAAGAAAATTTCAACCTATCTGATATATGTTATTTTCTTTGTTGATATTTTCTGAGGTTCATTAAATCATCTCAATGTTTGTCATCATCAAAAAGGGGGAGATTGTTAAGTCTCTAAAATGTCTGATGTGCATTTCCCTAAGTTTTGATGAGAACTAAACATTGGTTAATGATTTAATTAACCTTCATATTGGTTCCTAACCTGTCTATCTAGTGTGCAGATTAAATAATAAAATCATCCGTCCAACGCAAGTGATAGAAACTCACGTCCAACACTGTAGTGATTGAAGCGCACGTCCAACATAAGTGATAAAAGCGGGCGTCCAATAAAGTGATAAAAGCCAGTGTCCACTAAAGTGATGAAAGCCAGCGTCCACTAAAATAAAAGCCAGCGTCCACTAAAGTGATGAAAGTCAGCGTCCACTAAAGTGATAAAAGCCAGCGTCCACTAAAGTGACAGAAGCGCTCGTCTACTGAAGCAATAGAAGCGCTCGTCTACTGAAGTGATAGTAGTGCTCGTCCACTAAGGTAACAGAAGTGCTCGTCCACACAAGTCTTTGGACTTGCTGAGTCCTTAATATGGAGCTCGTCTACTAGGTTACGTTCAACTAGTTAAAGGAGTATCCGTCCAATGACATAGCATTTGGAGCTCGTCTACTAGCCCGAATGTAAAATCTTAAATGGCTAGATGGACACAACTATTTTCAAGATGGGCGCGCTTATCCTATGAACGTGAATTCTCTTAGAATTATCTGAATCTTATTTCAAGAACCAGAATAAAGAAAAGTCAGAAGTTACTCTCTCAAGCAACCTCGGATATCAGAACCAAAGACCAGTTAAAGATTGCTTCGAACATGCTTTATTCCCTAGTACCTCTGGTCCTTACACGAAAAGGGAATTGTACTCAGCAAAGTACAAAAAGCTCTCTACACACCTCTGATATGGCTGTATCACGATGCATAAAGCCATGATCCTTCATGTTAGAGTATAACCAATGTTCCTATTGCATTAATGGCTACCCAGAACGACTCTATTGCATTTAATGAAGTTTTTCTATAAGCCAACATCTGAGGGAATGTCTCTAACGGATCCTAAATGCTTGATGACCATAGATACAAAAGTTATTGAAGATGACGCACAGATAAGAGAGAATACACATAGCATTAAAGAGCCATTACTATGCGCATTAATATCTTCACTCTTTCATTCTATATTCTTCAATCATTTGAAGTTATTACACAGACTTTCCTAAGCTTTACATTTAAACCACTCTTTGAGTGTTAGTGAAAGATCTGTCTGTGAGAAGTTGTATTTATTACAAACCAAATCTCTCAAACAAACCTGAGTGAGACTGAAGAGGCTAAGTGCGCAAAGAATACTTGTCTTGAGCCTGAAAAGGCTAGGTGTGCAAAGAATACTTGTCTTTGAGCCTGAAGAGGCTAGGTGTGCAAACAATACTTGAGTCTGTAACCTGATCAGTTATAGTGGATAAATCTTGGTGCTGCCAAGGACTGGACGTAGCTCTTTGCTTTGAAGAGTGAACCAGGATAAATAACTGTGTCAATCTCTCTTTCCTTATAACCTCTTTAATTGCTTTAGTTTTCTTACGTCTATCAAGTGGTGTGTTTGCCAAAAGTCACCCGCCCATCCTGTATCATTCCACTCGTCCAAACTTAGCTTCTATTTGTGAAAAGATTTCAACTTTGCTTAAATTCTGATAAACACAATTCAACCCCCCTTCTCGTGTTTATAGTTGTCTATTTCAGTGTTTGTGTGCAGGAATTCATGATTAAATTCTCAAGTTCGGTTGATTAGGAGTTTGCTTGAAGATAGAGCTTGAAAAGCAAGAAAAATGAGCATGGCAGAACTTGTCACGACCTGGATGTGACAGCCATCACGGCCATGATCGTGCACAATTGAATAAAAAGAAGAATCCAGCAATTAGAAGTTGTCACGGTCACGGCTATGACAGGAAAGAATGATGAGAGATTGAAAAGTCAGAAGTTGTCACGGCCTGGCCTTGACAGGCATCACGGTCGTGACGCGTTAATTTTGGGATTCTGATTTCTGTTTTTGATATGATTTGTAATAGGTTTAATCCCAAGTTATCCTAAACTATAAATAGGATAATTAGGCTCGAAATTAGGGATATCTTGACTGATACCTTTGGCTTAATTTAGGATTTCTCTTCTTCTCCAATTTCTTCTCCTCTCTTAGGATTTTTATACTTTTGTTAATCAAGATTGCTTTGACCATGGCAATGCTTGAGTAGTCGTTTTATTTCTTGGAATTGGGGCTATGGCCAAGACTCGTTTTATGTGATGAATTGATATTTTTCCCTTTTCGTTAATTTCAATTTGCTTTAGATTTGGTTCTTACCGTGCTTCATCCATGTGAATTGATTGATCACCTATTTTCATGTCTTAGATATTCTAGGGAGGAATTGAGAAGTGAACCTAGGTATTGGATCCATAAGAATTGAACTTAAGACTTAAATCGCGAGAGTTAGAAGCGGTCATTCGAGGGTTCGTTGAATTGTCACAAACCTCATTGGGTCCAATTTAAATACAATTACCACTAGAGTAGGGACTGGTTTAATTGGACACGGTTCTTGTATCTCGAGAGGGAACAACTTTATTAGGATAAATTCACCTTCAAAGCATTTTGATAATTAACAATAGGGTAGTCAATTTAGTAGCATAAGCAGTCTTGTTGTTAACCAAATTCCTAGAAATCTCTTTTAATTTGAAAAACATCCGAATTGATTTACTTTCCTATTTTGTTTGATTACGATTTTTATAATTGATTTGTTACTTAATTTTAAATTCAAAAACCAAATCTTTCCTTGTTTAGTTTAATTGATTTAATAATTAATTGTTGTTCAAGATCACGGTCTCCGTGGGTTCGATCTTTTTATTACTTAACGACCAAGTCGTACACTAGCGGATTCACGCTATCACATTGGCATCCCTATTAATCGTTCACAAATCATTCTATGCATGACTTTTAAGATTGTTAGCCATTTTTAATGATTTGACAATTTATAATTAATTGATAGTATACAAATATAGAAATTGGTGAATAAATAACAGCTTTGGCAGTAATAATAATTAATTAGTAGATATAATAATACATTTAAAAAATAATATAAAAATTAATACTAAGTTTTATTTTTTTCATCGTGCAAAATTAAGATATTGTAAATGAGAATACAATTAAATGATATAATATTAAATGAAAATATGTAAATGATTTAATAAATAATTAAGTTCTAAAAATTATTAAAAAAGGATATATAATTATTCCACGATTACTTTTTTTGAAATCGTTGTTCTAAAAAAAGAATCAAATGGAAAAACTCTGAATAACTAATATTTACATAAAATAAGAAAATAATATATAATATTTGTAACTTATAAGGAAAGGAATGGGGACAAATCAACCTATTTTACGTTTTAAATACTATCTTTAACATGCTCTTTATTATCGTAGGACCCACTAAATAGAGAAGGAACCAATGTGTTTTAGTGATTCTTGAAATTCACACAATCAAATTGAATAGAGTGTGCTACTAGCATGTTTTTATTATTATAGACTAAAGCCCCAACTGGTTCTTAAAAAAAAAACATCACAGAGGAATATTTGGTAAATAAAATATGAAAAATATCAATTTTGTCCTAAAATCTCAAAAGAAATACTAGCAAAACACTCTCAAATACTCTATTTCCAACACGCTCATTCCTATTGGATGAAATTCATGTGGGTCCAATATAATTCAAGTGGGTTCCACATATATTAGTGAGACCCATTTTCAAAATAGTAGGACGCACATGAATTTCAAAGTGTTGAAAATATATTTTTAAAAAGTGTGTTGCTAACACTCATATCGACGAAATAGTCCTTTTAGGACAATTTTTAAGATAATCTTTAGGAACGTTTTTGACCCTGCAAGGGACTACTTTGATCTATATTTAAATTTGTTGAAGATCAAATTGGAATTTTTCATTTTTCAAAAATCAAATATGTATTCGTATTTTTTTCATGGATCAGTTTGATCCTTTACTCTTTATTATAATATAAAAATAACTATATTTATTATTTTAATTACAATAGAAACTATAATTAGTAATTTAATTTCATTAAAAACTATAATTACTTTAAAATAATTAAAATACTTGTTTAATCGAATTTTATGTTTTTAATTAATTTAGTTAATTTAATTTAAAAATATCCACTAGTTATTTTATTTTATTTATTTAATTTTTAAGAACTATCCAAAATTTTTTATAACAAGGGTAATCGTGGAAACGAAAAAAAAGCTCTGCCTCAACGATCTTTCTTAGCACAATTGGGAGGACTGAAAATTTTGTGGGATCCACGAGTTATTTTTTCTCTCTCTGTTGTTTCGTCGCATTCCAAACAATGAGGAAGTCTTATTTCTTCGCTCTCTCGGGTGATTCTCTCTGGCGTCTTTCTCACCAACCAAACAGACAACAAAGAAAGCAAAATTTAGAGAACTTAAAAAAAGTGAGAGGAGAATATCCGTTGTCTATGGATTTCAAATATCATCGCATGCGTGTTTCAAATTAGAGAAATTGGTGAATAAACAGTAGATTTAACAGTAATAATTATTAATTAGTAGTTTAAAAACTTTGGAAAAAATCTTTATATAAAAATCGGTCTTTTAAAAAATGAGATTGAGTTCAGAGTCAGTTACACATCGTTCATTTTATGATTAATATCTTAAATTAGTTAGTCAGTTAAATTATTTGGACAACCTTAAATCTGAATGATCCAGCACCACACTTTTCATAGGGTATAGATGCATGCAATTTTATTTCCATAATAATAATATGCTCCATACACATCCCTCCTAGAGAAAACGCGACAATATTTATAGCAAAACTAGTTTCCAACATATTCTAGACAAACATTGCAGACCCGAAATGCAAAATAGCCAAGGAAGGGATGTGTAGGAGGATGCATGCAAAGGGCTCAAAGAGCTTTGATGATCTCTTCAGCACTGGAGATAGTGAATTCTCCTCCACTTTCAATATTTGCAACCTTCACCTTAAGGGCATCCACCAAAAGAGCAAACCTCTTAGAGCGGATGCCAAGTCCTCCCTCTGTAAGGTCAAGCTCAAGCCCAAGGGCGTAGGTGTATTTGGCAGAACCATCAGCAAGGAACTTCACATGCTTGTTCTCCGGGAAAGTCTTGGCCCATGAACTTATCACAAAGGGATCATTCACTGCAAAATTCAATTCAATCACAAATTAATTAACCATTTACAAATTAAATTCAACAAGACTTTGACCACTATAATCATGATGATTTAAATCTCACCGCTGATACAGATCAGTTCATCAACACCCTTTACTTTCAGCTCTCCAGCTCTCTCAATGAAGCCAGGCACATGCTTCAAGCTGTTCCAAAGAAACAAATTTAGACCTCAAGTTCAAAACCATTACAATTTACAACAAGTACAGAGTCATGTCAACACCATATCCATGATCATCCACTTCAATCCAATTCATCACATTACTCAAACGGATTTTTTAAATTTTTTCTCTCTGAAAATCAAAATAAAAAAATTCTAGCTTTTGCCATACAGAATTTTACTCAAAAAGGCATCTTAAAAAAACAAAAAAAAAATTAAAATAAGCAAGGATACGAGTTTGGGGATAATAAAGGAGAGAACTTCAACTACCCCAGCTGGAAATTCTCTTAGATCAGAGTAGCAGCATTTCATAATTCCAAATAAAATTGATAAAAAGCGAAACTTTGACGTAAAAACAAGTGAATCTGAAACACCCATGAAGCTGATTCCTATTATCTTTCAATTGGGTTAATATTTGTAACATGAAAATCATGAAAGAAAAAAAAATTGGAAATTGAAGGAAAGGAACCTGCAAACAGGAGTGAAGGCACCGGGAACAGCAAAGATGATGACTTTCTTGCCAAAAGCGAGGGAATGGATGGAGACAGATTGTGGTTTGTTTCCTTCGTCCAAGTAGGACAGAGTGCCGTCTGGAATGACATCACCCACTGCGACCGGAGCCATTGATGATTATGCTGCTGTTTCTGATGATACGGTGTTTTCTATGACCTATGTATCTCAAGTGTCTGTACTTGTACCACAGACCCCGCTTATATATCAATATATCATAAACATTTTTTTTGACAGACGAGTCGTTGCTTAGAAGGATCTAGAACTAGAATGAATCTGGTCATCTATTAATGAAAAATATATTTTTGACATACTTTTAGGACAACATACGATGACAATATAACAGGTTATTTTTTATTTTATTTTTTTAAATTTAGTTTTCTTGATAAATAAATTTTTTGATTAAGCAT
This sequence comes from Sophora flavescens, assembly GCA_030762895.1. Lineage (NCBI taxonomy): Eukaryota > Viridiplantae > Streptophyta > Magnoliopsida > Fabales > Fabaceae > Sophora > Sophora flavescens. The sequence continues at coordinate 104,451,766 of CM061066.1, read as the reverse complement.
GTATAAATATCTGGTTAACCACGTATAAATATTTGATTAATTCAATTCATTATCTGGTTAATAGGTTTTTGGAGGAATAAAATTTTTGGTTAAGCATGTGTAAATGTCTGGTTAATTCAATTCATTATCTGGTTAATGAGTTTTTTTGAGAAATAAAATTTTTGGTTAAGTATGTGCAAATATCTGGTTAATTCAGTTCATTATCTGATTAATGAATTTTTTGGTTTAGTATGTACAAATATCTGGTTAATCACGTACAAATATCTAGTTAATTCAGTTAATTATTTGGTTAATGGGTTTTTTGAGAAATAAAATTTTTGGTAAAGTATATGCAAATATCTGGTTAATCACGTACAAATATCTGATTAATTCAGTTCATTATCTCGTTAATGGGTTTTTTGAGAAATAATTTTTTTGGTTAAGTATGTGCAAATATCTGGTTAATCACGTGCAAATATTTGGTTAATGGGTTTTTTTAGAAATAATTTTTTTAAAAAAGTCAAAATTATTATAAAAAAAGAAAAAAAAGAAAAAAGAAAAAAAGTAGCACTACAATAGCATATGTTGTCCCATTTGTGTGTCAAAATAACACAACTGTGTATTAATTTAGGCATAATTAATAAAATATTCATTGAAAAATATAGGGAGTATTTGCCAAAAAGGGTAATTGTCGTTTAAAGTTTATTATATTATTCATCAATAGGGATCACAATGAGTATTGAACTCACCGAGTACCTACAAAAATTATCCATAATCGATTGGGTAATTACGCTTTTAAAAATATGAGTATTGGCAGTTAATTACCCATAAAATTCAATGGGTACGGATACGAGTATGAGTACTCTAGTATCTAACCCACTCCATACTCACACTCTTATATATATATATATATATATATATATATATATATATATATATATATCTATATCTATATATATATATATATATATATATGAGATATATCAAGTGAGAGTATCTTTTTTATGTGGGAGTGAAAGGAATAGATCATAATCATTAGATCCAATTTTGAATGGTCAAGATTCACTCACACACACACCGACCCACCCATCGTGTATGTTTTATTCTCCATATGTTAACCCACCCACCGTGTATGTGTTATTCTCCATATGTTATACATTTCTTTAATGATTTGTCTTTTAAATTTATCCATAGTTGCTATGGTGAATATGCGTCTGTAGGTACCAAGCAGGCAGTGGCGGACTAGGACCCCAACTCAGTGGGGGCGATTTAATTAAAAAATAAAAAATTAATTATAATTATTAGGCTTAGATCACACACACACATATCGTGTATGTGTTATTCTCCATATGTTATACATTTCTTTAATGATTTGTCTTTTAAATTTATCCATAGTTGCTATGGTGAATATGCATCTGTAGGTACCAAGCGGGCAGTGGCGGACTAGGACCCCAACTCAGTGGGGACGATTTAATTAAAAAATAAAAAATTAATTATAATTATTAGGCTTAGATATGTTTTTGATTCCTATAAAATTGGTAAAAATGATTTTAATCTCTATAAAAATTTTATTTATTTTTAGTCCCTAAAGATAGAAAAATTATATGTTTTAATCCACGACGAGTGATTAAAATACACTACTTTTATTAAATTTAAGACTAAAAATAAATAAAATTTGTGTAGGGACCAAAGTCAAATTTTATGAGGATAAAAACATATTGAATCATAATTATTTTTATACATATATGAATATAAAGATAGAGAGGACTGGTTGAGGGTGAGAGTTTGAAAGAGAAGAGAGGTTTGGACTTTGGGTGGTTGTGTTTGTTGGAAATAAATAATGAAAAAAGAATAGTGGGTTCAAATATATAATAATAGTGGGGGCAAAATACAAACACCTAAGATATTTATTTGTAATTTCATTAAAGTCAAGGTGTGCACTTGCATACCCTCATATATATATATATATATATATATATATATATATATATATATATATATATATATATATATATATATATATATATATATATATATATATAGGTCCGCCCCAAGCGGTTAAGGGTACGTGTATTAAAATTATTGCCCATGATTTGGCAATTTATAATTAACTGATAGTATAAAAATATAGAAATTGGTGAATAAGTAACAGCTTTGGTAGTAATAATAATTAATTAGTATATACTCCCTCCGGTTCATATTATAAGCAAAAAATTATTGCAACACACATATTAAGGTGGTTAGTTAATCTCATTTAATTTGGTAAAAAAATTATGTTTTTATCTAAATTACCCTTTATGTTAATGAGAAGTTGCTCGTGTTGTTGGGAATAGAAGGAGTCATTGAAAACCAAAATTTGTATCAAATAAAGGGTATTTTAGATATAATTTCATTAAATGGGTCATTGAAAAACAAATTGCTTATATATTGGACCAAAAGATTTGGGATTTTTTTGCTTATAATATGGACCGGAGGGAGTATAAAAATACAATTAAATGATATAATATTAAATGAAAATACGTAAACGATTTAATAAATAATTAAGATTTAAACATTATTGAAATTAAAAAAGGAAATATAATTATTCCACGATACTTTTTTAGAAATCGTTGTTCAAAAAATTAGAATCAGATGGAAAAAATCTGAATAACTAATATTTACATAAAAATAAGAAAATAATATATAATATTTGTAAATTATAAGGAAAGGAATTTATTATTCATAATTTTACTATAATAATTATATATTAATACAGTAAATCAGTAAATGGATAACTAGTATTTATATTAAAATAAGAAAATAATATATAAATGATTTTATCTATATTAGGATCGAAAATTTGGGATCTTAATATTATTAAAAATATTTTAAATAAATATTTATGCTTTTAGAGTTATTATTTATTATACCGACTAAATAAATGTAAATAGTAGTTAGATAATTTTTTCTAAAAAAAACTGCTTGTAATTTGAGTAACATGCGATGTTTGTATTTTTTTCTTTTTTTAATTTGAAAGGGACATGATTACAATTGACATTGCCACATTGGACCTAATATAAAAATTATAAATAAAATCTTTATTTTGTTATAGCTGCTATTTATTACAGAGTAATCCTATCAACACACTATTTTAAATAGGCAAAACGTTTTTTATTTTTCACTTTGCTCTTATATGTTTTGTTTTTTTATTTTGATTTCATACGTTATGTTTTATCATCACGTTATTCCTAAAATTGATACCATCTAATTGACGGAAATGACTGATATAAAAGATGAAACATAAAATATAGGATCAAAATGGAAAAAAGGTATGTTCCTATTCATTGCTCGTCATTTTGGTATATATCGGGATTATACGTTATGTTTCGTCTTTTATGTTAGTCTTAAAACTGACATCGTCATGTACAAATTGACGAAAATGACTAATGTGTCAATCATACATAACGTATATGACCTATTTGAAAGGGAAAAACTTATAATTAAGACCAATGTAAAAAAAAAGGGACGAATCAACCTATTTTACATTTTAAATACTACTTTAACATGCTCTTTATTATCATGGGACCCACTAAATAGAAAAGAGACTAATGTGTTGTTGTGATTCATGAAGTTCACACAATCAAATTAAAAGGAATGTGTTACTAGCATGTTTTTATTATTATAGACTAAGGGCCCCCAGCTTTTTTTTTTTAATTTATGAACAAAAGAATGGATTATATGAGAACAACAGGTACCTGCTCATATACTGTTGGATATTTAGAGATATTTCAAAAGTTTAATGTTTTATTTTACTTGTGTAATTATCACACAACAAGTGTAAAATAAATCTGGTTGGTTTTTATTATTAAATCAAATTAATTTTTGTGAAAATAATTTTATATTTTATTTTATTTTGTATGTTACTTGTTTTGTTTTGATCCTAAAATTCTGGTAATTCTATTTGACCAACTTCGAAAATTTTGGACCTGCTGCACGTTGGGTTGTTGGATAAGTTGATCCAAATTTTTTGGATCTTTGCTGCAGTTTCAAAGGCCTATAAGTATATTTAAATATACACAATTTAAAAAGGAGACCATCAGACCATAAAAGGGAAAACGGTGGACTTCGACCAAGTTACTGTTTTGAAAACAAAAGCTGCCTTCTGTCATGTATAACAGTTGCATTACGTGAACAATTTAGAAACACACATTTCTTCTTTTAAAAATTCTTTTTCTCCTCTATTATTTAGTTCCTGGGTTTTACATTGCCTGCTTCATCTATATTAATTTTCTTGGCTGTTATGTTACCTCGTTTTATTTGCCGGGAGGGGCCTGTTGTATCCTGGGAGGTTTGCGCACCACGCGGATAAACCCTTGAGGGCAGTGTGTTTTTCACATGCCTCAGGCTTTTGAGATTTGTTCGTGACATGTTGCTGTTTTTGTTCCTATGTTCGTGCTACGTTGAAGACAATTTTTAAACAACAATCTCCAGGGTTTATAATGTCTGACAACGTAACCGTCGAGGAGCAACATACACTAAGCAACAATGGCCTCTACGACGTCGTTTTCAGGTCTTAGTCTTCCTCGTTCTGTTCCAGTTTTGGGTCAAAGAAACGATGCTTGATTCAGTTCTCATTCAGCTTTCCCGCAAAACCCAGTTCCCTGAAGACACTAAATTCGGTGTTGTTGAAGAAAAGAGAAGCTTTCGCAAATGGGTTTCAGAGAACTCGGAGAAATCCCAAACACTTCTCTGTTCACTGCGCAGCTTCAACTGGAAAGATCACAAGTCAAGAATTCACGGAAATGGCGTGGCAAGCGATTGTCTCGTCGTCAGAAGTGGCAAAGGAGAACAAGCATCAGATTGTGGAGACAGAGCACTTGATGAAAGCTTTGTTAGAGAAAAAGAATGGGCTTGCTCGCCGGATATTTTCCAAGGTTGGGGTAGATAACACTCGGCTTCTACAGGCTACCGATAAACACATTCAACGGCAACCCAAGGGTCAGGGAGGTTCGAATCAGATGCAAGGGCAGAGTTTTGGGGGGTTAAGGGAGCGCAACAAACCAAGTTTCGACGGGTGGCACCCCGGCTCAGCCGAAGCAGAGGGTTAGGGCCAGGAGAGGTCAAGCCACGGACCCACACAGCATCGCTGAGAGGTTATGAAGGGAAAGAGTTGCTGAGAGAATGAAGGCTTTGTAGGAACTGGTTCCCAATGCCAACAAGACAGACAAGGCCTCCATGCTGGATGAGCTCATCGACTATGTCAAGTTCCTACAGCTCCAAGTCAAGGTGAGATTCCCCTCTATTTTTCAGTTTCTTTAGAAAAATTAAAAGGGTTAGATCTGATAGGGGCGACGAATATATTTTATTTAATGAATTTTGTGAAAAGGAAGGCATAATACATGAGGTAACTCCCCCATATTCACCCGAATCTAATGGTATAGCTGAAAGAAAAAATAGGACTTTAAAAGAAATGATGAATATTATGCTTGTTAGTTCTTTTGCACCTGATAACCTTTGGGGTGAAGCTATTTTAACTGCATGTTTCTTGCAAAATAGAATACCTCATAGAAAAACGGTAAAACGAACGCCGTATGAGTTATGAAAAGGTTATATGCCTAATTTGAAATATTTGAAAGTGTGGGGGTGCCTAGCTAAGGTTATGATTCCTGAGTCCAAGAAAAGGAAAATAGGTTCTAAAACTTCTGATTGTATGTTTATTGGATATGCTCAACGTAGTGCTGCATATAGATTTCTTGTTTTGAGAAGTAGTGTACTTGATCGTAACACTATTGTTGAGACTAAAAATGCTGAATTTTTAGAACATATATTTCCTTTGAGATCTGTAAATATTTCTATAGAAAATAATTCTATTGAAAATATTTCTTCCGAGAATAACTGTGAAAACTTATATGAGGATTTGAGAAGGAGCAAAAGACAGAGAAAAGAGACTTCGTTTGGAAATGATTTTTACACTTACCTTGTTTAAAATGATCCTTTGAGTTTTTATGAAGCTATTTCAACTACTGATGCCCCCTTTTTGGAAAGAAGCTATTAAAAATGAAATTGATTCAATTTTGAAGTGCAACACTTGGATTTTAGTTGACTTACCCCCGGGAGCAAAACCTATTGGTTGCAAATGGATTTTTAAAAGGAAATTTTTTCCCGATGGTTCAATTGAAAAATATAAAGCTAGATTGGTAGCAAAAGGTTTTACGCAAAAACAAAATATTGATTATTTTGATACATTTGCTCCCGTGACCAGAATTTCTTCAATTCGAATTTTGATAGCCTTGGCTTCAATTTACAAACTTGTTATTCACCAATGGATGTGAAAACTGCTTTCTTAAATGGTGATTTGGAAGAAGAAATTTATATGACACAACCCGAAGGATGTGTTACTCCTGGTCAAGAAAATAAAGTGTGCAAACTTCTCAAATCCTTATATGGTTTAAAACAAGCACCAAAGAAATGGCATGAGAAATTTAATCAAACATTGATTAACGATGGATTTTCTCCTTTTGAGGTTGATAAATGTGTGTACACCAAAATATTAAATGGGGAATGTGTTATTATCTGCTTATATGTAGATGACATGCTTATCTTTGGTACTTGTGATGATGTAGTGATTAGAACAAAATCTTTTCTTGCATCAAAATTTGATATGAAAGACATGGGTGAAGCAAGTGTAATATTGGGAGTTAGAATCATTAGGAAGGGTGATAGCATAATGCTATCCCAAGGACACTATGTTGAGAAACTTCTCAGGAAGTTTGGTCACTATGACTCAAAGCCAGTGAGTACCCCTTATGATGCTAACTCTCATTTGAAGAAAAATAAAGGTGATCCTGTTAATCAGTCTCAGTATGCCCAAATTCTTAGGAGCTTGCTACATTTGATGAATTTTTCACGACCTGACATTGCATATGCAGTAGGACGATTGAGTAGATATACTCAAAGTCCTAGTCAGGATCACTATGAGGCACTTGCTAGGCTCATGAGATATTTGAGAGGTACCATGAACTATGGTATTATATATAGTGGATTTCCCACTGTACTAGAAGGGTACAGTGATGCTAACTGGATATCTGATTCAGACGAGACAAAACCCACTAGTGGTTATGTATTCACACTTGGTGGTGGTGCAGTTACTTGGAGATCAGCCAAACAAACAATAATTGCTAGATCTACTATGGAGTCAGAGTTTGTAGCTCTGGAGTTGACTGGTAGTGAAGCTGAGTGGTTGAGAAACTTCTTGGCAAATATTCCTTTAGGAATTAAACCAACCCCATCAGTGTCGATGCATTATGATTGTCAATCGGCAATAGCCGTTGCAAAAAATAAGACCTTCAATGGCAAAAATAGACATATACAATTGAGACATAATGTGGTAAAGCAATTGCTAAAAGATGGAATAATATCGATCGATTATGTGAAGTCAGAGGTGAATTTGGCAGATCCTCTAACAAAGCCCCTGGGAAGAAAATCAATATGTGATACATCGAGGGGAATGGGAATGAAGCCAATTGAAATTAACGAGTGATGGGAACCCAACCTTTGTGATTGGAGATCCCATGAAGAAGGTTCAATAGGTAAGAATAAGTCACTCGTCAGTTCTGCTAGCACACAAAACTTATCTTGTTTTGCATCCCTTTCCTATGGTGTAATTGAGAAAGTGCTAGATACTGCATTATTGAGAGGATAAGCTTGTAAAGCTTTTAATGATTTTCATATCCCTTATGGGTGGTGTATGATTGCAGCATGCACTTGATTAAATCACCTATATGAGTGTCAAGTGGGGCCGCTTGCATGAGATAATGGCGAAATCTCTAGAGCACTCATGAATACCGGGCGTGCGCATGGCCTATTAGCGTAAAATGGCGTAACAGCAAGAATTGTGGGGGTGTAGTGTGATTGATAGACCTCTAACACATATCAAGTGTCTTGGGTTCCATAGCTTGCTACACCAATTCACTGTGTGTTAAGTTTATCAATCTAGGTATGGTTCCATAGCTTGCTATACAGATCCGATGCATTACATCCAAGATGTCAACCCAGGAATTTTTTTTAATCTCTTAAATGTTTTTCTTTAACTTTTGAAATATGTGGGGGGTTGTTGGATATTTAGAGATATTTCAAAAGTTTGTTTTATTTTAGTTGTGTAATTATCACACAACAAGTGTAAAATAAATCTGGTTGGTTTTTATTATTAAGTCGAATTAATTTTTGTGAAAATAATTTTATATTTTATTTTATTTGATCTGTTACTTGTTTTGTTTTGATCCTAAAATTCTGGTAATTCTATTTGACCAACTTCGGAATTTTGGACCTGCTGCACGTTGGGTTGTTGGATAAGCTGATCCAATTTTTTTGGATCTTTGCTGCAGTTTCAAAGGCCTATAAGTATATTTAAATATACACAATTTAAAAGGGAGACCATCATACCATAAAAGGAAAACGGTGGACTTCGACCAAGTTACTGTTTTGAAAACAAAAGCTGCCTTCTGTCATGTATAACAGTTGCATTACGTGAACTTTTTAGAAACACACATTTCTTCTTTTAAAAATTCTTTTTCTCCTCTATTATTTAGTTCCTGGGTTTTACATTGCCTGCTTCATCTATATTAATTTTCTTGGCTGTTCTGTTACCTCGGTTTATTTGCCGGGAGGGGCCTGTTGTATCCTGGGGGGTTTGCGCACCACGCGGATAAACCCTTGAGGGCAGTGTGTTTTTCACACGCCTCATGCTTTTGAGATTTGTTCGTGACTTTTTGCTATTTTTGTTCCTATGTTCGTGCTACGTTGAAGACAATTTTTAAACAACATATACATCAGGTGCCAGGGAAACAAAATAAAACACTAGGCTAGCCACAAGGACAAGACCACCAAATTTAAGCAATTACAAGGGACACAAAACTAGTCCCAGCAAAATAAACCAGCACCCGTGTAAACCCCCTAAAACATAACAGCCAGAATAGCCCCACTAACCCCTGCACCTTGGCTCCCTAAGAGGCCGAAAGTCAGAGCAAATACATTTGGAAAACCATAAACCTGTAACCACACCGATGCCAACAAAAAACAGAACTCTCACAACACCTCAAAAACCAGCAAAAACATTAACCATAGACATTACATTCCAATGGACAAAGGCAACTAAAGGCCCCAATTGGTTCTTTTTAAAAAATCAGAGATATATTTAGTCAAAAAAAATGAAAAATATCAATTTTGTCCTAAAAAATCCGAAAAGAAATACTAGCAATACACTCTCTTTCTAACACACTCCCTCCTATTAGATGAAATTCATGTGGGTCCTAAATAATTCAAGTGGGTCCCGCAAGAATTAGTGGGACCCATTTTCAAAATAGTGGGACCTACATGAATCAATTTTGTCCTAAAAATCTCAAGAGAAATGGTAGTAATACACACTCTTTCCAATATACTCCCTCCTATTGATTGATACTCATCTGGGTCCTAAATAATTCAAGTGGGTTTCGCATGAATTAGTGGGACCCATTTTCAAAATAATGGGACCCACATGAATCAATTTTGTCCTCAAAAATCTCAAGAGAAATGCTAGCAATACACTCTCTTTCCAACATACTCCCTCCTATTGGTTGATATTCATCCGGGTCCTAAATAATTCAAGTGGGTCCTGCATGAATTAGTGAGACACATTTTCAAAATAGTGGGACCCACATGAATTTTAACCAGTATGAGAGCAGGCGTTGAGAAGATAGTGTTAAAGAGTGTGTTGTTGCTAGCACTCATATTGGAAAAATTAGTCCTCTTAGGACAATTTTTAAGATAATCTCTAGGGACATTTCAGTCCCTATCAGGGGATATTTTGACTTGTATTTAAAATTGTTGAGGATCAAATTATAATTTTTCATTTTTCAAGAATCAAATATGTTTTCGTATTTTTTAAGGATCAGTTCGAACCTTTATTATAATATAAAAATAATTATAATTAGTATTTTAATTACTGTAAAAACTATAATTAGTATTTTAATTACATTAAAAACTATAATTACATTAATTAATTAAAATACTTATTTAATTGAATTTTATATTTTTATTAATTTAGTTAATTTAATTTAAATATATCGACTAGTTTTTTATTTTTATTTATTTATTTATTTATTGAATTATTAAGAACACCCCAAAACTTTGGATAACAAGTGTAATCATGGAAACGAAAAAAAAAAGCTCGTTGATCTTTCTTCGCACAACTGGGAAGACTGAAAAATTCCTGGGACCCATGTATTATTTTTTTCTCTCTTCGCTGTTTCATCGCATTCCAAATAGTGAGGATGTCTTATTTCTTCGCTCTCTCTCACGTGGTTCTCTCTCGCGTCTTTCTCACCAACCAAACAGATCATAAAGAAAGCAAAGGGTCGAAGGGGACGATTTAGAGAACTTTTAAAAAAAAGTGAGAGGAGAATATCCATTGTCAATGGATTTCAAATATCATCGCATGCGGGTTTCAAATTAGAGAAATTGGTGAATAAACAGTTGATTTAATAGTAATAATAATTAATGAGTATATATAAAAATATATTTAAAAATAAAATACTTTAAAAAATTAAAATCAATTTTTAGTTTTTCATCGTGCAAAATTAAGATATAGTAAATGAGATTAGATTAAATGAGAATAAAATTAATGATGCAATTATTAAATGAAAATATATAAATGATATAATAAATGAGAATATATTAAATAAGAATAAAATTAAATGATATAATATTAAATGAAAATATATAAATGATATAATAATTGATTAATATGATAAAAAAATTGAAAAAAAATATTATGCTAAATTGCTCTTTTGGTCCTTTATCTTTATTTTAGGTTTCATTTTGGTCCCTTATTTATTTTTTGTTCTGTTTTGATACCCTATCTTACAAACATTACTTATTTTGGTCATTTCCATTAATTTTCACTAACGTATTAGCCGTAAATTATCTCCGATCGCCGAATACTGGAAAAGTCAATCAAAGGGAAATGGGGGGAGGGAAACATTATCTCCCCCATCTCTTCAGTTCCTCCTGCAAGCATCAGTAATATCATCCTTTAAAACAAAAAGAAAGAGCACATGCTCCACTGTCACAACATCCCCTATAATACCCCCGCTAGTTGCACCTGCCCACCTGCACCGTACCGCAGAACTGCACTGCACACTACAACAGAAATGACATTTAATAACGGTCTTTCAATAGCGTTTGTGAGGCGGAACTGTTATAAAAAATGTTTGCACCCTTTTAATAGCGTTTTTGATCGGAAGCGCTATTAAAGAATGAACATAAGATAGCGTTTCTTTTATGAAGCGCTATCTTTTCTCTTTTGAAAAAATGATAAAATATCAGTGGGACCTTTAATAACATTTGTTTACAAAAACTCTATCAAAACATATAGCTAAGATAGCACTTATTTTGTTAAACGCTATCTTTTCTAATTTTATAACTTCCCACATATTTTTTTTTTCACATCCTGCACGCATCCCCCAATGTATTCTCAGACTCTTTTCTACTCAGATTACCCTAATTTGTTCCACTTCTCAGACTCGTCATTCCACTTTTCTCTATCTCGCTGGCCGCTGCTCGCGCTTTCACTCGTCGGCCACTGCTCGCACTTCCACTCGCCGTTCGCGCTTCCACTTGCCGTCCGCGCTTCTCACAGCTTCCACTTGACTCACATCTGACAGCTCGCCGCTGCATCTCCCGCCGACGTCGGTCCTTGCCGCCATCGGAGCCCTCCTCGCCGATGTACCTCAGGCGTCCGTCAGTTCCAGAGCCGCGCAACTTACCCAACCAAGAAGGAACCACCGCTTGGACGCCATTTGAAATCGTGACCCATTCCGTCGGAACGCCACTTGAATGCGACTCCGTCGGTGTCGACCTTCGCGGCACCGACAGCTCCACTTCCAGTTGCGTGTCCATTCGCATCCCAGGTCCTTTTTTTTCATTTATGTTTTCTCACCCTAACTCATATCATTTGTGATAGAAAAGATGTTATAGGTTACAAAATCAACAGAAAAATAAATTTAATTTGAGATGACAAACAACATATGACAATATTTTAGTATATAAGATTCTAATTAGTAATCTGGTCATGGAGGAGAAAAGAGTTGATTCTAATTAGTACATTGTGAAACACGGACAATTGAAAAAAAGAGCTATATTCAGTGGGATTTGTCGCACAACACAACACAATATGTTAGTATAAGCAAGTATCTAGTGGTTTATTTGACTGATTGGGAGTGACTTCAATCTGTTGACATGTTTTACTTTTTGCCAACTTCATCTACGTTTTTTCTTTTTCTTTTTTTCTTCTTTTTTTTAAAAAATTTGTCTAGTTAGGTAAAAAGGTGAAACTCAGAAGAAAGCTCTACTCAGTGGACTACATGTATTGCTAAGATTCAACTTCCAATTGAGTATGCTTTCTCATATCTATTGCAATGGCTGTGTTTGTAGTTTGAATTATTTGTTGAAGGAGTATTTAATAAACCATCAATTGTTTCACACTTTTCTTTCAAGTCATCATGATTTATCTGGGTGATTAGTTGATCTGTATGCCTATTCAGTGCCATTATTTTTGTTAATAAAATCTAGATTTTAAGGACATTGGCTTTTTAGCTGAAGTTTCATTTTTTAGTGGCTTATATTCCAGGATGTTTTATTTTATGTGCTTGTTTAATGCTTCTTTATGAATATATTTATTGATGAAGAAAAATAGCTGATGTTTTAATGAGTTTGATTTCATGTTAGCATATATAAGCTAAAAAATATTGAAGAAACTGAGGTTGCTCATCATACATTCAGGTGATTGGTTTTATCAACCAGAGGGTGGTGCCAATGCATTCAACATTAACAGGTTTGTGAACCCCTTAGTGCCACACACATTAGATTGCAATTTTACATAATACTCATTTTATTTATCAATTAGTGTTCTCTCTCCTTTTGCCACCGCTCTCTATTTGTATTTATTTGCAATTTTATTTGATTGAGCTATGGCTCGAGTGAGGACAAGGTTTTTGAATGAGATGTAGCTATGATTTTGGCATTTGTTTCTTAAATTTGTCAATGTAAAACCTTTATAACATACATAACTTTTTTTTAGTTTTAGTTTTTTTTTAAAAAGATATTTTTCGGTTTTGATTCTTTTTCTTTGTGCTTCATTTTACTTTATAGCCTCTGATTCAATTTCCTGAAATTGTTCCATTATTTATTGCAGTTTAAGATTACTTCTTCGCAATTCAACACATTTAGAAAACAATAAACAGATGATTCAGGTGCAGATGTTTGAGACTGAAGAACTTGGTGCTTTCTATGTCTTTGTTGAGAAGTTAAGCTAATTAACAAAAGCCTAGCTAAGCTTGAGGAAGAGGAGCCAAGTTTGGACAATTTTGTAAGATGGCAAGAAATCTGATCCTAGCAATCCTAATTTGAGATCTGAATATTCAAAATCCCATGTGGTATGTGTCACTGGGGAGGCTGAAAGTGCTCCATTGCCCTCAAATGAATCTCAGCATGAGATTGCAGTTGCAGCAGCTAAGAATGAGCTTGTGCTAAAGGGGATGCTTAGTATATACAGTTATTCCCTTCATACTGAGTAAGTTTACCCTTGTCCCTTGCCCCAAATGCATATAAAGTTTTTTTGATAATTTTAGGCACTTGATTGGTTAAAATCTCAAGTGTAAGATTTGTGAATTAGCTATCTGCATAAAAGTTATAGGAAGTCCCCAGTCAAGTACTTCATTTCACAGGGAAAATGTGTGTAGGCTATGTTCACTTTATCATTTTTCCACTTTAATCAATGTACTCTCACTCTTCTTAATTTGTTCTAAGTCTAAAACCTTCAACCTATTCACTGAGTTTTCTTTCTTAATCATGTTTTCCTACTTGTTGTTTCATTCATGAACATGGAACTTGTGCTCATTGGAAAGCATGTGATTCTTTTAATATTGAAAAGACCAATTTGAAACTATGATGGTTAGAACTTGAAAGTTCTTTGCCATATAATCCAAGCTATCTTACGCGGATTAGATGTTGCTCACCCAGCTGCAAAGGTATTTGTCTCAAAACCAAGTTTAATCTATCATTATGTATAATGGAGAATAAAATAGTTTCAGCTTTATTATGTGTAATTTTTAGAGTGTGACTCTTGTATCTTTAAGGAGGTTTCTTTGGCACAGCAGGTTTAATCTATTCCAGTGAAAGTCGTCAACATTCTCTCGTGGATACCAATGAAAATTTACCTTTGTGACTTCAAGAAAAGTAATTCCAGATCCGTTAAAGGTGGATGTTACAGGTAAAACTCTTGACAATTATTTGTTTGAGATTATTTTCAACTAATTATTATTGTCATTATGATGTGATAGTCCTAAAAGGGAGTAATAAGCTTGTTTATCAAATCAAGGATTCAACAAAGATTTCGGTTCTTGGTCATGCTGGTAATATGCACATATAGGTTTCCTAATTTGCTTGCTTACAGTTTCCTAATTTTCATTTTGTCTTGGTGATGCAAGTCTAAGCTACCTAAGATTTGACCTGACACGAAAATTGCAGGCACTATGTGAAGCAAGGTTCTTGGGAGCATTTGGGTTCTAAACTAAATTAAATTTGGTGCATAGATTTAATATATAGCCAGACATTTTGATCTTTTTGCAGCATAATATAATGTTATGGATTAATAAGTTTAGTAATTGCAGGTAATAGAATAAAGTATTAGTTTAAGTAATAGCTTAATTTATTTAATTTTGAAGTCGCAGTACTTCCCTGACTACAAATGCTTCACATACTCCACTGCTCAAATATCTGAAGTCAAGGAAGATTGGTCTCTCTATATTGTTGAAAAATTTATTTGATTACCCTTATCATATATGGTCTAAACTATGTTTTGTGTTATGCATGGTTTGGTTCAAGTAACTTAGGTGTCTGAGTTTTGTTGCACACATTATTGGAGATTGCTACCTATAGTTTGGATTGTGTTTCAGTCATTTGTATCAACTTCTATGATTTTGTTTACCGTTAACAATTATTTTATTAATTGTTAATTAGTTTTGATTATATGACAATTAGTGCTCTTTTAGTTTAGCAAATTCGTAATTTACTGTGTCTTCTAAATGTGGTTGATGTAAACTTTTTGCTTTTGATGAACATGCAGGGTGGAGGTAAAGTTAAGAAATAAGTAAACTAAAAAAAAAGGAATAGATAGCGTTTGTTTGTGCAAATGCTATCTAAAGGCAGCTTTTAGATAGCATTTGTATAAATAAATGCTATCTAAAGGCATGACTTTAGATAGCGTTTATACAAAAAAACGCTATCTAAAGGCACATATGTGCCTTCCCAAGATAGCAGTAAACACACACTTTAGATAGCGTTTGTTCATACGCGGAAACGCTATCTAAAGTCATCTTTTAATAGCACGTCTTAAATTCTATCTTTACTAAAAATATTTAATAACGGGGACATAGATAGCACTTAAAAATGCTATTAAAAGGTACACGTAAATGCTATCTAAAGCCTTTTTTGTTGTAGTGGCACCTCCTTTCTTCCTTGATTTTGATCCTCCATTCTTGGTCCTCTCTCCATTCTACGAGCTTTTTGTCATCTTCTCCAGCAGTCCAACCACAACTACGTAGTTTTGTCAACACTCAATAGGGCAAGCATCAATAAATCGATTCAGAGACAAAAGAAAAACTTAAAAGAAGATGAAAGAACCAAAGCTGAAAAGGACAAACCCAAATCTAAAAAGAAGTTGAAGGACAACATCAATGACGACATTATATCGAAGGAGAGGATCGATCAAGTTGGTGGCATCCACCATCTCTTATGTTTTCTTCTCATCCTCGAAACACTTCTCCAGCATCAGCGTCGTCATCATGGTGTTCATCATACTGGTTTATTTTATTAGGGTTGATAAATACATTAGATTTAATGAACTTTTTTCCCAGGGTTGTTTTGGTTTTAATGCCTTCAATTTTTGTTCTTATGATGTGATCCTTGTATATTTTAAAAAACTTTGAAATTAGTCTTTAATGCTAGTTGATCATAGTTGAATGAAGATGTGATTATTTATTTAATTATTTAATATCTGTAATATATTTTTTCTTTACTTTTTTTTTATCAAGGTTGTCTATTGGGCATCTTAATTTTATTTAAACTTTTTATTATTAATTTGATGACTGTCACAATCGTCCCGTCCGAACACCACGAAAAATAATAAGAAGTGAGGAGTCGCCACCAAAATTTATTTAAATAGGAAAACTTTTGAAAAACCTTTTATATGAAAAATAGGTCTTTTAAAAAATGAGATTGAGTTCGATAGTCGGTTACAAGTAGGGAAGCTTTTAGCACCCTACGTCGCTCATTCCATAAAATGGTACCTTGAATTAACTGCGTAACTAAATTGTTTATTTTTCACCACAAAAATTATTTATTTGTAAATTATAAGGAAAGGAATTTATTATTCATAATTTTACTATAGTAATTATATATAAATACAGTAAATCAGTAAATGTATAACTAATATTTATATAAAAATAAGAAAATAATATATAAATGATTTTATCTATATTAGGATCGAAAATTTGGGATCTTAATATTATCAAAAATATTTTAAATAAATATTTATGTTTTTGAAGTTATTATTTATTATACCGTCTAAATAAATGTAAATAGTATTTAGATAATTTTTTCTAAAAAAAAATTGCTTGTAATTTGAGTAACATGTGATATTTGTCTCTCTCTTTTTTTTTTTTCTAATTTGATACTTGCTATATTAAACTATGATCGGAACTCATGATGTGCATTAAAACAGTTGAGCACAATTTTTGAAAATAAGTTATTGTACTTTAATCTTTTGAAAAACATACTTTTGATTTTTTAAAAATATGGCCCTTACGATGTACTTCTATTTATTTGATCTCAAGGTAATCTTTTAGGACTGCTAAACACTGATCCATAACGTATAAATCATAAAACTTAAAATAAATAAAGTTAAAATAAGGCACTCTAAACTACTATAGGCGAAATGATAAAAAAAAAGTTTAATGATTCAAAAAATAAAGTTTTGCATATTGTAGAATATAAAATGTGGTGGGGATATACATATTAAGTAAGTCTATACGCTGATCATTCTATTTATGGAATCATAACTGCAAATTGGTATAAAAATATTAATATGAACGAATCCATGAATGAAATGCCAAACATCAAGCATCAAATGCACGAAATAAGGCTTCCAATAAAAATAGGATCTTCACCAGGTTTGTCCTATCATCTTTAGTGTGTTGTTAGGGTGTCACTGATATGTAAATCTAATTTTTTAATTGATACATGTTTCACTGATGATTTTTTATGAGAAGACATATGTGGTAATAATCAAATTAGAATGATGATTAATGTTATAATTTTTTAAATTCAATCATGTTTTAATATCATAATTGATGATTGATGCTTTCTAAATCAATCTATATTTAAAACAAATCCTTATAATCCAAAATAAACAATAAACAATAATATTATATCATCATGACATCATGGGCAATAAAAGAAAAAACAGCATATGTGAAATATATATATAGTCGGCCCTGAACAAATAATAACCTATATATCCCTCTCTAACATTTTGACATGTTTATCACAACATGTTTTGCTTGGTTGTTCCATGTGGCAAAAATGATGGCCACATTTGTTTGGGGACCAACTCATGGGACCCTAACATGTGATATTCGTGACTTGAAGAATTGCAAGAAGGTGAGCCTGATATTCTATTCTATATCATACAATGAATTTACATTGACTTTTATGTTAATACTACGTATTTACAGGGATCCAACTTTATCATAATGGGTAAAGTGGAACTTATTGTTAATGCTGATTGTTTTTGGTATAACTCTTGCGTGTGCTACCACAAAATGATGCCGGACTCGAATATGTACTTTTGTCCAAAGTGTTACAGTCATTCGGCTAATGCCATTCCTAGGTGCTACTATTGTCTTAGATTTTTTCCTTGCATTTATATTTGATGGTTTGTTTAGCATTTGACAATGTTTAATTTTGTTGATATATATTTTCGAAGATACTATATCAAGGTCTGATCGATAGATGGAACGAACACGGGAAATTTTGTTATATTCGATCATCAGATGATTGAGGATAACGATATGAAATTTACAGTGCCTGTGGAGTTTTCAGAATTGATAGGCCAAACATTCCTTTTTGAGGTCAATGTAACTAGCTGCGGCGTTGGCATTTTTATATCAGGACAGGAAACATACTATCCTATAAAGAAAATTTCCAAGGATGCCGACCTCATGCAAAAGTTTAAGGAGTCCAAAAGGCTAGAAATTTAATCATGCAACCAACTAGCATGTTAATAGGATTTAAGATGTTTAATTAGAGCAATTGAATATTTGGATGGACCTCTATTGAAATTTTATGCATCCAATTTCGGCTTTATCTAATGGCATTTAGTCCTAATTATTCTCTTCTTCTTCTTTTTTTAGTTTCTAATTAGTTTTGTTTGATACAAAACTTCGTAATTCACCATTCAATGCTACAACATATCATGATTGCCTATAGCATCTGATTGTTTTTTAGATACAAGTATGCACTAAAACAATCGACATGAAACTATTCAAAACACATCAATATACATAATGTTTTAGAAATAGTTATCTCCTACCAATAAGATATATATATATATATATATATATATATAGATATATATATATATATATATATCTATATATTCCACTTTAAAATATTCATAATAATAGATAATACCTTTATTAAAAATTATAAAGGCAGATACCTTAAGTTGTGTGCATATAGAGTATACTGATTTTCAATATATTTTGACAAAAGTATACTGATTCTCATGACGCATATAGACATTGCGAAATTTTATAATTAAAATTATTTTAAAAAAATGCAAATACTAATATTTAGACAAAATCAGAACTTTTTTAATTTTATGATAATAATAATGCACCTAATATTTTGTCCACCAAAGAGGACTGATCTGAAAAAAATCATAACGTTTTTCGTTAACAGACACGTGTATTCTTTTGGATTTGTATGGAGGAAAGAAAATATATGGATTATGGTTAAAAAAGATACTAAAAAATTATAAGATAATTTCAATTAATATTTCATTATATAAGTAAACAAGAATAAACCACTTTAAATATATTAAGACGTTTTTTATAAGGAAAACATATCAGATGAGTGGCAATGTCCGGATTTAATGGTACACTTTTTTTTTAAAAAAAAATTCATTATAGATGGTACTAAGAATATCCAAATTAATCTGAGTACAAAATCAGTATTAATGTCATAATTCAACAAGAACCTATAGTAATGAATTATTATATATGTCTATATGATATTTTTTGGGCTCCCTCCTATACATGATATCTAAAACTTAAATACAATACAACAATTACGTCTAAGAACATTATTACTTAATTGATTTAGCATATAACATATTATAGGACCTTCCATTGCAGATTACGCCATAATAGCAAAACAAATTGAATATACCTGTCATTTTCAGTAGAGTAGTTGATGAATTAATTAATTGTAGACTGAGCAGAAAGAAGTGACTTCATGTTTCTGCCATTAATAAGAAGTAGTGCTACTAGTTTCTTCAGTTCATTTTCACAAGAAAAAAAAGAGAGGAAAACTTTAAGTATACAATTTTATACTCATGGTGGAAAAAATTCTCGACCTTATTTTTTAAACACACTCGAATATATTTCCACCCTAGAACATACCCGAAAACATTTAGTACTTGATGGAGTGAAACCTTCGCATTAGGTTATCACATAGCTGCATCATCAAAAGCAGTAAGCTTCCAAAGAAAAGGTAGTAAAACGCAATGATCCTTCAACCTGTGGATGAATTTGAGAAACATTCAGTCCATAATTTTTAGAATTTTGGGTGGATATTCTCAAAGAGTTACAAGCATTTTCTTTAGCAGAGATATCTTCATCAAAAGCATCTTACACAAAGTTATTCAAAGCTAAGAGGTAAAACTTATCCATTTTTTTATTCTATCAATACAACAATGATTTGAATGTTTTAATTTTTAGTTTTGATTATTATAATATGTACGTGAATTTTACATTTTATGATGAAACTGATGAGTATAATGCTATACAACCGGAAAATTAGGTTAGAATAACATGTCAACTAAAAAGAAATAACATACATCAAAATTATGAGTTGAAAAAGTAAAACGAGAAACAGAGCATTGCGATTGTTCATGCAAGTAGTAAGAAAACCATTTCGTACTAATTATAACTGATCACCATAAAAACTGACAAAATTGTGTTATGATATGCTGATACTCAAGTATGGTTTAAATTTTTAAGTTTCAGTAGTGTGAATAGCAGTAAAAAAAATAAGGATAAACCCTTGAGGGCAGTGTGATTCCACACGCCTCAGGCTATTATAATTTGTTCGCGAGTTCCAGATTTGTTCGTGTTCGTGACTTGTTGTTGTTTTGTTCATGTGCGTTGAAGACAATTTTGACAACATATATATTACTTTACTAATTGGAACTTGTGTTTGATTTTTCAGTGCATGCATCTGCTAGCATAGAGAACATTGCTACTCAACAGGACTGCAACATATCCTTGACTACTTCAAAAGATTCAGGTTGTTGTATGTCACAAAATCCTTAATAAGTGTAAATGTTTTGACAAACTCATGTTTAATGTAATATTATCATAATTAATATTGAGGGTCCTATATTGTATACAACAGAGATTGTTTCTCAGATATTGTCCCCCAAGTCCAACACACAAATGTCCAAGGTATTAAATCAAACTAACAGGAAAAGGAAAGGGAAAAGTATCATGCATTCAAGCAATGTGAATAAGATTACAAGGCTCGATTTTGATGAAGAGTTTACAACCGATGCCAATAAAGGAGAGGGTTCTTCTACTGGTAAGTTTATGTATCATCACATCATAATTATTCATGTTTAGTTTTAGAATTTGTGGTCTTTTGTATAACATTCATTTTGTGGCTTAAGCTGATTTTTGTACGGTCACTATAATTATGGGTACACTTAATGAAAATGACAGAACTTCTTTCCGGTCGCCCGCCCGTATATGACAAAGCCGAGGGTCAACGTATGATCGCTTCTTATGGAATGAACTATAAATTGCCTATGTCTTTATTGAAATGTTTTTACGTTATAAGCCTTGCACTTGCATTTTTTTTTTTGAAGAGTGTCTCAATATTGGAGATCCATCGTCTCTTTGCAATTATTGTAGGGTGCAACTATGGATTGAAGAGAGGGCTGAAAAGAGTGAGAAGGCAGATGATGGACAGTTTTCTGTGTTGTATGAAGGGACAGGTAGAACTACCACTCCTTGAAAAGCCCCCGACACTACTGCACAATCTAATTACCGGAGAAGAATGTAACACCCCTTGGGTATTAATTTGTAATATATGCGAAAATAATTTAAAAATTCTATTTATTGGTTGCTTTCGAAAAATTAATTTATTTGAGCTCATAAAACTTGTGTAAAAATTTCTTCCACGAATAACTCTGAACACCTTAATACATACAATAAATAGTAAATTCATATTCTTAAAGAAGTCACCACAACATACCATTTTTTTTTAATATTTTCAAAATGTCTCAATTTCCAAAAAGAGAAACTTAAAACAAAGATAATATTACAACATCATAGCTACCGACCTTTTCAACAAAAAACCCAAAACAAGGCTCCCAAGCTGGTCGCTCTAAAAGGCATTATTGGAAATACCCTCATGACATTCCCACTAACTAATACTTCTCCAAGAATCTAGAAATTAATTCCTTGAATGACCTAGTGAATTCCTTCGCTCCATCCATACTAGTGTACCAAAGTACTACCGTAGTTTAGAATAAACCTGATATATTTGTAAGGGTGAGACGCCCGTATATGGATTTAACACAATAACTACATGTATGACACAAAAGACAACATATAAACATATACATGTCATGTGAACATAAGCATCCATATCAAAGTAAATAGTTTATCAATGGGTTTCACACCCCAAACGTCATCATTTGAAAACTATGCATGAACACTTCAACTTTCAACGTCTAACTTTTCACTTAATCTCCGGAGATCCCAACACCGTGTTAATGAGTTGATCAAGCTTGATTTCCAAATAAGGCACAACGTGGTTACCATAGCACACTGTCCAACACTAGGCACTGTGATCAACATATATGGTTACCATAGCACACTGTCCAACACAAGGCACATTGATCAACGTATATGGGTTTTCATTGTCCACCAGGGCACAAATGAAACAACGTAGCCTTAAATATCTTACCCTGCAAGGCATTCAGACATACAACGTGGCATGGAATACCTTAATTATCGAGGCACCATACATAACAACGTGGGCACGTCTGCCAATGAATGCATATAAAACATTTGTTCTCGTCATTTTTCTTTGTGATCATTCTTCTTTTTTCGAAGCTTAAGATGGCTTACGACTATTCGTAAATTTCAACGTGTTAGACTTTTCAACGTTAACACAGGACACGAAGTCCGACTGCTCAGTCACAACACCTTAGACCTTGCAATCAGTCTTAGGTTTGTGGTGATAGAAAACAACATTCAACTTTAATAATGTAACCCACAACATGGATAGGACACAAAGTCCATAACAACGTAACACGGATCAAAGATCTTCGTGGTTATATTAAATTACACTAGTATCGCGACATCTCGGATACTAGGTTCGCATTTCAACGTTAACACTGTTTTCGTTCTGTGAAAAACAAATCCAAAACAAAGTCTCTTCAATTTATCCAAGTTGTCGGAAATAACTTGTTGTATAAAGCTATTTTACATAAAATACGTTTACGTTGGAAAATCGTTTTACAAAATCATCAAAATCACTTGAAACTCATTTACAAAAAATCCTTTGTAAAATCATAAATTACTTGAAATCTTTTTCTGAAAATTTTATGTTTCAAAAAGGGAGTCACTTGAGACTACAAAAATACTGTTGTTTTAAGAAAAATACTTTATGTAACCGTTTTTCAGAACTAATTGACGTCTAACGCTTTAAAAGTCGTTTTTTGAAAATTAATTTAATGTGATAAATTTTTATATTATTTCGAAATTATTCACGTAAAAATTAGCAGTACAAAAATAATTTCACGGTTACGTGTAACAGCCCGACTTTTCGACTTTCTGATATCATTAATGAATATATGAATGCGTACATTTATTATCTGAGTTTTTAATGATGGTTTTGGTTTAACCAAAGTTAATTTCATGTTTTGCTTGAAAACCTTAAGTTTCGGGGAGATTTGTGGTTGAAAACTCAAATGGAGCTTGATTTGAGATTTCACTGACAGTAAGAATTTACTGATCAGAAGACCTAATCTTGACTCGAGACAGAAGCCATCAGTGTTTTTACAGCATTTTCAAGAATGCTGGCTATTTAAAAAATTGTCAACAAAAATAATATTTTATTGTTTGGTGCGGGGCCAAATGTAGAGAATCGCGTACGGGGACCTGAGACAAGGCAGAACGGAGCAGAGTCATGAATCTAGATATTTTAGATGCTTGAAGTAACTAGCATTTATGGCAACATGATGAGTATTTATGGTGATCCTATCCATGTCATGATGATTTTTAGATTTTTATAAAAATATATTACTATTTTATTTTACTATCTACTTATTTACATGTTTGCCATTGTACCAAATGACCAAAATACCCCCCCAAACTCCCTTGCTAGCCGTGGCCCCTCCACATAACCCCACACTCTTGTAATTTTTTTTCTCACCATCATCTTGTTTTCTTAAGCTTTCTTACTCTTAGAACACTTGAAAACTCAAGAACACCAAGTAGATTTTGTAAAAAACTTTGTCATCTTTGATCATTTCTTCTTGCTCCAAGAGGTAACATCACTATATCTTGTTCATCTAAGTCTTTCTCTTCACACATATTCATGTGTTCATGCCTTGTTCTTCATGTTTCAAGTTTGATACCCATTTCTTCTAAAATCTCTCATAAATTGTAGAAAAATCCAATGAACTTGAAACCAATTTCTATGATCTTGTAATCATCTATATATTTGTTATCCAAGAGCATGTGTTCAACAAAAATTCCCTCCCTATTTATCCTAGCTTGGCAGAACCTACATAGATGTGGGTGAGGAAGATTTTGTTTCAACTTTGTTTAAATGATGATTGATTCATGATCTCTAATCCATGTTGTTGTTAATCCATGTGATTAGAATATCAAATAATATCCAAAACTATTTTTGTTGTTAAGACCGAAAATCTTAGCTTTGTGGTTAAGATGATTTTGAGTCACTTTTTGTTAAATGAGCTTTGATTATGTTCTAAGCATACTTAAGGATCATTGATCTAATAGTTGAGAAATTTTTAAAACTCCTAACTTATTGATCATGAGAGGGCCGAAACCCCAACCCTATAGAACTACTGTGTTTTGATTGATTTTGTTTATTTTGGTTGTGATTCGCTGTGAAGGATTCAATTGCGAGACAAGTTACAAGCGGCGCTACGGGAATCGAGATCAAAATCTTTGCGAAGTCAAATCTGAAACTTCAACTTGGTAAGAGGAGTGTACCTGAGGAGTTTCATTGAGATAGCTATGTGCTATCTAGTTGTCTGTATAATATGTGGTGTTTAGTCATTTTAAATTGTTTACTGCTTTGTTTACTGCTTGAGTTAATTATCTGCTGTGTTGTGATGATTTGCCTATATGCTTGTAAGTTGTTAATAATTGTTTTGTGATACATGCTATATCTATGAAAGCATGCCATGATTGTATCATGTGATATATCTGATATTAATTGATGGAGTGTGAAACCTAACAGTGGTAAGAGTTTAATTGATTCAAAAGATTAAAAGTTTGTTAATCTTACGCAAATAATCTAAGATATTTAATAGTGTAAAATAGTGTAAAAGTGGAAAAATAATATTTTATTGATTTTTCCGGCAATTAATGAGTTGATGAGTGTCAGAGATGGCGTAATCGTGAAAATATTTCACAGGTGCTAGTTTTAGCAAAATAAATTTCCCAATAAAGGAAAATGATATTTGGAATAATCAAGTGACAAAAATAATTTAATTAGAATTTTAAATAAATATTTTCAATAAAAAAGCCATTTTTGGTAATTTTATGAAGAAAATGAGAAAAATATTTTAATTGTTTTTAAGTTTAATTAAGAAAATATTATTATAGAATTGATATTATTTCTTCAAAATAAATATCTAAAGTGCGAAATTACTTTAGAAAAGGAAAACAATTTATTCTTGGCACAAACGTATTTGAAATGATTTATAAAATAATTTTAACGGAAATGAATTTCGAAAAAAGGGATTTTTCAGCAAAAAAGATTCCGTTAAACTTGGATAAGTTTTTCGGAGATTTGGTTTTGTATTTGTTATTTCACCGAGCGAAATGTTTTAAAGAAGACAAGCGAACCTAGTTACCGAGACGTCGAGTTTCTAGGGTTCTATTTGACATGAGGATCTGGGATTCGTGTCATTGGACATGAGTGTCCTGTAAAATCGTGGACTGTGTGTCCCTTAAGTTGATGTGGTTAAGCATTGTCTTCCATATCTGCGAACCTTTGGCTGGTGCGTTAGTGTAAAGGTTTGGTTATTGAGCACTCGGACTAGTGTGTCCTGAGTTGAGATTGAGCACGTGAACTTGTGTGTTCCGTGTGTGCCTAAGTTTTAAGTCTTAATAATGAAATTAAGCATGGTCGTGTGCTTGGATCCGCGACAAGGAAATAATTACGCGACAAAGAAAAGTGTCGAGAACAAAAGTATTTCTCATGCATATTTATGGCAGACGTGCTATGTTACGGTATTTTGATTCATGGTGTCATCCGGGATGTACCAATGAACAAGTTTGGAGATCATTGAATCATATATTCCGATCATTATTTCTGATGGTATAAAGCCCATTAACCACGATAACCATTGCGCCATGAGTAATATTGGTCAATGTGTGGACCAAAGTTTCCCGTTTATCGTGATGACAATTGAGTCCTAGGTTGGCTAAGGTGTCATATTTTGCGCAAACAACTATTGGTGGTGCCTGGGGTATTCAATTAGTTGAAACCTGTTGGACATTGGATTATTTTCATTGGCAATGAACCATTTAAAACGCCTGATCAACGGAAATGGAAAATGAGGAGTTGGTAGAGTGGTGAGTGAGAGTGGATTATTGAAGTGTCATGCATTCTTTCAAAATTATGATGAATGTCGGGCATGAGGCCCTGTGGACTGAATTATTGCCCTATATGATTATTGTGGATATACTGTGAACATATTTTATATGTTTCTGTATGTCGCGCATATAGTTATCTTTTTGAATTCATATATTGGTTTCTCACTCTTGCATGTTTTATTGTGATTCCTCTACTTGTGCATATATTTGCATCTGAGATTAGATGGACCCGGAGTTACCTCTCGTTCATTTGAGGCTACGTGCGATAACGTTTGATCATGCACGTCACAGTGGTCCATGGGAGATTAACCCAGGGGCACTCAGCGCCACCTATTCTGGTCTTAGTCGAGAGGTCATCGGCACAATAGCTGCGGGACCACAGCGGAGAACGAGTTTCGTGGAGACTATCGAGGTACCTCTACCTCCGGTGTGGCTATACCTGCAGTACTTGACTGAGCACGGGTTACTTAATATCCCACCCCAACTGATTCAGCCTCCTCAGGTGGCAGTACCAGCAGCACCTCCTGTCGAGGTGGTTTTGGACGAGGTCAAGGAAGACCCAGATGACGTTGAGGATGATCCTGAGTTACACCCTCCGTTGTAGGTGAGGGTGATCATCATGATCTCCCCAATGGGTTTCATTAGCCTGACCAGCTATAGGTGTAGTCTTTTGGGGTAGCGAGTCTTGTCAGTTTTTGAATCAAGCTACTGAGAGCCATGAGTTTTGTATGGTTATAGACTGCTTGTTACTTTATATGTATGTCTTTATTTTCTCTACTTTGTTTTATGGAGAATGACCTATACTTATGAGGGCTCTTTTGTGATATCCTAATAGTGATATAGTGTGTATTTAGCAGATGATGCGTATACTTATATACATATATGTTGGTTTATGTTGTCGATGTTTTTTTAAAAAAAAGAATTCATCACCATTTCTCAGTAAGATAAGTAAGTTATTGAAACTAATTTTCAGAAAGTAACCAGCAAGAGATATTTTTAATTCACTGTAAATTATTTATTTTCCGCAATCATGTTTAGGGGAAATTTTATATCCCGGGAATGGGTGTCGTATTAGTTGGTATCAGAGCTGGTCGAGTCTTTCGGGAACCTTGGGGAATAGGTTTGTTATGTTTTTGTTGTGTGATCTTTGGTTGGTCACTGTTTGAAATTGTTTCCTTATCGAAACAATGTGTGTTGGCTTATTAGTATGTGTTTTATTTAGATGGGTTACACGAGTTTTGACTTGTAGGAACCCATAGCTAGTAATTGTGTGTTGGTTCATGTGTGACACATTCGATTACCCTTTTTGGATTGTGTCAGACATTTGAATAGTATGCCGATTAAGGTAGATATTCTAGGAATGTTCATTGAGAATGTTCCAGGATTATCGTTTGCGAGAGGATAACCAGGAGTGTTCCCTAGAAATATTTAGTTTTGCTGCTAGAAGAGGATATTGATTTTTCGATCGTTCTAGTTACTGGGGACCGATTTCTATCCCCTTTTGAAGGATGTCGCCCACAAAGTTAATCGAGTTAGACGAATCGATTCAACCGAAAAATCGATGGTCTAAGCAGTTTGTTAGACTGAGTGTTTTCCATAGGAAGCACCAATGTCGTGTGATGGAGCAAGATATCCCATGGGTTCCTGACAAGTCAACAAAGTGACGTATATGAACGAGTATACTCGTTGTGCGTAGTTGATTGGATAAGTCAATCGCGAGGAGTTTTGGTCTACTCAAAGATCGACTTGAGGATTAGTTATCACCAGATTGAAGTGAGGACCTATTAAATATTTTGTGCCGTTGACTCAGCCTATGAGGAAAGACCAACTCTTCGTATGTCTGAGAGACAGACCAAGTTGTCCGTGATCGTACCCGATTCAAAGTGACCATACTAAGCATGACTGGAGAGACCTGTGTGCTTGTTGGAACCAAGGCGAATAGATTGAAATCTTTAACCTTAGATGTGTGTCTCATGATTAATAAAATTCTTATCTGTATTGTCCATTCCTTTATGAACTTGTAAATTGACAATTGTTCCTCAAATTCCTATGGTTGTATTAGACAATCACCGTGGTCAATTTCGTACTTGTAAAACTGATTTTCTAATCGTGATTTAAAGACTATCGTGATTTAGCAATTAGTCATGCTAGTCAGTAATTTTAATTTACTCCAATGGACTCCATGTATGAGAGAATTTGAACTCACACTTCTAAATAATCCTAAGTGTATTAGACATTGAGTGGATTAATTGGATAGTATCCTTCGGTTTGGATATTGTTATAACTATTTCTTGAGTTATAACATAAACAACTTCTTGGTAACAAAAGTTTCTTAATGAAACTTACGCAAGTCACTTTTACTTTTGGTAGATATGATCCAGTCTAATTTTCTTTACCAGACTGTTTTCTTTTTAAATCGTCGTTTTGTAAATTCTTTATACTAATGAATCCTCTCGAGGTTAGGAACTGTTTCTCTTTTGATTTCCTAATCCAATGGAAGTTCTTGTGAAAGAAATAACTTTAGTAGAGTCATGTTTGTAAGAGTGTACCAGGCATTTTTACACTCACGATCCTATTGAAGAATCTTTTTACATATTGGACACTCGGGTATCTTTCAAATTGATAAAATTCTTCTCTATGCTTTCTTGTGAAAGTGAAACAAGAAAATTCCTTTCTTGAGAACTTCTTTTCATGATCTTTAAGGCCAAGTCTTGTAGTAGGTCGATAGAATTTGTTCCTTTTGGATCAATTTTGACCTTATCTTTTCCAAGCGTCATTGACGTGTGACCTATCTCAAGAGTTATGAGGATGGGTACCTGTTTCATATCAGCATGTTAGAGTTAGTCGAGTACAGTGAAAAAGTGATAGTTTGACGTTTGAGACCTCCCTTGCTAAAGATGTTGGTACTGTCATGAATTTTCGTTCTGAATTTACTGGAGATCTATAAGGATTTTGTTTAAGTTCGAGTGATCGTTGACCGACTGACGAAGTCGACACCCTTCTTACTTGTTAAGATCCACTATGCAATGGAAAGGCTCACCGAAAATAGGTATAAGATGACTGATAAGACTTCATGCAATATCTTCAAAGATATTTTCAAATGAAGATCCGAAGTTTATCAACGTGTATTAGTAAAGTCCGCTCTAAGTGTTGAGAACTAAGTTGTGTCTAAGCTCAACGGATAGTTCTCGACTCGAGTGGGTGAGCAAGAAAAATGAGCAGATCTGTAGGAAGTTGATTTGGGAGTAACTGTAGCATCTAGCTACGATTATAGCCATAGCGTGATAGGCAAGAAGTGATGGGAATTTTGTTGAAAAGTAGTTGTGATTGGTAAGATGTGAATCCTTAAGATCAATCTCAGTAAGTGAGACAATTGTTATAGATCAAATGTTGGTTGAGGAAGAGTACCATTGAGGAAAGTCTAGTGTAATGATTAATGTCCGTAGTTAAGATTGATTTTATAAGTTTAGAAGATGGAGAAGAAAGCGTCTAAAATAGTTTCACCTAAGTTGAATATAAGTGAAGCGTATGATTTTGTTTGTTGCTATAAAGGTTCGAAGTTGAGGAGTTAGATAATCTTAACCGGTGTTATTCTTGTTGATGTTGGTTACATTAGGGATGTGATAATGTTTTCTAAGGTTAAGATGTGTAACTTTAATATAATTCGGAGTAGTGGATTATAATCAAAAAGAATGTTATGATGTTGTATTTGCAAACTATAATTAAATTTATGAAGTAGAAAGTTGATGTCTGTTATGGTAAAGTTAGAGTTGATTTTGGTGTTAGCGGTGAAAATTAGATGTTGGAGAAAGTTTTCTGGATGATCAATATTGAGAATAGAAGTGACTAAGTGTGGTTTTTGTTCTTTATGTGGGAGGAACTAAGATGCAATGTCATGAATAGTGGATATAGTGTGTTGATAGAAAATTTCGAGGATAAAAGAAAATGACATAAGAATTGATTGTGTTAAGGAGTTAGCAATAAGAAGAATGAAGCGATTGAAAATACAACATAGAATCTTAAATAGAAACTGATGTGTATACTGTAAGAAAAGTGAGAATCTTAGTTTAAATTTTGGTGTCAAAAGTGAGAGTTAAGGATATAGAGGGAAATTTTTCTAATGGATTAGTATTAAAGGAAGAAGAAATTAAGTTTTGATGATGCCTTTTGAAGGTAATAGACTAAGGAGAAATGTTGAAAAAGTGGGAACATGTGGTTATGGAAAGTTTTGAGGATAAATAGAACCAAGGATAAGTATGACTGAAATATTGCCCTATGATTATTGTGGATATACTGTGAACATTTTGTATATGTTTATGTATGTCGCACATATAGTTATCTTTTTGAACTCATATATTGGTTTCTCACTCTTGCATGTTTTATTGTGATTCCTCTACTTGTGCATATATTTGCATCTGAGATTAGATGGACCCGGAGTTACCTCTGACTCATTTAAGGCATGCGATAACATTTGATCATGCACATCACGGTGGTGCATGGGAGATTAACCCAGGGGCACTCAGCGCCACCTATTATGGCCCTTGTCATGAGGTCATCGGCTCAATAACTGCGAGACCACAGTGAAGAACGCGTTTCGTGGAGACTGTCGAGGCACCTCTACCTCCAGTGTGGCTATACCTGCAGTGCTTGACTGAGCACGGGTTGCTTAATATCCCACCCCAACCAATTCAGCCTCCTCAGGTGGCAGTACCAGCAGCACCTCCTGCTGAGGTGGTTTTGGACGAGGACGAGGTCGAGGAAGACCCAGATGAGTACGTTGAGGATGATCCTTGAAGTTGACACAAGCAAACACAAGAAGGGGGGTTGAATTGTGTTTGCTAATAATTTTCGAAAACAACCTTTAAAACAAATTTTGAACTCAAGGAGATTAGAAACAGAAGCAAGCACAAAGACAAAGAACCTTTTTAAAAGGCTTTAACAAAAGCAATATCAAAACCCCACGGTTAGTATAAGAAAATAAAACTGAAGAGTTTCGGGATAGAAGATTCACACAAGAGATTTTATCCTTGTCCACTCTCTTCCAACCAAGAGCTACATCCAGTCCCTTCGACTTGAAGGATTTATCCACTATTTCTCCAAATAGATTACAACCAAGTATTCAACACCTCTCCAGGCTAAAAGTATTTCTTTCTTACCAAGCCTCTTCAGGCTCTAACTCTAACAAAGAGATATAATGTTTGATCTTCTTAACTCATTATGTGTGAGAATATGACAGTTTAAGATCAGTTGAATATTACAACAATATTCAAACTAAAGAATACATACTCTTGCTCTTGAAAGAATATTAGAATGAGTGATTATTGATTGGCATTAGTTCTTCTTCAGAACTTGATGACTTCTATTTATAGTGACATTCTTCTTCACTTGTATTTCTTCAACGGTTACTTTGAATAATCCCATTTAGAGATAGCATTTAATACATGATATCCGTTGTGACTGATAGCTTGATTGTGGCAATGCTGAATAGTACTCTTGGTTATCGATGTAGCATGAAATTGGAGGCTTACTCCTCTGAGTATTGCAGCTTGAGCACTTGTTGTTCCTCTTTTGTGTATAATTCAACTTTTTCAGTCATAGAGTTGTCATCGTACAGATCGTTTTGCAGTATCTTATTGTACGATTTTGCTTTTTGCATTTCTT
This sequence comes from Sophora flavescens, assembly GCA_030762895.1. Classification (NCBI taxonomy): domain Eukaryota; kingdom Viridiplantae; phylum Streptophyta; class Magnoliopsida; order Fabales; family Fabaceae; genus Sophora; species Sophora flavescens. The sequence goes on along the minus strand of CM061066.1, from coordinate 104,419,904 downwards.
GGTGGTACTATGTTTCTTTTACAACAAGGTGAAACATTAAAGCAGATAAAACAAATGTGAAGAACAAATATTCTATTGAAATAATTATCAGTCATTTGAACTAAATTCAAGAGATTCGGATTGCATTTAATTCATTCTAAGATGAGGCTCGTTTAAAAAGAAACTCCGTCTACTTAGTTATATGAGAGACTAAGTCTGTTCACTATTTTACTTTGCTCGTCTGATGATGTGGCATATCCTTTTGTCTATCAAGTCTTCGGACCTGCTATTCCTCAATGAGTTATAAAGATCTCCGTCTGGTGATGTGGCGGTTAGAGCTTGTCTAATAGATTACTTTATTTTTTAGTTCATTTACTTCTATTAATTACTTCCGTCTGCTTACGTGGCAAGATGGATGCGCTTATTATCAAGTCTTTGGACTTGTTGTACCTAACAAGTTATTTAGGTATTCATCTAGCAAATATTTACAACTTCGTCTACTTAAGTAAACCAGTCTACTCAATTAAATAAAGAAGTAACTTTACCAAAGTTTTTAAGCAGCCCGTCTACAAGGGTGAGCGCGTATTTTTCAATGAAAACTTACCCCAAGTTTACTTTACTTATATTAAAGTATTCCTGCATAACTGAAAGCACATGTTAGATCTCAACTAACACTTTGCCAAGCAAATTTAATCCTTTTGTTAGCATCAAAACTTAGAGATTATTAAATCCAAACCCACTTTGGTTCTAACAATCGTGAGTTACACCCTCTTGTTGTTGGTGGGGGTGATCATCATGATCTCCCCAATGAGTTTCATTAGCCTGACCAGCTATAGGTATAGTCTTTTGGGGTAGCGAGTCTTGTCAATTTTTGAATCTAGCTACTGAGAGCCGTGAGTTTTGTATGGTTCTAGACTGCTTGTTACCTTATATGTATGTCTTTATTTTCCTTACTTAATTTTATGAAGAATGGTCTATACTTATGAGGGCTCTTTTGTGATCTCCTAAAAGTGATATAGTGTGTATTTAACTGATGATACGTATAATTATATAAATTATTTATTTTCCACAATCATGTTTAGGGGAAATGTGATATCCTGGGAAAGGGTGTCGCATTTCGTCCTCACTGTGACTCATAATTTACTTTTAGACTAATAAATCATTAAAATAATAATATTTTCAAATAATCTTTATCTTCTCAAATAATTATTTAAATCATAATATTTTACAATATTTCTCAATTAACTATTGAATATTCCTCGTAAAGTCTTCTTAAAGCTTTTATCTAATTAATTCCAACAATCCTGAGTTACACCCTCCTGTTGTAGGTGGGGGTGATCATCATGATCTCCCCAATGAATTTCATTGGCCTGACCAGCTATAGGTATAGTCTTTTGGGGTAACGAGTCTTGTCAGTTTTTGAATCTAGCTACTGAGAGCCATGAGTTTTGTATGGTTCTAGACTGCTTGTTACTTTATATGTATGTCTTTATTTTCTCTACTTAATTTTATGGATAGTTGTCTATACTTATGAGGGCTCTTTTGTGATCTCCTAATAGTGATATAGTGTGTATTTAACTGATGATACGTATACTTATATAAATTATTTATTTTCTGCAATCATGTTTAGGGGAAATGTGATATCCCGGGAAGGGGTGTCGCATCGCATCCTCACTGTGACTCATAATTTACTTTTACACTAATAAATCATTAAAATAATAATATTTTCAAATAATATTTATTTTCTCAAATAATTATTTAAATCATAATATCTTACAATATTTCTCAATTAACTATTGAATATGCCTCGTAAAGTCTTCTTAAAGTTTTTATCTGATTAATTGATTGGGCATTGACCAATGTCAGGCTTCTCAAATCTCAAACAACTTTCAATAACAACATCATAGCAATATTCCCAGATAGATCATGCATCACAACATCATAATATATAACTGCAAGTAAACACTTAACCGTAGATAAATAAACACATATATAAATAACACAACTTAAAACAAGTTAAGCATAAACACCACAACCACAGATAAATAATACAGACCACACACTTATCACATACCGTTATTGGGAAAAATCCCTCATGTAAGCTCCCCTTACCTCTTGAAGATTCAATCTTTGGTTTCACAAACGACTTTTCGATTCGAATCCGTTTTCCTCCACGCAACTCATGATAATCCACCAAGATTTATCCTTCAACAAATCAACCAATCAAAATCAAACAACTACAATCACCTAAACACTACATATAGGTCACGGCCTCAATAGGGTTTTGTGACTAAAAATTCTAAAAAAGCTTAAGTCTTTGGATTTATGATCCTTTAATACTTAAGTCTTAAGACAAGTGTTTAACATAAAGGATTGAATCAAAACCTTCCAATTCCTCTAGTACCTAGCTTCGGCCATGAAGGAAAAATGAAGCTAGAGATTTTAGTTTGATGGAACATCTTGGATTCAACATATATATGATATAGAAACTTGAAATCAACGATTACTTTATAAGAAAATGAACAAAATCTCCTTCCCCCACTTCATGAAGATTTCGGCCTTGGAGAGGAAAATAGGGTGGAAAACTTTGTTTGCAACAAACTCTTGGATTATGATAGTAGAGATGATAACTAACTCATAGAAATTGATTTCATATTTTTAGGATTTTTCTATGATTTTCAAGAGAATTTCAAAGATTCTAGATCTAGGAATTGAAATGATGAACAAGGCATTGAATCATGAAATTTCTTGAAGAACATACACATGATTGAGTAAGGAGAACAAGGTTTACCTCTTGGAATTGAAAGAAAAGCAAAAGATCAAGTAGTTGCATCACAAATTTAGTTGTAGGAGTTTATGAACTTTGAGAGAAAAGTTGCTAAGTTAAATGGAGTTTTGATGAAGTGACGAAATGAAAGTGAATGGGTGAGGCAAAAAGGGTCTGGCCGTGAGTAGAGGGACCAAGGTGCAAGGAAATTTTACAAATTAAGAACCAAGTAGCAAATTCACTTAAGGACCAATTTGCAAATCAAGAAAGCTTAAGGACCTAAGTGCAATTTCCATTTAAATTGGCATCATTAGGTAGAAGCAAAATATGTAGTGGATAAGTGAGGAGGTGTGGCTGCCTTCTACACCACATGTTACAGTGGCAAACTTGCAATTAAGTTGATAGTATAATAAAATAATAATATAATTTTACAAATATCTGAAAATCATTATGACGTGGATAAGATCGCCATAAATGCTCGTCACATCGGTTGCTTTAGTCAAACAAAATATCTCAGCTCCCGATTCTGCTCCGTATTTCCCATGTCTCAGGTCCTCGCACGAGTTTCTCGACATTTCGGCCCCGTACACAATAATAAAATATTACTTATTTATTTATTTATTTTTCGAAATTTTTTAAAATAGCCAGCATTCTTGCAAATGCTATAAAAACATCAATGGTCTCAGTCTCGAGTCAAGATTAGGTCTTCTGATCAATAAACTTCTACTATCAGTGAAAATGCAGGAAACGCCGACTGGGTTCGGTCTGAATTTTCAACCCAAAACTTCCTCGTAACCTTATAAAAATAAGTATAACAGGGAAATGACCTTAGTTTATCCAAAGTCATTTTCTAACTCTTGAATAAAAATATAATCATTTATATAATTATTACCGATATGGAGGGAAGATTGAATCATCAATAAATGATGGGGGCGGTCCACCACAGTTCATCCTCAGTGGACAAAATTACCATCGTATAGGGAGTTTGTTGCCAGAAGTTGGATGTGGGCCTAAATTTGCCCAATTGTAAATATATGACACACAAAATGAAACCTCAAATCGCATTGGACATTTCAGGTAAGATTTTATGGATGCTTTTCTGTTGACAAATAGTGTTGTTCCTCTTTCACTCTAATATTGAATCATTCTATCTTTCCAGTTCACAAAACAAATCACGATGCTATGATTTTTCGGTGGTTGAAGACCTAACAAGGATGGTTGGTGAGCAGAATTCAATCTGTAAATCTTTTAGACGAGTTAGGGACTATGCCCAACAACATCAAAACTCTAATTTATGTTCGAGATTGATTAGAAATCGCTCGGCGGATCCAGGGACGCACAATATTCCTACTTGTGATGAAGTTGCAGCATTGAACATCGGTGATGACAACATCATTGAAAAGGGCAGAGATATAATTGTTAAAAATAAATCTGGTGAATTGGAAAGACTTCATGAGACCCACACTGCATTCCTTCCTCTACAATATCCAATAATTTTTCCTTATAGGGAGGATGGATTCCAAGAAAATATTCCAATCAAGAACACAGGCAAATGGGCGAATTCGTAAGAGACAAATGGTTACACTTATTGAGTTTATTGCATTCAGAATTCAGGATAAAGATGTAAAGTACCATAATATTGTTCACTCGAGGAGGTTATTTCAGCAATTTGTTGTTGAAACACCCGATTTTTCATTGTTTACTGTTTTTATATCGGTAAAATAAACATAAATGTTTATATTTTTATTTTAAAACTTAGAAAATGATTTTGGATAAACCAAGACCATATACATACTGTACTTTACCGTAGAGAGTACAATTGCATTTTGGGTCGAAAATTCAGACGAAACCCGGTCTGCGATTTAAAGATAGTAAGAATTTTACTGCTCAAATGACCTAATTTTGACTCGTGAACGAAAAACTTAGGGTTTTTATGAAATTTTCAACTTCTTTGGCTATTTAAAAATTTTTCACTTAAAAAGTGAAATAATATATATTATGCGGGCGTTATACGAAATCAGGCGAACGACGGAGCTGAAAACGGGATTTGTGAGACCCACTAATGGATAAAGACCTTGTCATTCATGATGACTCGCAAGGGGTGAGTCATATAATTATCTGCTAATTGGTTGTTATGCTTGATGAAGGATAAGCTAGTTTATCGGGTACGCGCACTACCGGCACATGGATTTACAACAAATCATATATCGGAGAAATATCATTTACAGGTAAGGGGATTACCTGAGGGATTTTTCCGGTAGCCATGTGTAATTGTTGTTGTCTGTATTAATTATTGGGTGTATGTAATTCTTACGTAGTTATCATTATTTGCTTAGTAATTATCTGCTGTTAATTATTTAATTATCTACATTTAGTTATTGTTATATTTTGTGGCATGTCTTTAATTGCTAATTGCTATGTTATTGACATGAGATTATTGTTGATGTGGATTGTAGATTGGAAAGCATGACAGTGGTGAGAGCTTAATTAAATACGAGGTTAAAAGCATTTAAAAGCTTTTTTATGAAATAATGAGTTTAATTTAGTGGAAATAGTAATATATTATTACCTAATTAATTATTTGGTGAAAATTGGGAAATAGTGAAAAATAATATTATTTTAATGATTTAACGGCGAAAGAACGTTTTAAGAGTCATAGTGAGGATGTAACCGTGAAAATATTTTAGCACTGCTAATTTTCACATAAAGAATTTCTAAATATTAGAAAATGTGGTTTTAAGAAAATAATTATCAAAAATGATTTTATTACAGTGTTGGAAAAATTATTTTACTAGAAAAGTCTTGTTTTGGACTTATTGTTTTAAAAACGTCAAACAACAGACAATTCCATCAATGTTTACAAAAGTATTCTTAAAAAGGGTACTATTGAGTAATACCGAGAATTTGTCTCAAATGATGTTTTCGAGTTCAAAATATTGATTTTTGAACAAAAATGAGTTTTAAGGGGTTTTGACGATTTTACAAAACGAATTTCCAACGTAAAATGATTTTCGATAAACAATGGTGTTATTTCCATCAACTTGGATAAGTTGAGGAAACTTTGATTTTGTTTTTTGTTTCACGGAACGAAAATAGTTTAAAGTTGAAAACGAACCTAGCTACTGAGACGTCGGGTCTAGTGTTCTATGATATGGGTCCAGGGTCCAAAAGGTGAAGTTATGGACTAAGTGTCCTATAAAACGGGTGTTGGTTTTGTGCACTAAAATCTACGTATCTAAGACTGGTGCATCGGTCTAGATTTCGTGATTTGAACACTTTTGACTTGGAATCAGTTATTTTTGGAATGAGGTATTAAACTTGAAAGTTTAAAATGGTGATTTGGTCATGAGACTTTTAGCTCCAACATAGAAAGATTGAACACAAAGAAAACTACGAGACAAAACATTTTACATGCATTTTTGGGGCAGACATGCCTTTGCATAGGACTTGAATGCTCGATTGCAAGTATTCATGATGCTTGCATCATTGTGCCTTGATGGATATATGACCACGAAACCATATACTATGAATAGTACTCACCATGCCTCGTTTTGGACAGTGATATGGTTAATTTGAACTCTGCCTTATTTGGCAACGATTCTGCCTTATTGGCATTGATTCTGCCTTATTCGGCAATGAAAGCCTGATCAACTCATTTATTTGTTGGTTGGAGCTCCGGAGATTAGGTATCAAAGTTAGTTGATGAGTATTGAAGTGTCATGGTTTTTAAAATAGTTACAACTGTCGGGTATGAAACCCTTTGATAAATATATTGTTTATCTTTGAATATTCATGTTAAATGGTATTTGAGAGTCGTGTATGTGGTTATCGTTTTAAAATCCATAGATTGGTTCTCACCCTTGCATGTGTTATTGTTGGTCTCCTTTCTATATGGGTATACTATTATCTGAGTATAGATGGATCCGACGATGCCGCTGGCTCATACGGGGGTTTGCTCCCTTCACTTTGAGGACACCGACAACATCAACACGTGGGTTATACACCCGGGAGCCCACAGCATGAGATACACCAGGCATGTACATATTATCGAGGGCACTATAGAGACAGGGTCACAGCGTGAGCACCGGTCGATGGAGACTATCGAGGTATCCTTACCTCCGATGTGCTACTACTGCAGCATTTGGTCAATCACGGGCAGCTTGAGGCGCAACCATTAGTTGAGGCCACACCAGCACCACCTCCAGAGGAGTTAGTTGTAGACCCAGAGGAGATGGTCGTTGATCCGGAGGAGTTTGTTGAGGATTTACCTGAGTACATTCCTCTGGATGATGACAGCGATTCACCCGATGAGGGTGAAAACTTGTCTTCTTCTGATTCATCTGCGGGTAGTGGGATTGACCCTGGTCTTCCTAATGGGTATCACCAGTCCTTGACCAGCTGTAGGTAGTTTTCATTTTTGGGTAGTGTTCCGTCAGTCTTTCTGGCTATTGAGAGCCATGTTTTTGTTATATGGCCATAGACGTTTCACTACGTGTCTTTTATGTTATTTCTTTACTTAGTTATTTTGGAAATGACCTGTTCTGATAAAGGCCCTATATAGTTGTATTGCTTGTACAAAACTACTGATGCATATGTTTTATATATATACATATATGGTGTGTTGTTTATGTTGTTGTATGATGTTGAATGTCAAGTTAAAAAGAAAAAAAAATTTAGCACCATTTTTGGTATTAAGAAGAGTGTTACAAATTATTATTTTTCGAAAGTAACCAGTATAATTGAATTTTATTTTCCGCAACGTGTTACTGTGTGATGACCCAAGATTGGGTGTCCCAGTTGTGGATTGTTATACCATGTTAGAGTCCCAGAGGCTTACTTTTATCAGGGAAAATCAATCTTTGATAAGATGTGACATTTTGAATGGTTTACAGGATGCAGTTAATAGAGGTGAAACAGGCGCATCTTCTATTGGTAGACGTGTTATACTGCCATCATCATTTACAGGAGGTATGAGATACATGTTCAACAGATGCCAGGATGCGATGGCAATTTGCAAACAATTTGGATATCCGGATCTGTTCATCACCATAACATGTAACTCTAAATGGAGGTAAATGTAGGACTTTCTTGAAGGTATGCAACTTAAGGCATGTGATAGGCCTGATATTGTTTCTCGTGTGTTCAAAATTAAATTGGACCAAACGATGTCAAATTTAAAAAAGGAGGAGATATTTGGAAAGGTCGATGCAGGCAAGTAATTTTGTCGTTTTTACTTCTTTCCATTTTCAAATATTTTATAATATTAATTATATTAATGATTTCTTTATGATGCATTACAGGAATGTACACAATTGAGTTCCAAAAGAGAGGACTTCCCCATGCTCATATTTTGTTATGGTTAGGTGCTGTAAGCAAGTTGATTACAATGACTGATATTGACAAGGTAATCTCCGCCGAATTGCCCGATCCAACACTGTATCCTATATTGTATAATGATGTATCCACCTACATGATTCATGGACCATGTGGAGCTGCTAACCGAAGGTCACCTTGCATGAAAGTGGGGAAGTGCTCAAAGTTTATCCCAAAGGCTTTTAAACCAAACACTTCAATTGATGAAGACGGTTATCCAAGGTATAAACGTCTTGACAATGGAATATATGTTGATAAGTGTGGCACAAAGCTAGATAACAGGAGTGTTGTTCCATACAACCCTCATCTACTGTTAAGGTATGGCGCACATGCGAATGTGGAGTATTGTAACAAGTCCAACTCCATAAAGTATCTATTTAAATATGTGAACAAGTGCCTAGATCGAGCTACTTTACAGATATGGCGTGGTACAGAAAGTGGGGACAATGACAAGCCTGTTGACGAAATTAGGCATTATTATGACTGTAGGTATGTGTCACCGTGTGAGACTGTTTGGAGAATATTTGCATTTGATATTTGGCCGCCTGTTCAATAGCTGACTTTTCATCTTCCTGGCCAACAGAATGTTTATTATGCTGATCATGATAACATAGAGCAAGTTGTTCAGAGGAATCAGGAAGTTGACACAATGTTTATATCATGGTTTGATGCTAACCGGATTTATACAAATGGTAGAGATTTGACTTATTCGGAATTTCCCACATGGTTTGTCTACGACAAGCAGGCCGGACGGTGGAAACCAAGGAAAAGGGGTCAGAGTATTGGCAGGCTTCATTACATCCCTTATGGTGTTGGTGAACTATATTACATGCATATATTACTTACGGTTCAAAAAGGGTGTGCTGGATCTGATTGTCTGAGGACTGTCAATGATATAACATACAAAAATTTCAAAGAAGCATGTTATGCAATGGGACTTTTGGCCGATGACAAAGAGTTTATAGACACGTGATAGTGTGATTTTACATCATATTTCATGTGCACTCTCGCATGCATTTTTCATGTAGTTTAGGCATAATTAGTTGATTTTTGTTAGTTTTTCCCTTGGAACGGGTAAGGCGGTTTTCGTGGTGTTGTTTTGCAGAAATCAAGGGTAAGATGCTCAAAATCAACCATGATGGAGTTTGGATGAAGATGGAGCTTTAAAAGTGCAGAAAATTAGCCAAACAGAGCCCATCACGGCCTAGCCGTGATGCCCATCACGGCCATGATCGAGAAAAACTGAAAAGGAAGAAAGGCTGAAGTCAGAGTCTGTCACGGCCTAGCCGTGATGTCCATCACGGCCGTGACCTAAAACCCCCACAAGTCAGAGACCGTCACGGCTTAGCCGTGATTCACATCATGGGCTGTTAAAAGAAGGCTCGCGTCGCGAGACACCCTTCGCGTCGCGAGGGTCTGAATTCCACAAAAGTGCCGGGAAAGCGGAGCCGTCACGGCCTAGCCGTGATGACCATCACGACCGTGACGCGTGGCCTCCCTATAAATAAGGCAGTGCAGAACAGATTTGGAGGACTTTTTGGCATCAGAACAGATTGTAGATCTTTTAGAATCCTTATTCTGGGGCTGCGTCTCCCTATTCTCCTTTCTTTACTTAGAGTTATGATGAATTCCAATTGTACGTTTGTCGTCATTACGGACATGAGGAACTAATCCCCTTGTCTAAGGGATCAATGAAGCCACCCATGGCGGTATAGTGTTCATGTAATGTATATCTCTCTCCTTTAATCCAATTCTTGTTTTCCAATTCTGATTTCATTGTATCGATTATATGCTTGCGTGATCGACTAGTTAAACGTGTTGAGGCTGATCGGCGATTCGTGTTTTAGAACTTGAATTGGGATCATCGATCGAATATTGCACGATAGTGAGTAGGAGATCGGTGCAACCTTATAGGGAACAAGAATTAATAGAATTCGAGGATTAGGATTATGAGACTGGTAAGTAATTAATCCAAATCGTTGAATACATCCTATTGAGCACGACAGTGAATTTAGGAGAAATTGGGGGTCCCGGTTGACATTAAAATTGAACCTAGGGAGAGGATCATTATCACTTGGGTACCATGCATGATTGGGTAGGTGGATTTGAGACCTTAGATGCTTTTAATCCCAGATTTCAATACCATATTCCTTATTGATTTGTTAATTTGATTGCAATCCCATATTCTCTCCAACCACAACCACTTTCTGTACTTAACCAAACCTATTGAATTTCTTGCGAATTGGTAGAATTGGTAGCCCAATCCTTGTGTTCGACCTTGGTAAATTCTTACCGTGTTTTTATTACTTGCGACGACCCGGTACACTTGCCGGTGAATCAACAAGTTTTTGGCGCCGTTGCCGGGGATTGACACAACCAATTTTCCTAATTTTTAGGAAATTTGATTGATTGGTTAAGTTGATTTTATTTTTATTTTTCTGTTATTTCCTTATTATTTCTCTCTACTTCTTTGATTCCACTTGGTCTTGCCGTGTTTTTGTATGCGAGGTACCCTTTCACAAGAGGACCTGCTATTTGATTCAGAGATCACCAGGACCGAGACGAGATTAAGGAAAGAAGCCAGGGAACGGAAGAGACTTGAAGGAATTAAAATAGAGGACATGACTGAAGAAAACCCTCCTCCTCCTCCTCGTTACAAGCCTCTCTTCGAGTACGATCTACCCAGCTTGGGTGATTGTGATTCTTCTATTGTGAGGGGCAACTCGAATACGAGACTCCTTCGAGTGGAGGGATGTGTCACATTCCGCATCCGTGAGAATCGGTTTGATGGGAGTGGGAAACAGGACCCTCATAGACACATCACTCGCTTCCTTGAAGCTTGTGACTTACGTAAGACAAGAGGAGTCTCACAAGATGAGTTTCGCTTGCGGCTTTTCCCTCTCTCTCTTAGGGATGTCGCTCGCGATTGGGTTGACAGCTTGGATAGGAACATCATCAGAACTTGGGAGCAAATGGCACAAAAGTTCCTAACCAAATATTTTCCTCCTCAGAAAGCGGCACAAGCAAGAATTGCCGTCACATCCTTCAGGTAGACAGAAGATGAAACCTATAATGAGGCCTGGGAGAGGTACAACGGGCTCCTGAGAAGATACCCTTCAACGTTCTTTGACCTGGTCTCCAAAGTTCAGCATTTCTTTAACGGGTTGAGGGGACGCTATCAGATGAATTGTGATGCCGCAGCTGGCGGTTCTTTTTCCTATTTATCAGTTGAGGATGGATGGGCATTATTGGAAAAGATTTCATATAATGATTACAACCGTGGTAGGGAAACCTCAAGTGGAATCAGTTCAGCGACAATGGAAGCCATTCTCGAGCAAAACAGATTGTTGAAGATGCGGAATGAGGCTTTGTCTGGAAGCAAAAGGGTTAATGTGATACACGAGGGGATGCCTCCGGGTTGTGACAATTGTAATGGAAATCATGACACTCATTGTTGTCCGCTCAACTTCTCTCAGGAACATGTGGACTCATGCCACAACTTCTATGATACTGTGCCCCAGAATAACTATCAGAGGAACAGATAGAATGACTACAGTCAGAATCAGAATAGGGGGTATATGAGGAGAGACCATCCGGGTTTCGCTTGGAGTAATGCTAGTGGTGGTCTAGCCGGGCAACAACAACCTCAACAGGGTCTGAGGCCAAACATTGGGATCCAGCAGCGCAATACTCAACAGGCTCTTCCGGGGACTAATCAGTTGCAAATAACAGATGGTGGAAGGCAACCTTGGGAGTTGGGTTTTGAGAAGATGAATGCAGCCATTGACAAGTTGGCAACTCATACAGGGTCGGCAATTCAGAATCTAGAGACACAGATAGCTCAGCTCGCGAAGCAACTTAGTGAGCGCCTCCCAGGCACTCTTCCCGGTGATACCGAGAACAACCTTAAGAACCAATGCAATGTCGTAACAACTAGAAGCGGTGGAGTGTTGGAATCTAACAGGGGTGCAACTAGTTCTCAAGAAGTTGAGGTCTCGAAACCACCACATGTTGAGGAAGAACAACCTAAGAAAGAGGAGTTGGCAAGTGACAAGGCACCGGAGCAAGGGGGAAGGCTGAAACTTGTGGATGAAGAGTTCTGAAGGAAGAAATGGGTTGAACCCCAAGACCTCCCGCCCTACATGAGGGTACCGTATCCAGAAAGATTGAAAAAGCCTCAACAGGAGAAGCAGTTCAGTAAATTCCTTGATGTCTTCCGCAAACTTCAGATCAACATTCCATTTGCGGAAGCCCTGGAACAAATGCCGTCTTATGCCCGATTTATGAAGGAACTTCTCTCCAAGAAGCAGAAAATAGTGGATGAGGAAACGGTTGCTTTGACCGAGGAGTGCAGTGCCATCCTTCAAAGAAAACTCCCTCCAAAGTTGAAGGATCCCGGTTCTTTTTCGATACCTTGCACTATTGGAGAAATGAATATATGGAAGGCGTTGTGTGATCTAGGGGCAAGCATCAACTTGATGCCCCTCTCTATAATGAAGAAGTTGGGGATCAAGGAAGCCAAGGATACACGGATGTCGCTCCAGCTAGCCGATCGCTCTATAAAATACCCTTATGGGGTGGTCGAAGACTTGCTAGTGAAGGTGGATAAATTCATATTTCCGGCAGATTTTGTGGTGCTTGATATGGATGAAGACGCCGAGATTCCGCTCATATTGGGAAGGCCCTTCTTGGCCACAGGGCGTGCTTTGATTGATGTGCAACAAGGGAAGCTCACCCTCCGTGTGCAAGATGAGAAAGTAGTCTTCAATGTTTTCAAGGCAATGAAGCACCCAGCTGAGAGGTCGGAGGTCTATCGAGTGGATAGGTGGATTTAATTGTCAAGGAAAAGACCACTAGAGAAGCCCATGGTTCATCACTTGCACAAGTGTTGGTAAAATCCCATGATGATGATAGTGAGGAAGAAGACCCCTTGGGAGATGAGGATTATCTTGAGTGCTTGAAACACATGGAAGCCTTACCGAGTCTCCCAAGGGATGAAGGTGCAAGGGAAAAGCTCAACACTGAAGGCAGGGAAGAAGAGAACAAAGCTCCGGAGATGAAGCAACTCCCAACCCATTTAAGGTATGCATTCTTGGGGGAGAAGGGACAACATCCGGTAATCATTAGCAATGCCTTGAAAAAGGATGAAGAGGAGAAGCTGTTGAGAGTTCTGAGGGAACACAAATCCACCATTGGGTGGAAGATTTCGGACCTAAAAGGTATAAGCCCTTCCCTATGCATGCATAAAATTTTGATGGAGGATGGTTACAAACCGGTGGTCCAACCATAAAGACGGCTAAATCCCATCATGAAAGAAGTTGTGCGTAAGGAAGTGATTAAACTTTTAGATGCCGGGATCATCTACCCAATCTCGGATAGCAATTGGGTTAGTCCAATTCATGTGGTCCCAAAGAAAGGTGGAACAACCGTGGTGGTCAATGAAAACAATGAATTGATCCCAACAAGGACCATCACGGGGTGGAGAGTTTGTATCGACTACAGAAGACTAAATGAAGCAACGAGAAAGGATCACTTCCCTCTCCCCTTCATTGATCAAATGCTTGAGAGGTTAGACGGATATGAGTACTACTGTTTCCTGGATGGTTACTCCGGCTATAATCAAATTGTGGTGGATCCTCAAGACCAAGAGAAGACGGCCTTCACTTGTCCCTATGGAGTCTTTGCATATAGGAGGATGCCCTTTGGATTGTGCAACGCCCCTGCTACTTTCCAAAGGTGCATGCTTTCTATTTTCTCGGACATGGTGGAGAAATGCATTGAGGTGTTCATGGATGACTTCTCGGTCTTTGGGACCTCATATGACAGCTGCTTGAAGAACTTGACTTTGGTGCTTAAAAGGTGCCAAGAGACTAACCTTGTGCTCAATTGGGAGAAATGCCACTTCATGGTCAAGGAAGGTATAGTCTTGGGGCACAAAATCTCCCAAAGGGGGATTGAGGTCGATAAGGCGAAGATTGAGTTGATTGAGAAGCTTCCCCCACCAACCACTGTAAAGGGGGTGAGGAGTTTTTTTGGGGCATGCCGGGTTCTACCGGAGATTCATCAGGGACTTCTCCAAAATCGCAAGGCCGCTTTGCGACCTTCTTGTGAAGGATGTATCCTTTGATTTTAATGCTTCTTGTTTAAATGCCTTCACTGGTTTGAAAAATATGCTTGTCACCGCACCCATAATCACTGCACCTAATTGGAATTTGCCTTTTGAAATCATGTGTGATGCCAGTGATTATGCGGTGGGGGCTGTTTTGGGACAAAGGGTGGAAAAATTAGCTCATGTCATTTACTATGCAAGTAAAGTTTTGAATGAGGCACAAGCTAATTATTCCACCACTGAGAAAGAACTACTTGCTGTGGTGTTTGCTTTGGATAAGTTTAGATCCTACGTTGTGGGGTCTAAGATTGTTGTTTTCACAGATCATGCGGCCATAAAACACTTGATGACAAAACAAGAGGCCAAACCTAGATTAATTCGGTGGATTCTTCTTTTGCAGGAATTTGACCTAGAGATCAAGGACAGGAAGGGATCCGACAATGGTGTGGCGGACCACTTATCTAGGTTGGTCAATCCCGACACCAAGGAGGAATTGTTAGACATCAAGGAACAATTTCCTGATGAAAAGCTGTTTGCACTTAATGAAAATTCCCCTCCTTGGTTCGCGGACATGGCCAACTTCAAGTCTTCAAATGTGGTTCCGCAAGGTTGGACTAATCAACAGAGGAAGAAGTTCTTCTCAGATGCCAAGTATTATGTGTGGGAGGACCCCTATCTTTTCAAGCAATGCTCGGACGGGATCCTAAGGAGGTGCATTCCCCGTGATCAGATCAGAAACGTGTTGTGGCATTGTCATAGCTCGGATTATGGTGGGCACTATGGGGGAAAGAAGACCGCAGAAAAAATTCTCCAAAGCGGGTTTTATTGGCCAACGCTTTTCAAGGATGCCCATACCTTTGTTGAGAACTGTGATCGGTGCCAAAGAGTTGGCAATATCTCTAAGCGGTATGAACTTCCCTTGAATTGCATGCTTGAAGTAGAGCTCTTTGATGTGTAGGGGATAGATTTCATGGGACCATTCCCACCCTCTTTCTCTTACCAATACATTCTGGTGGCTGTGGACTACGTGTCGAAGTGGGTAGAGGCAATCCCGACAACTACGGATGATGCGCGAGTAGTCATGGAATTCCTAAGGCGCAATATCTTCTCGAGGTTTGGGGTCCCTAGAGTGTTGATTAGTGATGGGGGATCCCACTTTTGCAACAATCAATTGCACAAGCTTCTTGAGAAGTATGGGGTCAAGCATAGAGTCTCTACTCCTTATCATCCCCAAACAAATGGGCAAGCGGAGGTATCCAACCGTGAGTTGAAGCGTATCCTTGAGAAAACCGTCAACTCCTCACGGAAGGATTGGTCAAAGAAGTTGGATGATGCTTTATGGGCTTATAGGACTGCCTTCAAGACTCCAATTGGAAGGTCTCCCTACAACTTGGTGTTTGGAAAGGCATGCCACTTGCCGGTGGAGTTGGAGGAAAAGTCTTATTGGGCAATTCGAGAACTCAACTTTAACTTGACGAAGGCCGGTGAGAAGAGGCTTTTGGATCTGAATGAGTTGTCCGAGATCCGCATGCAAGCTTATGAAAATGCAAGTATCTACAAGGAGCGGACTAAGGCATGGCATGACAAGCACATCTTGCCTAGAAGGTTTGAGCCCGGACAGATGGTACTCCTTTATAATTCAAGGTTGAGGCTCTTTCCTGGGAAGCTGAAATCGAGGTGGTCAGGACCATTCAAGATCCTACAAGTCTTCCCACACGGAGCAGTGGAATTAGAAGGGACCTCCGGCAACTTCAAGGTGAACGGGCAAAGGCTAAAGAATTATCATGGGAAATCAGTCCCAAATGGCAAGCAAGTGTTTCTTCTGGATTAACCCTCTGGGGTGACTTGAGTCAGGCTCGGGACGTTAAACAAGCGCTTATTGGGAGGCAACCCAAGTTTCTTAACCCTTCTCTTTAGTCGTTTCACTTTCTTAGTAGTTTCATTTTTGATTTCACTCTTGAATAATTTGAGAAGATCAAGAGTTTTTACTAACAAAACTGCCAAGTGATTTCAGGAAAGGAGAGCAAGAAGACAAGGAAAAAGCAGAGGCAGCAGCCATCACGCCCAGGCCGTGACACTGGTCACGGCCGTGACAAGCTAAAAATGAAAACCAGAAAGGATCACGGCCCAGCCGTGATACCCATCATGGGCGTGATGGAAGGACCATGAAAAGCAGAAAGCATCACGGCCTAGCTGTGATGGAGGTCATGGCTGTGACAGGCCAGCCCTGAGGACCAGAATTGATCACGGCCTAGCCGTGATGAGGCTCACGGTCGTGATGTACTTCCTAACAAATTTCTGACTGGAATGAGAGTCAACACCCGCTACCGCGTTGGTAAGACGTTCCAATTTTTCTCCCCTCTCCGACTTGATTGTTTACATTGGGGACAATGTAAATTCTTAAGCTTGGGGTGGGGGTATTGTGCATTTGCATTGTTCATGTTGCATTCATATAGTTTTGCATGATAGTTTTGCATGATCAAATGATTAGATTGCCCCTGCTTAGATTCTGCATCCAATTGTGAGAACTAAGTGCCAATTAATAGAGATAGTGGATTGTTGAACCCAATTTTTATTCTTGTGATAAGGCAAATAATGAAAATGTTTGAGATAATCTTGATGGTTGATGATTAGCATATGGTTCCGTAGATTCATGTTTCTCATTGATTTCTGAACTACAAACTGTGAGATTTTGAGCCAATGGGGTACTCACCATATCTACCCCTCTCCTTGTGTTAGAGTGTTATTCCTCTCGGATTGTATTTCTCTAGAACTTGACTTGGAACCGTTTCAACGCTTAAAAATTTTTGAAAACATTTTTGAAAATGGTTGAGGCACTAGGTATTTTTTTTCGACCTTCTGAGCTTTGATGGACTAAATGCTACCCCTTAGTTGCCCTATTTTGAGCCTAAAAGAACGAAATACTTTTCTTGGTACCTTGAAATATATTGTTGAATGATGGTTGATAGGACTTTCTAAAGTATTACAGAAAGGGTAAAAGGGTAGTTGAAAAAGTATGGGATGAGATAATCAGAAAAAAATATATTTCTCCTAAATTGGAAATCTCCCCTTCTCAAATATATATATAAAAAAAAAGAGAAAACAAAAAATGGAGAAGGGGATGACAAAAGAAAAGTGAGAAATAAAAACAAAAAAAAAGGAAGAAAGAAAGGTGGAAAAGCGACAAACTCAAAAAAGGGTATTTTAGAAGGTCGTGTGTGCAATGCTTGATGTTTGATGTAGCCCTTCGGAAATTTCCTTTTCTTGAATTCTCCACCTAACGATTAATCCCATGGCCCCGTTACAACCAGAGCAAAGACCTCTTGATTCTTATTTGTTTTCATTAAATATAGTAGAGATTCGGTTGATCGTCAAGCTTATGGTAGGATGCATTCCTTGAGGAAAATGGAGTTAAATGTCATATATCCCTAAACACTTGAGGGAGGTGAGAGAGAGTACCAAGCTAATGAACAAGCTTGGGGTTATTTTCCGGTGAGAAAGAGTGCCCAAATCAGTGAGAATGCGAGTCTAAGAATCCTAAGCACCTAATTGGACTTGAATTGATTGTCTCTTGCGGAATTGTTTGAATTGCCTGTTACTTGGATCAGTTACTTCTCGGGTTCAAAATCACACTATCCATGCTTTTTGATATTCTGGCCTTAGTATTTGCTTGAGGACAAGCAATTTTTAAGCTTGGGGTGATTTGATAGTGTGATTTTACATCATATTTCATGTGCACTCTCGCATGCATTTTTCATGTAGTTTAGGCATAATTAGTTGATTTTTGTTAGTTTTTCCCTTGGAACGGGTAAGGCGGTTTTCGTGGTGTTGTTTTGCAGAAATCAAGGGTAAGATGCTCAAAATCAACCATGATGGAGTTTGGATGAAGATGGAGCTTTAAAAGTGCAGAAAATTGGCCAAACAGAGCCTATCACGGCCTAGCCGTGATGCCCATCACGGCCATGATCGAGCAAAACTGAAAAGGAAGAAAGGCTGAAGTCAGAGTCTGTCACGGCCTAGCCGTGATGTCCATCACGGCCGTGACCTAAAACCCCCACAAGTCAGAGACCGTCACGGCTTAGCCGTGATTCACATCATGGGCTGTTAAAAGAAGGCTCGCGTCGCGAGACACCCTTCGCGTCGCGAGGGTATGAATTCCACAAAAGTGCCAGAAACAGAAGCCGTCACGGCCTAGCCGTGATGACCATCACGGCCGTGACGCGTGGCCTCCCTATAAATAAGGCAGTGCAGAACAGATTTGGAGGACTTTTTGGCATCAAAACAGATTGTAGATCTTTTAGAATCCTTATTCTGGGGCTGCGTCTCCCTATTCTCCTTTCTTTACTTAGAGTTATGATGAATTCCAATTGTACGTTTGTCGTCATTACGGACATGAGGAACTAATCCCCTTGTCTAAGGGATCAATGAAGCCACCCATGGCAGTATAGTGTTCATGTAATGTATATCTCTCTCCTTTAATCCAATTCTTGTTTTCCAGTTCTGATTTCATTGTGTCGATTATATGCTTGCGTGATCGACTAGTTAAACGTGTTGAGGCTGATCGGCGATTCGCGTTTTAGAACTTGAATTGGGATCATTGATCGAATATTGCACGATAGTGAGTAGGAGATTGGTGCAATAGGGAACTAGAATTAATAGAATTCGAGGATTAGGATTATGAGACTGGTAAGTAATTAATCCAAATCGTTGAATACATCCTATTGAGCACGACAGTGAATTTAGGAGAAATTGGGGGTCCCGGTTGACAACACGATCAAAGAAGAAAGTGAGCTAGCTTCTGGAAATCAAATGCGGAGATTGTTTGTTACATTGTTAGTAATGAATACAATGAATAAACCTGATGTTGTATGGAACTCCACATGGAATCTATTGTCTGATGGTATCCTCTACAACCGTAGGAGGGATTTATATATACCAGGTATACGAAATTGAGTTATTCTTATTTATGTTGTTTGTATTATCGAACTTACCCGACACATTGTTTTCTCATGCATGTCTACGGATTGGTGATGATGACTTGAAAAATCTATGTCTTATTGAGATGGAGAATTTGCTTCCATCAAATGGAAGATCTCTAGCAGACTTTCCTTCAATGCCATTCCCAAATTTATCAGATGCCTTCGACTTCCAAAATAAGAGGATTGCCGACGAAATGAACTATGACAAGGATGAGTTGGGAAGAACACACCTTTCTTTACTGGAGAGGTTGACAACCGAACAAAGAAGTGCATACGATGAGATTATGTCTTCGGTATTGTATGGAAGAGGTGGTTTTTTCTTCCTTTTTGGATATGGGGGTACCGGAAAAACTTTTATGGAAAATCCTGTCTGCAGGACTACGGTCACAAGGATTCATTGTAATTAATTTGGCTTCCAGTGGCTTTGCTTCATTACTCTTACACGGTGGCCGAACTGTCCATTCCACATTTTCCATTCCATTGGTTATCAGTGACGACTCAACATGCAATATCAACCAAGGCAGTGCTAGAGCAAAACTACTTATTCACACCAAGCTTATAATCTGGGACGAGGCTCCAATGATGAAAAGGTTCTGTTTTGAAGCTTTTGACCGAACAATGCGTGATATAATGTCCTCCCAAGATCGGCATAACATGGATATACCATTCGACGACAAGGCTGTTGTTTTAGGTGGTGATTTCAGAAAGATTTTGCCTGTGATCAGAAAATGATCGAGGAATAATATTGTGGGATCCTCCGTAAATGCATCTAAAATCTGGAAAATTTGTAGGGTATTGAGACTTGCAACAAACATGAGAATTGGTGGTTCACATTTAGATGCAGACAAGAGAGACATCAAACAATTTGCAGAATGGATTCTTCGTGTTGGAGATGGTGATTGCAATGCAAATGAAAATGGTGAGAGTGACATTGAGATTCCTGACGACTTACTGATTCACGAATCTGAAAATCCACTACAATCATTAGTCCAGTTTGCCTATCCCGAATTGCTGCACGAAATGAACCACCAGCATTTTTTCTAGGAGCGAGGTATTCTTGCTCCGACTTTGGACTCAGTTGAGCAGGTTAATGATTACGTGATCTCATTAATTCCCGACGATGAAGTGGAGTACTTAAGCTCTGATTCGGTTTGTTGATCAGATGAGGACAATGACATTGATGAGTGTGATTTCACCTCATTTTTCATGTACATTTCTGCATGCATTTGCATATAGTTTAGGCATTTTTAGTTTGATTTTGTTTAGTTTTTCCTTTGGAACGGATAAGGTGGTGTTGTGGTGTTGTTTTGCAGGAATTCATGATTAAATGCCCTAGGTTTGGCCATGATGAAGCTTGGATGAATTAGAGCCTTAAAAGTGAAGAAAATGAGCTAAACAGAGCCCATCACGGCCTAGCCGTGATGCCCATCACGGCCATGATCGGGTAAAACCGGAAAGGCGAAAAGGCTGAAAAACAGTGCATCACGGCCTGGCCGTGATGTACATCACGGCCGTGACCCAAAACCACCACAAGTCGAGACCATCACGGCTTGGCCGTGATGGAGATCACGGCCATGAAATGGAGGCTCGCAACGCGAGCAAGGTCTCGCCACGCGAGAGACTTAAAATGCCAGAAGTTCCAGAAACAGAAAGCGTCACGGCCTGGCCGTGATGGACATCACGGCCGTGACGCGCGACGGATCTATAAATAACAGCACAGAAGACCGAACAAGGGGACTATTTGCAAAGGCTTGGAAACCCTAAAGAGGGTGATGGTCGGGGGAAGGCTGGGACCTTAAAGATGACATCTCTCTGCTCTTGGATTGGAAGGAGATTGAAGGATTCGTCATGAAGTTTTCTTCCTCTCTTCTCTCTTTCTCTTTTGTAGAATTTATCATGTATAGCTAATTCCCCCATTGTTGGGTTTAGATGTAGCTTTTCTGAACTTGATTGTTAAATGATTTGATTTCAATACAAGTTTCTATTTCTTTATGAGTATGTGATTCTGTGTTTAATGCTTTCCTTGGCTTAGCTACCCATAGGAATGATATGTTGCTTTGATAGATAACTGAAAGGTTGGTGTTAAGGCATGCTCATGAATCATATGCCAAGTAGTTCAAGAATCTAGACATAGGTGTTGGCTGCTTGCAATCTTATAAGTCTTGACTTAATGCAAAATCTCAGGTTATTCCACCTAAGACATTAGGGCTTAATTTGGGGTTTTAGGCTCAATGCACCTAAGACATTAGGCTTGAGTATTTTAGAAAAGGCTTGATTGGCATAATTGAATTAGGACTTGTGTTGTTAGCCATTTCGTTGCAATCAAGGGAGGATTAGTGCAGTCTAAACCTGACAATTCTATCCATTTGTAAATTCTGCACTCCAAGTGTTTGATAAAAGTCCAAAAAGACCAAAAATATTGTATTGCTTTGTTTTCTGTTTTGATATCTCATACCATAGTTTAGTCTAGATAGTTGTTAAGTTTGTGAATTGGTAATTGACAACCAATCCCTGTGGATACGATAACCGGTCTTACCACCGTATTACTTGATTGCGACGAGGTGCACTTGCCTTTTTTCTAAAAATAACGCATCAAGTTTTTGGCCCCGTTGCCGGGGATTGGCTTTGCCAATATCAGTAGTAACAAATGAGACAACTAGTTTAGACATTTTTATTTTATTTTTATGTATATATTTGATATATTTTTTTTAGTTAGTTTTGTATATATTCCTTTTTGTGTTTCTTTGATCTTGGGCTTAATTGTCTGTGAGGTGAAAATTGGTTTGGCAGGATCATGGACTATAATTATTATCAGCCATCTGATGCAGAAATGGAGATATCTGAGCTGCAGCTGCGGGTAGATATGCTGCAATTAGCCGTAAACATCCAACAAGTGAGTAATGAGTTGTCAAGGGCAACTGTCTCTCCTCCACCAGTGGTAGGCTATGCTGAATGGGGAAATCAATTTCCCAACACTTCCACTCCATGGTGGGGGAACCCTCCAAACAATACTTTGATGGATAAAGAGGAACATTGGGAATCTTCCACACCTACATATGAAGCACAACCATCACCATTGGAAGTTGCTTCGGAGAACTTCAAATCCGAATTCGCAGTCAATTCTGAGCAACCTATTCCGGATAGTCGGTCTCACTTAGAGGATATTTTGGAGAGCTTCATGGTAACAACAATGGAAAGTTTAGAAAACCAAGAAGATACCATTCGAAGTCTCAGGGTACGTATTGAGGAACTCTCTAACCAACTATCCGAAATGCCAAATGGGAACTTGATGGATGATGATGAAGGTGATGCAATAAAGTATGATGATGAAGATGATGCCAAAATGGATGATGAGGAAGAAGAAGAAGTGGGAGCAACCGAGTCAAGAAGTGAAGAACCTTTTTGTGAGAACATAGTTGCACCATCCCCCATTGAACCCTTGACTAAAGAGCTTGAAAGGAAGAGGCAATTGGAGGACATCTATTTCACCATGCTTGGGGATGATGAAAAACTTTTGGAATTAGATGATGCTATTAGTTCCAATGCATGTGTGGAATGTGATGGGAGAAACACTTGTGTGGTTTGTGCTGAGATTTCTGCATATTTGGAAGGTGATGGATTTGGTAATGCTGAGAGTGAAGATTGTACGAAGCTTAACAGCACCAATGATCCTCTCGACTTATTTGCCACCTCACATTTTAAAGCGATCAACAATGGAGTTCATGCCTCTGCGCGAGAAACCAGATTTTGGATCTTTAAAAATGCAGGCACCATGGCCAGTCCAAGAGGTTGAACCCCATTTTTATTGGGAAGATTTTGTTGATAAAGGGGTCATCTTTGACCCGAGAGGAATTGAAAAACGCTTCCCATTTGAAGAAGTCAGCATGAATTTCGAGCGCTCACTTCCACATTTTTGCTGCAAACCGTGGGATCCAGGTGAAAGATCTCACATGGTTAGCATCCCTTGGTCCTTATACCACAGGTTATGGGATCCAGGTGGATGCTTCTTAATAAGTCAAGCTAGTGATGTTAAAGAAGCGCTTATTGGGAGGCAACCCAAGTTTCTTAACCCTTCTCTTTAGTTAGATTTTGT
Source organism: Sophora flavescens (assembly GCA_030762895.1). Classification (NCBI taxonomy): domain Eukaryota; kingdom Viridiplantae; phylum Streptophyta; class Magnoliopsida; order Fabales; family Fabaceae; genus Sophora; species Sophora flavescens. The sequence goes on along the minus strand of CM061066.1, from coordinate 104,396,604 downwards.
TTTTGATTTTAACTCTTGAATAATTTGAGAAGATCAAGAGTTTTCTTTTATTAATAAATTTGTCAAGTGTTTTCAGGATAATAAGGAAGGAGAAGCAAAAAGAGCAGGGAGAAATAAAGCCAGAAAAGCAAAGTCAGCACCCGCTACCGCCTCGGTAAGCCGTTCCAATTTTTTTGCTTTATTTTATTTTTCTTCTCCTCTCTCCAACTTGATTGTTTACATTGGGGACAATGTAAATCTTTAAGCTTGGGGTAGGGGTAATCTTTTTACTTGCATTGTAAATATTGCATTCATATAGGCTTAAGTTTGCATGATCGCATGATTCGGTTACCCCTGCTTAGATTGAGCTTATGATTGTGAGAGCTAAGGGCCAATTTTTCTGTGATAGTGAATTTTTGTACCCTGATTTTCTATTCTTGTGATATGGCTTCATTAAATATGCTTGAGATGATCTTGGATAGTTGATGATTAGCATATGTTTCTTTAGACTTGTGTTTCTCACTGGTTCTTGAACTGATAAATGTGAGCTTTTGAGCCATTAGGGGGTACTCACTAAATCTGCCCCCGTTCTTTGTGTTGAGTGTTGCTCCTCTTGGATGAATTTCTCTAGAACTTGACTTGAAACCATTTTGAAGCTTAAAAATTTTTTGAAAACATTTTTGAAAAGGATTGAGGCAATAGGTATTTTTTTTCTGGCCTTCTGAGCTTTGAATGAATAATGCTACCCTTAGTTGCCCAATTTTGAGCCTGAATGAATGACATGCTTTTCTTGGTACCCTGAAATTTTTTGATAAATATACTTGATAAGGGACCTTCTAAAGTATTACAAAAAGGGTGAAAAAGGTAGTTGAAAGTTTGGGATGAGAATCAAAAAAAAAAAAAAATTCTTTTGAGTTGAAAAATCTCCCCTCTCCAAGAAAAAGAAAAAAATTATTATAAAAAAAAAAGAAAAATATAAAGAGATGGGGATGACAAACAAGAGAAGTGAGAAATAAAAGAAAAAGAAAGAAAAGAAAGGTGGAAAAATGTATTGAAAACCCAAGAAGGTATTTTAGAAGGTGTCTTGTGTTGAAATGTTTGATACTTGGTTTAGCCTTTTGAAATATCCCTTTCTTGTTATCCCCACCTAAAGATTAATCCCATGGCCACGTTACAACCAAATAAAGACCTCTTGATTCTTAGGTGTTTTCATAAATAAAGTGGAGATTTGGTTGATAGTCAAGCATATGGTAGGAATCATTCCTTGAGGAAAATGGAGCGAATTGTTATATATACTTGAACACTTGAGTGAGTGAGGCAAGAAAGAGAGCCAAGCAAATAAACAAGCTTGGGGTGAGCTTCGAGTGAGCAAGAGTGCCCGAATCAGTGAGAATGTGAGTCTAGGAAACTTAAGCCCCTAATTGGACTTGAATTGATTGTCTCTTGCTGAAATAATTGAATGCCTGTTACTTGGATCATTTTACTCGGGTTCTTAGTTCACTATCATTGCTCTGATTATTTTCATCTTCTGGCCTTGGTTTGTTGCTTGAGGACAAGCAAAGTCTTAAGCTTGGGGTAATTTGATGAGTGTGATTTCACCTCATTTTTCATGTACATTTCTGCATGCATTTGCATATAGTTTAGGCATTTTTAGTTTGATTTTGTTTAGTTTTTCCTTTGGAACGGATAAGGTGGTGTTGTGGTGTTGTTTTGCAGGAATTCATGATTAAATGCCCTAGGTTTGGCCATGATGAAGCTTGGATGAATTAGAGCCTTAAAAGTGAAGAAAATGAGCTAAACAGAGCCCATCACGGCCTAGCCGTGATGCCCATCACGGCCATGATCGGGTAAAACTGAAAAGGCAGAAAGGCTGAAAACAGAGTCTGTCACGACCTAGCCGTGATGTACATCACGGTCGTGACCCAAAACCACCACAAGTCAGAGACCATCACGGCTTGGCCGTGATGGAGATCACGGCCATGAAATGGAGGCTCGCGACGCGAGCAAGGTCTCGCCACGCGAGAGACTTAAAATGCCAGAAGTTCCAGAAACAGAAAGCGTCACGGCCTGGCCGTGATGGACATCACGGCCTGGCCGTGATGGACCGTGACGCGCGACGGATCTATAAATAACAGCACAGCAGACAGAAAAAGGGGACTTTTTGCAAAGGCTTGGAAACCCTAAAGAGGGCTGATGGCTGGGGGAAGGCTGGGACCTTAAAGATGACATCTCTCTGCTCTTGGATTGGAAGGAGATTGAAGGATTCGTCATGAAGTTTTCTTCCTCTCTTCTCTCTTTCTCTTTTGTAGAATTTATCATGTATAGCTAATTCCCCCATTGTTGGGTTTAGATGTAGCTTTTCTGAACTTGATTGTTAAATGATTTGATTTCAATACAAGTTTCTATTTCTTTATGAGTATGTGATTCTGTGTTTAATGCTTTCCTTGGCTTAGCTACCCATAGGAATGATATGTTGCTTTGATAGATAACTGAAAGGTTGGTGTTAAGGCATGCTCATGAATCATATGCCAAGTAGTTCAAGAATCTAGACATAGGTGTTGGTGCTGTTGCAATCTTATAAGTCTTGACTTAATGCAAAATCTCAGGTTATTCCACCTAAGACATTAGGGCTTAATTTGGGGTTTTAGGCTCAATGCACCTAAGACATTAGGCTTGAGTATTTTAGAAAAGGCTTGATTGGCATAATTGAATTAGGACTTGTGTTGTTAGCCATTTCGTTGCAATCAAGGGAGGATTAGTGCAGTCTAAACCTGACAATTCTATCCATTTGTAAATTCTGCACTCCAAGTGTTTGATAAAAGTCCAAAAAGACCAAAAATATTGTATTGCTTTGTTTTCTGTTTTGATATCTCATACCATAGTTTAGTCTAGATAGTTGTTAAGTTTGTGAATTGGTAATTGACAACCAATCCCTGTGGATACGATAACCGGTCTTACCACCGTATTACTTGATTGCGACGAGGTGCACTTGCCTTTATTCTAAAAATAACGCATCAGACATTCAAGGTGAGTGGTTCACCACCGAGTTTTTAAATGAAATAAAATGTTCCGGGATTCCAAATCATAAATTGAGGTTAAAAGTCGGAGTCCCTATCATGCTTATGAGGAACATTGATGAGTCTGTTGGGTTATGTAATGGTACCAGGCTGATGGTGAACGAGTTGGGGAGGAACGTCATAGGTGCAACTGTTCTAACACGAAAAAATATAGGGGACAAATTATTCATTTCTAGGATGAATTTGATGCCAATTGATCCCGGATTACCGTTTAAATTCCAGAGGAGACAATTTCCACTTGCTCTTTGTTTTGCGATGACAATAAACAAAAGTCAGGGACAATCCCTTTCTCATGTTGGTATTTATTTTCCAAAGCCGGTCTTCACTCATGGTCAACTGTATGTTGCGCTCTCCCTCGTGAGGTCAAGAAAGGGACTTAAGATACTAATTTTAGATGATGACAAAAATGTATGTACATGAACCAAAAATGTTGTGTATCGTGAAGTATTTGACAATGTTTAGAGGTTAGTATTGAGTAGCATCTTTACCTATTATTCATTAGTTTTCCTTTAAAAATCTCTGACTATTGCATTTGAAAACTACTATTTGTTTGGATTTCATATATATATATATATATATATATATATATATATATATATATATATATATATATATATATATATATATATATATATATATATATATATATATATATATATGGACTAGTTTCAGGTTTCATCTATATATAAAGAGGGAATAGTTAAAACAGTATCAATTGCCTTTGGACTGTAGTGAACAACACTCCTATCGACAAGGTTAGATAATAGGGGTGTTCATCAACCGATCCAAACCGTTAAAACCGAAAAGCTGAAAACTGAACAAACCGAAAACCGAAAAAACCATTTTTTTTTTCATTGGACATCGGATTTTGGATCCCTTAGTGACATCCAATCCAATCCAAACCGATCTACTATAGACATATATTATTATTTTTGAATTTATAGTATTACTCATACTTAAATATTGTTTTGCATACTTTTATGACCCTAATTCTCTTTAAGATTTTTGTTTGAATGACATATATGAGATTATTTAGAATAAATGTAATGTCTTGAAGTTATATCTTGCTAAAAGTTTTTATGCATAACATACATATACTTGATTGAGTAAACATGAAAAATAGGAAAACAATTAAGTAATTTGAGAAATAATTAGTTATAATTTATTTGTAGCTAGTTAAAGGAAAAAATAGGATAAGTGAGAGTAGATATAGAGAATTAACATAAAAGAATATTTAACATAAAAAAGCGTGTTAAAAAATATCAATAATTAATTTTTTTCAAACTCCCAATATTTTCTCAAGCATTCTCTAAAATTTTCCTCACTCTTCATCAAATGAAATAACGATTAATAAGGAATAAATAGTTGTCGGCTTTCATAAAAGTTCTACTGTTATAATATAGATAGATGTTAAAATAGGTATTATGCACCCAAACTAGCTCCCTTAAAGATTCATATAAAAATATAACTTCCTCGTGCATACAATTCAACCAGAGCAAGCTCAAAGATAATTGATGAGTAACCAATAATCTAATAACCAGCATCTTTTGATCATATAATCATATTAGATAGCATAGGGAATCAAACATTATAGAATTAAACAATGTTCACCTATTCAAAATTCTCTTTGGCACATATTCTGCTCCGTTGCTATATTAACATCATATTATCCAGTTTCCTGCATGCTTCACAACTTGCGTATATCAGAACCTTAACAGAATATATAAACTAAAATCGTATATAGATACACATAGCTGCTGAACATAGGAAGAAATTATTATAATTTTTTTTTGCAGTGGATACACCTTTGGAACTAAAGAATAAACATAGAAAAGGAAATATAATAAAGAAATAAACCCGCTGTTGAAGTCTCTTGGTAAGAAGCATAACGTCTGTGGATAAAACTAAACGGAGAGTAGCATTTTTGTCCTAAAAACGAAATTAAACCTGGAGGAAGCTTCTGTTCTCTCCTACGCATCCTTTGCTCATTTTGCAACAGATCTGAAACCATGTTTGTGCTTCCATCATCAACCAGTTTACAAATCTGAAGGTAAATGATTGTCTCCTCCTTCTTCTAACGGCGGCCTGTGGTTCCAGTCTCAATGCCTTTGTGATTCGTCCCAACTGAATGTTGCTATCGAAGGTGTGAAGAAGACGAAGAAAGCAACAATTTTGAGCTACCAACTAGATGGATCTGACAAAGAGGAAGATGAATAAGAAGAGTACTCATTAAAGATGGTGATGGAAGAGACGTGACCAGAGTGGTTTGCTTCAAATAGATTAGATTGGGGACCATTTGGTTACTATTTTCTAACAATCAATCTTATTTTATAATCAATTTTTTTCACCGTTTTTCACTGAATTTTTTTTTTCACCTTTTAATTCTTTCTTTAAAAGGAATATTGATAAGGTTCATATGTACAATACTTTTTTTTCTTATTCGGTTAATTTGGTTATTAATTAATTAGTGTGGTTTATCTTGCTCATTTTATTTTCATTTTAGTTACAATGGTAAAATAAATATTTTAAAATTTATCATTTTTTAATTATCTTGGGTTCTTAATTTTGTATTAATGAAAATATATTTTATATTTTTATTCCATTTATTACATCTTATCTTTATTCAAGGATAAATATGTCATTTCACAAGTATATTTTTTCTTTCCTCTAAGTTTCTCTTCAACCAAACAAGATAAAAGAAAAGTTTTGGTTTTCTTTACTCCCATTTTCTCTCCAACCAAACAATTAAATAATCATCTCATTTTCAACTTTTTTTCTTTTATTTTCCTTTCTCTCCTCTCACTTTCTTCATCTAATTTTCTATTCTACAACCAAACAAAGTGTTAAATTTAAAGCGGAGGGTGTAACACCCCGATTTCTGCTGTTTCTGTTATTTTCTGCATCGATAAACAAGCATCTGTTTATATATTTTTTTTCTGAAACTTAGAAAATGATTTTGGGAAAACCAAAGTCATATTCATGTCATACTTATTTTTATAAGTATACGGTGAAATTTTTGGTTGAAAATTCAGACGGAACCCGGTCTGCGTTTTCACTGACAGTAAGATTTTACTGATCAGAAAACCTAATTTGGACCTGTGAGCGAAATGGATAGCGTTTATATATCATTTCCAACGATATTTGTTATTTTTAAAATTTTCAAAATAAATATGTTATTATACTCGATTCGGGCGTAAAACCTAAATCGGGAGAATAACGGAGTCGGAAACGGAACTACGGAGACTGAACCGGACACCGGGCCACCGAGGGACACATGTCACATAGTTGTGGTGAGTAGGGTGAGTCACCACTTATGACTCATCTTTGTCATGATTAATTTGCAAAATATCTTAGATATTTGTTACGTAAAAGACTAAAATGCCCCTAAGTGTATTTCGGCAGCCGCCCCCCACTCGCTCATTTCTTCAACTCCAACCAAGAACAACAAAGAAAACCATAGGTTCTTAAGTGATTTTTGCAAGTTTGGATCAATTTCTTCATCTTTTCTCAATCTTCAAGAGGTAACCATTCTTCTTTCATGATCATTCTTGTCTTAGATCCATTTATTTTGCCATGATCATCAAGTTTAAGTTCTTAGATCTAGAACTTTGGAAATTCCTAGAAAATTATAGAAAAATCCTTTTCATATGATTCCAATTGCTATGAAGTAGTTATGATCCAGAGTATCTTCATTCATGAGCATGTGTAAAAATAAAATTTCCTTCCCATTTTTCTCTAAGAGGCCGAAACCTCACTTGTGAGGATGGAGGAGGTTTTGTTTCAATTTCAAGCCATGATCATTAGTTATGTCATCTCTAATGCTTAAGGATCACTAATCTAAGAGCATATGAATTTTAGAAATTTCTAGCCATTTTTAGTAGTCATGGCCGAATCCTAACCATGAAATGGGTTAGATGATTTTTCTTCATTTTCAAGTTATAGCAATTTTCTCTAACTCTACACTACTCCAAGTTACGGGCCTTGTCATTGACCCATGTCCCCGACTTCAACTTCTTTGTCCTCTCCACCAACTCCATAGTAGTGGGGCCCCGCTGTTTTTGTGCTTTCTGCACAAAAATATAATCTTCAATTCATAAGAATATGTAAAATTGAAAACTCATTAAATAGTATGCTAAGTCAAAAGTTTAATGTATTACCAGCTCGTCGTAGTGGGCGGCGGCTGATTTAGACCCGCCGGTCCAAGCACATGCGCCACCATCAGAAGCTCGATTACGCCGAGCTGTCGCCTGGATCTCCTGGAACTTCCCAGTAGCCTAGTACTGGTCCAGCTACCTCCTGATCTCAGGATCCACCCACTTCCCCTTATTCTTACCCTTCCTCAGCTTGTTCGTCAGATTCTTCATGACCAGTGAGCCTTTATGCTCAAATATGTCCCTGACGAGACCCTCTAAAGCTACGTCCCACCTATACTCTTTCTGCAACTTACAGTTGTTAGGAAATTCGTGTGTATATATATATAATGTAAATTTAATTTAAATAACTTAATAAATTATTAGCTTAAACTCTTTAAACAACTGATCCCTATGGCCCCTTGGGATGGCCTTCCATGTAGGCCATGGACCATCAAACTTGTGACGCAGGATCTTCGATATCGAATCAGAAGGGGCCTTCGCGGGCAGAAAGCTGTAGCAAAATTAGAGCATTAATAAATGTTATAAATAAATTTAAAAACAAGTAAATAGAAATTAACGATACTTTATATATATTAAAAAATTAAATTAGCTTACTCGTTATCCCCCCTGGGGATAAGCAGAATCCTCCTGTCGGATGGACCATCTCCTGTCCCGATGATGATGATGACGGTGCAGCCTGTGTCCCGACCACATGAGGCTGGATAGGGGGTGCAACTCCATCACCCTGAGGTGTCCCGTCCACAGAGGTGCTGGTATGGTGGTCTCGATTTGAAGGCTGTGGGTCGGCCGACGGAGGGACTCTCGTAGCATGACCTTTGCCACGACCTCCACGACGACCCCTACCTATAGAGGAATCTGCCATCTGTGTAAAAAATGAAAAGATGATTATACAACAGTGTAAATAATACAAAAATAAATTACCTAAGTAGAATGACATTTACACAATGAATTATGACATAAATAAATTACCTAAGTAGAATCTCCGTCACTAAATTCACCCTCACTCTCATCAGTCTCACTTGATCGGAATGTGCCTTCGCTAGATGCGTCCAACTCGGATTGACCCATTAACTCTCTTTCAACTTCTTCCCCATTTCCGGAAATGTCCGCCAGAGAATTAACAATAATGTCCGGCGTAATTTGCAAAGGTACGTGGGGTCTTGAAAACTCATCATCTTGGTACGGAGCATCTTTTTCAGGCTGGTTGATTACATTATCAGTAATTATACTGCAAGCCTTTATCTTAATAACACCCAACCAGCCTTGATGTCCTTCGGGATATGGCGAGTAATAAACCTAATCTGCCTGTTGTGAAAAAATAAATGGGTCGTACGCCTTATTATACCTACGAGACAGCCTAACTTGAACAATACCATATTTTTTATCGATTTTTGTCCCTACGTCAAGAGTAGGCTCAAACCAATCACACTTGAAGATAACTAACTTCATCAAGGGGAAACCGGTATACTCGAGTTCAAGGATGTCAGTTTGAACCCCATAGAAATCATCCTCTACATTACCATCAGTGGCTCGCACACAAACACCATAGTTACACGACTGCATTCCTTCATTCCATGTTTTTGTGTTAAATTTATATCCATTTACAATGTAAGTATTCCATGATGTAACCCATCTTTTAGGCCCCTATGCCAAATTTGTCAACAATGGATTTTGAACATTGTTTTCTGGATCTAGTACCTAAAAAATAAATATTATACTATTCTTATACATGCTATATATTTAAGGAGATAAAATGTATTGCAACAAATGAAGATGCTTAACCTACATATTTACTGACCACGTAGCAAAGCGAGAAGTAATTTCTCGATCAACCTGATCGTTTGAAATGTCAGGTTGGAGATCCCTTAGAAAATTTCCGTACATCCTACATATGGGAGATTAACAGCAGGACGATTAATAATCATAAATGTCAATTGAACTTATAAAAGACATTGTAGAAACTTACTCTAAATATGGCGCCACCTCTTCACAATTTTGAAGGATATAGAGACGATCAGCATTAATGTCACGCTGCTCCAAGAAATATCCTTTTGATTTGCCATTAAATCTGCCCGGATAGTTGAATATTGATATAGGAGGACTAGTTGAACTTCCTTCGCCCGAATCAACGTTTCTAGGCATCCTTGTCCTTCTCGTGTTAACTTCGTCCGGATAGTAATAAGAGGCAAAAGTGGAAGTCTCCTCTACTAAGTATGCTTCACAAATGGAACCCTCCACTCGTGCCTTGTTCTTGACTTTGTGTTTAAAGGAGTGCAGGAACCTATTAAAGAGGGATACATACAAATAATTACTAGTTTTAGGGAAAGCTAAACTACGATTTCGTGTTCATGAATTTCATTTTTATTAAGTAAAATAGTTGATGTTGTTTACCTCTCAAATGGATACATCCAGCAGTATTGGACTGGGCCACCAACTCTTGCTTCGTAAGGTAGATGAACTGGCAGGTGTTCCATAGAATCAAAGAAACTCGGCGGGAAGATTTGCTCCAGCTTACATAACAAAATGGGTATCTTGACTTCCAAATCCTTTAATTGATTCACATTTAGTGTTGTCAATGTAAGCCCCCTGAAAAGTGGCTAAGCTCAACAAGTGGGTTCCAAATTTGCTTCGGTAATGCATCGAACGCAATTGGAAGCAACCGTTGCATGAACACGTGGCAATCATGACTCTTCATTCCATGTAACTTTGCTTCCTTAATGTCAACACATCTACCCACATTGGAAGCATACCTATTTGGTAACTTTAGTTCTTTAACCCACTTACAGACGGCCACTTTCTATGTTTTGCTTAGTGTCTAACTTGCCTTCGGTTTGATAAGTCTGCCTTGACCACCGTCCTGCAACTCAAGCTCCTTCCGATTACAAATTTCAGCCAGATCCAATCGGGATCTATTTGTATCCTTTGTCCTCCCCTTGATGTCCATCAGTGTCAAACACATTCAAAAACACATTCCTCTCAGTATGCATGACATCAATGTTGTGACGGAGTAGCTGCGTCCTCCAATACGGCAACCTCCAAAATATACTTTGTTTTGTCTAATTATGGTTGATGCCATAATCAGGAATATGTTCTCCTTGGGATTCATGGACGAGCGGTAAGTACTGTACTCTCCGCCATACATTAGGACCAGACAAACGTGGTGGAGGCGGTGTTGTCTCCGCACAACGCTTCTTGAATGCATTCTTCTTCCGCCTATAAGGTTGATCTTCTGGAAGGAATTGACGATGAGAATCAAAATATGAGATCTTTCGACTGTTTTTAAGCGTGAATGCCTTTGATCGCTCCATACATATTGGGCAACCAAGCTTCCCCACGGTCATCCAACCCGACATCATCCCATAGGCGGGAAAGCCGTTGATCGTCCACATCAAAGCTGCTTTCATCATGAAATTTTGCCTCAAAGATATGTCATATGTCAACACACCATCATTCCACAGCATCGTCAACTTATCTATCAGCGGCTGTAAGTACACATCAATCTTACCTTTTGGATTAGACGGACCCGGAATTATGACTGTTAGGAACATAAACTCCCGCTTCATGGACATCCCCGGAGGAAGATTGTACGGAGTCAGGATAACCGGTCAACAAGAGTATGCTTTTCCAGACTGTCCGAAAGGATTAAATCCATCAGTAGATAACCCCAATCGGACGTTCCAAGGGTCCTGCGAAAATGCCATATGAACCCTATCAAAATGCTTCCAAGCTTCTCCATCGGATGGATGACACAAGACATCTTGCTCCCTCTCATGCTCACTATGCCACCTCATGTGAGCTGTAGTGGCCATCGAAGAGTACAATCTTGTAAGTCTTGGCACGAGCGGAAAGTACCACATCTTTTTTAGCGACCTCTTCTTCTCAATGCCCATCCTAGTGGTTGTCTTATACCGATCCGCACCACAAAATCGACAACATGTTATGCACTCCGCTGAATCATCCTTATAGTACAACATACATCCATTCGGGCAACAATCAATTTTCAAACACCCCAGACCCAAATTTTCCACAGACTTCTTAGCATGATAAAAACTAGTAGGCATCCGATTGTCTTCTGGCAATGCCTTGGACACTGACCTGGTGAGGCGATTAAAACAGCCTTCTTGTATATTGTAGTCAGATTTGATACTCAACCATTCCATGCACATCGACAACTCCGTGTACTCCCGACATCCTTCCCACAATGGAGATCGTGCAGTACTCAGCATATCATAGAATCTTTGAGCTTTTGGATTCAGATTCTCCTCTATGTATTGGGAACCCATTCCACCATCTTCTCCCCCATCTTCTTCTAGTACAACACCAACCGATCGTCCATCATGATCCATTATCATCTGCTCGTATGGATTCAATTCTTCCCTCCGGTCACCACTTCCATAGTACGAACCTTCAAACACAATCGGGTTTAAATCAGGCAACGTCTCACCATGGTTACTCCACCAATAGTAATCAGGCATGAAGCCCTTCTCATAAAGATCGGCTACAACTCCATCACGCTTTTGAAAGATTGACACTTGCATCTTTTGCAAGGACACCTCAAATGATCACCGCCCAGCTAAATCTCTCCTGGCTAACAACAAACTCTATAAACTCACCCACTCCAACTCTATACTCTTCCCTAAGACGTTTATTCCGATCAAACCTACGATACATCCATTTCCGATTCTCCAGAATATCCATTGTTGGTAATTAAATAGCCTGACCAACCCTACAATAACACTTATATATTACGGTGCTTTCCAATAACTCCATCAATCTCGTTCTTATGACAAGGTATAAACCTATCTCATTTGAGAAGAAACCTTTACCACACTCGGCTAATAATAGTTATTCCCTTACTCAAATACCTTATACTTAACAAAATTTCGGCAGCAATTCTCATCGGTCTCCAAGTACACGACTCGAGCACGGTGAGAATCACCGTGATCAAGTATACACCAGGAGAACAAAAGGAAATGCATCAGTCCGAGATTTCAACAAGTATATAAGGCATTTGAACATTGAAATGACTATTGTACGAGTGTGAAAAAGGTTTTTTCCCAAACTGTCCCACTTGGACAATTCAAGATTCAATACAATGAGCATGCGTACCCTGAGAAGGTACGCATGGTCATTAATATTGAATCTCAAATAGGAAACTAAGGCTTTCGTAACTTAATAATTAACTCTAGAAGAAAATAAACCATTGACTTATAAGGATTGCATCATACTTCAACAAATATATATTGAAGCATAATTCAATACAAACTTAGATAAAATATAGTAGCAAACATCCTATTGAGCTCCGCTCTCCACTAACAAGTAACACATAATTGTCAAACACATGCATAACTTATAAATTAGCAACACACAATAAGCATCCCGCCTTTTTGACAGGATCACATCCTATTGAACTCTGCTCTTCACTAACAAACAAAACATAATTGCAAATACATGCATAAATATTAAATTATCAGCACACAATCAGCATCTTGCCTTTCAGGCAGGATACCTTCCTATTGAGCTCGGCTCTCCACTAACAAACAACAAGATATATAATTCACATAACACATTACAAGCACCACACAATCAGAACCTTTTAGACAAAGCAGAACCTTAAAAGAGAGTATTGAGAGAACTTACCTATGCGACAAAATGCAACAACAAGTAAGGATAAGGGGAGGAGCCGCAGACAAGAAGATCATGAACTGATAAATATAATAAGACAACATGAAAGCAAATTACTATCCTTAGAGCCAACTTAATTGTATTCAAGTTAGTAATATAAAAGTTCAACAAATTACCATTACGACCAATTGATTACCTGTGGAGATGGAGAGGGGACGAAGGGACTCGGTTTCAACTCACAAGAAATAGAGCAATGACCTATAATGCATAAATAAAATTAATCCTGTCAAATACTAACATTTAAGAAACTAACATTTAAGAGTTTGTTGAAAGCCATTAGGCCTTTTACTTTTGTCCTCTCTTTCCGTGTTTTGTAAATCATTGCTATATTGGGTCTTGATCTCTTTGGATTTCTTAAGGATATACACATGAATAACAGATTTGAACAGAGAGAGAGTTGTACAGAAAGCAATGAAAAATAGTTGATTAAATGAACCTTTAGCAAACTTCATGCAAATGAATCTATTTCTGTATTCATGACATGAATAGAACAGAAATGAATTAGATAACCATGTAAAAAATAATCTATCATCAATGACTTAATGCACCACTTATAATATTTAAGTCGTGAAGTATATACCACTTGGGTGTGGAGCATAAGGCTTGGTGAAACAGCCGTACTTCCTAGCAAGTTGGTTTGTTTATACAATACAATATATATCAAACAAGTTCAATGTAGAGTTTACCATTCAAGTCCAGACCGTTTGATAATCAGGCTTCAGATTATAACTATTTAATACAAAAAATAGTGACTTGATAACCTACCAACAACTAACATGTCAAATACTAACATTTCAACAAACTGACAAATATTTGGTCGTTGGTGGGTGTCTGCTTGTTCCTTGAATGCTTGTTATTGTAGTTATAGCTATCAAGCATCTAAGTCAATACTTATATTTATAATAATCTATTATGATATCTAATTCCTTATCAATTTGTCATTGACTTGGTCTTCAAACTCATATTAACATAGTCTTCCTTATGTCTAATACAATGTGCCTGTAATTTACTAATTACATTCTTGGCTTCATATTTGCTTATTTTATGCAGGGATGGCCATGAAACTTATGGTAGTCCTACTTCCAAGCATTACAGTCTTAGAGATATTGAATCAAGAGGAAGCTAACTTATATTATCTATCCAATAAGTTATTTAAATCAATATACCCCTACTGTTAGAATTTCTCTACTCTGGATTTCACTAGAACAACATCAATGACTAATTTGACAGCATAAATACCCATACTGACAGAACTTCCCTAAACCCTAACCTGAGACAGAACTGATCAAAGGAGACTATGGGGGTGGTGGTTGCGCGAACATAACCCCTTGAGATGGTGGTGGTGGCCGGAGGAGGAAGAGACAACACTTGAGAGAGACAATGAGAGAAACTGAGACAAAGAGAACCGAGCAAGAGAGAGAGATACACAGAGAGAGAGGAGAGGAGACCTTACCAAAGAAGGAGGTCACAGTGCTACAGTGGTGGTGGTGGTGGTGGTGGTGGCACGATGCTGCTGGGAGGAGGAAGAGAGAGTGAGAGACAGAGAAGGAGAAACACAAAATGAGAAGGATAAGAGGAGAACCTTACCAAGTGGTGATCGGAGGAGGACGAGACGCTGAGAGGTGGCGATGCGCGACCGGAACAGGGAAGGGGACGGAGCTGCACGTGAGAGAGAAGAGAAGAAAAGAGAGAAATGGGGGAAGAGAGGAAGGAAATCGTGATTTAGGGATTTAATTTTTAGCGATCGAATTATTCAGTCGCAAAATCGGTCGCTAACTGGGTTAATTTGAAAACGTCGGGAAAAATGGAAATAAAATCTTAATTTTAAGAAAATGTATTTTAAAAAGTGTTTTAAGATTGATAATAAATAATTTTTCAAGAAATAAGGGTTTTTTCTTACCTAACGACAGTATGAGGAAAAAAGATCTTTTTACATGAGAAAAATAAATATATGGGTTAGAAATGATTTTAAAAAGAATTAACATATATTCAGAAATAAAAATAGAGGACTTAAGGGAAAAATGATTTTTGTTACGTTTTAAAACGAATTTCATCGGAAAAGGATTTTGTTGAAAAATAATTTAAGAACAACGAAAATTTCCGACAAACTTGGATAAGTTTTCAGAGTTTTTGTTTTTGGTATTTGTGGTTCACTGAACGAAAATTCTTTGGGGAAAAATCAAGGAAAGGATAAGGACCTAGATTGCCGAGATGTCGGGCTAGTGTTCCAAAAAGGAAATTGCACTTGGAAGGGAAAGGAGTTGGAATACCTAAGGAAGGGTAGTCGGGAGCTTTAAGCCTCGACAGAGGAAAAACAGACGACAAAGAACAATTACGATAACAAATGATTTTACATGCATAGTCTGGAAAACATGCCATATTTGGGCATACATGCCATGGGTATCGAGCTACAATTTCACAAAGGGTGAATTGGGTAAATTGGTTGGTTACTGGCCAAAGATAAATTCTAGGGTCTTTGGGTCTTAGGGACATTCGGGCTTCGAAAATCCAGCGAATACATGGGGCCTTGCAACCCCGGGTCATGGAATTCGGTTACCCGGCACGAATGTACTCAATAGGAAACTATTCCAATATTATTTTAGATGCTCCATCGAGATATTCCCTGAACAATTTGAGCCGGACCTAAATTTAGAGGCCGATCTCATGAGACAATTGTGTTAAGTTAGGAATCTCCGGAGAATAAAGGTCAAGACTTATAGGAATGGATATTGAAGTGTCATGCATTTTTGAAAAAATTACGAGTGGATGATCGGGTATGAATCCCATTGGTAGGAAATATTTATAATATGTATACATGATGTTTGTTTGAGTGTCGTGCATGTAGTTATCATGATGAAAAATCAATGATGGTAACTCACCCTTGCTTTATTTATTTTCATGTTGGGTTTCTACCATGCTTCTATATATATATATATATATATATATATATATATATATATTCGAGTACAGATGAGCCAAATGAGTCTGATATCGTACACAGGAATACGTTCCCTGCACTTTGACGAGGCTGATGATGGAAGCGTGTGGAGGACTAACCTAGACACTTCTGCGAGCGGGGAGTTCTTGGGAGGATTTCCCAATGGGTATTCTTAAGTATGACCAGCTGTAGGATTCTGATTTGGGTTCACTTTTGGAAAGTAGTACTGCTACTATATAGGTTTAGTTTATGTGTGTTTTCCTTATGCTATGGCTTAAATAAATGATTGTAATGTAAAGGGGCATATGCAAAACCTTATTGTTGCATATAAATGTATTCGGTTGTTTGTTAATTATAATGGTTTGGGTTGTATCGTTTGAGGAAAAGAAAAAGAAAAATTTATCACTAATTTTCAAGGAAGTTAAGAAATAGAGAAAATTATATTTTTCCGAAAGCAACCAGCGTAATAATTTTCAGTCTTTTAGTTTCAACATGTAGCACCAAGGGGGTGTTACATTAGTGGTATCAGAGCTGGTCGAGTCTTTCGGGAATCCTTAAGAAATAGGTCTGTTATGTCTATGTTGTGTGATCTCTGACTTAGACTTGTTTTAATTACTTCTTAGAAGTAATGTGTGATAACGAGTAAGTTTACGTTTCTGTTTCTGGTTTTGGTTTGACTGATTGTGGCTTGTAGGTCAGTTATGGAACCTGTTGTTGAACCAGAAGCTGGACGTGGACGTGGACGTGGACGCGGCCGTGGATGAGGTCGTAGAGGCGGTCGTGTTGGCGGTTGTGGTAATCTGGGAGAGAATCCTGAAGGAGCTGGTGGAATAGACTATGCAGCAAAGGCAATGGAAAATGTTGGAGCTGCTATTGCGCAACAGACGACAACTATGGTTGCCCAAAATCAACAAGAACAACTCAGAGCTGAACAAGCTGCAGAGGGAAAATGATTGACTGCTTTTCGGCGTCAGAATCCATCACAATTTCATGGAGATACTGATCCCGAGAAGGCTGACCTTTGGATACAAGAATTAGAGAAGATCTTCGAACTGATTCACAGCCCTGAAGGAGTCAAGGTTCAATATGCTACGTTCCTGCTCATGGGTAATGCTGAGTACTTGTGGAGGGGAGTCAGACAATTGACGGAAGCAGATCATTAGGGGATTACTTGGAATGCATTTCGTAACGCATTCCTGGACAAGTACTTTCCTCAAAGTGCTAGAACTGAGAAGGAACAAGAATTTCTGCGTCTGTAGCAGAGAGAAATGACTGTTGGGGAATACACGGCGAAGTTCGAATTGCTCGCCAAGTATTTCCATTTCTTCCAAGCTCAACCGGACGAAGAATGGAAATATGATAAGTTTGAAGGAGGATTAAGGTTTGAAATCAAGGAGTCAGTGTTGTCACTGGAGATCAAAAATTTTCAAGCTTTGGTCGAGAAATGCAGGAAGGTGGAACAAATGAAAAGGGGAAGGGATAGCAGAGGGAATGTTGGAGGACCATCTAGATCCAAGAATCAGTACCAAAATCAGTACCAGAACCATAGAGGAAAACAAGCTCAGGGAAAGCCTTATTTCTGACCACCCGGAAATAATCAGAATCAGAACCAGAATCAACAAACTTACCATCCAGTCTCTTCTGCGTACAATAGTGGAGGCCAAAGAAACCAAAACCAAGGCTAGTTTCGTAAGTGTTTCAAGTGTGGAAGCGAGACTCATTTTACGAATAATTGCCGACTACAAGGAGAGCAGTGCTTCAAATGCGGAAAGATAGGGCACATGGCCAAAGACTGTCAAACTCAGAAACCTGCATCAACCACCAACAATTCTAGGACCAATAAACCGACAACTAAGGGAAGGGTTTAAGGGTACTTTTTGATTTGGGTGCAACGCACTCTTTTATTGCGATGGATTGTGTGAGACATCTAGAATTGCCTATTTCTTCCATGTCATATGATCTGATTGTTTCAACTCCAACTGCTGAACCTGTTACTGTGACTTCTATATGTCTGAACTGTCCTATCAGTATTTAGGATAGACATTTTCTTGTTAATCTCATATGTTTGCCTTTAATTCAATTATATGTAATTCTAGGCATGGATTGGTTATCTTCCAACCATATCCTTTTAGATTGTTCCCATAAGACCTTAGTTTTTCCTGATCCTGATATTTCTGGATTTTTATCTACCCACCAAATGAGAACTTCTTCGAAAGAAGGAGCTCAGGAATACTTACTTCTATCTAACTTGGAAGTCGAGAGGGAAATCGACTTGAGTATGATACTGGTAGTAAGAGAATTTCCGGATGTGTTTCCTAATGATGTTCCGGGATTGCCACCTGTCAGAGATATCAAATTCTCCTTAAACCTAATTCCAGGAACCGGTCCAATTTCAATTGCTCCGTATCGGATGGCACCGACAGAACTCACTGAGTTGAAAGCTCAATTGGAAGATCTTTTATCAAAATAATTCATTCGACCAAGTGTTTCCCAATGGGGAGCACCAGTTCTGTTAGTAAGAAAGAAGGATGGAGGGTCGAGACTATGCGTGGATTTTCGACAACTCAATAAAGTGACGATCAAGAACAAATATCCTTTACCGCGTATAGATGATCTAATTGATCAACTAAGAGGAGCTGTTGTGTTCTCAAAGATCGATTTGAGAACAGGATATCATCAGATAAGGGTGAAGACGAAAGGCATACCAAAAACTATGTTCAGAACTCGTTACGGACATTACGAATATCTAGTAATGCCTTTTGGAGTAACAAATGCACCTGCTATCTTCATGGACTACATGAACCGGATTTTTCGTCCATTTCTAGATAAGTTCGTTGTCGTATTCATCGATGACATTCTCATTTATTTTAAGAATGATGAGGAACATGAAGAGCATTTACGACAAGTCCTGCAAATCCTACGTGAGAAGGTATTTTACACAAAACTATCTAAGTGTGAATTCTGGCTCGGAGAGGTGAAATTCTTGGGGAACGTGATTACTGAGGAAGGAATTGTTGTCGATCCTGTAAAAGTAGAAGCAATACTTTCTTGGGAAAAACCAAAAACGGTAACAGAGCTTCGTAGCTTTGTGGGTCTAGCCGGTTACTATAGGAGGTTTATCGAGGGTTTTTCCAAGATAGTGGGACCGTTGACTCAACTGACAAGGAAGGATCAACTTTTTGTATGGACTGACAAGTGCGAGGAAAGTTTTCAAAAGATTAAGGAACGTCTGACAACATCGCCAGTGTTAATACTTCCTGAACCGAATGAACCTTACGAAGTATATTGTGATGCTTCATATCAAGGTTTAGGTTGTGTATTAATGCAACATCGGAAAGTCGTAGCTTACACGTCACGACAGTTAAAGACACATGAGAAGAATTATCCGACGCATGATCTGGAATTGGCTGCTGTGGTTTTTGCACTAAAGATATGGAGACACCACCTGTATGGAGCCAAGTTTGATGTCTTTAGTGACCACAAGAATCTGAAATATCTGTTTGATCAGAAGGAGCTCAACATGAGGCAGAGACGATGGATGGAGTTTCTGAAAGATTACGACTTCACGTTACAATATCATCCTGGAAAAGTGAACGTCGTAGCAGATGCACTAAGCAGGAAGACCATTCATATCTCAGCTATGATGGTGAAGGAATTAGAATTGATTGAAAAGTTCCGTGATCTCAACTTAATCATGGACGTAAGTCAAAAGAAAATTTGTGTAGGAATGATCAAGATCTCTAGTGGATTAATGGAAGAGAACAGAGAACATCAAGTCGCTGATACCTATCTTCAAGAGAAGAAGAAGTTAATGGAACAAGGAAAAGCTACTGAGTTTTGCTTGGGACCAGATAACATCTTAAGGTGCAATGGACGAGTCTGTGTACCTGATAATCTTGAGATGAAAAAGATGATTCTAGAGGAATCACACAAGATTAAGTTGAGTATTCATCCGGGATCAATTAAGATGTATCAGGATATGAAACAAAAGTTTTGGTGGCCAGGCATAAAAAAACAAGTCGCGGAGTATGTTGTAGCATGTCTGATTTGTCAGAAAGCGAAGGTAGAACATCAACGACCAGGTGGAATGCTTACCTCGTTGGATGTACCAGAATGGAAGTGGGATAGCATATCGATGGATTTTGTGGTAAGTTTTCCGCGAACTTCCAGAGGTTTTGATTCAATTTGGGTGATCGTTGACAGGCTAACGAAGTCAGTACACTTCTTGCCTGTTAAGATCAACTACACTATGGAAAAGTTGACCGAAGTGTACATCAGAGAAGTGATTAGACTTCATGGAGTACCTTCGAGTATTGTTTCGGATAGAGACCCAAAGTTCACTTTACGTTTTTGGGGAAGTTTACACCAAGCGTTCGGAACTAAGTTACGCTTAAGTTCAACTTATCATCCTCAAACTGATGGAAAAACAGAGAGGACGACTCAATCGTTAGAAGACTTGCTGAGAGCATGTGTCTTAGAGAATCGAGGAAGTTGGGATGATCTTTTGCCACTTATCGAATTCACATACAACAATAGTTTTCATTCAAGTATAGGGATGGCACCCCATGAGGCCTTATACGGAAGGAAATGTCAAACACCCGTGTGTTGGTATCAAGATGGAGAAACCACGATTTTAGGACCAGAAATTGTGCAGCAAACAACGGAAAAGGTTAAACAAATCCGTGAAAAGATGAGAACGGCACAAAGCAGGCAGAAGAGTTACTATGATCAGAAGAGACGACCCCTTGAATTCTGTTGTGACTCCGGCAAGTGTACCGGGTCGTCGCAAGTAATAAAAACACGGTAGTATTCTACCGAGGTCGAACACAAGGATTGGGTTACCAATTCGACTAAATTGTCAAGAAATCCGATACGTTAGTTAAGCAATAGAAGGAGGTTGATAGAAAGAGATTGAGATTGCAAATTCAAGAATCAAATCAATTAAAGCTACGGGTGATTAAATTCAGAAATAAAAGCATCCAAGGTTTCGAATCCACCTACCCACTCATGCAAAGTACCCAAGTGATGATATTCTCCTCCCTAAGTTCAATTTTAATGTCAACCGGGACCCCTAAATTTTCCTAAATCCACTTCCGTGCTCATTAGGACGTATTCGATGATTTGGGTTAATTACTTGCTAGGTCTCTTAACCCTAATCTCAAATTCTATTAATTCTTGTTCCCTATAGGTTGCACCGATCTCCTATTCACTCTCGTGCAATACTCGACCGATGTTCCCAATTCAAGTTCTGAAACGCGAATCGCCGCTAGGCCTCAACACGCTTAACTAGTCGATCACACTAGCATATAATCGACACAATGAAAACAGAATTGGAAAATCATAATTGAATTAAAGGAGAGAGAATTACATTACATTAATACTATGCCGCCATGGGTGGCTTCATCGATCCCTTAGACAAGAGGATTAGTTCCTCATGTCCGTAACAACAACGAACGTACAATTGGAATCCATCCTAAGCCTATGAATTAAGAGAAAAGAAGAGAAGAAGAAATCCCAGAAATAGGGTTACAAAAAGTCTCTGAAAAATTCTGATCCAAAAACTGCTCAAATCTGTTCTGATCTGCTCTATTTATAGGGAGGCCACGCGTCACGGCCGTGATGGCCATCACGGCCAGGCCGTGACGCATTCTGGGTTGGGTGCGCTTTCAAATCTTGAACATCACGGTCGTGAGCCTCATCACGGCTAGGCCGTGATAGCTTCTGTCTCCACCATCTGTTCTGTCACGCCCGTGACGGGTGTCACGGCCAGGCCGTGACAGGTTCTGACTTTTGCCTCCTGGATTGTCACGGCCGTGATAGACATCACGGCTGAAGCCGTGACAGCTTCCGACTTTTGCCCCTTCTCGCTCGCTTGATCATGGCGTGATGGTCATCACGGCCAGGCCGTGATGGGCTCTGTCTGGCTCATATTCTTCACTTTTCTTAACTCTTAAAGCTTCACTTATGGATCTGAAAACAACACAAGCAACCACAAGCGTAATTCTATCCAAAATAACCTAAAAACTACACAAAAGACGCAAAACGAGTCAAAGTCCAACTTAGGAACAAAACAAGGCAAATTCGGGCGAAATCGAGAGTGAACTCGAATAAATTGGCATATAAACCCTAGTTCATCTAGTCATAAAACTAGATAAGCCAGAGGCTTATCAAAATACCCCAAACTTAAACCTTGCTTGTCCCCAAGCAAGCTTAAAACTCAAAAACGACTCAAGACTTGGCAAGCTTGAAAGATCTAATCAATTTCGCACAAATTTCATGCGACTTTACAAAACAATTTTTTTTCTTTGATTCCCCCTTTTTTTTTTTTATCAATGTAGTCCCCACATTCATCCACTTTAAACAATTGAGAAATTATCATTCATGCCATCATTACTCTAAGTTGAGGCTCAAAGATACACACAAAGGAAGATCACCTATTTCAAACAATTGCCTTCCTCACAAGGGCATTTAGTATTTCACTCGTTCGCTCAAGTTTGTCTAGGCTTTCAACTTTTTCACTCAATTTCACTCATCAAGAGCACTTCCCATGAATTTGATTTTCATCTCAAACATAGTTCCCACGAAAACATGCATGCAACATCAAAAGGTCTTTTAAAGGTTGTAATGGGGCCTGGCTGAGGGTAGGATAATCAAGGATATTTAGGTTTAAGTCCCTAGGAACTAAGAGAGCATTAGCATTAAACACATTTTTCCACTCAAATTCCTTTCTTTCCATTTTTCATTTGGGCTCGGGTGACTACAACCTTTTCCTTGATATTATTTTTGTTTTGCCCCTTTTCTTTTGGCCATTTTTTTTTGTTTTCTTCTTTTCTTTTCTTTTTCTTTTTGCCTTGGGTCAACCTTTATTTTCTTTTTCTCATCCCAATATGACACACACCTTGTAGCCACCCCAAACTTAGTTTCTCACAACCTTTCTCTTGCTCATTTCCATGCTCTCCTAATCCTAAGATTGGGTCAACATGGTTTTTTCAGATTTTGGCTCGTAATGTAGGGTCATCAAGAAACAATAGGTCAATTGGGCTCAATTTGGCTAACTAGGGAACATGCATTAGGGATGGTTCATTTCAGGCCAAGTAGTTAATTCAAAGAAAATTGCCTAAATCATTTGATGCAACACATAAACATGCAAACCATATAGAGATTCAAGCAAATTCGGGAAGGTGCAACTTAACAGTGATTCACACATTCAAAAACAGAGTTGGAGGCTCAAATCCTCACCTGGACATTTTGCAAATTGTTTGACCGAGATACGATTCCTAGTGTGTGCACCCCCTCACCCCAAACTTATCATAAATCAAGCAATCATAATAAATCTCAAAGTTCAATTTTCAATTTTTTTAGTGGGGATAAACTTTTCTATTTTCAGAACCTAGGGGGAAATCATCAATGATCAAGTAATTCATGCAATCAATAATGCTCAATTCAATTAACATCCAACAAGCTTGCCGACACGACATTCATACAAAAACTCTTGATCTTCTCAAATTATTCAAGAGTGACAACAAAAACAAAACAAAAAGCAAAAAATAAAACAAAAGTTAAGAGAAGAAATAGATACCTTGCTTGGGTTGCCTCCCAAGTAGCGCTTGTTTAACGTCCCGAGCCTGACTCAAGTCGCCCCAGAGGGTTAATCCGGAGGAAGATCCTGCTTGCCATGCCATTCCTTGGCCTGTTCTTTGTAGGTTTGTGCACTTTTATATACTCGCAAGCTGTTCCCGGACAGCTCATTTAAGCCCAGCATCCTTCTATAATCCGCACGCACTTTCCACTCCGCGATGGTCTTTTTGGGGATCAACTTGTTGTCTTTATTGACCACCACGGTTGTGCTACCTTTCAACCTTGGTGCTTTACCCTTCTTTTTCTTGCCCTTGCAACTGAGCTCTTCTTTTGCACATTCTTCCCTTGGGAGACTCGGTATGGGTTCCATGTCTCGTAGCCACTCAAGGTAGACTTCATCCCCCGAAGGGCCTTTTTCCTCACTGTCTTTCTCATGAGATTCTACTGATACTGTTGCAAGTGAAGGATCATTGTCTTCTCGAGTTGCCTTTACCTTTTCAGTTGGGTCCGCCACATCCACTCGATACACTTCCGACCTCTCTCTCAGGGTGCTTCATTGCTTCAAAGAGATTGAAGACTACCTCATCATCTTGCACCCTTAGAGTGAGTTTCCCTTGCCGCACATCTATCAAGGCACCCCCAGTGGCCAAGAAGGGCCTACCCAGTATGAGAGGAACCTCGGCATCTTCATCCATATCAAGCACTACAAAGTCCGCCGGAAATATAAGCTTGTCCACCTTCACCAACAAGTCTTCGACCACCCCATAAGGATATTTTATAGAGCGGTCGGCCAGTTGGAGCGACATCCGTGTATCCTTAACTTCTTGGATCCCCAACCTCTTCATCATAGAGAGGGGCATCAAGTTGATGCTTGCCCCTAGATCACATAATGCCTTCCCCACAGTCATCCCCCCAATGGTGCAAGGTATCGAAAAAGAACCGGGATCCTTCAACTTTGGAGGTAGTTTTCTCTGAAGAATGGCACTACACTCCTCGGTCAAAGCAACCATTTCTTCATCTACTATCCTCCGCTTCTTGGTGAGAAGCTCCTTCATAAACCGGGCATATGATGGCATTTGTTCCAAGGCTTCCGCAAATGGAATGTTAATCTGAAGTTTTCGGAAGACATCAAGGAACTTATTGAATTGCTTATCCTGTTGAGGCTTCTTCAATCTTTCCGGATACGGAACCTTCATGTAGGGTGGAAGGTCTTGGGGTTCAACCCACTTCTTCCTTCGGAACTCTTCATCCACAAGTTTCAGCCTTCCTCCTTGCTTCGGTCCCTTGTCACTTGCCAACTCTTCTTTCTCTAGTTGCTCTTCCTCAACTGGTAGTTGTTCCGGGCCCTTGTCATCCTGAGAACTAGTGGTACCCCTGCTAGGTTCCAACACCCTTCCGCTTCTAGTAGATATGACATTGCATTGTCCCTTGGGGTTGTTCTCGCATTACTACCGGAAGAGTGCCTGGAAGACGCTCATTAAGTTGCGTCGCGAGCCGTGCTATTTGTGTCTCCGATTCTGAATTCGCGATCCTCGTATGAGTCGCCAACTTGTCAATGGCAGTGGTCACCTTCTCAAAAGATGTGCTTGTAAAGGTTGACAACTTCTCAAAAGCCAGCTCCCACTGTTGTCTTCCACCATCCGATATTTGCAATCGATTAGGCCCCTGGAGGAGCTCTGCGATTATATGGCGCCTGCTGAATTCCAATGTTCGGTCTCAGACCCTGTTGAGGTTGTTGCCAATTCTGTTGAGGGTGTTGTTGACCGGCTAGACCACCATTAACATCACTCCAAGCAAATCCCGGATGGTCTCTTCTCATGTAGCCCCTATTCTGATTTTGATTGTTCCTCTGATAATTGTTCTGGGGCACAGTGTCATAGAAGTTGTGGCAAGAGTCCACATGTTCTTGAGGGAAATTTAGCGGGCAATTCTGAGTGTCATGATTTCCATTGCAATTTGCACAACCTGGAGGCATTCCCTCGTGTATAGCATTAATCCTCTTGTTCCCAGACAAAGCCTCATTTTGCATCTTCAAAAGTCTGTTTTGCTCTAAAATGGCTTCCATTGTCCCAGAACTGATTCCACTCGAGGTCTCCCTACCACGGTTGTAATCATTATATGACATCTTCTCTAACAGTGCCCATCCATCCTCAGCCGATAAATATACAAAAGAACCGCCAGCTGCGGCATCACAGTTCATCTGATAGCGTCCTCTCAACCCATTAAAGAAATGTTGCACTTTGGAAACCGGGTCAAAGAACGCAGAGGGACATCTTCTCAACAAACCATTGTACCTCTCCCATGCTTCATTGTATGTTTCATCCTCCGTTTGCCTGAATGAAGTGACGGCTATTCTTGCTTGTGCCGCCTTCTGAGGAGGAAAGTATTTGGTTAGGAACTTCTGTGCCATTTGCTCCCAAGTTCTGATGCTGTTCCTATCCAAACTGTCAACCCAATCGCGAGCGACATCCCTAAGAGAGAGAGGGAAAAGTCGCAGGCGAAACTCATCCTGTGAGACTCCTCTTGTCTTCTGTAAGTCACACGCCTCAAGGAAGCGAGTGATGTGTCTATGCGGGTCTTGCTTTCCACTCCCATCAAACTGATTCTCCCGGAGCTGGAATGTGACACATGCTTCAACTCTGAAGGAGTCTGTGTTCAGGTTGCCTCTCACAATAGAAGAGTCACAATCCACCAAGCTTGGTAGATCGTACTCGAAGAGAGGCTTGTAACGAGGAGGAGGAGGAGGAGGATTTTCTTCAGCCATGCCTTCTATTTTAATTGCTTCCAACCTCTTCCTTTCTCTGGCCTCTTTTCTTAATCGCCGCTCGGTCCTGGTGATCTCGGAATCAAATAGCAAGTCCTCTGGTAGGAGGGTACCTCGCATACAAAAACAGGCAAAGACCAAGTGGAATCAAAGAAGCAGAGAAAAATAATAACAATTAAATAAAAGAAAATAAAACTAAAAGTCAGCTTAACCAAACAGCCGAATTTCCTAAAAATTAGGAAAATTGGTTGTGCCAATCCCCGGCAACGGCGCCAAAAACTTGTTGTGACTCCGGCAAGTGTACCGGGTCGTCGCAAGTAATAAAAACACGGTAGTATTCTACCGAGGTCGAACACAAGGATTGGGTTACCAATTCGACTAAATTGTCAAGAAATCCGATACGTTAGTTAAGCAATAGAAGGAGGTTGATAGAAAGAGATTGAGATTGCAAATTCAAGAATCAAATCAATTAAAGCTACGGGTGATTAAATTCAGAAATAAAAGCATCCAAGGTTTCGAATCCACCTACCCACTCATGCAAAGTACCCAAGTGATGATATTCTCCTCCCTAAGTTCAATTTTAATGTCAACCGGGACCCCTAAATTTTCCTAAATCCACTTCCGTGCTCATTAGGACGTATTCGATGATTTGGGTTAATTACTTGCTAGGTCTCTTAACCCTAATCTCAAATTCTATTAATTCTTGTTCCCTATAGGTTGCACCGATCTCCTATTCACTCTCGTGCAATACTCGACCGATGTTCCCAATTCAAGTTCTGAAACGCGAATCGCCGCTAGGCCTCAACACGCTTAACTAGTCGATCACGCTAGCATATAATCGACACAATGAAAACAGAATTGGAAAATCATAATTGAATTAAAGGAGAGAGAATTACATTACATTAATACTATGCCGCCATGGGTGGCTTCATCGATCCCTTAGACAAGAGGATTAGTTCCTCATGTCCGTAACAACAACGAACGTACAATTGGAATCCATCCTAAGCCTATGAATTAAGAGAAAAGAAGAGAAGAAGAAATCCCAGAAATAGGGTTACAAAAGTCTCTGAAAAATTCTGATCCAAAAACTGCTCAAATCTGTTCTGATCTGCTCTAGTTATAGGGAGGCCACGCGTCACGGCCGTGATGGCCATCACGGCCAGGCCGTGACGCATTCTCGGGTCAGGCGCTTTCAAATCTTGAACATCACGGTCGTGAGCCTCATCACGGCTAGGCCGTGATAGCTTCTGTCTCCACCATCTGTTCTGTCACGCCCGTGACGGGTGTCACGGCCAGGCCGTGACAGGTTCTGACTTTTGCCTCCTGGATTGTCACGGCCGTGATAGACATCACGGCTAGGCCGTGACAGCTTCTGACTTTTGCCCATTCTGCTCTGCTTGATCATGGCCGTGATGGTCATCACGGCCAGGCCGTGATGGGCTCTGTCTGGCTCATATTCTTCACCTTTCTTAACTCTTAAAGCTTCACTTATGGATCTGAAAACAACACAAGCAACCACAAGCGTAATTCTATCCAAAATAACCTAAAAACTACACAAAAGACGCAAAACGAGTCAAAGTCCAACTTAGGAACAAAACAAGGCAAATTCGGGCGAAATCGAGAGTGAACTCGAATAAATTGGCATATAAACCCTAGTTCATCTAGTCATAAAACTAGATAAGCCAGAGGCTTATCAAATTCCAAGAAGGAGAACATGTATTTTTGAGAGTCACACCCACGACTGGGGTAGGTAGAGTTTTAAAATCAAGAAAACTCACTCCAAAATTTATCGGACCTTACCAAATTCTTTGCCGTATTGGTCCAGTAGCCTATCAAATTGCTTTACCACCTTTTCTTTCAAATATTCATAGTGTTTTTCATGTCTCACAATTGAGGAAGTATATTCCTGATCCCTCTCACATAATTGAACCCGATGAAGTACAATTAAAAGAAAACTTGTCTTATGAGACTTCACCTGTACGAATCGAGGATAAGAGGATTAAGCAGCTCAGGGGTAAACAAACTTCCATAGTCAAGGTTGTTTGGAATGAGACAACGGGAGAGGCAACATGGGAAGCTGAGGACAACACGAAGTTACAGTATCCTGATCTTTTTCCAGGTACGTAATTTCGAGGGCGAATTTTTTTTTTTAGTGGGGTAGTAATGTAACACCCCGATTTCTACTGTTTCTGCTGTTTTCTGTATCGATAAACAAACATATATTTTTATTTTTTTTTCTGAAACTTAGAAAATGATTTTGGGAAAACCAAAGTCATATTCAAATCATACTTATTTTTATAAGTATACGGTGAAATTTTTGGTTGAAAATTCAGACGGAACCCGGTCTGCGTTTTAACTGACAGTAAGATTTTACTGATCAGAAAACCTAATTTTGACCCGTGAGCGAAATTGATAGCATTTATATATCATTTCCAACTATATAGGTTATTTTTAAAATTTTCAAAATAAATATGTTATTATACTCGATTCGGGCGTAAAACCTAAATCGGGAGAATAACGGAGTCGGAAACGGAACTACAGAGACTGAATCAGACACCGGGCCACCGAGGGACACATGTCACATAGTTGTGGTGCGTAGGGTGAGTCACCACTTATGACTCACCTTTGTCATGATTAATTTGGAAAATGTCTTAGATATTTGTGATGTAAAAAGACTAAAATGCCTCTAAGTGTATTTAGAAACCCTAAACTACCCTTATGACTCACTAATACTTGTCCCCCTCACTCCCTTCTACCCCCCCCCCCCCCCCCCCCAACACATACTCTCTCATTTCTTCAACTCCAACCAAGAACAACAAAGAAAACCGTAGGTTCTTAAGTGATTCTTTGCAAGTTTGGATCAATTTATTCATCTTTTCTCAATCTTCAAGAGGTAACCATTATTCTTTCATGATCATTCTTGTCTTAGGTCCATTTATTTTGCCATGATCATCAAGTTTAAGTTCTTAGATCTAGAACTTTGGAAATTCCTAGAAAATCATAGAAAAATCCTTTTCATATGATTCCAATTGCTATGAACTAGTTATGATCCCTAGTATCTTCATTCATGAGCATGTGTAAAAATAAAATTTCCTTCCCATTTTTCTCTAAGAGACCGAAACCTCACTTGTGAAGATGGAGGAGGTTTTGTTTCAATTTCAAGTCATGATCATTAGTTATGTCATCTCTAATGCTTAAGGATCACTAATCTAAAAGCATGTGAATTTTAGAAATTTCTAGCCATTTTTAGTAGTCATGCCCGAATCCTAACCATGAAATGGGTTAGATGATTTTTCTTCATTTTCAAGTTATGGCAATTTTCTCTAACTCTACACTACTCTAAGGTTATAGATCTAAGAGTATGTGGAATTTTGAAACCTCGAACCTATTTTCTTAGCTTGGGCCGAAACCTTACGCATAGGAAATAATAAATTTTTTCAAAGTTTAATTAGTTATGTGTTGTTTTGTGAAGGATTGTGTTAGTAGTTGTTGGTCGGAGTTTGTGGAGGAAACCGGACTTGAAAACCGAGACTTCGTTGAATCGGAACTTGAATCTTCAAAGGTAAAGGGAGTTTGCCTGAGGAGCTTCGATAACTATGTGTATAAATTGTTTGGTGTGTCTGTAATCAATGGTTGTAGTTTGTGGTGTTTGTTTTAAAATTATTTCGTAATATTTTATGATGCATGATTTATCTATGAAAGCATGCTATAAATTGCGATGTGTGAATTTATTGTTGGTTGTGAAAGCATGTGATAAATTGTGTTGTATGAAATTTTCTGTTGATTTTTATGATTGACTGGAAGCTTGACACCGGTCAGTGCTTATTGAAAATTAAGGATAAAACGTTAAGAAAATTTAAGGGAAATATTATGTTTTTGAAAATTGGTGGATTTAACTTTTAAGTTAAAAATAATAATATTTTAATGAGTTTTAATAAAAGAATAAGTTAATGAGCACCCGCGGGTATGAAACCGCGAAAAAATTCACTTTCGTACTTATTTCGAAAACGTCGGGAAAAATGGAAATAAAATCTTAATTTTAAGAATATGTATTTTAAAAAGTGTTTTAACATTGATAATAAATAATTTTTCAAGAAATAAGGGTTTTTTTTACCTAACGACAATATGAGGAAAAACGATCTTTTTACACGAGAAAAATAAATATATGGGTTAGAAATGATTTTAAAAAGAATTAACAGATTTTCATAAATAAAAATAAAGGATTTAAGGGAAAATGATTTTAGTTACGTTTTAAAACGAATTTCATCGGAAAAGGATTTTGTTGAAAAAGAATTTAAGAACAGCGGAAATTTCCGACAAACTTGGATAAGTTTTTGGAGTTTTTGTTTTTGGTATTTGTGGTTCACTGAACGAAAATTCTTTGGGGAAAAATCAAGGAAATGATAAGGACCTAGATTGCCGAGATGTCGGGCTAGTGTTCCTAAAAGGAAATTGCACTTGGAAGGGAAAGGAATTGGAATACCTAAGGAAGGGTAGTCGGGAGATTTAAGCCTCGACAGAGGAAAAAACAAAAGACAAAGAACAATTACGATAACAAAAGATTTTACATGCATAGTCTGGCAAACATGCCATATTTGGGCAGACATGCCTTGGGTATCGAGCTACAATTTCACAAAGGGTGAATTGGGTAAATTGGTTGGTTACAGACCAAAGATAAATTCTAGGGTATTTGGGTTTTAGCGACATTCGGGCTTCAAAAATCCAGCGAATAACTTGGGGCCTTGCAACCCCGGGTCGTGGAATTCGGTTACCCGGCACAAATGTACTCAATAGGGAACTATTCCAATATTATTTTAGGTGCTCCATCGTGATATTCCCTGAACAATTGGAGCCGGACCTAAATTTAGAGGTCGATCTCATGAGACAATTGTGTTAAGTGTCTCGCAGCCTAATCATTGCTCAAAGAAGGGAAGTTAGGAATCTCCGGAGAATAAAGGTCAAGACTTATAGGAATGGATATTGAAGTGTCATGCATTTTTGAAAAAATTACGAGTGGATGATCGGGTATGAATCCCATTGGTAGGAAATATTTATAATATGTATACATGATGTTTGTTTGAGTGTCATGCATGTAGTTATCTTGATGAAAACTCAATGATGGTATCTCACCCTTGCTTTATTTATTTTCATGTTGGGTTTATACTGTACTTCTATATATATATTCGAGTACAGATGAGCCAAATGAGTCTGATATCGTACACGAGAATACGTTCCCTGCACTTTGACGAGGTTGATGACGGAAGTGTGTGGAGGACTAACCTAGATACTTCTGCGAGCGGGGAGTTATCGGGAGGATTTCCCAATGGGTATTCTTAAGTATGACCAGCTGTAGGATTCTGATTTGGGTTCACTTTTGGAAAGTAGTACCGCTACTATATAGGTTTAGTTTATGTGTGTTTTCCTTATGCTATGGCTTAAATAAATGATTCTAATGTAAAGGGGCATATGCAAAACCTTATTGATGCATATATATGTATTCAGTTGTTTGTTAATTATAACGGTTTGGGTTGTATCGTTTGAGGAAAAGAAAAAGAAAAATTTATCACTAATTTTCAAGGAAGTTAAGAAATAGAGAAAATTATATTTTTCCGAAAGTAACCAGTGTAATTATTTTCAGTCTTTTAGTTTCAACATGTAGCGCCAAGAGGGTGTTACAGATGGAGCGTGGGAAGGTTTGAGAGAAAGGGACAATAACCTTCTAGAGGGAGTGTGGGAGTTCTAATTTATAATTCTAAAGCAAGCACTAATTGTTTTAAAAAAATTATCAACTTTATAATTCCAACGATGTGATAGTTCCAATTTGATATTTTTTAACTTATTGTCAGGAAAAAATAATTAAAATATATTTTCTAACTATTTAAATATTTATTTTTAATAACAAGAATGAACAATATTTTAAGTTAAAATAAAAATGATTCAATAAAAGTATAGATTGCTTAAGGGTTGCTTATTGTATGCATCGTTGGAGTGAAAAGTGGACAAGTTGGTTAAACGTGATGTGACAAAAGAGACCCATTTGAAGGAGATATAAGAACCCAACGTAGGTTCCTTAAATAATATGCACGGCCTAAATAATTTTTTTTACCAATATATATATATATATATTAAATATAATTTACCAAAAAAAACTCAACCATATCCCTCCTGAGTTAATTATAAACAAAAAAAAGCACTTATATTTTGTAACAGATAATTCCTATTACAAATTTTAGGAATTTTTATATGTTTAAATTTTTTATTAAAATATTTAAAAGCAACATATATCCCGTGCATGGCACGGGTCAAGAACACTAGTTATTTATTTTACCGACTAAATAAATATAAATAGTATTTAGATAATTTTTTCTAAAAAAACTACTTGTAATTTGAGTAACATGTGATATATGTATTTTTTTTTTAATTTGAAAGGGAAATGATTACAATTGACATTTCCACATTGGACCTAATATAAAAATTATAAATAAAATCTTTATTTTGTTATAGCTGATATTTATTATAGAGCAATCCTATCAACACACTATTTTAAATAGGCCAAGCATTTTTTATTTTTCACTTTTCTCTTATGTGTTTTATTTTTTGCATTTTGATTTCATACGTTATGTTTTATCATAACGTTATTCCTAAAATTGAAACCATCAAAAAGTAATTGACAGAAATGACTGATATAAAAGATGAAACATAAAATATAGGACCAAAATGGAAAAAAAATATACATGTTCCTTTTAATTGCTCTTCATTTTGGTATATACCGAGAGTATACGTCATGTTTCGTCTTTTATATTAATCTTAAAACTAACGTCATCATGTTCAAAAGAGTGGATTATATGAGTACAAGAGGTACCTGCTCATATACATCAGGTGCCAAGGAAACAAATAAATAAAACACTAGGCTAGCCACAAGGACAAGACCACCAAATTTAAGCAATTACAAGGGACACAAAACTACTACAACAACAACCAAGCCTTATCCCACTAGGTGAGGTCGGCTACATGGATCATACGGCACCATAATGTTATATCATGAATCATGTTAATAGTTAAATCATTGGCCTCCAAATCTTTCTTAATAGTTTCTCCTATAGTTTTTCTTGGCCTACCTCTGCCTCTAGCTATTGGATTGCCCTCCACTTGGTCCACTCTCCTTACTACAGAATCTAAAGATCTCCTCCATACATGCCCAAACCACCTAAGTCGAGATTCAACCATCTTTTCTACAATAGGTGCTACCCAACTCTCTCTCTAATGCTATCATTCATAATCCTGTCATGTCTAGTTTTTCCGCTCATCCAGCGCAACATTCTCATCTCTGCTACATTGATTTTACTCTCGTGTTGATTTTTTACCGCCCAACACTCCGTCCCATACAACATCACCGGTCTAATAGTTGTACGGTAAAATTTTCCCTTTAGCTTAAGAGGTACCTTTTTATCACACAAAAAACCCGAAGCCTTCCTCCATTTCGACCACCCTGATTGAATCTGATGGTTTACATCTCCCTCAATTTCTCTGTCATTTTGTATAATAGACCCAAGATATTTAAACCGTGTGACTTGTGGTATGTTGTGCTCTCCAACTTTCACCTCTAAGCTAGAGGTGTTTCGCCTTTTGCTAGTCCCAGCAAAATAAACCAGCACCCGTGTAAACCCCCTAAAACATAACAGCCAGAATAGCCCCACTAACCCCTGCACCTTGGCTCCCTAAGAGGCCGAAAGTCAGAGCAAATACATTTGGAAAACCATAAACCTGTAACCACACCGATGACAGCAAAAAACAGAACTATCACAACACCTCAAAAACCAGTAAAAACATTAACCATGGACATTATATTCCAATGGACAAAGGCAACTAAAGGCCCCAACCGGTTCTTTAAAAAAAAATAAGAGAGATATACTTAGTCAAAAAAAATGAAAAATATCAATTTTGTCCTAAAAAATCTGAAGAGAAATACTAGCAATACACTCTCTTTCTAACACACTCCCTCCTATTGGATGAAATTCATATGGGTCCTAAATAATTCAAGTGGGTCCCGCATGAATTAGTGGGACCCATTTTCAAAATAGCGGGACCCACATGAATCAATTTTGTCCTAAAAATCTCAATAGAAATGCTAGCAATAAACTCTCTTTCCAACACACTCCCTTCTATTGATTGATATTCATCTGGGTCATAAATAATTCAAATGGGTCCCGCATGAATTAGTGGGACCCATTTTCAAAATAGTGGGACCCACATGAATCAATTTTGTCCTAAAAATCTCAAGAGAAATGCTAGCAATACACTCTCTTTCCAACACACTCCCTCCTATTGATTGATAGTCATCTAGGTCCTAAATAATTCAAGTGGGTCCCGCATGAATTATTGGGACCCATTTTCAAACTAGTGGGACCCACATGAATCAATTTTGTCCTAAAAAATCTCAAGAGAAATGCTAGCAATACACTATCTTTCCAACATACTCCCTCCTATTGGTTGATATTCATCCGGGTCCTAAATAATTCAAGTGGGTCCTGCATGAATTAGTGAGACACATTTTCAAAATAATAGGAACCACATGAATTTCAACCAGTATGAGAGCGGACGTTGTGAAGATAGTGTTAAAGAGTGTGTTGTTGCTAGCACTCATATCAACAAAATTAGTCCTCTTAGGAGAATTTTTACGATAATCTCTAGGGACATTTTAGTCCCTATCAGAGAATATTTTGACTTGTATTTAAAATTGGTGAGGATTAAATTATAATTTTTCATTTTTCAAGAATCAAATATGTTTTCGTATTTTTTAAGGATCAGTTTGATCCTTTATTATAATATAAAAATAATTATAATTAGTATTTTAATTACGGTAAAAACTATAATTAGTATTTTAATTACATTAAAAACTATAATTACATTAATTAATTAATTAAAATACTTATTTAATTGAATTTTATATTTTTATTAATTTAGTTAATTTAATTTAAATATATCGACTAGTTATTTATTTATTTATTTATGTATTGAATTATTAATTAAGAACACCCCAAAACTTTGGATAACAAGGGTAATGATGGAAACGGAAAAAAAAAGCTCGTTGATCTTTCTTCGCACAATTGGGAAGACTGAAAAATTCCTGGGACCCATGTATTATTTTTTTCTCTCTTCGATGTTTCATCGCGTTCCAAATAGTGAGTGTAACACCCTGTATGTCACCGTTTTAAATAACAGTAATACATATAACTATGCTTATAAATTTATTAGAGTTTAGAAAATTATTTTAAATAAACGGAGCTTACCACTCAATCCTACTTGAGTGTAGGAAGCTACGATTAAAATTTAGGTTGGAAAGTCAGGAGAAACCCGGCCTGCGAATTCCATTGACAGTATAATAATACTGCTCAAAAGACCTAATTTTAATTCATGAACTAAAGACTTAAGGTATTTATTTTATTTCCTACAATTCTGCAATTTTAGAATTATTTCATAAAAAATAAAATAATTTACGTTTTGCGGACGAATTACGTAATCGGGTAAGCGGCAGATTGGTTTTCGGAGTTTCCAAGAGCCGATAAAGAGTTTATCTTAGAATTTTGAGATGATTCATGGGGATGAATCATATTTTTAAGTCTAGAAGGTTCTACAGGGTTTAAGTGACAATTTATGAATTTATGCTTAAGTCCCTGAACTTTCTGTTAATTACACTTTGGTCCCTAAGTGAGTTTCTAAGTTTTTTTCAAGTGAATTGGGCCAGAATCCTTGCTCCCAACCTCTTATTGGACCGTTTATATAAAGCCCAAATTTCTTGTCCATGGATTAATTTCATGAAGCCCATTTGAGACCATATAAGTTCCTATGTCATGTTTATGCCTTAAACCTTTTGGTGGGCCCCACAAGAATGAATCTAAGCCCAAATTTATTAGGCCCATGTGCACGCCCATGAGGGAGAAGGGGCTGCCCTCATAATTTTTGGATGAGCCAAGAGTGTTCTAGAATGCACTACATTTTTCTACATTATTCTACTATATTATATAATCTTCTCAACTCTTCTCAAATGTTCTAGGTTTTTCTTAAAATATCTTATGAAGAAAATCAGCCAAGAATAGTCAAGATAAGACCACATTTGGAATCTTTGCAAAATGGTCCCTAGGAATTATTTGCACTTTAATCCTTTGAAAAATCACCTCCTTTCTCCTAAATCCTTCAAAGTGGCGCAGCCACATGCCTATAAATACTTCCCTCACATTTCATTTAGTTTCTATTGCCTTTTTGTTCAAAAACCCTAAAGTTCATAAGTCTTTTAGTGTCAAATTTGTGAAGCAAGTTCTTGGATTTCCTTTGTCTTTGATCTTCAAGAGGTAAATCCTAATCTTCTTCCTTAATCATGTCTATGTTCATCAATAAGTTTCTTGATTTAAAGTTTATATCATAGTTGTTCATCACTTTTAAGTTTCTAACCCTAGAATTTTGAAAATTCATAATATATTCTAGAAAAATATCATGATGATGAAACCACTTTCTATATTCTTGATATCATTCATATTATCTAAATCCAAGAGCATGATGTAATCAAAAATTTCTTTCCTAAAAACCTAGCTTTGGCTGAATCTATTAGAATAGGTTTGGTAGGGTTTTGTTCATGTGTCGTCATGTATGATCATGTATTCTATATGACATGTATGTCCACACACTCTAATCCATGATAGATTATTAAAATGAGAATCTTTACTCAAAAATCTCTATGTTGGCCGAAACCCTAGGTGGATTAGATTTGTTGAGTTTTGTTCAAAGTTTTCATTAATGATCTTAGTAATCAAGCTATTAGTATGTATGATTAATAAATCCAAGTTGGTTTATCAAACTAAGAACCCTATCCCTATGAACATGTTAAGGCCGAATCTTAGTATATAAGAGTTAGGAAGTTTTGAGTTTCAAATTTAGTTTTTTAGTCACTAATCCATGATTTAGATTGATCAAGGATCATTAATCCATGACTTAATCATGATTAGAAATCTTAGTTATTCAAAAACCCTAGAGGCCGTGACTATGTATTAGGGTTTAGAATGTTTTAATTTCTTGATTTGTAATTATTTGATTGCTATGGCTGAAGGTTAAGTGAGTACGACGTTTAAGCGATATCCAAACTTCCGAGGAAATTCAGTAATTCACAAGGAAGTCTCCGAAAGGTAAGAGGGGAATACCTGAGGATTTATTCG
Organism: Sophora flavescens; assembly: GCA_030762895.1. NCBI lineage: Eukaryota > Viridiplantae > Streptophyta > Magnoliopsida > Fabales > Fabaceae > Sophora > Sophora flavescens. Next base: position 104,359,222 of record CM061066.1, on the reverse strand, counting down.
ATGGCTATATGCTATCCTGTGTTTGTTTGTAATTATTTGTCTGTTAGTATTTATTTAAGTTGTTTAATGTTGTGTTAATTGTGTCTGTGTGGTTTAATAGTGTTTAATTGTTCTCTGTAATTATATTATGCTACTGTGATGCATGATCTGCCAGGGAAATATCTGTGATATAATTGTTGGTTGATGTGTGAGAAGCCTGAAAGTGGTCAGTGCACAATTAAATGAATGAGATAAAAGCTTTAAGAAGCTTCGCAAATTATATTCAATGTTTTAAACGATAAAATATTGATATATAATATTACTGGAAATTTTTAATTTGGAAAAATAAGGAATTTTGGAAAATATTATTATTTTAACAATATAATATTGTAAGAGTGTATTATGAGTCACAATGAGCGCGAAACCGTGAAGATATTTTCGCACTGCTAATTTTTACGTAAGAAAATCCGGAATATTACAAAATATTATTTTATGAAATTAATTGGTGAAAATAAGTTAATAAGGATTTTAGAAAATTATTTAAGTTGAAAAAGCTAAATTTTGGCTTAAAAAGCCTTAAAAATAATATTTGACGGCAAAGTTGGAAAAGTGTAGACGGCAACTGTTTTAATACGGCGGTGCATATTTTGAAGAAGATTAAACCTCAAGTGACTCATTGGTTTGTGAAAAAACTAAGTTTTATTATTTAAGGATTGTATTAATGAATTTCCAAATTTAAAAGATTTTCTGAAAACAAAAATTAATTCAACCGTGTTGAAAGTGTTGATGAACTTAGTAACCGAGACGTCGGGGTACTAAGGTTCTGTGTTGTTATGGACATGGGGTCCTTTGGACTTTGAGGTCCTGTACCGTATACGTGGTGTATACCGTATTGAAACATTTAAGATGTTTTCTATTACCACGAACCTATGACTGGTGCATCGGTCGAGAGGTGTCGTGATTGAGCACTCGGACTGTGAGGTCCTGTGTTGTAATGAAAGTTTTAAAAATGTTGAAAACTCTGTGAGTCGTAAGCCATTTTGAGCTTCGGGAAAGAAAGATTGAACACAAAGAAAAGAGTTATCAGCAAAAGTGTTTTGCATGCATTTGGCAGACGTGCCCGCTTTTCGATGTATTAATTACCTGCGGCGTCAGGTAGTTCTTACTGTGTTTTTCTCATGTGCCTAGGGAGGACATGGAGACCCCATCTCGTTGCTACTGGTGCCCTGAGTGTGGACAGTATGCAATTTGTTTTGGCTGTGTGCCTGTGGCTTTGTGCCTGTTTGGATGGGTGTAGACTGCGTGCCAAGTTAGCCTGTGTGGCAATGGAGCCTGATCAACTCACAATGTGTTGGGATATCTCATGAGATTAGGGCGAAATTAGATGATGAAAATGAAGTGTCATGCATAATTTTCAAATCGACGATGTTTGGGGTGTTGAACCCACAGATAAACTGTTTGTTTATAAATGTTTGTATTTGGTACATGCTGATGTGTTTATGTGGTGGCTAGTATGTAGTTATTGAGTAAGATCCATGTATTGGTTTCTCACTCTTACATATTCAGATGAACCCGGATATACCGTTGGTACAGTCGAGGGTTCGATCGATCATTTTTTATCGAGCACAGTATGGTGGTGCCTGGGAGATTAACCCTAGGGCACTCAGCGCCACCTATCACGGTCCCAGCAGAGAGGTTATCGGTACAATAGATGAAGGACCACAACAGCGGGTACATGTTGTAGAGACTGTCGAGGTATCGCTACCTCCAGTTTGGCTATACCTGCAGTACCTGGAAGAGCATGGGTTGATGGATCCGCCACCTCAGTCAAATCCTCTTCAGATAGTAGGACCTGAGGAACCTCCTGTCGAGGTGGAGCTAGATGAGGTTGAGGAAGACCCAGAGGAATACATTGAGGATGATCTTGAGTTTCACCCTCCTGCGGTTGATGATGAGGAGTCTTCCGACGACGTAGCGGAAGCTGATGCATCTTCGTCAGATACTTCGGTTGTAGGTGGGGTTGATCATCAGGATCTCCCCAATGGGTTTTACTAGCTTGACCAGCTATAGGTGTAGTTTTGGGGTAGCGAGTCTTGTCAGTTTTTGGATCTGGCTACTGAGAGCCATGAGTTTTTGGTATGGTTCTAGACTACTCGTTGCTTATGTGTATATGTCTTTATTTTCTTTGTTTAGTTGATGGAGAATAGCCTATACTTAAGAGGGCTCTTTTGTTATCTCCTATTAGGTATATGTTGTATTTAAAAGGTGATGTATATATATATATATATATATATATATATATATATATATATATATATATGTTTGTTTATGTTTACAATGGTTCTATGTTCAAAGAAAAAAAAAATCAGCACTATTTTCGTAAAGAAACAGTTACTCAAAAATATATTTTCCCGAAAGTAACCAGCATTAATAATTTAATTTTCTTTATTCGGGTAACAATGTGATGACCCTAGAAGGGGTGTCGTATTTTGTGGTATTAGAGCTGGTCGAGTCTTTCGGGAATGTTGGGAAATAGGTCTGTTATGTCTTTGTTGTGTGATCTCTGACTTAGACTTGTTTTAATTACTTCTTAGAAGTAATGTGTGGTAGCGAGTAAGTTTGCGTTTCAGTTTCTGGTTTTGGTTTAACTGATTGTGATTTGTAGGTCAGTTATGGAACCAGTTGTTGAACCAGAAGCTGGACGTGGACGTGGACGCGGTCGTGGACGTGGACGTGGACGCGGTCGTGGACGAGGCCGTAGAGGTGGACGTGTTGGCGGTCGTGGTAACATGAATGAGGGGTATGAAGAAGGAGTGGATTATGTGGCTGAAGAAATGGAGAATGTGGCAGCAGCGATTGCAAATCAAACTGCAACGATGAAAGTCCAGAATCTGTAAGCTGCGGAAGGCAAGGCTTTGATTGCGTTTCGAAGTCAAAATCCTTCACAGTTTAGTCTGGATGCTGATCCTGAGAAGGCTGATCTGTGGATCCAAGAGCTGGAGAAAATCTTCGAGTTGGTGGTCAAGCCGACAGATGTTCGGGTCACTTATGCTGCTTTCCTACTGGTGGGAGACGCGGAGTATTGGTGGAGAGGTGCTAGGCTACTGTTGGAAGCTGATCATCAAGACATTACTTGGGACGTTTTTTGAACTGCGTTTATGGACAAATATTTTCCGGAGAGCGTAAGGATCGAGAAAGAACGACAATTTCTGGGACTACAACAGAGAGATTTATCTGTTGGGGAGTATGCGGCGAAGTTTGAATCACTGGTCAAATACTTCCGTTTCTTTCAAGATCAACTGAATGAAAGCTGGAAGTGTGAAAGATTTGAAGCAGGACTACGATTTGAGATTAAGGAGTCCGTTTTACCTCTGCAACTTCGCAATTTCCAAGCTCTAGTGGAAATGAGTCGTAAGATCGAGCAAATGAGGAAGGGAAAGGATAATAGAGGGAGTGCTGGTGGATCTTCTCAATTCAAGAACCAGAATCGGAATTGGAAAGGAAAACAGAATCAGAGGAAGCCTTATTTCCGTCTACAAGGAAATAATCAGAATCGACAACAATACCGTTCAAATTTTGCTACATCAGGGAATGGAGGCCAAAGGAATCAAAATCAAGGCTAGATTAGGAGATGCTTTAATTGTGGAGACCCGGGACACATGTCAAATACTTGCCCTATGAGGGGAGTAAGATGTTATAATTGTAATCAATTGGGACACATGGTGAAGGACTGCAAGGTACAATAGCGTGAATCGATTGTCAATCACGCCGGAGCAAATAAACAGACAGCCAAAGGGAGAGTTTATACGATGAGTGGAGCTGAGGCTTCAAATTCTGACGATCTCATACAGGGTAAGTGCGACATAAACGATAATCTTTTAACTGTACTTGTTGATTCAGGTGCAACGCATTCTTTTATCTCGATGGATTGTGTGAAACTGCTAAAATTGCCTGTTTCTTCCTTGTTGTGTGATCTTATTGTTTCAACTCCTACTGCTAAGACAGTTTTAGTCACTTCTGTTTGCTTGAATTGTCCTATCATTATTCAGGATAAACGTTTTCTTGTTAACCTAATCTGCTTGCCTTTAATACAGTTAGATGTAATTTTAGGCATGGATTGGTTGTCTTCTAACCATATCTTGATTGACTGTGCTCGTAAAACTCTAGTTTTTCCTACGGATGAGATTTCTGGATTGTTAACTACTAATCAAGTAAAAGCTTCTTTTAAAGAGGGAGAACAAGGATACATGCTATTATTTTCCTTAGACGTTAAGAGTGAGTTAGACTTGCAATGTATACCCGTTGTCAATGAGTTTCTGGAAGTTTTTCCTGAAGATGTACCTGGATTACCACCTGTTCGGGAGATTGAGTTCGCGATCGATCTACTTCCAGGCACTAGACCAATATCTATAGCACCATATCGAATGTCGCCATCAGAACTTGAGGAATTCAAAGGACAACTAGTGGAACTGATGCGGAAAGAATTCATTAGACCCAGTGTATCGCCTTGGGGAGCTCCAGTTTTATTGGTGAAGAAGAAAGACGAAACTTCTCGTTTATGCGTAGATTTTCATCAGTTGAATAAAGTGACGATCAAGAATAAGTATCCACTTCCAAGAATAGATGACTTAATGGATCAGTTACGTGGAGCAGCCGTTTTCTCAAAGATAGATTTACGTTCGGGCTATCATCAGATTCGCGTGAAGGCGGAGGATGTTCTTAAAACAGCGTTTAGGACACGTTACGGACATTGCGAGTACCTTGTGATGCCGTTCGTAGTTAAGAATGCTCCAGCTATATTCATGGATTAGATGAATAGAATTTTTCGTCCTTACTTAGATCAGTTTGTTGTTGTTTTTATAGACGATATTCTAATCTATTCTCCCAATAAAGAAAAACACGTTGAACATCTCAGTGTGGTTCTACAAATTTTAAAGGAGAAACAACTTTACGCGAAACCTGAAAAGTGTGAATTTTGGTTAGACCAAGTTCAATTTTTAGGACATATAGTCTCAAGTGAAGGAATTGTTGTTGATCCGTCGAAAGTTGAGACTATTTTACAATGGGAAAGGCCTAAGACGGTAACCGAGATTCGTAGTTTTGTGGGTTTAGTGGGATACTATAGAAGATTCAACGAAGGATTTTCTAAAATAGTAGGACCCCTTACCCAATTGACTCGAAAGGATCAAGCATTTATATGGACTGAAGCATGTGAAGAAAGTTTTGAAGAGCTAAAACGAAGATTGACTACTTCACCGGTATTGATACTACCTGATCCTTATGAACCTTTTGAGGTTTATTGTGATGCTTCACATCAAGGGTTAGGATGTGCATTGATGCAAGACCGAAAAGTTGTGGCTTATGCTTCAAGACAATTGAAGATTCATGAAAGGAATTATCCTACACATGATTTGGAGTTAGCAGCAGTGGCATTCGTTTTAAAAATCTGGAGACATTATTTGTATGGAGCAACTTTTAATGTTTTTAGCGACCATAAAAGTTTGAAATACTTGTTTGATCAGAAGGAACTTAATATGAGGCAGAGACGTTGGTTGGAACTTTTAAAGGATTACGATTTCCAATTACAGTATCACCCTGGAAAAGCAAATGTTGTAGCAGATGCTTTGAGCAGGAAATCAATGCATATATATCGGCAATGATGGTTAAAGAGAAACAGTTGTTGGAACAATTCCGAGATATGCGATTGACAATTAAGACATTTCCAGGAAATTAAATTGTGTTTAGGTATGATTACTGTTTCAAGTGGACTGATGGAGCAAATTAAAGAAAAGCAAGAAAATGATCAGTATCTACAAGGAGAAAGAGAATTAGTGCGACAGGGAGCAGTGTCGGAATTTAAGGAAGGAAATGATGGAATATTGAGGTTTGGTGAAAGAATTTGCGTACCGAATGATGTCAAGATGAGAAAGTTAATTCTTGAAGAAGCTCATAGGAGTAAGTTAAGTTTGCATCCGGGAGCTACTAAGATGTATCAGGATTTAAAGAAATTGTATTGGTGGCATGGCATGAAGAAAGATGTAATGGAATTTGTAGCCGTGTGTTTAACTTGCCAGAAGGTTAAAGTAGAACATCAAAGACCAGCAGGAATGCTACAATCCTTAGACATTCCAGAATGGAAATGGGATGGTATTGCGATGGATTTCGTGTCAGGTTTGCCAAAGACTCGGAAAAGGGTATAACTCTATATGGGTAATAGTTGATCGACTGACTAAGTCAGCCCACTTTTTACCAGTTAATGTGAGATACTCATTGGAAAGACTAACTCAGTTGTACATCGATGAAATTGTTAGATTACATGGAGTACCTTTGAGTATTGTCTCAGATCGTGATCCGAGATTTACGTCAAGATTTTGGCAAAGTCTGCAAGAGTCGTTGGGAACGAAACTTAGATTGAGTTCTGCGTATCATCCTCAGACGGATGGACAATCAGAGAGGACTATTCAGTCTCTTGAAGATTTATTGAGAGCCTGTGTGCTAGAAAATGCTGGAAGTTGGGATGAATATCTATCATTGATAGAATTCACTTACAATAACAGTTCTCACTCGAGCATAGGAATGGCACCCTATGAAGCGTTGTATGGTCGACGGTTCAGAACGCCTTTATGTTGGTACCAGGATGGTGCGAGTTTCATGGTAGGACCAGATATCGTGCAACAAACGACGGAAAAGGTGAAAATGATCCAAGAGAAAATGCGGACAACTCAGAGTCGACATAAAAGTTATGCTGACAAGAGACGACGACCTCTTGAGTTTGAGGAAGGCGAGCATGTGTTTTTGAGAGTCACGCCAACGACTGGGGTTGGCAGAGTAATTAAATCCAGGAAACTCACTCCTAAATTCAATGGACCTTACCAAATTCTTCGTCGGGTAGGTCCTGTAGCCTATAAAATTTATTTACCCCATTTTCTATCCAATCTTCATGATGTTTTTCATGTTTCACAATTGAGGAAGTATATTCCTGATCCATCTCACATAATTGAACCTGATCTAGTACAACTAAAAGAAAACTTTTCTTATGAGATTTTACCCATTCGAATCGCGGATAAGATGACAAAGCAACTCAGAGGTAAACAAATCTCGTTGGTCAAAGTTATTTGGGATGACGTAACTGGAGAAGCAACATGGGAAGTAAAGGACAAAATGAAGTTACAGTATCCGGATCTATTTACAGGTACGTAATTTCGAGGACGAATTTTTTTTAGTAGGGTAGTAATGTAACACCCTGTATTTCACTGTTTTAAATAACAGTAATACATATAACTATGTTTATAAATTTATTAGAGTTTAGAAAATTATTTTAAATAAAAGGAGCTTACCACTCAATCCTACTTGAGTGTAGGAAGCTACGATTAAAATTTAGGTTGGAAAGTCAGGCGAAACCCGGCCCGCGAATTCCATTGACAGTATAATAATACTGCTCAAAAGACCTAATTTTAATTCGTGAACGAAAGACTTAAGGTTTTTATTTTATTTCCTACAATTCTGCAATTTTAGAATTATTTCAAAAAAAATAAAATAATTTACGTTTTGTGGACGAATTACGTAATCGGGTAAGCGGCGGATTGGATTTCGGAGTTTCCAAGAGCCAATAAAGAGTTTATCTTAGGATTTTGAGATGATTCATGGGGATGAATCATATTTTTATGTCTAGAAGGTTCTACAGGGTTTAAGTGACAATTTATGAATTTACGCTTAAGTCCCTGAACTTTCTGTTAATTACACTTTGGTCCCTAAGTGAGTTTCTAAGTTTTTTTCAAGTGAATTGGGCCAGAATCCTTGCTCCCAACCTCTTATTGTACCGTGGATATAAAGCCCAAATTTCTTGTCCATGGATTAATTTCACGAAGCCCATTTGAGACCATATAAGTTCCTGTGTCATGTTTATGCCTTAAACCTTTTGGTGGGCCCCACAAGAATGAATCCAAGCCCAAATTTATTAGGCCCATGCGCAAGCCCATGAGGTAGAAGGGGCTGCCCTCATAATTTTTGGATGAGCCAAGAGTGTTCTAGAATGCACTACATTTTTCTACATTATTCTATTATATTCTATAATCTTCTCAACTCTTCTCAAATGTTCTAGGTTTTTCTTAAAATATCTTATGAAGAAAATCAGCCAAGAATAGTCAAGATAAGACCACATTTAATGTGGCACATGGTCATCATTACAATTTATTGGCAATTTGCAAAATAATCCTTATACTTTTGGAATCTTTGCAAAATGGTCCCTAGGAATTATTTGCACTTTAATCCTTTGAAAAATCACCTCCTTTCTCCTAAATCCTTCAAAGTGGCGCAGCCACATGCCTATAAATACTTCCCTCACATTTCATTTAGTTTCTATTGCCTTTTTGTTCAAAAACCCTAAAGTTCATAAGTCTTTTAGTGTCAAATTTGTGAAGCAAGTTCTTGGATTTCCTTTGTCTTTGATCTTCAAGAGGTAAATCCTAATCTTCTTCCTTAATCATGTCTATGTTCTTCAATAAGTTTCTTGATTTAAAGTTTATATCATAGTTGTTCATCACTTTTAAGTTTCTAACCCTAGAACTTTGAAAAGTCATAATATATTCTAGAAAAATCTCATGATGATGAAACCACTTTCTATATTCTTGATATCATGCATATTATCTAAATCCAAGAGCATGATGTAATCAAAAATTTCTTTCCTAAAAACCTAGCTTTGGCCGAATCTATTAGAATAGGTTTGGTAGGGTTTTGTTCATGTGTTGTCATGTATGATAATGTATTCTATATGACATGTATGTCCACACACTCTAATCCATGATAGATTATTAAAATGAAAATCTTTACTCAAAAATCTCTATGTTGGCCGAAACCCTAGGTGGATTAGATTTGTTGAGTTTTGTTCAAAGTTTTCATTAATGATCTTAGTAATCAAGCTATTAGTATGTATGCTTAATAAATCCAAGTTGGTTTATCAAACTAAGAACCCTATCCCTATGAACATGTTAAGGCTGAATCTTAGTATATAAGAGTTAGGAAGTTTTGAGTTTCAAATTTAGTTTTTTAGTCACTAATCCATGATTTAGATTGATCAAGGATCATTAATCCATGACTTAATCATGATTAGAAATCTTAGTTATTCAGAAACCCTAGAGGCCGTGACTATGTATTAGGGTTTAGAATGTTTTAATTTCTTGATTTGTAATTATTTGATTGCTATGGCTGAAGGTTAAGTGAGTACGACATTTAAGCGATATCCGAACTTCCGAGGAAATTCAGTAATTCACAAGGAAGTCTCCGAAAGGTAAGAGGGGAATACCTGAGGATTTAGTCGATGGCTATATGCTATCCTGTGTTTGTTTGTAATTATTTGTCTGTTAATATTTATTTAAGTTGTTTAATGTTGTGTTAATTGTGTCTGTGTGGTTTAATCATGTTTAATTGTTATCTGTAATTATATTATGCTACTGTGATGCATGATCTGCCTGGAAAATATCTGTGATATAATTGTTGGTTGATGTGTGAGAAGCCTAACAGTGGTCAGTGCACAATTAAATGAATGAGATTAAAGCTTTAAGAATCTTCGCAAATTATATTCAATGTTTTAAACGATAAAATATTGATATATAATATTACTGGAAATTTTTAATTTGGAAAAATAAGGAATTTTGGAAAATATTATTATTTTAACAATATAATATTGTAAGAGTGTATTATGAGTCACAATGAGCGCGAAACCGTGAAGATATTTTCGCACTGCTAATTTTTACGTAAGAAAATCCGGAATATTACAAAATATTATTTTATGAAATTAATTGGTGAAAATAAGTTAATAAGGATTTTAGAAAATTATTTAAGTTGAAAAAGCTAAATTTTGGCTTAAAAAGCCTTAAAAATAATATTTGACGGCAAAGTTGGAAAAGTGTAGACGGCAACTGTTTTAATACGGCGGTGCATATTTTGAAGAAGATTAAACCTCAAGTGACTCATTGGTTTGTGAAAAAACTAAGTTTTATTATTTAAGGATTGTATTAATGAATTTCCAATTTTAAAAGATTTTCTGAAAACAAAAATTAATTCAACCGTGTTGAAAGTGTTGATGAACTTAGTAACCGAGACGTCGGGGTACTAAGGTTCTGTGTTGTTATGGACATGGGGTCCTTTGGACTTTGAGGTCCTGTACCGTATACGTGGTGTATACCGTATTGAAACATTTAAGATGTTTTCTATTACCACGAACCTATGACTGGTGCATCGGTCGAGAGGTGTCGTGATTGAGCACTCGGACTGTGAGGTCCTGTGTTGTAATGAAAGTTTTAAAAATGTTGAAAACTCTGTGAGTCGTAAGCCATTTTGAGCTTCGGCAAAGAAAGATTGAACACAAAGAAAAGAGTTATCAGCAAAAGTGTTTTGCATGCATTTGGCAGACGTGCCCGCGGTTCGATGTATTAATTACCTGCGGCGTCAGGTAGTTCTTACTGTGTTTTTCTCATGTGCCTAGGGAGGACATGGAGACCCCATCTCGTTGCTGCCGGTGCCCTGAGTGTGGACAGTATGCAATTTGTTTTGGCTGTGTGCCTGTGGCTTTGTGCCTGTTTGGATGGGTGTAGGCTGCGTGCCAAGTTAGCCTGTGTGGCAATGGAGCCTGATCAACTCACAATGTGTTGGGATATCTCATGAGATTAGGACAAGGGACACAAAACTACTACAACAACAACCAAGCCTTATCCCACTAGGTGGGGTCGGCTACATGGATCATACGGCGCCATAATGTTCTATCATGAATCATGTTAATAGTTAAATCATTGGCCTCCAAATCTTTCTTAATAGTTTCTCCTATAGTTTTTCTTGGCCTACCTCTGCCTCTAGCTATTGGATTGCCCTCCACTTGGTCCACTCTCCTTACTACAGAATCTAAAGATCTCCTCCATACATGCCCAAACCACCTAAGCCGAGATTCAACCATCTTTTCTACAATAGGTGCTACCCCAACTCTCTCTCTAATGCTATCATTCATAATCCTATCATGTCTAGTTTTTCCGCTCATCCAGCGCAAAATTCTCATCTCTGCTACATTGATTTTACTCTCGTGTTGATTTTTTACCGCCCAACACTCCGTCCCATACAACATCGCCGGTCTAATAGCTGTACGGTAAAATTTTCCCTTTAGCTTAAGAGGTACCTTTTTATCACACAAAAAACCCGAAGCCTTCCTCCATTTCAACCACCCTGATTGAATTCGATGGTTTACATCTCCCTCAATTTCTCCATCATTTTGTATAATAGACCCAAGATATTTAAACCGTGTGACTTGTGGTATGTTGTGGTCTCCAACTTTCACCTCTAAGCTAGAGGTGTTTCGCCTTTTGCTAGTCCCAGCAAAATAAACCAGCACCCGTGTAAACCCCCTAAAACATAACAGCCAGAATAGCCCCACTAACCCCTGCACCTTGGCTCCCTAAGAGGCCGAAAGTCAGAGCAAATACATTTAGAAAACCATAAACCTGTAACCACACCGATGACAGCAAAAAACAGAACTATCACAACACCTCAAAAACCAGCAAAAACATTAACCATAGACATTATATTCCAATGGACAAAGGCAACTAAAGGCCCCAACTGGTTCTTTAAAAAAAAAATCAGATAGATATATTTAGTCAAAAAAAAAAATGAAAAATATCAATTTTGTCCTAAAAATCTGAAGAGAAATACTAGCAATACACCCTCTTTCTAACACACTCCCTCCTATTGTATGAAATTCATATGGTTCCTAAATAATTGAAGTGGGTCCCGCATGAATGAGTGGGACCCATTTTCAAAATAGTGGGACCCACATGAATCAATTTTGTCCTAAAAATCTCAAGAGAAATGCTAGCAATACACTCTCTTTCCAACACACTCCCTCCTATTGATTGATACTCATCTGGGTCCTAAATAATTCAAGTGGGTCCCGCATGAATTATTGGGACCCATTTTCAAACTAGTGGGACCCACATGAATCAATTTTGTCCTCAAAAATCTCAGGAGAAATGCTAGCAATACACTATCTTTCCAACATACTCCCTCCTATTGGTTGATATTCATCCGTGTCCTAAATAATTCAAGTGGATCCTACATGAATTAGTGAGACACATTTTCAAAATAATAGGACCCACATGAATTTCAATCCGTATGAGAGCGGACGTTGTGAAGATAGTGTTAAATAGTGTGTTGTTGCTAGCACTCATATCGACAAAATTAGTCCTCTTAAGAGAATTTTTAAGATAATCTCTAGGGACGTTTTAGTCCCTATCAGAGAATATTTTGACTTGTATTTAAAATTGTTGAGGATTAAATTATAATTTTTCATTTTTCAAGAATCAAATATGTTTTCGTATTTTATAAGGATCAGTTTGATCCTTTATTATAATATAAAAATAATTACAATTAGTATTTTAATTACGGTAAAAACTATAATTAGTATTTTAATTACATTAAAAACTATAATTACATTAATTAATTAATTAAAATACTTATTTAATTGAATTTTATATTTTTATTAATTTAGTTAATTTAATTTAAATATATCGACTAGTTTTTTTTAATTTATTTATGTATTGAATTATTAATTAAGAACACCCCAAAACTTTGGATAACAAGGGCAATCATGGAAACGAAAAAAAAAAAAGCTCGTTGATCTTTCTTCGCACAATTGGGAAGACTGAAAAATTCATGGGACCCTTGTATTATTTTTTTCTCTCTTCGTTGTTTCATCGCATTCCAAATAGTGAGGATGTCTTATTTCTTTGCTCTCTCTCACATGGTTCTCTCTCTTGTCTTTCTCACCAACCAAACAGATCATAAAGAAAGCAAAGGGTCGAAGGGGACGATTTAGAGAACTTTTAAAAAAAATTGAGAGGAGAATATCCATTGTCAATGGATTTCAAATATCATCGCATGCGGGTTTCAAATTAAAGAAATTGGTGAATAAACAGTTGATTTAATAGTAATATTAATTAATTAGTATATATAAAAATATATTTAAAAATAAAATACTTTAAAAAATTAAAACCAATTTTTAGTTTTTCATCGTGAAAAATTAAGATATAGTAAATGAGATTCAAATTAAATGAGAATAAAATTAAATGATTTAATTATTAAATGAAAATATATAAATGATATAATAAATGAGAATAGATTAAATAAGAATAAAATTAAATGATATAATATTAAATGAAAATACGTAAATGATATAATAAATGATTAATATAATAAAAAATTGAAAAAAAATATTATGCTAAATTACTTTTTTGGTCCTTTATTTTTATTTTAGGTTTCATTTTGATCCCTTATTTATTTTTTGTTCCGTTTTGATAACCTATCTTATAAGCGTTACCTATTTTGGTCATTTCCGTTAATTTTCACTAACATATTAACCATAAATCAAATTCGATCGCCGAATATTGGAAAGGTCACTAAATCTAGGAAAATTCCTCGGAAAACCTTCTCTCCCCCATCTCTTCAGTTCCTCCTTCAAGCATCAGTAATATCATCCTTTAAAACAAAAAGAAAGAGCACGTGCTCCACTATCACAACATCCTCTGTAATACCCCCGCTAGTTGCACCTGCCCACCTGCACCGTATCGCAAAATTGCACCTCCTTTCTTCCTTGATTTTGATCCTCCATTCTCGGTCCTCTCTCCATTCTACCAGCTTTTTGTCATCTTCTCCGACAGTCCAACCACAACTACGTAGTTTTGTCAACACTCAACAGGGCAAGCATCAATAAATCGATTCAGAGACAAAAGAAAAACCTAAAAGAAGATGAAAGAACCAAAGCTGAAAAGGACAAACCCAAATCTAAAAAGAAGTTGAAGGACAACATCAATGACTACATTATATCAAAGGAGAGGATCGATCAAGTTGGTGTCATCCACCATCTCTTATGTTTTCTTCTCATCCTCGAAACGCTTCACCAGCATCAGCGTCATCATCATGGTGCTCATCATACTGGTTTATTTTATTAGGGTTGATAAATACATAAGATTTAATGAACTTTTTTCCCAGTAAATAGGGGTTGTTTTGGTTTTAATGCCTTCAATTTTTGTTCTTATGTTGTGATCCTTGTATATTTTTAAAAACTTTGAAATTAGTCTTTAATGCTAGTTGATCATAATTGAATGAAGATGTGATTATTTATTTAATTATTTAATATCTGTAATATCTTTTTTCTTTGCTTTTTTTATCAAGATTGTCTGTTGGGCATCTTAATTTTATTTAAACTTTTATTATTAATTTGATGACTGTCACGATCGTCCCGTCCGAACACCACAAAAAATAATAATAAATGAGGAGTCACCACCAAAATTTATTTAAATAGGAAAACTTTTGAAAAACCTTTTATATGAAAAACCGGTCTTTTAAAAAAATGATATTGAGTTCGGGAGTCGGTTACAAGTAGGGAAGGTTTTAGCACCCTACGTCGCTCTTTCAACAAAATGGTACCTTGAATTAACTGCGCAACTAAATTATTTATTTTTCACCACAAAAATTATTTATAAGAATATTTTTTTATTTTTGTAATATTTTGTATTTCTTTATTAGTTTTGAACTATAAAATTTACTAATGATAAAACATAAATGAGATTGAATATGGCATGTAAGGTCACATAATTATTTTCATACATATATGAATATAAAGACAGAGAGGGCTGGTTAAGGGTGAGAGTTTGAAAGAGAAGAGAGGTTTGGACTTTGGGTGATTGTGTTTGTTGGAAAAAAAATTAGAGAAAAAATAATAGTGGGTTCAAATATATAAAAATAGTGGGGGCAAAATACAAACACCTAAGATATTTATTTGTAACTTCATTAAAGTCAGTGCACACCCTCATGTATATAGGTCCGCCCCTGCAAGCGGGTAATGGTACGTGTATTGAAATTGCTGCCCGTGCGGATATGAGTAATTTTTCAAAATGCGGGGATAGGGACAAGTATTATAGTACCATATTTAGACCCTACTCATTGCGACATTGTCATCGCTATTAATCGATCACAAATCATTCTATGTGTGACTTTTAAGATTGTTAGCCATTTTTAATGATTTGGCAATTTATAATTAACTGATAGTATAAAAATATAGAAATTGGTGAATAAATAACAACTTTGGTAGTAATAATAATTAATTAGTATATACTACCTCTGATCCATATTATAAGCAAAAAATTAATGCAACACACATATTAAGGTGGTTAGTTAATCTCATTTAATTTGGTTAAAAAATTAGGTTTTTACCTAAATTACCCTTCAAGGTAATGAGAAGTAGCTCGTGTTGGTAATAGAAGGAGTCATTGAAAAACAAAATTTGTATTAAATAAAGGATATTTTAGGAATAATGTCATTAAATGAGTCATTGGAAAACAAATTGCTTATATATTGGACCAAAAGATTTGGGTTTTTTGGCTTATAATATGGACCGGAGGGAGTATAAAAATACAATTAAATGAAATAATATTAAATGAAAATACATGAACGATTTAGTAAATAATTAAGATTTAAACATTATTGAAATTAAAAAGGATATATAATTATTCCACGATACTTTTTTAGAAATCGTTGTTCAAGAAAAAAAAAGAATCAGATGGAAAAAAATCTGAATAACTAATATTTAAATAAAAATAAGAAAATAATATATAATATTTGTAAATTATAAGGAAAAGAATTTATTATTCATAATTTTACTATAGTAATTATATATAAATACAGTAAATCAGTAAATGGCTAACTAATATTTATATAAAAATAATAAAATAATATATAAATGATTTTATCTATATTAGGATCGAAAATTTGGGATCTTAATATTATCAAAAATATTTTAAATAAATATTTATGTTTTTAGAGTTATTATTTATTATACCGTCTAAATAAATGTAAATAGTATTTAGATAATTTTTTCTAAAAAAAACTGCTTGTAATTTGAGTAACATGTGATATTTGTCTCTCTCTTTTTTTCTAATTTGATACTTGCTATGTTAAACTATGATCGGAACTCATGATGTGCATCAAAACAGTTGAGCACAATTTTTGAAAAACATAAGATATTGTACTTTAATCTTTTGAAAAACATACTTTTGATCTTTTAAAAATATGGCCCTTACTATGTACTTCTATTTATTTGATCTCAAGTTAATCTTTTAGGACTGCTAAACACTGATCCAGAACGTATAAATCATAAAACTTAATATAAATAAAGAAAGTCAAAATAAGGCACTCTAAACTACTATAGGCAAAATGATAAAAAAAAAGGTTTGATGATTCAAAAAATAAAGTTTGCATATTGTAGAATATAAAAGGTGGTGGGGATATACATATTAAGTAAGTGTATACGCTGATCATTCTATTTATGGGATCATAACTGCAAATTGGTATAAAAATATTAATATGAACGAATCCATGAATGAAATGCCAGACATCAAGCATCAAATGCACGAAATAAGGCTTCCAATAAAAATAGGATCTTCACCAGGTTTGTCCTATCATCTTTAGTGTGTTGTTAGGGTGTCACTGATATGTAAATCTAATTTTTTAATTGATACATGTTTCACTGATGATTTTTTATGAGAAGACATATGTGGTAATAATCAAATTAGAATGATGATTAATGTTATAATTTTTTAAATTCAATCATATTCTAATATCATAATTGATGATTGATGCTTGCTAAATCAATCTATATTTAAAACAAATCCTTATAATCCAAAATAAACAATAAACAATAATATTATATCATCATGACATCATGGGCAATAAAAGAAAAAACAACATATGTGAAATATATATATATATATATATATATATATATATATATATATATATATATATACATATATATATATATAGTCGGCCCTGGTCAGATAATAACCTATATATCCCTCTCTAGCATTTTGACATTACATTATTTCATTGTTCATTTTCTTTCTTGGTTTGACATGTTTATCACAACATGTTTTGCTTGGTTGTTCCATGTGGCAAAAATGATGGCCACATTTGTTTGGGGACCAACTCGTGGGACCCTAACATGTGATATTCGTGACTTGAAGAATTGCAAGAAGGTGAGCCTGATATTCTATTCTATATCATACAATGAATTTATATTGACTTTTATGTTAATACTACGTATTTACAGGGATCCAACTTTATCATAATGGGTAAAGTGGAACTTATTGTTAATGCTGATTGTTTTTGGTGTAACTCTTGCGTGTGCTACCACAAAATGATGCCGGACTCGAATATGTACTTTTGTCCAAAGTGTTACAGTCATTCGGCTAATGCCATTCCTAGGTGCTATTATTGTCTTAGATTTTTTCCTTGCATTTATATTTGATGGTTTGTTTAGCATTTGACAATGTTTAATTTTGTTGATACATATTTTTGAAGATACTATATCAAGGTCCGATCGATAGATGGAACGGATACGGGAAATTTTGTTATATTCGATCGTCAAATGATTGAGGATAACGATATGAAATGTGCTGTGCCTGTGGAGTTTTCAGAATTGATAGGCCAAACATTCCTTTTTGAGGTCAATGTAACTAGCTGCGGCATTGGCGTTTTTAGATCAGGACAGGAAACATACTATCCTATAAAGAAAATTTCCAAGGATGCCGACCTCATGCAAAAGTTTAAGGAGTCCAAAAAGCTAGAAATTTAATCATGCAACAACTAGCATGTTAATAGGATTTAAGATGTTTAATTAGAGCAATTGAATATTTCGATGGACCTCTATTGAAATTTTATGCATCCAATTTCGACTTTATCTAATGGCATTTAGTCCTAATTATTATCTTCTTCTTTTTTAGTTTCTAATTAGTTTTGTTTGATACAAAACTTCGTAATTCACCATTCAATGCTACAACATATCATGATTGCCTATAGCATCTGATTGTTTTTTTTAGAAAATATCAATCATTAATAAAATAAATAAAATTATTCATAAATATGCCAATATATTTATCTTACTCAATTACTCAAATCAGATACCATTTTTGTCCTCTATGATTAAATTAACAAATAATCTCCATACAAGTATGCACTAAAACAATCGACATGAAACTATTTAAAACACATCAATATACATAATGTTTTAGATATAGTTATCTCCTACCAATAAGATATATATATATATATATATATATATATATATATATATATATATATATATATATATATATATATATATATATATTCCACTTTAAAATATGCATAATAATAGGTGATACCTTTATTAAAATTTATAAAGGCAGATACCTTAAGTTGTGTGCATATAGAGTATACTGATTTTCAATATATTTTGACAAAAGTATACTGATTCTCATGATGCATATAGACATTGCGAAATTTTATAATTACAATTATTTAAAAATAAAATGCAAATACTAATATTTAGACAAAATCAGAACTTTTTTAATTTTATGATAATAATAATGCACCTAATATTTTGTCCACCAAAGAGGACTGATCTGAACAAATCATAACGTTTTTCATTAACAGACACGTGTATTCTTTTGGATTTGTATGGAGGAAACAAAATATATGGATTATGGTTAAAAAAGATACTAAAAAATTATAAGATAATTTCAATTAATATTTCATTATGCTTGAAGGGTGACAAATGGGCGATAAAGATTTCTGAATCTGAATACCAGGCTGGTGTCCAAGAATGCCAAAACCTCGTCCATGGCCGTCTCATCCTGTCCAAGGGAGATTCTCCAATAAAACTGGGTGACTTGCGATCCAAGCTTCTCAAGGTTTGGAAACCTATCGATACATGGTCTGTAGTTTCGCTGGGAAAAGGCTTCTATGAGTTCAGTTTCTCCTCCTTAGAGGATCAACGCCAAATCAGATCTGCTGGGTTTGGAATTTGAACCCTGGTGTGCTGAGATTGTCATCTTGGATCCCGGATTTTAACCCTAATACCTTACGTCAAACCCATGCACAATGTTGGGTCCGGCTCCATGGTTTGCCCCGAGAATATTGGCGGCCAAAGATCTTGTTCGAGATTGGTGGTGGTATTGGTGTGCCAATTGCATTAGATGAAGTTACTATGACAAGATCTTTCGGCCACTTTGCTAGAATCCTCATTGAGATTGATCTTACTGTGGATCTGCGAGATAGGATCCTTGTGGAGAGAGAAGACTTCGCTTTCTTTGTTGATATAGAATATGAGCGACTCCCATCATTCTGCTCATCTTGCAAGATAATTGGCCACTCCAGTGCTAATTGCAGAAAGCATAAATCAGGAGGATCTTCGGCTCCAAAGGACTTGAATGTTGTTCAGAAAAATCCTCCAAAAAAGGTAGTGCAATATGTGCCAAAAACAAATCAAGGAAATACTGAGACCCCGAAGGAAACAGCAAGGAGTACTGGGGATAAAGGCAAAGGAGTTGCTTTTGCAGATCATAGTATTGAACCAAATTTGGTTCAGGTGGCAGGCACCAGCAAATCCAACTTAATCTCTGTGGAGACAGTCATTGCACCGGATGATTTTTTGGGAGTTAATAATGTCCCATGCACTGAGCCTGAAGCTCAAGTTTCCACTAATCCTCTTCTAGGATTTGTTCAGCCCTCGGATCCTTTGAATGTGGCAGAGGTGCTTTCACCTATCTGTGGGGTCATGCAACACTCTCCTGCAGAATGTGAGCCCATCTCTCCTATCCAACAGTCTGTCTCCACTACTGGGACCTTTGTGGCAGATACTCCTGTGGACTGCTCCCCTTCACAGCACAATGATCAGGTTTTGTTTGCAGGCAAAGAGATCTCTGTGCCTCCTCAAGGTAATATTCCTCTTGTTACAAAGCCTTTAGGGAGTTGCACTATTAGTGTCACTCCTGACAGTGATATCAGGAATCAAGTTGTGACTTCTGATTTGCAAATTGTCAGCCGGTTTTGGGGTCATGAGGAAGACAATCTTGATGTTGCCATTGGGGTGACTCAGCCCCCTCTAACTGGAAGGGCTGACCCTAGTAAATACCTCTTGACCTCTCAAGAAGATGATTTTTCAAATGTCATTTCTAAGTCTAAGAAGAAAAAATTAAGGCAAAAGGCTGCTAAGGCAGCACAGCAGGAAAAAACCTTTGCCCGATTAAGGGGTGGACCTACACAGTTTGCCTAATGAAAATCATATATTGGAATTGTAGGGGTTTTGGAAATCCTAGTACAAGGTTGGTTTTCAAGAATTTCTGTATGGCTAACAAACCAGATTTTGTCTTCATTTCTGAGCCGTGGATCAAGGTTTCTGATGTTTCAGACTCCTTTTGGAGGCAGCTTAACTTAAAGGTTTTTTGTCTAAATGATAGGGGTAGTCTTCTGCCAAACATATGGGGGTTATGTAGTATCCAGTTATCTCCTACCTCTCTGTCATGCTCTACTCAGCAGTGTTCATTTCAGATAAACATAGATGGAAAAGATTTTTTTGTCTCAGCTATTTATGCTAACACTTCTCATCTCTCTAGGAGATCCCTTTGGACAGAATTAATTAGTCTGCAAGTCAACAATCCTGGGCCTTGGTGCATGCTTGGTGATTTTAATTCTGTTTTGGGATCCCATGAAGTTAGAGGCTCTTCCTTACCTCTCAAGGCTGCTTGTGAAGACTTTAAGAACTTCACTGATGCAGCCAGCCTGATCCATCTCCCTACTAGAGGAGCCAGTTTTACTTGGAGTAATAGGAGAAGGGGGTCTGCTCATACTGAAAAATGGCTGGATAGATCCCTTTGTAATGAAGCTTGGCTAGACAATTGGAACTCCACCTATTGCTGTACCTTGATTAGATCTTAGTCTGACCATTTTCCCATAATGGTAACCTGCTCTAGATCGGCTCAGTCCTTCCCTTCTGCTTTTAAATTTCATAAAATGTGGATTGGTCATCCGGATTGTTATAGGCTCATTAAGGAAGTGTGGTGCAAGCCTGTGTATGGCTGTCCAATGTATGTTCTCTCACAGAAGCTGAAATCCTTAAAAGTTGAACTAAAAAATTGGAACAAGCTGGTTTTTGGGAATGTGCATCATAGAGTTGAGGCTGCCTTGGCTCTGGTGGATTCGGTCCAAAGAACTCATTAATTCCAGAGGTGTGAGTGATGATCTCATGGAGCAAGAAGGTCTAGCACAAACTGAATTGCAAAGAGCTCTTCTGTTTGAAGAGGAGTTTTGGAGAGAAAAATCCAGGGTTGATTGGCATTGCCAAGGGGATGAAAACACTTTTTTTTCATAGAATTGCAAAAACCGGATATCTTTGCTAAATCCTTGAGTATGCTTAAGTGTGGAGATGCTATCATTGATGATGCAGGGGGCTTGGCTAACCATGTCATTGACTTCTTCTCAAATCTGTATGCAGTCCCTAATGATTGTCAACCTAATGATCTCATAAAAAGGGTTATTCCCAATGTCTTTATAAATTAAGAAAACAGGTTTGTTGACAAGGCTCGCCTTCTATGGAGGAAATAAAGAATGTCTGTCTTTGCAATGAATGGTGAGGGTGCTCCTGGTCCCGATGGCTTTGGTGGTTGTTTCTACCAATCCTACTGGGATATTATTGGCACTGATGTGTGTAGGGCAGTCAATCAATTTTTTGCTCAGAATTGGCTCTTGCCTAACATGAATTCCAATCTGGTAGTTCTGATTGCAAAAATGCCACATGCTGATAGAATTGAAGACTATAGACCTATTGCTTTAGCCAATTTTCAACTTAAAATCATTACAAAGGTGCTAGGTCGACAGATTAGCGGGATATTGCAAATGTAAATCATTTCTCCACAAAGAAAGAGGTTTTGTCAAAGGTAGAAACATCAAGGAGTGCATTTGTATTGCTTCAGAGGCTTGTAATTTGTTGGACTATAAGGCCTATGGTGGAAATCTGGCCCTTAAGCTTGACATTAAAAAGGCTTTTGACACATTGGACTGGAACTTCATTATTTCTGTTTTGAAAGCTTTTGGTTTCAATCTTACTTTCTGCAATTGGATCAAAACAATCCTTCACTCTGCTAAGCTATCCTTTCTGATCAATGGTAAACCGTAAGGTTTCTTTGCTCGTAAAGAGGGGTTAGGCAGGGTGACCTCTTTCACCTCTCGCTTTTCGTCTTGGCCAAGATGCCTTGAGTAGAGGAATATATGCCCTTGTCAGCTCTAGAGTGTTACAAACGATTTCTGGTCCTAGGAGCCTTGCTTCTCCTAGCCATGTCTTGTATGCCGATGATGTACTTGTTCTATATAAGGGTAGCAAGAGGGGTCTTGAAGCTCTGATGAGCCTCTTTGCTGAGTATGGAGCTGCTTCAGGTCAAAGGCTTAGCCTCAACAAGTGTAAATTCTACTCGGGTAGTATCTCCCCTAACAAGTCATCCAAAGTGGCTCAGATGCTTGGATTTTCTGCTGGATCCTTTACTTTCAATTATCTTGGTGTTCCAATTTTCAAGGGCAAGCCAAGAAGAATTCACTTGCAGCCTTTAGCAGACAGAATCACCTCCAAACTTGCCTCTTGGAAAGGTAAACTTCTTTCAATCATGGGAAGGGTTGAGCTTGTCAAGTCTGTGATCAACAGTATGATGCTTTATAGCTTTCATGTCTACTGTTGGACCTCATCTGTTCTTAAGGATCTAGACAAATCCATTAGGAATTTTATTTGGTCTGGAGATCCTAATGTCAAGAAAATCTGCACAGTTGCTTGGAAGAAACTCTGAGGACACTGCTCGAAGGTGGATTGGGCATTAAATCTTTGTTAGCTCTCAATGATGCAGCTCTTCTGAAATTATCTTTTGAGTTGGTTTCCTCTTGTGCTGAATGGGCTACATTTCTTAGGAGCAGATTCTCTCATCACTGCAAGCCTGTCCCCACCTATGTCAAGTCTTCCTTATGGCCTGGCATTAAAAATCATATGCAGTCGGTTCTTCACAATTCAGTTTGGCAGATTGGAGATGGTTCATCAATTAACTTCTGGACTGACAAATGGCTCTCAAAGCCCTTGGCAGATCTGCTGCAAGTTCCTCACACTGCAAAGATAAACTGAAAGCCAAGCTTGCTGACTTTATAAGGGATGGCAGCTGGATTATTCCTGCATCTCTAATGGCTAACCTCCCAATTTTTGGTCAGGAGCTGCCTCATTTGGACATTCCTGTTTTCCCTGTAGTGGACACTCTTATTTGGCAGCACTCAACCTCGGGTGGTTTATCTTTCAAAGAAGCTTTCCACTTCTTAGACATTAGGCATCCCATTTGTGACTGGTCTAAGATGATTTGGAATAGGGCAATTCCTCCCTCCAAGTCTTTTGTCATCTGGAGGCTTATTCATAATAAGTTGCCTACTGAAGATCAGCTTCAAAAGAGGGCAGCCGATCTTGTTTTTGCTTGCGCTTCTTTGCTTGTCTGCAGCAGAAAGTGCAGACCACCTCTTCTTAGCTTGTCCCTTTGCAAAGCAAATTTGGCACCGGCTTGGATCAGTCTTTGATATGCGGTGGACACTTCTTCGTATTCTCTATTCTCTCCCTTTGCCATAAGCGATTGAGCCTCGCAAATGAAAGACACTATAATCTGCAGCTATTGTTAATTCCTTTTGGATCATTTGGTTCTCAAGAAATAAACTGAAGTTTGATGATAGAACAATCACAAAGAGAGCAGCTACTAGCATGCTCAAAGCCTCCATTTCTTTGTCCGGTAATGTTTCGCAAATAAAATGTTCTCTTCTCACGAGGAATTGAGAATCTTTGAGCTGCCGAGGATCAAAGGCCATCCGACAGCCTCTCCCTAAAATTCTCCATGTTGTTTGGACCCCTCCTCTACCAGGCGGGATTAAAGTTAATACGAGATGGGGCCTCTAAAGGCTCTTCGGGTCAAGTCGGTGGTGGTGCAATCTTTAGAGACAGTGAGTGGAGCTACTCTTGGCATTTTTTGTGAATTCTATGGGACTCGTGGACTCTTTCTCTCTGAATCGCTTGCTGCCATGACAAAGAATTCAGATTGCTGTTGAGAGGGGCTGGCCCAGATTATGGCTGGAATGTGACTCTTCTCTTGTGGTTCTTGCTTACTCGAACCCAGACATAGCTCCTTGGAAGATTAGAACTAAATGGAGAAACTGTATTGCTTTGGCCTCAAACTTAACTTTCTTGATCTCTCATGTTTTTAGATAAGCTAATCACTGTGCTGATAAGCTAGCCAATTTTGGAGTCAGTTCTAAATGCTTCACTTGGTGGAGCCTGATTCCCAGTTTTATTAGGTATGATTTCTTCTGTAATAGGTGGGGTATGCCTAATTATAGATTCTTGTAATCCCCCCTCTTCTCATGGGTAAGGTCCTATGTCCCCCCATGTTTTCTTGTATTTCTTTCTTTTGTTTTTTAATAATACTTTGGGGTGCTGCAGATGATTGGGAGTGGTTTTGGTGCCAACATAGTTGGGATGATTTCCACTGCAGTGATGCTTCTGCACTCCTTTTTGCTTAAAAAAAAGAAGTAAACAAGAATAAACCACTTTAAATATATTAAGATGTCTTTTATAAGGAAAACATATTAGATGAGTGGCAATGTCCGGATTTAATGGTACAATTTTTTTAAAAAAATAAATTTTCACTATAGATGGTACTAAGAATATCCAAATTAATTTGAGTCCAAAATCAGTATTAATGTCATAATTCAACAAGAACCTATAGTAATTAATTATTATGTCTATATGATATTTTTTGGGCTCCCTCCTATACATGATATCTAAAAATTAAATACAATACAACAATTACATCTAATAACATTATTACTTAATTGATTTAGCAGATAACATATTATAGGACCTTCCATTGCAGATTACGCCATAATAGCAAAACAAATTGAATATACCTGTCATTTTCAGTAGAGTAGTTGATGAATTAATTAATTGTAGACTGAGCAGAAACAAGTGACTTCACGTTTCTGCCATCTATATGCACACAACTTAAGGTATCTGCCTTTATAATTTTTAATAAAGGTATCACCTGTTATTATGCATATTTTAAAGTGAAATATATATATATATATATATATATATATATATATATATATATATATATATATATATATATATCTTATTGGTAGGAGATTACTATTTCTAATCCATTATGTATATTGATGTGTTTTAAATAGTTTCATGTCGATTGTTTTAGTGCATACTTGTATGAAGATTATTTGTTAATTTAAGAGGACAAAAAATGTATCTGATTTGAGTAATTGAGTAATATAAATATATTGGCATATTTATGAATAATTTTATTTTATTTTATTACAATCAGATGCTATAGGCAATCATGATATGTTGTAGAGCATTGAATGGTGAATTACGAAGTTTTGTAACAAACAAAACTAATTAGAAACTAAAAGAAGAAGAAGAAAATAATTAGGACTAAATGCCATTAGATAAAGCCGAAATTGAATGCATAAAATTTCAATAGAGGTCCATCGAAATATTCAATTGCTCTAATTAAACATCTTAAATCCTATTAACATGCTAGTTGGTTGCATGATTAAATTTCTAGCCTTTTGGACTCCTTAAACTTCTGCATGAAGTCGGCATCCTTGGAAATTTTCTTTATAGGATATTGACCTCAAAAAGGAATGTTTGGCCTATCAATTCTAAAAACTCCATAGGGGCTGCACATGTCATATCGTTATACTCAATCATCTCCAAACAACTTTTTTTTCAAAAGGTTGGTTGCTTGACGATCGAATATAACAAAATTTCCCGTATCCGTTCCATCTATCGATCGGACCTTGATATAGTATCTTTGAAAATATGTATCAACAAAATTAAGCATTGTCAAATGCTAAACAAACCATCAAATATAAATGCAAGGAAAAAATCTAAGACAATAATAGCACCTAGGAATGGCATTAGCCGAATGTCTGTAACACTTTGGACAAAAGTACATATTCGTGTCCGGCATCATTTTGTGGTAGCACACGCAAGAGTGATACCAAAAACAATCAGCATTAACAATAAGTTCCACTTTACCCATTATGATAAAGTTGGATCCCTGTAAATACGTAGTATTAACATAAAAGTCAATGTAAATTCATTGTATGATATAGAATAGAATATCAGGCTCACCTTCTTGCAATTCTTCAAGTCACAAATATCACATGTTAGGGTCCCACGAGTTGGTCCCCAAACAAATGTGGCCATCATTTTTGCCACATGGAACAACCAAGCAAAACATGTTGTGATAAACATGTCAAACCAAGAAAGAAAATCAACAATGAAATAATGTAATGTCAAAATGCTAGAGAGGGAAATATAGGTTATTATTTGTTCAGGGCCGACTATATATATATATATATATATATATATATATATATATATATATATATATATATATATATATATATATATATATATAGTTCACATATGCTGTTTTTCTTTTATTGTCCATGATGTCATGATGGTATAATATTATTGTTTATTGTTTATTTTGGATTATAAGGATTTGTTTTAAATATAGATTGATTTAGAAAACATCAATCATCAATTATGATATTAAAATATGATTGAATTTAAAAATTTATAACATTAATCATCATTCTAATTTGATTATTACCACATATGTCTTCTCATAAAAAATCATCAGTGAAACATGTATCAATTAAAAAATTAGATTTACATATCAGTGACACCCTAACAACACACTAAAGATGATAGGACAAACCTGGTGAAGATCCTATTTTTATTGGAAGCCTTATTTCATGCATTTGATGCTTGATGTCTGGCATTTCGTTCATGGATTCGTTCATATTAATATTTTTATACCAATTTGCAGTTATGATCCCATAAATAGAATGATCAGCGTATACACTTACTTAATTGTATATCCCCACCACATTTTATATTCTACAATATGCAAAACTTTATTTTTTGAATCGTATAAACCTTTTTTTTTATCATTTCGCCTATAATAGTTTAGAGTGCCTTATTTTAACTTTCTTTATTTATATTAAGTTTTATGATTTATACGTTCTGGATCAGTGTTTAGCAGTCTTAAAAGATTAACTTGAGATCAAATAAATAGAAGTACATCGTAAGGGCCATATTTTTAAAAGATCAAAAGTATGTTTTTCAAAAGATTAAAGTACAATATCTTATGTTTTTCAAAAATTGTGCTCAACTGTTTTAACGCACATCATGAGTTCCGATCATAGTTTAACATAGCAAGTATCAAATTAGAAAAAAAGAGAGAGACAAATATCACATGTTACTCAAATTACAAGCAGTTTTTTTTTTAGAAAAAATTATCTAAATACTATTTACATTTATTTAGACGGTATAATAAATAATAACTCTAAAAACATAAATATTTATGTAAAATATTTTTGATAATATTAAGATCCCAAATTTTCGATCCTAATATAGATAAAATCATTTATATATTATTTTCTTATTTTTATATAAATATTAGTTAGCCATTTACTGATTTATTGTATTTATATATAATTACTATAGTAAAATTATGAATAATAAATTCCTTTCCTTATAATTTACAAATATTATATATTATTTTCTTATTTTTATTTAAATATTAGTTATTCAGATTTTTTTTCCATCTGATTCTTTTTTTTTTTTTGAACAACGATTTCTAAAAAAGTATCGTGGAATAATTATATATCCTTTTTAATTTCAATAATGTTTAAATCTTAATTATTTACTAAATCGTTCACGTATTTTCATTTAATATTATTTCATTTAATTGTATTTTTATACTCCCTCCGGTCCATATTATAAGCAAAAAAATCCCAAATCTTTTGGTCCAATATATAAGCAATTTGTTTTCCAATGACTCATTTAATGACATTATTCATAAAATACCCTTTATTTAATACAAATTTTGTTTTTCAATGACTCCTTCTATTACCAACACGAGCAACTTCTCATTACCTTGAAGGGTAATTTAGGTAAAAACCTAATTTTTTAACCAAATTAAATGAGATTAACTAACCACCTTAATATGTGTGTTGCATTAATTTTTTACTTATAATATGGATCGGAGGGAGTATATACTAATTACTTATTATTACTACCAAAGTTTTTATTTATTCACCAATTTCTATATTTTTATACTATCAGTTAATTATAAATTGCCAAATCATTAAAAATGGCTAACAATCTTAAAAGTCACACATAGAATGATTTGTGATCGATTAATAGCGATGACAATATCGCAATGAGTAGGGTCTAAGTATGGTACTATAGTACTTGTCCCCATCCCCGCATTTTGAAAAATTACTCATATCCGCACGGGCAGCAATTTCAATACACGTACCATTACCCGCTTGCAGGGGCGGACCTATATACATGAGGGTGTGCTAATGAAGTTACAAATAAATATCTTAGGTGTCTGTATTTTGCCCCCACTATTTTTATATATTTGAACCCACTATTCTTTTTTCTCTAATTTTTTTTTCCAACAAACACAATCACCCAAAGTCCAAACCTCTCTTCTCTTTCAAACTCTCACCCTCAACCAGCCCTCTCTGTCTTTATATTCATATATGTATGAAAATAATTATGTGGACTTACATGCCATATTCAATCTCATTTATGTTTTATCATTAGTAAAGTTTATAGTTCAAAACTAATAAAGAAATACAAAATATTACAAAAATAAAAAAATATTCTTAAAATAATTTTTGTGGTGAAAAATAAATAATTTAGTTGCGCAGTTAATTCAAGGTACCATTTTGTTGAATGAGCGACGTAGGGTGCTAAAACCTTCCCTACTTGTAACCGACTCCCGAACTCAATCTCATTTTTTTAAAAGACCGGTTTTTCATATAAAAGGTTTTTCAAAAGTTTTCCTATTTAAATAAATTTTGGTGGCGACTCCTCATTTCTTATTATTTTTCGTGGTGTTCGGACGGGACGATCGTGACAGTCATCAAATTAATAATAAAAAAGTTTAAATAAAATTAAGATGCCTAATGGACAATCTTGATAAAAAAAAAAGCAAAGAAAAAAGATATTACAGATATTAAATAATTAAATAAATAATCACATCTTCATTCAACTATGATCAACTAGCATTAAAGACTAATTTCAAAGTTTTTTAAAATATACAAGGATCACAACATAAGAACAAAAATTGAAGGCATTAAAACCAAAACAACCCCTATTTACTGGGAAAAAAGTTCATTAAATCTTATGTATTTATCAACCCTAATAAAATAAACCAGTATGATGAGCACCATGATGACGACGCTGATGCTGGAGAAGCGTTTCGATGATGAGAAGAAAACATAAGAGATGGTGGATGACACCAACTTGATCGATCCTCTCCTTCGATATAATGTAGTCATTGATGTTGTCCTTCAACTTCTTTTTAGATTTGGGTTTGTCCCTTTCAGATTTGGTTCTTTCATC
The DNA here is from genome assembly GCA_030762895.1 of Sophora flavescens. NCBI lineage: Eukaryota > Viridiplantae > Streptophyta > Magnoliopsida > Fabales > Fabaceae > Sophora > Sophora flavescens. The sequence goes on along the minus strand of CM061066.1, from coordinate 104,329,872 downwards.
TTCTTTTAAGTTTTTCTTTTGTCTCTGAATCGATTTATTGATGCTTGCCCTGTTGAGTGTTGACAAAACTACGTATTTGTGGTTGGACTGTCGGAGAAGATGACAAAAAGCTGGTAGAATGGAGAGAGGAATGAGAATGGAGGTTCAAAATCAAGGAAGAAAGGAGGTGCAATTTTGCGATACGGTGCAGGTGGGCAGGTGCAACTAGCGGGGGTATTACAGAGGATGTTGTGATAGTGGAGCATGTGCTCTTTCTTTTTGTTTTAAAGGATGATATTACTGATGCTTGTAGGAGGAACTAAAGAGATGGGGGAGAGAAGGTTTTTCCAGGAATTTTCCTAGATTTAGTGACCTTTCCAATATTCGGCGATCGGAGTTGATTTATGGTTAATATGTTAGTGAAAATTAACGGAAATGACCAAAATAGGTAATGCTTATAAGATAGGGCATCAAAACGGAACAAAAAATAAATAAGGGATCAAAATGAAACCTAAAATAAAAATAAATGACCAAAAAAGTAATTTAGCATAATATTTTTTTTCAAATTTTTTTATTATATTAATAATTTATTATATCATTTATGTATTTTCATTTAATATTATATCATTTATTTTATTCTTATTTAATCTATTCTCATTTATTATATCATTTATATATTTTCATTTAATAATTAAATCATTTAATTTTATTCTCATTTAATTTTAATCTCATTTACTATATCTTAATTTTTCACGATGAAAAACTAAAAATTGGTTTTAATTTTTTAAAGTATTTTATTTTTAAATATATTTTTATATATACTAATTAATTAATATTACTATTAAATCAACTGTTTATTCACCAATTTCTCTAATTTGAAACCCACATGCGATGATATTTGAAATCCATTGACAATGGATATTCTCCTCTCACTTTTTTTTAAAAGTTCTCTAAATTGTCCCCTTCGACCCTTTGCTTTCTTTATGATCTGTTTGGTTGGTGAGAAAGACAAGAGAGAGAACCACGTGAGAGAGAGCAAAGAAATAAGACATCCTCACTATTTGGAATACGATGAAACAACGAAGATAGAAAAAAAATAATACATGGGTCCCAGGAATTTTTCAGTCTTCCCAATTGTGCGAAGAAAGATCAACGAGCTTTTTTTTCCCGTTTCCATGATTACCCTTGTTATACAAAGTTTTGGGGTGTTCTTAATTAATAATTCAATACATAAATAAAAAAAAACTAGTCGATATATTTAAATTAAATTAACTAAATTAATGAAACTATAAAATTCAATTAAATAAGTATTTTAATTAATTAATTAATGTAATTATAGTTTTTAATGTAATTAAAATACTAATTATAGTTTTTACCGTAATTAAAATACTAATTATAATTATTTTTATATTATAATAAAGGATCAAACTGATCCTTAAAAAATACAAAAACATATTTGATTCTTGAAAAATGAAAAATTATAATTTAATCCTCATCAATTTTAAATACAAGTCAAAATATTCTCTTGAGATTTTTGAGGACAAAATTGATTCATGTGGGTCCCACTAGTTTGAAAATGGGTCCCAATAATTCATGCGGGACCCACTTGAATTATTTAGGACCCAGATGAGTATCAATCAATAGGAGGGAGTGTGTTGAAAAAAGAGTGTATTGCTAGCATTTCTCTTGAGATTTTTAGGACAAAATTGATTCATGTGGGTCCCACTGTTTTGAAAATGGGTCCCACTAATTCATGCGGGACCCATTTGAATTATTTATGACCCAGATGAATATCAATCAATAGAAGGGAGTGTGTTGGAAAGAGAGTCTATTGCTAGCATTTCTATTGAGATTTTTAGGACAAAATTGATTCATGTGGGTCCCGCTATTTTGAAAATGGGTCCCACTAATTCATGCGGGACCCACTTGAATTATTTAGGACCCATATGAATTTCATCCAATAGGAGGGAGTGTGTTAGAAAGAGAGTGTATTGCTAGTATTTCTCTTCAAATTTTGTAGGACAAAATTGATATTTTTCATTTTTTTTGACTAAATATATCTCTCTGATTTTTTTTTAAGAACCAGTTGGGGCCTTTAGTTGCCTTTGTCCATTGGAATATAATGTCTATGGTTAATGTTTTTGCTGGTTTTTGAGGTGTTGTGATAGTTCTGTTTTTTGCTGTCATCGGTGTGGTTACAGGTTTATGGTTTTCCAAATGTATTTGCTCTGACTTTCGGCCTCTTAGGGAGCCAAGGTGCAGGGGTTAGTGGGGCTATTCTGGCTGTTATGTTTTAGGGGGTTTACACGGGTGCTGGTTTATTTTACTGGGACTAGAAAAAGGCGAAACACCTCTAGCTTAGAGGTGAAAGTTGGAGACCACAACATATCACAAGTCACACGGTTTAAATATCTTGGGTCTATTATACAAAATGACGGAGAAATTGAGGGAGATGTAAACCATCGGATTCAATCAGGGCGGTCGAAATGGAGGAAGGCTTCAGGTTTTTTGTGTGATAAAAAGGTACCTCTTAAGCTAAAGGGAAAATTTTACCGTACAGCTATTAGACCGGCGATGTTGTATAGGACGAAGTGTTGGGCGGTAAAAAATCAACACGAGAGTAAAATCAATGTAGAAGAGATGAGAATGTTGTGCTGGATGAGTGGAAAAACTAGACATGATAGTATTATGAATGATAGCATTAGAGAGAGAGAGTTGGGGTAGCACCTATTGTAGAAAAGATGGTTGAATCTCGACTTAGGTGGTTTGGGCATGTATGGAGGAGATCTTTAGATTATGTAGTAAGGAGAGTGGACCAAGTGGAGGGCAATCCAATTGCTAGAGGCAGAGGAAGGCCAAGAAAAACTATAGGAGAAACTATTAAGAAAGATTTGGAGGCCAATGATTTAACTATTAACATGATTCATGATAGAACATTATGGCGCCGTATGATCCATGTAGCCGACTCCACCTAGTGGGATAAGGCTTGGTTGTTGTTGTAGTTTTGTGTCCCTTGTAATTGCTTAAATTTGGTGGTCTTGTCCTTGTGGCTAGCCTAGTGTTTTATTTTGTTTCCTTGGCACCTGATGTATATGAGCAGGTACCTCTTGTACTCATATAATCCACTCTTTTGAACATGATGACGTTAGTTTTAAGACTAATATAAAAGATGAAACATACGTATAATCTCGGTATATACCAAAATGAAGAGCAACGAAAAGGAACATATATATTTTTTTCCATTTTGGTCCTATATTTTATGTTTCATCTTTTATATCAGTCATTTCTGTCAATTACTTTTTGATGGTTTCAATTTTAGGAATAACGTTATGATAAAACATAATGTATGAAATCAAAATGCAAAAAATAAAACACATAAGAGCAAATTGAAAAATAAAAAACGTTTGGCCTATTTAAAATAGTGTGTTGATAGGATTGCTCTATAATAAATAGCAGTTATAACAAAATAAAGATTTTATTTATAATTTTTATATTAGGTCCAATGTGGCAATGTCAATTGTAATCATGTCCCTTTCAAATTTTAAAAAAATACAAATATCACATGTTACTCAAATTACAAGTAGTTTTTTTTTAGAAAAAATAATCTAAATACTATTTATATTTATTTAGTCGGTAAAATAAATAACTAGTGTTCTTGACCCGTGCCATGCACGGGATATATGTTGCTTTTAAATATTTTAATAAAAAATTTAAACATATAAAAATTCCTAAAATTTGTAATAGGAATTATCTGTTACAAAATATAAGTGCTTTTTTTTTTGTTTATAATTAACTCAGGAGGGATATGGTTGAGTTTTTTTTAGTAAATTATATTTAATATATATATATATATATATATATATTGGTAAAAAAAATTATTTAGGCCGTGCATATTATTTAAAGAACCTACATTGGGTTCTTATATCTCCTTCAAATGGGTCTCTTTGGTCACATCACGTTTAACCAACTTGTCCACTTTTCACTCCAACGATGCACACAATAAGCAACCCTTTAGCAATCTATACTTTTTATTGAATCATTTTTATTTTAACTTAAAATATTGTTCATTCTTGTTATTAAAAATAAATAGTTAAATAGTTAGAAAATATATTTTAATTATTTTTTCCCGACAATAAGTTAAAAAATATCAATTCATAATTATCAAATTGGAACTATCACATCGTTGGAATTATCAAGTTGATAGTTTTTTAAAAAACAATTAGTGCTTGCTTTAGAATTATAAATTAGAACTCCCACACTCCCTCTAGAAGGTTATTGTCCTTTTCTCTCAAACCTTCCCACGCTCCATCTGTAACACCCTCTTGGCGCTACATGTTGAAACTAAAAGACTGAAAATATTAACGCTGGTTGCTTTCGGAAAAATATAATTTTCTCTATTTCTTAACTTCCTTGAAAATTAGTGATAAATTTTTCTTTTTCTTTTCCTCAAATGATACAACCCAAACCGTTATAATTAACAAACAACCGAATACATATATATGCATCAATAAGGTTTTGCATATGCCCCTTTACATTACAATCATTTATTTAAGCCATAGCATAAGGAAAACACACATAAACTAAACCTATATAGTAGCGGTACGACTTTCCAAAAGTGAACCCAAATCAGAATCCTACAGCTGGTCGTACTTAAGAATACCCATTGGGATATCCTCCCAAGAACTCCCCGCTCGCAAAAGTATCTAGGTTAGTCCTCCACACGCTTCCGTTATCAGCCTCGTCAAAGTACAGGGAACGTATTCTCGTGTACGATATCAGACTCATTTGGCTCATCTGTACTCGAATATATATATAGAAGTATAGTAGAAACCCAACATGAAAATAAATAAAGCAAGGGTGATATACCATCATTGAGTTTTCATCATGATAACTACATGCATGACACTCAAACAAACATCATGTATACATATTATAAATACCAATGGGATTCATACCCGATCATCCACTTGTAATTTTTTCAAAAATGCATGACACTTCAATATCCATTCCTATAAGTCTTGACCTTTATTCTCCGGAGATTCCTAACTTCCCTTCTTTGAGCAATGATTAGGCTGCGAGACACTTAACACAATTGTCTCATGAGATCGGCCACTAAATTTAGGTCCGGCTCCAATTGTTTAGGGAATATCACGATGGAGCTCCTAAAATAATATTGGAATAGTTTCCTATTGAGTACATTCGTGCTGGGTAACCAAATTCCACGACCCGGGGTTGCAAGGCCCCAAGTTATTCGCTGGATTTTTGAAGCCCGAATGTCGCTAAAACCCAAAGACCCTAGAATTTATCTTTGGTCTGTAACCAACCAATTTACCCAATTCACCCTTTGTGAAATTGTAGCTCGATACCCAAGGCATGTCTGCCCAAATATGGAATGTTTGCCAGACTATGCATGTAAAATCCTTTGTTATCGTAATTGTTCTTTGTCGTTTGTTTTTCCTCTGTCGAGGCTTAAATCTCCCGACTACCCTTCCTTAGGTATTCCAATTCCTTTCCCTTCCAAGTGCAATTTCCTTTTAGGAACACTAGCCCGACATCTCGGCAATCTAGGTCCTTATCATTTCCTTGATTTTTCCCCAAAGAATTTTCGTTCAGTGAACCACAAATACCAAAAACAAAAACTCCGAAAACTTATCCAAGTTTGTCGGAAATTTCCGCTGTTCTTAAATTCTTTTTCAACAAAATCATTTTCCGATGAAATTCGTTTTAAAACGTAACTAAAATCATTTTTCCCTTAAATCCTTTATTTTTATTTCTGAAAATCTATTAATTCTTTTTAAAATCAATTCTAACCCATATATTTATTTTTCTCATGTAAAAAGATCATTTTTCCTCATACTGTCGTTAGGTAAGAAAAAACCCTTATTTCTTGAAAAATTATTTATTATCAATCTTAAAACACTTTTTAAAATACATTTTCTTAAAATTAAGATTTTATTTCCATTTTCCCGACGTTTTCGAAATAAGTGCGAAAGTGAAATTTTTTCACGGTTACATACCCGCGGTTGCTCATTAACTTATTCTTTTATTAAAACTCATTAAAATATTATTATTTTTAACTTAAAAATTAAATTCACCAATTTTCAAAAACATAATATTTCCCTTAAATTTTCTTAACGTTTTATCCTTAATTTTCAATAAGCATTGACCGGTGTCAAGCTTCCAGTCAATCATAAAAATCAACAGAAAATTTCATACAACACAATTTATCACATGCCTTCACAACCAACAATAAATTCACACATTGCAATTTATAGCATGCTTTCATAGATAAATCATGCATCATAAAATATTACGAAATAATTTTAAATCAAACACCACAAACTACAACCATTGATTACAGACACACCAAACAATTTATACACATAGTTATCGAAGCTCCTCAGGCAAACTCCCCTTAACTTTGAAGATTCAAGTTCCGATTCAACGAAGTCTCGGTTTTCAAGTCCGGCTTCCTCCACGAACTTCGAACAACAGCTACTAACACAATCCTTCACAAAACAACACATAACTAATTAAACTTTGAAAATAATTTATTATTTCCTATGGGTAAGGTTTCGTCCCAAGCTAAGAAAATAGGTTCGAGGTTTCAAAATTCCAAATACTCTGAGATCTATAACCTTAGAGTAGTGTAGAGTTAGAGAAAATTGCCATAACTTGAAAATGAAGAAAAATCATCTAACCCATTTCATGGTTAGGATTCGGCCACGACTACTAAAAATGGCTAGAAATTTCTAAAATTCACATGCTTTCAGATTAGTGATCCTTAAGCATTAGAGACGACATAACTGATGATCATGACTTGAAATTGAAACAAAACCTCCTCCATCTTCACAAGTGAGGTTTCGGCCTCTTAGAGAAAAATGGGAAGGAAATTTTATTTTTAAACATGCTCATGAATGAAGATACTAGGGATCATAACTAGTTCATAGCAATTGGAATCATATGAAAAGGATTTTTCTATGATTTTCTAGGAATTTCCAAAGTTCTAGATCTAAGAACTTAAACTTGATGATCATGACAAAGGGGAGTCATAAGTGGTGACTCACCCTACGCACCACAACTATGTGACATGTGTCCCTCGGTGGCCCGATGTCCGGTTCAGTCTCCGTAGTTCCGTTTCCGACTCCGTTATTCTCCCGATTTAGGTTTTATGCCCGAATCGAGTATAATAACATTTATTTTGAAAATTTTAAAAATAACCTATATCGTTGGAAATGATATATAAATGCTATCCATTTCGCTCACGGGTCAAAATTAGGTTTTCTAATCAGTAAAATCTTACTGTCAGTTAAAACGCAGACCGGGTTCCGTCTGAATTTTCAACCCAAAATTTCACCATATACTTATAAAAATAAGTATGATTTGAATATGAATTTGGTTTTCCCAAAATCATTTTCTAAGTTTCAGAAAAAAAAAATAAAAACAGATGTTTGTCTATCGATACAGAAAACAGCAGAAATCGGGGTGTTACATTACTACCCCACTAAAAAAAATTTCGCCCTCGAAATTACGTACCTGAAAAAAGATCAGGATACTGTAACTTCATGTTGTCCTCAGCTTCCCATGTTGCCTCTCCCGTTGTCTCATTCCAAACAACCTTGACTATGGAAGTTTGTTTACCCCAGAGCTGTTTAATCCTCTTATCCTCGATTCGTACAGGTGAAGTCTCATAAGACAAGTTTTCTTTTAATTGTACTTCATCGGGTTCAATTATGTGATAGGGATTAGGAATATACTTCCTCAATTGTGAGACATGAAAAACACTATGAATATTTGAAAGAAAAGGTGGTAAAGCAATTTGATAGGCTACTGGACCAACACGACAAAGAATTTGGTAAGGTTCGATAAATTTTAGAGTGAGTTTTCTTGATTTTAAAACTCTACCTACCCCAGCCGTGGGTGTGACTCTCAAAAATACATGTTCTCCTTGGAATTCAAGGGGTCGTCTCTTCTGATCAGAGTAACTCTTCTGCCTGCTTTGTGCCGTTCTCATCTTTTCACGGATTTGTTTAACCTTTTCCATTGTTTGCTGCACAATTTCTGGTCATAAAATCGTGCTTTCTCCATCTTGATACCAACACACGGGTGTTTGACATTTCCTTCCGTATAAGGCCTCATGGGGTGCCATCCCTATACTTGAGTGAAAACTGTTGTTGTATTTGAATTCGATAAGTGGCAAAAGATCATCCCAACTTTCTCGATTCTCTAAGACACATGCTCTCAGCAAGTCTTCTAACGATTGAATCATCCTCTCTATTTGTCCATCAGTTTGAGGGTGATAAGTTGAACTAAAGCGTAACTTAGTTCTGAACGCTTGGTGTAAACTTCCCCAAAAACGTGAAGTGAACTTTGGGTCTCTATCCGAAGCAATACTCGAAGGTACTCCATGAAGTCTAATCACTTCTCTTATGTACACTTCGGTCAACTTTTCCACAGTGTAGTTGATCTTAACAGGCAAGAAGTGTGCTGACTTCGTTTGCCTGTCAACGATCACCCAAATTGAATCAAAATCTCTGGAAGTTCGCGAAAAACATACCACAAAATCCATCGATATGCTATCCCACTTCCATTCCGGTACATCCAACGAGGTAAGCATTCCACCTGGTCATTGATGTTCTACCTTCGCTTTCTCTGACAAATCAGACATGCTGCAACACACTCCGTGACTTGCTTTTTTATGCCTGGCCACAAAAACTTTTGTTTCAAATCCTGATACATCTTAGTTGATCCCGGATGAATACTCAACTTAATCTTGTGTGATTCCTCTAGAATCATCTTTTTCATCTCAGGATTATCAGGTACACAGACTCGTCCATTGCACCTTAAGATGTTATCTGGTCCCAAGCAAAACTCAGTAGCTTTTCCTTGTTCCATGAACTTCTTCTTCTCTTGAAGACAGGTATCAGCGACTTGATGTTCTCTGTTCTCTTCCATTAATCCATTAGAGATCTTAATCATTCCTACACAAATTTTCTTTTGACTTACGTCCATGATTAAGTTGAGATCACGAAACTTTTCAATCAATTCTAATTCCTTCACCATCATAGCTGAGATATGAATGGCCTTCCTGCTTAGTGCATCTGCTACGACGTTCACTTTTCCAGGATGATATTTGTTGATGTCACCGGCAAGTGTACTGGGTCGTCGCAAGTAATAAAATAAACACGGTAAGTAATTACCGAGGTCGAACTCCGGGATTGGGCTACCAATTCAACCAATTCGCGAGAAATCTGATAAGTTGGTCAAGTAAGGGAAAGTGGTTGAGAGAGAGAGATTAATATCGCAATTCAAATAAGAAATCAAATAAAGCTAAGGTTTTAAAATCAGAAATTAAAATATCCAAGGTCTCAAATCCACCTACCCAATCATGTATAGTACCCAAGTGATGATGAATTCCTCCCTAAGTTCAATTATAATGTCAACCGGGACCCCCAATTTCTCCTATATCCACTGTCATGCTCAATAGGACGTATTCGATGATTGGATTAATTACTTACTAGGTCTCATAACCCTAATCTCGAATTCTGTTAATTCGTGTTCCCTATAAGGTTGAACTAATCTCCTAAATCCACTGTCGTGCTCATTATTCAATTAGTGATTCCAATCTAAGTTCTAAAACGTGAATCGCCGATCAGCCTCAACACGTTTAACTAGTCAATCACACAACACATGTGATCAACACAATCAAATCAGAAGTGGAAAACATAAATTGAGACAAGGGAGAAAGACATACATCACATCGAATCTACACCGCCATGGGTGGCTTCATTGTTCCCTCAGACGAGGGGATTAGTTCCTCATGCTCATAGACAAACAATCGGACATAATCACCATCGTAAAATAAAATAAAAAGAAAAAGAGGAGACGCAGCTCCAAGGAGAAAAGAAATCTTCCTAAACGCTACTCTACAGTGGAAAAAACCTACTAGGATTCGGATCTCCAAAAGCTCCTCATTCTGATCTGAAACAGCCTATAAATAGGGATTCTGGTTCTCGGTCTCTCGCGGGGCGAACACGATTTCGCGAGGCGAATCATTAGTTTTGGTGCGCTTTCAATTTGGACTTTCGCGAGGCGAGAGTGTGTTCGCGGGGCGAGTCTTCAAACCTTAATCTGTCACAGCCGTGACCTTCATCATGGCTAGGTCGTGATGGTCTCTGTCTTCCAGGGTCTTCAGTCTCTCGCGAGGCGAGAATCTTCTCGCGTGGCGAATTTCAGTTTTGGCTCCATCCTGAGTTTGAATGATCGCGAGGCGAGCAGGTTACTCGCGAGGCGAGACAGAATGTATGACTGTTGCTGCTTCAGCTGGTCTTCAGGCTCGCGAGGCGAGAATCCACTCGCGGGGCGAGTATCTTCAGAATGGAAATTTCCACTGTTTCTTGACTTTCCTTGACTCTCGGAGCTTCACTTCTAACCTAAAACAATAAAAAGAAACAAAAAGCGTAATTCTATTCAAAATAGACTAAAAACTACTAAAAAATGCCTAGAACGAGTAAAAGTCTACTTAGGAACAAAACAAGGCCAAATTTGGGCGAAAACGAGATTGAACTCGAATAATTTGCACAAAAACCACAGTCCATGTAGTTATAAAACTAGATAAGCCAAAGGCTTATCAAAACACCCCAAACTTAAACCTTGCTTGTCCCCAAGCAAGCTAAAACTCAAAAACGACTCAAGACTTGGCAAGCCTAAAGGAATCAATCGATTTCGTACAAATTTCATGCAATCAAAACAGTTTTTCTCCAATGATTTCCCCCCTTACATCAACGTAATCCCCACATTCATTTACTTTAAACAATTGAGAACTTCATCATTCATGCAATCATTAATCTAAGTTGAGGATCAGAGTCACACACAAAAGGAAGATCACCAATTTCAAACAATCACCTTCCTCACAAGGGTATGTAAATTTTCACTCATTCGCTCAATTTAGTCTAGGCTATCAACTTTTCCCTCAATTTCACATATCAAGAGCACTTCCCATGAATTTGATTTTCATCTCAAAAATAGTTCCCACGAAAACATGCATGCAACATCAGAAGGTCTTATAAAGGTTGTAATGGGGCCTGACTGAGGGTAGGATAATCAAGGATACTAGGCTTAAGTCCCTAGGAACTAAGAGAGCATGAGCATTAGACACATTTTCCACTCAAATTCCTTTTTCCATTTTTCTTTGTGCCTCGGGTGACTACAGCCTTTTCCTTGCTAATTTTTTTTTTCTGTTTTGCCCCTTTTCTTTTGGCATTTTTTTTATATTGCCTTGGGTTCTAACCTTTATTTTTCTTTTTCTCAACCCAAAATGACATATCACCTTGTAGCCACCCCAAACTTAGTTCCTCACAACCATTCTCTTGCTAAGTGTCCATGCTCTCCTAATCCTAAGATTGGGTTAACATGGTTTTTCAGATTTTGGCTTGTAATATAGGGTCATCAAGAAACAATAGGCTAATTAGGCTCAATGTGGTTAACTAGGGAACATGCCTTCGGGTTGGTTCTTTTTAGGCCAAGTAGTTATTCAAAGAAAATTGCCTAAATCATTTGATGCAACATATAAACATGCAAACCATGAAGAGATTCAAGAAAATTCGGGAAAGTGCAACTTAATAGTGATTCACACAATCAAAAACAAAGTTGGAGGCTCAAATCCTCACCTGGACATTTTTGCAAATTGTTTGACCGAGATACAATTCCTAGTGTGTGCACCCCCTCACCCCAAACTTATCATAAATCAAGTAATCACAATAAAATTCTCAAAGTTCAGTTTTCAATTTTTCATATGGGGATCAATTTTCTATTTTCAGAACCTAGGGGGAAATCATCGATGGTCAATATAATTCATGCAATCAATCTATGCTCAATTTAATTAAATTCCAACAAGCTTGCCGACACACTATTCATACACAAACTCTTGATCTTCTCAAATTATTCAAGAGTGACAAACAAAAACAAAAACAAAAACAAAAGTGAGGAAAGGAGAGGGTGCTCCCTGATCGAGTTTCCATGGTTGCCTCCTCATCCAATTGGTCTCACGGGCTCCCTTCTGTTGCATAGCATCCTGGAAGAACTCCTGTAAATTAAAACCTGAAGTGCAGATTCGCGCGGTGAGAGACAACTCGCGAGGCGAATCTGGAAAATTGTTATTCACACTTTCCAGAATAGCGAGGCGAGTAGTATCTTGCGAGGCGAATCTGGAATTCCAACAGATGAGGATGCCCAGAATCACGAGGCTAAAGTAGACCTCGCGACGCGAGACAGAAATGTGGCGAATCAAGCTTTTTCTTTTTTTCTTTTTTTTAATAATATAAATGAAAATGTCAGAAACTAAAAATAAAGGATACTTAGCTTGGGTTGCCTTCCAAGTAGCGCTTGTTTAACGTCCCGAGCTTGACTTATTAAGAAGCATCCACCTGGATCCCATAGCCTGTGGTACTAGGGCCAAGAGACGCTCATCATCTCCAATCCTCCACCAGGATCCCATGGTTTGTGAAGTGGCCCTTGCAGGAGCAATATGACTCTATTCATGATCCCACCTGGCCTGTGTGTGAAAACTCCATTGACCTCTGTAATTATGAACTCACTTCCTCTCGGGCCAAATGGTGTTTTCTCGAGGAAGTGTGCCAGACAAGTGGGAGGGTCTAACTTACCAATGTCCACACATGCATGTAAGCCAACATAGTTATCCAATGCAGTAATTTCAGGTTGCTTGGCAAGCATGGTGAAATCCTCTACCACTTTATCTGCATTTTGATCTCTACCCCCTTGCTCCGGTGCCTTGTCACTTATCAACTCCTCTTCCTCAAGTTGCTCTTCCTCAACATGTGGTGGTTCTTCCTCAACTTCCTGAGAACTAGTTGCATCCAAATCAGATCCCAACACCCTACCGCTTCTAGTTGTCATGGCTTCGCATTGGTTCTTAGGGTTGTTCTCAGTATCACCTGGGAGAGTGTCTGGGAGAGGCTCATTTAGTTGCTTTGCAAGCTGGGCAATCTGCATCTCTAGATTCTGAAGTGCCAACCCTGTATGAGTTGCCAACTTGTCAATGGTTGTGGTTGTATCGATTGCAAACTTTTCCATTGTCGCATTCATCTTCTCCAGAGCCAACTCCCAAGGTTGTGGTTGCCAATTCTGTTGAGGTTGTGGTTGCCAGGCTAGACCATCGCCATCATTACTCCAAACGAAATCCGGATGTTCTCTACTCATAACCCCAATACTGATTCTGACTCTGATAGTTGTCATGGGGCACCCTGTCATAGAAATTATGGCATGAGTCCACATATTCTTGAGAGAAGTAGAACGGACAACTCCAAGTGTCATGGTCTCCATTACAATATTCGCAACCCGGAAGCATTCCCTCGTGTACCATGCATACAAAACAAGGCAAGACCAAGTGGAATCAAAGAAGTAGAGAGAGATAATAATAATAAAAATAAAAATAAAAATAAAAGTAACTTAACCAAATAATCAAACTTCCCTAAAAAAATTTAGGAAAATTGGTTGTACCAATCCCCGGCAACGGCGCCAAAAACTTGTTGATGTCACCGGCAAGTGTACCGGGTCGTCGCAAGTAATAAAATAAACACGGTAAGTAATTACCGAGGTGGAACTCAGGGATCGGGCTACCAATTCAACCAATTCACGAGAAATCTGATAAGTTGGTCAAGTGAGGGAAAGTGGTTGAGAGAGAGAGATTAATATCGCAATTCAAATAAGAAATCAAATAAAGCTAAGGTTTTAAAATCAGAAATTAAAATATCCAAGGTCTCAAATCCACCTACCCAATCATGTATAGTACCCAAGTGATGATGAATTCCTCCCTAAGTTCAATTATAATGTCAACCGGGACCCCCAATTTCTCCTCTATCCACTGTCGTGCTCAATAGGACGTATTCGACGATTGGATTAATTACTTACTAGGTCTCACAACCCTAATCTCAAATTCTGTTAATTCGTGTTCCCTATAAGGTTGCACTAATCTCCTAAATCCACTGTCGTGCTCATTATTCAATTAGTGATTCCAATCCATGTTCTAAAACGCGAATCGCCGATCAGCCTTAACACGTTTAACTAGTCAATCACGCAACACATATGATCAACACAATCAAATCAGAATTGGAAAACATAAATTGAGACAAGGGAGAAAGACATACATCACATCGAATCTACACCGCCATGGGTGGCTTCATTGTTCCTCGGACGCAGGGGGATTAGTTCCTCATGCTCATAGACAAACAATCGGACATAATCACCATCGTAAAATAAAATAAAAAGAAAAAGAGGAGACGCAGCTCCAAGGAGAAAAGAAATCTTCCTAAACGCTACTCTACAGTGGAAAAAACCTACTAGGATTCGGATCTCCAAATGCTCCTCATTCTGATATGAAACAACCTATAAATAGGGATTCTGGTTCTCGGCCTCTCGCGGGGCGAACACGATTTCGTGAGGCGAATCATTAGTTTTGGCGCGCTTTCAATTTGGACTTTCGCGAGGCGAAAGTGTGTTCGCGGGGCGAGTCTTCAAACCTTAATCTGTCACAGCCGTGACCTTCATCATGGCTAGGCCGTGATGGTCTCTGTCTTCCAGGGTCTTCAGTCTCTCGCGAGGCGAGAATCTTCTCGCGTGGCGAATTTCAGTTTTGGCTCCATCCTGAGTATGAATGATTGCGAGGCGAGCAGGTTACTCGCGAGGCGAGACAGAATGTATGACTGTTGCTGCTTCAGCTGGTCTTCAGGCTCGCGAGGCGAGAATCCACTCGCGGGGCGACTATCTTCAGAATGGAAATTTCCACTGTTTCTTGACTTTCCTTGACTCTCGGAGCTTCACTTCTAACCTGAAACAATAAAAAGAAACAAAAAGCGTAATTCTATTCAAAATAGACTCAAAACTACTAAAAAAATGCCTAGAACGAGTAAAAGTCTACTTAGGAACAAAACAAGGTCAAATTTGGGCGAAAACGAGATTGAACTCGAATAATTTGCACAAAAACCACAGTCCATCTAGTTATAAAACTAGATAAGCCAAAGGCTTATAAATATTGTAACGTGAAGTCATAATCTTTCAGAAACTCCATCCATCGTCTCTGCCTCATGTTGAGCTCCTTCTGATCAAACAGATATTTCAGATTCTTGTGGTCACTAAAGACATCAAACTTGGCTCCATACAGGTGGTGTCTCCATATCTTTAGTGCAAAAACCACAGCAGCCAATTCCAGATCATGCGTCGGATAATTCTTCTCATGTGTCTTTAACTGTCGTGACGCGTAAGCTACGACTTTCCGATGTTGCATTAATACACAACCTAAACCTTGATATGAAGCATCACAATATACTTCGTAAGGTTCATTCGGTTCAGGAAGTATTAACACTGGCGATGTTGTCAGGTGTTCCTTAATCTTTTGAAAACTTTCCTCGCACTTGTCAGTCCATACAAAAGGTTGATCCTTCCTTGTTAGTTGAGTCAACGGTCCCACTATCTTGGAAAAACCCTCGATAAACCTCCTATAGTAACCGGCTAGACCCACAATGCTACGAAGCTCTGTTACCATTTTTGTTTTTTCCCAAGAAAGTACTGCTTCTACTTTTACAGGATCGACAACAATTCCTTCCTCAGTAATCACGTGCCCCAAGAATTTCACCTCTCCGAGCAATAATTCACACTTAGATAGTTTTGCGTAAAATACCTTCTCGCGTAGGATTTGCAGGACTTGTCGTAAATGCTCTTCATGTTCCTCATCATTCTTAGAATAAATGAGAATGTCATCGATGAATACGACAACGAACTTATCTAGAAACGGACGAAAAATCCGGTTCATGTAGTCCATGAAGATAGCAGGTGCATTTGTTACTCCAAAAGGCATTACTAGATATTCGTAATGTCCGTAACGGGTTCTGAACATAGTTTTTGGTATGCCTTTCGTCTTCACCCTTATCTGATGATATCCTATTCTCAAATCGATCTTTGAGAACACAACAGCTCCTCTTAGTTGATCAATTAGATCATCTATACGCGGTAAAGGATATTTGTTCTTGATCGTCACTTTATTGAGTTGTCAAAAATCCATGCATAGTCTCGACCCTCCATCCTTCTTTCTTACTAACAGAACTGGTGCTCCCCATTGGGAAACACTTGGTCGAATGAATTTTTTTGATAAAAGATCTTCCAATTGAGCTTTCAACTCAGCGAGTTCTGTCGGTGCCATCCGATACGGAGCAATTGAAATTGGACCGGTTCCTCGAATCAGGTTTAAGGAGAATTTGATATCTCTGACAGGTGGCAATCCCGGAACATCATTAGGAAACACATCCGGAAATTGTCTTGCTACCAGTATCATACTCAAGTCGATTTCCCTCTCCACTTCCAAGTTAGATAGAAGTAAGTATTCCTGAGCTCCTTCTTTCGAAGAAGTTCTCATTTGGTGGGTAGATAAAAATCCAGAAATCTCAGGATCAGGAAAAACTAAGGTCTTATGGGAACAATCTAAAAGGATATGGTTGGAAGATAACCAATCCATGCCTAGAATTACATCTAATTGAATTAAAGGCAAACATATGAGATTAACAAGAAAATGTCTATCCTAAATACTGATAGGACAGTTTAGACATATAGAAGTCATAGTAACAGGTTCAGCAGTTGGAGTTGAAACAATCAGATCATATGACATGGAAGAAATAGGCAATTCTAGATGTCTCACACAATCCATCGCAATAAAAGAGTGTGTTGCACCCAAATCAAAAAGTACCCTTAAACCCTTCCCTTAGTTGTCGGTTTATTGGTCCTAGAATTGTTGGTGGTTGATGTAGGTTTCTGAGTTTGACAGTCTTTGGCCATGTGCCCTATCTTTCCGCATTTGAAGCACTGCAATCCTTGTAGTCGACAATTATTCGTAAAATGAGTCTCGCTTTCACACTTGAAACACTTACGAAACTGGCCTTGGTTTTGGTTTCTTTGACCTCCACTATTGTACGCAGAAGAGACTGGACGGTAAGTTTGTTGATTCTGGTTCTGATTCTGATTATTTCCGGGTGGTCAGAAATAAGGCTTTCCCTGAGCTTGTTTTCCTCTATGGTTCTGGTACTGATTTTGGTACTGATTCTTGGATCTGGATGGTCCTCCAACATTCCCTCTGCTATCCCTTCCCCTTTTCATCTGTTCCACCTTCCTGCATTTCTTGACCAAAGCTTGAAAAATTTTGATCTCCAGTGGCAACACTGACTCCTTGATTTCAAACCTTAATCCTCCTTCAAACTTCTCATATTTCCATTCTTCGTCCGGTTGAGCTTGGAAGAAATGGAAATACTTGGCGAGCAATTCGAACTTCGTCGTGTATTCCCCAACAGTCATTTCTCTCTGCTACAGACGCGGAAATTCTTGTTCCTTCTCAGTTCTAGCACTTTAAGGAAAGTACTTGTCTAGGAATGCGTTACGAAATGCATTCCAAGTAATCCCCTGATGATCTGCTTCCGTCAATTGTCTGACTCCCCTCCACAAGTACTCAGCATCACCCATGAGCAGGAACGTAGCATATTGAACCTTGACTCCTTCAAGGTTGTGAATCGGTTCGAAGATCTTCTCTAATTCTTGTATCCAAAGGTCAGCCTTCTCGGGATCAACATCCCCATGAAATTGTGATAGATTCTGACGCCGAAAAGCAGTCAATCATTTTCCCTCTGCAGCTTGTTCAGCTCTGAGTTGTTCTTGTTGATTTTGGGTAACCATAGTTGTCGTCTGTTGCGCAATAGCAGCTGCAACATTTTCCATTGCCTCTGCTGCATAGTCCATTCCACCAGCTTCTTCAGGATTCTCTCCCAGATTACCACGACCGCCAACACGACCGCCTCTACGGCCTCGTCCACGGCCGCGTCCACGTCCACGTCCACGTCCACGTCCAGCTTCTGGTTCAACAAATGGTTCCATAACTGACCAACAAGCCACAATCAGTCAAACCAAAACCAGAAACAGAAACTTAAACTTACTCGTTATCACACATTACTTCTAAGAAGTAATTAAAACAAGTCTAAGTCAGAGATCACACAACATAGACATAACAGACCTATTTCCTAAGGATTCCCGAAAGACTCGACCAGCTCTGATACCACTAATGTAACACCCCCTTGGTGCTACATGTTGAAACTAAAAGACTGAAATAATTACGCTGGTTGCTTTCGGAAAAATATAATTTTCTCTATTTCTTAACTTCCTTGAAAATTAGTGATAAATTTTTCTTTTTCTTTTCCTCAAACGATACAACCCAAACCATTATAATTAACAAACAACTGAATACATTTATATGCATCAATAAGGTTTTTCATATGCCCCTTTACATTACAATCATTTATTTAAGCCATGGCATAAGGAAAACACACATAAACTAAACCTATATAGTAGCAGTACTACTTTCCAAAAGTGAACCCAAATCAGAATCCTACATCTGGTCATACTTAAGAATACCCATTGGGAAATCCTCCCGAGAACTCCCCGCTCGCAGAAGTGTCTAGGTTAGTCCTCCACACGCTTCCGTCATCAGCCTCGTCAAAGTGCAAGGAACGTATTCCCGTGTACGATATCAGACTCATTTGCCTCATCTGTACTAGAATATATATATATATATATATATATATATATATATATATATATAGAGAGAGAGAGAGAGAGAGAGAGAAGCATAGTAGAAACCCAACATGAAAATAAATAAAGCAAGGGTGAGATACCATCATTGATTTTTCATCATGATAACTACATGCACGACACTCAAACAAACATCACCTTCTTGTCCCATCCCCACATTTTGAAAAATTACTCATATCCGCATGGACAGCAATTTCAATACACGTACCATTACCCGCTTGCAAGGGCGGACCTATATACATATGAGGGTGTGGAAGTGCACACCCTGACTTTAATGAAGTTACAAATAAATATCTTAGGTGTTTGTATTTTGCCCCCACAATTTTTATATATTTGAACCCACTATTCTTTTTTCTCTATTTTTTTTCCAACAAACACAATCACCCAAAGTCCAAACCTATCTTCTCTTTCAAACTCTCACCCTCAAATAGCCCTCTCTATCTTTATATTCATATATGTATGAAAATAATTATGTGGACTTACATGCAATATTCAATCTCATTTATGTTTTATTATTAGTAAATTTTATAGTTCAAAACTAATAAAGAAATACACAATATTACAAAAATAAAAAAATTCTTATAAATGATTTTTGTGGTGAAAAATAAATAATTTAGTTGCGCAGTTAATTCAAGGTACCATTTTGTTGAATGAGCGACGTAGGGTGCTAAAACCTTCCCTACTTGTAACCGACTCCCGAACTCAATCTCATTTTTTTTAAAAGACCGCTTTTTTAAAAAAAAGGTTTTTCAAAAGTTTTCCTATTTAAATAAATTTTGGTGACGACTCCTCATTTCTTATTATTTTTCGTGGTGTTCGGACGGGACGATCGTGACAGTCATTAAATTAATAATAAAAAGTTTAAATAAAATTAAGATGCCCAATGGACAATCTTGATAAAAAAAAAGCAAAGAAAAAAGATATTACAGATATTAAATAATTAAATAAATAATCACATCTTCATTCAACTATGATCAACTAGCATTAAAGACTAATTTCAAAGTTTTTAAAAATATACAAGGATCATATCATAAGAACAAAAATTGAAGGCATTAAAACCAAAACAACCCCTATTTACTGGGAAAAAAGTTCATTAAATCTAATGTATTTATCAACCCTAATAAAATAAACCAGTATGATGAGCACCATGACGACGACGCTGATGCTGGAGAAGTGTTTCGAGGATGAGAAGAAAACATAAGAGATGGTGGATGACACCAACTTGATCGATCCTATCCTTCGATATAATGTAGTCATTGATGTTGTCCTTCAACTTCTTTTTAGATTTGGGTTTGTCCTTTTCAGCTTTGGTTCTTTCATCTTCTTTTAAGTTTTTCTTTTGTCTCTAAATCGACTTATTGATGCTTGGCCTGTTGAGTGTTGACAAAACTACGTAGTTGTGGTTGGACTGTCGTAGAAGATGACAAAAAGCTCGTAGAATGGAGAGAGGACCGAGAATGGAGGATCAAAATCAAGGAAGAACGGAGGCGGTGCAGTTCTGCGATACGGTGCAGGTGGGCAGGTGCAACTAGCAGGGGTATTACAGAGGATGTTGTGATAGTGGAGCTTGTGCTCTTTCTTTTTGTTTTAAAGGATGATATTACTGATGCTTGCAGGAGGAAATGAAGAGATGGGGGGGAGAAGGTTTTCCGATGACTTTTCCCAGATTTCAGTGACTTTTCCAATATTCGGCGATCAGAGATAATTTACGGCTAATACGTTAGTGAAAATTAACGGAAATGACCAAAATAGATAATGTTTATAAGATAGGGTATCAAAATGGAACAAAAAATAAATAAGGGGCCAAAATGGAACCTAAAATAAAGATAAATGACCAAAAGGGTAATTTAGCATAATATTTTTTCAATTTTTTATTATATTAATCAATTATTATATCATTTATGTATTTTCATTTAATATTATATCATTTAATTTTATTCTTATTTAATCTATTCTCATTTATTATATCATTTATATATTTTCATTTAATAATTACATCATTTAATTTTATTCTCATTTAATCTAATCTCATTTACTATATCTAAATTTTGCACGATGAAAAACTAAAAATTGGTTTTAATTTTTTAAAGTATTTTATTTTTAAATATATTTTTATATATACTAATTAATTATTATTACTATTAAATCAACTCTTTATTCACCAATTTCTCTAATTTGAAACCCGCATGCGATGATATTTGAAATCCAATGACAATGGATATTCTCCTCTCACTTTTTTTTAAAAGTTCTCTAAATCGTCCCCTTCGACCCTTTGATTTCTTTATGATCTATTTGGTTGGTGAGAAAGACGCAAGAGAGAACCACGTGAGATAGAGCGAAGAAATAAGACATCCTCACTATTTGGAATGCGATGAAACAGCGAAGAGAGAAAAAAATAATACATGGATCCCAGGAATTTTTCAGTCTTCCTAGTTGTGCGAAGAAAGATCAACGGCCTTTTTTTTTCATTTCCATGATTACCCTTGTTATCCAAAGTTTTGGGGTGTTCTTAATAATTCAATAAATAAAAATAAAAATAAAAATAAAAACTAGTCGATATATTTAAATTAAATTAACTAAATTAATAAAAATATAAAATTCAATTAAATAAGTATTTTAATTAATGTAATTATAGTTTTTAATGTAATTAAAATACTAATTATAGTTTTTACAGTAATTAAAATACTAATTATAATTATTTTTATATTATAATAAAGGATCGAACTGATCCTTAAAAAATACGAAAACATATTTGATTCTTGAAAAATGAAAAATTATAATTTGATCCTCAACAATTTTAAATACAAGTCAAAATATTCCCTGATAGGGACTAAAATGTCCCTAGAGATTATCTTAAAAATTGTCCTAAGAGGACTAATTTTGCCGATATGAGTGCTAGCTACAACACACTCTTTAACACTATCTTCTCAACGCTCGCTCACATACTGGTTGAAATTCATGTGGGTCCCACTATTTTGAAAATGTGTCTCACTAATTCATGCGGGACCCACTTGAATTATTTAGAACCCGGATGAATATCAACCAATAGGAGGGAGTATGTTGGAAAGAGAGTGTATTGCTAGCATTTCTCCTGAGATTTTTTAGGACAAAATTGATTCATGTGGGACCCACTATTTTGAAAATGGGTCCCACTAATTCATGCGGGACCCACTTGAATTATTTAGGACACAGATGAGTATCAATCAATAGGAGGGAGTGTATTGGAAAGAGTGTGTATTGCTAGCATTTCTCTTGAGATTTTTAGGACAAAATTGATTCTTGTAGGTCCCACTATTTTGAAAATGGGTCCCACTAATTCATGCGGGACCCACTTGAATTATTTAGGACCCACATGAATTTCATCTAATAGGAGGGAGTGTGTTAGAAAGAGAGTGTATTGCTAGTATTTCTCTTCAGATTTTTTAGGAAAAAATTGATATTTTTCAATTTTTTTTTTGACTAAATATATCTCTGATTTTTTTAAAAGAACCAGTTGCGGCCTTTAGTTGCCTTTGTCCATTGGAATGTAATGTCTATGGTTAATGTTTTTGCTGGTTTTTGAGGTGTTGTGAGAGTTCTGTTTTTTGCTGTCATCGGTGTGGTTACATGTTTATGGTTTTCCAAATGTATTTGCTCTGACTTTCGGCCTCTTAGGGAGCCAAGGTGTAGGGGTTAGTGGGGTTATTCTGGCTGTTATGTTTTAGGGGGTTTACACGGTGCTGGTTTATTTTGCTCTATTTAAAATAGTGTGTTGATAGGATCGCTCTATAATAAATAGCAACTATAACAAAATAAAGATTTTATTTATAATTTTTATATTAGGTCCAATGTGGCAATGTCAATTGTAATCATGTCCCTTTCAAATTAAAAAAAAACTATATACAAATATCACATGTTACTCAAATTACAAGCAGTTTTTTTAGAAAAAATTATCTAAATACTATTTATATTTATTTAGTCGATAAAATAAATAACTAGTGTTCTTGACTCGTGCCATGCACGGGATATATGTTGCTTTTAAATATTTTAATAAAAAATTTAAACATATAAAAATTCCTAAAATTTGTAAGAGGAATTATCTGTTACAAAATATAAGTGTTTTTTTTTTGTTTATAATTAACTCAGGAGGGATATGGTTGAGTTTTTTTTTGGTAAATTATATTTAATATATATATATATATATATATATTGGTAAAAAAAAATTATTTAGGCCGTGCATATTATTTAAGGAACCTACATTGGGTTCTTATATCTCCTTCAAATGGGTCTCTTTTGTCACATCACGTTCAACCAACTTGTCCACTTTTCACTCCAACGATGCACACAATAAGCAACCCTTAAGCAATCTATACTTTTTATTGAATCATTTTTATTTTAACTTAAAATATTTTTCATTCTCGTTATTAAAAATAAAAAGTTAAATAGTTAGAAAATATATTTTAATTAATTTTTCCTGACAATAAGTTAAAAAATATCAAATCATAATTATCAAATTGGAACTATCACATCGTTGCAATTATCAAGTTGATAATTTTTTTATAATAATTAGTGCTTGCTTTAGAATTATAAATTAGAACTCCCACACTCCCTCTAGAAGGTTATTGTCCCTTTGTCTCAAACCTTCCCACACTCCATCTGTAACACCCTCTTGGCGCTACATGTTGAAACTAAAAGACTAAAAATAATTATGCTGGTTGCTTTCGAAAAAATATAATTTTCTCTATTTCTTAACTTCCTTAAAAATTAGTGATAAATTCTCTTTTTCTTTTCCTCAAACGATACAACCCAAACCGTTATAATTAACAAACAACCGAATACATATATATGCATCAATAAGGTTTTGCATATGCCCCTTTACATTACAATAATTTATTTAAGCCATATCATAAGGAAAACACACATAAACTAAACCTATATAATAGCGGTACTACTTTCCAAAAGTGAACGCAAATCAGAATCCTACAGCTGGTCATACTTAAGAATACCCATTGGGAAATCCTCCCGAGAACTCCCCGCTCGCAAAAGTATCTAGGTTAGTCCTCCACACGCTTCCGTCACCGGCCTCGTCAAAGTGCAGGGAACTTATTCTCGTGTACGATAGCAGGCTCATTTGGCTCATCTGTACTCGAATATATATATAGAAGTATAGTAGAAACCCAACATGAAAATAAATAAAGCAAGGGTGAGATACCATTATTGAGTTTTCATCATGATAACTACATGCACGACACTCAAACAAACATCATGTATACATATTATAAATATTTCCTACCAATGGGATTCATACCCGATCATCCACTCGTAATTTTTTCAAAAATGCATGACACTTCAATATCCATTCCTATGAGTCTTGACCTTTATTCTCCGGAGATTCCTAACTTCCCTTCTTCGAGCAATGATTAGGCTGCGATACTCTTAACACAATTGTCTCATGAGATCGGCCTCTAAATTTAGGTTCGGCTCCAATTGTTCAGGGAATATCATGATGGAGCACCTAAAATAATATTGGAATATTTCCCTGTTGAGTACATTCGTGCCGGGTAACTGAATTCCACGACCCGGGGTTGCAAGGCCCCAAGTATTCACTGGATTTTCGAAGCCCAAATGTCGCTAGGACCCAAAGACCCTAGAATTTATCTTTGGTCCGTAACCAACCAATTCACCCAATTCACCCTTTGTGAAATTGTAGCTCGATACCCAAGGCATGTCTGCCTAAATATGGCATGTTTGCCCAAATATGGCATGTTTGCCAGACTATGCAAGTAAAATCCTTTGTTATCGTAATTATTCTTTGTCGTTTGTTTTTCCTCTGTCGAGGCTTAAAGCTCCCGACTACCCTTCCTTAGGTATTCCGATTCCTTTCCCTTCCAAGTGCAATTTCCTTTTAGGAACACTAGCCCGACATCTCGGCAATCTAGGTCCTTATCCTTTCCTTGATTTTTCCCCAAAGAATTTTCGTTCAGTGAACCACAAATACCAAAAACAAAAACTCCGAAAACTTATCCAAGTTTGTCAGAAATTTTCGCTGTTCTTAAATTCTTTTTCAACAAAATCCTTTTCCGATGAAATTCGTTTTAAAACGTAACGAAAATCATTTTTCCCTTAAATCCTTTATTTTTATTTCTGAAAATCTGTTAATTCTTTTTAAAATCATTTCTAACCTATATATTTATTTTTCTCATGTAAAAAGATAGTTTTTCCTCATACTGTCATTAGGTAAGAAAAAACCCTTATTTCTTGAAAAATTATTTATTATCAATCTTAAAACACTTTTTAAAATACATTTTCTTAAAATTAATATTTTATTTCCATTTTTCCCAATGTTTTCGAAACAAGTGCGAAAGTGAAATTTTTTCACGGTTACATACCTGCGGTTGCTCATTAACTTATTCTTTTATTAAAACTCATTAAAATATTATTATTTTTAACTTAAAAATTAAATCCACCAATTTTCAAAAACAAAATATTTCCCTTAAATTTTATTAACGTTTTATCCTTAATTTTCAATAAGCACTGACCGGTGTCAAGCTTCCAGCCAATCATAAAAATCAACAGAAAATTTCATACAACACAATTTATCACATGCTTTCACAACCAACAATAAATTCACACATCGCAATTTATAGCATGCTTTCACAGATAAATCATGCATCATAAAATATTACGAAATAATTTTAAAACAAACACCACAAACTACAACCATTGATTACAGACTCACCAAACAATTTATACACATAGTTATCGAAGCTCCTCAGGCAAACTCCCTTTACCTTTGAAGATTCAAGTTCCGATTCAACGAAGTCTCGGTTTTCAAGTCCGGTTTCCTCCACGAACTCCGAACAACAACTACTAACACAATCCTTCACAAAACAACACAAAACTAATTAAACTTTGAAAAAAATCTATTATTTCCTATGGGTATGGTTTCGGCCCAAGCTAAGAAAATAGGTTTGAGGTTTCAAAATTCCACATACTCTTAGATCTATAACCTTAGAGTAGTGTAGAGTTAGAGAAAATTGCCATAACTTGAAAATGAAGAAAAATCATCTAAACCATTTCATGGTTAGGATTCGGCCATGACTACTAAAAATGGCTAGAAATTTCTAAAATTCACATGCTCTTATATTAGTGATCCTTAAGCATTAGAGATGACATAACTAATGATCATGGCTTGAAATTGAAACAAAACCTCCTCCATCCTCACAAGTGAGGTTTCGGCCTCTTAGAGAAAAATGGGAAGGAAATTTTATTTTTACACATGCTCATGAATGAAGATACTAGGGATCATAACTAGTTGATAGCAATTGGAATCATATGAAAAGGATTTTTCTATGATTTTCTAGGAATTTCCAAAGTTCTAGATCTAAGAACTTAAACTTGATGATCATGGAAAAATAAATGTATCTAAGACAAGAATGATCATGAAAGAAGAATGGTTACCTCTTGAAGATTGAGAAAAGATGAAGAAATTGATCCAAACTTGCAAAGAATCACTTAAGAACCTATGGTTTTCTTTGTTGTTCTTGGATGGAGTTGAAGAAATGAGAGAGAGGGGGGCTGCCTTGAGTAGAAGGGAGTGAGGGGGCATGTATTAGTGAGTCATAAGGGTAGTTTAGGGTTTCTAAATACACTTAGGGGCATTTTAGTCTTTTTACGTAACAAATATCTAAGATATTTTGCAAATTAATCATGACAAACGTGAGTCATAAGTGGTGACTCACCCTACGCACCACAACTATGTGACATGTGTCCCTCGGTGGCCCGATGTCCGGTTCAGTCTCCGTAGTTCCGTTTCCGTCTCCGTTATTCTCCCGATTTAGGTTTTACGCCCGAATCGAGTATAATAACATATTTATTTTTAAAATTTTAAAAATATCCTATATCGTTGGAAATGATATGTAAACGCTATCCATTTCGCTCACGGGTCAAAATTAGGTTTTCTGATCAGTAAAATCTTATTGTTAGTGAAAACGCAGACCGGGTTCCATCTGAATTTTCAACCCAAAATTTCACCGTATACTTATAAAAATAAGTATGATATGAATATGACTTTGGTTTTCCCAAAATAATTTTCTAAGTTTTAGAAAAAAAATATAAACAGATGTTTGTTTATCGATACAGAAAACAGCTGAAACAGCAGAAATCGTGGTGTTACATTACTACCCCACTAAAAAAAATTTCGTCCTCGAAATTACGTACCTGGAAAAAGATCAGGATACTATAACTTCATGTTGTCCTCAGCTTCCCATGTTGCCTCTCCAGTTGTCTCATTCCAAACAACCTTGACTATGGAAGTTTGTTTACCCCTGAGCTGCCTAATCCTCTTATCCTCGATTCGTACAGGTGAAGTCTCATAAGACAAGTTTTCTTTTAATTGTACTTCATCGGGTTCAATTATGTGAGAGGATCAGGAATATACTTCCTCAATTGTGAGACATGAAAAACACTATGAATATTTGAAAGAAAAGGTGGTAAAGCAATTTGATAGGCTACTGGACCAATACGGCAAAGAATTTGGTAAGGTCCGATAAATTTTGGAGTGAGTTTTCTTGATTTTAAAACTCTACCTACCCCAGTCGTGGGTGTGACTCTCAAAAATACATGTTCTCCTTCTTGGAATTCAAGAGGTCGTCTCTTCTGATCAGAGTAACTCTTCTACCTGCTTTGTGCCGTTCTCATCTTTTCACGGATTTGTTTAACCTTTTCCGTTGTTTGCTGCACAATTTCTGGTCCTAAAATCGTGCTTTCTCCATCTTGATACCAACACACGGGTGTTTGACATTTCCTTCCGTATAAGGCCTCATGGGGTGTCATCCCTATACTTGAGTGAAAACTGTTGTTGTATGTGAATTCGATAAGTGGCAACAGATCATCCCAACTTCCTCGATTCTCTAAGACACATGCTCTCTGCAAGTCTTCTAACGATTGAATCATCCTCTCTATTTGTCCATCAGTTTGAGGATGATAAGTTGAACTTAAGCGTAACTTAGTTCCAAATGCTTGATGTAAACTTCCCCAAAAACGTGAAGTGAACTTCGGGTCTCTATCCGAAACAATACTCGAAGGTACTCCATGAAGTCTAATCACTTCTCTGATTTAAACTTCGGTCAACTTTTCCACAGTGTAGTTGATGTTAACAGGCAAGAAGTGTGCTGACTTCGTTAGCCTGTCAACGATCACCCAAATTGAATCAAAACCTCTGGAAGTTCGCGGTAAACTTACCACAAAATCCATCGATATGCTATCCCACTTCCATTCCGGTACATCCAACGAGGTAAGCATTCCACCTGGTCGTTGATGTTCTACCTTCGCTTTCTGACAAATCAGAGATGCTGCAACATACTTCGCGACTTGCTTTTTTATGCCTGGCCACCAAAACTTTTGTTTCAAATCCTGATACATCTTAGTTGATCCCGGATGAATACTCAACTTAATCTTGAGTGATTCCTCTAGAATCATCTTTTCCATCTCAGGATTATCAGGTACACAGACTCGTCCATTGCACCTTGAGATGTTATCTGGTCCCAAGCTAAACTCAGTAGCTTTTCCTTGTTCCATTAACTTCTTCTTCTCTTGAAGCCAGGTATCAGCGACTTGTTGTTCTCTGTTCTCTTCCATCCACTAGAGATCTTGATCATTCCTACACAAATTTTATTTTGACTTACGTCCATGATTAAGTTCAGATCATGGAACTTTTCAGTCAATTCTAATTCCTTCACCATCATAGCTGAGATATGAATGGCCTTCCTGCTTAGTGCATCTGCTACGACGTTCGCTTTTCAAGGATGATATTGTAACGTGAAGTCATAATCTTTCAGAAACTCCATCCATCGTCTCTGCCTCATGTCGAGCTCCTTCTGATCAAACAGATATTTCATACTCTTGTGGTCACTAAAGACATCAAACTTGGCTCCATACAGGTGGTGTCTCCATATCTTTAGTGCAAAAACCACAGCAGCCAATTCCAGATCATGTGTCGGATAATTCTTCTCATGTGTTTTTAACTGTCGCGATGCATAAGCTACGACTTTCCGATGTTGCATTAATACACAACCTAAACCTTGATATGAAGCATCACAATATACTTCGTAAGGTTCATTCGGTTCAAGAAGTATTAACACTTGCGATGTTGTCAGACGTTCCTTAATCTTTTGAAAACTTTCCTCGCACTTGTCAGTCCATACAAAAGGTTGATCCTTCCTTGTCAGTTGAGTCAACGGTCCGACTATCTTGGAAAAACCCTCGATAATCCTCCTATAGTAACCGGCTAGACCCACAAAGCTGCGAATCTCTATTACCATTTTTGGTTTTTCCCAAGAAAGTACTGCTTCTACTTTTACAGGATCGACAACAATTCCTTCCTGAGTAATCACGTGCCCCAAGAATTTCACCTCTCCGAGCCAGAATTCACACTTAGATAGTTTTGCGTAAAATACCTTCTCACGTAGGATTTGCAGGACTTGTCGTAAATGCTCTTCATGTTCCTCATCATTCTTAGAATAAATGAGAATGTCATCGATGAATACGACAACAAACTTATCTAGAAACGGATGAAAAATCCGGTTCATGTAGTCTATGAAGATAGAAGGTGCATTTGTTACTCCAAAAGGCATTACTAGATATTCGTAATATCCGTAACGAGTTCTGAACATAGTTTTTGGTATGCCTTTCGTCTTCACCCTTATCTGATGATATCTTGTTCTCAAATCGATCTTTGATAACACAACGACTCCTCTTAGTTGATCCATTAGATCATCTATATGCGGTAAAGGATATTTGTTCTTGATCGTCACTTTATTTAGTTGTCGAAAATCCACGCATAGTCTCAACCCTCCATCCTTCTTTCTTACTAACAGAACGGGTGCTCCTCAAGGGGAAATTGAAATTGGACCGGTTCCTGGAATCAGGTCTAAGGAGAATTTGATATCTCTGACAGGTGGCAAACTCGGAACATCATTAGGAAACACATCCAGAAATTCTCTTGCTTCCAGTATCATACTCAAGTCGATTTCCCTCTCGACTTCCAAGTTAGATAGCTGTAAGTATTCCTGAGCTCCTTCTTTCGAAGAAGTTCTCATTTGGTGGGTAGATAAAAATCCAGAAATCTCAGGATCAGGAAAAACTAAGGTCTTATGGGAACAATCTAAAAGGATATGGTTGGAAGATAACCAATCCATGCCTAGAATTACATCTAATTGAATTAAAGGCAAACATATGAGATTAACAAGAAAATGTCTATCCTGAATACTGATAGGACAATTAAGACATATATAAGTCACAATAACAGGTTCAACAGTTGGAGTTGAAACAATCAGATCATATGACATGGAAGAAATAGGCAATTCTATATGTCTCACACAATCCATCGCAATAAAAGAGTGCGTTGCACCCGAATCAAAAAGTACCCTTAAACCCTTCCCTTAGCTGTCGGTTTATTGGTCCTAGAATTGTTGGTGGTTGATGCAGGTTTCTGAGTTTGACAGTCTTTGGCCATGTGCCCTATCTTTCCACATTTGAAGCACTGCACTCCTTGTAGTCGGCAATTATCCGTAAAATGAGTCTCGCTTCCACACTTGAAACACTTACGAAACTGGCCTTGGTTTTGGTTTCTTTGGCCTCCTTTATTGTACGTAGAAGCGACTGGACGGTAAGTTTGTTGATTCTGGTTCTGATTTTGATTATTTCCAGGTGGTCAGAAATAAGGCTTTCCTTGAGCTTGTTTTCCTCTATGGTTCTGGTACTGATTCTAGTACTGATTCTTGGATCTAGATGGTCCTCCAACATTCCCTCTGCTATCCCTTTCCCTTTTAATATGTTCCACCTTCCTGCATTTCTTGACCAAAGCTTGAAAATTTTTGATCTCCAGTGGCAACACTGACTCCTTGATTTCAAACCTTAATCCTCATTCAAACTTCTCACATTTCCATTCTTCGTCTGGTTGAGCTTGGAAGAAATGGAAATACTTGGCGAGCAATTCGAACTTCGCAGCGTATTCCCCAACAGTCATTTCTCTCTGCTGTAGACGCATAAATTATTGTTCCTTCTCAGTTCTAGCACTTTGAGGAAAGTACTTGTCCAGGAATGCGTTACGAAATGCATTCCAAGTAATCCCCTGATGATCTGCATCCGTCAATTGTCTGACTCCCCTCCACCAGTACTCAGCATCACCCACGAGCAGGAACGTAGCATATTGAACCTTGACTCCTTTAGGGCTGTGAATCAGTTCGAAGATCTTCTCTAATTCTTACATCCAAAGGCCAGCCTTCTCGGGATCAGCATCCCCATGAAATTGTGACGAATTCTGACGCCGAAAAGCAGTCAATCCTTTTCCCTCTGCAGCTTGTTCAGCTCTGAGTTGTTCTTGTTGATTTTGGGCAAGCATAGTTGTCGTCTGTTGCGCAATAGCAGCTGCAACATTTTCCATTGTCTCTGCTGCATAGTCCATTCCACCAGCTCCTTCAGGATTTTCTCCCAGATTACCACGACCGCCAACACGACCGCCTCTACGGCCACGTCCACGGCCGTGTCCACGTCCACGTCCAGCTTCTGGTTCAACAACTGGTTCCATAACTGACCTACAAGCCACAATCAGTCAAACTAAAACCAGAAACAGAAACTTAAACTTACTCGTTATCACACATTACTTCTAAGAAGTAAGTAAAACAAGTCTAAGTCAGAGATCACACAACATAGACATAACAGACCTATTTCCTAAGGATTCCCGAAAGACTCGACCAGCTCTGATACCACTAATGTAACACCCCCTTGGTGCTACATGTTGAAACTAAAAGACTGAAATAATTACGCTGGTTGCTTTCGGAAAAATATAATTTTCTCTATTTCTTAACTTCCTTGAAAATTAGTGATCAATTTTTCTTTTTCTTTTCCTCAAACGATACAACCCAAACCATTATAATTAACAAACAACCGAATACATTTATATGCATCAATAAGGTTTTGCATATGCCCCTTTACATTACAATCATTTATTTAAGCCATAGCATAAGGAAAACACACATAAACTAAACCTATATAGTAGCGGTACTACTTTCCAAAAGTGAACCCAAATCAGAATCCTACAGCTGGTCATACTTAAGAATACCCATTGGGAAATCCTCCCGAGAACTCCCCGCTCGCAGAAGTGTCTAGGTTAGTCCTCCACACGCTTCCGACATCAGCCTCGTCAAAGTGCAGGGAACGTATTCCCGTGTACGATATCACTCATTTGGCTCATCTGTACTCGAATATATATATAGAAGCATAGTAGAAACCCAACATGAAAATAAATAAAGCAAGGGTGAGATACCATCAATGAGTTTTCATCATGATAACTACATGCACGACACTCAAAAAGACATCATGTATACATATTAGAAATATTTCCTACCAATGGGATTCATACCCGATCATCCACTTGTAACTTTTTCAAAAATGCATGACACTTCAATATCCATTCCTATAAGTCTTGACCTTTATTCTCCGGAGATTCCTAACTTCCCTTCTTTGAGCAATGATTAGGCTGCGATACCCTTAACACAATTGTCTCATGAGATCGGCCTCTAAATTTAGGTTCGGCCCCGATTGTTGAGGGAATATCATGATGGAGCACCTAAAATAATATCGGAATAGTTCCCTATTGAGTACATTCGTGCCGGGTAACCGAATTCCACGACCCGGGGTGACAAGGCCCCAAGTATTCGCTGGATTTTCGAAGCCCGAATGTCCCTAAGACCCAAAGACCCTAGAATTTATCTTTGGTCCGTAACCAACCAATTTACCCAATTCACCCTTTGTGAAATTGTAGCTTGATACCCAAGGCATGCCTGCCCAAATATGGCATGTTTTCCAGACTAGGCATGTAAAATATTTTGTTATCGTAATTGTTCTTTGTCGTTTGTTTTTCCTCTGTCGAGGCTTAAAGCTCCCGACTACCCTTCCTTAGGTATTCCAATTCCTTTCCCTTCCAAGTGCAATTTCCTTTTAGGAACACTAGCCCGACATCTCGGCAATCTAGGTCCTTATCCTTTCCTTGATTTTTCCCCAAAGAATTTTCGTTCAGTGAACCCCAAATACCAAAAACAAAAACTCCGAAAACTTATCCAAGTTTGTCGAAAATTTCTGCTGTTCTTAAATTCTTTTTCAACAAAATCCTTTTCCGATGAAATTCATTTTAAAACGTAACGAAAATTATTTTTCCCTTAAATCCTTTATTTTTATTTCTGAAAATCTGTTAATTCTTTTTAAAATCATTTATAACCCATATATTTATTTTTCTCATGTAAAAAGATCGTTTTTCCTCATACTGTCGTTAGGTAAGAAAAAACTCTTATTTCTTGAAAAATTATTTATTATCAATCTTAAAACACTTTTTAAAATACATTTTCTTCAAATTAAGATTTTATTTCCATTTTTCCCGACGTTTTCAAATTAACCTAGTTAGCGATCGATTTTGCGACCGAATAATTCGGTCGCTAAAAATTAAATCCCTAAATCACGATTTCCTTCCTCTCTTCCCCCATTTCTCTCTTTTCTTCTCTTCTCTCTCACGCTCAGCTCCGCCCCATTCCCTGTTCCGGCCGCGCATCGCCACCTCTCAGCGTCTCGTCCTCCTCCGATCATTACTTGGTAAGGTTCTCCTCTTATCCTTCTCATTTTGTGTTTCTCCTTCTCTGTCTCTCACTCTCTCTTCCTCCTCCCAGCAGCATCGTGCCACCACCACCATCGCCGCCACCACGACCACCACTGTAGCATCGTGACCTCCTTCTTTGGTAAGGTCTCCTCTCCTCTCTCTCTGTGTATCTCGCTCTTTCTCTCTCTCTTGCTCGGTTCTCTTTGTCTCGGTTTCTCTTATTGTCTCTCTCAGGTGTTGTCTCTTCCTCCTCCGGCCACCACCACCATCTCAAGGGGTTATGTTTGGAAAACCACCACCCCCACAGTCTCCTCTGATCAGTTTTGTCTCAGGTTAGGGTTTAGGGAAGTTCTTTCAGTATGGGTATTTATGCTGTCAAATTAATCATTGATGTTGTTCTAGTGTAATCCAGAGTAGAGAAATTCTGGCAGTAGGGGTATATTGATTTAAATAACTTATTGGATAGATAATATAAGTTAGCTTCCTCTTGATTCACTATCTCTAAGACTGTAATGCTTGGAAGTAGGACTACCATAAGTTTCATGGCCATCCTTGCATAAAATAAGCAAATATGAAGCCAAGAATGTAATTAGTAAATTACAAGCACATTGTATTAGACATAAGGAAGACTATGTTAATATGAGTTTGAAGACCAAGTCAATGACAAATTGATAAGAAATTAGATATCAGAATAGATTATTATAAATATAAGTATTGACTTAGATGCTTGTGAGCTATAACTACAATAACAAGCATTCAAGGAACAAGCAGACACCCACCAACGACCAAATATTTGTCAGTTTGTTGAAATGTTAGTATTTGACATGTTAGTTGTTGGTAGGTTATCAAGTCACTATTTTTTGTATTAAATAGTTATAATCTGAAGCCTGATTATCAAACGGTCTGGACTTGAATGGTAAACTCTACATTGAACTTGTTTGATATATATTGTATTGTATAAACAAACCAACTTGCTAGGAAGTACGGCTGTTTCACCAAGCCTTATGATCCACACCCAAGTGGTATATACTTCACGACTTAAATATTATAAGTGGTGCATTAAGTCATTGATGATAGATTATTTTTTACATGGTTATCTAATTCATTTCTGTTCTATTCATGTCATGAATACAGAAATAGATTCATTTGCATGAAGTTTGCTAAAGGTTCATTTAATCAACTATTTTGCATTGCTTTCTGTACAACTCTCTCTCTGTTCAAATCTGTTATTCATGTGAATATCCTTAAGAAATCCAAAGAGATCAAGACCCAATATAGCAATGATTTAAAAAACACGGAAAGAGAGGACAAAAGTAAAAGGCCTAATGGCTTTCAACAAACTCTTAAATGTTAGTTTCTTAAATGTTAGTATTTGACAGGATTAATTTTATTTATGCATTATAGGTCATTGCTCTATTTCTTGTGAGTTGAAACCGAGTCCCTTTGTCCCCTCTCCATCTCCACAGGTAATCAATTGGTCGTAATGGCAATTTGTTGAACTTTTATATTACTAACTTGAATACAATTAAGTTGGATCTAAGGATATTAATTTGCTTTCATATTGCCTTATTATATTTATCAGTTCCTGATCTTCTTGTCTACGGCTCTTCCCCTTATCCTTACTTGTTGTTGCATTTTGTCGCATTGGTAAGTTCTCTCAATACTCTCTTTTAAGGTTCTGCTTTGTCTAAAAGGTTCTGATTGTGTGGTTCTTGTAATGTGTTATGTGAATTATATATCTTTTTTTTTGTTAGTGGAGAGCTGAGCTCAATAGGAAGGTATTCTGCCTGAAAGGCAAGATGCTGATTGTGTGCTGATAATTTAATATTTATGCATGTATTTACAATTATGTGTTGTTTGTTAGTGGAGAGCAGAGCTCAATAGGATGTGATCCTGTCAAAAAGGCGGGATGCTTGTTGTGTGTTGCTAATTTAGAAGTTATGCATGTGCTTGACAATTATGTGTTACTTGTTAGTGGAGAGCGGAGCTCAATAGGAAGGTATCCTGCCTGAAAGGCAAGATGCTGATTGTGTGCTGATAATTTAATATTTATGCATGTATTTGCAATTATGTGTTGTTTGTTAGTGGAGAGCAGAGCTCAATAGGATGTGATCCTGTCAAAAAGGCCTGAAAGGCATGATGCTGATTGTGTGCTGATAATTTAATATTTATGCATGTATTTGCAATTATGTGTTGTTTGTTAGTGGAGAGCAGAGCTCAATAGGATGTGATCCTGTCAAAAAGGCGGGATGCTTGTTGTGTGTTGCTAATTTAGAAGTTATGCATGTGTTTGACAATTATGTGTTACTTGTTAGTGGAGAGCGGAGCTCAATAGGATGTTTGCTACTATATTTTATCTAAGTTTGTATTGAATTATGCTTCAATATATATTTGTTGAAGTATGTTGAAATCCTTATAAGTCAATGGTTTTATTTTCTGCTAGAGTTAATTATTAAGTTACGAAAGCCTTAGTTTCCTATTTGAGATTCAATATTAATGAGCATGCGTACCTTCTCAGGGTACGCATGGTCATTGTATTGAATCTTGAATTGTCCAAGTGGGACAGTTTGGGAAAAACCTTTTTCACACTCATACAATAGTCATTTCAATGTTCAAATGCCTTATATACTTGTTGAAATCTCGGTCTGATGCATTTCCTTTTGTTCTCCTGGTTCATACTTGATCGCGGTGATTCTCACCGTGCTCGAGTCGTGTACTTGGAGACCGATGAGAAATGCTGCCGAAATTTTGTTAAGTATAAGGTATTTGAATAAGGGAATAACTATTATTAGCCGAGTGTGGTAAAGGTTTCTTCTCGAATGAGATAGGTTCATACCTTGTCATAAGAACGAGATTGATGGAGTTATTGGAATGCACCGTAATATATAAGTGTTATTGTAGCGTTGGTCAGGCTATTTAATTGCCAGCAATGGATATTCCGGAGAATCAGAAATGGATGTATCATAGGTTGGATCGGAATAAACGTCTTAGTGAAGAGTATAGAGTTGGAGTGGGCGAGTTTATAGAGTTTGTTGTTAGCCAGGAGAGATTTATACGGCTGGGCGGTGATCATTTGAGGTGTCCTTGCAAAATATGCAAGTGTCAATCTTTCAAAAGCGTAAATGGAGTTGTAGCCGATCTTTATGAGAAGGGCTTCATGCCTGATTACTATTGGTGGAGTAACCATGGTGAGACGTTGCCTGATTTAAACCAGATTGTGTTTGAAGGTTCATACTATGGAAGTGGTGACCGGAGGGAAGAATTGAATCCATATGAGCAGATGATAATCGATCATGCTGGACGATCGGTTGGTGTTGTACTAGAAGAAGATGGGGGAGAAGATGGTGGAATGGGTTCCCAATACATAGAGGAGAATCCGAATCCCGAAGTTCAAAGATTCTATGATATGCTGAGTGCTGCACGATCTCCATTGTGGGAAGGATGTCGGGAGTACACGGAGTTGTCGATGTGCATGGAATGGTTGAGTATCAAATCTGACTACAATATGCAAGAAGGTTGTTTTAATCGCCTCACCAGGTCAGTGTCCAAGGTGTTGCCAGAAGACAATCGGATGCCTACTAGTTTTTATCATGCTAAGAAGTCTGTGGAAAATTTGGGTATGGGGTGTTTGAAAATTGATTGTTGCCCGAATGGATGTATGTTGTACTATAAGGATGATTCAGCGGAGAGCATAACATGTTGTCGATTTTGTGGTGCGGATCGGTATAAGACAACCACTAGGATGGGCATTGAGAAGAAGAGGTCGCTAAAAAAGATGTGGTACTTTCCGCTCGTGCCAAGACTTACAAGATTGTACTCTTCGATGGCCACTACAGCTCACATGAGGTGGCATAGTGAGCATGAGAGGGAGCAAGATGTCTTATGTCATCCATCTGATGGAGAAGCTTGGAAGCATTTTGATAGGGTTCATATGGCATTTTCGCAGGACCCTCGGAACGTCCGATTGGGGTTATCCACTGATGGATTTAATCCTTTCGGGCAGTCTGGAAAAGCATACTCTTGTTGGCCGGTTATCCTGACTCTGTACAATCTTCCCCCGAGGATGTGCATGAAACTGGAGTTTATGTTCCTAACAGTCATAATTCTGGGTCCGTCTAATCCAAAAGGTAAGATTGATGTGTACTTGCAGCCGCTGATAGATGAGTTGACGATGCTGTGGAATGATGGTGTGTTGACATATGACGTATCTTTGAGGCATAAATTCATGATGAAAGAAGCTTTGATGTGGACGATCAACGACTTTCCCGCCTATGGGATGATGTCGGGTTGGATGATCGCGGGGAAGCTTGGTTGCCCAATATGTATGGAGCGATCAAAGGCATTCACGCTTAAAGCGTTGTGCGGAGACAACACCGCCTCCACCATGTTTGTCTGGTCCTAATGTATGACGGAGAGTACAGTACTTACCGCTCGTCCATGAATCCCAAGGAGAACATATTCCTGATTATTGCGTCAACTATGGCGTCAACCATAATTGGACAAAACAAAGTATATTTTGGAGGTTGCCGTATTGGAGGACGCAGCTACTCCGTCACAACATTGATTGTAAGACTAAGCCCTCATTCATGTTTTGATGTATGACAAACAAAGTGTATTTTACATAAGATTTTTAATTTTGACTACATACTCATTTCGTGTTAAGTTGCATGCAAGATGACTCGTCCAACAAAGCAAAACTAGCGCTCGTCCAACACGGGGAAAATATAAGCGCTCATCCAATGAAGTGAACCAAGAATGACGTCCAACAAAGTAAAGAGCTGACGTCAAATGAACAACTAAAGAGCTCGTCTACTAAAGTACCATTTGGAGCGCGTCCACTGAAGTACAACAAAAGCACGTCCACTAAAGTACAACAAAAGCGCGTCCACTGAAGTACAACAAAAGCACGTCCACTGAAGTACAACAAAAGCACGTCCACTGAAGTACAACAAGAAGAGCGCGTCCACTGAAAGAAACAGAAGAGCTCGTCTGCTGACGTGGCACTTGGAGCTCGTCTACTGAAAGTAACAGAAGCGCGCGTCTACTGATATAAAAAGGAGAACTCGTCTACTAATAGTGGCAAAAGGAGCTCGTCTGCTAATGATACGCGCTTTGGACTTGCTAAGATCTTAATGAGAAGCTCCATCCACTAACATGGCATATAAAGCTCGTCTACCAGTTGGAGCCCGTCCAATTACCTTGTGTTAGCACTCGTCTACCAGTTGAAGCCCGTCCAATTACCTTGTGTTAGCACTCGACTACCAGTTGAAGCACGTCCAATAACTTGTGTTAGCACTTCCGTCTACTGACATGGCAAAATGGACGCGGATATTTTTCTCTTAAAAAAACACGGTTATTTGACTCTTCAAATTAGACTTGGCTACTCTGTCAGATGGAAACGGTTATTTTTCAAGAAGGACGCAAACTCTACAAAGATCAACAGAATCTCATTTCAAGAACAAGAATCAAGAAAACATATTTTGTTAAATCATATCCAAATCTGTTTTAAATGATCCCAACGGCTAAAATTTGTCTTCTATAAAAATAGGGATCAAAGGAACACTTTTTACACAATATGTAACATCCTGAAATTCTAATATAATTAATTTAAAAAGTATAGTACAGATAAAATATTAGAATTATTAAAAAATGTAGTAGTGTAAATAAAATATAAATGGGAGACTTAGTGTAAAGAAGTGATAATACAAGG
Source organism: Sophora flavescens (assembly GCA_030762895.1). Classification (NCBI taxonomy): domain Eukaryota; kingdom Viridiplantae; phylum Streptophyta; class Magnoliopsida; order Fabales; family Fabaceae; genus Sophora; species Sophora flavescens. The sequence continues at coordinate 104,290,915 of CM061066.1, read as the reverse complement.
ATTTATTGAAATTATCCAACTATAAAAAAAAAGGAAATACAAAATTAATATATATATATATATATATATAAATGTGCATGAGAGGCGTCAGGGGTGCTGAGCCTCAAGAAAGCTACTGACCCTTGACTTTTGTCAAAGTAAAAAGGGAAAGAAAATAAATATTAAAAAAGAAAGAAAGAAGAAGAAACCTAGCCTAATGCGTTATGTATATATATACAGTGGTTACTGCGCTAACTAGCGCCGCAAGGGAGTGACCTTCGTTTCTGGCAGTGCAAACATTACAACACACAAATCCAAAAACATCAGTGAACGGGAGAAGAATTTTTAGAGAAGCACTATCTTTTATCACGAATAATCTCTAGAGCATTTTGGAGGTCTTCAAGAGGTGAATAATAATACTCTTATGAACCCTCTCTATGGTATTTTTATGTGTTTCACGGTGGTTTTAGATTTATAATATCATATTTCAATTGTTGTATTCTATTTACACAGGGAACATAATTTTTAACCAAGAAGTGGAAATTGGGCGTGATCTATCTTTTCCCTTTTTATTTTTATTTTTTTTTTCTGTTTGTTTGTTTGTTTGTTTTGTTATGTGGTTCTTCACAAAAAGGGGATAGTTGTTAAATTGATGTAATGATGTAATTGTTTGTCTGGATGTTTATGATTAATATAATATATGATGATGATTTGTATGATGTTTGCTGTAATACCACCTATGATAGGGGTATTGAAAGTAATACCACCGTAATGGGGTATCGAAAGTAATATCCCCATATAATTGGGATGTCGAAAATAAGTAATACTACCTAATAAGGAGTATCGAAAGTAACACCGCCACAGGTTGGGGTGTCGAAAAATGAGAAATACCACAATGTGCACATGGGAGGTATCGAAATGGAAATGTCCCCGACAGGAGGGTGACATCGAAACACTCCTCGTGAGTAGGGGTGGGCAATGGGAAGCCATTGTCGTGTGATGTGTGAATATATGGCATGCCGGCAAGAAGTCGATTTAATTAGGAGGTCTTCGGACCGCTTGGATTAAACTTGAATTTATCTGGTATATGAAATGTGATGTATTGGGATGAGTTTATTATTAATGTTAAAGTATTTTCTTTATATATATTATTTTGAAAAATTAGCAGGTACCATAGACAGTTTTTCCGGTTACCGCACCGGCTGAGAACAATGCTATTTTCGAAAATGTTTTTATAAAACTGTATTATTGATCACTGGGATTTTATATCTCATTATTAAGCATTATTTTCAGAGCACGAGGAGGACGTCATTGAGGCTGAAGAGGCGTGAAGACTTAGTGGACACCATTAGATAATCTTTCTAGTTTGGTTAGTCTGTTCTTAAATAAGGAGCCGTATGTGGCTTGACGCAATTATTTATCGTTGGGATTGTAGTTAGACACCCGGTTTTGAGGCTTTTGATTTTTTTTATTTATTTATATCTATATTCATTACATGGATAATTTAATACTATATTATTTAATATGAGGCATTTTCAGACTTTAATGTTTTCTCTAATTTTTCTTTACGAGATATATGTTTTAATTAAATGTTTTAGAGGATATTTTATTGATTTTATCTTGGGATCACTAATGTAACGAAGGGCGTTACATTTATGGTATCAGAGCAGTTCGATTCTAAATCGGACTGTGGTAGTGGGGCTTTTTCAAACAAAAAAAAAAACTTGGGCGCATAGGATGCTTGTTAGAGTTATAATTTTGCATTCTATTCTTTGGATATTGGACTTGATCAACCCACTGTTTGATTGGTGGTATGCAGATTATGGCAGCGAACAGGCGAGGGAGAAATGATGCGCTTGTGGCAACTTTGGCTCGAATAGCCAGAGTTATGCAGGAGCAGACGGAGACTCTCCGTCAGATGAGGGATAAGGGGGACGTGCTTAACGTGGTACCGGTTGCAGCTCCAGATCCACGGTACAGGGGCCTGCCAGAGTTCAGGAATAATAATCCTCCAGGCTTTCGAGGGACCACCGATCCTAGTGAGGCAGAGGAATGGTTACTGAAATTAGAGAAGATCTTCCGGGCCATGGGGTGCTCTGATGCTCAGAAGGTGGATTTTGCCACCTATATGTTAGAGTCGGATGCAGAGTACTGGTGGAACTGTGCCAGGGGCAGGTTACTTGTTTCGGGCGCCCCTATCATGTGGGACAGATTCAAGGAAGTATTTACGAGAAGTACTTTCGCCGACAATGTCCGGATACAGAAAGAGATGGAGTTTCTACATCTTCGTCAGGGGAGTATGACGGTGGTGGAATATGTGGCCAAGTTTGAGAGGCTCGCAAGGTTCTCCACACAGGTGAGGGCTAATCCTAATGGTCCATGGAAAGCAATTAAGTTCGAGCAGGGTTTGAAACCGGAGCTGCAGAGCCTCATTGGGCTCCTAGAGATTCGAGACTACCCCACTTTGGTGAATAAGTGTAGGGTGGCGGAGCAGAATATGCAAGCGGTGCTGGCTGAGGGATCGAAGGAGAAGAGCTCCAGTGACGGCAAGAGGTTCCATGGGAAAGGGGGTAATTTCCAGAAGAGCCTACAACCTGTACCTACGATCACGAAGGGTGAGCAGGTTCAAGGTGCTCAAGGTGAGAAGGGGACTGCATGTTACAAGTGTGGGTGGCAGCATGGAGATCGTGTGTGCCCCGCGGCACAAACCACTTGCCACCAATGCGGGAAGATGGGACACTTTGCTAGGATGTGCAAGTCAGGAGGACAATCTCAAACCAGATCATTGAACCACGGAAGGGTCTTTACCATCCAAGGAGAGGAGGTGAAGGAGTCCGACGGTTTGATCCAAGGTAAGGGCTTTATTAAAGGTCATGATGTTATCATATTGTTCGATTCGGGAGCAACACATTCATTCATTTCATTTAAATGTGCTCAATTCTTAGAGTTACCTGTTACTAAACTGTCATATGATTTGTGTGTTTCTACTCCTGCTAAAGATAGATTGATTACTTCTTCTGTCTGCCTGCAATGTTCCTTATTGTTTCAAGACCTGACTTATATTGTTGATTTGATATGTTTACCTATGTCTGGTCTGGATATTATTTTGGGCATGGACTGGTTGTCTCGTAATAATGCTGTTATTGATTGTGCTAGTCGAACTATTTCTTTCATTCCACAGTCCATGTCTGTTGACTCTCCTAGGACAGAACATCTTATCTCTGCCGCCTCATGTCATAAGTGCTAAGTTGAGGGAGCTCAGGGATATATGCTTCTCTTTTCTACTAAGATAGAGGCTGAGAGTGATATAGCGGCGTTGCCTATTGTGTGAGTTCCCATATGTGTTTCCTAAGGATGTCTCTGATTTACCTCCAGATAAAGAGATTGAGTTTATCGTAGATCTAGTACCTGGGAGTGGACCTGTATCAGTAGCACCCTATAGGATGGCACCTCTAGAGTTGAGCGAGCTCAAGAAACAGATAGAGGATATGTTGCAAAAGGGGTTCATTAGGCCTAGTGTGTCACCTTGGGGAGCACCAGTGCTTTTAGTGAAGAAAAAGGATGGGAGCATGAGGTTGTGTGTTGATTATAGGCAACTGAATAAGGTAACCATCAAGAACAAATATCCCTTGCCTATAGATGATCTCTTATATCAGTTAAGGGGAGCGTCGGTGTTTTCCAAAATAGATCTAAGATCGGGATACCATCAAATTAGAGTTAGAAGCGAGGACATCCCCAAGACAACCTTCAGGACAAGGTATGGGCACTATGAGTATGTAGTGATGCCCTTTGGAGTGACCAACGCCCCAGCCGTTTTCATGGACTACATGAATCGGATCTTTAGGACCTTTTTGGACAGGTTTGTGGTGGTGTTCATAGATGATATTTTAATATACTCTAGGACACCAGAAGAACATGGAGAACACTTAAGGTTGGTGTTGCAGATCTTGAGGGGCGAGCGTCTTTATGCCAAACCAGAGAAGTGTGAGTTTTGGCTAGACGAGGTAAAGTTTTTAGGACACACAATCTCAAAGGATGGTGTAGCGGTTGATTCCTCTAAAGTTGATGCGGTGTTGGGATGGGAACAACCGAAGACAGTAACCGAAGTGAGAAGTTTCTTAGGCTTAGCTGGTTACTATAGGAAGTTCATAGAGGGGTTCTCTAGATTAGCCTTACCTTTGACCCAGTTGACTAGAAAAGGGAAACCTTTTGTGTGGGACCAGGAGTGTGAGGACGGGTTCCAAGAGCTTAAGAGGAGGTTGGTGTCATCACCAGTCTTAACTATACCGGACCCCTTAGTGAGTTTTGTCGTATACTGCGATGCATCCAAGAATGGCTTGGGATGTGTCTTAATGCAGGAGGGCAAGGTGGTAGCATATGCCTCTAGGCAGCTTAGGCCACATGAGGGGAATTACCCTACCCATGACCTAGAGCTAGCAGCTGTGGTTTTTGCCCTTAAGATTTGGAGGCATTACCTTTATGGGGCAACGTTTGAAGTTTTTAGTGACCATAAAAGCCTTAAATATCTGTTCAACCAGAAGGAGTTGAACATGAGACAAAGAAGGTGGATGGAGTTCCTTAAGGACTATGACTTCGAGTTGAAATACCATCCGGGAAAGGCCAATGTGGTGGCAGATGCTTTGAGTAGGAAGTCCCTACACGTGTCAAGCTTGATGGTACAAGAGCCGAACCTGATGGAAGAGTTTAGGGACATGAACCTGGAAGTGTTGGATGTGACCTTAAACGTCTTAAGTTTGAAGCTAAATAGGTTGGAAATTAATAGTGACCTTAGAGATGAGGTTAGGCGGGAACAACTTTTAGACCAAGAGTTGCAGTCTCATTTGGGACAAGAGGGTTATGAGTTGTCTGTTGATGGACTAGTGAAGTTTAAGAATAGGATCGTTGTTCCTAAGGAGGGGAGCCTTAGAGAGAAGATATTAGAGGAGGCTCATAAGGGAAAGTTTACCATACATCCGGGAATAACTAAGATGTACCAAGACCTTGAGAGGATGTATTGGTGGCCAGGAATGAAAAAGGATGTGGCTAGCTTCGTGACTAGGTGTTTAATATGCCAAAAGGTTAAGATAGAACATCAGAAGCCTTCGGGGTTGTTGCAGTCCTTGGAGATTCCAGAATGGAAGTGGGAGAGAATTTCTATGGACTTTGTGATGGGGTTACCTAAGACGCGTTTGGGCTTGAACGCCATTTGGGTGATAGTGGATAGGTTGACCAAGTCTGCCCACTTCTTGCCAATTAAGGCAACCTATAGCTTAGACAAGTTGGCCTACCTTTATATTAAGGAAATAGTCAGACTTCATGGGATACCCACCTCCATAGTGTCGGATAGAGACCCGAGGTTTACCTCTAGATTTTGGAGAGCTTTTCAGCAGGCCTTTGGGACTAAGTTGAACCTTAGCACAGCCTATCATCCCCAAACGGATGGTCAGTCAGAGCGGACCATTCAAACCCCTGAGGACATGCTTAGAGCGTGTGTCTTGGATGAAGGAGGGAGTTGGGATAGATTCCTACCTCTCATTGAGTTTGCGTATAACAATAGTTATCACGCTAGTATAGGCATGGCACCCTATGAGGCCCTATATGGGAGGAAGTGTAGGTCCCCTTTATGTTGGTGTGAGGTAGGTGAGAAAACCTTGATAGGACCCGAATTGGTACAGGAAACCTCTGAGAGAATCAAAATTATTAGGGAGAAGATGCTTACGGCGCAAAGTAGACAAAAGAGCTACGCCGACAAAAGGAGAAAGCCTCTAGAATTTCAGGAAAGTGAGCATGTATTTTTGAGTCACTCCTAAGACGGGGGTAGGGAGGTCGATGAAAGTCCACAAGCTAAATCCTCGTTTCATGGGACCTTTCCAAATCCTTAAAAGGGTCGGGTCTGTTGCTTATCAATTGGCTCTTCCGCCACAGTTGGCGAACCTTCATGATGTTTTCCATGTGTCACAACTCAGAAAATATGTGCCTGATGAATCTCACGTGATAGCTCCTGAGTCTGTACAATTGAAGGATAATTTGATCTATAAGCCAAAGCCTAGTCAAATCCTGGACAAGAGCACTAAGACTCTAAGGAACAAGGCGATTCCATTGGTGAAAGTGTTATGGGATGGATTGACTCCTGAGGAAGCCACTTGGGAGATGGAGGAGGACATCGTGCGTCAATACCCAGATTTTATTATTTAAGGTACGGTAATCTTTACGTTTGGATACGTCACATGTTAAAATAAGTGTGTGAGTATGAGACGAATTTCGGAGACGAAATTCTTTAAGGAGGGGAGAAAATGTAACATCCTGAAATTCTAATATAATTAATTTAAAAAGTATAGTACAGATAAAATATTAGAATTATTAAAAAATGTAGTGTAAATAAAATATAAATGGGAGACTTAGTGTAAAGAAGTGATAATATAAGGATTTATTGAAATTATCCAAGTATAAAAAAAAAGGAAATACAAATTTAATATATATATATATGTGTGTGTGTGTGTGTGTGTGTGTGTGTGTGTGTGTGTGTGTGTGTGTGTGTGTGTGTGTGTGTGTGTGTGTGTGTGTGTGTGTGTGTGTGTGTGTGTGTGTGCATGAGAGGGGTCAGGGGCACTGAGCCTCAAGAAAGCTACTGACCCTTGACTTTTGTCAAAGTAAAAAGGGAAAGAAAATAAATATTAAAAAAAAAGAAAGAAGAAGAAACCTAGACTAATGCGTTATGTATATATATACAGTGGTTACTGCGCTAACTAGCGCCGCAAGGGAGTGACCTTCGTTTCTGGCAGTGCAAACATTACAACACACAGATCCAAAAACATCAGTGAACGGGAGAAGAATTTTTAGAGAAGCACTATCTTTTATCACGAATAATCTCTAGAGCATTTTGGAGGTCTTCAAGAGGTGAATAATAATACTCTTATGAACCCTCTCTATGGTATTTTTATGTGTTTCATGGTGGTTTTAGATTTATAATATCATATTTCAATTGCTGTATTCTATTTACATAAGGAACGGAATTTTTAACCAGGAAGTGGAAATTGGGCGTGATCTATCTTTTCCCTTTTTTTTTTTCTATTTGTTTGTTTGTTTTGTTATGTGGTTCTTCACAAAAAGGGGATAGTTGTTAAATTGATGTAATGATGTAATTGTTTGTCTGGATGTTTATGATTAATATAATATATGATGATGATTTGTATGATGTTTGTTGTAATACCACCTATGATAGGGGTATTGAAAAGTAATACCACCGTAATGGGGTATTGAAAGTAACATCCCCATATAATTGGGATGTCGAAAATAAGTAATACTACCTAATAAGGAGTATCAAAAGTAACACCGCCACAGGTTGGGGTGTCGAAAAATGAGAAATAACACCATGTGCACATGGGAGGTATCGAAATGGAAATGTCCCCGACAGGAGGGTGACATCGAAACACTCCTCGTGAGTAGGGGTGGGCAATGGGACGCCATTGTCGTGTGATGTGTGAATATATGGCATGCCGACAAGAAGTCAATTTAATTAGGAGGTCTTTGGACCGGTTGGATTAAACTTGAATTTATCTGGTATATGAAATGTGATGTATTGGGATGAGTTTATTATTAATGTTCAAGTATTTTCTTTATATATATTATTTTGAAAAATTTGCGGGTACCATAGACAGTTTTTCCGGTTACCGCACCGGCTGAGAACAATGCTATTTTCGAAAATGTTTTTATAAAACTGTATTGTTGATCACTGGGATTTTATATCTCATTATTAAGCATTGTTTTCAAAGCACGAGGAGGATGTCATTGAGGCTGAAGAGGCGTGAAGACTTAGTGGACATCATTAGATAATCTTTCTAGTTTGGTTAGTCTGTTCTTAAATAAGGAGTCGTACGTGGCTTGACGCAATTATTTATCGTTGGGATTGTAGTTAGACGCCCGGTTTTGAGACTTTTGATTTTTTTTATTTATTTATATCTATATTCATTACATGGATAATTTAATACTATATTATTTAATATGAGGCATTTTCAGACTTTAATGTTTTCTCTAATTTTTCTTTACGAGATATATGTTTTAATTAAACGTTTTAGAGGATATTTTATTGATTTTATCTTGGGATCACTAATGTAACGAAGGGCGTTACACAATACAACACGATAAGAACAACACAACTCATTCTGACTGTGAAACTACGACAGATCCAAAAGTGCTTCATCTCTGAGAAGAGTGTGATATTAGTTAGAACTGCAATTTGTATAATCAGACTTTTAAAGTCTTACTTCTACTCAATTCTTTTCGTGAATTAGTGTGATTAAGAGAGGGTATATCTTAGGCTTGAACAAGGATAGAAGGGATCCTTGGGTATAGAAAAGCAAGTGTGCTTTCTGGTGAATTCTTGAGCAAGGAGGTTATCCTTGTGTTGCTGTAATTGGAATTTTGTAATTGCTGATTTTAGTGGAGAAAACCACAGAGGTGTGGGACTGGATGTAGGCTTACCAGAGGAGGTAGCCGAGCCAAGATAAATCGGTTTGGGTGTTCTTCTCATCTCTAAACTCCATATACTTGTTATATGCACTTGTGTGTTGTGAATGAGTTTTAAGAATACTTGTTAACTTGAATCTTTGATCTACAATCTGTGTTAAACATGTTATTACTTCTTATAATTCTTCTTAACATCATCACTTGTTCCATAACCTGATTCTTGGGAATTAAAATTGAGTGAAAACCAATTTTCTTTAAAGAAACACTGTTTTGCTTTAAATTTTTGAAAATGTTTTCAGTATCTCAATTCACCCCCTTCTTGAGATCGTAGCCACTACCAACAATTGGCATCAGGGCTAAAACTCTTGTTACAAAGCTTAATAGCTTCAAAAGATGGCTACAAATGATATCCTGGGTGATGGGGCTTCACTCACTAGACCCCCTGCCTTTAATAGCTCCCAATATATGTATTAGAAAGAGAGAATGCTTATCTTTCTTGAGGGTTCAGGTTTAGATGTATTAGATGCTGTTGAAAATGGTCCCTATGTTCCATTTATTCTTGATGCTAAAGGAAATAAACAAACTAAACCAAAAGATAACTGGAATGATGATGATAAAAGAATAGCTGGTTATAATGCTAAGGCAAAAAATATTATAACAGCTGCTTTGAATTATGATGAGTTTTTTAGGGTCTCCAATTGTAAAACGGCAAAGCAAATGTGGGATACTCTTCAACTCACTCATGAAGGAACCAACGATGTGAAAAGAGCAAGAATGAATGCACTAGTCCACGAATATGAACTCTTTCACATGAAGAATGGTGAGGAGATAGATGAAGTGCAAAAGAGGTTTACACACATTGTAAACCAGCTAGAAGGACTCGGACATATAATCACAGATGAGAAAAAGATTAACAAGATAATGAGATGTTTGAGTCGTGAATGGCAGCCAAAAATTACTACAATTGCTGAAGCAAAGGATCAGGACACCATGCAGATTGCTACTTCAAGTTGAAAGAACACGAATTGGAACTCAATAGATTGAAAAGTCATGAAGATAAGGAGAAAACGAAGAAAGGACTCTCACTCAAGGCTCATATCTCCAAAGAGTCAATAGAAAGTGATGAAGATGAACACCTTGATGAAAGTGAAGAATCCGAAGAAGAAGACATGGGATTGCTTGTGAGGAAATTTAGAAGATTCATAAAAATAATAGAAACAAGAAGCAATTCAGTTTTCCTACCAAAAATAACACGAACAAAGGTGAAAGCTCTTCCTCAACAATCAAATGCTTTGAATGTGGAAAGCTTGGACACTACAAAAATGAATGTCCAAAGCTACAAAAGAAAGAAAAGTATGAGAAGAATGACAACAAAGATAAGAAAGGAAGAAAGCCTAGAAGAGCATACATAGCTTGGGAAGAAAATGATATGGATTCCACTAGTAGTGAATCTGAAAATGAAGAAGCCAACCTATGTCTCATGGCAAATCAACAAAGTGATAGTGAAACCGAGGTAAATGATTCTTCTCCTACCTATGATGAGTTACAAGATGCTTTTGATGAATTGTATGAAGATTATGTTAAAATTGGTAAACAACTTATATCTTCTAGGAAGATCATCGCAAAACAATGTAGTGACTCTGCATCTTTACAAATAAAGCTTAAAGAACTAGAAGCTAAAAATTCAAAATTACTTACATCTAGTTCAATTTGCACCAAATGCACTACACTAGAAAAGGAAGTTGAAAAACTGAATACAACTCTATCTAAGTTTACTTTGGGTAGAGATAACTTGAATGCCATATTAGGACAGCAAAAGGGTGTGTATGACAAAGCTGGAATTGGATATAAGCCAATGGTACATGAAAAATCTTTTAAGAAGCTTTTTGTTGCACCTATTTCCTCAACTAGTCCTTTTGTTAAATGTTATTATTGTCTAAAGAAAGGTCATACAGCTACTACTTGTAGACTTAGAAAGAACATTCATGTTGGCATTAAACAAATTTGGGTTCCAAAAGGAACTTATGTTGCTACTAACACCAAAGGATCCAACCAGATTTGGGTACCTAAAGGAAAAGTATAAAAAAATCTATTTTGTAGGTGTGTTTGAAGGCCAAAACCTCAAGTTGGTTTTTAGATAGTGGCTGCTCCAAACACATGACCGGAGACATCACAAAATCTACATCTTTCACTCCCAAAGAAGGTGGAAATGTCACCTATGGAGACAACAACAAAGGAAGAATTCTTGGCGTTGGAACAATAGGAAAAAGTCCAGCAATCAAGATTGAGGATGTTCTCTATGTGGAAGGGCTCAAACACAATCTACTAAGTATAAGCCAATTATGTGATAAAGGCTACAAGGTAAACTTTAACTCAAATTTGTGTATGATCGAATCCATTCATGATAATAACATAAAATTGATTGGAAATAGAATCAATAACATCTATATGCTAGACTTAGACAATTTAATTTCCAATGATGCGTGTTGCTTAATTTCCAAAGAAGATGAAAAATTGCTTTGGCATAGGAGAATAGCTCACATTCATATGGATCACTTGAATAAATTGATTTCCAAAGAACTTGTAATTGGTTTACCAAATAAAAAGTTTGTTAAAGAAGGCTTATGTGATTCATGCCAAAAGGGTAAACAAGTGAAAACCTCATTTAAGGCTAAAAACATTGTTTCAACTAGTAGACCCTTACAATTGCTGCACATGGACCTTTTTGGACCTTCTAGGATGAAAAGCTTTGGTGTAAATCTTTATGCTCTTGTAATTGTTGATGACTTCTCTAGATTTACTTGGACCTATTTTTTAGCACAAAAGAATGAAGCTTTTAAAGCTTTTAAGAAAATGGCTAAGGTTGTTCAAAATGAGAAAGACGTGAAAATTGTTTCAATTAGGAGTGACCATGGAGGAGAATTCCAAAATGAGGAGTTTGATAACTTTTGTGATGAACATGGTATAAAACACAATTTTTCTGCACCTAGAACTCCACAACAAAATGGAGTAGTTGGGAGGAAAAATAGGTCACTTGATGAAATTGCTAGAACCATGTTAAGTGACTCTAATTTACCAAAGTATTTTTGGGCTAATGTTGTGAGTACTGCATGTTATGTTTTAAATAGAGTTCTAATAAGGCCAATTTTGAAGAAAACTCCATATGAACTTTACAAGGGAAGAAAATCTAACATTTCTCATTTTCATGTCTTCGGTTGTAAATGTTTTGAGCTAAATAATGGCAAGGATAATCTTGAGAAATTTGATCCCAAAGCTGATGAGGGTATTTTCCAAGGTTATTCATTAACTAGCAAAGCATATAGAGCGTTTAATAAGCGTACCTTATTAATGGAAGAATCTGTTCACATAACATTTGATGAGTCTAACCCCAAAAGGTTGGGAAAGGACATTTTTGATGATGCAGAAACTCTTGAGGATGAAGTGAAATATGATGAAGGAAAAGAGAGCAACAAGGAAAACGAAGATGAAGAGAGCAATAAAAAAACCTCAAGCAGAACTTCAACAAGAATATCTTCCTAAGGAGTGGCAAGCTTCAAAGAATCATCCCCTAGACAATATCATTGGTGAGATCACCAAAGGGGTAACCACTAGAAACTCTTTAAGGAATATTTGCAATACCATGGCGTTTGTATCTCAAATAGAACCAAAATGTGTTGATGATGCTATTAATGATGAACATTGGATGATTGCAATGCAAGAGAAGTTAAATCAATTTAAAAGGAACAAAGTTTGGGACTTAGTTCCAAAACCCAAAAGTAACCAAATAATCGGAACTAAATGGGTGTTCAGAAACAAAATGGATGAGAATGGAATAATAGTAAGAAACAAGGCTAGACTAGTAGCTAAGGGAGAAAATCAAGAAGAAGGAATTGATTATGATGAAACATATGCTCCCGTAGCTAGATTAGAAGCCATAAGAATGCTCTTAGCCTATGCATGTAAAATGAACTTTAAACTGTACCAAATGGATGTGAAAAGTGCCTTTTTAAATGGAATAATACAAGAGGAAGTATATGTAAGTCAACCCCCTGGCTTTGTTGATAGTGAGTTCCCAAATCATGTCTATAAACTGACTAAAGCCCTCTATGGACTCAAGCAATCTCCTAGAGCTTGGTATGAGAGGTTAAGCAATTTTCTCCTAGAGAAAGGCTTTAAAAAAGGAAAAGTTGATACAACACTATTTACTAAAACAAACGCACACAATATCTTACTTGTTCAAATATATGTTGATGACATTATTTTTTGTGCTACTAATGAGTCTTTATGCAAGGAATTTGATGAACTAATGCAAAGTGAATTTGAAATGACCATGATGGGAGAGCTTACCTTCTTTCTTGGACTTCAAATTAAACAATGCCAAGATTGAACCTTCATAAGCCAAACAAAGTATTGCAAGGAACTACTAAAGAAGTTTGGAATCGAAAGTGCATATGAAATGACAACACCAATGAGTCCAGCCTGCTACTTGGACAAAGATGAACATGGTAAATCTATAGATGTATCCAAGTATAGAGGTATTATCGGATCCTTACTTTATCTCACTGCAAGTAGGCCAGATATAATGTTTAGTGTGTGTATGTGTGCAAGGTATCAAGCTAATCCTAAAGAATCACATCTTACTGCAGTTAAAAGAATCATGAAGTATCTTTTAGGAACAAAAGAAATGGGGTTGTGGTATCCCAAGGGATCCACTTGCACATTAATAAGATATTCCGACTCTGACTTTGCTGGATGCAAGTTAGATAGGAAGAGCACAAGTGGAACATACCATTTATTAGGAAATTCCCTAGTGTCCTGGTTTAGTAAAAAGCAAACTAGTGTGGCCTTATCCACAACTGAAGCAGAATATGTTGCAGTTGGGAGTTGTTGTGCTCAAATCCTATGGATGAAACAACAATTAATTGACTATGGAGTTTATCTGGATCATATACCAATAAAGTGTGATAACACTAGTGCAATTAATCTAACAAAGAACCCAATTATGCACTCAAGAACCAAGCATATTGAAGTTAGGCATCATTTTATCAGGGATCATATTCAAAGTGGTGATGTTGTGATTGAACATATAGATACAACCAAGCAATTAGCTGATATATTCACCAAACCACTAAATAAGGAGAGTTTCTTCTTTATAAGAAGGGAACTTGGCATAATTGATCCTCAAAATAATTGATGTCAGATGTTATTTTTGATAATATAGTCAATATGGCAAGCGAGGCAACACAAGATGCTGAAAATTATGAAGGACATGGGCAAGATGCTTTTATCTAGTCTCAGTTTAGACTAAGTGCCCTTAATTGTCTGTAATTCCTTTTTTTTTATTTTAGTGTTTTGGATGTTTTGATGTATTGCATAAGTTCTGAAATGATTTATTATCAATGAATGCAAGACTGTTTTCAGTTTAATTTCAATATTCTCCATAGTTTCTTTTTGATAATGACAAAGGGGGAGAAAGATGAACCATACAACTATTAATTCTGTCTTGCATTTGCTGTAAAAAAAATTTTCTCTTATCTGTAAATATTTTTTTCTCTGATACCTGAGTATGAACTGCTTTGAAAAAACATACTTGAACTTATAATAAATGCAAGATGATTTTTTTTCATGATAATGATATGATAACACTTGATCTTTTGAAAGATATCAATGACACAGGGGAGGATGAAAATGACTCAAGAACCATGCTTACCGAATAGCTGCACTCTGATTTCTTAATGACTAAGGTTAAGTATGGTAAGGTTTGTCATAATCAAAAAGGGGGAGTTTTTAAGACTAAGCCCTCATTCATGTTTTGATGTATGACAAACAAAGTGTATTTTGCATAAGATTTTTAATTTTGACTACGTACTCATTTCGTGTTAAGTTGCATGCAAGATCACTAGTCCTACAAAGCAAAACTAGCGCTCGTCCAACACAGGGAAAATATAAGCGCTCATCCAATAAAGTGAACCAAGAATGACGTCCAACAAAGTAAAGAGCTGACGTCCAATGAATAACTAAAGAGCTCATCCACTAAAGTACCATTTGGAGCGCGTCCACTGAAGTACAACAAAAGCACGTCCACTGAAATATAACAAAAGCGCGTCCACTAAAGTACAACAAAAGCACGTCCACTGAAGTACAACAAAAGCACGTCCACTGAAGTACAACAAGAAGAGCACGTCCACTGAAAGAAACAGAAGAGCTCGCCTGCTGACGTGGCACTTGGAGCTCGTCTACTGAAGAAATAGAAGAGATCGTCTGCTGACGTGGCACATGGAGCGCGTCCACTGAAAGAAACATAAGAGCTCGTCTGCTGATGTGGCACTTGGAGCTTGTCTACTGAAGAAACAGAAGAGCTCGTCTGCTGACGTGGCACTTGGAGCTCGTCCACTGAAAGTAACAGAAGTGCACGTCTACTGATATAAAAGGGAGAGCTCATCTACTAATAGTGGCAAAAGGAGCTCGTCTGCTAATGATACGTGCTTTGGACTTGATAAGATCTTAATGAGAAGCTCTGTCCACTAACATGGCATATAAAGCTCGTCTACCAGTTGGAGCCCGTCCAATTACCTTGTGTTAGCACTCGTCTACCAGTTGAAGCACGTCTAATAACTTGTGTTAGCACTTCCGTCTACTGACGTGGAAAAATGGATGCGGCTATTTTTCTCTTAAAAAAACACGGTTATTTGACTCTTCAAATTAGACTTGGCTACTCTGTCAGATGGAAACGGTTATTTTTCAATAAGGACGCAAACTCTACAAAGATAAACAGAATCTCATTTCAAGAAAAAGAATCAAGAAAACATATTTTGTTAAATCATATCCAAATCTGTTTTAAATGATCCCAACGGCTAAAATTTGTCTTCTATAAAAAGAGGGATCAAAGGAACACTTTTTACACAATACAACACGATAACAACAACACAACTCATTCTGACTGTGAAACTACGAAAGATCCAAAAGTGCTTCGTCTCTGAGAAGAGTGTGATATTAGTTAGAACTGCAATTTGTATAATCAGACTTTTAGAGTCTTACTTCTACTCAATTCTTTTCGTGAATTAGTGTGATTAAGAGAGGGTATATCTTAAGCTTGAACAAGGATAGAAGGGATCCTTGGGTATAGAAAAACAAGTGTGCTTTCTGGTGAATTCTTGAGCAAGGAGGTTATCCTTGTGTTGTTGTAATTGGAATTTTGTAATTACTGATTTTAGTGGAGAAAACCACAGAGGTGTGGGACTGGATGTAGGCTTACCAGAAGAGGTAGCCGAACCAGGATAAATTGGTTTACGTGTTCTTCTCATCTCTAAACTCCATATACTTGTTATATGCACTTGTGTGTTGTGAATGAGTTTTAAGAATACTTTTTAACTTGAATCTTTGATCTACAATCTGTGTTAAACTTGTTATTACTTCTTATAATTCTTGTTAACATCATCACTTGTTCCATAACCTGATTCTTGGGAATTAAAATTGAGTGAAAACCAATTTTCTTTAAAGAAACACTGTTTTGCTTTAAATTTTTGAAAAAGTTTTCAATATCTCAATTCACCCCCCCCCTCTTGAGATCGTAGCCACTACCAACATTGATGTCATGCATACTGAGAGGAATGTGTTTTTGAATGTGTTTGACACTGTGATGGACATCAAGGGGAGGACAAAGGATACAAATAAATCCCGATTGGATATGGCTGAAATTTTTAATCGGGAGGAGCTTGAGTTGCAGGACGGTGGTCGTGGCAGACTTATCAAACCGATGGCAAGTTATACACAAAGCAAAACACAAAGTGGCCGTCTGTAAGTGGGTTAAAGAACTAAAGTTACCAGATGGGTATGCTTCCAATATGGGTAGATGTGTTGACATTAAGGAAGCAAAGTTACATGGAATGAAGAGTCATGATTGCCACGTGTTCATGCAACGGTTACTTCAAATTGCGTTCGACGCATTACCGAAGCAAATTTGGAACCCACTTGTTGAGCTTATCCACTTTTTCAGGGAGCTTACATCGACAACACTAAATGTGAATCAATTAAAGGATTTGGAACTCAAGATACCCGTTTTGTTATGTAAGCTAGAGCAAATCTTCCCGCTGAGTTTCTTTGATTCTTTGGAACACCTGCCAGTTCATCTACCTTACGAAGCAAGAGTTGGTGGCCCAGTCCAATGCCGCTGGATGTATCCATTTGAGAGGTAAACAACATCAACTATTTTACTTAATACATATGAAATTCACAAAAACGAAATCGTAGTTTAGCTTTCCCTAAAACTAGTAATTGTTTGTATGTATCCCTCTTTAATAGGTTCCTGCACTCCTTTAAACACAAAGTCAAGAACAAGGCACAAGTGGAGGGTTCCATTTGTGAAGCATACTTAGTAGAGGAGACTTCCACTTTTGCCTTTTATTACTATCCAGACGAAGTTAACACGAGAAGGACAAGGATGCCTAGAAACGTTGATTCGGGCGAAGGAAGTTCAACTAGTCCTCCTATATCAATATTCAACTATCTGGGCAGATTTAATGGCAAATCAAAAGGATATTTCTTGGAGCAGCGTGACATTAATGCTTCTCGTTTGTATATCCTTCAAAATTGTGAAGAGGTGGCGCCATATTTAGAGTAAGTTTCTACAATGTCTTTTATAAGTTCAATTGACATTTATGATTATTAATCGTCCTGCTATTAATCTCCCATATGTAGGATGTACGACAATTTTCTAAGGAATCTCCAACCTGACATTTCAAACGATCGGGTTGATCGAGAAATTACTTCTCACTTTGCTACGTGGTTCAGTAAATATGTAGGTTAAGCATCTTCATTTGTTGCAATACATTTTATCTCCTTAAATATATAGCATGTATAAGAATAATATAATATTTGATTTTTTAGGTACTAGATCCAGAAAACAATGTTCAAAATCCATTGTTGACAAATTTGGCATGGGGCCTAACAGATGGGTTACATCATGGAATACTTACATTGTAAATGGATATAAATTTAACACAAAAACATGGAATGAAGGAATGCAGTCGTGTAACTATGGTGTTTGTGTGCGAGCCACTGATGGCAATGTAGAGGATGATTTCTATGGGGTTCTAACTGACATCCTTGAACTCGATTATACCGGTTTCCCTGTGATGAAGTTAGTTATCTTCAAGTGTGATTGGTTTGATCCTACTCTTGACGTATGGACAAAAATCGATAAAAAATATGGTATTGTTCAAGTTAGGCTGTCTCGTAGGTATAATAAGGCGTACGACCCATTCATTTTTTCACAACAGGCAGATCAGGTTTATTACTCGCCATATCCCAAAGGACATCAAGGCTGGTTGGGTGTAATTAAGATAAAGGCTCGCAGTATAATTACTGATAATGTAATCAACCAGCCTGAAAAAATGCCCCGTACCAAGATGATGACTTTTCAAGACCCCACGTACCGTTGCAAATTACGCCGGACATTATTGTTAATTCTCTGGCAGACATTTCCGTAAATGGGGAAGAAGTTGAAAGAGAGTTAATGGATCAATCCGAGTTGGACGCATCTAGCAAAGGCACATTCCGATCAAGTGAGACTAATGAGAGTGAGGGTGAATTTAGTGACGGAGATTCTACTTAGGTAATTTATTTATGTCATAATTCATTGCGTAAATGTCATTCTACTTAAGTAATTTATTTTTGTATTATTTACACTGTTGTGTAATCATCTTTTCATTTTTTACACAGATGGCAGATTCCTCTAGAGGTAGGGGTTGTCGTGGAGGTCGTGGCAGAGGTCGTGCTGCGAGAGTCTCTCCGTCGGCCGACCCACAGCCTTCAGATCGAGACCACCCTACCAGTACCTCTGTGGACGGGACACCTCAGGGTGATGGAGTTGCACCCCCTACCCAGCCTCATGTGGTCGGGACACAGGCTGCACCGTCATCATCCACACCTATGACAGGACCATCATCATCATCGGGACAGGAGAGCCATGGTCTATCCGACAGGAGGATTCTTCTTATCCCAGGGAGGATAACGAGTAAGCTAATTTAATTTTTTAATATCTATAAAGTATCGTTAATTTCTATTTACTTGTTTTTTTTTATTTATTTATAACATTTATTAATGCTCTAATTTTGCTACAGCTTTCTACCCGCGAAGGCCCCTTCTGATTCGATATCAAAGATCCTGCGACGCAAGTTTGATGGTCCATGGCCTACATGGAAGGCCATCCCAGGGAGCCATAGGGATCGACTGTTTAAAGAGTCTAAGGTAACAATTTATTAAGTTATTTAAATTAAATTTACATTATATATATATATATACACACACGAATTTCCTAACAACTGTAAGTTGCAGAAAGAGTATAGGTGGGACGTAGCTTTAGAGGGTCTCGTCAGGGACATATTTGAGCATAAAGGCTCACTGGTCAAGAAGAATCTGACGAACAAGCTGAGTAAGGGTAAGAATAAGGGGAAGTGGATGGATCCTGAGATCAGGAGGCAGCTGGACCAATACTGGGCTACTGAGAAGTTCCAGGAGATCCAGGTCACAGCTCGGCGTAATTGAACTTTTGATGGTGGCGCATGTTCTTGGACCGACGGGTCTAAATCAGTCGCCGCCCACTACGATGAGCTGGTAATACATTAAACTTTTGACTTAGTATACTATTTAATGAGTTTTCATTTTTACATATTCTTATAAATTTAAGATTATATTTTTCTGTGCAAAAAGCACAGAAACAGCGGGACCCCACTACTATGGAGTTGGTAGAGAGGACGAAGAAGTTGAAGTCGGGGACAAGGGTCAACGACAAGGCCCGTAACTATGTTGTAACCAAAAAAACAATTTAGTGTTTACTTGTAATTTTTTATAAATGATTTGTTAATATTGATTATAATTTTAACTAAATCTCTTCAACTATACTTTGTAGGTGGGCTTCAACGAGAAGAAGGACAATGCCATATCACGTGCCTAACAGTCACAAGATGAGGCCTTGACTGGTGATGGGCCCAGCTCTCCTATCTCCATCGACGATAATGCCATTTATTTGGAGGTCGTCAGGGGCAGGAACAAGAAGGGGCACGTGTATGGCCTCGGACACTTGGGAGGCGAGTTTATCGCTTCATCATTGGCACGCTTGCTCCTTCCTACACCGATACCGTCCCTTAGGAGCAGTTCAACCAAATGCAGGACATCATCACGGAGCTGAATGCGGAGCTTCGGGAGAAGAGCGAGAGAGAGCAGCAGATGGCGAACCAGATTGCACAGTTGACTAAGGCACACCAGTAGCTGATGCAGACGAGCATTAAAAGATTGTGGTCTAGCGACCGAAAATCGGTCGCTAATATAGGTTAACAGTAACCAACATTAGCGACCGAACTAGCAACCGATTATCGGTCGCTAAAAATGGCTAACCAAATAGTGCGACCAACCCTGTAGCGACCGTTTTTTATTATTTAGCAACCGAAATTACGATCACCATTTAGCGACCGAATTAATATTTTGGTCTCTAAAATCTTAGCGACCAGGTTATCAGCCACCACCATTAATCGGTTGCTAATTCGGTCGTTAAAATAAATAGCGACCGAATTAGAAGGTTTAGCGACCGAATATGCCGGTCGCTAAACAGATGATTTTTTGTAGTGGAAAATAGGTTCGTGGTTTCAAAATTCCACATACTCTTAGATCTCCTCAAACTTGACACATATGCTCACTAACACCTAAAGAGCATGATTAAGCCTTCAAACATGCTTAATCCTTTCATCATACACTACTCTGGAAAACGGGGTGTTACAATTGTTATGGGAGAACAAGAGGCCAGCCATCAATAGCATCCTTCATAGCACAACTAAGTTTTAAGAAGATTGGAAAATGGCAAATTCTGTTGTAACCTTGCGCACTTCTTCTCACCAGGTGAGCGCATCATCTAATTCTGCTTGGTTTGCGCCTGGAGTTGGTAAGTTGAAGTGTAATATATATGGTAGTTTTTCACAACAGAATAATACAACAACCATTGGTGTGTGTATTAGGGATGAAAAAGGTGATTTTGTTATTGCGAAAACAGAAATCATCCCCTTTTATCTTCCACCACGTGAGGGTGAAGCTAAGGGTCTGTACAAAGCTCTCCAATGGGTACAAGACATGGCTGTGAATTCACAACAAATTATTTTTAGGTTAGATTGCCATATGGTGGTTAACAATGTTAATACTCTAAAAAATGATGTTTCTGATTTTGGAGTAATTATTAAATCCTGTTATGATGTAGCCCACAACTTAGCTAGGGCAATTCCTTTCTTAGCTAGCCACCAGATTTTTTTTTATCATATTCCACTTTGTATTACACATTTGATTATTAACGAAATGCAGTGAGTTTTTGTTAAGTATAAGTTTTTGACATCTCTAATTTTGATGAATCCAAACAAAGAATGATTTTAGTTGAACCTTTTGAAATTGAGTTAGATAAAATTGACATAACTTGAAAATGAAGAAAAATCATCTAACCCATTTCATGGTTAGGATTCGGTCATGACTACTAAAAATGGCTAGAAATTTCTAAAATTCACATGCTCTTAGATTAGTGATCCTTAAGCATTAGAGATGACATAACTAATGATCATGGCTTGAAATTGAAACAAAACCTCCTCCATCCTCACAAGTGAGGTTTCGGCCTCTTAGAGAAAAATGGGAAGGAAATTTTATTTTTACACATGCTCATGAATGAAGATACTAGGGATCATAACTAGTTCATAGAAATTGGAATCATATGAAAAGGATTTTTCTATAATTTTCTAGGAATTTCCAAAGTTCTAGATCTAAGAACTTAAACTTGATGATCATGGCAAAATAAATGGATCTAAGACAAGAATGATCATGAAAGAAGAATGGTTACCTCTTGAAGATTGAGAAAAGATGAAGAAATTGATCCAAACTTGCAAAAATTCAATTAAAAACCTATGGTTTTCTTTATTGTTCTTGGTTGGAGTTGAAGAAATGAGAGAGAATGTTGGGGGGCTACCGTGAGTAGAAGGGAGTGAGGGGGCAAGTATTAGTGAGTCATAAGGGTAGTTTAGGGTTTCTAAATACACTTAGGGGCATTTTAGTCTTTTTACGTAACAAATATCTAAGATATTTTGCAAAGTAATCATGACAAAGGTGAGTCATAAGTGGTGACTCACCCTACTCACCACAACTATGTGACATGATATATAAACGCTATCCATTTCGCTCACGGGTCAAAATTAGGTTTTCTGATCAGTAAAATCTTACTGTCAGTGAAAACGCAGACAGGGTTCCGTCTGAATTTTCAACTCAAAATTTCACCGTATACTTATAAAAATAAGTATGATATGAATGACTTTGGTTTTCCCAAAATCATTTTCTAAGTTTCAGAAGAAAAAAAATATAAACAGATGTTTGTTTATCGATGCAGAAAATAGCAGAAACAGCAGAAATCGGGGTGTTACACCATCCGCTTTAAATTTAACACTTTGTTTGGTTGTAGAATAGAAAATTAGATGAAGAAAGTGAGAGGAGAGAAAGGAAAATAAAAGAAAAAAGTTGAAAATGAGATGATTATTTAATTGTTTGGTTGGAGAGAAAATGGGAGTAAAGAAAACCAAAACTTTTCTTTTATCTTGTTTGGTTGAAGAGAAACTTAGAGGAAATAAAAAATATACTTGTGAAATGACATGTTTATCCTTGAATAAAGATAAGATGTAATAAATGGAATAAAAATATAAAATATATTTCATTAATACAAAATTAAGAACCCAAGATAATTAAAAAATGATAAATTTTAAAATATTTATTTTACCATTGTAACTAAAATGAAAATAAAATGAGAAAGATAAACCACACTAATTAATTAATAACCAAATTAACCGAATAAGAAAAAAAAGCATTGGACATCTGAACCTTATCAATATTCCTTTTAAAGAAAGAATTAAAAGGTGGGAAAAAAAATTCAGCCAAAAAAGGTGAAAAAAATTGATTATAAAATAAGATTGATTATTAGAAAATAGTAACCAAATGGTCCCCAATCTAATCTATTTGAAGCAAACCACTCTGGTCACGTCTCTTCCATCATCATCTTTAATGAGTAATCTTCTTATTCATCTTCCTCTTTGTCAGATCCATCTAGTTGGTAGCTCAAAATTGTTGCTTTCTTCGTCTTCTTCACACCTTCGATAGCAACATTCAGTTGGGACGAATCACAAAGGCGTTGAGACTGGAACCATAGGCCGCCGTTAGAAGGAGGAGGAGACAATCATTTACCTTCAGATTTGTAGGCTGGTTGATGATGGAAGCACAAACATGGTTTCAGATCTGTTGTAAAATGAGCAAAGGATGCGTAGGAGAGAACAGAAGCTTCCTCCAGGGTTAATTTCGTTTTTAGGATGAAAATGCTACTCTCTGTTTAGTTTTATCCACAGACGTTATGCTTCTTACCAAGAGACTTCAACAGCAGGTTTATTTCTTTTTTATGTTTCCTTTTCTATGTTTATTCTTTAGTTCCAAAGGTGTACCCACTGCAAAAAAAATTATAATCATTTCTTCCTATGTTCAGCAGCTATGTGTATCTATATACGATTTTAGTTTATATATTCTGTTAAAGTTCTGATATACGCAAGTTGTGAAGCATGCAGGAAACTGGATAATGATGTTAATATAGCAACGGACCAGAATATGTGCCCGAGAGAATTTTGAATAGGTGAACATTGTTTAATTCTATAATGTTTGATTCCCTGTGCTATCTAATATGATTATATGATCAAAAGATGCTGGTTATTAGATTATTGGTTACTCATCAATTATCTTTGAGCTTGCTCTGGTTGAATTGTATGCACGAGGAAGTTATATTTTTATATCAATCTTTAAGGGAGCTACTTTAGGGTGCATAATACATATTTTAACATCTATCTATACTAGAACAGTAGAACCTTTATGAAAGTCGGCAACTATTTGTTCCTTATCAATCGTTATTTCATTTGATGAAGAGTGAGGAAAATTTTAGAGAATGCTTGAGAAAATATTGGGAGTTTGAGAAAAATTAATTATTGATATTTTTTAACACACTCTTTTATGTTAAATATTCTTTTATGTTGATTCTCTATATCTACTCTCACTTATCCTATTTTTTCCTTTAACTAGCTACAAATAAATTATAACTAATTATTTCTCAAATTACTTAATTGTTTTCCTATTTTTCATGTTTACTCAATCAAGTATATGTATGTTATGCATAAAAACTTTTAGCAAAATATAACTTCAAGACATTAACATTTATTCTAAATAATCTCATATATGTCATTCAAACAAAAATATTAAAGAGAATTAGGGTCATAAAAGTCTGCAAAACAATATTTAAGTATGAGTAATACTATAAATTCAAAATTAATAATATATGTCTATAGTAGATCGGTTTGGATTGGATTGGATGTCACTAGGGGATCCAAAATCCGATCAAATCCAATGAAAAAAATGGTTTTTTCGGTTTTCGGTTTGTTCATTTTTCGGCTTTTCGGTTCGGTTTTAACGGTTTGAATCGGTTTGGATCGGTTGATGAACACCCCTATTATCTAACATTGTCGATAGGGGTGTTGTTCACTACAGTCCAAAGGCAATTGATACTATTTTAACTATTCCCTCTTTATATATAGATGAAACCTGAAACTAGTCCATATATATATATATATATATATATATATGAAACCCAAACAAATAGTAGTTTTCAAATGCAATAGTCTGAGATTTTTAAAGGAAAACTAATGAATAATAGGTAAAGATGCTACTCAATACTAACCTCTAAACATTGTCAAATACTTCACGATACAAAACATTTTTGGTTGATGTGCATACATTTTTGTCATCATCTAAAATTAGTATCTTAAGTCCCTTTCTTGACCTCACGAGGGAGAGCGCAACATACAGTTGACCATGAGTGAAGACTGGCTTTGGAAAATAAATACCAACATGAGAAAGGGATTGTCCCTGACTTTTGTTTATTTGATGTCTCTCTTGTCTGCATCTAAATGTGAACCACCAAGTCTCATGTTTGTTGCAAGTCTCGATACCCTACAATTTTTCCAGATTTTAGATGCATTTACAGAGGATCCCACAATATTATTCCTCGATCATTTTCTGATCACAGGTAAAATCTTTCTGAAATCACCACCTAAAACAACAGCCTTGCCGTCGAATGGTATATCCATGTTATGCCGATCTTGGGAGGACATTATATCATGCATTGTGCGGTCAAAAGCTTCAAAGCAGAACCTAATCATCATTGGAGCCTCGTCCCAGATTATAAGCTTGGTGTGAATAAGTAGTTTTTCTCTAGCACTGCCTTGGTTGATATTGCATGTTGAGTCGCCACTGATAACCAATGGAATGGAAAATGTGGAATGGACAGTTCGGCCACCGTGTAAGAGTAATGAAGCAATGCCACGGAAGCCACATTAAGTACAATGAATCCTTGTGACCGTAGTCCTGCAGATAGGGTGTTCCATAAAAAAGTTTTTTCGGTACCCCCATATCCATAAAGGAAGAAAAAACCACCTCTTCCATACAATACCAAAGACATAATCTCATCGTATGCACTTCTTTGTTCGGTTGTCAACCTCTCCAGTAAAGAAAGGTGTGTTCTTCCCAACTCATCCTTGTCATAGTTCATTTCGTCTGCAATCATCTTATTTTGGAAGTCGAAGGCATCTGATAAATTTGGGAATGGCATTGAAGGAAAGTCTGCTAGAGATCTTCCATTTGATGGAAGCAAATTCTCCATCTCAATAAGACATAGATTTTTCAAGTCATCATCACCAATCCGTAGACCTGCATGAGAAACCAATGTGTCGGGTATGTTCAATAATACAAACAACATAAATAAGAATAACTCAAGTTCGAATACCTGGTATATATAAATCCCTCCTACGGTTGTAGAGGATGCCATCAGACAATAGATTCCATGTGGAGTTCCATACAACATCAGGTTTATTCATTGTATTCATTACTAAAAATGTAACAAACAATCTCCGCATTTGATTTCCAGAAGCAAGCTCACTTGCTTCTTTGATCGTATCTATAAACTCTTTGTCATCGGCCAAAAGTCCCATTGCATAACATGCTTCTTCGAAATTTTTGTATGTTATATCGTTGACAGTCCTCAGACAATCATATCCAACACACCCTTTTTGAACCGTAAGAAATATACGCATGTAATATAGTTCACCAACACCAGGAGGGATGTAATGAAGCCTGCCAATACTCTGACCCCTTTTCCTTGGTTTCCACCGTCCGGCCTTCTTGTCGTAAACAAACCGTGTGGGAAATTCAGAATAAGTCAAATCTCTACCATCTGTATAAATCCGGTTAGCATCAAACCATGATATAAACATTGTGTCAACTTCTTGATTCCTCTGAACAACTTGCTCTATGTTATCATGATCAGCATAATAAACATTCTGTTGGCTAGGAAGATGAAAAGTCAGTTATTGAACAGGCGGCCAACATTCGTGAATATCAAATGCAAATATTCTCCAAACAGTCTCACACGGTGACACATACCTACAGTCATAATAATGCCTAATTTCGTCAATAGGCTTATCATTGTCCCCACTTTCTCTACCACGCCATATCTGTAAAGTAGCTCGATCTGGGCCCTTGTTCACATATTTAAATAGATACTTTATGGAGTTGGACTTGTTACAATACTCCACATTCTCATGTGCGCCATACCTTAACAGTAGATGAGGGTTGTATGGAACAGCACTCATTATCTAGCTTTGTGCCACACTTATCAACATATATTCCATTGTCAAGATGCTTATACCTTGGATAACCGTCTTCATCAATTGAAGTGTTTGGTTGAAAAGTCTTTGCAAAAAACTTTGAGCACTTCCCCTCTTTCATGCAAGGTGACCTTCGGTTAGCAGCTCCACATGGCCCATGAATCATGTAGGTGGATACATCATTATACAATCTAGGATACAATGCTGGATTGGGCAATTCGACGGAGATTACCTTGTCAATATCAGTCGTTGTAATCAACTTACTTACAGCACCTAACCATAACAAAATATGAGCATGGGGAAGTCCTCTCTTTTGGAACTCAATTGTGTACATTCCTGCAGTGCATCAGAAAGAAATCATTAATATAATTAATATTATAAAATATTTGAAAATGGAAACAAGTAAAAATAGTAAAAATGAAAAAATTACTTGCCTGCATCGACCTTTCCAAATATCTCCTCCTTTTTTAAATCTGACATCATTTGGTCCAATTTAATTTTGAACACACAAGAAACAATATCAGGCCTATCACATGCCTTAAGTTGCATACCTTCAAGAAAGTCCTGTATTTCCCTCCATTTAGAGTTGCATGTTATGGTGATGAACAGATCCGGATATCCAAATTGTTTTCAAATTGCCATCGCATCCTGACATCTGTTGAACATGTATCTCATACCTCCCGTAAATGATGATGGCAGTATAACACGTCTACCAATAGAAGATGCGTCTGTTTCACCTCTATTAACCGCATCCTCGTAAAACCATTCAAAATGTCACATCTTATCAAAGAATGATTTTCCCCGATAAAAGTAAGCCTCCGGGACTCTAACATGGTATAGCAATCCACAACCGGGACACCCCTTCGGGTCATCACACAAGAACACGTTGCGGAAAATAAAATTCAATTATACTTGGTTACTTTCGAAAATAATAATTTGTAACACTCTTCTTAATACCAAAAATGGTGCTAATTTTTTTTTCTTTTTAACTTGACATTCAACATCATACAACAATATAAACAACACACCATATATGTATATATAAAACATATGCATCGGTAGTTTTGTACAAGCAATACAACTATATAGGGCCTTTATCGTAATGTGCCATTTCCAAAATAACTAAGTAAAGAAATAAAAACATATAAAAAACGAAGTGAAACGTCTATGGACAATTAACAAATACATGGCTCGGTAGAGCGTAAAGACTGACGGGACACTACCCCAAAAATGAAAACTACCTATAGCTGGTCAAGGACTGGTGATACCCATTGGGAAGACCAGGGTCAATCCCACTACCCGCAGATGAATCGGAAGAAGACAAGTCTGCACCCTCATCGGGTAAATCACCGTCATCGTCCAGAGGAATGTACTCAGGTAAATCCTCCACAAACTCCTCCGGGTCCTCCTCCGGATCAATGACCATCTCCTCTGGGTCTACAACTAATTCCTCTGGAGGTGGTGCTGGTGCGGCCTCAACTAATGGCTGCGACTCAAGCTGCCCGTGATTGACCAAATGCTGTAGTAGTAGCCACATTGGAGGTAAGGATACCTCGATAGTCTCCATCGACCGGTGCTCACACTGTGACCCCGTCTCTATAGTGCCCTCAATAATATGTACATGCCTGGTGTATCTCACGTTGTGGGCTCCCGGGTGTATAACCCACGCGTTGATGTTGTTGGTGTCCTCAAAGTGAAGGGAGCAAACCACCGTATGAGCTAGCGGCATCGTAGGATCCATCTATACTCAGATAATAGTATACCCATATAGAAAGGAGACCAACAATAACACATGCAAGGGTGAGAACCAATATATGGATTTTAAAATGATAACCACATGCACGACTCTCAAATACCATTTAACATAAATATTCAAAGATAAACAATATATTTATCAAAAGGTTTCATACCCGACAGTCGTAACCATTTTAAAAACCATGGCACTTCAATACTCATCAACTAACTTTGATACCTAATCTCCGGAGCTCCAACCAACAAATAAATGAGCTGATCAAGCTTTCATTGCCGAATAAGGCAGATTCAATGCCAATAAGGAAGAATCGTTGCCAAATAAGGCAGAGTTCAAATTAACCATATCAATGTCCAAAACGAGGCATGGTGAGTACTATTCATAGTATATGGTTTCGTGGTCATATATCCATCAAGGCACAGTGATGCAAGCGTCATGAATACTTGCCATCGAGCATTCAAGTCCTATGCAAAGGCACGTCTGCCCCAAAAATGCATGTATAACGTTTTGTCTCGTAGTTTTCTTTGTGTTCAATCTTTCTATGTCGGAGCTAAAAGTCTCATGACCAAATCACCATTTTAAACTTTCAAGTTTAATACCTCATTCCAAAAATAACTGACTCCAAGTCAAAAGTGTGCAAATCACGAAATCTAGACCGATGCACCAGTCTTAGATACGTAGATTTTAGTGCACAAAACCAACACCCGTTTTATAGGACATTTAGTGCATAACTTCACCTTTTGGACCCCGGGCCCATATCATAGAACACTAGACCCGACGTCTCGGTAGCTAGGTTCGTTTTCAACTTTAAACTATTTTCGTTCTGTGAAACACAAAACAAAATCAAAGTTTCCTCAACTTATCCAAGTTGATGGAAATAACACCATTGTTTATCGAAAATGATTTTACGTTGGAAATTCGTTTTGTAAAATCGTCAAAATCCCTTAAAACTCATTTTTGTTCAAAAATCAATATTTTGAACTCGAAAACATCATTTGAGACAAATTCTCAGATACTCAATAGTACCTTTTTAAGAATACTTTTGTAAACATTGATGGAATTGTCCGTCATTTGACGTTTTTAAAACAATTGAAGTCCAAAACAAGACTTTTCTAGTAAAATAATTTTTCCAAAGACTCAGAATAAAATCATTTTTGATAATTATTTTCTTAAAACCACATTTTCTAATATTTAGAAATTCTTTATGTAAAAATTAGCAGTGCTAAAATATTTTCACGGTTACATCCTCACTATGACTCTTAAAACGTTCTTTCGCCGTTAAATCATTAAAATAATATTATTTTTCACTATTTCTCAATTTTCACCAAATAATTAATTAGGTAATAATATATTACTATTTCCACTAAATTAAACTCATTATTTCATAAAAAAAAGCTTTTAAATGCTTTAAACCTCGTATTTAATTAAGCTCTGACCACTGTCAAGCTTTCCAATCTACAATCCACATCAACAATAATCTCATGTCAAAAACATAGCAATTAGCAATTAAAGACATGCCACAAAATATAACAATAATTAAATGCAGATAATTAAATAATTAACAGCAGATAATTACTAAGCAAATAATGATAACTACGTGAGAATTACATACACCCAATAATTAATACAGACAACAACAATTACACATGGCTACCGGAAATCCCTCAAGTAATCCCCATACCTGTAAATGATATTTCTCCGATATACGATTTGTTGTAAATCCATGTGCCGGTAGTGCACGTACCCGATAAACTAGCTTATCCTTCATCAAACATAACAACCAATTAGTAGATAATTATATGACTCACCCCTTGTGAGTCATCATGAATGACAAGGTCTTTATCCGTTAGCGGGTCCAAAGAAATCCTGCTCCACCTCGTCGTTCTCCCGATTTCGTATAACGCCCGCATAATATATATTATTTCACTTTTTAAGTGAAAATTTTTAAAATAGCCAAAGAAGTTGGAAACTTCATAAAAACCTTAAGTTTTTCGTTCACGAGTCAAAATTAGGTCATTTGAGCAGTAAAATTCTTACTGTCTTTAAATCGCAGACCGGGTTTTGTCTGAATTTTCGACCCAAAATTCAATTGTAACTCTCTATGGTAAAGTAGAGTATGTATATGATCTTGGTTTATCCAAAATCATTTTCTAAGTTTTAAAATAAAAATATAAACATTTCTGTTTATTTTACCGATATAAAAACAGTAAACAATAAAAATCGGGTGTTTCAACAACAAATTGCTGAAATAACCTCCTCAAGTGAACAATATTATCATACTCTACATCTTTATCCTGAATTCTGAATGCAATAAACTCTCTTAGTGTAACCATTTGTCTCTTACGAATTCACCCATTTGCATGTGTTCTTGATTGGAATATTTTCTTGGAATCCATCCTCCCCATAAGGAAAAATTATTGGATATTGTAGAGGAAGGAATGCAGTGTGGGTCTCGTGAAGTCTTTCCAATTCACCAGATTTATTTTTAACAATTATATCTCTGCCCTTGGATCCGCTAAGCGATTTCTAATCAATCTCAAACAGAAATTAGAGTTTTGATGTTGTTGGGCATAGTCCCTAACTCGTCTAAAATATATACAAATTGAATTCTCCTCATCAACCATCCTTGTCAGGTCTTCAACCAATGAAAAGGGTTGGGCTAAGGAGCACCCATATTTTGCACCACCCACTACACCACCCATATGTAGCAAATTTTGGATCAATCAAATTGCCACATGGGTTTGGTCAAAATTTCAAACTTTCTAGTTGTATTTCTACTGTAGTCAAATATATGAATACAATATATTGTAATATAGTATATGTACTCTTTGCATTCGCAAATTTAACCCATATTAAAATAATATTTTTTGATTAAAAAAACTGATTATATTGTAAAATAATATTTTAATATGAATTAAAATAATGTTCGTTGTCAATAATATTTTGTAATATAATCAGTTTTTTTAATCAAAAAACATTATTTTAATATGAGTTAAATTTGCAAATACAAAAAGCACATATATTATACTACAATATACTGTATTCATATAGTTTGACTACATTATAATACAACTAGAAAGTTTGAAATTTTGACCAACCTATGTGGCAATTTGATTGGCCCAAAATTTCCCACATGGGTGGTGTAGTAGGCGGTGTAAAATGTGGGTGGTGCACCATAGCCCAACCCCCAATATATATTACTTTACTAATTGGAACTTGTGTTTGATTTTTCAGTGCATGCATATGCAAGCAAAGAGAACATTGCTACTCAACAGGACTGCAACATATCCTTGACTACAAAAGATTCAGGTTGTTGTATGTCACAAAATCCTTAATAAGTGTAAATGTTTTGACAAACTCGTGATTTAATGTAATATTATCATAATTAATATTGAGGGTCCTATATTGCAAACAACAAAGATTGTTTCTCAGACATTGTCCCCAAGTCCAACACACAAATGTCCAAGGTATTAAATCAAACTAACAGGAAAAGGAAAGGGAAAAGTATCATGCATTCAAGCAATGTGAATAAGATATTATTCTCTACAAGGCTCGATTTTGATGAAGAGTTTACAACCGATGCCAATAAAGGAGAGGGTTCTTCTACTGGTAAGTTTCTGTATCGTCACATCATAATTATTCATGTTTAGTTTTAGAATTTGTGGTCTTTTGTATAACATTCATTTTGTGGCTTAATCTGATTTTTGTACGGTCACTATAATTATGGGTACACTTAATGAAAATGATAACTTCTTTCCGGTCGCCCATATATGACAAAGCCGGGGTCAACGTATGATCGCTTCTTATGGAATGAACTATAAATTGCCTATGTCTTTATTGAAATGTTTTTACGTTATAAGCCTTGCACTTGCATTTTTTTTTTGAAACGTGTCTCAATATTGGAGATCCATCGTCTCTTTGCAATTATTGTAGGGTGCAACTTTGGATTGAAGAGAGGACTGAAAAGAGTGAGAAGGCAGATGATGCACAGTTTTCTGTGTTGTATGAAGGGACGGGTAGAACTACCACTCCTTGAAAAGCCCCCGACACTACTGCACAATCTAATTACCGGAGAAGAATCTAACACCTCCTTTGTCATTACTTTGTAACATATGCGGAAATAATTTAAAAATTCTATTTGTTGGTTGCTTTCAAAAAATTAATTTATTTGAGGTCATAAAACTCGGGTGTAAAAATTTCTTCCGCGAATAACTCTAGAACACCTTAATACATACAATGAATAGTAAATTTATATTCTTAAAGAAGTCACCACTGCATACCATTTTTTTAATATTTTCAAAAGGTCTTAATTTCCAAAAAGAGAAACTTAAAACAAAGATAATATTACAACATCACAACTACCGACCTTTTCAACAAAAAACCCAAAACAAGGCTCCCAAGCTGGTCGCTCTACAAGACATTATTAGAAATACCCTCGTGACATTCCACTAACGAATACTTCTCCAAGCATTAATTCCTCGAATGACCCAGTGAATTCCTTCGCTCCATCCGTACTAGTGTACCAAAGTACTACCGTAGTTTAGAATAAACCTGATATATTTGTAAGGGTGAGACGCCAATATATGGATTTAACACAATAACTACATGTACGACACAAAAGACAACATATAAACATATACATGTCATGTCAACATAAGCATCCATATCAAAGTAAATAGTTTATGAATGGGTTTCACACCCCAAACATCATCATTTGAAAACTATGCATGAACACTTCAATTTTCAAAGTCTAACTTTTCACTTAATCTCCGGAGATCCCAACACCGTGTAAATGAGCCAATCAAGCTTCATTTCCAAATAAGGTACAACGTGTTTACCATAGCACACTGTCCAACACTAGGCACAATGATCAACATATATGGTTACCATAGCACACTGTCCAACACAAGGCATAGTGATTAACGTATATGGGTTTTCATTGTCCACCAAGGCACAAATGAAACAACGTAGCCTTAAATATCGTACCCTGCAAGGCATTCAGACATACAACGTGGCATGGAATATCTTAATTATCGAGGCACCATACATAACAACGTGGGCACGTCTGCCAATGAATGCATATAAAACATTTGTTCTCGTCATTTTTCTTTGTGATCATTCTTCTTTTTTCGAAGCTTAAGATGGCTTACGACTATTCGTAAATTTCAACGTGTTAGACTTTTCAACGTTAACACAGGACACGAAGTCCGAGTGCTCAGTCACAACACTTTAGACCTTGCAATCAGTCTTAGGTTTGTGGTGATAGAAAACAACATTCAACTTTCATAACGTAACCCACAACGTGGATAGGACACAAAGTCCATAACAACGTAATACGGATCAAAGATCTTCGTGCTTATATTAAATAACGCTAGTATCGCGACATCTCGGATACTAGGTTCGCGTTTCAACGTTAACATTGTTTTGGTTCTGTGAAAAACAAATCCAAAACAAAGTCTCCGCAATTTATCCAAGTTGTCGGAAATAACCTGTTGTATAAAAATATTTTACAGAAAATATGTTTACTTTGGAAATTCGTTTTACAAAATCATCAAAATCACTCGAAACTCATTTACAAAAAATCCTTTGTAAAATCATCAATTACTTGAAATCTTTTTCTGAAAATTTTATGTTTCAAGAAGGGAGTCACTTGAGACTACAAAAATACTGTTGTTTTAAGAAAAATACTTTATGTAACCGTTTTTTAGAACTAATTGACATCTAACTTTTTAAAAGTCGTTTTAAGTCAAAATTGGACCTTTTCTCCTTAAATAATTTTATAAAATCACAATCAAGTTATTTTTAAAAATTAATTTAATGTGATAAATTTTTATATTATTTCAAAATTATTCAGGTAAAAATTAGCAGTACAAAAATAATTTCGCGGATACGTGTAACAGCCCGACTTTTCGACATTCTGATATCATTAATAAATATATGAATGCGTATATTTGTTATCTGAGTTTTTAATGATGATTTTGGTTTAGCTAAAGTTATTTTCATGTTTTGCTTGAAAACCTTAAGTTTCGGGGAGATTTGTGGTTAAAACTCATGGAGCCTGATTTGAGATTTCACTGGCAGTAAGAATTTACTGATCAGAAGACCTAATCTTGACTTGAGACAAAAGCCATTAGTGATTTTACAGTATTTTCAAGAATGTTGGCTATTTAAAAAATTGTCAAAAAATAATATTTTATTGTTTGGTGCGGGGCCAAATGTAAAGAATCGCATGCGGGGACCTGAGACAAGGCCGAACGGAGCAGAGTCATGAATCTAGATATTTTAGATGCTTGAAGTAACTAGCATTTATGACGACGTGACGAGTATTTATGGTGATCCTATCCATGTCATGATGATTTTTAGATTTTTATAAAAATATATTACTATTTTATTTTACTATCTACTTATTTACATGTTTGCCATTGTACCAAATGACCAAAATACCCTCCCAAACTCCCTTGCTAGCCGTGGCCCCTCCACATAACCCCACACTCTTGTAATTTTTTCTCACCATCATCTTGTTTTCTTAAGCTTTCTTACTCTTAGAACACTTGAAAACTCAAGAACACCAAGTAGATTTTGTAAAGAACTTTATCATCTTTGATCATTTCTTCTTGCTCCAAGAGGTAACATCACTATATCTTGTTCATCTAAGTCTTTCTCTTCACACATATTCATGTGTTCATGCCTTGTTCTTCATGTTTCAAGTTTGATGCCCATTTCTTCTAAAATCTTTCATAAATTGTAGAAAAATCCAATGAACTTGAAACCAATTTCTATGATCTTGTAATCATCTATATATTTGTTATCCAAGAGCATGTGTTCAACAAAAATTTCCTCCCTATTTATCCTAGCTTGGCAGAACTTACATAGTTGTGGGTGAGGAAGATTTTGTTTCAACTTTGTTTAAATGATGATTGATTCATGATCTCTAATCCATGTTGTTGTTAATCCAAGTGATTAGAATATCAAATAATATCCTAAACTATTTTTGTTGTTAAGGCCGAAAATCTTAGCTTTGTGGTTAAGATGATTTTGAGTCACTTTTTGTTAAATGAGCTTTGATTATGTTCTAATCATACTTAAGGATCATTGATCTAATAGTTGAGAAATTTTTAAAACTCCTAACTTATTGATCATGAGAGGGCCGAAACCCCAACCCTCTAGAACTATTGTGTTTTGTTTGATTTTGTTTATTTTGGTTGTGATTCGCTGTGAAGGATTCAATTGAGAGACAAGTTACAAGCGGCGCTGCGGGAATCGGGATCAAAATCTTTGCGACGTCAAATCTGAAACTTCAACTTGGTAAGAGGAGTGTACCGAGGAGTTTCATTGAGATAGCTATGTGCTATCTAGTTGTCTGTATAATATGTGGTGTTTAGTCGTTTTAAATTGATTACTGCTTTGTTTACTGCTTGAGTTAATTATCTGCTGTGTTGTGATGATTTGTCTATATGCTTGTAAGTTGTTAATAATTGTTTTGTGATACATGCTATATCTGTGAAAGCATGCCATGACTGTATCATGTGATATATCTGATATTGATTGATGGAGTGTGAAACCTAACAGTGGTCAGAGTTTAATTGATTCAAAAGATTAAAAGTTTGTTAATCTTACGCAAATAATCTAAGATATTTAATAGTGTAAAATAGTGTAAAAGTGGAAAATTAATATTTTATTGATTTTTCTGGCAATTAATGAGTTGATGAGTGTCAAAGGTGGCGTGACCGTGAAAATATTTCACAGGTGCTAGTTTTAGAAAAATAAATTTCCCAATAATGGAAAATGATATTTGGAATAATCAAGTGACAAAAATAATTTAATTAGAATTTTAAATAAATATTTTCAATTAAAAAGCCATTTTTTGTAATTTTATGAAGAAAATGAGAAAAATATTTTAATTGTTTTTAAGTTGAATTAAGAAAATATTATTAGAGAATTGATATTATTTCTTCAAAATAAATATCTAAAGTGCGAAATTACTTTAGAAAAGGAAAAAAATTTATTCTTGGCACAAACGTATTTGAAATGATTTATGAAATAATTTTAACGGAAATGAATTTCGAAAAAAGGGATTTTTCAGCAAAAAATATTCCGTTAAACTTGGATAAGTTTTTCGGAGGTTTGGTTTTGTATTTGTTATTTCACCAAGCGAAATGTTTTAAAGAAGACAAACGAACCGAGTTACCGAGACGTCAAGTTTCTAGGGTTCTATTTGACATGAGGATCTGGGATCCGTGTCATTGGACATGAGTGTCCTGTAAAATCGTGGACTGTGTCCCTTAAGTTGATGTTGTTAAGCATTGTCTTCCATATCTCAGAACCTTTGGCTGGTGCGTCAAAGGTAAAGGTTTTGTAATTGAGCACTCGGACTAGTGTGTCCTGAGTTGAGATTGAGCACGTGAACTTGTGTGTTCCGTGTGTGCCTAAGTTTTAAGTCTTAATAATGAAATTAAGCATGGTCGTGTGCTTGGAGCCTCGACAAGGAAATAATTATGCGACAAAGAAAAGTGTCGAGAATAAAAGTATTTCTCATGCATATTTTTGGAAGACGTGCTATGTTACAGTATCTTGATTCATGGTGTCATCCGGGATGTACCAATGAACAAGTTTGGAGATCATTGAATCATATATTACGATGAATGTTTCTGATGGTATAAAGCCCATTAACCACGATAACCATTGTGCCATGAGTAATATTGGTCAATGTGTGGACCGAAGTTTCCCGTTTATCGTGATGACAATTGAGTCCTAGGTTGGCTAAGGTGTCATATTTTGTGCAAACAACTATTGGTGGTGCCTGGGGTATTCCAATTAGTCGAAACCTATTGGACATTGGATTCTTTTCGTTGGCAATGATCCATTTAAAACGCCTGATCAGCAGAAACGAAAAATCGAGGAGTTGGTAGAGTGGTGAGTGAGAGTGGATTATTGAAGTGTCGTGCATTCTTTCAAAATTAAGATGAATGCCGGGCATGAGGCCCTGTGGACTGAATTATTGCCCTATGATTATTGTGGATATACTGTGAACATTTTTTATATGTTTCTGTATGTCGCACATATAGTTATCTTTTTGAACTCATATATTAGTTTCTCACTCTTGCATGTTTTATTGTGTTTCCTCTACTTGTGCATATATTTGCATGAGATTAGATGGACCCGGTGTTACCTCTGGCTCATTTGAGGCTACATACGATAACGTTTGATCATGCACATCACGGTGGTGCATGGGAGATTAACCCAGGGGCACTCAGCGCCACCTATTATGGCCCTAATCGAGAGGTCATCGGCACAATAGCTACGGGACCACAGCGGAGAACGCGTTTCGTGGAGACTGTCGAGGTACCTCTACCTCCAGTGTGGCTATACCTGCAGTACTTGACTGAGCACTGGTTACTTAATATCCCACCCCAACTGATTGAGCCTCCTCATGTGGCAGTACCAGCAGCACCTCCTGTCGAGGTGGTTTTGGACGAGGTCGAGGAAAACCCAGATGACGTTGAGGATGATCCTGAGTTACACCCTCCTTTGTAGGTGAGGATGATCATCATGATCTCCCCAATGGGTTTCATTAGCCTGACCAGCTATAGGTGCAGTCTTTTGGGGTAGCGAGTCTTGTCAGTTTTTGAATCAAGCTACTGAGAGCCATGAGTTTTGTATGGTTCTAGACTGCTTGTTACTTTATATGTACGTCTTTATTTTCTCTACTTAGTTTTATGGAGAATGGCCTGTACTTATAAGGGCTCTTTTGTGATATCCTAATAGTGATATAGTGTGTATTTAACAGATGATGCGTATACTTATATACATATATGTTGGTTTATGTTCTCGGTGTTTTAAAAAAAAAAGAATTCATCACCATTTCTCAATAAGATAAGTTATTGAAACTAATTTTCAGAAAGTAACCAGCAAGAGATATTTTTAATTCGTTGTAAATTATTTATTTTCCGCAATCATGTTTAGGGGAAATGTTATATCCTGGGAATGGGTGTCGCATTAGTTGGTATCAGAGCTGGTCGAGTCTTTCGGGAACCTTGGGGAATAGGTCTCTTATGTTTTTGTTGTGTGATCTTTGGTTGGTCATTGTTTGAAATTGTTTCCTTATTGAAACAATGTGTGTTGGCTTATTAGTATGTGTTTTTATTTAGATGGGTTACACGAGTTTTGACTTGTAGGAACCCATAGCTAGTAATTGTGTTGGTTCATGTGTGACACATTCGATTACCCTTTTTGGATTGTGTCAGACATTTGAATAGTATGCCGATTAAGGTAGATATTCTAGGAATGTTCGTTGAGAATGTTCCAGGATTATCGCTTATGGAGAGGATAACCGGGAGTGTTCCCTAGAAATATTTAGTTTTCCTGCTACAAGAGGATATTGATTTTTCGATCATTCTAGTTACTAGGGACCGATTTCTATCCCATTTTGAAGGATGTCGCCTACAAAGTTAATCGAGTTAGACGAATCGATTCAACCAAAAAATCGATGGTCTAAGCAGTTTGTTAGACTGAGTGTTTTCCGTAGGAAGCACCAATGTGGTGTGATGGAGCGAGATATCCCATGGGTTCCTGACAAGTCAACAAAGTGACGGATATGAATGAGTATACTCATTGTACGTAGTTGATTGGATAAGTCAATCGCAAGGAGTTTTGGTCTACTCAAAGACCGACTTGAGGATGAGTTATCACCAGATTGAAGTGAGGACCTATTAAATATTTTGTGCCGTTGACTCAGTCTATGAGGAAAGACCAACTCTTCGTATGTCTGAGAGACAGACCAAGTTGTCCGTGATCGTACCCGATTCAAAGTGACCATACTAAGCATGACTGGAGAGACCTGTGTGCTTGTTGGAACCAAGGCGAATCGATTGAAATCTTTAACCTTAGATGAGTGTCTCCTGATTAAGAAAATTCTTATCTGTATTGTCCATTCCTTTATGAACTTGTAAATTGACAATTGTTCCTCAAATTCCTAAGGTTGTATTAGACAATCACTGTGGTCAATTTCGTACATGTAAAACTGATTTTCTAATCGTGATTTATAGACTATCATGATTTAGCAATTAGTCATGCTAGTCAGTAATTTTAATTTACTCCAATGGACTCCATGTATGAGAGAATTTGAACTCACACTTCTAAATAATCCTAAGTGTATTAGACATTGAGTGGATTAATTGGATAGTATCCTTCGGTCTGGATATTGTTATAACTATTTCTTGAGTTATAACATAAACAACTTCTTGGTAACAAAAGTTTCTTGATGAAACTTACGCAAGTCACTTTTACTTTTGGTCGATATGATCCAGTCTAATTTTCTTTACCATATTGTTTTCTTTTTAAATCGTCGCTTTGTAAATTCTTTATACTAATGAATCCTCTCGAGGTTAGGAACTGTTTCTCTTTTGATTTCCTAATCCAATGGAAGTTCTTGTGAAAGAAAGAACTTTAGTAGAGTCATGTTTGTAAGAGTGTACCGCCATTTTTACACTCACGATCCTATTGAAGAATCTTTTTACATATACTCGGTATCTTTCAAATTGATAAAATTCTTCTCTGCTTTCTTGTGAAAGTGAAACAAGAAAATTCCTTTCTTGAGAACTTCTTTTCGTGATCTTTAAGGCCAAGTCTTGTAGTAGGTTGATAGAATTTGTTCCTTTGGATCAATTTTGACCTGTATCTTTTCCAAGCGTCATTGACGTGTGACCTATCTCAAGAGTTATGAGGATGGGTACCTGATTCATATCAGCATGTTAGAGTTAGTCGAGTACAGTGAAAAAGAGATAGTTTGACGCTTGAGACCTCCCCTTGCTAAAGATGTTGGTACCGGCATGAATTTTCGCTCGAAGTCATCGGAGATCCGTAAGGATCTTGTTTAAGTTCGAGTGATCGTTGACCGACTGACGAAGTCGACACCCTTCTTACTTGTTAAGATCCACTATGCAATGGAAAGGCTCACCGAAAATAGGTATCAGATGACTGATAAGACTTCATGGAGTATCTTCAAAGATCTTTTTAAATGAAGATTCGAACTTTATCAACGTGTATCGGTAAAGTCCGCTCTAAGTGTTGAGAACTAAGTTGTGGCTAAGCTCAACGGATAGTTCTCGACTCGAGTGGGTGAGCAAGAAAAATGAACAGATCTGTAGGAAGTTGATTTTTGAGTAAGTGTAGCATCTAGCTACGATCATAGCCATAGCGTGATAGGCAAGAAGTGATGGGAATTTTGTTGAAAAGTAGTTGTGATTGGTAAGATGTGAATCCTTAAGATCAATCTCAGTAAGTGAGACAATTGTTATAGATCAAATGTTGGTTGAGGAAGAGTACCATTGAGGAAAGTCTAGTGTAATGATTAATGTCCGTAGTTAAGATTGATTTTATAAGTTTAGAAGATGGAGAGGAAAGCGTCTAAAATAGTTTCACCTAAGTTGAATATAAGTGAAGCGTATGATTTTGTTTGTTGCTATAAAGGTTCGAAGTTGAGGAGTTAGATAATCTTAACCGGTGTAATTCTTGTTGATGTTGGTTACATTAGGGATGTGATAATGTTTTCTAAGGTTAAGATGTGTAACTTTAATATAATTCGGAGTAGTGGATTATAATCAAAAATAATGTTATGATGTTGTATTTGCATACTATAATTAAATTTATGAAGTAGAAAGTTGATGTCTGTTATGGTAAAGTTAGAGTTGATTTTGGTGTTAGTGGTAAAAATTAGATGTTGGAGAAAGTTTTCTGGATGATCAATATTGAGAATAGAAGTGACTAAGTTTGGTTTTTGTTCTTTATGTGGGAGGAACTAAGATGCAATGTCATGAATAGTGGATATAGTGTGTTGATAGAAAATTTCAAGGATAAAAGAAAATGACATAAGAATTGATTGTGTTAAGGAGTTAGCAATAAGAAGAATGAAGCGATTGAAAATACAACATAGAATCTTAAATAGAAACTGATGTGTATGCTATAAGAAAAGTGAGAATCTTAGTTTAAATTTTGGTGTCAAAAGTGGGAGTTAAGGATATAGAGGGAAATTTCTCTAATGGATTAGTATTAAAGGAAGAAGAAATTAAGTTTTGATGATGCCTTTTGAAGGTAATAGACTAAGGTGAAATGTTGAAAAAGTGGGAACATGTGGTTATGGAAATTTTTGAGGATAAATAGAACGAAGGATAAGTATGACTGAAATATTGCCCTATGATTATTGTGGATATACTATGAACATTTTGTATATGTTTATGTATGTCGCACATATAGTTATCTTTTTGAACTCATATATTGGTTTCTCACTCTTGCATGTTTTATTGTGATTCCTCTACTTGTGCATATATTTGCATCTGAGATTAGATGGACCCGGAGTTACCTCTGACTCATTTGAGGCGTGCGATAATGTTTGATGACGCACATCACGGTGGTGCATGGGAGATTAACCCAGTGGCACTCGCCCACCTATTCTCGATGGTCCTTGTCATGAGGTCATCGGCTCAATAACTGCGAGACCACAACGAAGAACTCAAGCTTCGTGGGAGACTGTCGAGGCACCTCTACCTCCAGTGTGGCTATACCTGTAGTGCTTGACTAAGCACGGGTTGCCTAATATCCCACCCCAACCGATTCAGCCTCCTCAGGTGGCAGTACCAGCAGCACCTCCTGCTAAGGTGGTTTTGGAAGAGGACAAGGTCGAGGAAGATCCAGATGAGTACGTTGAGGATGATCCTTGAAGTTGCCACAAGCAAACACAAGAAGGGGGGGTTGAATTGTGTTTGTTAATAATTTTCGAAAAACAACCTTTAAAACAATTTTTGAACTCAAGGAGATTAGAAACTGAAGCAAGCACAAAGACAAAGATCCTTTTTAAAAGGGTTTAACAAAAGCAATATCAAAACCCCACTGTTAGTATAAGCAAATAAAACTGAAGAGTTTCGGGATAGAAGATTCACACAATAGA